>CM038673.1:149651223-152097626 GCA_021605145.1 Aegilops bicornis
TGGACCTGTCCCTCCTGGTGCTGATCATCTCCCATTGCTCGTCTCGGTGCCCACATATTTGGTAGATGGTGTCCTTAAGTTCCTTGTGATAAACTTCGCCGATGCGTCCCATGGCGATGTGGGCTGCCATGCTCTTGCCTAGACTCCAGGTTGGTGCATCAAAGGAAAACTCTATGGGCTCAGTGACTGGTGTGAATGTCCTTCCTGGAACTTGAACTCGAATCATCCAGCGCTCCTCTTCGGGTAAAGTGGCGGTGTAGGTCCCGGTGAAGCTTGGTATTCCGATGTTCAGGTACCTAGTGAATTCCTTCAAATGTCGTACAAAGGGTGTGTCTTCATCCGGTTGTGCAAACTTGTTCCGTGAGTCCGCCATCCTATAGAGCAGAAAATGGAGAGGAGTCAGAAATGAGTAGAGAGGAGTGACCTATGGCTCATCTTAGTGGTTGTGTCCTACATTTAGCGTGTGCTCTGATACCATCTTGTAGCGACCCGACCTCAGACGTTCAAGTCTCTATGCATAAGTGTCATCCCTGGATCGGTAATGCTGACACACACAGTATTCGAAGGATTTATAATAGAGTAGCAATCACACACTTATTACATCGATAGTCTAAAGAGAACCTATTACAATAAATATGGCTTAAGGCCATCTAAACAAGATAACAACGAAAGGCTTGGAAGATAAAGTGAGTCCATCAACTCCAACGACATAGCTGAGTGCACGACAACGACCTATCACACCTTACTCTTCGTCTGAAAAGTCTGCAACATGATACATTGCAGCCCGAAAACAGGTCAGCACATGGAATATGCTGGCATAGTAACACAATAGAGCAATGAACATAATAAATGCTATCACTACATGCATATGGCTGGTGGAGGCTCTATGGTTAATATGTTTTTGCGAAAAGCCAATTTTTTCCTACATCAAAGGAATATATTTTATTTAACTATCATGATAGTTGAACAACATTGAGAAGGTTCCTCCAACACAATCCCAATTAAACAGTAGTTAACAACCCAACAAATTAATTTAGAGTTATGAGATCCATATGATAATCCACGAACCAGATACTCAAGATCTCCATAACCGGGGACGCGGCTAACCATGATTAGATTCTACACTCTGCAAAGGTTGCGCACTTTTCCCCACAAGACTCGATCCCCTCCGTTGGATTTCTCGCACTACATGGTGTTTGAGAAACGGATGACCGAGACACAGTCTTTCAGAAGCATTAACTCTAACCCTGGGTAGACAGTACCAACCTACATCCCCTACATCTGCTAGCCTACCACTTGAAGAGGCCATGCAACCTACTCTACTATGCTAGAGCCCATAATAGCTTGTGGCTGCACACGAAAGTTTCTAGCATGAATAATCTTACGATCCCTTTGAGTCTGGGTGGCGGACCATAGGATGATCACATGGGTACTACGGGATATCCTAGGACAACACTGGATTCTCCAGGTGCCCAAAACCAACAATCTACCCAGATATGTATTAAAGTTGCCACCTTAAGTTAACCATTAATTAACAATCTCACATCTATCATGGATTCACTCACCCAAACCACGCCTACAAGCATAGCATAGCAATATAAGCATAACGTAGAATTAACTCCCATGGTTTCATAATAAACAGGGCAATAGGTTCTACCTGATCATCTACTTCCCAATACCCACATGTTAAACACATCCTAATCATGCAGTGTTTGAGGATTGAAACTAATGCATAAAAATGGGTATGAAGAGAGTATGATCAATGTGTTACTTGCCTTGCCGACGATCCGCAAAACCTAGTGACTCGTAGTAGCACGCTTCGCGTTCCGGGAATTCTATCGCAAACAAACAATAGCATACATAAGCACTCCAGCAAAGATGCAAGGGTAAAACTCAAATAAGAAGATCAAATCTGTAAACTCAACTGAAGAGATTCGGTCTGCAAAAAGAATCAACCAAACGGGAGCTATGGAACTGAAACTACTGTCAAAAGAACTTCGAATTCAAATCAGCTTGAAACCAAATTTTAAATTTTCAAAACCTTGTTCAAGTTGTTTAAACATAAAGAGGGTTTCGAGACGAAGATTTTGGCATTGGTTTCACTGGATTTGGACAAATGGTTAAGAAACGGCGAGGGTTTGAAAATCAGGGGCTATTTTGTGATAAAAGTAATCGTGGATAGGTCCCTGGATAAAAATAAAATAAAAAGAAAAGACTAACGAACGAACGTTCGCTGTCTGAACCTAACCAAACCAGTAAAATGAAAAAACGCATCTAGGGTTTCTAAAAAAACCGATCGGTTTTTACCTAAACCGAAAAAAACCGGCGGATCTGGATCGGATTGGGAACGGCGGCGGGGCGGCGGGCGAGGCGAAAGGCGCGGGCGGCGGGCAGTGCAGCGGCACGGGCGGCAGCGCGGCGCGGCGCGCGATCGGGAGGCGGGTGAGGTGGGGTCGAGGCGGCGGCGGCATCCTATAAAGGGGGAGGGGGCCTCGACTTGGGCAGGGGGCAACCAAGGCGGCGGCGGTGTCCCGGACTCCGGCGATGTCCGGCTCAGGCACGATGTGCGGGCACGGGGAAGGCGGCGGCGGTGCCGGGCCGGCTGGGCTACGACCCAGTTCGGTCCGCGAAGAGTTTTTTTAAATAGATTCCGCCAAAAAAATCCTAAATAAACAAAAACAAAAACCTAAAAATGCCAAAACAAATTTTCACCGTCTAAATAAAATATTTAGAACAAAGTGAACATTTTCTTGGCCTAATAATGCAATTTTGAAAAATGCATATTTTTCTAATTCCAATAAAATAGCAATAAAATCCAAATAAAATTATTTATTTGATTTTAATATTTTTCCTCCAATATTTCATTTATTTTGGAGAAGTCATATTATCTCCTCTCATATAGTTTAATTTGAAATATTTTCAGAGAAAAAAATAGCTAAAACCAAAATGATCCTTGTTTCGATATTTGAGAAAATTCAAATATGAAAACGGCGAAATCCCCAACTCTCTCCGTGGGTCCTTGAGTTGCTTTGAATTTCGAGGATCGCAAAACAAAATGCAATAACATATGATATGCATGAATGACCTATGTATAACATTCCAAACTGGAAATTTGGGATGTTACAGGTGTGCAAGCTAGTATTGCAAAGATGCAAGGTACTAGAGGTAATCATGGCAATCATGTCAAGTGTACAAATAGTAGGCATAGGCAATGCACATGATATAGAGCAAGCACAGAAACAAAACATGATCAAAGGATAATCATAGGCATGGGGCAGAAGGCACTCATGGCAATAACAAGTGATATCTCCACCAAGCTTGCAAATACATATACTAATATGAGAATCAAGGAGCATGTATGATGCAAAGCATGGGTCACAAAATGCATGAAAAAGGCGTAGGAATGAGCATATCATGCAGAAGTGAACATGATAATATGGGCAAAGGATATATAATGGATAATAACCCCTAACCATGTGCGGGCCATGTAGAATAAATGCGCGAACTCGTTGAGCGAAGTGGGTGGGTGGAGGGTAAGTACTCCATGGGAGTGTACGCCTTCATTGCTCTCTAGAGCTTGTTTCGTCAACTCGTGCGCTTGTGAGGTTGACCAGTAAGTGTGAGGACCTACACAATATAGACACAAATGAAACAATGTGTGTGCGTGGTAAATGTACACATCCCTCAGGATGTGTATGTGCACGTGAGAATTAGCACAAGATAAGAAATGCTCAAAGAAATTTGAGGCACGGTATAGAAATATGTCATCCATCATGAAAGAACAATTGTTATGTATAACATGATGCGGACACAAATTGGGTATACAAGTGTGTGGCACACAAATATCATTTTTATTCATGGGGATCGTATTGTGCACATAATTATTGGGATCATGCAATGTATGTGATTGATGGAAATCTCCTAAAATGTATGAGGAAACTATGGGGGTCTCCTCATGAGCAATAGCGGAAGCATAATATGGAGAAAGTTGACAACATGGCAAACAATGCATGTCCGAAGCTAGGTGGTCATGGCATGGCAAATGATGAAAATGATGCAAAGGAAGCATATCAATATTATCACAAGAAAATCAAATTCTAGGAACCATGGGTTTGTCATCTATGACGTACGTGCAAATTGGGTTTATTTTAATGGCATGGGCATAGTCACTATGATGAGATTGTAAATATGCCATATGGTTGGTCTCATGCATAGCATATGACTAGTCAAGCGGATTGTCAAACATGATGTGACCAAAAGTATTTTCACAAGAAATCCTATGCATCACGGCATTACAACTAATAGACTCCACATGAAAATCATCAAACTCATCATGAATGGGTAATAAATCACCGCATGGGGAAATCATATTAGCATGAAGCATGTTAATAGGAGGATCGACATCATGCAAACAATCAACATCAAGAATATCACCTTCACCTCTGGTACCTGATACGTCTCCAACATATCTATAATTTTTTTTATTGTTCCATGCTATTAAAGTATCAATCTTGGATGTTTTATATACATTTACTAGCAACTTTGTATCATTTTTTTGGGACTAACCTATTAACCTAGTGCTCAGTGCCACTTGTTGTTTTTGCTTGTGTTTTACTTTGTAGAGTATCAATACCAAACGAAGTCCAATTGCCACAAAACTTTTTGGAGATTTTTTTCTGGTGATAAGAGACCCTGGAAGCTTCTGGGGTACATGATACGAGGCCTGTGGGGCCCACTAAACACCAAGACGCGCCCTGATGGGTAGTGGGGCCCACAAGCACCCCCTTGACCTACCTCCACCTCTATAAATACTCTAAAATCTAAAAAAACCTAGGGGAGTCAACGAAATACGTTTTCCGCCGCCGCAAGTTCTAGAACCACGAGATCCAATCTAGAGGCCTTTTCCGCCACTCTGCCGAAGGGGCAACGATCATGGAGGGGTTCTTCATCATCCTTGTTGCCCCTCCGATGATGTGTGAGTAGTTTACCACAGACCTACGGGTCCGTAGTTAGTAGCTAGATGGCTTCTTCTCTCTTTTCGATTTCAATACAATGTTCTCCTCGATGTTCTTGGAGATCTATTTGATGTGACTCTTTTTTGTGGTGTGTTCGTTGGGATCCGATGAATTGTGAGTTTATGATCAGATCTATCCATGAATATTATTTGAGTCTTCTTTGAACTCTTTTATGCATGATTGTTATAGCTTCATATTTCTTCTCCTATTTATTGCCTTGGTTTGGCCAACTAGATTGATTTATCTAGCCATGGTAAGAGGTGCTTTGTGATGGGTTCGATCTTGCGGTGCTCAATCTTAGTGACAGATAGAGAAACGATAGCCATGTATCATTGCTATTAAGGGTAACAAGATGGGGTTTATTCATACGTGAGTTTATCTTGTCTACGTCATTTCATCTTTCCTAATGCATTACTTCGTTTTTCCATGAACTCAATACACGAGATGCATGCTGGATAGCGGTCGATGTGTGGAGTAATAGTAGTAGATGCATAATTGTTTCGATCTACTAATCTTGGACGTGATGCCTATATACATGATAATTGCCTTGGACATCGTCATAATTATTTGCTTTTCTATCAATTGCCCAACAATAATTTGTTTACCCACCATATGCTATCTTCTCGAGAGAAGCCTCTAGTGAAAACTATGCCCCCCGGGTCTATTTCCTATCATATATTAAAACCAAAAATACCTTGCTACAATTTTTCTTTTATTTATTTTATTTTGTGTTTTAGTTAGATCTATTTACCAAATCTCATACAGTTTAATCTATCTCAATACATTTGAGGGATTGACAACCCCTTTACGTGTTGGGTTGCAAGTATTTGTTGTTTGTGTGCGGGTGCTATTTACATAGTGTTCTTTGGTTCTCATACTAGATTGATAAGCTTGGTTTCATAACTGAGGGAAATACTTACCTCTAATGTCATGCATCATCCCCTCCTCTTTGGGGAAATACCAACGCAGATTACAAGTAGCATTACCTTGGTCATTCAACTCATGTGGTGTAGGTGAGGTGGCAAAGACCAAATTATGGTCAACTTCATCATCGTGATGGAACCATGTGGGGGTGCATCATAGTCCACATGGCCATCGTCTTGTCCAAAGGTAGGACGAAGTTATCGAGGATCGGTGCATCATCATATATGGGACCTAGCATCAAATGAGAAGACACAATAGAGGTAGAGGTTAAGTCGTTAGAAATCAAAATGGCCTCACAAGACCTATCAACTACCTCACTCTCTCTATATGGTGGTGGCTCACTCACTCCCTCAAGGTAGGTGCACTCAATGTCACATATGGTGGAGTCACTCATATCAGTCAAGTGGTGGTGGCTCTCCTCACATGGGAATGGAGGCAACTCATCATATATGGGTCTAGTGGTGAAGTCACTCTCACTCTCAATATGGATGCACAAGTTGCTCAACTCATCACCATACGCCTCCTTGGTCGAAGGGAAAATCCCATGCTCAACCATCTCGTCACCATCACCATGGATGAAGGCCGAAGATGGCACATCATCACTCTCACCTCCAAAGATGGAAACATCGTCCTTGGTCGCCACCATGTCACTCGCCTCCAAATCTTGATCCTTGAGTTGCTCCATAGTCGTAACCATTGTTGTGCCTTCTTCAAAAAGAGTCGTGGTAGACTCGGCATCGCCAATGCCACAAACAGGGATGGCGGTGAAGTCGAACCTGGGAGCATTGTCTTGCAACTCGTCGGGCTTGGACATCTTTGTGGTACTAGTGAAAGTGCAACTAATCCCGGGTGGTTTTGGTGATTCATAACAACATATAGCTCATTGAACTAATATCCATTCAAGATGAATATTTCAGGAAGTTCAATGAATGGCATGGCATTGACTAGAAATGTGGGACCCTCAAAATGCTAAGGACACATATTGGATAAAGCTCAAGACTCTTCATTTCTACTTTAGTGATCCAAGATCAAATTGAGTCCATAGGAAAGCCAATACTATTAAAAGGGGATGAGGTGTTGCTTAATGGCTTGCTTGCTCAAATGCTTAGTGATATTGCTCCAAATACCCTCAACCACTTTCTCCATCCAAATATGTCAAAATCCCAAAGTGCAACTCGGCCTCACCGATTCGTTCTACCCCGCGTCACTGAGTTCATATGACATAGCCACAGACAAAAATCATAACAGTTCAGTCTCACCGATACGGATCTCGGTCCCACCGAGATGGCCTTGCCAACTCACTGTTATCAATTGCAATTATTTCTGTCTCACAGAAATTGCAATTGGTCTCACCGAGATGGCTTGTCAAACTCTCTCTTGCCCTATTGCTTCACTTCGGTCTCACCGAGTTGATGCAATCGGCACCACTGAGATGAGGTTTTCCCTAGGTCGTAGCACATCGGTCCCACTGAGTTGTTCCAGTCGGTCCCACCGAGATTCCTAACGTTCACATTTTGACCTAATCGATCACACTGAGTTCATCTATTCGGTCTGACTAAGTTGGGTCAAATGTGTGTAACGGTTGGATTTTGTGTGGAGGCTATATATACCCCTCCACCCCCTTCTCCATTTGAGAGAAAGCCATCAGAACATGCCTACACTTCCAACATACATTTTCTAGAGAGAACCACCTACTCATGTGTTGTTATCAAGATATTCCAATCTACCACAAGATTCTTGATTTCTAGCCAGCCCCAAGTTGCTTCCCACTCAAATCATCTTTCTACCATATCCAAATCTGTGTGAGAGAGAGTTGAGTGTTGGGGAGACTATCATTTGAAGCACATGAGCAAGGAGTTCATCATCAACACAACATCTATTACCTTTTGGAGAGTGGTGTCTCCTAGATTGGTTAGGTGTCGCTTGGGAGCCTCCATCAAGTTGTGGAGTTGAACCAAGAAGTTTGTAAAGGCAAGGAGATCGCCTACTTCATGAAGATCTACTCGAGTGAGGGAAGTCCTTCGTGGGCGATGGCCATGGTGGGATAGACAAGGTTGCTTTCTTCATGGACCCTTCGTGGGTGGAGCCCTCCGTGGACTCGCGCAACCATTACCCTTCATGGGTTAAAGTCTCCATCAACGTGGACCATGTAAAATCTTCATGTCTTCATTGCATTTGCACTCTCCAAACCCTTCCCTTTACCTTCATATGCAATGTTCTACTTTCCACTTCTACACTCTTAGAATTGCATGTGTAGGTTGATTGCTTGACGTGTGTTAATTGCTAAAATCTGCCCACAACTAAAATTGGGAAAAGGTTAGATTTTTATTTGGTCAAGTAGTCTAATCACCCCCTCTAGACCTACTTTCGATCCTGCAAGTGGTATTAGAGCTTTGGTCTCCATTTTCCTTGATTTCCATAGCTTTGATGATGATAGCCTTGGTTTCACAACCTAGGAGAGTATGGCATCTAGCAAGGGAAATTACCACTATAGAGGTCCTTACTTTGATGGTACTAATTTTGCTAGTTGGAAGCATAAGATGAAAATGCATATTCTTGGTCATAACCCTGCCGTTTGGGCTGTTGTGCATATTGGCTTGCAAGGTGATTTCTTCGAGGATGTAAAAGACCGGACCGTGAAGCAACAGTGGAAGAAATGAAGATGTTGCAATATAATGCTCAAGCTTGCGATATTCTCTTCAATGGATTGTGCCTCGAAGAATTCAACAAAATCAGTCGTTACCCGTTTTTCCTCGCTCGCATTTTCCAGGTTAACGAAAGCAGGAGATATTTTTAAGTTGTTAAAACAAAAGGGTACTGTAATCCATGAAAGAATAGAAGAAAGCTCGTCTCGGATTGATAAATTAGAAGAAATTTTTAATATTCTAAGCATGGCTTTCACCTTCACTAAAACTATCGAAAAAACTCACGTAAATACTGGCAAAGTTACCAAGAGCAAGGGTGCAACCTCTAGTAATAGTAACAAAGAAGATCTTAAGATGATTGGCATTCACCCGAATTTTGTTGAAGTGATGAGAGATCCTTTTTGCAAGAGTGAAATCTTTGAATTTATTCCTAGGAGTGTTGTTATTGAAGAACTTTATGCTAAATATTTGAAGGATTCTAAGTGTTTGACTGAAGGGTTGGACAAAGATGACAAAACTTAGATCCTTGCTTTATGCCTAGCTAAGGGCGTAAAACTACAACGCTTGTTGGGAGGCAACCTAATGAATAAAATTTATTTTTGCTTTTTGCTTTCTGTTCTTGAGTGTTAGCACAATTATCCTACTGTTATGATTGTTTTTTTGTGTTTTAATTAGTGTTTGTGCCAAGTAAAGCCTTTAGGATCTTCTTGGATGATAGTTGTTTGATCTTGCTGAAAAACAGAAACTTTTGCACTCACGAAAACAATTCTCATTTTTTACCAGAGCGTGATAAAATACCAATTCTGTTTGCAAAATATTAATATACAAATTTTTCAGGTCTTCCTAAATTTTCAGAATTTTTGGAGTTCCAGAAGTTTTCTAAATAGTCTGATTGCTATAGACTGTTCTGTTTTGACAGATTCTGTTTTCTTTGCGTTGTGTGCTTATTTTGATGACTCTATGGTTTTCTTTGATGAGTTTTTTCCATAGAAAAGTTGGAATACAGTAGATATAATGCAAAAACAAAATATGAATTGGTTTGATACAGTACTTATAGTAGTGATTTGCTTTCTTTTACTAACGGATCTCACGAAGGTTTTGTTGAGTTTTGTGTGATTGAACTTTTCAAGTTTTGGGTTATCTTACGATGGATGAAGGAACAAAGGATAGAAGAGCCTAAGCTTGGGGATGCCCCGGCATCCCAAGCTATTATCCAAAGATGAGAAACCAACTAAGCTTGGGGATGCCCCCGAGTGGCATCCCCACTTTCTTCTAACGACCATCGGTATTTTACTTGAAGCTATATTTTTATTCATCACATACTATGTCTTTTGCTTGGAGCGTCTTGTATGATATGAGTCTTTGCTTGTTTGATTTTTTGTTTTAAGTCTTGATCCCTTGCTGGACACACCTATTTGAGAGAGCCAAAATTATGTCATGACTTGTTAGAATTGCTCTCTATGCTTCACTTAGATTTTTATGAGCAATGGACTTGCTCTAGTGCTTCACTTATATCTTTTTGAGCACGGTGTGCTTTAATATTTTTGAAGAAATGCTCTCTTGCTTCACTTAGATTTATTTGAGAGTTAGTAAAAATTTCAAGAAATTCTCTCTTGCTTCACTTAAATTAATTTGAGAGAAAGAAAGAAGAATTATGCTCATGATCTTCACTTATATTTGTTTGAGCTTATGAAAAGCAACACATGAAAATTAGTCCCAATGTGATAGATATCCAAGAAGGATATAATAAAAACTTTCATGAAGATCATTGGACAAAATAACTTCATTCTTAGAAATAGTTTTGAGATATGATGATGTGATATGTGAGTTATGTTGATGAGTAATTATGCTTTAGTAAGAATATTGGTGTTAAGGTTTGTGATTCCCTATGCAAGTACGGAAGTCAATAGTCATGCAATGAAATTATGTGCTACTTGTGGTGCAGTATTCGTTGTTATTTATGCTTAATGCTTGCTTATGAGATTATTCGTTTCTTGGTTGGTTGCTTCTCAATCTTTTGCTACCCTTCATTTTGCACTAAGTATGACCTCTACTTGTGCATACAAAAACCTTTAAACCAGTTTTGCCACATGAGTCCACTATATCTACCTATATGCAGTATTCTTTTGCCGTTCTAAGAAAATTTGTATGTTCCATCTCTAGTTTTCAAAATAAACTTTTCTTTCATGTGTTTGTTTCGCTCACGGAGTGGTGAGGGGTGGCTAATATTTTCCATGCTAGATGTGTTATTCTCAAGATGAGTGTTTATTCACTTGTCATCGCATGAGAGTAAGGCAAAGGTATTAGGGATGCCTAGTCCCAGAATGAAAAATGAATTTACTTTATGTTGCCAAATAATAAATTCCTTGGAAAGTGTTGGAATGGAGGGCAACTATGGATACGGCTAGCCATGGAAAGTGAAAGTATGGTTGAAAAAGGAATAAAATTTATTTTCTGTTTGGGAACCGCCTACGATATATCTAGCATGAAAGTGTTGGGAACTCTAAGTCATTTTCGTTGGTGGGATGGATACACCTCCCAAAATGTTTTATAATCACTTTATAGTCATTTTATATCATGTTTTTGGTACTAACCTATAGACATAGTGCCAAGTGCTAGTTGCTGTTTTTCCATGTTTTTTACATCGCAGAAAATCAATATCAGACGGAGTCCAAATGGCCCAAAACTTTAAGGAGAACATTTATGGGCCATAAGGAACACAACGGGCCCTGGCTGCGCCTGGGGGGGTGCCCCGAGGGAGGCACAAGCCACCAGGGCGCGCCAGGATGCCCAGGCACGCCCTGGTGGGTTGTGCGCACCTCGGGTGCCCCCCGGACCGCCTCTTTGCTCTATAAATACCCCAATATTCCAGAAACCCTAGGGGAGTTGACGAAATATTCATCCAGCCGCCGCAGAGTCCAGAACCACCAGATCCAATCTAGACACCATCTCGGATGGGGTTCACCACCTCCATTGGTGCCTCTCCGATGATGCATGAGTAGTTGTTTGTAGACCTTCGGGTCCGTAGTTAGTAGCTAGATTGCTTCATCTCTCTCTGAATTCTCAATACAATGGTCTCTCTGAGATCCATATGATGTAACTCTTTTGCGGTGTGTTTGTTGGGATCGATGAACTTTGAGTTTATGATCAGATCTATCTTTTTATATCCATGAAAGTATTTGAGTTTCTTTGATCTCTTTTATGCATGATTACTTATAGCCTCGTATTTCTTCTCTGATATTTGGGTTTTGTTTGGCCAACTTGATCTATTTATCTTGCAATGGGAAGAGGTGCTTTGTAGTGGGTTCGATCTTGCGGTGCTTGATCCCGGATGTAAAAGGGAACCGACACGTATGTATCGTTGCTACTAAGGATAAAACGATGGGGTCTATCTCTACATAGATAGATCTTGTCAACATCATGTCATCGTTCTTATTGCATTACTCTGTTTTTCCATGAACTTAATACACTAGATGCATGCTGGATAGCGGTTGATGTGTGGAGTAATAGTAGTAGATGCAGGCAGGAGTCGGTCTACTAATCTTGGACGTGATGCCTATATAATGATCATTGCCTGGATACCGTCATGAGTATTTGAAGTTCTATCAATTGCCCAACAATAATTGTTTACCCACCATTTACTATTTTTCTCGAGAGAAGCCACTAGTGAAACCTACGGCCCCCGGGTCTCTTTCTCATATATTTTCCTTTGTGATTTACTTTTCCTTGCATTTATTTTCAAATCTATTAAATGAAAAATACAAAAATACCTAGCTGCAATTTATTCTTATTTATTTTATTTGGCTTTTGATCTATCAATTTACTACAAATTTATCTCACGTCCATTTGCCTATCTTGAGGCGCCGTACCCCGGAAGGGATTGACAACCCCTTTAACACGTCGGGTTGCGAGGATTTGTTATCTATGTGCAGGAGCTGTTTACGTTGTGTTGCTTAGTTCTCCTACTGGTTCGATAACCTTGGTTTCATATCTGAGCGAAATACCTACCGCCGCTGCGCTGCATTGATGTCTACTACGCAACCTTCTTCTTGTGGACGTTGTTGGGCCTCCAAGTGCAGAGGTTTGTAGGACAGTAGCAAATTTCCCTCAAGTAGATGACCTAAGGTTTATCAATCCGTGGGAGGTGTAGGATGAAGATGGTCTCTCTCAAGCAACCCTGCAACGAAATAACAAAGAGTCTCTTGTGTCCCCAACACACCCAATACAATGGTAAATTGTATAGGTGCACTAGTTCGACGAAGAGATGGTGATACAAGTGCAATATGGATGGTAGATATAGGTTTTTGTAATCTGAAAATATAAAAAAGCAAGGTAACAAGTGGTAAAAGTGAGCGTAAACGGTATTGCAATGCTAGGAAACAAGGCCTAGGGTTCATACTTTCACTGGTGCAAGTTCTCTCAACAATAATAACATAATTGGATCATATAACTATCCCTCAACATGCAACAAAGAGTCACTCCAAAGTCACTAATAGCGGAGAACAAACGAAGAGATTATGGTAGGGTACGAAACCACCTCAAAGTTATTATTTCCAATCAATCCGTTGGGCTATTCCTATAAGTGTCACAAACAGCCCTAGAGTTCGTACTAGAATAACACCTTAAGACACAAATCAACCAAAACCCTAATGTCACCTAGATACTCCAATGTCACCTCAAGTATCCGTGGGTATGATTATACGATATGCATCACACAATCTCAGATCCATCTATTCAAACCAACACAAAGAACATCAAAGAGTGCCCCAAAGTTTCTACCGGAGAATCAAGACGAAAACGTGTGCCAACCCCTATGCATAGGTTCATGGGCGGAACCCGCAAGTTGATTACCAAAACATACATCAAGTGAATCACGTGATATCCCATTGTCACCACAGATACACACGGCAAGACATACATCAAGTGTTTTCTCAAGTCATTACAAGAGAGTAGAGGGGGAGAAGAAACATAAGATCCAACTATAATAGCAAAGCTCGCGATACATCAAGATCGTGCCAAATCAAGAACACGAGAGAGAGAGAGAGAGATCAAACACATAGCTACTGGTACATACCCTCAGCCCTGAGGGTGAACTACTCCCTCCTCGTCATGGAGAGCTCTGGGATGATGAAGATGGCCACCGGTGAGGGATCCCCCCTCAGGCAGGTGCGGAATAGGGTCCCGAGAGGTTTTGGTGGCTACTGAGAGGCTTGGAAGCGGCGGAACTCGGATCTATTCTGTTCCTCAAGTTTTAGGGTATATGGAGATATATAGGCGGAAGAAATGCACGTCGGTGGACCTCCGGGCTGTCCACAAGGCAGGCGCGCCCTAGGGGTGGGCGCGCCCCCACCCTCGTGGGCAGCCGGGACTCAGTGCAACTCCGGTACTCTATGGGCTTCTTCTGGTCCAAAAATAAGTTCCGTGGAGTTTCAGGTCAATTGGACTCCGTTTGATATTCCTTTTCTTCGAAACACTAAAATAGGAAAAAAAACAACAATTCTGGGCTGGGCCTCTGATTAATAGGTTAGTCCCAAAAATAATATAAAAGTGGATAATAAAGCCCAATATTGTCCAAAAACAGTAGATAATATAGCATGAAGCAATCAAAAATTATAGATACGGTGGAGACGTATCAAGCATCGCCAAGCTTAATTCCTGCTCGTCCACGAGTAAGTAAATGATAAAAACGATATTTTTTATGTGGAGTGCTACTTGGCATAATTTCAATGTAATTCTTCTTAATTGTGGTATGAATATTCAGATCCGAAAGATTCAAGACAAAAATTCATATTGACATAAAAATAATAATACTTCAAGCATACTAACTAAGCAATTATGTCCTCTCAAAATAACATGGCCAAAGAAAGTTCTTCCCTACAAAATCATATAGTTTAGTCATGCTCCATTTTCGTCACACAAGAATGCTCTCATCATGCATAACCCCGATGACAAGCCAAGAAATTGTATCATACTTTAGTAATCTCAAACTTATAAACCTTCACGCAATACATGAGCGCGAGCCATGGACATAGCACTATGGGTGGAATAGAATATGATGAGGGGGTTATGTGGAGAAAAAAAGGAGAAATTCTCACATCAACGAGGCTAATCAATGAGCTATGGAGATGCCCATCGATTGATGTTAATGCAAGGAGTAGGGATTGCCATGCAACGGATGCACTAGAGCTATAAATATATGAAAGCTCAACAAAAGAAACTAAGTGGGTGTGCATCCAACTTGCTTGCTCACGAAGACCTATGGCACTTGAGGAGGCCCATTAGTGGAATATACAAGCCAAGTTCTATAATAAAAAATTCCCACTAGTATATGAAAGTGACAAAGCAAGAGACTCTCTATCATGAAGATTATGGTGCTACTTTGAAGCACAAGTGTGGTAAAAGGATAGTAACATTGTCCCTTTTTATTTCTTTTTTGGGCATTCTTTTTTTTCTTTGGCCTTTCTCTTTTTTTGGGGACAATGCTCTATTAAATGATGATCATCACACTTCTATTTATTTACAACTCAATGATTACAACTCGATACTAGAACAAAGTATGACTCTACATGAATGCCTCCGTGTGTCTTAGGGATATGCAATGAATCAAGAGTGACATGTATGAAAGAATTATGAACGGTGGCTTTGCCACAAATACTATGTCAACTACATGATCATGCTAAGCAATATGACAATGATGAATGTGTCATGATAAACGGAATGGTGGAAAGTTGCATGGCAATATATCTCGGAATGGCTATGGAAATGCCATAATAGGTAGGTATGGTGGCTGTTTTGAGGATGATATTAGGAGGTTTATGTGTGAAAGAGCGTATCATATCACGGGGTTTGGATGCACCGACGAAGTTTGCACCAACTCTCAATGTGAGAAAGGGCAATGCATGACACCGAAGAGGCTAGCAATGATGGAAGGGTGAGAGTGCGTATAATCCATGGACTCAACATTAGTCATAAACAACTCATATACTTATTTTAAAAATCTACAAGTCATCAAAAACCAAGCACTACGCACATGCTCCTAGGGGGATAGATTGGTAGGAAAAGACCATCGCTCATCCCCGACCACCACTCATAAGGAGGAAAATCAAAGAACACCTCATGTTTCAAATTTGTTACATAAAGTTTACCATACGTGCATGCTACGGGACTTGCAAACTTCAACACAAGTATTTCTCAAGTTCGCAACTACTCAACTAGCACAACTTTAATATCACTACTTCCATATCTCAAAACAATTATCAAGCATCAAACTTTTCTTAGTATTCAACACACTCATAAGAAAGTTTTTACTAATCTTGAATACCTAGCATATTAGGATTAAGCAAATCACCATGCTATTTAAGATTCTCAAAATAATCTAAGTGAAGCATGAGAGTTCATCTATTTCTTCAAAATAATACCACCATTGTGCTCTAAAAGATATAAGTGAAGCACTAGAGCAAACAAAAAACTACTCCAAAAGATATAAGTGAAGATCAATGAGTAGTTGAATAATTATGTAACTATGTAAAGACTCTCTACCATTTAAGAATTTCAGATCTTGGTACTTTATTCAAACAGCAAGCAAAGCTAAAGAAAATAAAATGACGCTCCAAGCAAAACACATATCACGTGGTGAATAAAAATATAACTCCAAGTAAAGTTACCGATGAACGATGACGAAAGAGGGGATGCCTTCCGAAGCATCCCCAAGCTTAGACTCTTTCCACTCCTTATTCCATAGTCCATCGAATCTTTACCCAAAACTTGAAAACTTCACAACACAAAACTTAACAGAAAACTCGTGAGCTCCGTTAGCGAAAGAAAACAAAACACCACTTCAAGGTACTGTAATGAACTCATTCTTTATTTATATTGGTGTTAAACCTACTGTATTCCAACTTCTCTATGGTTTATAAACTATTTTACTAGCCATAGAGTCATCAAAATAAGCAAACAACACACAAAAACAGAATCTGTCAAAAACAGAACAGTCTGTAGTAATCTGTATCAAACGTATACTTCTGGAACTCCAAAAATTCTAAAATAAATTGGTGGACCTGAGGAATTTGTCTAGTAATCATCTGAAAAAAGAATAAACTAAATAGAAATCTCCAGTAAAAAGTTGAAGCAAATCTCATGAGCGCTAAAGTTTCTGTTTTTTACAGCAAGATCATAAGGACTTCACCCAAGTCTTCCCAAAGGTTCTACTTGGCACAAACACTAACTAAAACACAAAACCACATCTAAACAGAATCTAGATGTATTATTTATTCCTAAAAAGAACCAAAAATCAAGAACCTAAAATAAAATTGGGTTGCCTCCCAACAAGCGCTATCGTTTAACGCCCCTAGCTAGGCATGATGGTTTCAATGATGCTCACAAAAAGATAAGAATTGAAACATAAAGAGAGCATCATGAAGAATATGAATAGCACATTTAAGTCTAACCCACTTCCTATGCATAGGGATTTTGTGAGCAAACAATTTATGGGAACAACAATCAACTAGCATAGGAAGGCAAAACAAGCATAACTTCAAAAGTTTAAGCACATAGAGAGGAAACTTGATATTATTGCAATTCCTACAAGCATATGTTCCTCCCTCATAATAATTTTCAGTAGCATCATTAATAAATTCAATAATATAACCAGCACCTAAAGAATTCTTTTCATGATCTACTTGCATAGAAATTTTACTACTCTCCACATAAGCAAAATTCTTCTCATTCAGAATAGTGGGAGTATCATAAGAGACTTGAATACTATAAATTGTTTCCACAATAAAAGAGTAATGTTCAGAAAAAGGATAATCATAATCATGACAAGTTTTATAAATATAATCATCACTACTTTTAATAGCATAAGTTTCATCACAATAATCATCATAAGTAGCAACTTTGTTCTTATCATAATCGATTGAAACCTCTTCCGAAATAGTGGATACATCAGTAAATAAAGTCATGACCTCTCCAAATCCACTTTCATAAATATTATAAGATTAAACATCCTTCAACATAGTGGGATCACTACTTTCTAAAGTTGACACTCTTCCAAACACACTGTCATCAATATAATCATCATAGGTAGAAGGCATGCTATCATCATAACAACTTTGCATATCAAAACTTGAGAGGCTGAAAATATCATCTTCATTAAACATAGCATCCCCAAGCTTGGGACAAACATTAATTGCAGCAAATATATTCTCAAATATGTCATCCTCATTAAACATAGCTTCCCCAAGCTTGGGCCTTTTCATATCATAAGCATAATCACTCTCATCATCAATAGTATGGATAGCACCAATAGTATAGCAAACATTATTATCATATTCTTCCAAGAAAGTGCCAAAAAGATTTTCAAGATCATAAGAAGTATCATTATCTTCCCAATCATAATCATCACAACAAGCAATAGGCATAACGAGATCATCATCAAGTGCATCATCTTCCACAATTATTTTTGATTCATTTTCATGAGGCACAACAATAATAGGAGCAACATTATTTGGGAGGGATACCTTTTTACCTCTCTTCCTTTTTCTTTTCTTCTTCTTCACCACATCATGTGTAATCCTCTTCTTGGAGCTCCTTATTAATGAGATTGGTTGAATAGAAAGCTCCTCCTCGTTACCTGATTCATCATAAGAAATAATAGAAGAATATTGGGAAGTCTCTTCCCTTTTGTTAGCATTATCTTCATCTTCTATTTGTTTTCTTTTCTTTATGTAATTGGCAATATAAAGATTTTCAATGCAATTCACCGCACAATACATATAAATTTCTTCTAGATCAATATCAAGGAATTTTTCGAGGTTATATTCTGGAATAAACTTAGTTTGGTGTTTCAATTCTTCATAACCCAAAAGCAGACTAAGTTCATTATAATGTGCAAGGGAAATCAAGTCATCACAATTTTTGGACACGATTCGATCATGAAACAATTTGCATTGGATATTTAAATGACCATGTTCATTGCAAAGTTCACAAGTATGGCTAAGAAATTTTAAATTTTCATCACTAACATTTAGCCTTTCTTGTAACCATTTAGTTTCTAAATGCTTATGCCTCTTGCAATATCTATCTTCCCTATTTGGTGTGCACTTGCAAACCCAATGCACTCCACAAATATTGACATGTTTATAGGAGACATTTTCATCATAACTAGTGCAATCATCATTAGTACTATGGATATTCAAGGAGTTCATACTAACAACATTGCAATCATGCTCATCATTCAAAGATTTAGTGCCAAACATTTTAATGCATTCTTCTTCTAACACTTTGGCACAATTTTCCTTCCCATCATACTCACGAAAGATATTAAAAAGATGAAGCGTATAAGACAAACTCAATTCCATTTTTTTGTAGTTTTCTTTTATAAAACAAACTAGTGCTAAAACAAGAAACAAAAAGATTCAACTGCAAGATCTAAAGATATACCTTCAAGCACTCACCACCCCGGCAATGGCGCCAGAAAAGAGCTTGATGTCTACTACGCAACCTTCTTCTTGTAGACGTTGTTGGACCTCCAAGTGCAGAGGTTTGTAGGACAGTAGCAAATTTCCCTCAAGTGGATGACCTAAGGTTTATCAATCCGTGGGAGGCAAAGGATGAAGATGGTCTCTCTCAAGCAACCCTGCAACCAAATAACAAAGAGTCTCTTGTGTACCCAACACACCCAATACAATGGTAAACTGTATAGGTGCACTAGTTCGGCGAAGAGATGGTGATACAAGTGCAATATGGATGGTAGATATAGGTTTTTGTAATCTGAAAAATATAAAAACAGCAAGGTAACAAGTGGTAAAAGTGAGCGTAAACGGTATTGCAATGCTAGGAAACAAGGCCTAGGGTTCATACTTTCACCAGTGCAAGTTCTCTCAACAATAATAACATAATTGGATCATATAACTATCCCTCAACATGCAACAAAGAGTCACTCCAAAGTCACTAATAGCGGAGAACAAACGAAGAGATTATGGTAGGGTACGAAACCACCTCAAAGTTATTCTTTCCTATCAATCCGTTGGGCTATTCCTATAAGTGTCACAAACAGCCCTAGAGTTTGTACTAGAATAACACCTTAAGACACAAATCAACCAAAACCCTAATGTCACCTAGATACTCCAATGTCACCTCAAGTATCCGTGGGTATGATTATACGATATGCATCAGACAATCTCAGATTCATCTATTCAAACCAACACAAAGAACTTCAAAGAGTGCCCCAAAGTTTCTACCGGAGAATCAAGACGAAAACGTGTGCCAACCCCTATGCATAGGTTCATGGGCGGAACCCGCAAGTTGATCACCAAAACATACATCAAGTGAATCACGTGATATCCCATTGTCACCACAGATACACACGACAAGACATACATCAAGTGTTCTCAATTCATTAAAGACTCAACCCGATAAGATTACTTCAAAGGGAAAACTCAATCCATTACAGGAGAGTAGAGAGGGAGAAGAAACATAAGATCCAACTATAATAGAAAAGCTCACGATACATCAAGATCATGCCAAATCAAGAACACGAGAGAGAGAGAGAGAGAGAGAGAGAGAGAGAGAGAGAGAGAGAGAGAGATCAAACACATAGCTACTGGTACATACCCTCAGCCCCGAGAATGAACTACTCCCTCCTTGTCATGGAGAGCACCGGGACGATGAAGATGGCCACCGGTGAGGGTCCCCCCCCTCCGGCAGGGTGCCAGAATAGGGTCTCGAGAGGTTTTTGGTGGCTACAGAGGCTTGCGGCGGCGGAACTCCAGATCTATTATGTTCCCCGAAGTTTTTAGGGTATATGGAGAATATAGGCGGAAGAAGTACGTCGGTGGACCTCCGGGCTGTCCACGAGGCAGGGGGCGCGCCCCCACCCTCGAGGGCAGCCCGGGACTCCCCTGGTGCAACTCCGGTACTCCGTGGGCTTCTTCTGGTCCAAAAATAAGTTCCGTGGAGTTTCAGGTCAATTGGACTCCGTTTGATATTCCTTTTCTTCAAAACACTGAAATAGGCAAAAAACAGCAATTCTGGGCTAGGCCTCTGGTTAATAGGTTAGTCCCAAAAATAATATAAAAGTGGATAATAAAGCCCAATATTGTCCAAAAACAGTTGATAATATAGCATGGAGCAATAAAAAATTATAGATACGCTGGAGACGTATCATGCATCATCCCTTCCTCTTTGGGGAAATACCGATGTAGCTTCAAGCGACATCAGGGCGCGCCCTCCAAGCTTGTGCCCCCCCCCCCCCCCCGTGGCACTTCCAACCTTAATCTTTCTTCTATAAATACCCAAATATTCCCCGTAGACCAGAGGTCACACCAAAAATACTTTTCCGCCGCTGCAAGTTTCTATCTTCGTGAGATCCCATCTGGGGAACTTTTCTGGTATTCTGCCGGAAGGGGATGCGATCACGGAGGGCTTCTACATCAACCTTTCTGCCCTTCTGATGATGTGTGAGTAGTTTACCACAGACCTATGAGTCCATAGCTAGTAGCTAGATGGCTTCTTCTCTCTCTTTGATCTTCAATACAATGTTCTCCTCGATGTACTTAGAGATCTATTCGATGTAATCTTTGTTTGCGGTGTGTTTGTTGAGATCCGATAAATTGTGGGTTTATGATCAGATTATCTATGGATATTATTTGAGTCTTCTACGAACTCTTTTATGCATGATATATATAGTTTTGTATTTCTCTCCGATCTATTGATTTGGTTTGGCCAACTAGATTAATTTTTCTTGCAATGGGAGAGGTGCTTTGTAATGGGTTCAATCTTGCGGTGCTCAATCCCAGGGATAGAAGGGACATGAAAAATATTTGTATTGTTGACATTAAGGATAAAAAGATGGGAGTTTTTTCATATTGATTGGATCTACCCCTCTACATCATGTCATCTTGCTTAAGGTGTTACTCCATTTTTGTTAACTTAATACACTAGATGCATGCTGGATAGCGGTTGATGCGTGGAGTAATAGTAGTAGATGCAGGCAGGAGTCGGTCTAGTTGTATCGGACGTGGTGCCTATATACATGATCATTGGCTTGGATATCATCACAACTATGCACTTTTCTATCAATTGCTCAACAGTAATTTGTTTACCGACCGTATGCTTTCTTTCAAGAGAGGAGCCTCTAGTGAAAACTATGCCCCGGGTCTATCTTTAATCATATTAATTTCAGATCTATAAAATAAAAAACACAAAAATATCTTGCTGCAATTGATTTACTTTTATTTTATTTTGGACTTTTACTTATATTTTATATCTATCGCTGTTAAATCTCATCCTTGCAAGTAACCGTGAAGGGATTGACAACCCCTTTATCGTGTTGGATGCAAGTATTTGTTTGTTTGTGTAGGTGCTATCATTGGAGACTTGTGTGTTCCTCCTACTAGATTGATACCTTGGTTCTTAACTGAGGGAAATACTTATCTCTACTTTGCTGCATCACTCTTTCCTTTTCAATGGAAAACCAACGCAAGCTCAAGAAGTAGCAGGAAGAATTTCTGGCGTCGTTGCCGGGGAGGATCTACATCAAGCCTACCAAGTACCTATCATAAACTCTCATATCTTGCATCTACATTAGTTGCCATTTGCCTCTCGTTTTCATCTCCCCCGCTTCTAAAACGTTTTCAGAGAAGTACAAAAATATTTGCTTCCTTTATTTTGCCTTCTTTTTGTTTGCCTTTTCGTTTGCCGTTATGCCTTACTTAGGTTGTTTGCTTGTTTGCTTACCATAATTGTGTGTTTATTCCAAATCAGAAGCAAAAAATGTTTATGGATCCTCATCCTCATGCTAATCTTTTTAAAAGATCCAATTATGATGAACCAATTGCTAGTGAGTTGAGTGCACTAGATTATCTTTATGAAGTTTTGCTTCAAATTCGTGAATCTAAAAATTGTGATGAAGTCTTAAAAGAAGAAATTTATAAAGTGATTCACGATAGCTCCTTGAATGAAAAGCATGATTGCAATGATGTTATTATAAATTCTATTAATGTCAATTGTGTTAATGATGCAAAACCCCAAGCTTGGGATGCTAATTTTGCTACGTCCACTACTTATTGTAATGATCATGATTGGGGTGATGCATTTTATGATCTTGAAAATTTATTTAAGCCTCATGATGAATATGATATTGATAATAATGTTTGCAATAGTACTGAAAGTGGTTTGGGAGAATGTCAACTTTAGGTAATAATAATCCCACTACTTTGGAGATTGAACAATCTTATGAAATTTTGGATAAAAGTGGGCTTGGGGAGGTCATGACTTTATTCGATGATAATCCCACTATTCTGGAAGAGTGTCAACTTTGCATACATGTGGATCATGTAGAGAATATGTTATGTGATAGCTATATTGTTGAATTTGAATATGCACTACTGCAGGATGGTCCAAACGCGACACTACGATAAGAGACCCTTCGACGAAACTGTGTGCGTTGCCATAATCGCAAACGGTGGTGTAAAAAAAACCGTCAAAAAAGGTGCAAAATGTTTGCGATGACAGATGCATCAAACACGGTTCAGATTTTAGTTGCGTGTGCGATGTAGGGCATACAGTTCAGCTCAATTAACTATTTGGGATGAGGAGGAACAAAAGAAACGAGCATCTAGATGAAGGCATGTGCGGTATACAACATACTATTCACTGGGATGAATTGTGTGTGATTAGGCAACACAATGGAAACGTTTCAACTGAACAAGATGTGTGTGATACGCGGCAAACATGTCTGTAATCTGAAAATGTGTGCGAAGAATAATAATAACACAGACGATTGCTGCTAATAAGCCGTGTGAATTGCTCTGTCTACAGTAGAATAACATATATATATATATATATATATATATATAACTGAAATAAACATCCAATTACATAAGTGACTATACAGATCATTCGCACACACCTCAATAAACAATTGCATGCATTCTAAAGTAGGAGAAACGATCGTCTAGTCATCTACTTCTTGTGACGCTCCCGCCACTGCTATGTGGCTCGATCCCTCGTCTTTGTCAGGAAGAATACACTTCCTCATGTCAACGATCCGCCTGTACATCTCATAGCTTGTGTATGCGTCCATGGCCGCGTACTTGACATGTTGTTCATCCAGTCTCTTATGCCACACACTGTGCCGGGCGTTCTTGTCCTTATTGCTCTCATTCTTCATCTTCGCATAGTAGGGGTCGATGATGGCCGAGGCAAGGTTAACCAGGGAGTTTAGTTTGTTTTTGTCGCTGCCCCAGACCTTGTAGTGGTGCTGGATGTTGACAAGATTCGGGCATTTCAAGTCTGAAACCTTGAGCGCTTTTAGATCGTTGGTGGTGTCCACCGTTGCGAAATTGTAGTCGGAGCTGTTGATAAACCTGGAGAAACACTCGCAAGGCCTTGTGGCAAGGTGAGAGTGGTAGATGAGGACATCATGTCGCACGCACAACTGGGCGACGACAACCTTCTGATCGTGCCTGGCATGACCGATGGTGTACTCGAGGTCGAAGCCGACCACTCGGTACTTGTCCTCGGCAAGGAACTGCTCCATAGTTTGGATGGAGCTCTCCACCGAGACCGGATCGTTCATGTACACCACTGAGAGGGCCTTCCCCCTCACGTGGGTGTCCACTACGTGATGCGTGGTGAACTGCCCGCCGTTGTCGTCATCGGCCGCTGAGAGCGCCATTGGAGCCACGGGGAGCGCCATAGGAGCCGCTGGATGTCCTCTCTGTATGTGTCCTCGTGGGTGTGCTTATTGTGTCATGTGAGACGTGACATGAAGGTAAATGGCCGCAGGAATAAAGGTGGGCCGGGTGGCGTGGATTCTCGGCGCGTCCGCATGGCAGTTTTTGCAGCGGGTAACTGCATCGTCGCGCCGCGCCCGGCGCAACCGCTTGCACACGAACGTGCGTGATCATGCGCTGACCCCAAACACTGGCAGCACGCGTGGAGGGACGAGGGCAGAACACCCGGAGGGACGCGAGAGCAGAGCGCGTGCGGCGGGATGCGAGCAGAGTGCGCCGCGGCCGCGTGAACCGCAAGCAACCACACACATAGAGTAGTTGAACATGCATGAAATGGTCGCCTACAAGCTGGCCGACAGTTGCGTCGCTGCGTAGAGAGCGGCCGTGTGGTACCACCTCCGTCTAGTCTATAGTCTCATTTATATTCCGTGCCATACTTTGACCTCAAATTTAACCAACAAAATGTTAATGCATGTTTTAAAAATTATATAATTGGAAACCATGTTCAAATACAAATCCAACTATATAATCTTTAGCGACATGCATTCGTATTTTATTAGTTAAATCATACTTATAAACCAGGACGGTGTGTAGTAGGTAATTAAACCGCAAACATTTTTTTATTAACCGTACGTGTATGTGGCCTTTCGTCCTCCTCTCGCACGTCTTGTCACCCCGTTGCCGCAGATGGCTTACAGCGCAAGCTTGTGTAGCGCGCTGGGGCATTCTTTTTGCCAAACGGTGGCGCCAATGAATCATCGGTGAGACCGTTCCCGCGCAACCTCGCAGGTTCCCGCGCAAGCTATTATGGCACCGGTCCGTCGTCGTCGCTCAGCCACTCCGCCATCATCAGAGGACAGCTCCAGCTGGGAGGCTACAACCGGGGCAGCGGCACAGTCCCCGGCATAGTGTAGTGCGCATGGCGTCCCTATTGGGTGTGCGCGGAACACCCACCACATGCTCCACCGCTGGTGCCCGTCGGCAGCTGTTGCTGGCCGCCGTTGCCGCCACACCACCGTCGAAAGCCAGGGCCATCGCCTGCTCCGCCGCCGTGGCCCGAAGACGGGAGGTGATCGTCGTGGCTGCCACCCCACTGCCGGCCACTGTGGCCATCACCCGCGCCGCCACCGCGGCCCGAAGGCGGGACGTGGTTGTCGTGGCCGCCACCCCATCGTCAGTCGCCGTGGCCGCTAGCCCACCGTCGACCGCCGGGGTCATCACCCGCTCCGCCACCACCGCCCGAAGGCGGGAGGCGGAGGTGGATGCCCGCACGTGCGTGAGCGACCTTGCGCGCTACACCGAGTTCCTACGGGAGGAGGAGGAGCTCCTCGTCGAGCACGCAAAGAGCCTTACCGCCGCCGTGGCCCCGGCACATGCCGCCTCAGAGGCGAGGAATCAGGAGATCTACGAGGAGAACCAACGCTTTGAGAGGGGTCGTCTGGAGCGGTAGAGGGCGTTCGAGGTGAGCGTCGCTGAAGCTGCATTAGCGGCAGGCACCGCATTGCGATTGCGCAGCTCGTCAGTAGGCTCCTCCTCGTCCGCCTCTTACTGAGCGCGCTCGGTAGAGGAGAGGCGGCCGGAAGTAGTGTCGGGGAGATGAACCCCAGGCAGGCAACGAAACCCGGATCCTTTTCAAAAACAACGGGGCCGGCATCGCCCCTCGATCCGGGTCGCCCAACCCGGCCAGGCCCTGCGACCCGGACAGGCTCTGCAACCCGGCCAGACTCCTCAACACGGCCCCAACAACCAAGCTCAAGACTTCTCCAACAAGCCAGCACCGCCCTTGGAGTGCTCACCAAACCTAGCCAAGGGTCAGCGGCCGTCCCATCCCAGCCGTACGATGGGACGAGACTCCACCAACTGATGACCGAAGCCACAGTACCCCGCCCATGCCTCTGGTCAGCCGGACGAGGCAACAGTGCCCCCCACCTACCCGCTGACCAGGGCTGGCGTGGCAACAGTGCACCCAACATCACCCATGACACCGACAAGCAACGACCTGACAGAGTGCCACTGTACCCGACTCGACTCTGCCACACCCTGACGACCGACAAGACAACACACAGTGCCCCCTAGGCGCTTGGGACCCGCGCCCGGTGAACCCGGCGGGTCCCACCACCAGGTTCCTAGACACCCACAACCCGGCCCTACGGCCTTGTAACATTACCCTTGTATCCCTGAGGGGTTGACCTATAAAACCCCCCAGGAGCCCTCATGCATACTGGCAATCAACTCACACACACATCCACCCATTCACACGTCTAGCAAGCAACACCCGAGGAGAGGGAGCAGCCTAAGCCTTGGACCGACCTCCTTCTTCCTCCATACAGCTCTAGGAGCAACTTTGTACTATTACGTATAAACCACACTCGGCAGGACTAGGGGTGTTATCTCTCCGGAGAGCCCCGAACCTGGGTATGTCTTGTGTCCTGCGCTCACTCATGCCGACCTCGCCTCTAGAGCCCACCAGTGCCCTCGAGCCTCCTCCTATCTTTAGCCATCCCTTGGCATCTGCCGTGCGTCCACCACGACAGTTGGCGCCCACCGCGGGGCAGCTCGAGGTCCTGGCCGGGAGCATGCTTAAGACGGGGATCTTCTCCGACTCCGACTAGCCCGTCACGCTGGCGGACGACATCATCAACGCGCTCGCCGCCTCCTTCGCCACGCTGCGCATCTCTGACGCGCCTAAGGACGACGAGTACCCCCATGAGGTACTTACCTTTCTGACTCCCTGCTCTCCATCAACGACGGCGCTCCTGCCGGAGCGATGGACCTCTGTGTGGAGGTCTTCGTCACCGACATCGACGCCTCCTCCTCGTCGAGCGCGGCAAGGAAGGCCGCCGCAGCTAAGGCCGCGGCAGTTAGGGCCAACTCGCCCAACCCGCTGCGCGCACCATGCAGAGCCTCTGCGTCCCCATCGGCACCAACGTCGATGCGTCCAACATCGCCGAGGCCCGGACTCGCCTCAACGAGGATCGCCAGCGCCTGCTGGACCACACCGAGACGCTCACCGCCATGTAGCACCGCCTCGACTTCGCCCAGCTGGAGCGCGATGCCTCCTATGGCTTCACGCCTACCGCCCCCGAGCCAAGCCGGGTCGCCGACGTGCGAGCCCGGGGTGGCGCGATCGGGCGCGCTTTTGGCGCCCGCCCTCTCGTCTACGAGACTCCCGTGAAGAACATGTGTGCTTCCCAGGCGGCTGCGGTCATCCTGGATCAGCTCACGGGCGAGGAGCTCCAGGATCGCCTCAAGAGGGTGAACGACCTCCTCGTCAGGGCCAACGCACAGCAAGACCGCCTCAACCAGCTCGCCAGGCCGGCCGGATCCGGCTCCGTCCGAGTCGCCGGACCCGACGACAACCAGCATACGACATCTTCTCCACCCGGCGAGGCGCACTCCGGCCGCACCCAGACCCGGCGCAACCCCGCCCCAACGGCTGCTGGCGGCTTGGCGGATGAGCTGGCCTCGGAGGCCCGGTGCTTCCTCGACCCCCTGCTTCAATCCGGCCGGCGTCCTGCTGCAGGCAACCCGGCCCCCCGTGGCGCGGTCACCGACCAGCTGGGCCCGCGTGCCATCGACGACCCCGACGCTCGCCACCGCCTCAACCGACTCGCCCTCTCCCAGGAGCTAGAGGAGACCGGCCCCGTCGGACCAGCGTGCTTCGGGCCACGCATCCGGGACGAGCCCTTCACCAAAGGGTTCACGCTCCCCCACGACACCCCCAAGTACAACGGCACTGTGAAGCTGGAGGACTGGCTCATCGACTACACCACCGCCATCGGCATCGCCGGCGGTAACCACCGCCTCGCCGTACGCTACGTGCCTCTCATGCTCCAGGGGTCGGCCGACACCTGGTTGAACAGTTTGTCGGCTGGCAGCATCAACGCGTGGGTCGACTTCGAGCAGGCCTTCGTGCGCAACTTCACCGGCACCTACAAGCGACCCGGCCGCCCCAGTCAGCTCACCATGTGCGTGCAGGGGCCGGTGGAAACCGGTCGCGAGTACCTCGCACGCTGGACCGAGCTCTGGAACAGCTGCGAGGGCGTCCACGAAGTCCAAGCGATCCAGTACTTCATCAACGGGTGCCGAGACGGCACCCTCCTCAAGCACAAGCTCTTGCGCTCCAAGCCGGCCACCATGGCCACGCTCATGGTGACGGCGGACAAGTACACCAATGCCGACTCCGCCATGAAGATCCAAGGGGCACTGGATGAAGCCGGCAAGGCCAAGCCAGTGCCGCCTCCACAGTCGGCTGGCGAGGGAAGCTGGCAGCAGCACAACCAACAGAACAACAAGCGCAAAGCCGATTGTCGGTGTCAAAACCGGCGGATCTTGCGTAGGGGGTCCCGAACTGTGCGTCTAGGCAGATGGTAACAGGAGACAAGGGACACGATGTTTTACCCAGGTTCGGGCCCTCTTGATGGAGGTAAAACCCTACGCCCCGCTTGATTAATATTGATGATGTGTGTTACAAGAGTGGATCTACCACGAGATCAAAGAGGCTAAACCCTAGAAGCTAGCCTATGGTATGATTGTTGTTCGTCCTATGGACTACAGCCGTCCGGTTTATATAGACACCGGAGAGGGCTAGGGTTACACAAAGTCGGTTACAAAGGTAGGAGATCTACATATCCGTATCGCCAAGCTTGCCTTCCACGCCAAGGAAATTCCCATCCGGACACGGGACGAAGTCTTCAATCTTGCATCTTCATAGTCTTGGAGTCCGGCCGATGATGATAGTTCGGCTATCCGGACACCCCCTAGTCCGGAACTCCCTCAGTAGCCCCTGAACCAGGCTTCAATGACGACGAGTCCGGCGTGCATGTTGTCTTCGGCATTGCAAGGTGGGTTCTTCCTCCGAACAATTTATAGGAGATTGTGAACACCAGGATAGTGTCCGGCTCTGCAAAAATAAATTCCACATACCACCGTAGAGCGAATAATATTACACAAGATCAATCTGGCGACGTGATACGTGGGCGTGACGTCGCACCACTACCAAGCCTTTACTCAAATTGTTTTTATTGTTCCACCTCGGTAGCGTTTAGCGGCGGTTTCCTTTGGCACGCCTTGTCGAGCAGAGATCGTGTTCCCCTTATTCCGGGATTCCCATCAATATGGGCGTGGGTAACCCAACCGCGCCATTGATTGTGACGCTTGGGAGATAAGCGAGTTTTACCAGGCCGGTGGGGACACATGTTTTGTCCACCCATATAAGGGGATAAAGATTCAACCCTTTTACCGCGCCTTCTTCCTCCTTGGCTTATCCATCTCCATGAACTCGAGCTCCAGCGCCCAAGTCCGCACTTCTCACCTCAACCTTCTCCAACTATGTCCGGAGCGGGAGGCAAGTGGATGGCCTCCTCCGTCACAGAGGGGCAGATCCAGAAGCTGCGCGACACCGGATATTTGTCCAGCAACATCGCGAATCGGCTCCCCGACGAGGGAGAGCTCGTCCCCAACCCAGTGCCCCATGAGAGGGTAGTATTTCTTCCCCATTTCCTCCGCTGGACTGGGCTTCCCTTCATCCCTTTGTCCGGGGCTCATGTTCTACTACGGCCTAGATTTCCATGATCTGGCCCAATTTCATCCTCAACATCTCGGCGTTTATAAATGGGTGCGAGGCCTTCCTTCGCATCCAGCCCCACTTGACATGGCTCAAGACCTTCGAGTGTCAAGCCGAAGGTTGTGAAGGGCAGCCAAGCGGAGTGCGGAGGCGCCATGGTGGGCAGGATGTCCCAAGTTACGTGGCTGGAGGGCACTTTCATGGAAACCATCAAGGGGTGGCAATCGGGGTGGTTCTACATCACCGAGCCGCGTGACCCTGATTGGGCAGCGGCCCCCGAATTCAGATCTGGCATCCCTACACGGCTCACCTCCTGGAAAGAGAGTGGCCGGACTTGGGGGGATTCGGAGGAGCTGACCGGACTCCAAGCCTGTATCCAGAAGCTGGTGGACAAGAAGCTTAAGCTTGTCAACGTAGTCCAGGTCATGCTCATCCGCCGGATTCTCCCATGCCAACGACGGGGCTTCAACATGTGGGAGTTTGATCCGGCGCAGCACCAGACCACTGGCGGGCTCTTCGACACTACGCACGAAGATGTCCGGAAGGTGCTGTTCAAGCGCGAAGCTCCGCATCCGCATCAAGATCGCGGATTCCGCTCCTGGCGTCTAGGCGACGAGGTAGGTGATTTCACCACTTGTTTATCATAGTTTGGCTCTATGCGGATCTAAACTCCCTTTACCTTTGGCAGGAATGGCTGGCGAAGGCGAGCGGACTATCTGTCCGACCCCATTGCCGAGGACCAGCCGGGACGCCCGCCTAATCGGAGCTCTTGGCTCCGGCACCACGTGGTGCCGGGAGAAGAAGGCCAAGAAGATGGCCACGGGGACTCGGAAGAGTTCCGTTTCCAGGTGTTATCGGATGATGAATCGAGGCCGACTCCTCCCACCAAGGTGAGGAGGAGAAGAAGAAAGCCTCTCCCGGTGAAGGAGGAAGAAAAGGAAGGCCTCCCCAACAAGGGAGGCGAAGGGTCCAAGAAGGAAAAAGCTCTTCCCCGGACTGCTCCGCCAACGCCAAAGGACGACGACCAGCATCGGCCTCCAAGGGCCAAGCCCTGGCGAGATCGTAAGTATCCGGACTCCCGAATAACTTCAAGGTTTTTTCTTTTCGCCACATAATGTCTTTCTAATGCCACATACAACCCTGCAGTCCGCCCAAGGATGATCTTCCCCGTTTAAATCGGCGGGTCCTTTGGTGCGTCGGATATGGATTCCTTCCGACTGCCTCCACCCCGTCTTGGCGGACGACGCGAGGTGGGATCCCGGGAAGGGACCCACAAGGAGGAGGCCGGAGGTGTCACGAGACACCCTCCGGACTTTGCACGGACTCAGCCCGGAGGCCACGGTGGCTCGAGTCCGTGGCGACCCTTCGTAAGAAGGGCAAGACCCTTGACGCCGGCTGCCTCCGATCCAACCGGAGGTCTTGGGATAATTTGCTGGAGGCGCTCAACGGCGCCTCCATCGAAAGAGGAACACCGCCTGCTATGAGTGCGGTGATTGAGAAAGTTCACTTCGCCAAGAGCGGGCTGACCGAGCTTCTGTGACCTTCTAACAGGCTTTGAGGTAAGAATTTCAATATATGTAAAATGGTACCGCATAGACGGTAGCCCACGATGCTCGGTTCGGTGTTCGGAAAGAAAAGCGGACCGAGGATCTTTAGAAAGATAAACGCAGGAGTCATATAAATATGTCAATATGGGATTGCAGGCTGTCTTCTTGACCTCCGCCCGACCTTGGCGGAGGTCAATACTTTGAAGGAAAACCTCGGCGGTCCGAGAACGAGCTCGGCCATGCCAAGAAGCAACTCGAGGAAAAAGAAGGTGAAGTAATACCTTATGAAAATTGTACCTTCTGAGAAAAGGATTTGGTTGCAAGAAAAATGACAAGGATAACGTGGGTATTGTAGGGGCCACTAACGAGGTGGCGACCACGAAGGAGGCGGTGGCAGCGGCGAACATAATCGCGGCCGTGGAGCACCGAGCTAGAGAAGCGAGGAGGCGCGGTGGCGGAGGTACAACAAGAGCTCCAGGATCTCGTGAAAAAACATGAGAGCTTGGGCGTGACTCAAGACTCGAGAGTCTCGAGCTTGCAACGGCTCTTGAGAGTGCCAAAGCCGCTAAGGCCGAAGCCTACAAGGCCCTCCAGAGATTGAGGCGGTGAAGAAAATAGCAGCGGGTAAGGCATTTTTCATGCAAAGTAAGCATGTGAGTGTTAATTACCTGTTGCTTACCCGAATTCGGAGCTCTCGGAGGCGTTCGCAAATCTTCCTTGCAGGCGTGTCCGATCTTGCCGCATTCTACCGGGCCGAGGAGGGAGCTCGACGGAGAAGGTCTTCGGTCTCGGTATCTTGAGGCCGGACATCAGTGCTTATAGCGACCAGGTGAAGCGGCTGGTCGAGCTCCTAAGGTGGCCGAACAGGCCATGAAGGGCCTCATATTTGGTGTGGCCTAAGGAGGCCATGCACAGGAGCTACTTCGGCCTGGTGTGGCGGCTGATGGATGCGTGCCCGTGGGTAGAAGTCATCAAGCATTCCGCTTGTATTGAGGATGCCCGTCGGGCCCTTGCCCGCGCAAAGGTGCACTGAGGCAAGATGGATGCCCAGAAGCTCGTGACGGACCAGCCACCAGAGGGCAAGGAGCATCGCACGCCCGAGATGTATTATAAGAGTGTCTTTGAAGGGCGCCCGCACTATTGCGGTGAGTGCTCCAAAGATGTAATATTTGAGTAGACTTGCATTTTGTTATCTGTCTGAAAACTTAGTTCATATCGCTAAGCAACGCTTGTTAATTTAAAATATTACCTTACGTGCGGCTGTTTATCAAATCGAGAGATGGCAAGTCGTCGGCTTCAGCCCCATGCCACAGTCTTTGGGGTGTTCGGGATAAACTTGGCGCTCTTGTTCCCATTTTGGGTCCATCTAGGAGGCGCTCAACACAGCGAACAAGGCAACCAGACTTATAATGCTTGAACACTCTCACTTAGCCATAGAATTCTATAATTTTAAATTTCGGCGAAGCCCCTAGTCTTCGGAAGGCCGAATTTGGGGCGCTATCCACGCCTTGGCCGGACAGTATCCAGATCCTTGCTCTAAGCGGCATAAGTCTTTAAGGACTCACAAAAAACCTCTCGAACAGCGACCGACTCTCGCCTCATCATGATGGTCAGTTTTAGCTTTCTCCACTGAGGCGTTAACCCAGCTCAAGCTGGGCGGAATCGCGATGGTTCTCCCAGTGCTACCTTAGCCGATATAACGGAACGTAAGGTACCAAAACATGGGAGCCGGGCAAACCCAACTATTGACCCAAGACATGATTCGGAGCCGATGCATATAGTGCTATAAGTTTGGGGTGTCGCACTTGTGAAAGTGTTCGGACTCATCATACCATAATGTGGGAAACATAAGCCCCTGGTGTATATTAGCCATACCAAAGTGTACGGATGCAACATGCCGTAAATGAACATATGTATGAAAAAGAAATGCAATTATAAGCAAAAAGGTGCTGCATTGTTTTATTCAATAAGTGTTGCTACGAATGTAGAATGATACAAATAGTGCGATAAGCAAGGTATGGGACTGTTAAACATGTCTCCCTCCAGGGGGTAGGCTACAGATTGGTCTATAAAAATGCTCGTAATGGAGACCACCTGTATATTCGTTGTAGCCTTTATCCTTCCCTGGCTGTTGCATCATGAGTTCGGCAGGTCTGCTGCCGGACAGGGCCTCTGACAAACGGAGTCCTGTGGGTAAAAAGTAAAAGGTAAAAAAGAAAAGAAAAAGGAACGACACACTTGAGAGCCCCTGGTGTGGTTGAGCCGCAGTCTGGGTTTATCGTGGTCGTGCCCCTCTCCCCATGCCCATGGTATCTTGGGGCGTAATGGTATCTGTGAAGGACCTGCTTTGACGTTCGCAGAGCTGGGGTTGGGGCCGCCTTTACTCTGGCGTGCTCGGGCGTGCCGGTGGTCTTGTTGTAAGTTACTCCGGCGGCTTAGCTATGTCCGGCCGCTAACGGCGGACTCGAGAATTGCCTTAAGAGGCTGCATTGCACTTCGCCGCGAGAGTCATTGTATGTTCCTCCGTGTGGAGAAGCGTTCGGTGTTTCCGTTGACCGTGATGACTCCTCGAGGGCACGACATCTTGAGCTTGAGGTATGCGTGGTGCGGCACCGCGTTGAACTTTGCAAGCGTGGTACATCCGAGCAAGGCATGATAGCCGCTGAACGGGACCGTGTCGAAGATTAACTCCTCGCCGGAAGTTATCCGGGGATCCGAAGACCACTTCGGTGTAATTGAGCCTGTACAATTGGCTTCTACACTGGTATGGCGCCTTTAAAGGTCGTTTTGGTAGGTTTAATCCTTGAGGGTCTATGCCATTTTGCTGCTCGTATCCTGGTAAAGCAGGTTCAGGCTGCTGCCGCCGTCCATCAGGACTCTGGTTAGGTGAAATCCATCGACGATTGGGTGTAAGACCAGTGCAGCGAATCCACCGTGGCGGATGCTAGTGGGGTGGTCCCTTCGGTCAAAAGTGATCGGGCAGGAGGACCATGGATTGAACTTCGGGGCAACTGGCTCCATCGCGTAGACATCCCTGAGTGCATGCTTCCGCTCCCTTTTGGGTATGTGCGTTGCGTATATCATGTTCCTTTATCCGCTTTTGTGGGGGAAACCCTTACATCCTCTATTGTTCGGCGGTTGGGGCTCATCCTCGTCATCGCTATGCAGCCCCTTGTCATTGTTTTCGGCAATTAACTTGCACTGCTCTTGAATACCCAACAGTCCTGTTGATGTGGTTAGCTGGCTTTTCGAAGCCGTGTATCCGCACAAGCGGTCGAGTATTCGGTCCAAATTAGACGGACCCGGAGTAGTTCTTTTGAATGGCTTTTTCGCTGACCAGGTTTAGAGCTTACGAATCCGGCATTGATTGTCGTATCCTCGGTATTATGCGCCGTTAATGCGGCGTTTGTTTTGTTACGACGCTGCGGCTGCCATTTCGGTCCTTGAAGTCGGACTGCGAATTTTTCTTTGAGGTTGTTGCTGCGTGCTAGCGGCTGTCCTCACCTGCTGTGAAGCGGGTCATGAGTGATGTGAGGGCTGCCATGGATTTCGGCTTTTCCTGTCCTAGGTGCCGGGCAAGCCACTCGTCGCGGATGTTATGCTTGAAGGCCGCGAGGGCCTCCGCATCCCGGACGATCGACGATTTGGTTTTTCTTGGTTAAGAACCGTGTCTGTAATTGTCCGGCCGATTCGTCTGGCTGCTGAATTATGTGGCTTAGGTCATCGGCGTCGGTGGTCGCACATAAGTGCCACAGAGTTATCGAGGAATGCGGCTTCCAGGTCCTCCCAGCTCCCAATTGACTCTGCTGGCAAGCTGTTGAGCCAATGCCGGGCTGGTCCTTTAAGCTTGAGGGGGAGGTATTTGATGGCGTGAAGATCGTCACCGCGGGCCATGGAGATGTGAAGGAGATGGTCTTCGATCCAAACCGCGGGGTCTGTTGTGCCATCATAGGATTCAATATTGACGGGTTTAAACCCTTCGGGGATTTGATGATCCATTACTTCGTCTGTGAAGCATAGTGGGTGTGCGGCGCCTCAGCATCGGGCGATATCACGGCGGAGCTCAAAAGAGCTTTATGCATTTTTGTTCGGCCCGGCGGACTTATCGTGTCCGGCGCGACGGTTGTAAATCACGTCTGCGTGGGGCACCCGCGATCCATAGATCGAACTTTAAAGTCTTGCCTTGTCCTCCAATATATCTCGCAGGTCCGGAGCGTTCCCCTGTGGCCGTGTGCTTTTTGAGCGATGCCAGGGTACGGTTCTAGTGAAGGGCCTAGAGGCCTCTCTGTCGCGACCACGGGGTGGTCGCGACAGAGATATTGTCTCCTGGTGATGCGGGGTCGTAAGCCTCCTCCTCTAGTCGGGGGAGCAGCTTGCGTTTAGGGTAGCTTTTGGAGGCGTTCGAGTTCATGCTCTTGACGCGAGGACTTTAGTCCATCTGCCGGCTAGCAGATCTGATCAGCTCTAAAATTCTTTGCTTTTCTTGAGGCTGTTCGCCGTGGCCATAAGCCTGCGTCTAAACGCTCTTGTTCGACGGTATCCTCGAGCACGGCGAATTTATAAATCGTCGAGGCTTGCTTCGTCTCCGGAGGAGGCATATAATCCTCTACCTCTTCTTACGCCGCTCTCTCGTGAGGGCTGGCGTCTCCATCCTCTGCGCTGGATCTTCTTTGGAGTGGATTGTCTTCACCTTTGTCCGGTGTATTGTTATCTCCGGTGCCGGAATCTTCATTCTTGTTGTGGCGGGATTTAGGGCGGCGCCGTTGACGCCGGCGCTTGGGCTGTTTCTTGGAGGGGTCATCCTCCTCTGTTCCTTCGCCAGTCCCATCCTTTGGGATATCCACCATGTATATGTCATATGATGAGGTGGCTTTCCAGTGCCCGGTAGGCGCTGGTTCTTGTTCATCTCCGGCATCATCGTCCATACCGTCAATGTCTTCGGAGTCGTAGTCTAGCATGTCGGTTAGATCGTCGACAGCGGCTACAAAGTGGGTGGTGGGTGGGCTTTGAATTTCTTCGTCGTCCGCATCCCAACCGTCCTGACCGCAGTCCGGCTAGGGCTCTCCTAATAACGGGAGGTACTTTAGCGAACTCAAGATATCGCCAAAAGGTGAGAGTTGAAAGATGTCGGCTGCGGTGAACTCCATGACCGGCGCCCAATCGGATTCGATCGGAGGGGGCGCGGGAGGTTCGAAGTCCGGCAAGGAGTCCGGCGCCTCGGAGTCACGAGCCTTATGAGGGACAATGTCAGTGTTCGGCTCTATCGCCGTAGAGGTTGCAGCTCCCGAGGCGGTGTCTAGCCATCCGTCCTCGATCTGCGCAGCAGGCTCCGATTTAAAGATCAGAGCGGGTTCGAGTCTTGACCTCCGGTCTTGTCGGCTGCGAGCTAAATCATGCTCGCCGTGTGATGCGGCGGCACGCCGGATGTGGCTCGACTCCATCGAGGATCAAGTCCCGCGGATGTCAGCCATGAAGTTCAAACTTCCAAATCTGACTCGACGGCCAGGGCGTAGCTTCGATCTACTCCGGATGGCCAGCGAATCGGCCGCAGCGGCGAAGCCGCCGAATCTGAAGATCTGTCCGGGAGATAAGTCTCACCTGGACTGCGTCGTTGATGATGGTCGAAGAAGCCATCGAGCCTATCGGTGACGACAGAGGAACTCTCAATGAAAGCACCAATGTCGGTGTCAAAACCGGCGGATCTCGGGTAGGGGTCCCGAGCGTGCGTCTAGGTGGATGGTAACAGGAGACAAGGGACACGATGTTTTACCCAGTTCGGGCCCTCTTGATGGAGGTAAAACCCTCGTCCCGCTTGATTAATATTGATGATGTGTGTTACAAGAGTGGATCTACAACGAGATCAAAGAGTCTAAACCATAGAAGCTATCCAATGGTAAGATTGTTATTAGTCCTATGGACTACAGCCGTCCGGTTTATATAGACACCGGAGAGGGCTAGGGTTACACAAAGTCGGTTACAAAGGTAGGAGATCTACATATCCGTATCGCCAAGCTTGCCTTCCACGCCAAGGAAAGTCCCATCCGGACACGAGACGAAGTCTTCAATCTTGCATCTTCATAGTCTTGGAGTCCGGCCGATGATGATAGTTCGGCTATCCGGACACCCCCTAGTCCGGAACTCCCTCACCGATCAACCGACTCAGCACTACGACAACCGGCTCGTCGCGGCCGCCGAGTAGGTGCCCGAGACCAACCCGTCCGTCAAACGTCGGAACACCGGCAAAACGACATGGCAGCCCACCATGAGTTTCGAGGAGATGCTCGACGCTCCCTGCAAGGACCACAGCGGCACGAGGCCGTCCACGAACACGCTCCAACAGTGCACCATAACCAAGCGCATCGCGAGGGGCGACATCCCACCGCCTCCGGCTCCGGCTCCGGGAGTAGGGCAGCCGCCTACGCCTCCTCCACCACCTCCAGCCGACGGCGTGATGCGCGACGATCCCTAACCAGCCCAGAACGCGACCTACGTCGTCTTCACCATCCTTGGCGACGACAAGCGCAGCTAGCGCCTCCTTTGGCAGGAGGTGAACACCGTCATCCCGACTAGGACGGAGTACATGCATTGGTCGGAGCACCCGGTTACCTGGACCCGGGAGGACCACCCGGCCGTCATGCTGAACCCAGGTGGTTACGCCCTCGTTCTCGACCCCACTATCGTCGCGCCCTGGCGCACGTGCAAATTCTCCCGGGTTCTCGTCGACGGCGGCAGCAGCATCAACATCCTCTACTGCGACACCATGACCAAGCTCGGCCTCGAGGCCAAGGATCTGGAGCCGACCCGGACGATCTTCCATGGCATCGTCCCCGGCTCCTGCTCCCCGATCGGCCGACTCCGGCTCCACGTCCTGTTCGGCAACTGCAGTCACTTCCGACGCGAGCCAATCTGGTTCGAGGTGGTGGACCTATCCAGCGTGTACCACGCGCTGTTGGGCCGGCCCGCGCTCGCCAAGTTCATGGCGGTCCCCCACTACGCCTACCTGAAGATGAAGCTGCCGGGTCCAAAGGGCCTCATCACCGTCATCGGCGACTACCGCAAGTCCCTGGACTGCACCCGAGACGGCGCCAAGCTAGCCGAGTCGCTGTCATAGCCGAGGAGCGGCGTCAACTAGACCGAATCATTGCCCTGGCCCAGGAGGCGTCGGCCGCACAAATCCCGACTGAGGAGCCAGCCGACGAGGCCGCGTTCAAGCCCTCCAAGGAGACCAAGAAGGTGAAGCTAAACCCGGAAGACCCCAGCTGCAGCAAGTACGTTGTCGTGGGCACCCGCCTCGACAACAAATAGGAAGACGAGCTCGTCGACTTCCTCCGTGAGAATCGGGATATTTTTGCATGGACCCCCAAGGACATGCCGGGTATCCTGAGGAAGTACGCCGAGCACAAACTCCACGTTCGCAAGGACGCCAAGCCTGTCTGTCAACCCCTACGAAGTTTTTCCGAAGAGAAGAGAAAGACCATCGATGAAGAGGTCGCCAAGCTCTTGGCGGCCGGCTTCATCATGGAAGTGTTTCATCCCGAGTGGCTGGCCAACCCAGTCCTCGTCCTGAAGAAGAACAAGACCTGGCGCATGTGTATCGACTACACCAGCCTGAACAAGGCCTACCCCAAAGACCAGTTCACCCTCCCGCGGATTGACTAAGTCATCGACTCCACCGCCGGGTGTGAGCTCCTGTCCTTCTTGGATGCTTACTCCGGCTATCATCAGATCAAGCTGGACCGGGCCGACGCCCTGAAGACGTCCTTCATCACGCCCTTCGGGGCGTATTGCTACATCACCATGTCGTTCGGCTTGAAGAACGTCGGTGCCACTTTCCAGTGCTGCATGCAGAAATGCTTGCTGCCGCAACTCGCCCGCAACATCCACGTATACGTGGATGACATCGTGGTGAAGACCAAGCAGCACCTCATGCTCCTCGACGATTTGAAGGAAACCTTCGCCAACCTGCGCGAGCACAAGGTCAAGCTCAACCCGGAGAAATGCGTTCTTAGCATCCCAGCCAGAAAGCTACTCGGCTTCCTCATCTCGGAGCGCGGCATTGAGGCAAACCCGGAGAAGATTAAGGCCATCGAGCGCTTGCGCAAGCCGGCTCGGCTGCGCGATGTCCAGAAGTTCTCCGGCTGCTTGGCCTCGGTCAGCCGGTTTCTCAGCCGGCTGGGCAAGAGGGCCTTGCCCCTGTATCAGCTGATGAAGAAGACGACGCCGTTCGAGTGGAATGACCAGGCGGACGAAGCTTTCTGGGATCTCAAGCGCATGCTCTCCACCGCACTAGTCCTGGCCGCACCGGCCGAGAAGGAGCCGCTGTTGCTCTATATCACCGCGACCTTGCGGTCGGTCAGTACGGTGATGGTGGTCGAGCGACCAGAGAAGGACAAGGTCCAAGCCGTCCAGCGTCTCATCTACTACCTGAGCGAGGTACTCTCCGCCTCGAAACAGAACTACCGCACTACCAGAAAATGTGTTACAGTGTGTACTTCACCGCCAAGAAGCTGAAGCAGTACTTCCAAGAGCATGTCATCACCGTGGTCAGCACGGACCCCCTCGGCGAGATCATCGGGTGCCTGGATGCCTCTGGCCGGGTTGCCAAGCTAGCCGGCCACACCATCCTCAACGAGCCCCACACCACGATCAAGTCCTAGGCCTTGGCCGACTTCCTCGTCGACTGGACCGAGACCCAGTACCTGCCGCCGCCACCGGACTCAACACACTGGCGCATGCACTTCGACGGCTCGAAGATGTGACTCGTCCTAGGGGCCGGCATCGTGTTGTCCTCCCCCAAGGGCGACCGGCTCAGGTACGCGCTGCAGATCCACTTCGCCACCTCCAACAACGTCGCCGAGTACGAAGCCCTTGTGCACGGCCTCCGGCTTGCCAAGGAACTCGGCATCCGGCGGGTCCTATGCTACAGCGACTCGGACCTGGTGGTACAGCACAGCTCTGGCGAGTGGGACGCCCACGAATCCAACATGGCGAGCTACCGCTTCCTCATCCAGAAGCTATCCGGATTCTTCGCGGGCTGCGAGTTCCTCCACGTCCTGCGCGCAGAGAATGAAGCGGCCGACACGCTCACCAAGATCGCCTCGTCCCGGCAGTCCATTCCGTCCGGCATCTGCCTCGAGCATCTACACAAGGCGTCCATCAAGCCGTCTCCGGACTCCGAGTCCATCAATGTCCCAGACGACCCGGCCGTGCCTCAACTCGGCCCGGGACTGCTCCAACCGACCCGGCTGCGCCTCAACCCGGCCCGGGGACTGCTCCAACCGACTCGGCCGCAACTCAACCCGGCCTGGGGACTGCTCCAACCAACCCGGCCGCGCCTCAACCCGGCCCGGGGACTACTCCAGCCAGCCCGACCACACCTCAACCCGGCCCTGGGGCCGCTGAACCCGGCTCGGGGGTTGCCACCCCGGAACCCGTTGTGATGGATGTCCTCGCCGGGGTCACGGCACCATCCTGGGCCCTGCCCATCTCGGAGTTCCTGGAAAACGGGGTCCTTCCCATGGACGAAACCGAAGCTCGGTAAGTGGAGCGCCGAGCGTCCGCCTACAGCATCATCAACAACGAGCTCGTCAAGCGCAGCTCCACCAGCGTGTTCCAATGCTGCGTCGGGTAGGACAAGGGCATTGAGATCGTCCTCGACATACACCAGGGCGAGTGCGGGCACCATGCCGCCTCGCGGTCCCTGGTGGCCAAGGCTTTCCGCCATGATTTCTACTGGCCCACGACCCTCGAAGATGCAGAGTCACTCGTCCTTAGGTGTGAGGGATGCCAACGCTTCAGCAAGCGCATCCACCAGCCAGCGTCAGCACTCTGAACTATCCCGATCGCCTGGCCCTTCGCGGTCTGGGGACTCGACATGGTGGGACCCTTCAAGACCGCAAGAGTTGGCATGACGCATCTGCTGGAGGCGGTGGACAAGTTCACCAAGTGGATCGAGGCAAGGCCGATCAAGAAGCTGGACGGTCCAACGGCCGTCCGATTTATCAAGGACATCACGGTGCACTACGGCATGCCAAACAACATCATCACGGACGACGGCACCAACTTTGGCAAGGGCGCGCTCGCGCAGTACTGCTCCGTCTCCGGCACCCGCCTCGACCTGGCTTCCGTCGCACACCCGCAGTCCAACTGCCAGGTCGAGTGAGCCAACGGTCTCATCCTATCCGGCATCAAGCCGCGACTTGTCGAGCCGCTCATCTGTTCACCCGGCAGTTGGCTTGACGAGTTGCCAGCCGTCCTCTGGAGTCTCCGCACCACGCCAAACAGGTTGACCGGGTTCACCCCGTTCTTCCTCCTCTACGGAGCAAAAGCCGTCATCCCGACCGACATCGAGTTCGACTCGCCGCGCGTCATGATGTACACGGAAGCCGAAGCAAAAGAAGCCCGCGAAGACGGCGTCGACCTGCTCGAGGAAGCACATCTCCTAGCGCTCAGTCGCTCAGCCATCTACCAGCAAGGTCTGAGGCATTACCACAGCAAGAAGATCAAGCCCCTCGCTTTCCGAGAGGGAGACCTCGTCCTCTGACTCGTCCAAGAGCAGACTAGCCAACACAAGCTGTCCTCCCCATGGGACGGCCCCTTCATCGTCAGCAAGTCCTTATGCGACAGCAATGCGTACTACCTCATTGATGCCCGCAAGGCAAACAAGCGCTAGAGGGACACCGCCGGTGAAGAAACAACCCGGCCATGGAATGCGGAGCTCCTCCGCCCATTTTACAGTTAGCCGAGTGCACGTATGTATCGCTGCCTTTTGTAACCGTCTAAAACTATGGGGTCCCCGAACGACACTCGGGGGCTGCCCCTTTTGCGACCAAGCTATTGTGTCTCCTACATTTGTGCACTACTTTACTCTTAAGCCAAACCCGGCCACCGGGTCGACTCGCTCAACCCGGGGGCTCGGGGGCTGGCCGGCTTGGCCACCCGTCGTTTTTCCCTTAGCGGCTCTCAAACGCGTTGGATCGCCATAAGATTCTCGCTTCAACCTAAGCCGCAGATCCGGCTTCGGCTGTCGGCTGGCAAGCACATGAGTCCAAAGCACCAGCGCGCCACGAGCACTAAGTCAAGAACCGCCGGGTCGCCCAACCCGGCCCTGCCACTATAAGTTGCCGCACGACCGGCTGCTCGCCAACCCAGCCCCGCCGGATCGCCGCCAGCCGGCCTAGTGGGTGTTTCGCTCACGCTCAACGTTCTGAAAGACTAAGTATTGAACACTCCTCCCAAAGGCCGAGCCCCTTGTCACGGACCAGAGCCTTGGCCGTCAGACTCGCGGGGGGAAACCCAAAGGGGGAGAGTTGCAAGAAAACGGCTATAAAAACGAGAAGCAAATGTGCAAACATCCACAAAGTTTCTGCATATCGCCGGATCGCTCGACCCGGCCTAACCACTTTATGTTGTCGCACGACCGGCTGCCCGCCAACCCGGCCTAGCCAGATTGCCGCCAGCCGGCCCAGTGGGTGTTTCGCCCACGCTCAACGTTTTGAAAGCACAAGTACTGCATGCACCTCTCAAAGTCGAACCTCTTGTCACGGACCGAAGCCCCGGCCGTCAGACTCGCAGGGGGGAGGCCCAAAGGGGGAAGATTGCAAGAAAACAGCTCCAAAAACGAGAAGCAAAGGCGCAAACATTCACGCGGCTCATACATCATAAATTTAAACAAGCCCAAGGCCAGAGTTCATTACACCCAGTCAAACCCCCAGTGGGTGGGTGGACCTGCTACCTAACAGAATTTTTTCATAAAGCTAAAAAAAATCAGGCATCGCCTCCGCCAGAGCGCGCAGCCCTCGGGTTCGCAGAAGTGCCGGTATTCTCCTCCCCGGCGTCCGCGTCGCGGTAGACGTCCGTCTCCTTGGAGCTGCCCTCCAGGTCGTCCAAAAGAAGGCCGTAATCGTTGGCATGCACGACTCTGCCATCCTCCGCCCGCTCTGGCTGGAACTCGTCATGGAAGGCGAACCCAGCAATGTAGCTGGCTCGGGCGGCGATCCATCCGTCTTCTGCCTGCAGCTGGCTCTCCGAGCCGGCTTGCTGGCCCATCAACGCATACATCGCCAAGTCGATGCCACGACACCGCGAACCGGAGCGCCATCTCGGCGCCGGCACGAGTGGCGGAAACCCGCCACTCATAAAGGCGGTCCGGGCCCACCTCCAACCACCGCGCCAGTCGCGTGAAGCTGGTCGGCGCGACGGCACCCGACCAGAGGGCCGCCGTCATCGCCGCACCGGCCTCAGAGAGCCGCCCCATCAGCTCGCTCAGAACTCACAGATGGGCCTCGGCAGCAGCAACGATCTTCGGGAAGGTCCAGGCCACCCGCGGGTCCGTCCCGGAGCCGACGATCCCTTGCGGGTCGCGCTGAAAGCGGACCGCCTCCTCCGCCTGCTGGCATGTCTCCGGGAAGGCCCATGCCAAGAAGGAAAGCAAGTCAGAAGAAAATTACTAAGGAAGAAGAGCCGGAGTCCCAACCCGGCAACAATAAAACCAAAAGAAAGCACTTACTGGAGAAGGACTCTTCCAGGTGCTGCGCTTCGAGTAACGTACCGCGCCGCTCCCGGGCAATAGTGTGGTCATGCTCCTCCAGCACCTTCTCCAGGTCGGCGACCTTGGCAAGGGCCGCCTTCAGCTCGGCGTCCTTGTCCTCGGCCGCCTTCACGGCCTCCTCACGGAGCCGGGTCTCCCCCTGCCGGGTCTCCTCCGCCGTGGCCACCAGCGCATTCAGGCGCTCCACCTCGGTCTAGAGCTGTCCCTTGTTGTCGGCCAGCTTGCCGTGTTGTTGGTCCACCTCGGCAAGGGCTTGTTGCGCCTCCACGACCTTGGCAGCCTCTGCCTTGAGGCGCTCCACCTCGGCCTCGAGGCGGCTCATGTCGCCCGCCAGCTGCTCCCGCAGTCGACTGGCTTCGTCGAGCGCCTGCCGGGCTCTCGTCGCCTCCGCCTTTGCCTTCTCCGCCTTGGCCCCGAGCCGGCCGATGTCTGCGACAAGCCGGTCATAGTGAAAACCGGCCCAAATCAGCCGGGTCCTCCAAGACAGCACCTCGGCTGCAGAAGAAAAACCCAGCAACGAAGTACTATTTTAAGATTCGACCCAAGTGCTGCGCAGTTGGCCTGAATCTCGGGGGCTACACCCAGTGGGTGCGCTAGCGCGCCCCCATTAGAAAAGAGCATGAAAAGGAAATACCTGCCACGACGCGGAGCTCCTCCTCCTTTGTGGCGAGCCTCTCCTTGAGACGTCGATGCGTCTCGAGGAGCCGGTTGAAGACATTGACCCGGTAGGAGTCGAGTTGCTACATGAGGAAACGATCGGCGCAAGAAAGCAAGATAAGACTCGACCCAACTGCTATGCAGTTGGCCCGAATCTCGGGGGCTACACCCAGTGGGTGCGCTGGCGCGCCCCCACAAAGGAGAAAATGATGAAAAGAAAAGCAGAATGCAAACAAGAACTGACGAAGACGGCGCACTCCAGCTCCTGCGTCACCTCGACCTCGGCCTGTGCGAAGGCCTGGATCCAGTCCGTCCGCCCCCGCAAGCGGCGGGTCATGGCGGCCATCGCCGCCTCCTCCTGGGTCAGAGGACGAAAGGGGACCTCGCCGGTCCCGCTCTGCGACGGCCATGACTCGGTGACCCAGCGCCCTCCGGACCTAAGCACCAGGGCGTGCTCTCCACCGGCCGCCTCCCCTGAAGCCGGCACCTTCTCCGGTGTCCTCTCCGGCATCAACGCCAGCTTGGTGGGCGGAGCGGCTTGAGGCTCCACCACCAGCGGCGCCTCGCTCGCCGGTGTCCGGGACGCCACCTCCGGCGCCACTCGCGCCGCCTCCTCCAAGACGGCGTCGCCGCCGCCTCCATCGGCCCCTCCCGCTCGACCATGTCAGTCCGCAGCGGGGTGCCGTCCTCGACAACCATGACCTCCCGGTTGAGGTCCATCGCGTCTGCACGGCCGCCTTGGCCGTGCTCCCTTCCCAACGCTGGCACGAAGACTGTCGTTGCCGCCACCGTCCCCGCCGGCATCTCCGGCCACGCCGGCCCCTCGCCGGCTTGCGCCCACACCGTCGCGGCGCTGACCCAGGCATGGGTCGACGCCACCTCCAGCTCCGCCTGGGCCCGGTTTCGGTCCCGCCAAGCCAAGCCCTCGGCATCGGTCGGGTCCAGACCAAGGTCCGGGTCCACGGGCGCCTCCTCCTCGTCCCGGTCGACGGGGCCGGATCGGCTCCTACGGAACAAGGCGCCCTCGGCGGATGCGGCATCCGCCGCCGCCAGCGCCAGCGAGATAAGCGACCTGAAGCACAAGACAAAAAACAATTATGCCGATTCGAGCGGAGCCGCTCTGCAATTTAGCTCGAACAAAAAAGGGTCACTTACCCCAGCACCACCGGAACGGCGGGCCTTTCCACCCTCTCCTGTGGAGCGCCGCGCCTCCTCTTGGCGGGCGGCTTCGCACCCCCAGCCGGGTCCACCGCACGCTTCGTGGTTGTGGCCCGCGGCGGAACGTTGCCCTTCCAATGCGGGTGCCGCGCCTCCACCGCCCCCCAAGACGACCCGGCCCCGGCCGCGCCGCCGCCTCCTCCACCCGGCGCCGCTACATCAGTGGCTCACGTCAGCATCCCCAAAGCCGTCCCATGACCGACGACTCAAGAAGTACGAACAAGACTCACCTGCCCGGCGCCCTACGCCCGGGTCGGCGGTCGCCGCCTCCCCTCCACCATGGGCCTCGGGCTCCTCCGAATCAACCCACACCACCTGCGCCCGCGCCCGGTCGTAAGGATGTCGGATGGCGTTCAGAAGCACCTCGCGCGTCGCGTCGGGACGAACAAGAAGATAAGTAGCAGCGAAGTACGGGGACCAGGGACTCACCAATGGTGTTGGGTTGGCATGGCTGTACGGGGCCTTCCCGAACTCCCAGTCAACCCCCAAGTTATCCTTGGAGATTTCGTTGACCCGGCCAAAACTTGGTCCGCCGCCAGCCGCGTATTCGCCATGCGGTTGGGGTCTTGGAGGCCGGTCATCTGACCGATGAGGTGGCTGCGCTGCTGCAGCGGTAGCACCCGCCGGACGATGAAGGCGGTGATGAGGTCGGTGCCGGTGAGCCTCTCCCGCTCCTTCATCACCGACACCCGCTCGCACAGGTTAAGCACCTACTGCGATGGGTGCTTGGGGTAGTACCCCTAGTTCTGCTTCCCCCACGGTGGCGAGTTGATGAACGGCGGAAGGTTGATGCGGTCCTCGCCGAGGTGCGGACGTAGAAGAAGGAGTTCTGCCATTTCTTGGCAGAATCCTCCAGCAGCATCCTCGGGCAGTTGGCGCCCGACCGCTTGGTGATGACGGCCGCCCCGCACTCGTACATCTCCCCGGCCCTCGGCCCCTGCTGCTTCAGGGAGAAGAAGCGCACCTAGAGGTCGATCGAAGGTTCGACCCCCAGGTACACCTCACAAAGCGTGACGAGGCTGGACAGTTGCACGATCACACCGGCGGCAAGATGGTGGGGCTGGAGCCCGAAGAACTCCAGAAAATCACGGAAGAAGCTGCTCGCGGGCAGCCCAAACCCGCGCTTGAAGTGCGGTAGGAAGACCACCCGCTCCGATCCCTCGAGCCACGGCTCCCGCTCGCCCTGCGGGAGGCGCGCCTCGACCTCCTCCGCCCTTGGCAGGCGCCTGGTCTCGCGGAGGTAGGCGATGTCGTCGAGGGTGACGGTGGAACCCATCCACGATCCTGACAGCAGCGCCATCGACCCGAGCGCGGAAGAGGAAGGAGGAGAAAAGGAAGAAGATGGCGATAAAAGCTCTGCTCAAGACAGCGGGCGTCGCAGCTAGCGGCGGTCGTGGGAAGCAGAGGGAGGATGAAGAGGCAGGGGAGCGCGAGCGTGAATAGTCTCCGCCGCTCCCTTCGCCCCCAATTTATAGGCCATGATTTGAAACATGGGGAAGTGGGATCATTTGCGCTTGCCCCTCCCACTTCCCCACAACAAGTGTGCACGTACGCACGCAGTAACTGCCTCAAGAATGGCTACCGACCCGCGGGCGCCGCAATAAATCCGCTCGCGTGGGCTCAGGGTGCGCGGCAGCGGGCCCCAGGCCGTAGCCCCGTCCTGTCGCGCGTGTGGCCTGTCAGGCTCCTCCGGCTCCCAGGTGCCACGTGGCGGTCGCGCGAAGCCTGAAAGATTGCCAAAGATTCATCGAACTTCTCGGTTTCCCGCCACAAGCGGATGCCGCGATCCGGTTTCCAGGAGCCGGCACACAGTGGGTGTTGCCGGACCTGGCGGTCACCAAACCCACCGCTGGAACGGGGGAAACTGCGAAGGAGCTCCCATCTGAAGACAGCGGACCTTCACAGCTTCGGGGACTACTGTCTGGGGGATGAACCCCAGGCAGGCAACGGAACCCGGATCCTTTTCAAAAAAAAATAGGGCCGGCATCGACCCTCGATCCGGCTCACCCTTGGCCGGGTCACCCAACCCAGCCAGGCCCTGCGACCCGGCCAGGCTCTGCAACCCGGCCAGACTCCTCAACATGGCCCCAACAACCAAGCACAAGACTTCTCCAACAAGCCAGCACCGCACTTGGCGTGCTCACCAAACCCGGCCAAGGGTCAGCGGCCGTCCCATCCTAGCTAGGGCTGGAATTCGAGCCGAGTCGAGCCAGCTCGGCTCGACTCGCTAGAGCTCGTTTCGTTAACGAGCTAGCTCGACTCGACTCGTTATTATAACAAGCTCAAATCCAAGATTGGCTCGACTCGTATAACTCGCGAGCTGGCTCGTTTAGCTTGTTAAAGACATGATCATAAAACCCTCATATATTATAAAAATGATTATGTATATATTAAACATATATATCACTGAACAATAGTAGTTTCCTTGTAACGCATGAGTCTCCTAGGCGATTGGGCCTTCAACGGCTAGGCCTTGTGTTGTGCGCCTGAGACATAGGGTGCGGAGTGGCTGATCTTTTTTTGTATTGGGAGTGGCTGATCTTTTGTATCGAGCCTAACGAGTTACACGAGTACTCGTGAGATTGGCTCGTTTAACTTGGTCTATAAACGATCTTAAACTAAAGCTCGGCTCGACTCGTTATTCTTCGAGTTCGAGTCGATTCGAGCCGAGTCATGAGCTACTCATTTAGCTCGTGAGCTTCGAGCTTTTTTTCCAGCCCTAATCCTAGCCGTACGATGGGACGAGACTCCACCAACTGATTACAGAAGCCACAGTACCCCGCCCATGCCTCTGGTCAGCCGAACGAGGCAACAGTGCCCCCACCTACCCGCTGACCAGGGCTGGCATGGCAACAGTGCTCCCAACATCACCCATGAAGCCGGCAAGCGGCGACCTGATGGAGTGCCACTGTAGCCAACTCGACTCAGCCACGCCCTGACGACCGACAAGATGGCACACAGTGCCCCCTAGGCGCATGGGGCCCGTGCCCGGCGAACCCGGCGGGTCCTAGCACCGGGTTCCTGGACACTGACAACCCGGCCCTATGGCCTTGTAACATTACCCTTGTACCCCTGGGAAGTTGACCTATAAAACCCCTAGGAGCCCTCAAGCATACGGGCAATCAACTCACACACACATCCACCCATTCACACGTCTAGCAAGCAACACCCAAGGAGAGGGAGCAGCCTAAGCCTTGGCCTGACCACCTTCTTCCTCCATACAGCTCTAGGAGCAACTCTGTACTATTGCCGCCACACCACCATCGAAAGCCAGGGCCATCGCCTGCTCCGCCGCCGCGGCCCGAAGGCGGGAGGTGGCCGTCGTGGCCGCCACCCCACTGCCGGCCATTGTGGCCATCACTCGCTCCGCCACCGCGGCCCGAAGACGAGAGGCGGTGGTCATGGCCGCCACCCCATCGTCGGCCGTCGTGGCCGCCAGCCCACCATCGACCGTCGGGGTCATCACCCGCTCCGCCATCGCTGCCCGAAGGCGGGAGGTGGATTCCCGCACGTGCGTGAGCAACCTTGCGCGCTACACCAAGTTCCTGCTGGAGGAGGAGGAGCACCTCGTCGAGCATGCAAAGAGCCTTACCGCCGCCGTGGCCCTGGCATACGCCGCCTCAGAGGCGAGGAATCAGGAGATCTACAAGGAGAACCACCGCTTTGAGAGGGGTCATCTGGAGCGGTAGAGGGCGTTCGAGGTGAGTGTCGCTGAAGCTGCATTAGCGGCAGGCACCGCATTGCGGTTGCCCAGCTCGTCGGTAGGCTCCTCCTCGCCCGCCTCTTACTGAGCGCGCTCGACAGAGGAGAGGCAACCGGAAGTAGTGTCGGGGGGATGAACCCCAAGCAGGCAACAAAACCCGGATCCTTTTCAAAAACAACGGGGCTGGCATCGCCCCTCGATCCGGCTCGCCCTTGGTCGGGTCGCCCAATCCGGCCAGGCCCTGTGACCCGGCCAGGCTCTGCAACCCGGCCAGACTCCTCAACACGGCTCCAACAACATAGCTCAAGACTTCTCCAACAAGCCAGCACCGCCCTTGGCGTGCTCAACAAACCCGGCCAAGGGTCAGCGGCCATCCCATCCCAGCCGTACGATGGGATGAGACTCCACCAACTGATGACTGAAGCCACAGTACCCCGCCCATGCCTCTGGTCAGCCGGACGAGGCAACAGTGCCCCCCACCTACCCGCTGACCAGGGCTGGCGTGGCAACAGTGCACCCAACGTCACCCATGACGCCTCCTCGCCTCCATCTATGCTTAATTACTGAATCTTAGTTGCAAAAATTAGATACTGCTCGTGATTTTTAGCTTCATATTTTGACAAACCGCAGTGTTACAAGAATTGACAAATCTTACCAAATTGTTTGTACATGGTTGCACACAGGTCATACAAAACAACCGTTTGCGTTGAAGGGATGCACATATCCTGCTGCTCTCACTTTGCATACGGGTGTTCTATCTAAAATGTTTGCGATCAAGAGCTGCAGAAATCCTGCTCGGCACATTTTATCTTGGCTTCCTGGGGAAGCTGTCGGTTTGCATACGGGTGTTCTAACTAAAACATTTGTGATGAGTGTTTTATATTTAAAAAGCGAATTAAACTACAGCTTGGGTGCCATTAATGGAGAGGATGCGAGCAAGGCATCTCAATGTTTTGCCGGCAATCAACGGTGCCCTGGTGTTTGAAATTCATTCCCATTTCTTGCATGGGACCTATAAGCATGCACCCAAGGACACATATTTGATTTTTCGACCAATTTATATGCACTGGAGCATGTGCATGTAGATCAAATTTGAATTATGCACATAAATGCATTGAAAACTCAGTTATTGCATAAAAATGTCCAAACGAACACCGGAAAATCACAAAAATTCACACAACTCTCATGTTGTTCTATGTTGACACGAGAAAAAAATTTCAAAGCAATAAGAGGCAATGGATATCATTTCGTCCCCAAAGGTGGGACGTTCCCTACCGAAAACCATCATGCTTGTTGTGAGAAGCTCCGGTTTGTGAGAAGCATATACCCAAACCTGCCCCAAATGGGACAAAATTTGTACCACGGCATGATGATGCCGCTCCATGATAGCATGCCAAGTTTCATGAATTTCAGACGAGTTTTGGATTTACTAGAATTCAAAAACCAGGTATCTCAATGTTTTGCCGGCAATCAATGGTGCCCTGGTGTTTGAAATTCATTCCCATTTCTTACATGGGACCTAAGCATGAACCCAAGGACACATATTTGATATTTCGACCAATTTATATGCACTAGAGCATGTGCATGTAGTTCAAATTTGAATCATGCACATAAATGCATTGAAAACTCAGTTAATGCATAAAAATGTCCAAACGAACCCCAAAAAATCACACAACACTCCTGTTGTTCTATGTTGACACGAGAAAAAAACTTGAAAGCAATAAGAGGCAATGGATATCGTTTCGTCCCCAAAGGTGGGACGTTCCCTACCGAAAACCATCATGCTTGTTGTGAGAAGCTCCGTTTTGTGAGAAGCATATACACAAACCTGCCCCAAATGGGAAAACATTTGTACCACGACATGTTGATGCCGCTCCATGATAGCATGCCAAGTTTCAAGAATTTCAGACGAGTTTTGGATTTACTTGAATTTAAAAACCAGGCATCTCAATGTTTTGCCGGCAATCAACGGTATACAGTGTTTGAAATTCATTCTCATTTCTTGCATGGGACCTAAGCATGCACCCGCGGACACAGATTTTATTTTTCAACCAATTTATATGCACTAGAGCATGTGCATGTAGTTCAAATTTGAATTATGCACATAAATGCATTGAAAACTCAGTTAATGCATAAAAATATCCAAATGAACCCCGAAAAATCACAAAAATTCACACAACACTCTTGTTGTTCTATGTTGACACGAGAAAAAAAATTGAAAGCAATAAGAGGCAATGGATATCGTTTCGTCCCCAAAGGTGGGACATTGCCTACGAAAACCATCATGCTTGTTGTGAGAAGCTCCGGTTTGTGATAAGCATAAACCCAAACCTACCCAAAATGGGATAAAATTTGTACCACGGCAGGTTGATGCCGCTCCATGATAGCATGCCAAGTTTCATGAATTTCAGACGAGTTTTGGATTTACTTGAATTTAAAAACCAGGCATCTCAATGTTTTGCCGGCAATCAACGGTGCCCTAGTGTTTGGAATTCATTCTCATTTCCTGCATGGGACCTATAAGCATGCACCCAAGGACACATATTTGATTTTTCAACCAATTTATATGCATTGGAGCATTTGCATGTAGTTCAAATTTGAATTGTTCACCTGAAATGGCTAGAAAACCAATTTAATGTATAAAATGTTCAAACAAACCCTGAATAATTCCAATTCTTTTACGACACACATATAGTTGCATGTTCACTCCAGATAAAAGGTCTAGCAATTCAAACACCGTCCATTCCCGCTGTGACGCCATTATATAATTCAAATCAAGATGAAAAATCAAGTAGATCACACACAGTTTATGATCAGCAACCGTGTGAGATGCAGCACAAAATATCCTAGAGCACCGTTGGTGTATAGTATGCATATGGCTTACACGAGAAGGTGCGTCGGCTACAGTCCACACCCGGCGTCTCAAGCACACTAGCTCGCTCCCCAAATATCATTTCACTGTTCAATCGTCGCCGGTGAAAGGTGGGCACGTGGACCCGCGTCGTGAGGGCAACTTCGGTGGCCCACTCCGGCGAGAGCGTGGCTGCACCTGCCATGCGCGTGCTAACAAGGTGCATGAGCATGGCCGCAATCTGCGATCGGGCGGCAAAGGTAGCCCAAATGGTCGCTGTTGCTTCTCAGGTGGCGGCAACAACATCTTCCTCGGGGATAGCAACTGGCGAGAGCGGCACATCAGTTGTCCGTTCTCAGCGGCAGCCTTAGCCCTGATGGAGGTGGCCCACGACCATGTCGAGGCCACCCAAAGCCCAGCTCCTGGCGGTCACTGCACAAATCGAGTGAAGCTTCTCCGACAACGGTCGGCAACCCACGACCGAAGAGTTGGCAATCGCCGAGAGCGTTCGAGCAGCCGTCCGTTCCTCCGCCACATACCTTGCGACGATGGAGCCCGTCCAAGCCCAGATCACGTCCGCCCACGCCCAGCTCGTGGCAGCCTTTTCCAAAGAGATGGTGGACGCGGATGGGGAGATGCTTGCCGAGTATGGTGCGATGGATGCCATGGAGCCCCTTCCCCAGGAGACCGTCAGGCGCGAGCTGGACATGGAGGCGGCGGCGGAGATCAACAAGCACCAGCCGTAGTAGTACTCTTGGTTTTGTTTAATTAAGAGCTCCGGTCTTTAATTTGTTAGATTAATATTTATATCAGCCAGCTCTGTTTAATTGCTGAACTTGCTCGATTAAGAAATGTGGGTGTGCTGTAGTCTCCTTTGTGTACCCAAATTATGCAATGACGTGGATGACCATTGTAACCATGGAAATTTGAACCAAAACTTTTGACATTCAAACTCATCACACACGGGTTAAGCTATCTCAGATAAATGCGTGATGTCCACATATCGTATACGATTACGAATAAGGGACCGTGTCTACATTGACACTTATGACGCCAGTTTTTTCACTGAAGCGATTCCAAATTTTCGGCTTCCGCAGAAATATCTACCTCCGCGCCCCTCCCCCTTACCAAAAGCCACATTTCCCCTCTTTTTTCCTTCCTTTCCAAGTAGAAACCTTCACTCCTTGATTTCAGCGTCGCCTTCTCGTCGGTGACCCTCCTTCACGCTGCTCGACCTCCTCTATCCAGGCAGGTAACCCACACCCGACCCCCATCCTCCTCCTTCCACATCCCACATGCCCCGACCGTCGACGCGAGCGCGACACCTTCCACCCAAATCACCGACCCCTCCACCAAATAAGCACCGGCCTAAGCCATGGTGCATGCAGTATAGCCAGGACCTCAAGGAGCATTTGGCAGCGGAGAAGCAAATCATGGCTGCACGCGCGGATGAGGTCGCGATGGCTGCCATTCGTGCCGATCCCCAGATCTTGAAGGAGCACCTTGCCATTTGCTAGCTATGCCGGTTAAGCATGCTCGGTTTACCCGTTGCGTGTGTTGCTCCTGCCTTTTCTTCACAAATTCTAGTGAATTGTGCTATCTAATTTTACCATGCAATCTGTTGCTCTAGTGTATATGTTTTATATGTCGTGCAGTGTGGTGCTCACTTATTAACTGTTTTGTTAATTACTTGTCGTCTTCAGTTAACTGTTTGGTTCAATTCTGCAAATGTGATGTTCAATTCTTCAGGCTGCAATTTTGTATTGTCTTCTAATCAAATTTATCTTTAAAAAATTGTGGGTGCATTCTGTTATTGTATACCATGTGAGGAATAAATTGACTTTGGATTTAGTAAATACAACTGTTTGGTTAACTGTCTGGTCTTCTATTAGGAGTATGTTATATTGTTCAATGTGGTGCTCAGTTAATGTTTGGTTCATTTGTTGTGGTGTTTAGTTAACTGCTTGGTTCAATTCTGCAATGCAATGTCCAATTGTCGTGGGTAGAATTTTGTATTGTTGTGCATGTGAGGAATAAATCAAATTTGGCTGCACTTAATACATGAGAAACATATACAAGTGCTATATTGCCTAGTTCTTAATCATGCTTGGTTTGGGTAAATGGGTTTTCCATGTGGCTTAAATTAATCTGATGAATCTACAATGTGCTTATTTTTCATCAACATATTTTACTGATAGCATGCGAACCCTTACTTAGCCTGATGACTAACTACCTTATATGTGTTGCAGGGAAACAATGGGAAGCACTGTGGTTTACAATCGAGGTTAGCATGTGCATGGTCCGTTGTCTAATAGCACATTATTGTGCAATTGCAGGAACCATTCTAATATTTAGGTTTTTAACAATTTGGTCTTGCACATGTAGGTCCTGCTATCAGAGGTTACGACCTTTATTCGACCCTTTTTGCCTATGGGGAAATGAGTTGTCCATGAATAGCCATCAAATCAAGAAACTTCGAGAAGATTGTTAGGATAAAGAAATTAGCGACAAAAAACAACAAGACCTTTATACGCACAATGAAGAAGACATCGATTCACTACAAGATGGTACTAACTATTATACCTTGCCTTTTTTATTCCTTTGCCCCATTTCCAATATAAAGAAGATATTTATGCACATCCTTGTTTTCAGGCCTTTCCAAAGCAGTTCATCGATGATTACCTCTCAAACCACCTCTATGGTCAGGGGCGAGGAAGGTTTTCATACAGCACCCACGGTTCAATATTGAAGTGTTCCTGAAGAGGACGAAGGATGGACGGTCAATCATCCACATGCACTGGCCTAAAGTTGCAAAGACCTTCAACATGAATGAAGGCTCAATATTCGCCTTCCGCTTCAGTAGTTTTCCAGATGAGATGCATCTGTCTATATACCGTCTATGATGCTAATTTCGAAAGGTTCTACATGTTGCATGTGGAACTTGCTGCTAGTGCAGTTGTGCAATGGGGTAGCTGAGTGCTGAAGCTATATCATGTTGTACTCTGATGTATTTCAATTATAAAATTCTACTTCCTTAATGTGGAAATGAAATATATTGTGTGCTTAATATGAAATGTCAATTAGATTAATAAATGGATTATGAATAATCGGATAATTAGCCTACTAATGGCGAATTTGCCTGCTAATTGGGTTTTGCTATTGCAAACGGTTGTTGAAAAAATACTGTGGGCGATGACCTCAGGCAACGCACACATTTTCTAGGAACAAAACGGTGCTGGATCAATGAACAATCACACACGACCTTCTCTTGAAAACTGCTTGCGTTAGGCCACCTTGCGCAAACGTTTACCACATAAAAACTGTGTGTGATGGATAGCCTTTGCCACACAGTTTCTTCTCCGGACCATGTGTGATACATTCAATAACGCAAACGATTTAACGGGAAAAATTGTGTGTGATGTACCTGTGAACGGAAACGTTTTCCTTGGAGCGACTATGTGGGATGTGCATACGAATGGAAACATTTAGCAGGGACTTACTGTGTGGGATGTACTTGCGACCGGAAACAATTTCACCGTATAATTGTATTTTTTTAGCTCTACTGTATGTATTTTCGTATTTGAGCGCTCGTCGGTCGCACACGACCTCATTTCCGTATTTTTTTTTGCCGAACGTGTGTGCCAGGAGGGCATATCCCCGACGGTTTCTGGGTCGTGTGGGAAGGACCCCCCCTATCGCCCACACTCACTTGGCGACGGTTCCAAATGTCGTCGCGGAAAGGGGTTAAAAACCATTTGTTTAGGACCGACGCGCACAAGTGATGATTCCACATGTAATTATTATGAGAGAGGGAAATATGGTTATAGAAATTTTCATGGTACTAAATTACCTCTTGTTATGTTGAGATTGTCAATATTTTATTCTTCTCCCTTGCAGATGCTAGTTTTTGCTTGCCTTGATAAGTTTATCTATAAAATGCCTATGCATAGGAAGCATGTTAGACTTAAATTTGTTTGTCACATGTTTTATGATGCTCTCTTTGTGTTTCAATTATTATCTTTCATGTGAGCATCATCGAAATCTCAAATCCTGGCTTAATGGCTATAAAGAAAACCGCTTATTGGGAGACAACCCAATATTTTTATTTTCTGTTTTCCAATAAATATAACATTATGCTTCTGTTATGATGGTTTTCTTGAGTTTAAATTAGTGTTTGTGCCAAGTAATACCTTTGGGGTGATTTGGAAGATTGTTGATTGAAAGTGCAACTAATCCCTGGGTGGTTTTGGTAATTCATAACAACATATAGCTCATTAAATTAATATCCTTTCAAGATGATTATTTCATAAAGTTTAATGATTGGCATGGCATGGACTAGAGATGTGGACCCCTCAAAATGCTAAGGACAAATATTGGCAAAAGCTCAAGACTCTTCATTTCTATTTTAGTGATCCAAGATCACATTGAGTCCATAGGAAAGCCAATACTATTAAAAGGGGATGAGGTGTTGCTTAATGGTCTACTTGCTCAAAATGCTTAGTGATATGCTCCAAAACCCTCAACCACTTTTTCATATCCAAATATGTCCTAAACCTAAAGTCAAACTCCGCCCACTGATTTGATCTATCCGGCGCCACCGAGTTCACTTGACATAGCCATAGCCAGAAACCCTAATCAGTTCGGTCTCACCGATAGGGATCTCGGTCTCACCGAAACAGGATTGCAAACTCTCGGTTTCCCTTCATAACGTTTTGGTCTCACCAAAATGAGCGATCGGTCCCACCGAGTTCTCAATGCAAACTCTTTGTTTCCCTTTCGTAACGTTTAGGTCTTACCGAAAGGAGTGATCGGTCCCACCGAGTTTGCCTGACCAACTCTCTGTTTGCTTGTTACTCAAATCGGTCTCACCGAGTTGAAGTAATCGGTCAAACCGAGATCAAGTTTTGCCCTCCCTAGCTCATCGGTCCCACCAAAAATCATAACATCCACATTTTGAACAGAATCGGTCTCACCGAGTTCACATATTCGGTCTGGCCGAGTTGGCTCTTTTGTGTGTAACGGTTAGATTTTGTGTGGAGGCTATATATACCCCTCCACCCTCCTCTCCATGAGTGAGAGAGCCATCAGAACTTGCCTACACTTCTAGCATTCATTTTCTGAGAGAGAACCACCAATCATGTGTTGAGACCAATACATTCCAATCCAACCACAAGAATCTTGATCTCTAGCCTTCCCCAAGTTGCTTTCCACTCAAATCATCTTTCCACCATAGCCAAATCTGTGTGAGAGAGTTGAGTGTTGGGGAGACTATCATTTGAAGCACAAGAGCAAGGAGTTCATCATCAACACACCATCTATTACCATTTGGAGAGTGGTCTTTCCTTGATTCGTTAGGTGTCACTTGGGAGCCTCCGTCAAGATTGTGGAGTTGAAACAAGGAGTTTGTAAGGGCAAGGAGATCGCCTACTTCGTGAAGATCTACCCAAGTGAGGCAAGTCCTCCGTGGGCGATGGCCATGGTGGGATAGAAAAGGTTGCTTCTTCATGGACCCTTCGTGGGTGGAGCCCTTCGTGGACTCGCGCAACCATTATCCTTCATGGGTTGAAGTCTCCATCAATGTGGATGTACGATAGCACCACCTATCGGAACCATGCCAAAAATCTCTGTGTCTACATTGCGTTTGCCACTCCATACCCCCTCCCTTTACCTTCATATGCAATGATTTACATTCTGCTGCTATACTCTTAGAATTGCATGTGTAGGTTGATTGCTTGAATTGTGCTAAGTTGTTAAAATCTGCCAAGACTTAAAATTGGGAAAAGGCTAGATTTTTATTTGGTCAATTAGTCTAATAACCCCCCTCTAGACCTAATTTCGATCCTACAAGTGGTATCAGAGCATTGGTCTCCATTTGCCTTGATTTCCATAGCTTTGGTGATCATAGCCTTGGTTTCACAACCTAGGAGAGTATGACGTCTAGTGAGGGAAATTACCACCATAGAGGTCCTTACTTCGATGGTACTAATTTTGCTAGTTGGAAGCATAAGATGAAAATGCATATTCTTGGACATAACCCCGCCGTTTGGGCTATTGTGTGTATTGGTTTGCAAGGTGAATTCTTCGATGGAAGGGAACCGAATCGTGAAGCAACCACGCAAGAATTGAAGATGTTGCAATACAATGCTCAACCTTGCGATATCCTCTTCAACGGATTATGCCCCGAAGAATTCAACAAAATCAGCCATCTTCAGAATGCAAAAGAAATTTGGGATACTTTGATTGATATGCACGAAGGTACCGACTGCGTCAAGGAATCCAAATTGGATGTGCTTCAAAGTCAACTTGACAAGTTCCAAATGAAGGATGGTGAAGGTGTATTTGAAATGTACTCTAGGCTTGCTCTCATCACAAATGAGATTGCCGGCTTAGGAAGTGAAGAGATGACTGATAGATTCATCATCAAGAAGATCCTAAGAGCCTTGGATGGAAAATATGACACCGTGTGCACATTGATCGAAATGATGCCCAATTACAAAGATCTCAAGCCAACAGAAGTCATTGGTAGAATTTTTGCTCATGAGATGTCACTCAAGGACAAAGAAGAGCTTCACAACAAGTCTAGTGGTGCTTACAAAGCTTCATGTGATGCTCCTACATCATCAAGTGAGAAACAAGTCTTCAATGAGGAATTGAGCCTAATGGTGAAGAACTTCAACAAGGTCTACAAGAGTAGAAGCAAAGAAAGAAGTTCCAAGTCAAGGTCCTACAATGACAAAAGATCTTCTAGCCGTGACCGCAATTGCTACAATTGTGGAAGACCTGGACATTACTCAAGTGAGTGTACGGCTCCCTACAAAAGAAGAGAAGACTCACCTAAAAGGAGAAGCAGGAGAGAAGAATCACCACCAGGAGAAAGAAGGAGTAGAGATGATCGTTATGAACGAAGATCCTCTCGCAGAAGCAAGGATTAAGAAAGGAAGGACAAGTCATCAAAGAGCTACACAAGACGAAGATATCAAGCTCATGTTGGTGAATGGGTATCCGGTTCTAACTCCGACAATCACTCCGAGAGAAGTTGTCACTCCGACTCTGAATGTACTCAAGATGAAGGTGTTGCCGGTCTTGCACTTGTGTCATCCAACTCCTATGATATATTTGATTCACCAAATGAAGGGATTGGAAGATGCTTCATGGGTAAAGGTCCAAAGGTATCACACCACGAGTATGTTGATTTTAATAGTGATGAAGATGATTTGCTAGGTGATGATGATTTACTTGTTGACAACTCTAGTGATGAAAACTATGATGAACTTGCTATTAATCATGCTAATCAAGGTAAAACAAGTGACGATGATAAGAAGGAGATTGAGCATCTAACTAAAGAACTAAACACTCTTAAGTTAGCTCATGAAACTACCTTAGAGGATCATTGAGAGCTTTTAAAGACTCATGAGAAGCTAAGCTTTGAAAGGATCAATCTAGAGCAAGATCATGGGTTCTTAAAAGCAAGCAATGATGATCTTCGTAAGAAAAGTTCTTACATTGCCAAGACTTTACTCTTGTCTACTTACATGCCGCAAGTTAAATCTAGCAACAAGAGTAAGAAAGATTCTTCATCTAGTAGTAACAATAATCATGTTAAATCCAATGGTGTTGCTTCTAGTAGTTCTCTTGATTCCACTAATGATTCTCTTAGCCAAGTCACACTTGAGCAAGAAAATAGCTTATTGAAGGGAATGATAGAGAAAGGTGTTTATAAGAGCCTTGCCGGGAGTAAGCAATTTGAGGAAATTGTACGCAAGCAAGGAAGGCACTAGAAGAATCAAGGTGTTGGTTTGGAACGCAAGTTCAACGCCAATGGAGTTGAGTGGGAAGAAGATCAATACCCCAAGAGGAAGTTTGTTCCTCAACAAGAGAGGTATGATCCCACTTCTTTCAAAGGAATAAGAGCTCAAGATGATCTTCCACCACAAGACCTCAAGCTAAAAGGCAAGGACAAGCTTCAAGAGGAGATTGATGCATTTGAAGAAGCTCCTAAGGCCTTGGTCAAGTGGGTTCCCAAGACTACATCAAGTACGACTACAACTTCAATGATTCCCATCAAGATGATGTGGACCCCTAAGAGGAAGAACTAGAGAGTTCTTGAGGGTGACTCCGCCAACATACTTCACTCATAGTCATTTGGCAAGGACAAGTGCAATCAACTTTCACATCTTTCACAAGTTTAAGGAGTCACAAACCCTCTTGTTGATAAGACAAGGGACAAGGTAACCTAATGCTTTCATGGACAACATCATGTGTGAATTTCACTCTATGTCTATGGACATCCTTGTTTGTTCCTTGTGGGACTAACCCATGTAGGTATTGAAAGTGCAACTCACTCCAATGGATTGCTCCAAATGATCTACATCAACATTGAACATCTACATCTTCAACATCTACATGAAGTCATCATCGACAAACCCAAGGTTAGTTCATCCCTCTTAGGGGGGATATCACATCTAGGGGGAGCTTTGCTCTAAAAATTGAGCTAAAGCAACCATAATGATGTGAACACAACAATGCTTTATGTAAAAGTCGTAACCCCACTTGTGCTTAAACGATGAGTATGACCTACGATCAAATGTTCTCATTTGACTCCTCAGTCAATATACTCATATATAAATGACCTAGTCATCGCCAATTGCTTGATAGATGCCAGAGTGTTTGTGCATGCTTTGTCACATATTTCATTTGATCTTATTGTGTGAGCATGTTGATTGAATATTTTTATCATTCGAGGATATCCATTTGTTGCTTTGGTTGTTTGATCTTTTGGCCAAATGGATGGACAAGAATGCCTAAGTACTCCCTCTAGCTATCTATGCTTTTCTCGTCTCAAACTCTGTTCATGCTATATCACAAAGTTTGAACAAGTCGAATTCGGACCCTCCGGGTGAGGAGCACTCGGAGTCACCGATCCGTCAAGGGCTTAACTTCCAAAGCCTCTTAGTGTATTTCGGTCTGACCGATCCATTCCATTCGGTCATACCGAGTTCATTAAGTTGATCTAGGTTTTTTATCTCGGTGCAACCGATTAGAACCCTTCGGTCACACCAAGTTGCAGCAACCGCTTGCGCGACCCTGCATCCACTACAAAAAAAGACACATCCGTGACATTTTGGGTCGAACGAAAAAATTTTCTGTCATACATATGACACTTCTATGACGATAATTGTGACAAAACCCGGTATCATCATAGATGTGGTGGGATCCTACTTCTATGACAAAAAAATCATGACAGAAAATGGGCTTTTCATCCTGGGTGGGCTGGAGATGCAGCTGCATGACATTCTTGGGGCCGTCCATGGCGGAAAAAACCATGGTAGAAGCGAGGGCGAGGAAAATTTCGGGGAGTTCCCGGTTATGGTGGGAGGTCGGGGGGCGAAGCGATGCGCGTTTCTCTCGTGCGTCTGGCGTGTGTGTGCGGGCGTTGGCTCTAAGTGAACCCGGCGAGGCGTTGGGCTCTAACTGAACCCGAGCAATTGCACCTGCAGGGCTACGTTCTATCGAACCCGGCGATCGATCGAAGAGTTAATCGAACCCGATCGGCGATTCTTCGCCATCGCTGCTAATGAAGCTGATCGATGCCGCCTGGGATGAATAGTGAGCGTTGCGGGGGTTGGATGAGCGGTGGCGATGGCGTTGCCTCTGGATGAACAGGACCCGTGGTGTGGTGGAGGGCTGGATGAGCAGTGAGCGGTGGAGGGGTGCTGTGGAGGGGTGGTCGAACAAGACCCCGTGGTGTGGAGGGCTGGATGAACAGTGAGCGGTGGAGGGGTGCCCGTGGAGGGGTGGTTGAACAAGACCCCGTGGTGTGGAGGGCTGGATGAGCGATGAGACGTTGGAGGGGTGGTTGAGCGGTAGCTCGTGGAGTAAGCGGCGTGGTGGAGGCTGGATGAACAGGAGCCTGTGGAGGCTGGAGGAGGTCGACGGTGGAGATGAACAGTATCCCGTGGAGTCCCGTTTTGCGGTACGCCACACCCCTCCCGATGAACAGGACCCCCGTTTTGTCCGTTTTGCGGTACGCCACACCCCTCCCGATCAACAGGACCCCCGTTTCGACCGTAGGAGGTCCGTTTTGTCCGTTTTGCGGTACGCCACACCCCTCCCGATCAACAGGACCCCCATTTCGACTGTAGGAGGTCCGTTTCCTCCGTTTTGTGGTAAGCCAGACCCCTCCCGATCAACAGGACCCCGTTACGAACGTAGGAGGTCTGTTTCATCCGTTGTGCGGTACGCCAGGCCTCGTTTCCATCGCCTGTTCTGTCCAAGCCCTTCCGATGAACACGACCACGCATTCTGTTCCGACCCAGCCGGTTGGCTCCCACGCGTCCCGTTGCCTCCCGATGAACACGACGCATTCCGTTGCCTCCCCATGAACACGACGTATTCCGTTGCCTCCCCATGAACACGACGACGACGCTGTTTCTCCGTTCCGACCCAGCCATGTCAACGAGCCCTCACCGTACCTATGCGCGAGTAGGCGTTCGAGACCCCGCCCGTATGTACACATACGTGGCCGTATTTTCTTTCTTGCACCCTCGCCGCTGTACGTACGTGTACATGCTATGTGCGTGCCTCTACTACGACACATGCGCGCCTCTACTACGACACGTCCGCGCCTCTACATCCACCAGTATATATGTAAGTACAGGTTCGCGACCAGAATGACAACGCTACATATGCTTCAACCAGGTGGGTCCCGACTGTCAGGCACTTCCTTGCATGTGAAGATGTAGCTGGTGGGGCCCAGCAGTCAGGGGGGCGAATCGTTTTTTTTTGCCCGGACGCACTTCCTTGCGTGCGAAGGTGTAGCTGGTGGGTCCCACCAGTCAAGGGGGAAACGTCTTTTTCGCGAAATACGGTGGCCCGTCCGGTGGGTCCCCACTGTCAGGTGGAGGAATAATTATTTTGCGCGTAATAAGGAGGCACTTTCTTGCTGCGGCCGTGGACCCAGCTGTCAGCGTCTCCACGCGCATTACTCTTCCGATGGAAGTCGGTCGTTGACCACATTGACCACGCCGCGCCGAGAGCACCACGGCGGTAGACGGCGGCGAGGCCTAGGAAGGGGACGACACGGAGGTAGGGAAGACTCGGCAGTTGTTTCCCACGCGGAGGAGTATGTTGTCTGAGGTTTCTTGGTTCGTCTACCGTCACGGAGAATAACGGCAGTGTGGGTGAGTAGAGGGATGGCTAGGCCAAGAATGGGAGTACGGTGGCGGTGAGGTCACAGTGGCAAAGACAATGGCAGCGGGAGGAGGAGAAGCAGTCCCGCCGGCGCTTGTTTGAGCGGCTGGAGCAGGAAGAGTAGAGATTGAAGAAGCACGACGGCCGTTGGATGGACATCCAACAGTTAGTGCTTGTGCGTCAACCTTTTTTAGGAAAGCCTGAAATATGTGGAAAACAGCATACAGCCCATCTGCCATTATTTCTAATAATTTACAGCCCATTTGCTAATTCTTAAAAAAAAATTGGAGCCTATATTCTTTTTGTTAGCATTACATCCCATATTGTGGCCACGGTTAAAAAATTATACAAAATTTTGCATATTTCGGTGCGGTCCGAACTGTTTTTAATCCCGAAATTTTGACTCACATTCAAACTAATTTTAAAAATAAATGTATAACAATATAAAATCCAACAAATTCTCCATGCATAAAAATTAATGTAATTTAAAATCTTGAAATGAAAAAAAGATATTTGAAACTAATTGCCGGTTTGACGTGTTTTAAAAATGTACAACCCATTTCTCATTACTGATGGGCCATTTTCTCGGCCAGCCGAATGAAAGCTCTCCTCGTCTTGAAAGATTTGCAACCCAACAGGCCTGACAAAGCGACTCACTTGGCAAATCACAAAAGAACTGGGCTGTGGCCGTGGACCCAGCTGTCAGCCTCTCCACGTACAGTACTCTTCCGATGGAAGTCGTTCCTTGACCACGTTGACCACGCCTTGGAGAGCACCACGGCGGTGGACGACGGCGAGGCCTAGGAAGGGGCGACACGGAGCAGGGAAAACGGCAGTGGAAGCCCAGCAGCGGAGAGAATCACGAGGTTCACTTGGTTCTGCGGTGTGAGACTGCCGTCACCGCAGGGCCTGGCCAGCGGTGGGAATAGTAGGGGCGGTGAGGCCTCTGCGGCAGCACAGCCGGCCACGGGAGGAAGGAGCATGCGGCACGACCGGTGCTGCTTTGGGCGGCTAGAGCAAGAAGACCAGAGGTTGAAGAAGCACTATGACCGTTGGATGGACATCGTACGGTCACTGGAGCTAGAATCGTTCATATTGACTAAGTTGACAAAGCCCTTCGTCCCCGTCAACTTAGTAGGCCCTAAGTCAGCCTCCCACCAAGGTGGGTCCCAGCTAGCCGGGGGAGTATTCATTTTTTGTGCGTAATAAGGAGGCACTTCCGGTGGGTCCGAGCTGACAGCGGGGGGAACGCTTTTTTTTTGCGAAATATGGTGGCCCGTCCGGTGGGTTCCAGCAGTCAGGGGGAAACGATTTTTTTCGCAAAATACTGGTGGCCCTTCCGATGGGTCCCCGTTGTCAGGTGGAGGAATAATTATTTTCCGCGTAAAAAGGAGGCACTTCCTTGCGGCTACCGTGGATCCAGCTGTCAGCCTCTCCACGTACAGTACTCTTCCGATGGAAGTCGGTCGTTGACCACATTGACCACGCCACGCCGAGAGCACCACAACGGTGGACGACGGTGAGGCCTAGGAAGGGGACGACGCGGAGCCGGGCAAGACGCGGCAGTGGATGCCCACGCGGAGAGGAGTGCGAGCGTTCACTGGTTTGGCTACGGTGTGAGGCCGCCGTCACCGCAGAATAACAGGGGGTGTGGGTGAGTGGAGGGATGGCCTGGCCAGTGGTAGGAGTAGTATGGGGGTGGTAAGGCCTCCGCGGTAGCACAGCCGGCCACGGGAGGCAGGAGCATGCGGCACGACCGGCGCTGCTTTGGGCGGCTGGAGCAAGAAGACCAGAGGTTGAAGAAGCACTATGGCCGTTGGATAGACATCATATGGTCACTGGAGTATTGACTAAGTTGACAAAGCCCTCCGTCCCCGTCAACTTAGTAGGCCCACAAGTTAGCCCAACAATGTGGTGGGTCCCAGCTAGCAGGGGGTATTCATTTTTTTGGGTGTAATAAGGAGGCACTTCCTTGCGTACGAAGATATAGCTGGCGGGTCCGACCTGTCTGCGGGGGGAACTTTTTTTCATGAAATACAGAGGCCCTTCTTGTGGGTCCTAGCTGTCAGGTCGAGGAATCATTATTTTGCATGTAATAAGGAGGCATTTCCTTACGTGCGGCCGTGGACCCAGCTGTCAGCCTCTCCACGTGACATGATCCCACTTCCGATGGATGTCATTTATTGACCATGTTGACCAGGTCAGCGCCGAGAGCACCCGAGGCGGTGGACGACGGCGAGGCCTAGGAAGGAAACGACACGGAGCCGTGAATACTCAGTGATTGTTTCCCAGCGGAGGAGTACTAGGGTTTCTTGGTTAAATGCGTAAATCCTTTGGAGAATACCGGCATGTGTGGGTGAGTAGAGGATGGCTAGGCCAATGAAGAGTACGGCGGGGCCGTGAGGCCTGCGGCAACATAGCCGGCAGCGGGAGGAGGAGCGAGCGAGCAGTCCACGGCGCTTGTTTGAGCGGCTGGAGCATGAAGAGCAGAGATTGAAGAAGCACGACAGCCGTTGGATGGACATCCAACTGTTGGGGAACGTAGTAATTTCAAAATTTCCTACGATCACGCAAGATCATGGTGATGCTTAGCAACGAGATGAGAGTGTTGTCTACGTACCCTCGTAGACCAGCAACGGAAGCGTTGACGCATAGCGTAGAGGAAGTAGTCGTACTCCTTCACGATCCAACCGATCCAAGTACCGAGCGTCACGGCACCTCCGAGTTACGCACATCGTTCAGCTCGATGGCGTCCCTCGAACTCCGATCCAGCCGAAAGTGTTGAGGGAGAGTTTCGTCGACCTGACGGCGTGGTGGACGATGATGATGTTCCACCGGCGCAGGCTTCGCCTAAGCTCACCACGGTATTTTCGAGGTGTAATATGGTGGAAGGGGCACCGCACTGCAGCTAAGGAACGATCTCAATGATCAACTTGTGTGTCATGGGGTGCCCAGCACCTGTATATAAAGGAGGGAAGGGAGGGCTGGCCGGCCAAGGAGAGGTGCGCCAGGGTGTCCTACTCCTACTAGGAGTAGGATTCCCCAAATCCTAGTCCAACTAGGTTTCCTCAAGTGGGAAGGAGAGAGAGGCGCCCCTTCTCCTAGTTCTAATAGGACTAGGGAAGGGGGAAGGTGCTGACCAGCACTTGGGCCCCCTTTCTCCTTTCCACTAAGGCCCATGTTGGCCCATTAGCATTCCGGGGTTACGGTAACCTCCGGTGCATTAATAAAATTCCCAATTTCACCCGGAACACTTCCGATGTCCAAACATAGACTTCCAATATATGAATCTTTATGTCTCGACCATTTCGAGACTCCTCGTCACGTCCGTGATCTCATCCGGGACTCGAACAACCTTCGGTACAGAAACATCATAAAACTCATAGTAAGCATCGCCGAAGCGTTAAGCGTGCGGACCCTACGGGTTCGAGAACTATGTAGACATGACCGAGACACCTCTCCGGTCAATAACCAATAGCGGGACCTGGATGCCCATATTGGCTCCTACATATTCTACGAAGATCTTTATCGGTCGGACCGCATAACAACATACGTTGTTCCCTTTGTCATCGGTATGTTACTTGCCCGAGATTCGATCGTCGGTATCCAATACCTAGTTCAATCTCGTTACCGGCAAGTCTCTTTACTCGCTTCGTAATACATCATCTCACAACTAACACATTAGTTGAAATGCTTGCAAGGCTTATGTGATGTGCATTACCGAGAGGGCCGGAGATACCTCTCCAGACAATCGGAGTGACAAATCCTAATCTCGAAATATGCCAACCCAACATGTACCTTCGGAGACACTGTAATGTACCTTTATAATCACCCGATTCACGTTGTGACGTTTGGTAGCACCAAAGTGTTCCTCGTGCAAACGGGAGTTGCATAATCTCATAGTCATAGGAACATGTATAAGTCATGAAGAAAAGCACTAGCAACAAACTATACGATCGGTGCTATGCTAATGGAATGGGTCATGTCAATCGGATCATTCAACCAATGATGTGATCCTGTTAATCAAATAACAACTCCTTGTTCATGGTTAGGAAACATAACCATCTTTTGATTAACGAGCTAGTCAAGTAGAGGCATACTAGTGACACTCTGTAGGTTTATGTATTCACACATGTATTATGTTTCCGGTTAATACAATTCTAGCATGAATAATAAACATTTATCATGATATAAGGAAATAAATAATAACATTATTATTGCCTCTAGGGCATATTTCCTTGATCTCCCACTTGCACTAGAGTCAATAATCTAGATTACACAAGAATGATTCTAACACCCATGGAGTCTTGGTGCTGATCATGTTTTGCTCGTGGAAGAGGCTTAGTCGGCCAGTACGCAACATTCAGATCCGTATGTATCTTGCATATCTCTATGTCTCCCACGGACCAAATCCGGATGGAGTTAGGCGTCTTTTGATGTGCTTGGTTCTCTTGTGAAATCTGGATTCCTTTGCCAAGGCAATTGCACGATATTGTCACGAGAAGATTTTCATTGGACCCGATATACTAGGTACAACACCTAGATCGGTTATGAACTCCTTCATCGAGACTCCTTCATTGGCTGCTTCCGAAGCAGCTATGTACTCAACTTCACATGTAGATCCCGCCCATACGACGCTTTGTTTGGAACTGCACCAACAGCTCCACCGTTTAATGTAAATACGTATCCGGTTTGCGATTTAGAATCGTCCGGATCGGTGTCAAAGCTTAACGTCGGCGTAACCGTTCTGACGAGTTCTTTGTCACCGCCATAAATGAGAAACATATCCTTAGTCCTTCTCAAGTACTTAAGGATGTTCTTGACCGCTGTCCGATGATCCACTCTGGATTACTTTGGTACCTGCCTGCCAAACTTACAAAGAAGGCACACATCAGGTCTGGTACCTGACATTGCATACATGATAGAGCCTATGGCTGAAGCATAGGGAACATCTTTCATTTTCTCTCTATCTTCTGCGGTGGTCGGGCATTGAGTCTTACTCAACTTCACACCTTGTAACACCGGCAAGAACCCTTTCTTTGCACTGATCCATTTTGAACTTTTTCAAAACTTTATCAAGGTATGTGCTTTGTGAAAGTCCTATTAAGCGTCTTGATCTATCTCTATAGATCTTAATGCCCAATATGTAAGCAGCTTCACCGAGGTCTTTCATCGAAAAACTCTTATTCAAGTATCCCTTTATGCTATCCAGAAATTCTATATCATTTCCGATCAGTAATATGTCATCCACATATAATATCGGAAATGCTACTGAGCTCCCACTCACTTTCTTGTAAATACAGGCTTCTCCAAAAGTCTCAGATAAAACCAAATGCTTTGATCACACTATCAAAACGTTTATTCCAACTCCGAGAGGCTTGCACCAGTCCATAAATGGATCGTTGGAGCTTGCACACTTTGTTAGCTCCCTTTGGATCGACAAAACCTTCTGGTTGCATCATATACAACTCTTCTTCCAGAAATCCATTCAGGAATGCAGTTTTAACATCCATTTGCCAAATTTCATAATCATAAAATGCGGCAATTGCTAACATGATTCGGACGGACTTAAGCATCGCTACGGGTGAGAAGGTCTCATCGTAGTCAATCCCTTGAACTTGTCGAAAACCTTTTGCAACAAGTCGAGCTTTATAGATGATAACATTACCATCGGCGTCGGTCTTCTTCTTGAAGATCCATTTATTCTCAATTGCTTGCCGATCATCGGGCAAGTCAACCAAAGTCCACACTTTGTTCTCATACATGGATCCCATCTCAGATTTCATGGCCTCAAGCCATTTTGTGGAATCTGGGCTCACCATCGCTTCTTCATAGTTCGTAGGTTCATCATGTTCCGGTAACATGACTTCCGAATAGGATTACCGTACCACTCACAGTGCGGATCTTGCTCTGGTTGATCTACGAAGTTCTGTAGAAACTCGATCTGAAGTTTCATGATCATCATCATTAGCTTCCTCCCTATTTGGTGTAGGTGTCATGGAAACTGATTTCTGTGATGTACTACTTCTTAATAAGGGAGTAGATACAGTTATCTCATCAAGTTCTACTTTCCTCCCACTCACTTCTTTCGAGAGAAACTCTTTCTCCAAAAAGTTTCCGAATTTAGCAACAAAAATCTTGCCTTCGGATCTGTGATAGAAGGTGTACCCAACAGTCTCCTTTGGGTATCCTATGAAGACACATTTCTCCGATTTGGGTTCGAGCTTATCAGGTTGAAGCTTTTTCACATAAGCATCGCAGCCCCAAACTTTTAGAAAGCGACAACTTTGGTTTCTTGCCAAACCACAGTTCATAAGGCGTCGTCTCAACGGATTTAGATGGTGCCCTATTTAAAGTGAATGTAGCCGTCTCTAAAGCATAACCCCAAAGCGATAGCGGTAAATCAGTAAGAGACATCATAGATCGCACCATATCTAATAAAACACGATTCTGACGTTCGGACACACCATTACGTTGTGGTGTTCCAGGTGGCGTAAGTTGCGAAACTATTCCGCATTGTTTCAAATGCAGGCCAAACTCGTAACTCAAATATTCTCCTCCACGATCAGATCGTAGAAACTTTATTTTCTTGTTACGATGATTTTCCACTTCACTCTGAAATTCTTTGAACTTTTCAAATGTTTCAGACTTGTGTTTCATTAAGTAGATATACCCATATCTGCTCAAATCATCTGTGAAGGTGAGAAAATAACGATATCCGCCACGAGCCTCAACATTCATTGGACCACATACATCGGTATGTATGATTTCCAATAAATCTGTTGCTCTCTCCATAGTTCCGGAGAACGGTGTTTTAGTCATCTTGCCCATAAGGCACGGTTCGCAAGTGCCAAGTGATTCATAATCAAGTGACTCCAAAAGTCCATCAAGATGGAGTTTCTTCATGCGCTTTACACCGATATGACCTAAACGGCGGTGCCACAAATAAGTTGCACCATCATTATCAACTCTGCATCTTTTGGTTTCAACATTATGAATATGTGTATCACTACTATCAAGATTAAGTAAAAACAAACCATTCTTCAATGGTGCATGACCATAAAAGATATTATTCATATAAATAGAACAACCATTATTCTACGATTTAAATGAATAACCGTCTCGCATTAAACAAGATCCAGATATAATGTTCATGCTCAACGCTGGTACTAAATAACAATTATTTAGGTCTAATACTAATCCCGAAGGTAGATGTAGAGGTAGCGTGCCATTGCGATCACATCGACTTTGGAACCATTTCCCAGCGCATCGTCACCTCGTCCTTAGCCAATCTTCGCTTAATCCGTAGCCCTGTTTCGAGTTGCAAATATTAGCAATGAGAACCGGTATCAAATACCAGGTGCTACTGCGAGTATTAGTAAGGTACACATCAATAACATGTATATCACATATACCTTTGTTAACCTTGCCATCCTTCTTATCCGCCAAATACTTGGGGCAGTTCCGCTTCCAGTGACCAGCCTGCTTGCAATAGAAGCACTCAGTTTCAGGCTTAGGACCAGACTTGGGTTTCTTCTCTTGATTAGCAACTTGCTTGCCGTTCTTTTTGAAGTTTCCCTTTTTCTTTCCTTTACCCTTTTTCTTGAAACTAGTGGTTTTGTTAACCATCAACACTTGATGCTCCTTTTGATTTCTACCTCCATGGCTTTCAAAGATCGCGAAGAGCTCGGGCATTGTTTTGGTCATCCCTTGCATATTATAGTTCATCACGAAGCTCTTGTAGCTTGGTGGCGATGATTGGAGAATTACATCAATGACGCAATCATCCGGAAGATTAACTCCAGTTGAATCAAGTGATTGTTATATCCGGACATTACGAGTATATGCTCATCGATGTAACCGTTCTCCTCCATCTTACAGCTATAGAACTTATTGGAGACTTCATATCTCTCAATCCGGGCATTCGCTTGGAATATTAACTTCAACTCTGGAACATCTCATATGCTCCATGGTGTTCAAAACGACGTTGAAGTCCCGGTTCTAAGCCGTAAAGCATGGCACACTGAACTATAGAGTAGTCATCAGCTTTGCTTTGCAGACGTTCACAACCACGGCGCAGCCCTTACACCAGGCACGGCACCTAACGGTGCTTCCAGGACGTAATTCTTCCGTGCAGCAATAAGGATAATCCTCAAATTACGGACCCAGTCCGTGTAATTGCTGCCATCATCTTTCAACTTTGCTTTCTCAAGGAACGCATTAAAATTCAACGGAACAACAAAGACGAGCCATCTATCTACACATCATAGACAAGCAAGATACTATCAGGTACTAAGTTCATGATAAATTTAAGTTCAATTAATCATATTATTTAAGAACTCCCACTTAGAAAAATATCCCTCCAATTCTCTAAGTGATTGCGTGATCCATATCAACTACACCATGACCGATCATCACGTGTGATGGAGTAGTTTCAATGGTGAACATCAATATGTTGATCATATCTACTATATGATTCACGCTCGACCTTCGGTCTCCGTGTTCGAGGTCATATCTTATATGCATAGCTCGTCAAGTATAACCTGAGTATTCTGCGTGTGCAACTGTTTTGCACCCGTTGTATTTGAACGTAGAGCCTATCACACCCGATCATCACGTGGTGTCTCAAAGACGAAGAACTTTCATAACGGTGCATACTCGGGAGAACACTTCTTGATAATTTAGTAAGGGATCATCTTATAATGCTACCGTCAATCAAAGCAAGATAAGATGCATAAAGGATTAACATCACATGCAATCAATATAAGTGATATGATATGGCCATCATCATCTTGTGCTTGTGATCTCCATCTCCGAAGCACCGTCATGATCACCATCGTCACCGGTAGCGACACCTTGATCTCCATCGTAGCATCGTTGTCGTCTCGCCAAACTTATGCTTCTCGACTATCGCTACCGCTTAGTGATAAAGTAAAGCATTACGAAGCGATTGCATTGCATACAATAAAGCGACAACCATATGGCTCCTGCCGATTGCCGATAACTTCGGTTACAAAACATGATCATCTCATACAATAAAATTCAGCATCATGTCTAGACCATATCACATCACAACATGCCCTGCAAAAACAAGTTAGTCGTCATCTACTTTGTTGTTGCAAATTTTACGTGGCTGCTACGGGCTTAAGCAAGAACCATTCTCACCTACGCATCAAAACCACAACGATAATTCGTCAAATAGACTCCGTTTTAACCTTCTCAAGGACCGGGCGTAGCCACTTTCAGTTCAACTAAAGTTGGAGAGACAGTCTTCCACAAGCCATCTATGTGCAAAGCACGTCGAGGGAACCGGTCTCGCGTAAGAGTACGCGTAAGGTTGGTCTGGATCGTCATCCAACAATACCGCTGAACCAAAGTATGACATGCTTTGGTAGGCGGTATGACTTGTATCGTCCACAACTCACTTGTGTTCTACTCGTGCATATCATCAAACCATAAAAACCTAGGCTCGGATGCCCTTTGTTGGGGAACGTAGTAATTTCAAAATTTCCTACGATCACGCGAAGATCATGGTGATGCTTAGCAACGAGATGAGAGTGTTGTCTACGTGCCCTCGTAGACCAAGAACGGAAGCGTTGATAGCGTAGAGGAAGTAGTCGTACTCCTTCACGATCCAACCGATCCAAGTACCGAGCGTCACGGCACCTCCGAGTTCTGCACACGTTCAGCTCGATGGCGTCCCTCGAACTCCGATCCAGCCGAGTGTTGAGGGAGAGTTTCGTCGGCCTGACGGGCGTGGTAGCGATGATGATGTTCCACCGGCGCGGGCTTCGCCTAAGCTCCGCTCACGGTATTTTCGAGGTGTAATATGGTGGAAGGGGCACCGCACACGGCTAAGGAACGATCTCAATGATCAACTTGTGTGTCATGGGGTGCCCCTGCACTGTATATAAAGGAGGGAAGGGAGGGGCTGGCCGGCCAAGGAGAGGTGCGCCAGGGTGTCCTACTCCTACTAGGAGTAGGATTCCCCAAATCCTAGTCCAACTAGGTTTCCTCAAGTGGGAAGGGAGAGAGGCGCCTTCTCCTAGTTCTAATAGGACTAGGGAAGGGGGAAGGTGCTTGACCAGCACTTGGGCCCCTTTCTCCTTTCCACTAAGGCCCATGTTGGCCCATTAGCATTCCGGGGGTTCGGTAACCTCCGGTACTTGGTAAAATTCCCAATTTCACCGGAACACTTCCGATGTCCAAACATAGACTTCCAATATATGAATCTTTATGTCTCGACCATTTCGAGACTCCTCGTCACGTCCGTGATCTCATCCGGGACTCGAACAACCTTCGGTACAGAAACATCATAAAAACTCATAGTAATGCATCATCAAAAGCGTTAAGCGTGCGGACCCTACGGGTTCGAGAACTATGTAGACATGACCGAGACACCTCTCCGGTCAATAACCAATAGCGGGACCTGGATGCCCATATTGGCTCCTACATATTCTACGAAGATCTTTATCGGTCAGACCGCATAACAACATACGTTGTTCCCTTTGTCATCGGTATGTTACTTGCGCGAGATTCGATCGTCGGTATCCAATACCTAGTTCAATCTGCTTACCGGCAAGTCTCTTTACTCGCTTCGTAATACATCATCTCACAACTAACACATTAGTTGAAATGCTTGCAAGGCTTATGTGATGTGCATTACCGAGAGGGCCCAGAGATACCTCTCCGACAATCGGAGTGACAAATCCTAATCTCGAAATATACCAACCCAACATGTACCTTCGGAGACACACGTAATGTACCTTTATAATCACCCGATTCACGTTGTGACGTTTGGTAGCACCCAAAGTGTTCCTCGTGCAAACGGGAGTTGCATAATCTCATAGTCATAGGAACATGTATAAGTCATGAAGAAAAGCACTAGCAACAAACTATACGATCAGGTGCTATGCTAATGGAATGGGTCATGTCAATCAGATCATTCAACCAATGATGTGATCCTGTTAATCAAATAACAACTCCTTGTTCATGGTTAGGAAACATAACCATCTTTTTGATTAACGAGCTAGTCAAGTAGAGGCATACTAGTGACACTCTGTAGGTTTATGTATTCACACATGTATTATGTTTCCGGTTAATACAATTCTAGCATGAATAATAAACATTTATCATGATATAAGGAAATAAATAATAACATTATTATTGCCTCTAGGGCATATTTCCTTCACCAACAGTCACTGCTCTTGTGTGTTGACTAAGTTGATGAGGCGTATGCAAAGGCCAACCTTTTTTTATGAAAGCATACGCGTCAACCTGTAGTAGGCGCACAAGTCAGCCTCAAATATGTGGAAAACAGCATACAGCCCATCTGCCATTATTTCTAATAATGTATAGCCCATTTGGTAATTCTTAAGAATTTTTTTGGAGCCCATCTTATTTTTGTTAGCATTACACCCCATATTGTGGCCACGGTTAAAAAGTATGCGAAATTTTGCATATTTCGGTGCGGCCAACTGTTTTTAATCCAGAAATATCGATTCACATTCAAACTATTTTGAAAAATAATTTATATAAATATAAAATCCAAATAATTGTCCACGCATAAAAATCAATGGAATTTAAGATCTTGTAATGAAAAAAATTGAAACTAATTCGGTTTGATGTGTTTTAAAATGTACAACCCATTTAGGGCAAACCGAATGAAACTCTCCTCGTCTTGAAAGATTTGCAGCCAATGAGGCCGATAAAGCAAGTAGGCCTTGTTTGGGTATTTCTTTAGAAAAATAGAACTGGGCTAGCCATTTTCACCAAGAAAAAACACAACTGGGCTCATGATGTGGTAAACATAAATAAAACCACAGCTAGACAGGCCACAGCCCCCTTACAGCCCGTTGTTACCACGATCCATCGCTAAAACTATTATAAATAACAAGCGCTTGTTCCTCAAAAAAGCTGGCGACTTCTTTGGGTCCACAGTGTCACCGCTCGTAGTGTAATTCTCTCGTTTATTGACTACGTTGACAATGGCGTGAGCCCCGGATGTCCAACCATTAGGAGGAACCATATTTTTGGGCTTGTACTATAGAGGCACTTGCTTGCGTATTGCCATGATCTTTGGTGGGTCCCTCTTGTCATCCTCTCCACGTCTGATCATCTCCTTGTTCCTCTCGGTTGTTGGCGACATTGACAACACAAGAGGGTGGCGCACAAGCCTGGCAGCGAACCAAGGCCTCAAGGCAGAGGGCGGCAATGAGGCCTCGGGAACGAGCAAACAGAACCGTTGAAGATGCGCGGTCGATCGCAGCGAGGCGGAGAATCGAGGTTGGCTGGTTCGAACGCGAGTGCGTGTTGGGGCTGACGTCGCCGGAGAATAATAGGGCGTGTGGGGAATAGAGGAGGGACTGGCCAACGTTGGAGAACACGTCTGATGAGGCGGCGGGCGCAGCCGACCATGGGAGGCGGGGCAAGCGAGCCGGCGGGTGGTTTGGTTTGGTAATTTGGAGGAAGAAGAATACAAGAGATAGAAGATACACGACAGATGTTGGATGTCAATCCAACGGATGGTAGGCATAATCGTTTGTTGACTGGCTAGTAAGTCGACACCACCTTGGATAGACTATTTCCTCGCGGGTCCCAAATGTCAGAATCCAAATCTGTCAAGGTCATGCAGCCTTTCCTATGAAAATTTATAGCCCATTTGATGTGCTAGTTCGAAATAAGTTTGTGGGTGCTGGTGGGGGCTAATCACTTGGCTTCTGTAATGGACAGTGAGCTCAAGTAGCCGACGAGAGTGATGTTATTTCCCTTGGTTAGGATTTGTTACAATATTTCACTCTAAATTAAACGAATGGCAAGCCATTTGCCTTGTTTCAAAGAAAATATGACAGTCACAACCGAGTTGAAAAGGGCAGGAACATCTAACTCCATCTTAGAAACTGTACAAAAGCATGAGGGTTAATTGTTCATTAGGTTTACAAAAAAACCAGATTGAAAAGGGCAACAACATTTAACTCCAGCACTATTTTCGGCAATCACAGTCAAATGGATCGGTCAGGTCCATAGAATGAACATCCTGGGTCGTAAAATTTACTGGATTATGACGACAATATGTTGTAAATAGAAGCCCGACACATTCAGAAGCTCTTTTGCCCACCTGAAACTCCTTTTTTTGCTCTTCGACATACCCATCCGTCAAACCCATGCTGCTGATAAACTTAAGCCCGATGGACAATAGAAACCTCGCATTCAGCGGGAAGAATGTGACAAATCTTGTGTTTGCACGGTTGGCTACATATCGTTCTAAGCGTTATTGTCTTCAATCGAATCTCATGAGAAGTGAGAAAATCCCAATGCTTACAAATCCACGGTTGGTTATAACTTTCTTACCCGTCTGTTGCCTAAATAGACATGAAGATTGAAAGCAGTTAAGGTCTAAAAGAAGAGTGTCGAAAGCAACAGCTGAACGGTTAATTCTAGTACACTATATGCGGGCTTCCAATGTGCGTGAAATTATCACCTTTATATACAACTTCTCCAGACATGGAAAGCATTACAGCAAGCCAATAATCTTGTTCAGATCAAAACTATTCATTTGGATATATAAGATCTTGACAGAATCCAGCACCATTGATAGGCCATCCATGGAGAAACTCTTCATTGAGCATAGAACATAATATTAGTACAAAATGTGTACTCCAAGATGATATATAAATTATGCGCAGAAATTTAAAATGTAGCATATGGTTACAAGTGTAGATGATAATAAAAAGTACCTGAAGAACTGTGGAGCCAAACACCATATTGAAATGAGCACAGAGATCATGTATTACACCCAAGGTCTCCAGTTTAGGCGCAGAGAGGATGGTTATTTGCAACGGTGAATAACTAGAATCAAGGATCAACCTTTGAAGTGAAGGGGCATCTTGGATGATGAGCTGCCTTCCGTCAAAAGAAATTCCAATTCTTACAAGGTTAGGCGACTTTATTTGGAGACAACCGATTCTAACTGTGAAAACAAGCACCAAGCACTCCAGCGCAGGGCAACTGTAGTGGATGATGTTGTGCAATGAGGCCTCCGATATACGAAACCGCATGCTACCTCTTGAGCACTGCGTTGGATTTCCCCGAAGAGGAGAGGATGATGCATCAAAGTAGTGTAAGTATTTCCCTCAGTTTTTGAGAACCAAGGTATCAATCCAGTAGGAGGCCACGCACAAGTCCCTCGTACCTACACAAAACGATAGCTACTTACAACCAACGCGATTAGGGGTTGTCAATCCCTTCACGGTCACTTACGGGAGTGAGATCTGATAGAGATGATAAATAATATTTTTGGTATTTTTGGGTATAGAGATGCAAAATAAAAAGTAAAATGCAAAGTAAAAACAAAGCAAGTATAGAAGTGATGGAGATTAATATGATGAGAATAGACTCGGGGGCCATAAGTTTCACTAGTGGCTTCTCTCAAGAGCATAGGTATTGTACGGTGGGTGAACAAATTACTGTTGAGCAATTGACATAATTGAGCATAGTTATGAGTATATCTAGGTATGATCATGTATATAGGCATCACGTCCATGACAAGTAGACCGAAACGATTCTGCATCTACTACTATTACTCCACTCATCGACCGCTCTCCAAAGCATGCATCTAGAGTATTAAGTTAAAAGCAGTAACGCCTTAAGCAAGATGACATGATGTAGAGGGATAAATTCATGCAATATGATAAAAAAACCATGTTGTTATCCTCGATGGCAACAATACAATACGTGCCTTGCAACCCTTTCTGTCACTGGGTAAGGACACCGCAAGATTGAACCCAAAGCTAAACACTTCTATCATTGCAAGAACTACCAATCTAGTTGGCCAAACCAAACGGATAATTCGAAGAGACTTGCAAAGATAACTCAATCATACATAAAGGAATTCAGAGAAGATTCAAATATTATTCATAGATAAGCTGGATCATAAACCCACAATTCATCGGTCTCAACAAACACACCGCAAAAAAAAGATTACATCGAGTAGATCTCCACGAGAGAGGGGGAGAACATTGTATTGAGATCCAAAAAGAGAGAAGAAGCCATCTAGCTAATAGCTATGGACCCGAAGGTCTGAAGTAAACTACTCACACTTCATCGGAGAGGCTTTGATGATGATGTAGAAGCCCTCCGTGGTGGATGCCCCCTCCGGCGGAGCTCCAGAACAGGCCCCAAGATGGGATCCCGTGGATACAGGAAGTTGCGGCGGTGGAATTAGGATTTTGGCTCCTGTTCTGATCGTTTGGGGGTACGTAGGTATATATAGGAGGAAGGAGTACGTCGGTGGAGCAACAGGGGGCCACGAGGCAGGGGGCGCGCCCTAGGGGGGGGGCGCCCCTGATGTCTACTACACAACCTTCTTCTTGTAGACGTTGTTGGGCCTGCAAGTGCACATGATTGTAGGACAGTAGCAATTTTCCCTCAAGTGGATGACCTAAGGTTTATCAATCCGCAGGAGGCGTAGGAGGAAGATGGTCTCTCTCAAACAACCCTGCAACCAAATAACAAAGAGTCTCTTGTGTCCCCAACACACCCAATACAATGGTAAATTGTATAGGTGCACTAGTTCAGCGAAGAGATGGTGATACAAGTGAAAAATAGATAGTAGGTAAAGGTTTTTGTAATCTGAAAATATAAAAACAGCAAGGTAACTAACGATGAAAGTGAGCGTAAACGGTATTGCAATGATAGGAAACAAGGCCTAGGGTTCATACTTTCACTAGTGCAAGTTCTCTCAACAATAATAACATAGATAGATCATATAAAAAGCCCTCAACATGCAACAAAGAGTCACTTCAAAGCCACTAATAGCAGAGAACAAACGTAGAGATTGTGGTAGGTTACGAAACCACCTCAAAGCTATTCTTTCGGATCAATCTATAAAAGAGTTCGTACTAGAATAACACCTTAAGACACAAATCAACCAAAACCCTAATGTCACCTAGATACTCCATTGTCACCTCAAGTATCCGTGGGCATGATTATACGATATGCATCACACAATCTCAGATTCATCCAACCAACATAAAAGTACTTCAAATAGTGCCCCAAAGTTTCTACCGGAGAGTCAAGAACGTGTGCCAACCCCTATGCATAGGTTCCCAATGTCACGAAACCCGCAAGTTGATCACCAAAACATACATCAAGTGTTCTCATAAAAGACTCAATCCGGTAAGATAACTTCAAAGGGGAAACTCAATTCATCACAAGAGAGTAGAGGGGGAGAAACATCATAAGATCCAACTACAATAGCAAAGCTCGGGATACATCAAGATCATGCCATAGATTGGAACAGGAGAGAGAACACGAGAGAGAGATCAAACAAATAGCTACCGGTACATACCCTCAGCCCCGAGGGTGAACTACTCCCTCCTCGTCATGGAGAGCGCCGGGATGATGAAGATGGCCACCGGAGATGGATCCCCCTCCGTGAAGTCGGAAAGGGGTCCCGATTGGTTTTTGGTGGTTCTGGAGGCTTGCGGCGGCGGAACTACCGATCTATCTTCTGTTCTAGAAGTTTTAGGGTACGACGGTATATATGGGTGAAAGGAGAACGTCGGTGGAGCTACCGGGGGCCCACGAGGCAGGGGGGCGCGCCCGGGGGGTGGGCGCGCCCCCCACCCTCGTGAGCACCTCTCTTATCTTCTGACGTGGGGTCCAAGTCCATCAGGTGGGTTTCCTTCCAAAAATAACGTCTCCAGTTGATTTCGTTCCGTTTTGACTCCGTCTGATATACCTTTTCCTCGAAACACTAAAATAAGCATAAAACAACAAATCTGGGCTGGGCCTTCGGTTAATAGGTTAGTCCCAAAAATAATATAAAAGTGGATAATAAAGCCCAATATTGCCTAAAACAGTAGATAAAGTAGCATGGAGCAATCAAAAATTATAGATACGTTGGAGACGTATCAAGCATCCCCAAGCTTAATTCCTGCTCGTCCTCGAGTAGGTAAATGATAAAAAAGATATTTTTTGATGCAGAGTGATACTTTGGCATAATTTTAATGTAATTCTTCTTAATTGTTATATAAATATTCAGATCCGAATGAATACAAAATAAAAGTTCATATTGATATAAAAATAATAATACTTCAAGCATACTAATCAAAGTAATCATGTCTTCTCAAAATAGCATGGCAAAAGAAAGTTCATCCCTACAAAATCATATAGTTAGGCTATGCTTCATTTTCGTCACACAAAGTTGTTCCCAACTTCTATACCCCCGATGACAAGCCAAGCAATTGTTTCATACTTAAATAATCTCAAACTTTTTCAACCTTCACGCAATACATGAGCGTGAGCCATGGATATATCACTATGGGTGGAATAGAATATGATGATGGGGATTGTGTGGAGAAGACAAAAAAGGAGAAAGTATCACATTGACGAGGATAATCAACGGGCTATGGAGATGCCCATCAATTGATGTCAACATGAGGAGTAGGGATTGCCTTGCAATGGATGCACTAGAGCTATAAATAAATGCTCAACAAAAGAAAACTAGTGGGTGTGCATCCAACTTGCTTGCTCACGAAGACCTAGGGCATTTGAGGAAGCCCATCGTAGGAATATACAAGCCAAATTCTATAATGAAAAATTCCCACTAGTATACAAAAGACAACTTATGAGACTCACTATATGAAAAACATGGTGCTACTTTGAAGCACAATATATGAGACTCGCTATATGAAGAACATGGTGCTATTTTGAAGCACAAGTGTGGAAAAAAGGATAGTAGCATTGCCCCTTTTATTTTTTTATTTTTTTATTTTTTTTATTTTTTTGGGCCTTTTTTTGGCCTTTCTCTTTTTTTGGGACAATGCTCTATTGAATGATGATCATCACACTTCTATTTATTTACAACTCAATGATTACAACTCGATACTAGAACATAGTATGACTCTATATGAATGCCTCCGACGGTGTACCGGGATGGTGCAATGAATCAAGAGTGACATGTATGAAAAATAATGCATGGTGGCTTTGCCACAAATACGATGTCAACTACATGATCATGCAATGGCAATATGACAAAAATAAAGTATGTCATGGTAATGATGATGGAAGTTGCATGGCAATATATCTCGGAATGGCTATGGAAATGCCATGATAGGTAGGTATGGTGGCTGTTTTGAGGAAGATATAAGGAGGTTTATGTGTGATAGAGCGTATCATATCACGGGGTTTGGATGCACCAAATAAGTTTGCACCAACTCTCAAGGTGAGAAAGGGCAATGCACTGCAATCAAGAGGCTAGCAAAGGCGGAAAGGTAAAAGTGCGGATAATCCATGGACTCAACATTAGTCAAAAGAACTCATATACTTATTGCAAAAATTTAGAAGTCATCAAAAATCCACTACTACGCGCATGCTCCTAGGGGGATAGATTAGTAGGAAAAGACCATCGCCGTCCCCCGGCCGCCACTCATAAGGATGCACAAGCCAGGTACACTTCATGTTTCAAATTTGTTACACAACTTTAACCATACGTGCATGCTACGGGACTTGCTAACTTCAACAGAAGCATTCTTTAAATTCATAATCACCCAACTAGCATGCCTTTAATATCACTACCTCCATATCTCAAAACAATTATCAAGTATCAAACTTCTCTTAGTATTCAACACACTCATAAGAATCCTTACAAATCTTGTATGCTTAGCATATTAGAATTAAGCACAATACCATGCTATTTAAGACTCTCAAAATAATATAAGTGAAGCGTGAGAGATCATCTCTTTCTTCAAAATAAAACTACCACCATTGTGCTCTAAAAGATATAAGTGAAGCACTAGAGAAAATGACAAACTACTCCGAAAGATATAAGTGAAGATCAATGAGTAGTCGAATAATTATGCAACTATGTGAAGACTATCCCATTTAATAATTTCAGATCTTGATATTTTATTCAAACAGCAAGCAAATCTAAAGAAAATAAAATGACGCTCCAAGCAAAACACATATCATGTGGTGAATAAAAATATAGCTCCAAGTAAAGTTACCGACGAACAAAGACGAAAGAGGGGATGCCTTCCGGGGCATCCCCAAGCTTAGGCTCTTGGTTGTCCTTGAATATTACCTTGGGGTGCCTTGGGCATCCCCAAGCTTAGGCTCTTGCCACTCCTTATTCCATAGTCCATCGAATCTTTACCCAAAACTTGAAAACTTCACAACACAAAACTTAACAGAAAACTCGTGAGCTCCGTTAGAGAAAGAAAACAAAAGACTACTTTAAGGTACTGTAATGAACTCATTCTTTATTTATATTGGTGTTAAACCTACTGTATTCCAACTTCTCTATGGATCATAAACTATTTTACTAGCCATAGATTCATCAAAATAAGCAAACAACACACGCAAAACAGAATCTGTCAAAAACAGAACAGTCTGTAGTAATCTGTAACTAACGCAAACTTCTGGAACCCAAACAATTCTACCAAAATTAGAAGACCTGGAAAATTTGTTTATTGATCAGTAGCAATTGGAATCACTATTTTATCACGTTCTGGTGATTTTTAACAATTCGGGCACTGAGCACAAAGATTCTGGAAATTACAGCAAGATCAAATAACTATTATCCAAGAAGATCCAATAGGTTCAACTTGGCACAAACACTAATTAAAACATAAAACCACATCTAAACAGAGGCTAGATGGATTATTTATTCCTAAACAGAACCAAAAAGCAAGGAACTAAAATAAAATTGGGTTGCCTCACAACAAGCGCTATCGTTTAACGCCCCTAGCTAGGCATGATGATTTCAATGATGCTCTCATAAAAGATAGGAATTGAAACATAAAGAGAGCATCATGAAGAATATGACTAGCACATTTAAGTCTAACCCAATTCCTATGCATAGGGACTTTTTGAACAAACAACTTATGGGAACAATAATTAACTTGCATAGGAAGGTAAAACAAGCATAACTTCATAAATTTAAGCACATAGAGAGGAAACTTGATATTATTGCAATTCCTACAAGCATATGTTCCTCTCTCATAATAATTTTCAGTAGCATCATGAATGAATTCAACAATATAACCAGCACCTAAAGCATTCTTTTCATGATCTACAAGCATAGAAAATTTACTACTCTCCACATAAGCAAAATTCTTCTCATTCGGAATAGTGGGAGCAAACTCAATAAAATAACTATCATGTGATTGAAAATTAAGATCAAGATGACAAGTTTCATGGTTATCATTATTCTTTATAGCATACGTGTCATCACAATAATCATCATAGATAGGAGGCATGCTTTCATCATAGTAAATTTGCTCATCAAAGCTTGGGGGACAAAAAATATCATCTTCATCAAACATAGCTTCCCCAAGCTTGTGGCTTTGCATATCATTAGCATCATGGATATTCAAGGAATTCATACTAACAACATTGATAACATGCTCAACATTCATATATTTTATGCCAAGAATTCTATGTAATTCTTCTTCTTGCACTTTGGCACAATTTTCCTTTCCATCATTCTCACGAAAGATATTAAAAAGGTGAAGCGTATGAGACAAACTCAATTCCATTTTTTTTGTAATTTTCTTTTATAAACTAGACTAGTGCTAAAACAAGAAACAAAAAGATTTGATTGCAAGATCTAAAGATATACCTTCACTTACCTAGCCTCCCCGGCAACGGCGCTAGAAAAGAGCTTGATGTCTACTACACAACCTTCTTCTTGTAGACGTTGTTGGGCCTGCAAGTGCACATGTTTGTAGGACAGTAGCAAATTTCCCTCAAGTGGATGACCTAAGGTTTATCAATCCGCGAGAGGCGTAGGAGGAAGATGGTCTCTCTCAAACAACCCTGCAACCAAATAACAAAGACTCTCTTGTGTCCCCAACACACCCACTACAATGGTAAATTGTATAGGTGCACTAGTTCAGCGAAGAGATGGTGATAGAAGTGCAAAATAGATAGTAGGTAAAGGTTTTTGTAATCTGAAAATATAAAAACAGCAAGGTAACTAACGATGAAAGTGAGCGTAAACGGTATTACAATGATAGGAAACAAGGCCCAGGGTTCATACTTTCACTAGTGCAAGTTCTCTCAACAATAATAACATAGATACATCATATAACAAGCCCTCAACATGCAAAAAAGAGTCACTCCAAAGCCACTAATAGCGGAGAACAAACGTAGAGATTATGGTAGGGTACGAAACCACCTCAAAGCTATTCTTTTCGGATCAATCTATAAAAGAGTTCGTACTAGAATAACACCTTAAAACACAAATCAACCAAAACCCTAATGTCACCTAGATACTCCATTGTCACCTCAAGTATCCGTGGGCATGATTATACGATATGCATCACACAATCTCAGATTCATCCAACCAACATAAAAGTACTTCAAATAGTGCCCCAAAGTTTCTCTTTGGAGAGTCAAGAACGTGTGCCAACCCCTATGCATAGGTTCCCAATGTCACAAAACCCGCAAGTTAATCACCAAGACATACATCAAGTGTTCTCATAAAAGACTCAATCCGATAAGATAACTTCAAAGGGGAAACTCAATTCATCACAAGAGAGTAGAGGGGGAGAAACATCATAAGATCCAACTACAATAGCAAAGCTCGGGATACATCAAGATCGTGCCATAGATTGGAACACGAGAGAGAACATGAGAGAGAGATCAAACACATAGCTACTGGTACATACCCTCAGCCCCGAGGGTGAACTACTCCTCCTCGTCATGGAGAGCGCCGGGATGATGAAGATGGCCACCCGAGATGGATCCCTCCCATAGGTGCGGAAAGGGGTCCCGATTGGTTTTGGTGGTTACGGAGGCTTGCGGTGGCGGAACTCGATCTATCTTCTGCTCGGAAGTTTTAGGGCACGACGGTATGTATGGGTGAAAGGAGAACGTCGGTGGAGCTACGGGGCCCCACGAGGCAGGCGGCGCCTGGGCGCCCACCCTCATGAGCACCTCCCGTATCTTCTGACGTGGGGTCCAAGTCCATCAGGTGGGTTTCCTTCCAAAAATAACTTCTCCAGTTGATTTCGTTCCGTTTTCACTCCGTCTGATATTCCTTTTCATCGAAACACTAAAATAGGCATAAAACAGCAAATCTGGGTTGGGCCTCCGGTTAGGTTAGTCCCAAAAATAATATATAAGTGGATAATAAAGCCCAATATTGCCTAAAACAGTAGATAAAGTAGCATGGAGCAATCAAAAATTATAGATACGTTGGAGACGTATTAGCCCCCCACCCTCGTGACCGCCTCTGTTACTTCTTGGAGTAGGGTCCAAGTCTCGTGGATCACGTTCGGTGAGAAAATCACGTTCCCGAAGGTTTCATTCCGTTTGGACTCCGTTTGATATTCCGTTTCTTCGAAACACTGAAATAGGCAAAAAACAACAATTCTGGGCTGGGCCTCCGGTTAATAGGTTAGTCCCAAAAATAATATAAAGGTGGAAAATAAAGCCCAATATAGTCCAAAACAGTAGATAAAGTAGCATGGAGCAATCAAAAATTATAGATACGTTGGAGACGTATCAGGCATCCCCAAGCTTAATTCATGCTCGTCCTCGAGTAGGTAAATGATAAATAGAGAATTTTTGATGCGGAGTGATACTTTGGCATAATTTCAATGTAAATCTTCTTAATTGTGGTATGAATATTCAGATCCGAAAGATTCAAGACAAAAGTTCATATTGACATAAAAATAATAATACTTCAAGCATACTAACTAAGCAATTATGTCTTCTCAAAATAACATGGCCAAAGAAAGTTATCCTGTAGCGACCCGACCTCAGACGGTCAAGCCTCGTATTCTTGTTGCCATCCTCGGATCAAGATATCTTTGGCACACGATACATCAATGTATATATCAAAGTGCAATCACATGCATAATTAACATAAAACTGATATATACCTCATAATACTCAGCGGAAACAAACAAACGGGTGTGGAGTCCCATCAACGCCATCGGCAGGTTGAGTGTAGACCGTAACCCTGTACCGTACTCTTACTCGTCGAGGAAATATCCGCAACATGATACGTTGCAGCCGTGTAGGAAAGTACATTGAATGTACCGCAAGATCACAATATGAGAAAACAGATGATAAAACTATACTATATGCAATATGGCTTTATGGCTCTGTATCTGAGTTTTGTTTATGCGTAAAAGCTGGTTTTATTTTCCCTACATCAAAGGAATAAATGAAGTATGTACTATGGAGTTTTCTAGCATGACATGGTTCCGCCAACCGATGTCTCATAGCCCAAAATCATCATAAGTTGCCCACAATTAAGTTATCAGTCCGGTGTTGAGAGTTCCGAGATAGATCCAAGTCCAGATGCTCAAATTGTCCGTAACCGGGGACACGGCTAATCGATTAGGTTATAAACCCTCTGCAGAGGTTTGTACACTTTACCCGCAAGATTCGATCCCTCTCTTTACGTTCTCGCACTTGAGTGTTTGAGAACAAGATGACCAAACATGGTCTTCAAAAGAGTTCCTCTGAACACTGTCCGGTACCCATCCAATCCTACCGTAGTTCTACATCTGCTAGCACCGTCCCAGCCAGAGTCACAACTAAGGTCAACCAAGCCAGAGCCCATAATGACTTGCGGTTGCACAGGTAAGCTTCCGGGCATGAAGTATTCTTCCGTCTCTTTGAGTCTGGGTGAAGCTTTCCGCAAGATGTCATGGCGCTTCTCCATGCATCCCGGCCAACCACTGGATTCTCCAGGGTGCCCGTCAACCGTCCTTCACCCAAAGAGTGTGTATTGAATTCCTGTCTCGAGTCTTGAAGTCTTGAGGTCTTGAAGATGCAGTCCTTGCAGATGCCATCATGGAGTTGTCGTCATTGACGAGAGTCCTCCTTTCTCACACCACTCATGAACACTCATACCAAACCCCGTCTACTATAGCGTAGCATTTAAATAAAACGTCCGGGCTTGGTAACAGGGTGATGGGTTCCTACCTCATGCATACTACTCAACTACAAGGATTCAATAACACTACTGAGGTGTGGTTGCAAGGATGCCACTAAATGCAATAAAAACATAGGTATGAAAGCAATGGTCAAAGTGAACTTGCTCGGTGATGTTGACGAAGAAGAATTATCGTTCTCAAGAAATAACTTGATAGACTACTCGTCACTCTCTGATGAAATCTATATAACAAACATATCATTCACATAAGCACTCACACTAACAATCAAAACAAAAGAGAGAGCGAATAAGAATCCGAAGGAACTTCAAATAAAACTAGGGAGTCTTCTTCTACAACATTCACAAAAATAGTTTTGTCTAACGGAAAATAAAACACTCAAATAACAGAGAATAAAATATAAATTTAGTTAAGACAAAGAAAAAAAAAATAAAGTATTTTTTTCATAAAGCTATTTTGAAAGTATTTTCAATTGGGAGTTAAAACAGTAGAGAAATCCATTGCAAGTTATTAGCGAACTTGAATTGATTTCATGATAACAAAATAAAAATAAATATAAAAACTTGTTGAACACCTACTGTTTAACTAATAGAAACCAAACATAAACTTTCTGAAATATAAAATAAAATAATTTAAAAACAACTATAGAAAAGAAGTAGCTATAATTGAATAGAACTAAAACAGAATTTGTTTTACATGAAACAATAAGCTAAAATAATCAAACAATTTTGAAGTTTTTACCACTTGTAAATATGATCACTAGTGATCAGTAGAAAAAAGAATCAAATAAAAATCTATTTTTAAACTCCCGGAATAAGCAAAACAAGCTTTAATTCAAATCTGATCTAACTCAATTTTTATAAATCCAAACATAGACAAATTATATATTTTTGGAAACTACAAGAAAATTGTGATCTAACGCATAAAAGAATCAGCATCATTGGACTTCTAGATCAAAAGTTATAAGCTAAACAAGAACGGAACTAAATCTGTTGCAGGAATAAATCTGAAAACGAAAACGGAGTTACCTGTACGTGAGGCAGAGATGGCAGGAAGGAGACGGCGATGTGGAGGGCTGCTCGGCGAGGGGCGAGGTCGCCGGCGAGGGTGGGGGTGGCGGAGGAGAGGGTCGGCGCTTGGGGAGGTGGCGCTGGGCGATGGGGAGGTTCCAGGAGAGCTCCTGGTGAGCGTTTCTAGGCAGGAAAAGGAGGACGGTGGCGAGGTGGCTACGGGCAGGGAGGGGGCGTGGTGATGGGAAAAATGGAACGAGGAGAGGGAGGGGTTTTATAGGCGGTCTCGGGAGGCGCTGGGATGGAAAGACGAGGGAGATCGGGAAGGTGGAGATTCTGTCTCCATGGATATGGAAAGCTTCTGTAAAGTGAGAGGAAACAGAGGAAGGAGATGATCTCTTGTTGGGTTAGAATAGGAAAGTGCTTAATGGGCCAGCAGGTTTTCCTAATAAAAACGATTCCATTCCTATTTTTAAAATTAGGAAACTAAAACAATAAAAAGGAAATCAAATCAATTCGAATAAAGAGTTTTTATATACTAAAATTATCAGAAAAATAAAATGTAGATGATGAGCATTATTCCACGGCCAAAATAAAACTTAAAAAATGTTTTCAGAAAATCCCTAAAGGCTTTATTTCTTTTTGCAAATAATTTTTAAATAAAAACTTTGGTTTTTCTTGGCTCAAATATTTTCAAAATGCCCCTGATTTTGGAGGGTCATTTTCCTCCGCTCTTTCTTGCTTGCAAATTTTTTTTTCGGGGTATTTCTCGGGGAAGAAAAATAGAGAAGCAAGTGCAAATATTTGAAAGAATTAAATTGCAAAACTCCGTTCAAATTCTTTATAGTTGAAGAAGTCATGTCATCTTCTCTCATTGATTTTAATAGGATGAATTTGAATTTACGGAGAAGGGAAAGTCATTTTATTCCCTCTCATTCAAAAGTTTTTGAAAAGGTTCAAATTTCACTCAAGTTTAATTCACTCAAGCAAACAAACAAACAATTCAATTAATTATATTAACATTCCAAAATTTGGGATGTTACAAACCTACAACACTTAGAATGAATCTCGTCCTCGAGATTCGAAGAGGCTAGCAAGAAAAGGTTAGGGGTTGGGGTCTTCTAGCAAATGTCTTGGTCGAAAGGACAGGGGTGCTACCACACTTAAAAACAAGGTCATGGTTCCAATAAACTCAGATATTTCCTCCGGAGGGCTGACAATGTATGTCTCTTCACATATCTTACAATAGCTCCTTCATTAAAGCTCTTACATCGAGAAGCATAGAGTTTTCCTCAAAAGCTAGGGTCGGTTCGTCAAAGTTGAAGTTAAATCGAGACTGGATCTTCTTAGTCGATGGGTCTGTGTCCATTCTAAACAACTATCGAAACACTCATGGTGGTCTACAATTTATGGTTTTCTCCTGCAGAAAACGGGTCTGGTCGAACCTCACCGTATAACCTACGTTTGTAGCAGTTTGCTGTAATGGGGTTCCATCGTCCTACCATTTTATGGTTTTATGGCTTATCGCGTCGACACTCTTCTAAGTTTTTCAAGGCTCTCGATTTTCCATCAACATATGATAGTTCATGATAGAAGTCTCGGTATGGGGCCAATCCATCCCGTGCATTTGAATCATTACCACATATGTAAACAAAGTGAATCAAGTATTCTAACACTTGGGCATACTCACAAGCATTGCAGAATTTCTCTTGTCCTCAAATTGGGTTCGAGTAAATCCATGGTTTCGCAAGCCAAACAAAACATCTATCGTTACTTCACCACTCTTAGGTTTTTGCGTAACCTTACGGGTGTGTCCTATTTCTCCATAAATCTTGCGAGCACAAGGTTTATTTCTTGGTGTATCATTGTGCTTCCGGATAAGACGTGATCTCATCAGGTCTTCTTGAATTCCTCCCAAGTTCTTGCTCCTTTAAATCCTTGTATGGATTGATGCATTCTCCACCAGTTGCAGCACTTTACGTAAAAATCTTGAAGAGCGTATTGGACCTCATACTTCCTTGAAACCAAATTGTTCCCGAAGTGATTCTCCATGTTACGCATCCATAGCTCCGCCTCCGGCTGAGTCTTGATCCAGAAGAATATCAGTCCAACTTCATTCATCATCTATGGGGTTCAAGGGTTTTAAGGTGAGATGAGAGAGAGGTGGGGAGGATATACACACAATACAAACTATAGTTTTTTGATGAAACAAGTTTTACTTCTTGGCTGTCGGAAAAACATCAAACAAATGACAGCTCACACATCATCGCATCTAACATAAGTGTGTATATGAGGTTTGGTCTTCTAAAGGTCAAATATTTCTTTAGGAACTTCAAATCTTGGAGTCTTCAACTGTTGTAGCTTCAACTCTTCTAATGCATGGTCAAATCCTCTTTACTCAAGAGGCCATCAGTTATCCGATATCTTGTCCTTCTTGGAGCGGCTTGATTGATTCTTCATGTGATCAAAAGGGAAAAGGGTATATTCTAACTATTTGAGGTGAGAGGGTCTATTTGATAAAATCAGAAAAGATGAGAAGTAAGAGTCTTTTGAAAATAAAGTTTTAGAAATTTCCTGTCCAAGGGCTTTCCGGTTTCTAGGGTCACGTCCTACAGTCAACATGTGCTCGATACCATCTCTCAGTAGCGACCCGACCTCGGGCAGTCAAGCCTACGTGTTCTTGTGCCATCCTCGGATCAGTATCTTTGGCACACACAGTACATCAATGTATATATCAAAGTGCAATCACATGCATAATTAACGTAAAACTGATATATACCTCATAATACTCATGAAACAAACAAACGGGTGTGGAGTCCCATCAACGCCATCGGCAGGTTGAGTGTAGACCGTAACCTGCACCGTACTCTTACTCGTCGAGGAAATATCTGCAACATGATACGTTGCAGCCGTGTAGGTCGATTACATTGAATGTACCGGCAAGATCACAATATGAGAAAACAGATGATAAAACTATACTATATGCAATATGGCTTTATGGCTCAGATTCGAGTTTTGTTTGCGTAAAAGCTGGTTTTATTTTCCCTACATCAAAGGAATAAATGAAGTATGTACTATGGAGTTTTCTAGCATGACATGGTTCCGCCAACCGATGTCTCATAGCCCAAAATCATCATAAGTTGCCCACAATTAAGTTATCAGTCCGGTGTTGAGAGTTCCGAGATAGATCCAAGTCCAGATGCTCAAATTGTCCGTAACCGGGGACACGGCTAATCGATTAGGTTATAAACCCTCTGCAGAGGTTTGTACACTTTACCCGCAAGATTCGATCCCTCTTTTTACGTTCTCGCACTTTAGAGTGTTTGAGAACAAGATGACCGAAACATGGTCTTCGAAGAGTTCCTCGACCACCGTCCGGTACCCATCCAATCCTACCGTAGTTCTACATCTGCTAGCACCGTCCCAGCCAGTCACAACTAAGGTCAACCAAGCGAGCCCATAATGACTTGCGGTTGCAGGGTAAGCTTCCGGGCATGAAGTATTCTTCCGTCTCTTTGAGTCTGGGTGAAGCTTTCCATAAGATGTCATGGCGCTTCTCCATGCATCCCGGCCAACCACTGGGTTCTCCAGGGGTGCCCGTCAACCGTCCTTCACCCAAAGAGTGTGTATTGAATTCCTGTCTCGAGTCTTGAAGTCTTGAGGTCTTGAAGATGCAGTCCTTGCAGATGCCATCATGGAGTTGTCGTCATTGACGTAGAGTCCTCCTTTCTCACACCACTCCCGAACACTCATACCAAACCCCGTCTACTATAGCGTAGCCTTTAAATAAAACGTTCCGGGCTTGGTAACAGGGTGATGGGTTCCTACCTCATGCATACTACTCAACTACAAGGATTCAATAACACTACTGAGGTGTGGTTGCAAGGATGCCACTAAATGCAATAAAAATATAGGTATGAAAGCAATGGTCAAAGTGAACTTGCCTGGTGATGTTGACGAAGAAGAATTATCGTTCTCAAGAAATAACTTGATAGACTACTCGTCACTCTCGATGAAATCTATATAACAAACATATCATTCACATAAGCACTCACACTAACAATCAAAACAAAAGAGAGAGCGAATAAGAATCCGAAGGAACTTCAAATAAAACTAGGGAGTCTTCTTCTACAACATTCACAAAAATAGTTTTGTCTAACGGAAAATAAAACACTAAAATAACAGAGAATAAAATATAAATTTAGTTAAGACAAAGAAAAAAAAATAAAGTATTTTTTTCATAAAGCTATTTTGAAAGTATTTTCAATTGGGAGTTAAAACAGTAGAGAAATCCATTGCAAGTTATTAGCGAACTTGAATTGATTTCATGATAACAAAATAAAAATAAATATAAAAACTTGTTGAACACCTACTGTTTAACTAATAGAAACCAAACATAAACTTTCTGAAATATAAAATAAAATAATTTAAAAACAACTATAGAAAAGAAGTAGCTATAATTCGAATAGAACTAAAACAGAATTTGTTTTACATGAAACAATAAGCTAAAATAATCAAACAATTTTGAAGTTTTTACCACTTGTAAATATGATCACTAGTGATCAGTAGAAAAAAGAATCAAATAAAAATCTATTTTTAAACTCCCGGAATAAGCAAAACAAGCTTTAATTCAAATCTGATCTAACTCAATTTTTATAAATCCAAACATAGACAAATTATATATTTTTGGAAACTACAAGAAAATTGTGATCTAACGCAAAAAGAATCAGCATCATTGGACTTCTAGATCAAAAGTTATAAGCTAAACAAGAACGGAACTAAATCTGTTGCAGGAATAAATCTGAAAACGAAAACGGAGTTACCTGACGTGAGGCAGAGATGGCAGGAAGGAGACGGCGATGTGGAGGGCTGCTCGGCGAGGGGGCGAGGTCGCCGAGGGTGGGGTGGCGGAGGAGAGGGTCGGCGCTTGGGAGGTGGCGCTGGGCGATGGGGAGGTTCCAGAAGAGCTCCTGGTGAGCGTTTCTAGGCAGGAAAAGGAGGACGGTGGCGAGGTGGCTACGGGCAGGGAGGGGGCGTGGTGATGGGAAAAATGGAACGAGGAGAGGGAGGGGGTTTTATAGGCGGTCTCGGGAGGCGCTGGGATGGAAAGACGAGGGAGATCGGGAAGGTGGAGATTCCTGTCTCCATGGATATGGAAAGCTTCTGTAAAGTGAGAGGAAAGCAGAGGAAGGAGATGATCTCTTGTTGGGTTAGAATAGGAAAGTGCTTAATGGGCCAGCAGGTTTTTCCTAATAAAACGATTCCATTCCTATTTTTAAAATTAGGAAACTAAAACAATAAAAGGAAATCAAATCAATTCGAATAAAGAGTTTTTATATACTAAAATTATCAGAAAAATAAAATGTAGATGATGAGCATTATTCCACGGCCAAAATAAAAACTTAAAAAATGTTTTTCAGAAAATCCCTAAAGGCTTTATTTCTTTTTGCAAATAATTTTAAATAAAAACTTTGGTTTTTCTTGGCTCAAATATTTTCAAAAATGCCCTGATTTTGGAGGGTCATTTTCCTCCGCTCTTTCTTGCTTGCAAATTTTTTTTTAAGGTATTTCTGGGAAGAAAATAGAGAAGCAAGTGCAAATATTTGAAAGAATTAAATTGCAAAACTCCGTTCAAATTCTTTATAGTTGAAGAAGTCATGTCATCTTCTCTCATTGATTTTAATAGGATGAATTTGAATTTACGGAGAAGGGAAAGTCATTTTATTCCCTCTCATTCAAAAGTTTTTGAAAAGGTTCAAATTTCACTCAAGTTTAATTCACTCAAGCAAACAAACAAACAATTCAATTAATTATATTAACATTCCAAAATTTGGGATGTTACAAACCTACCACACTTAAAATGAATCTCGTCCTCGAGATTCGAAGAGGCTAGCAAGAAAAGGTTAGGGGTTGGGGTCTTCTAGCAAATGTCTTGGTCAGAAAGGACAGGGGTGCTACCACACTTAAAAACAAGGTCATGGTTCCAATAAACTCAGATATTTCCTCTGGAGGGCTGACAATGTATGTCTCTTCACATATCTTACAATAGCTCCTTCATTAAAGCTCTTACATCGAAGCATAGAGTTTTCCTCAAAAGCTTGGGTCGGTTCGTCAAAGTTGAAGTTCGTCCGAGACTGGATCTTCTTAGCTGATGGGTCTGTGTCCATTCTAAACAACTATCGAAACACTCATGGTGGTCTACAATTTATGGTTTTCTCCTGCAGAAAACGGGTGCTGGTCGAACCTCACCGTATAACCTACGTTTGTAGCGGTTGCCTGTAATGGGGTTCCATCGTCCTACCATTTTATGGTTTTATGGCTTATCGCGTCGACACTCTTCTAAGTTTTTCAAGGCTCTCTGATTTTCCATCAACATATGATAGTTCATGATAGAAGTCTCCGGTATGGGGGCCAATCCATCCCGTACTTGAATCATTACCACATATGTAAACAGTGAATCAAGTATTCTAACACTTGGGCATACTCACAAGCATTGCAGAATTTCTCTTGTCCTCAAATTGGGTTCGAGTAAATCCATGGTTTCTGCAAGCCAAACAAAACATCTATCGTTACTTCACCACTCTTAGGTTTTTGCGTAACCTTCCTGGTGTGTCCTATTTCTCCATAAATCTTGCAGGCACAAGGTTTATTTCTTGGTGTATCATTGTGCTTCCGGATAAGACGTGATCTCATCAGGGTCTTCTTGAATTCCTCCCAAGTTCTTGCTCCTTTAAATCCTTGTATGGATTGATGCATTCTCCACCAGGTTGCAGCACTTTCTGTAAAAATCTTGAAGAGCGTATTGGACCTCATACTTCCTTGAAACCAAATTGTTCCAGAAGTGATTCTCCATGTTCTGCATCCATAGCTCCGCCTCCGGCCGAGTCTTCGGTCCAGAGAATATCAGTCCAACTTCATTCATCATCTATGGGGTTCAAGGGTTTTAAGGTGAGATGAGAGAGAGGTGGGGAGGGATATACACACAATACTTAAATCATGCACAACCCCGATGACAAGCCAAGCAATTGTTTCATACTTTAACATTTTCAAAACTTTTTTAATCTTCACGCAATACATGAGCGTGAGCCATGTATATAGCACTATATGTGGAATAGGATGGTGGTTGTGGAGAAGGCAAAAAGAGGGAAGATTGTCTCACATCAACTAGGCGTATCAATGGGCTATGGAGATGCCCATCAATAGATATCAATGTGAGTGAGTAGGGATTGCCATGCAGCGGATGCACTAGAGCTATAAGTATATGAAAGCTCAACAAAAGAAACTAAGTGGGTGTGCATCCAACTCGCTTGCTCACAAAAACCTAGGGCAATTTGAGGAAGCCCATCATTGGAATATACAAGCCAAGTTCTATAATGAAAAATTCCCACTAGTATATGAAAGTGACAAAATGAGAGACTCTCTATCATGAAGATCATGGTGCTACTTTGAAGCACAAGTGTGGTAAAAGGATAGTAACATTGTCCCTTCTCTCTTTTTCTCTAATTTTTTTATTTGGGCCTTTTTTCTCTTTTTTATGGCCTCTTTTTTTCATTTTTTTATTTTTTTTATTTTTTGTCTGGAGTCTCATCCTGACTTGTGGGGGAATCATAGTCTCCATCATCCTTTCCTCACTTGGGACAATGCTCTAATAATGATGATCATCACACTTTTATTTACTTACAACTCAACAATTACAACTCGATACTTAGAACAAAGTATGACTCTATATGAATGCCTCCGTGATGTGCGGGATATGCAATGAAACATGAGTGACATGTATGAAAGAATTATGGACGGTGGCTTTGCCACAAATACGATGTCAACTACATGATCATGCTAGCAATATGACAATGATGGAGCGTGTCATAATAAACGGAACGGTGGAAAGTTGCATGGCAATATATCTCGGAGTGGCTATGGAAATGCCATGATAGGTAGGTATGGTGGCTGTTTTGATGAAGATATATGGTGGGTGTATGATACCGGCGAAAAGTCTTGTGATATTAGAGAGGCTAGCAATGGTGGAAGGATGGGAAAAAGTGTGTATAATCCATGGACTCAACATTAGTCATAAAGAACTCATATACTTATTGCAAAAATTTAGAAGTTATCAAAGCAAAGTATTACGCGCATGCTCCTAGGGGGATAGATTGGTAGGAAAAGACCATCGCTCGTCCCCGACCACCACTCATAAGGAAGACAATCAATAAATAAATCATGCTCCGAGTTCATCACATAACGGTTCACCATACGTGCATGCTACGGGAATCACAAACTTCAACACAAGTATTCTTTAAATTCACAACTACTCAACTAGCATGACTCTAATATCATCATCTTCATATCTCAAAACAATTATCAAGCATCAAACTTTTCCTAGTATTCAACGCACTCAAAAGAAAGTTTCACATATCTTGAATACCAAGTATATTAACATTAAGCAAATTACCATGCTATTAACGACTCTCAAAATAATCTAAGTGAAGCATGAGAGATCAATAGTTTCTTTAAAACAAATCCACCACTGTGCTCTAAAAGATCTAATTGAAGCACTAGAGCAAAAATTATCACGCTCAAAAGATATAAGTGAAGCACTATGAGCAAAACTATCAAGCTCAAAAGATATAAGTGAAGCACATAGAGTATTCTATCAAATTCCAATTCATGTATGGCTCTCTCAAAGGGTGTGTACAGCAAGGATGATTGTGGTAAACTAACAAGCAAAGACGCAAATAATACAAGACGCTCCAAGCAAAACACTTATCATGTGGTGAATAAAAATATAGTCCCAAGTAAATTACCGATGGAAGTAGACGAAAGAGGGGATGCCTTCCGGGGCATGCCCAAGCTTTGAATTTTTGGTGTCCTTGGATTATATTGGGGGTGCCATGGGCATCCCCAAGCTTAGGCTCTTGCCACTCCTTGTTCCATAATCCATCAAAAGAATTTACCCAAAACTTGAAAACTTCACAACAAAAAACTCAATAGAAATCTCGTGAGCTCCGTTAGAGAAAGAAAACAAAAGACTACTTTAAGATACTGTAATGAACTCATTGTTTATTTATATTGGTGTTGAACCTACTGTATTCCAACTTCTCTATGGATTATAAAATATTTTACTAACCATAGATTCATCAAAATAAGCAAACAACACACGATAAACAGAATCTGTCAAAAACAGAACAGTCTGTAGTAATCTGTAACTAACGAAAACTTCTAGAACTGAAAAAATTCTACCAAAATTAGAAGACCTAGAAAATTTGTTTATTGATCAGAAGCAATTGGAATCAGTATTTTATCACGTTCTGGTGATTTTTAATAATTCGGGCACTGAGCGCAAAGTTTCTGGAAATTACAGCAAGATCAAATAACTATCATCCAAGAAGATCCAATAGGTCTAGCTTGGCACAAACACATATTAAAACATAAAACCACATCTAAACAGAGGCTAGATGGATTATTTATTACTAAGCAGCAAGTAAAATATTGGGTTGCCTCCCAACAAGCGCTTCTCTTTAAAGCCTTTTTGGCTAGGCATTAAAATTTCAATGATGCTCACGTGAAAGACAAGAATTGAAGCGCAAAGAGAGCATCATAAAACATGTGACAAACACACTTAAGTCTAACATACTTCCTATGCATAGGCATTTTATAAGAAAATAAATTATCATATCAAGCAAAAATTAGCATATGCAAGGAAGAAGAAAGAGACGATAACAATCTCAACATGACGAGAGGTAATTTAGTAACATGAAAATTTCTACAACCATATTTTCCTCTCTCATAATAATTACATGTAGGTTCATAAGCAAATTCAACAATATGGCTATCAAAAAAAATATTCTCAACACGATCCACATGCATGCAAAGTTGACACTCTTCCGGAATAGTGGGATTAATATTAACTAAAGTCATGACCTCTCCAAACCCACTTTTATCAAAAACTTCATAAGATTGAACATTATCCAAATTTGTGGGATCTAAAGTTGACACTCTTCCAAACACACTTTCAATATTATTGCAAACAATATTGTCAATCTCATATTCATCATGGGGATTAAATAAATTTTCAAGATCATAAGAAGAATCACCCCAATCATGATCATTGCAACCAGTAATAGACATAGCAAAACTAGCATCCCCAAGATTAGGGTTTTTCATATTATTAGCACAATTGACATCAAGAGAATTTATAGTAAAATCATTGAAATCATGCTTTTCATCGAGAGAACTATCAAGCATGGGTGCAATAGCAACGATCTCATGCTTAACATACGGAACTATAGCAAATTCGTCTTCATAAATATTAGCATCATGGCCACAAGAATAGCAAGCATCATGTTCATCAAGGGATATTTCAACCAAATCATCGGAATCATCATTATCTATAGATTCATGCATATCATTTTTTTTCTTCCAAAGCAACGGTCATTCTTTCAATAAATTCTTGGACATAGACATTATGAGCAAGGTTTTCATTGCAATATTTAAGTATGACGGAATTTTCATATTTGTTGAGAGTAAAATCATACTTTTCAATAAAAGAAGAAACTTCATTAGCACCCTTAAAAATGACAAATTCTTCAATTTGTTCGATATCATAGTAATTATAAACACCCTTTGCATAAGAAGATAAGATTTCATTATCATTGAACTCACATAGGTAGGGAAGGTGTTTTTAGGGTTCTTAGAGCAACAAGTAAAATCACACATTTCACAAAGATTCAAAGCATAGCATAGCAAACTATTTATATGATACCATAAGAGCTTCCCCTTTTCAGACAAACGATGATGCACAAAATGAGCATGCTCATCTAAAGATTTCCCATCAACTAGGCTAGTTGGGGTTTCAGCAAGGGCGCATAAGGATCGAAGATGATCCAAGTAGAACACTTTAAGTGGATCCAAATCAATAGATTTTCAGCAAGCGAAGATGCAAGCATATAGAAGGCACAAGGAAACACAAACAAAGATACATACGGAAGAAGGCGAACAAAAAAGAGAGGGCGAATAAAACGGCAAGGGTGAATTGGGGGAGAGGAAAACGAGAGGCAAATGGCAAATAATGTGATGCGAGAGATAGGGATTGTGATGGGTACTTGGTATGGTTGACTTTCTCTTGCGTGAGCCTCCCCGGCAACGGTGCCAGAAATTCTTCTTGCTACCTCCTGAGCACTGCGTTGGATTTCCCCGAAGAGGAGAGGATGATGCAGCAAAGTAGCGTAAGTATTTCCCTCAGTTTTTGAGAACCAAGGTATCGATCCAGTAGGAGGCCACACACAAGTCCCTCGTACCTGCACAAAACGATAGCTACTCGCAACCAACTGGATTAGGGGTTGTCAATCCCTTCACGGTCACTTACGGGAGTGAGATCTGATAGAGATGATAAATAATATTTTTGGTATTTTTGGGTATAGAGATGCAAAATAAAAATTAAAAGGCAAAGTAAAAATAAAGCAAGTATAAAAGTGATGGAGTTTAATATGATGAGAATAGACCCGGGGGCCATAGGTTTCACTAGTGGCTTCTCTCAAGAGCATAGGTATTCTACGGTGGGTGAACAAATTACTGTTGAGCAATTGACATAATTGAGCATAGTTATGAGTATATCTAGGTATGATAATGTATATAGGCATCACGTCCATGACAAGTAGACCTAAACGATTCTGCATCTACTACTATTACTCCACTCATCGACCGCTATCCAGCATGCATCTAGAGTATTAAGTTAAAAACAGAGTAACGCCTTAAGCAAGATGACATGATGTAGAAGGATAAATTCATGCAATATGATAAAAATCCCATCTTGTTATCCTCGATGGCAACAATAAAATACGTGCCTTGCAATCCTTTCTGTCACTGGGTAAGGACACCGCAAGATTGAACCCAAAGCTAAACACTTCTCTCATTGCAAGAACTACCAATCTAGTTGGCCAAACCAAACGGATAATTCGAAGAGACTTGCAAAGATAACTCAATCATACATAAAATAATTCAGAAGATTCAAATATTATTCATAGATAAGCTGGATCATGAACCCACAATTCATCGGTCTCAACAAACACACCGCAAAAAGAAGATTACATCGAATAGATCTCCACGAGAGAGGGGAGAACATTGTATTGAGATCCAAAAGAGAGAAGAAGCCATCTAGCTAATAGCTATGGACCCGAAGGTCTGAAGTAAACTACTCACACTTCATCGGAGAGGCTTTGATGATGATGTAGAAGCCCTCCGTGGTGGATGCCCCTCCGTGAACTCGAACAGGCCCCAAGATGGGATCTCGTGGAGACAGGAAGTTGCGGCGGTGGAATTAGGTATTTGGCTCCTGTTCTGATCGTTTGGGGGTACGTAGGTATATATAGGAGGAAGGAGTACGTCGGTGGAGCAACAGGGGGGCCACGAGGCAGGGGCACGCCCCCCACCCTCGTGACCGCCTCTGTTACTTCTTGGAGTAGGGTCCAAGTCTCCTGGATCACGTTCGGTGAGAAAATCACGTTCCTGAAGGTTTCATTCTGTTTGGCCGGACTCCGTTTGATATTCCGTTTCTTCGAAACATTGAAATAGGCAAAAAAAACAGCAATTCTGGGCTGGGCCTCCGGTTAATAGGTTAGTCCCAAAAATAATATAAAAGTGGAAAATAAAGCCCAATATAGTCCAAAACAGTAGATAAAGTAGCATGGAGCAATAAAAAAATTATAGATACGTTGGAGACGTATGACCGCACAAGTGAAAGTTTCTTGAGAAATGGGAGTCGAAGGTTTAGTACCAGATTGTCTGGTAGGTAGCACAGCGCAAAGGTGGCGGTGTGGAGAGAGGACGAAAATCGCGAGATGGACATCAGTGTTGAGGGCACAAGTTCGTGGCGTTCGGTATGTTGTATGTGATTTCCAGGGGAATGGTAGAACTCAAGCAGCTGTAGTTCTGTGAATTCAGGGGATTTCAGCCAGACGTCCACCATGCAGGGCATGGTATGCTTGCTCAGGTAGCATGACGGGATGCAGAGGCTTTGAACGGAGCCCTGGTTGGAGGAGATGATGGCTCTAGGGATTTCAAAATCATTGAAGAGAGATAGCTGACAACAGTCGAGATTAAGGGGCACGACGCGCCATAGAGGACGCCACCGAATTGAGAGGACTTGGGTGCGGCAGCAATCCTTGGTGGGGAGAAGCGAGATGATCTCCCCAAGGACGGCGTCCGGGAGATCGCTGATGCGGTCCACCCGAGATTCTACGGGTTCCTGGGATCCGGTGGGGGCGAGTCGCCGCTTCTCCCAAGGCCAAGCCGGGTCAGGGATCTACGGCCACCACTGGCGGGAGCCTCATCTTCTTGGCGCTGGGGTTAGACGACTCCATTTTCCTCGAGGGCATCGCGTCGCGCTCACAGATTTGAGCAGAGTAACGAATGACGAGCCTAGTTGTCGTGCGAGCGAAGAAGAAGGGGAGCTGGGGGTTTTCTGTAGGAGTGAGGAAGAAGGGGAGCTGGGGTTTTTTGTAGGAGTGATGTGAGGAATTTGGGGGTACGAGTGGAGCGAGCTGACATGAGGTGGGTGGGAGCGAGGAAGAAGAGCACTGATGTCTACTACGCAACCTTCTTCTTGTAGACGTTGTTGGGCCTGCAAGTGCACATGTTTGTAGGGCAGTAGCAAATTTCCCTCAAGTGGATGACCTAAGGTTTATCAATCCGTGGGAGGCGTAGGATGAAGATGGTCTCTCTCAAGCAACCCTGCAACCAAATAACAAAGAGTCTTTTGTGTCCCCAACACACCCAATACAATGGTAAATTGTATAGGTGCACTAGTTCGGCGAAGAGATGGTGATACAAGTGCAAAATGGATGGTAGATATAGGTTTTTGTAATCTGAAATAATAAAAACAGCAGGCTAACAAGTGGTAAACGTGAGCATAAACGGTATTGCAATGATAAAAAACAAGGCCTAGGGTTCATGCTTTCACTAGTGCAAGTTCTATAAAAATCCCTCAACATGCAACAAAGAGTCACTCCAAAGCCACTAATAGCGGAGAACAAACATAGAGATTACGGTAGGGTATGAAACCACCTCAAAGTTATTCTTTCCGATCAATCCGGTGGGCTATTCCTATAAGTGTCACAAACAGCCCTAGAGTTCGTACTAGAATAACACCTTAAGATACAAATCAACCAAAACCCTAATGTCACCTAGATACTCCATTGTCACCTCAAGTATCAGTGGGCATGATTATACGATATGCATCACACAATCTCAGATTCATCCAACCAGCATAAAATTACTTCAAACAGTGCCCCAAAGTTTCTACCGGAGAGTCAAGAACGTGTGCCAACCCCTATGCATAGGTTCATGGGCGGAACCCGCAAGTTGGTCACCAAAACATACATCAAGTGGCACATGATATCCCATTGTCACCACGGATAAACACGGCAAGACATACATCAAGTGTTCTTATAAAAGACTCAATCCGATAAGATAACTTCAATGGGGAAACTCAATTCATCACAAGAGAGTAGAGCGGGAGAAACATCATAAGATCCAACTACAATAGCAAAGCTCGGGATACATCAAGATCGTGCCACAGAGGGAACACGAGAGAGAACACGAGAGAGAGAGAGAGATCAAACACATAGCTGCTAGTACATACCCTCAGCCCCGAGGGTGAACTACTCCCTCCTCATCATGGATAGCGCCGGGATGATGAAGATGGCCACCGGAGATGGATCCCCCCTCCGGCAGGGTATCGGAAAGGGGTCCTGATTGGTTTTTCGTGGCTCGAGGCTTGCAGCGTGAACTCCCGATCTATCTTCTGTTCGGAAGTTTTAGGATACGTAGGTATATATGGGTGAAAGGAGAACGTCGGTGGAGCCACGGGGCCCCATGAGGCGGGCGCGCCTGGGGCGCCCACCCAGTGAGCACCTCCGTATCTTGACGTGGGGTCCAAGTCCATCAGGTGGGTTTCCTTCCAAAAATAACTTCTCCAGTTGATTTCGTTCCGTTTGACTCCGTCGATATTCCTTTTCCTCAAAACCGAAATAGGCATAAAACAAAGAATCTGGGCTGGGCCTCCGGTTAATAGGTTAGTCCCAAAAATAATATAAAAGTGGAAAATAAAGCCCAATATTGCCTAAAACAGTAGATAATATAGCATGGAGCAATCAAAAATTATAGATACGTTGGAGACGTATCAAGCATCCCCAAGCTTAATTCCTGCTCATCCTCGAGTAGGTAAATGATAAAAAAGAATTTTTGATGCGGAGTGCTACTTGGCATAATTTCAATGTAATTCTTCTTACTTGTGATATGAATATTCAGATCCGAAAGATTCAAGACAAAAGTTCATATTGATAAAAGAAATAGTAATACTTCAAGCATACTAACGAAGTAATTATGTCTTCTCAAAATAGCATGGCAAAAGAAAGTTCATCCCTACAAAATCATATAGTTAGGCTATGCTTCATTTTTGTCACACAAAGTTGTTCCCAACTTCTATACCCCCGATGACAAGCCAAGCAATTGTTTCATACTTAAATAATCTCAAACTTTTTCAACCTTCACGCAATACATGAGCGTGAGCCATGGATATAGCACTATGGGTGGAATAGAATTCGATGATGGGGATTGTGTGGAGAAGACAAAAAAGGAGAAAGTCTCACATTGACGAGGCTAATCAATGGGCTATGGGGATGCCCATCAATTGATGTCAACATGAGGAGTATGGATTGCCATGCAACGGATGCACTAGAGCTATGAATGCTCAACAAAAGAAAACTAGTGGGTGTGCATCCAACTTGCTTGCTCATGAAGACCTAGCGCATTTTGAGGAAGCCCATCGTAGGAATATACAAGCCAAGTTCTATAATGAAAAATTCCCACTAGTATATGAAAGTGACAACATATGAGACTCACTATATGAAAAACATGGTGCTACTTTGAAGCACAATATATGAGACTCGCTATATGAAGAACATGGTGCTACTTTGAAGCACAAGTGTGGAAAAAAGAGATAGTAACATTGCCCCTTTTTTGGGCATTTCTTCTTTTTTTTATTTTTTTTATTTTGGCCTTTTCTTTTTTTTGGGCAATGCTCTAATAATGATGATCATCACACTTCTATTGATTACAACAATAAGGATTGCAACTCGATACTAGAACATAGTATGACTCTATATGAATGCCTCCGGCGGTGTACCGGGATGGTGCAATGAATCAAGAGTGACATGTATGAAAAATAATGCATGGTGGCTTTGCCACAAATACGATGTCAACTACATGATCATGCAATGGCAATATGACAAAAGTAAAGTATGTCATGATGATGAACGGCACGGTGGAAAGTTGCATGGCAATATATCTCGGAATGGCTATGGAAATTCCATAAATAGGTAGGTATGGTGGCTGTTTTGAGGAAGATATAGGGAGGTTTATGTGTGATAGAGCGTATCATATCACGGGGTTTGGATGCACCGGCGAAGTTTGCACCAACTCTCTATGTGAGAAAGGGCAATGCACGGTACCGAAGAGGCTAGCAATGATGGAAGGGTGAGAGTGCGTATAATCCATGGACTCAACATTAGTCAAAAGAACTCATATACTTATTGCAAAAATTTAGAAGTCATCAAAAATCAAGTACTACGCGCATGCTCCTAGGGGATAGATTGGTAGGAAAAGACCATCGCTCGTCCCCGACCGCCACTCATAAGGATGCACAAGCCAGGTACACTTCATGTTTCAAATTTGTTACACAACTTTAACCATACGTGCATGCTACGGGACCTGCAAACTCCAACACAAGCATTTGTCAAATTCATAATCACCCAACTAGCACGACTTTGATATTATCACCTCCATATCTCAAAACAATTATCAAGCATCAAACTTATCTTAGTATTCAATTCACTCAAAAGAAAGTTTCACATATCTTGAATACCAAGTATATTAACATTAAGCAAATTACCATGCTATTAACGACTCTCAAAATAATCTAAGTGAAGCACGAGAGATCAAATATTTCTTAAAAATAAAACTACCACCATGCTCTAAAAGAATATAAGTCAAGCACTAGAGCAAATGGTAAACTACTCCGAAAGATATAAGTGAAGATTAATGAGTAGTCGAATAATTATGTAACTATGTGAAGACTCTCCCATTTAATAATTTCAGATCTTGATACTTTATTCAAACAGCAAGAAAAGCTAAAGAAAACTACATTGCAAGGATAGCACAACTCATGTGAAGAAGCAAAAACTTCGACTCAACCGATACTAACTGATAGTTGTTGAAGAAGAAAGGTGGGATGCCAACCGGGGCATCCCCAAGATTAGATGCTTGAAACTTATTGAAATATTATCTTCGGGTGCCTTGGGCATCCCCAAGCTTGAACTTTTCTGTCTCCTTAATTCCTCTCATATCATGGTTTCTCTTTTTATCAAAAGCTTCATTCACAACAAACTCAACAAGAACTCGTGAGATAGGTTAGTATAAACCAATGCAAAACCTTATCATTTTCTACTGTAACAAATCACTAACATTATTATTCAACATTGCATACTAAATGCCTCTGCATATTTAATACTCCTATCCTTAAATAGAATCATTAAACAAGCAAACATATGCAAACAATGCAAACATAACAGCAATCTGCCAAAACAGTACAGTCTGTAAAGAATGCAAGAGTATCAATACTTCCCTGACTCCAAAAATTATGAACTAAAATTTCCACAGTAATAAATTTATCAGAGCTAAATATGCAAATTCAACATTATACCACTCTCTGACTTTTCTAGAGAATTTTTGCAACAGCGGTAAACTTTCTGTTTTCAAACAGCAACATGTATACTAGCAAAATAAGCATGGCAAAGGCTATTCTTGACTTTTTTTATTGAAACTAAAGATGCAAAACACTAATCTAATTAACAGCAAGTAAAATCTAACAAGAGAAAATGACGCTCCAAGCAAAACACATATCATGTGGTGAATAAAAATATAGCTCCAAGTAAAGTTACCGATGAACGAAGACGAAAGAGGGGATGCCTTCCGGGGCATCCCCAAGCTTAGGCTCTTGGTTTTCATTGAATATTACCTTGGGGTGCCTTGGGCATCCCCAAGCTTAGGCTCTTACCACTCCTTATTCCATAGTCCATCGAATCTTTACCCAAAACTTGAAAACTTCACAACACAAAACTTAACAGAAAACTCGTGAGCTCCGTTAGTGAAAGAAAACGAAACCACCACATAAGGTACTGCAATGAACTCATTATTTATTTAATTTGGTGTTAAACCTACTGTATTCCAACTTCTTTATGGTTTATAAACTATTTTACTAGCCATAGATTCATCAAAATAAGCAAGCAACACAATGAAAACAGAATCTGTCAAAAACAGAACAGTCTGTAGTAATCTGTAACTAACGCAAACTTATGGAACTCCAAAAATTCTAAAATAAATTGGTGAACCTGAGAAATTTGTCTAGTAATCATCTTAAAAAAGAATCAACTAAACAGCACTCTCCAGCAAAAAGTTATAGCTAATCTCGTGAGCGCTAAAGTTTCTGTTTTTTTACAGCATGATCATAAAGACTTCACCCAAGTCTTCCCAAAGGTTCTACTTGGAACAAACACTAATTAAAACATAAAACCACATCTAACCAGAGGCTATATGGATTATTTATTCCTAAACAGGACCAAAAAGCAAGAAACTAAAATAAAATTGGGTTGCCTCCCAACAAGCGCTATCGTTTAACGCCCCTAGCTAGGCATGATGATTTCAATGATGCTCACATAAAAGATAGGAATTGAAACATAAAGAGAGCATCATGAAGAATATGACTAGCACATTTAAGTCTAACATACTTCCTATGCATAGGGATTTTGTGAGCAAACAACTTATGGGAACAATAATCAACAAGCATAGGAAGACAAAACAAGCATAACTTCAAAAATTTAAGCACATAGAGAGGAAACTTGATATTATTGCAATTCCTACAAGCATATGTTCCTCCCTCATAATAATTTTCAGTAGCATCATGAATGAATTCAACAATATAACCAGCACCAAAATCATTCTTTTCATGATCTACAAGCATAGAAAATTTACTACTCTCCACATAAGCAAATTTCTTCTCATTCGGAATAGTGGGAGTATCATAAGAGACTTGAACACTAAAAATTGTTTCCACATTAAAAGAGTAATGTTAAGAAAAAGGGTAATCATAATCATGACAATTTTTGTAAATATAATCATCACTACTTTTTATAGCATAAGTTTCATCACAATAATCATCATAAGTAGCAACTTCGTTCTCATCATAATCGATTGAAACCTCTCCCAAGATAGTGGAATCACTAAATAAAGTTGACACTCTTCCAAATCCACTTTCATATTCATCACAATAAAATTCAACATCCTCAAAAATAGTGGGATCACTACTTCCTAAAGACACTCTTCCGAACCCACTTTCATCAATATAATCATCATAGGTAGGAGGCATGCTATCATCATAACAACTTTGCATATCAAAACTTGAGAGGCTAAAAATATCATCAGTATTAAACATAGCATCCCCAAGCTTGGGACAAACATTAATTGCAGCAAATATATTCTCAAATATTTCATCCTCATCAAACATAGCTTCCCCAAGCTTGGGCCTTTTCATATCATAAGCATAATCACTCTCATCATTAATAGTATGGATAACACCAATAGTAAAGCAATTATCATCATCACAATGAGTAGTGGGAGAAACATCATTTGGGAGGGATACCTTTCTACCTTTGTTGCTCCTTCTTTTATTTTTCATCTTCACATTATGTGTAGGTTCAACCTTCCTCTTTGAGCTCCTTATTGATGAGATTGGTTGAATAGAAAGCTCCTCCTCGTTACTTGATTCATCATAAGAAATAATAGGAGGATCTTGGGAAGTCTCTTCCCTTTCATTAGTATTCTCATCATATTATATTTGCTTTCTTTTCTTTAGGTAATTGGCAATATAAGGATTTTCAATGCAATTCTCCGCACAAAACATATAAATCTTTTCTAGATCAATATCAAGGAATTTCTTATGGGCAAATTCTGGAAGGTACTTAAGTAAACGTTTCAATTCTTCATAACCCAAAAGTAAACTAAGCTCATTTTAATGTGCAAGGGATATCAAATCATCACAATTTTTGGACACAATTCGGTCATGAAACAATTTGCATTGGAGATGTAAATGACCATGTTCATTGCATAGTTCACAAGTACGGCAAAGGAAATTCAAAATTTCAGCACTCACATCTAGACTTTCTTGCAACCATTTAGTTTCTAAATGCTTATGCCTCTTGCAATAAATATCTTCTCTATTTGGTGTGTTCATGCAAACATGTACTCCACAAAAATTGACATGTTTATAGGAGACATTTTCATCATAACTAGTGCAATCATCATTAGCATCATGGATATTCAAAGAATTCATACTAACAACATTGCAATCATGCTCATCATTCAAATATTTAGTGCCAAAAAATTTAGAGATTTCTTCTTCTAGCACTTGAGCACAATTATCCTTTCCATCATACTCACGAAAGATATTAAAAGGTGAAGCGTATGAGACAAACTTAATTCCATTTTTTGTAATTTTCTTTTATAAACTAGACTAGTGCTAAAACAAGAAACAAAAAGATTCGATTGCAAGATCTAAAGATATACCTTCACTTACCTAGCCTCCCCGGCAACGGCGCTAGAAAAGAGCTTGATGTCTACTACGCAACCTTCTTCTTGTAGACGTTGTTGGGCCTGCAAGTGCACATGTTTGTAGGACAGTAGCAAATTTCCCTCAAGTGGATGACCTAAGGTTTATCAATCCGTGGGAGGCGTAGGATGAAGATGGTCTCTCTCAAGCAACCCTGCAACCAAATAACAAAGAGTCTCTTGTGTCCCCAACACACCCAATACAATGGTAAATTGTATAGGTGCACTAGTTCGGCGAAGAGATGGTGATACAAGTGCAAAATGGATGGTAGATATAGGTTTTTGTAATCTGAAATAATAAAAACAGCAAGTTAACAAGTGGTAAACGTGAGCGTAAACGGTATTGCAATGATAGGAAACAAGGCCTAGGGTTCATACTTTCACTAGTGCAAGTTCTCTCAACAATAATAACATAGATAGATCATATAACAATCCCTCAACATGCAACAAAGAGTCACTCCAAAGCCACTAATAGCGGAGAACAAACGTAGAGATTATGGTAGGGTACGAAACCACCTCAAAGTTATTCTTTCCAATCAATCCGGTGGGCTATTCCTATAAGTGTCACAAACAGACTAGAATAACACCTTAAGATACAAATCAAGCAAAACCCTAATGTCACCTAGATACTCCATTGTCACCTCAAATATCCGTGGGCATGATTATACGATATGCATCACGCAATCTCAGATTCATCCAACCAACATAAAAGTACTTCAAAGAGTGCCCCAAAGTTTCTACCGGAGAGTCAAGAACGTGTGCCAACCCCTATGCATAGGTTCATGGGCGGAACCCGCTAGTTGGTCACCAAAACATACATCAAGTGGCACATGATATCCCATTGTCACCACGGATAAACACGGCAAGACATACATTAAGTGTTCTTATAAAAGACTCAATCCGATAAGATAACTTCAAAGGGGAAACTCAATTCATCACAAGAGTAGAGGGGGAGAAACATCATAAGATCCAACTACAATAGCAAAGCTCGGGATACATCAAGATCGTGCCACAGAGGGAACATGAGAGAGAGAGAGAGAGATCAAACACATAGCTACTGGTACATACCCTCAGCCTCGAGGGTGAACTACTCCCTCCTCGTCATGGATAGCGCCGGGATGATGAAGATGGCCACGGAGATGGATCCCTCCCAGGGAGTGGAAAGGGGCCCCGATTGGTTTTTCGTGGCTCTAGAGGCTTGCGCGGCGCGGAACTCCCGATCTATCTTCTGCTCGGAAGTTTTAGGGTACGAGGTATATATGGGTGAAAGGAGTACGTCGGTGGAGCTACGGGGCCCCACGAGGGCGGCCTTGGGGGGGTGGGCGCGCCCCCACCCTCGTGAGCACCTCCCGTATCTTCTGACGTGGGGTCCAAGGCTATCAGGTGGGCTTCCTTCCAAAAATAACTTCTCCAGTTGATTTCGTTCCGTTTTGACTCCGTCTGATATTCCTTTTCCTCGAAACACTGAAATAGGCATAAAACAACAAATCTGGCCTGGGCCTCTGGTTAATAGGTTAGTCCCAAAAAATAATACTCCCTCCATTCCTAAATATAGGGTGTATAGTTTTTGGCACGGAAGTTAAAGAACGCACATGGAGGGAAAATTTCACAAGTTTTGGGTGAGATTACACCTGACTAATTGACATGAGTAAATAGAGGAGCTTGCACGATATAAGGAAATGTAATCAAATTCCTAAAAAATATATTCAAACGAGTGGTGCAACACAATGCACCTTATATTTCGGATTTTTTCTCAAAAATCTATACACCTTATATCAAGGAACGGAGGGAGTATAAAAGTGGAAAATAAAGCCCAATATTGCCTAAAACAGTAGATAATATAGCATGGAGCAATCAAAAATTATAGATACGTTGGAGACGTATCAAGCACCCAGGTTTTTGGGGGGGCGAGCGGTGTGCTGGGTGTGGGTAGCGCCTCTCATTCAGTAAATATATGGGCTTTTGAATTGATTTTACTATTTAGTAGTGTGGATGGGCTGTTTTTTGTTGGGCCCAGAGAAAAAATTACTACTATTACGGTGGAGACACTCTACAGCTACCCGTAAAAAAACAATTACTACTAGTACGGTGGAGACACTCTACCGCTTCTGGCTCCTCCTAGGTCATTGAAACGTCTCCCTCTATTGAATGCCGTTATACTTTTGTTCACTGACATGCGGGCCATGCAGCGCGCGGGCCCAAATGCCATCCACCAAATTAGAAGGCTGTATGCAGGAGGAGAGTCACCCGGTCGTGGCAGCGATGTGAGCCATCGTATCACAAAACCCCACCTCCCAGTCTAAGTTTGTGGACGAAGCAACCATCATTTCACTCTTTGCTGAATCCCTTCTCCCTCACCGTCTTCAAGAAAGGCAACACTCGCATTCCGCTTTGTTCTTCTCTCGAACGAAGGGAAGGTAAGCGAATCTGTGATGTTGGTATATTTTCGTTCGAGAGAAAAAAGAACTTTTGCAAAGCGAACCGATCCTCACTCTTTTTTTTTTGTTTCATTGTCATTGCAATTGTGTTTTCCTTTCGGTGGTCTCCTAGTATTCGCCGGTTTCATGATGGACCAAGGAGAACCAGGCAAAGATCTGCCGATATTGGAGCAAGCGCGGAGGCTGATCCCCACGAGACAGAGAGCTCCAAGAAGATGGAGGCAACCACCGAGGCAACCCCAGACACGCCACGGCCACTCTTGAGATGGTCAACGCCCGCTTTGAGGTTCTGACCCGTGGCACTGCAGAGCAGTTTTCCCCTTCGAGGATGTGTCCCCCCGTTGAGCTGCCCAAGGTGATTTCCTTCTTTTACGATCTCGATTGTGGTTTTTCATCTAAGTATGTGGTGATTTTTTTAGAAAAGGAAGTATGTGGTGATTAATAATGCAAAATTTTATTAGCGTCTATGCCATGCTATACATAGTGGTTTAAATAACTTGTGTTTCTTATCTTTGAAAAGTAATTCAGAATCTGTTTACATTTGATTAGAGCCACGATGCGAACAAGGATTGTGTGGTTGTACATGTCACTCGCTATGAGGTGGACGACCTGAATATACGCACTGGGAAAACAGAGTTCTTAGGCTGTTGGATCCTGGAAGCCATTTGCGGTTATACCAATGAAGAGTTGTATTCCAGCCTCACTGTTGTCAGGCGTGTTATCCAGGGTGTACTGAAGCACAAGAAGTTCAAATCTACTCCTTCGTTTGTGAGGAATACTGTTCTTGTCAAGCTTACGCAGAAAGATGACGTGGCATGCCTCCACAAACAAGTTTATCAGTGGCAAGGACACAAGGTTGTCTTCATGAAGGTTCACAGGATTGAGCTGTTGCGGGACATCCACAATGATGTTCATGGCAAGGTTCGTCTTGTGTCTAGCCCAAATTAGATCAAGGCATGAAATAGTTGCCCCAGCTAGTGTTTAATAGTAGTTTCGATTGTGTCTAATTATCCGAACCTTGCCTGTTATCGACCCCTCTGGAGCTAGTACTCTGTTTGAATCCGTCTATGGGAACTGCTGCTACTTTTGTGTGCCTGTGAATCATGTGAGAACCATCATAATTGTTGCCGAAACAGATGCGTCCTCACTAGTTTTTTCATGAATATGGCATGGTAAGACATAAGTTGTCACGGTTTATCATCTGAGCAGTGTGTGTTTTGATGAAATAGAGCACTGCTCGAGAACCGTGCGCCAACGTATACATAAGTACTTGTAAACACTATTGGTGCTACCCCACTTGTAAGCAGTTATGCAAAACACGGCACATTGGCTCAGCTCGCTTCAACACTAGGCTATCGACCAGCTAACAATCAACAATCTGCTTCCTGACATATAAGCAACTATGTATCTTGTTACAATGGTTCATGCAGTTAATTGAGGCCACAATGTAATAAATTCGAAACGTTCACACGCTAGTCCAGCGCTCATGTGGAACACTCACATTAAACTCGTCTTCATAAAAAACTTGAAAAGCATAAGGTAGGCAATTTTATACATCTCAATGATTCATAGAACATAACAAACATATACTAGTTCACAAAGAAAAGACAAAGTTGTGAGAAGGTTTACAAATCAGGGAAAAAAAAACAAGCAAGGCTTCTACGAGCAAAAGGGCCTCCGGCAGGCTTAAATTTCCTGGAGTTCACTCTGGTTTTTTCTTGTTGCCACCATTCAGGGTTAGGTTCTCTCATTCCAGAATAACCAATTATAATTGTGGTCTCAGCTGGAATGTTGAACTGAACCATGCAGTGTACTGACCAGCTAAAATGCTTGTGCATTCCACTAAATTTAAGCACCGCTATTTGCAGAAATAAGCAGACCACAATGCCTCTTGTCCGTGCACCTGTCGAAAAAACCGCCGTGCAGCCGTGCCAGCTAATCCTCGGTCCATGGATGAACTGGTAGAAAGTGCATTCCGGACTAGGATGCAGTTGTTTTCGTCATTCCTACATCGCAATCAGGAAGTAAAACGTACGAATCAGCTTCTTTTAGATTGTGTTGGTCATTCTACCTTAGTTACTACCAATGTAGGGATACCTTGAAGACGGGAGGTTAGACGATGGCAACGAGGGATAGCCATCTCATTTCTTGTAGCTTGTACTAAAACCGAGGTGTGTGCTTTTGATTGCGGCGGATAGAACTGACACGGAGATAGACATCCCGAAGCGATATGGAGACAGACACATCCTTGTTTGCACAAATCGTAAATACGGTTATTTAAACAAAGGATGATATTACTACTTTCCCCCGTTTCCTCTTAGAACCAAGTCCTAGATTCATGCTACATCTTTCCCACTTTCTTCCCTGTTTGAACCAACGCTTTGAGTCGATTGTATGAACTATCTTTACTTCTAATAATAGTAGAAGTCTAGGTGGCTTTGGAACAGCGGACGGAAGTTGAAAAGGATCCACACGAAGGGAGCTGGGGCAGTAGAGCAAGGCAGGTTTCGAAGGAATATATACCCGAGGGTCGTCTGCATGTGGCAAAGACGGCATCGGGAGGCCACATCTTGGCCACAATACCGCAGGGAGGAAGAAGGGGCCGGAGGCCCTCCCGAGCTGGCGCTCTCTCGGAGAGAACGGCACGGCCACCGATCGGGACGCGCGGGCAGCCGTTGGTCTCCTCCCTCGCCGCCGACGACAGCGTGAACGATGCACCTACACCCCTGCCCCGGTCGAGGTTGTCCGGCCGGATTTGTGACCAGCCATGAGCTGAGAGAGAGCGTGACCACCTATGTGTTGCTTAGATCTGGAGAGCATGAGAGAGTGAACGAGAGGAACCCTAGTAAAGCAAGCGCTAAGGCTCCTTCTTTTATATATAGTGGAGTGATTTTGTTGTACCAGCTTCAAAAAAATGCACTCCTACGTGTACCCGCGAGTGGGTGTGAGAGAACTAGTGCGTGCGTGCGCCGCTTCTCTTCGTGAGAGTACAATATACTATGCCCAAAGAACGTTCGCCGCAAGAGTAATATTATAAGTGTGTGACGTGTGAGCTAAAATAAAATGTGCGCGTCGTCTTTTGTTTTTTAGAAGTTCTGAGGGTAGGGTGTGAAGAGCACATATGTGCGTGACGTCTACCTGCAGATAGACGGTGGGTGCGACGTGCGAGTCTGCGAGAGGACTCAGGAGAGTCGTGACTCGTGAGTTTGCGTGTGTGTGTGCGTGAGAGAGAGGGGGGCACGTATCAATGAAATGCATGTGTCCGTAAATCATTATTCGACAAACGTTCGCCACAAGCCTTTTCCCGACGAACGCCGTAAGAGCCGTTAGATCGGCATCCGACAGTGTCAGTTTTGCCATGTCATTTAACAGAACAGCCACTCCTCCTACACACAAATCTTCCACGTGAGTGTTAGCAACTGCCGTATGCTCCCTCCATTCCAAAATGCAGTGCATATTGCTTTATTGAAAATTCGAACCTCGCAAACATTTACCGAGTTTTCGTGTACCAAATTGCACATGTAGAATACCATGTATATATCATTTCATTCATCTTCGAGAGGTAATTATAAAGATGGGTGAGGAGTCTACAAAGAAAGACCATCGTATCACCCGCAGCAATTTCAAGCATCCTTTAGTGTCAAGGAATATCATAGGAACTCTATATGATATGATTTTTATAGGATTTTTTCCTTTAGAGCCAATTGGTTCATAGGAATAGATTCATATACTCCACATTTCAAAGTAAATAAACATGATATCATTTCTATAGCTTTAGAGCCACTTGGTTCATATGAATGGATTCCTATACTCCATTAATTTGAAAGGAAAATAAACATTAGCGTATATTCAATAGAAAAGTTCCTATGATATGAACCAAATTACATCTCTTTTCTAATCCCTCCTCATAGGAATTGAGATACATGTCATCTCTAGATTCAATAGAAAAGTTCCTATGATGTGAACCAAATGACATCTCTTTTCCGATCCCTACTCATAGGAATTGAGATGCTCCATGTCATCTCTTTCCCTACAACTTCCATGTATACATCTTCTATTCCTAAATAAATAGTACAACCCACTAGTAGCTTTTTTTCCAAAACATGCAACTATGGCACAAGAACTATATAGTGTGCCAATAACTTTGAAAGATGGTCGCTGGATGAAGCTAACCCGACAGTGCAGAGATAGGCAAATCCGAGCACTACTGGCCGTTGGATATCATCAACATTCCACCAGATCTGCCACATGTACAATTTAGAAGACTCCATGGTTGAACTTAAGCATAATGCATAAACCTCAAAACACAAGCACTTCTCCTTTGTTCTAGAATCTTCTGTGTCATAATTGATTATTTTTTTCTAAATGAATTGCCATTATTTTTTTTACTTTATGATTTACAATGCACAACCCCGTGAATCTTAACGTTTTTATAAAACTAATTGATTTTGAATGAGATGAACTATAAGAACTAAACGAACATCTACATCATGCATATATGACTCAAAGCTTTACATGCTATAGTGTGTATTTATTCATAATTTGGTTTCAAATCTCATGCGTTCAATACATGTGTACCTTACTAGTTTTGAGTAGAGTAGCAAATTTCACGCTGCCCCGGTATATCAAAATGCAGGGCCCATGCATCATTGCCTTTCGGTCGAACCCTCGTCCACAATTTTTGTAATGCATTACTATATCTACACTGGTCCCCGAACCCAAAATGCTGCCTCGTTCCGAAAAACCAAGCGGCCCACACATATTTAAGGCGTCGACTCGAACCCGTTTACTACGACGTGGCCCCGCACGCCGTAGTACTCCTACAAACCCTACCGCCGCACTCATCATCGGTTTTCTTCAAGAGGATGAGGGAAAAGCCGATTTGTAGTGGAGGCGCTTTCAAAAAAAGGATCTGTAGTGGAGACCCCTACCCTAGGGTGCCCTAGGTAGCTGCCGCACGCATCGTTGTTTTCTGTTTTCTTTATGCTCTTGCACCCTAGAGTAAAATGATGGTTGCTTCGTCCGTCCAGCTTAATGGGGGAAAGGTGGGGCTTTGTGATTTGACCCCTCATCGCTCATTTTCTACTACTGCGGTGCTACGATCGGGGTGCCTCCAATTCCAACCGCTGCTCCAAACTGTAATTTGGTGCATCGCACGTTGAACAAAACGGTGGATGAGCCACATGTCGGCCAAAGGGGTCCTGTTAAGTGTGTCGCCATTTCGTGTGTGGACTGACCCTGCTTGAGTTGCTACGCCAACACGACAGGAGCAGCCTACCACTTGGTTTTGCTCCTTGGTGAATCCCGACTATATTGATCTAAAAAGATACGTGTTGAACTACCCTCTCCATCTCGGTTTTTTTTATTTTTAGGCGTCTCGGTTTATAGGGTCTGCACGTAGTTCTAGGTCATCCATTTGACTAACTAAATATGAGTTACTATGTCACAAAAAGTATATCATTGGATTCTTAAGCGGATGTAGTTGTACTCCCTCCTTTCCGGTTTATAGGGCTTATCTCAGAATTTTAGTTTTTCCATTTTATAAGGCTCAATTTGGTTGTTTCCCATCACATGTTCAGATTCTAAGGTGCATTAAATCATTGCATGCAAGTATTAAGAGAAAATTGACCAATGCATGTACTTTATGCATGCATGCATTGCAATTAATGCATTGATAAACATAATTTTTTGAGGAAAACAAGAGCATTAATTATGTGCTTTTGCAAACTACAAAAAATATTCCACCACTAACCATCTACCTTGGTTGGTGAGATTTCTGAATTGAGCCCTATAAACCGGAAAGGAAGGAGTATTTAAAAGTCGAGGGCGGGGCTTTTCCTGCGCGGTAGGCGTGGTAGCCATGCCTAGTCGGTTCGACAGAGACGCGGGAAGACGAGGGAGTAGGCTACTGCAAACGTAGGGTTGTGTGATTTAACAATGAAGTTCTTCTTTGGACAGGTGGGGCCCGTGATTTGACTTGCCATTATCATTTTAAGCTGGGCGCTTCGACCGGCGTGAGTCTCGATTCCTGACCACCTCCATACAGGTGCCTCTCCCAATGCTCCACCATGTAGTAGAGGCTGGCTCTTGCATGAGAGCCTGCTTCTCCACTTTTTCCTTGCCTCTCTTTCCTCCACATATGCAAAAATGCCATGTAAAGCGCACTATTGTACTTAATTTTACTTGCTATTACAGGTGCTTAAGCTTGCCACATAGGCATAAAGTCTGATGTTGCAAGTTAATCAAGAAGAGAGAGACTAGTTTGGCGACCCAAGGAAGAAACGGTGCTAAGCGCATGTACCTAGGTGAAAAGACAATTTTGAGTCTATAGCTAATTAAATGAAGCAAACTTAGCAACACCATTTCATTGGAAGAGGTCACTCCTTGGCAAATGCAATAAATACTAGTACTCCCTGTGTCCCATAATATAAGAATGTTTTTGGCACTACAGTAGTGTCAAAAACATTCTTATATTATGGTACGGAGGGAGTACAAAGAAAGAGATAGAGAGAAGTAAAAAAATACACTTATAGCCAACCTTATAGCCAAAACCTTGTTGTAGTATGAGTGACTAAGTGATGACTATGTATGACATGCCAACATCAGATAGCCTAACGCACCGTGTTAAATCTCCAAAGGGCGCGACCGCTTACGAAGCGATGACGGTCGTGGTAAGCGCGACCACGATCTGGGCTGCTGGCAGCCCTTGGATATGAGATCAAACGGTCGCATGCTAAGTTGCTGAAAATTTGCAGAATAACCCTCCAGGATAGGATATTCACCCATAGGTCTAGAATCACGCCATGCAACCATTCGATCTCGGACCCAAGGGCTCTCGGAAGCCCGTATCATGGGAGAATGGAAAGCCACTACCCTGCCGTTCGCACGCTGGCAGTTCGCTCCTACTCGTCCCCCCACGTCCTTCAATACTACGGCGATTCGCTCCTAGTCGTCCCGTCCATTCACATTACGGCAGTTCCACTAATCCTAACCCTCCTCCCAAATCTATGGCGTCCCAAATCTCCACGATCGGCGGTGATTACAAGGTTAGAACCATCACCGGCGATGAGTTCGACGTCATCTACACCCGTTCTTCCGCGACGGTGAAAGGATGCCTTTCTCGCTTCAGATGCATGTTCTAAAACTCAGATGATGAGTGGGTCGCTGGGCTAGATGTTGAGTACACCATAGTCCTGGGACGAGAGAAGGATCTAAAGGACGAAGAGAGGAAGAAGCCCGCCGTGATCCAGGTTTGCGTACATAACATTTGCTTGGTCTACCACATATGCCATGCCGACGTTGAGTGCCAGGATTTTAAGAACTTCCTCAAGGACAAAACAGTAAAATTCGTTACTGTAGACTTTAAGAACAACGAAGAAGTCCTGGGTCGGATCGGCCTCGTTGTAGGCAACTCCTTCGACCTCCAGAAGAATCGGCTGGTGCCCTCTCGTCAGCCTTCAATCGCGACCTGGCAGGAGCCATGGTTCATCCTTCGTACCGTAAACTGGAGAAACTCATTACATGTTCCATCGTCATGCATGGCAGCAGAATGTACTAGATACAGACCACATCCACTACGCTGCAATGGATGGCTACCTTTGTTTCAATATCTACAAGGGTTGGATGAAGAGCAACAGCCAAGTGTGCGGTTCAAGCAAAGAAGTATCGGGCAAGAGGAAGAGGGACAAGGACGAAGTCGAGGACGAAGTCGAGGACGTGGACGAGGACTCCGAGTAAGGTGGCAGTGTCGTTGCTCATGGTGGTTCTAAACTTCTAATGTAGTGTCTACCGGATTAGTTGCATAGTTTAATTTCAGGTGTGCTTAGTTTAATTTCAGGGGTGTGTTGTCTTTGAGCCCCAATGAGAACTATGTTATGTTTCTTCTCGTTACTTTAACTCTTCAGTATGTACATACTACTAGTATTTCTTTAATAGAATTTAGCACCCCAATTAAGCACGTACTAGCTTTTTTAATAGTACTATATGCATAATTTGGCGACGAGCGCTCTCTATATGTACCACCTTTTTTTTAATTTCAATTTTTGCTCCATGGCAATCCATCGATAGTACTATTGTACAAAAGTATACATTTTTTTAAAAGGCTAGAGTACTGTTCATCACATATATAGCCAGTTAAATTCTCAACCTAGAGCAGCGTGCATGCCATGTAGTAAACCGATAGGAGGAAGTATAGTAAAAATGAGGTGATTTTACCGAGCGATCGGCGGGGGAGCATGGCCTGTCATGCGGTCCCACGTGTCATGATGTACCAAGGCGATGCGCGTGTCCCTCTTGAGGCAGAAGCAATACTACGTGGTTTGAGATGATGGCGAACCGAAGTGTGAAATAATGGTTGCTTCGTCCGTCTGGGAAGGTGCGGCATTGTGATTTGACGTCTCATTGCTCATTACTACTCGGGCGATGCAGTGGGGTGCGTCCCCTTGCTGTTACGCACTTTGTTATTTGGTGCTTGACACGTCGACCGGTTGCTATATGTCCCACATGTCGGCGACGAAGTACTGAAATTCATGAAAGGGAGCGTCGACGGAGGAGTATACTACGAATTCATGAAAGGGAGCGACTTAGTTTTGGAAAAATCTGTTTTACAGATGCGTACCCACTAGGGTTTATAGGGCTCATCTAAAAAACATTCGCTTTTTCCGTTTGATAAGTCTCAATTCTACTATACTAGTAGTAGTACCATTACATGTTGGATTTCGAGGTGCGTTAGATCACCCGACGCATAGCAAAGGTCAAGAGGAAACTAACCAATGCATGTACAAGTTCATGGAAATTTAGTGGTCATTCATGCATTCGTTCTAATTAATGCCTCGGTAAACATAACTTCTTGAGAAAAGCAGCGTACTAATTACTTGTGCAAACTATGAAATTAATTCGACCACTCACTGTCTACCTTGGTTGGAGAGATTTTGAAATTGAGCCATAAACTGGAAAGGAGGGAGTAATAACTTTTGTCTCGATTACTATTTGTGGCCTTGTATAGATGCAAAATGTTTTTTTATAGTGGCCTTGTATAAGTAAATGGAGGGAGTACAAACCAAAGTACGTAGTAGGGACGACGAGTAAACGGAGGGAGTAGTAAAAATTTATCCTCGTGTTGCGAGCCACCGCGCGCGTGGGCGAGGGAGCGGGCGTACAGTAGTACTACTGCTACTACTACTCGTAAGCAAGCTTCACCTCATCCTGCGAGCCACCGCGCCCGTGGGCGGGGGAGACGGCGTACTAAGCAAGCTTCTCCTCGTTCTGTGAGTTGACGGGACACATCAAAAGTACTCCAGTGTATAGAGACTTGCCTCTAAGGTAGGCCCCACATGGTTTGCCTCTTTTTTTAATTTAACATAACGCGTCAAGTTGCAATTTGTTTGTTCACTCGTGGTAGACGATCATCCCTCCACCAAGTGGACAACCAGTGCACGTGCCAAATTACCACGTGGGCTGCCTTTTCTTACAGAAAGGAGCTCCACCGTGTACCCGCGCAGGTGTGGTTGGGAAAGAGATGGGAGTATGTGCGTCGTGCGTGCACCTCTTCTCTTCGTGCACGTCCCCCACCCACTTAGGTGAGTTAAAACCTAGACATAATGTGCCATCCATCCCCATGCCTCCGCCCAGTCCGACCACCAGTCACCACCACGCCCCACTTGTCCTCACCTTATCTCTCATCTTTCTCCCTCCATTTTTATATACAAGGGGGCACTATCAAAATTACAATTTGCAGATATACAAGGCCACTAACACTAATCGATGCAACATTAATGGTGTTTGCCTCGTGGTACTAGCAAAGGAGGACATTAATTATCCCTTGCATGCATGCGGGAGTTTGTAAAAAATGCATCTTGATGTTCCGCGCAATGCACGGGCATCTTGCTAGTCCATGAAAACAACACATGGCAAAATTCCACGGCGAACGAGGGACTTGAATCTATTGGGAGGGGCTGTTTGGATCTTGCCCGGGGAAACCAAAATATTGGCGACCCTTTTGTCCACCGGTGCCTTTGCCATCGATGAACGAGGCATGGCTCAGGTGCTCATGCTGTCATGCATCCTCCAGCATGCACGTTGGAGACGAGCTCGCACGAGCTATGTTTTTTTGTCCCACAACGCCGCCTGAGCCACCGGCAGACCGACCGGCGACCCGCAAATTACGCCATCCAACCGTAGCCGCACACATTATGACAGCAACTCAACCAACCGGACGAAATTCATGCAAACACGTAGACAAACTGATATTTCATATAAACAACGACGGAAATCATATAAGATACCGGATTTCCATACAAACATGACGGATTTCATTACATTCAAATGAACTACGCGGTGCTAGTTCTGTACAGCACATGTATATAATACCTGGCCTAAATGGTCGCCCGCCGATTGATTTGTGTTCCTCATGTCCGGCAGCACGATCACCGGACTGCCGGGAGCCACGGAGGTATATGCTTCAGCGCAAAGGACGGCTCACTTCCCCACTGCCCAACTGATATCATTGGCTGGTGCCGAAGATGATGGTGGCCAGCACCGGTTTGAGTTCATCACCGGCCACTACTTCGCCATGGCCGGCACCGGCTCGAGTTCATCCTAACATTCCCCTCTTTCGTGGAGCCCATGCGGGGTCGGCGAAGGTCCTCGCAACAAAAGGATCCGGCAAGACACCTGCTGTGTACGCCGGCGTCGCCTCCACGGTGGCCTTCATGGGACCCAAGCGGCGGTGGCCTCCCGTGTTCTACTTCTCCTCGATTATGGCGGAGGACGCAGGCGCTGGCCACCGACTCGTCGCTCTCCGCACACCCGTCTTCTGTCGCTGCTTGCATGGCGCGGCCGCAGGCATGGGAGTCTCGGCCACAGAAACGGGAGATGCGGTACGAGGCAGCGGCGTGGACGGCAGCAGCGACGCCCGTGCGCTGCTCCTCGTCGAGCTGGCCTGGAGCCGCGAGTTGCTGAACCGCGCGCCGGCTTGGGGCGGCAACTGGCTCCGTCGGGCGAGGGGAGGGAGGTGGATCAGCGAGCTGCATAGCTCGTAACCGGCGGGCTACCCAGCCGGCTTGGATGCGGAATAACTACTCTTCGTAAGCCATTGTAAGAGTGGACAAAATGGTGGAGGAGATAGGGGAGCGGCGAAGGTGTGCGATTCTTGGTCGGCGTTTGGCCTCGTTTAAATAGGAGATTAAATAGACGGCGGACGGGACGAGCTCGGCCGGCGTTGCGTTTAACGCCGGCCAGGTCATGAATGGACGTGTGTCTAGAGTGGGTTTCTCGGCTTCCACACGGGCGGGTTTCATGGAGGCGTTTGAATGCGGCACGGAGGCGTGTTCAGCCGGGCGTGCCGCGAGTGGCACCCTCGACTCTGACCTAGGACACCGTGTCGTTCTTCCACTGACGTGTGGGCTCTTTGGGTGCATGGCCTGCATGTCAGTGACCCAACGCAGCAGCTGCCAGAGGAACCTTTGGTGGGCCAAGGCGGTCAGAAGCGGGCATTTCATAAACCGATGATTGTTCATTGAGTGTGACGTCATCTTTTTCATGTAGATAAGCCTACTATGTTGATAGCCCGTTCGATACGTTGTGATTCATAAAGACCGCTGCAAACATCAATGTTCTGCTTATCACAGATAAGATTGATTAATACCCGTAACAATCCATGTCCTTAACAAAGGGTGCATGCACGTATAGGTTAAGCGTGTGTCTTGCGTCGTGTGTTGTGTGCATGCGGGCGTGCGTGCGAGTGTTGCGTGCGTGCAAGGGTACGTTTCAGTGTTGCATGCATGGGTGCGTACGTGCGTGTGTTCATGAGTGCATGTGTACCTGTCAGTGTTGCACGCCAAAGATGCGTCGCGTGTGTACGTGTCGATGTTGCACGCCTACATGCGTCGCGTGTCTTGTGTGCGTGCATGTGTACGTGCGGGGTGAGGCTATACGTTAGTCGACTGGCTTTTTCATCTCTGGTCATTAGATTTTCCAGCCGTTGGATACGAAATCAAGGGCCTCCAGTTTATCATCAAACTCCACCCCCTAGAGCCGCCGGCCGAACCGCCAGCCCCCGCCGCCCGCGACCGGTCTGCCCTCCCCGAAACCACTCCCCACCGCCGGTCCGCCGCCGCACCGGCCATCCCTCTAGCCCCCCCCAACCACAGGTGAATGCCAACCAAAGGTCTCACGACTTCGAATACCCATCGACCATTAATTTATTACCATTTTTGTCCTTCATATACGCGCTGACGGGTGGGCCCTATGGTAATGTGCGCTGCTGAATGTGGACCGTTTGACTGGTCAATTGATCGTGTTATCAACAAATTACGGAGCTGTATGGTGAGCCGTGACCGTATGATCACCCTAAATGTACTCCTATTTTATTAACACAAAGATGCAGACTCAAACTACCATTTCTTTCTTTCATATACGGGCTGACAGGTGGGCCCCACGGTTACGCGCCCCGATGGTGCAACACTAGTTGCGCCGCGTGGAACGTTTGACTGGTCAATTGATTGTGTCATCAACAAAATACGGAGTTGTATGGGTGAGCCAGTGACCGTATAATCATGATATGTATTTGTTTAACACGGTACAGACGCAAGATCTCATATACACGTGCAAGCACTCACCACTATATGCGCACACACGCGAACCCTACCCCTATGAGCACCTTCGAGAGAGTGGGCCAGCATATATGATCTTGAGATTTTACGAAGTCACCATAGGTGCCTCGTAGTCGAGTGGAATGTCTCCTCCCACTGAATGTACATCGCCGGAAAATACTGAAATTAACACAAGATAAATGCGAGCACCGGGACTTTAACCTTGGTGGGCTCGAGAAACCATTGTCCTCTAACCATCCAACCACATGTTGGTTAGCACGACAAAATGTATGTGGTGACTGTGATGAGCTTATTCTGAAGTCCAGTGACCATATCGTGCTTTCGCTTCAAATACAATGACTGTAAGTGTCGTCAACAAAATACAGAGCACGCATCAAACGCAAAGTCCGTCAGTGTCATCAACAAAATATGGAGACGTATCGTGAGCTAGATACCGTTGTACTATTGTATATGCTTATTTTCTTAGTGGTCGATTGCGTGTGTGGTGTGGTGGGCACATCATTTCTAGTTGTGGTGGGTCAACATGAAGACTCATGGGTCGGTTCCATCCTGCACCACATATAGGTTGGACCGAGATGTGTTATACGAAGACCCATGTGGAGGACTCGGTGTACAACACGAAGCTACCAGAGTCGCGGAGGACTCTATCCCCACTGGTGATAAGCCGACTATATATGATTTGTAACCCTAGGCCCTTAGTATGTTATACAAGTTTGGGGCTAGTTCGTCGATAGTATACACACACGCACAATGCTTGGTATTCTCGTGTACTTTGTACACACCCCTATCACTAATATACTGATGCAGTGAGTAGGCTCTTTCTTCAACAGCAAGGGTCAGATCCGAACTAGGGTAAAACTTTGCCTCGTATTACCATCCAGCCTAACAGCCAGGGATATCCTACCGAATGATATGATGAAATCATATCTGCCAACTACTAAGAGAGAGGTGTGTCGGGGGGGGGGGGGGGCAATGTGTGCGAGAGAGGCCAAAAGATAAAGTGCGTGCGGGAGACACGTAGGCACATATATGTGCGTATAGAGGGCTAGTAGAGACCGTGCATGTGTATATATGCATGTGAGAGAAATAGTGTTTCCAACTGAGATTAGTGAAAAGAGTGGTACATAGTAGTCAGAAAGAGAGAGAGAGAGAGAGAGAGAGAGAGAGAGAGAGAGAAACAGAGAGAGCATGTGCGTGAGACACCCCGACACCCTAAGAGAGATTGTGAGCATGTGTGAAAGAGAAATACCGATGCATATAAAGTGTGTGCACTTATGCGTTAGATAGAGAGAGATATATATAATGCGTTTGTGAGAACGGGGTGAGGCATACTGCATCTACGTGTAAAAGGCGGTTCTACGCATTGAATTAAAATATAAATGGCATTATTATTTTTGTATGAGATCATGAATTTTGCAAATTGCGTATGGACGAAAATCAGTCTATCAGACACCCATACTCTATTGAATTCTAGCATGTGCATGTGTTTATTTCATATTATCGATCCATAGAGTGAGAGCGGTTTGAAATACAGGCAATGGATGCTTTTGCAATTCATATATAAACATTAATTAGTGCACTCCATGCTGTTAGCGTGAAGCACTTTATACATTTGTCACTTGCATGGATACATTCCAAATTGCTAGCTACGAAATAGAATACATGTCGAATTTAACATAAAGGGGGTTTCGAAGATTCGAATTCATAGGAAGTGCATTCATCTATTTGAACCCGAGATAATGGCATTTGTAAATTAGATGTAAGCAGGGGCATCAATCTTTGTTGTGAGTTTGAACATGCTATATATATTCATATGCATATCTAACTTTTTTGCAACCAAGGAGATTATATCTGGAACCATGCATGAACTGAGGTAAGTTGCATATTTTTTAATATATACTCGTGTACAATGTATATTCAAATGTATCCCCTCCATTCCAAAATAATCGTAGCTTTAGGATTTTCAAGAGTAAAGATTTGTGAAGTTTGACAAATCCTGAAAGTTCAATTCAAGAGAACCGAAAACGTTAATGCTTCTGCTCCCAAATATTGAACGAAGCGCCAAATAGGCCTCTGGTCACCCGAAACCATGCGAGACTAATGTTTTGGTGGTAGGAAATTACTGTCCTGACTCTGGCCCGTGTAGCCTATCGGCCCGATGTCCAAAGGTCTAAACCAGGGTACTTTGTAACTTCACCAAAACGCCAGTCTCAACCACCTCCGAGAAGCATTCATACGCCGTGGGAGCCTACCCATGCGCTCGGCCGAAATCTATCCCGCCCACATTTGGGACACCTGACATGACTGTCCTACCCCCAACCCGCAATATGTTCGAAATTTTAGATGGGGGAAAGTTCGTAACTTTCCCAAAATTTCAAACAAGCGCGTCTCAAACCGAAACATTGTTCCCCCTTAGTTCCCCGCCTCCCTCCGTTTTGCCATTCATACTCCGTGGGCGCTAAAACGCCCTCTCCACCAGCCGTGAAACCCCAGCCTCCTCCGTCCTCCACCCCATAGCGGCCAATCCACTGCCGCCCTCCTCCATCACGCCGGAGCCAGTACCCCGACATCGTCGTCCAACACAACCGCAACCGCAACACCCTCAAGGACATAGCAGCTGAAGCCGAGGCAGAGCTGCCTCCACGACACCGACGCCGACGTGCGCCGTACCAGAACCACTCTGACCACGCCGTCCTGCGCCTCACTGCTACGGCTCCACTGTCGCAACCGTCCATCGCACCGGAGCTGTTCCCGCTACGTCGTCGTTCGCCGCCTCGGATCTGCTTCCCCGCCGCCGACAGACGTCCACCGCACCACACTCAACAACTTGGCCATGGGTTCGTCCAAGGCTGCACCATCCTCCACAACTTCTGGTTTCCGGCGAACAACAAGAAGATTGTCGGAAAAACAGAAGGAGGACACAACACTACCAGCAGAAAGAGGTACTCCTCTTCCCTTATTCGTGCAAATCTTACGTCTCCGCTCACACCGTATTCATCCCATGAAAGAAACTAGTTGAGCGCTTTCATCGCATCTTCTTCGTGATACTAAATGCACAAGGTTTCCTCCCTTTTACTATTTCACCTTTGCTAGAGGTCAGTAGCCCGCCTAGATTTCAATTCAGGGTCCGTCGAACCGCAATTAAAAGAAGCAGCACCCGCTGAGGCGCGCGGAGCACCTAGTCCGCCTGTTCCCCGGGGAAGCGGCGCATCGGTGTCTATCATAGGGGTGTGGGGTGCAGGAGCTGCTTGCAGCCAATCTGGGGGTCGGCAGGGCTTGAATGGATGGCTGGGGGACGGTGCCAAGCACGTCGGTGCGGTAAGGTCGAGGGGAGGGCGCGGGCAAGGGAGGAATACTGGGTCGGTGGTCACTGGCGTTTCAAGGAAGATCGTCAACACTGACTGGCTGGAGGTAGATGAAGGCGATCTGCCCGTTCTTTGTACATCGGACGATGCAGAAAAAATGGACTGACCTATTTGCTTTCAGTCGACTATTATTTTCATAGAATCCTGTAGTAATTTAGTGTGACATGCATGTTGTAGAGCTATCATATGTCTGCTGTCGTTTATTTCTCACCGACCTGCTATCTGCTACCTTTACACTGTACTAATTGTGCACACACTTCACCCATACTCACACTATTGTTTTTTTATTCATTGGTATTTCATACTCAGACGCAGGTGTTGATGAATGCGAGAAAAGAAAAGATGTAAGTCGCCCAAAGTGTAATTTGAAGATAAGCACTAAGCGTTTCAATGTCTAAAGGATGCAAAGGTCGCCAGCTGGAGACAAGAACGTAGCTTTGCAGTTGATGATCTCAATTGGCACACACAACCATCCTGTGTGCTTGCTTTATCTTTCTTGTTGTCAAATGTGGTTGCATGTTGCATATGGTGTCTAGCTTGTATTGCTTCCAATTTGGTTAAATTGCATCGACTTACTTTACACATTATACCTTTGATAATGACATGCCTTCCTGCTTTTTGATACATACTACATATGTCTATTAACCATGTTCGTACATAAAACTAATGCTCTTGTGTATCCCTCGTCGATCACTTATGATGAGACAACACCGGTGGAGTTCTTGTGAGACGCCATACTGCTTAAAGAGTGCGTGTCATCCTCCCCACATGATTCTCAAGAAACAGCAAGGCTAAATGAAGATAGTCAACGTAGCTCTCTAGTTGATCACCATAATTCCCCACACCACCATTGCAGATGCTTGCTCTTACTTGGCAGTGTGATATGTGGTTGCATGTTGCATATGGTGTCTACCTTGTAATGCTTCTAATTAGGGTAAATTGCATCTGCTTAGTTAGCACATTATACCTATGAATATGACATGCCTTCCTGTTTTTGGTACATACTACGTCTTTCTATTAACCATGTTCTTACATCAAACTACTTTTCTTGTGTATCCCTCATCAATGCTCCTAATTTGTTAAATTGCATCTCCTTAGCTTACACATTATACATGTGAATATGACCTTGTTCTTCCTATTTTTGGTACACACTACATCTATGTGTTAACCTTGTTCTTACATGAAACTACCTCTCTTCTGTATCCTGCATCAATCACTTATGATGAGTCACCTTTATTCGTTGCATATTGCATATTATTTCTAGCTTTGTTGCCATGTATTGCTTCTAATTTGGTCAAATACATTTATTAGGGCACCCTTTTAATTTGGCAGAGTGATATTGGTTTCATCTTTCATATGGTTTCTAGCTTGCATCGATTCTAACAAGTTCAAGCACCTTGTGCTTAGTTTACACTTTATACATCATACATGTCAATATGTCACGCCGTCCCTGTTTTTCATGCATATTCCATCCTCCTATCATGCGGCTGCCTTACATGAAAGTAGTGTTCACAAGATCATGCATCAATGAGTTCTGAAGAGCAAATTTTATTCCTTTTTCTTGTGGGTTTGACTTGACAAGGCAAAATCAAGAAAGAGGAAGGAAAAGAGTAAGGAAGGCGATGATGGTGGTCCTCTGCAGCAACGTAAACGGAGCATATGTACCGATTCTCCTTGTACTGATAGTGCATTACAAGGTCCAAGTCTCCGCTCCCCTACTCCACCATCCAAGGTGCTTGCTCTAACTTGGCAGTGTGATATCTGGTTGCATGTTGCATATGGTGTCTAGCTCGCATTGCTCCTAATTAGTGTAAATCAGACCGCTTAGCTAACACATGATACATGTGAATATGACACGCTTTCCTGTTTTTGATACATACTATATCTTTCTATCACACCATGTTCTTACATGAAACTACTCTTCTTGTGTATCCTGCATCAGTCACTTATGATGGGACACCTTTAAGTTGACAGTGTGATATTGGTTTGCGTCTTGAATATGATTTCTAGCATGTATTGCATTTAGTTTGATGAATGCCACCTATGATTTAGACAGCTTTTAACTTGGCGAGTGATATTGATTGCACCTTCCATATGGTGTCTTGCAGTGTTTCTAATTTGTTGAAGTGCCTTCTGGTTAGTTACCACATCATAGGTGTGAATATGTCAAGCCGTCCATTTTTTCGTACATATTCCATCCTCGTATCATGACTTTGCCTTTCATCAGAGTAGTGTTCGTCAGTATCATGCATGAATGAGTTCTAAAGAGCGAATGATATTCCTTTTTCTTGTCGGTATGACCTCACAATGCAAAATCAATAAAGCTGAAGGAAATTGGCAAGGCATTGGATGATTGTGGTCCTTCCAAGCAACTGAAACGGAGGTTCTCTACAGATTCTACTCCGCCATCCTCCCAACAAGATTCACAAGACAACACAAGGCTAGACAGTCAACGTAGCTGTGTAGATGATGAGCACATCTCCCCTACTCCACCATCACAGGTGCTTGCTCTAACTTGGCACTATTATATGTGGTTTCATGTTGTGTATGATGTCTAGCTTGTATTGCTTCTAACTTTGTTGAATTGCATCTGCTTACTTTACACATAATGCCTGTGAATATGACATGTGTTCATGTTTCTACATCAGACTACTATTCTTGCATATCCCGCATCAGTCACTTATGATAAGGCACTGCTTCTAATTTGTTGAAATGCCATATAGTTTGAACTTGGCAGAGTGATATTGGTTGCATCTTTCATATGGTGTCTAGCTTGTAGTGCTTCTAATTTGTTGAAATGCCTTCTGCTTAGTTGCCACATCATAGGTGTGAATATGTCACACCATCCTGTTTTCATACATATTCCATCCTCGCATCATGTGTTTGCCTTTCATCCGAGTAGTGTTCACAAGATCATGCATGAATGAGTTCTGAAGAGCGAATTTTATTCCTTTTTCTTATCGGTTTGACTTCACAATGCAAAATCATTACAGCTGAAGGAAATTAGTCCGACAGTGGATGATGGTGGTCCTTCGGAGCAACTCAAACAGGGGGTCTCTACAGATTCTACTCCGCCATCCTCCCAACAAGATTCTCAAGACAACACAAGGCTGGATAAATAACGTAGCTGTGTAGATGATGAGCACATCTCCCTACTCCACCATCACAGTGCTTGCTCTAACTTGACACTATTATATGTGGTTGCATGTTGTGTATGATGTCTAGCTTGTATTGCTTCTAACTTTAATTGCATCTGCTTACTTTACACATAATGCTGTGAATATGACATGTGTTCCTGTTTCTAGAACATACGTGTACATGATGAGCACATCTCCCCTACTCCACCATCACAGGTGCTTGCTCTTACTTGGAACTGTTATACGTGGTTGCGTTTTCCGTATGATGTCTAGTTTGTATTGCTTCTGATTATGTTGAATTGCATCTGCGTAGCTTACAACTTATACCTGCAACGATCACTTACCCATAAGACACATTTAACTTGGGACTGTGATGTAGGTTGCATCTTGCATTGTCTTCTAGCTTGTACTGCTTCTATTTCTTGAAATGGCACTTACGACGAGACACTTTTTACCTGATAGAGTGATATTGGTTGCATGTTCATATGGTGCCTAGATTTCATTTCTTCTAATTTTGTTGAAATGTCTTTCGCTTACTGTTTTTTCATACATATTCCATCCTCCTATCGTACGTGTGAATATGAAACATTGTCTTTTTTTGTATATATTCCATCCTCCTATCATGTGCTTGCCTTACATCAAAGTAGTGTTCGTCTGTATCATGCATCAACCAGTTATGCAGAGCTAATTTTATTCATCTTCTTGTGGTTTTGACTTCATAAGGCAATATCAGAAAATAGGACGGAAAAGAGTAAGTTAGGGGATGTTGGTGGTCCTCTGCACCGATGCAAACAGAGACTCTCTAGATTTGCCACTGTTACTGCTAATGAAGTTGAAGTCCCAAGTCTACATGACGAGTTCATATCCCGTACTCCACCATCGCAGGTGCTTGCTCTAAGTTCACAGTGTGATAATTGGTTTCATGTTGCATATGTTGTCTAGCATGTATTTCTTCTATTTTGATTAAATTGCACCTGCTAAGTTTATACGTTATACATGTGCATATGACATGGCTTTCTGTGTCTAGAATACACTGCACCTATCTATCATACCATGTTCTTACATCAAAGTACTGTTGTTGTGTATCCTGCATCACCACTCATGATTGGACGCTTTTAACATGGCGGTTTGATAGTGGTTGCATCTTGCATTGATTCCTATGTTGTACCGCTTCTAATTTTTGAATTGCCACTTATGACAATAAACTTTTAACTTGACAGAGTAATATTGGTTGCATCTTTCATATGGTGTCTAGCTTGCATTACTTCTATTTTCTTGAAAATCCTTCTGCTTAGTTTGCACATCGTAGCTGTGAATATGTCATGCCGTCCTGTTTTTCTTACATATTCTATCCTCATACGGTTGTATTACATCAAAGTATTGCTTGTCTATATCATGCATCAATGAGTTCTGAAGAGTGATTTTATTCTTTTGTGTTGTGGGTACAGCTTGACAAGGCAAAGTCAAAAAAGAGCAAGGAAAATAATATAGTAGGGAGTGTTGTTACTCGTCGGGTGAAACGGAAAAGGTTCTGCCATCGGGATTCTCTTGGTACTTATAGTGCAAGAGAAGGTCCAAGTCCACCGGCTATATCTACAAACACAAGATCACTCGCTTCCACCAGCTGCAGCATCCGCTTCAACTGCAGCAAAGATCTCAACCAGTTACATTTCGCTCGCTTGCTCGGAATCGGCGGTTCCCAAGCTGCCTTCACACCTAACACTACTTCCGAAGCTAATCACGACACAACAGGACTTGGCAAGATCAGATGAACCTCATGAGCATCAACACCAAGACGGTACCGACCGAGTCAAGTTGAAGTTGCATGCTCCTTTATATGTACTCTCACAGTTTGATGTACACTAACACTTTCCATATTCGTTGTTGAACTAGCACCACGGCGCAAGCGGAAACAGACATCAGGGATAATTCTTGACAGATTAACAAAATCGAAACGAGGAAGAATGGAGATCCATTTTGAGGCAGGTTTAAAAAGGCCACGTGATGCTACAGAGTCAGCCAAGTTAGTATCAGAGGCAGTCATTGCCGTTAGGTGTCATGCACGTATCCTCCCAACGTGGATCCAGTACAGGAATGATAAAGACAATACCCAGTTTAACACATTCCTTGACCATTTATCCGTAACTAATGTTATTCATCGCAATTAGTAATATTGTCTTTCTCTTTCCCATACATTATATCTTCCTCCTTATAATACTCACATTCTTTTTTAAACAGATGATGTTCAAGTTGGATCCGAAAGATGATGCAACTAAACAAGCATGCACTCATGTTTTTCACCGCTGCTGTGATGATCGGTACCACCTTAGAAAATCTCACTTTGAAGGCAAGGCTAACAATGAAATCGCCCAAACATCTCCATGAGAATATATTACGTATGAAGACCGGACAACCCTCATTAAACACCGGTGCGATCCAAAGTATCACGTAGGCTATATGTATTTGATCGGACCACATATTGAACTTGTATTTATGTATGTGCCTTACAAGTGTATCTTCTTCTAGGCTAACTGTTTGAAGAACAAAACCAACCGTTCTAAAGTGAAATTCCAGCATAACAGGATCCCGTAGCTATATTGCACAATCGCGAGTCTCTTGTAAATAGCTGCTACTTCCTTCTTTTTTTGTGCCATATTATCGTATCTATATTGACTTGTTCCAAATACAGAGGAAAGCCCGTGCGGACCAAAAAGAACCTGAACTGAATGCAGTGCAAATCTTCAAGGATTGCCACACCAGCAAGATGAAGGGCATGAGCACACCAGTTCAAGCCATGTTGTAAGTCCTTACTCCTCCTACCTTGAACTGATTGGTACTGTGATGTGTTCATTTAACTACTTGGTTTGCAGCCAATGTCAGTTACTCTGTTCACTTTTATTCACAGTTGTCTTAACATATCATTTCACCTTACATGGTTTAAAAGAGACGAAGGATATTCTTTTGGTCTTGATCTGTAATCTAGTTGTTATGTTCATGTGCGCACACAATGATAAAATAGCCTGTTTGTTTTATATATATTTGCCCATGATATGAATGATGTCATACTATGTTCATCCTACTTTAAACCATGTCTCTTTATCCTTAGATGTCAACGAATGTGAGGAAATAGACAATACGAGGCATGCTACATGGACATATGTTCAAAGTGATTTTATTATGTAGTTGGCACTACAATACATGCTAATGTATTACAATAGTTCACCAAAATAAGTTATGTATAAATGTTTAACCTACTTTGTTTGTTTTTGTCTCATTAGTAACTTATCCGGTACACTAATCTACAAGTTCAAACTTTCAGGAAGCTATGGAACAAATGATTGAACAGCCACAACCACCTGAAGGTGACGAGGCTACTACAGGCACAATGTCACCTCTTGCTGCAAAGGCGTCAAGATCTCTCCACTAATAGTGCAAAAAGCACCTTCCTGCGTAATTCGGGTTGGTTGTCAATGTAACCTCGCCCAAATCGCCATCTTGAACAAAAATCTTCCTGCTAGACAGAGTGATATACCGTACTCGCATACACAAGTCCAATCCCTAATGGACGTTGTTTCAGAAACAAGAATAGTGGTTGAGAAATGTCGTCAAGATATGAATGGTTTTGAAACCAGACCATCAGACATTCGCTTCGTTGTTCAAGAGCAATGGCAGAAAACAAGGTGGAGATCGTGCTGCTCCATCAGATTCTACAGTCTGAAACATTAGCACTCAGGTCAAATGATATGTGCTTCTATACATCTGATGGTGATTTTATCTGGAAGGACTATAAACTTTATGCCAACAGGCCTTTTGTTGTATGGTTGGAATTTATTTTGTTGTGATACAACATTTATGATGCTGCCTCAGGCTGCAGTAATTACGATGCTATTTTTGTATAGTGTAGGTTTATCTTAGTAATGTATTCGCCGAAAGCTTCGTAAGAGCCCAACATGCCAACATTCGTCGGGCCCATTCCAATTGGGCTAAAACGATTACTGAGGCGAAATTGGCATGTAGCCAACTAAAATATCTGGGCCTAAATCAGCATAAGCTTTCATATTTTTCTGGTAGGCCTGTGCCCATAGTGGGCCTTTAACAGGCCTAAACATAATTTGGGCCCTCAGTAAAAATAGGCCGTTTACAGGTGTAAATATCTTGAGCCCATAAAAAACATGGGCCTTTAATAGACCAAAATTGAGATTGGGCACTGATTGTGCCAAATAACCCACTGGACTTAGCAGGCCGAAATGGTGGCCCATTTACGATGCAGATCTTTGACAGGCTGAAATTCAAACGGGCCGTAAATGCGCCGACCTAATACACGGGCCTTTAACAGGCCGGAACTTCGGTCGGGCTAGATTATCGTCATTTTTATATGGGCCGTTAATGGGCCCGATATGACGTTGGGCCACATATGGCCCATGGTTTACATCCGGCGTTAACAGGGCGAAAATGACAATAGGCCGAAAGTGGCCCAAATCTATAGTGGGCCTCTAATGTGCCAAATGTCGACATGGCGAATATGACCCAAATCCTTCACGGTGCGTTTATGGGCCAAAAGTTTTGATGGCTCGTAAATGGGCCCAAATGAAACCGGACCTTTAACAGTCGGAAATACACCGGGCCGTAATTCGCCCAATTACTTAGCAATCGTTAACGGGCGAAGTGACCATGGGCGCGTTGATGACAAGTTTAGGACAGGCCGTTGACGGGCCGATTTGACAGAGAATGTTGGGCCTTTAGCTGGGCCGGCCCATTATGGTCTGCAGAATCTTGTGGGCCTTTAGCTGGGCCGGCCCATTGTGGTCCGCAAAATCTTGTGGGCCTTTAGCTGGGCCGGCCCATTGTGGTCTACAAAATAGTGTGGGCCTTTAGCTGGGCCAGCCCATTATGGTCCGCTAAATTTTGTGGGCCTTTAGCTGGGCAGGCCCATTATGGTCCGCTAAATCTCATGGGCCTTCGGTTGGGCCAGCCCATTTAAACTTTGTGGGCCACTTTTGGGCCGGTCCACGTGTCAACCTGGAGCTGACGCGTGGATCCGTCAGCCAATGAGAATTTTACACGTGGAAAATCGGCATTGGTCGTGGCTGTTAACGGGTTATCGGATCCAAAATCCGACCCCGATAGCTTAACGGTGTTCCGTTATGGTGGATGCCACGTGACGGTCACCCTTGACGAAAGCACTTCTGTGACGCGCGATTTACGGTCATGGAAGTGGACACTTCCGTGATGATAATTTTGGCAATGTCATGGAACACTTCTCTGACAAAGACATGTATGACTATCTTGATTATGTCATAAATTTGTCATGGATGTACATGCATGACAAAAAACATGACCTACTGTGACAAACAAGTATCATCACGGAAGTGTATTTTTTTTGTAGTGATCTCGGTGCCACTGAGTCGCTCCATTCGGTCACACCGACAGTGTCTGGATATATATACACGAGTTGAAAATTTGGAAATTTCTCGGAACCCCTTCGCCCGCGCCTATCCAGCTCTGCCGACTCGTGGTCTCCGGATCGTCGCCTCGTCGCTCGCGACTTCCTGCCGCTGGTGTCCTCTGCCGTCAACGGGAATCTTCACCGATGTTGTCGCCGTAGAGGGTTCATCACCAAGATAGGGTATGAACTTGAACCTTTGTGCTTTCCCCACTCTGATTTTTAGCACAAAGATCAATTTCTATATTCTTGCCATGATTGAAATGACTCTATCCACTGCAAAACTCCATTAGATTAAATTTGATGCAAAAATTTAGGTTTAGGTTTCCGCCGAACTCATCTCGGACCGACCGATATTAGGGATTTCGGTCTCATCGATTTGGCCCAGGCCATTGCACATGTACTACTCGGTCTGACCGAAGTGTACGAATCGGTGTGACCGAATTTACTTTCTCTGTGAAACCCTAGCATCTCAGAGTCACCGAACTGTGTCTCGGTCTGACCGATTTCACCAGTTTAGACTCTAAATCTGCTTCGGTGTCACCGAATTTGTAATGTCGGTAGCTCTGAAATGCTTTCTGTAGAAAACTAAAACTAAGTTTTTGACTCATTTGTTTTACAAAATGGCTATGCTTTGTGATACTCATGTAATCCATCTCAACCTAACTATTCACAGGGTCATCTTTCAGAGTCAGAGATATCAGACCAGAGAGACAGCCAGAACAAGTCTAAAGAGCACCAAAATCTCAGTGAGGGCACTAGTCCCTCCAATAGCAGTTATGATGAGGGCAGCAGAAGCACCCCAAGCAACCTGCCCAAGGTAGCAACAAGGACAAGGAGAAAGAGAAACTCAGATTTTGAGGATGAAGATTTTGTAGTTGATGAAGAGGTCACTTCCAAGAAGAAGTTGATCAAGAAAGAGCAAGCTACTGCAGTTGCTGCTAGCATCAAGCCAGGCATGAAAGAGAAGGCTCCTACAAGAAGAGTGCCTATGTCTATAGCCAGAGCTTCAACTCAAGAAACAATGGAATTCTCTCTTGAACCAAGAGAAGAAGAAACTGCTGGAGGCAAGAAGAGGAAGGAAAGGGTCAGAAAGACCATTGCTAGGGTCATTGGCAGATCCTCAATGATGAGAGACCCAACTGAGGATGAGGAAGGTTCTATTTATTACCTTCTGTCAGGGCTGCCAACAATCAACACTATCCTCAGGAACACTTTACTGCCCAAGTATGGAGATCACAGGATGATCAGAGGGCACTCCATCAACTTGCTGCATATGTTTGATGTGCCAGATAAATTCAAGGTGATGTCCTTGATAGTAGAGCCAGTAAGAAGGACTATAGCTGACCAGAAGATATCATGTGGCTATGCTCCACATATTCAGATGCTCATAAATTCTAAGATGGGCACAGGCACATATTTGTTGGATAAAGAGCACCTTCCCTTGAGACCTGATTTTGAGTACAACACTGTTGTGATGGATGCTTCACATCCCACTTCTGTTGAGGATCAACAGAAGAGAGAAGGCTAAGGCTGAAAAAGCTTCAAAGACTCCAGATCCCTCAGCTGTCAATCTCAAGACCAAGCAGGACCAGCTCAGCTATCTGCTTGAGGCCACTATGAGAATAGAGAAAGGACTAGCTACCCTGACTCGAAATCAAGAGAGCCTTGAAAGGATCTTTGAGACAAAGCTACATGACTTGGACATCAAAGTCACTGAGATTCAGACTTCAGTTGAGAAGATTCAGGAAGACCTTGAGGACAGGAGTGATAGGAAAACCACAAATGCTTATCAGAGGGTGCCAAGAGGACAGAGGTCTGCAGTAGTGCCAGTGATTGACACTAGGGCCACAACTTCAGCTCCTGCAGCCACAGCTTTAGTTGCCTCTCCAGTGGCAACCCCTCTAGTTCCTCAGACGTCAGCCGAAGTCTTCGCAGATGATGTTCTCTCCATGCCATCTTCGCACTCCTGAGCTCCCGGAGATCATGCTTAGAGTGTCGTACAGCACTACGAATTTTCAAGCTTTTTGGTAACTTGTTGCCAAAGGGGGAGAAAGTGTATAGATCATAGGCTTTGAGAGAGCGAGTGTGTTTTGCTTTTTATTGGTCTCTCTTGCTACTTATTTGCTTGTGTTTGCTAATATTTGTGCTTGTGTGAGACACTTTTATGATCATGTGGTGGATCATACTATGCTTTATGATGCTATCTTATATCTTGTGTATGATCTATCATACTTGTCTTGGTGATGAGTGCATGTTATGTATGTTATATCATTTTGAGCGCTCCACCAAGATGTATGTGACATGGAAGAGTGACCCATGATCCTAATCGATTGTGCCTTTGCATTCAAAAGCAAATCATAAATAATGCACAAATTTAGGGGGAGCTCTTGCTTATCACATACTTCTCAAAGCGACAATATATTTCATTCTTATTATCATTTGTCGAAGCTTTGATCTATATGTTGTCATCAATTACCAAAAAGGGGGAGATTGAAAGTGCAACTAATCCCTGGGTGGTTTTGGTAATTCATAACAACATATAGCTCATTGAACTAATATCCTTTCGAGATGATTATTTCAGAAAGTTCAATGATTGGCATGGCATGGACTAGAGATGTGGACCCTGATACGTCTCCAACGTATCTATAATTTTTGATTGTTCCATGCTATTATATTATCAACCTTGGATGTTTTATATGCATTTATATGCTATTTTATATGATTTTGGGACTAACCTATTAACCTAGAGCCTAGTGCCAGCTTCTGTTTTTTCCTTGTTTTTGAGTCTCGCAGGAAAGGAAAACCAAACGGAGTCCAATTGACCTGAAACTTCACAGAACTTATTTTCGGACCAGAAAAAGTGTGATGATCATCATTAATAGACCATTGTCCCAAATAAAAAAATAAAAAAAGAGAAAGGCCTAATAAAAAAGAGAAGGCCCAAAAAAAGAGAAACAAAAAGGGACAATGCTACTATCCTTTTGCCACACTTGTGCTTCAAAGTAGCACCATGATCTTTATGATAGAGAGTCTCTTGTTTTGTCACTATCATATACTAGTTAGAATTTTTTATTGTAGAACTTGGCTTGTATATTCCAACGATGGGCTTCCTCAAATGCCCTAAGTCTTTGTGAGCAAGCAAGTTGGATGCACACACACTTAGTTTCTTTTATTGAGCTTTCATACACTTATAGCTCTAGTGCATCCGTTGCATGGCAATCCCTACTCCTCGCATTGGCATCAATTTATGGGCATCTCCATAGCCCGTTGATTAGCCGCGTCAATGTGAGACTTTCTCCTTTTTTTTCTTCTCCACACAACCCCCATCATTATATTCTATTCCACCCATAGTGTTATGTCCATGGCTCACGCTCATGTATTGCGTGAAGGTTGAAAAAGTTTGAAAAATACTAAAGTATGAAACAATTGCTTGGCTTGTCATCGGGTTGTGCATGATGAGAGCATTTTTGTGTGACGAAAATGAAGCATAGCCAAACTATATGATTTTGTAGGGATAAGCTTTCTTTGGCCATGTTATTTTGAGAAGACATAATTGCTTGGTTAGTATGCTTGAAGTATTATTATTTTTATGTCAATATTAAACTTTTGTCTTGAATCTTATGGATCTGAATATTCTTGCCACAATAAAGAAGATTACAATGATAAATTTGTTAGGTAGCATTCCACATCAAAAATTCTGTTTTTATCATTTACCTACTCGAGGACGAGCAGGAATTAAGCTTGGGGATGCTTGATACGTCTCCAACGTATCTATAATTTTTGATTGTTCCATGCTATTATATTATCAACCTTGGATGTTTTATATGCATTTATATGATTTTTGGGACTAACCTATTAACCTAGAGCCTAGTGCCAGTTTCTGTTTTTTCCTTGTTTTTGAGTCTCGCGGAAAAGGAAAACCAAATGGAGTCCAATTGACCTGAAACTTCACGGAACTTATTTTTGGACCAGAAGAAGGACATGGAGTAAAAGAGTTGGGCCAGAAGAGTCCCGGGCTACCCACGAGGGTGGGGGTGCGCCCACCCCCCTGGGCGCGCCTCCCTACCTCGTGGACAGCCCGGAGACCCCCCCCCTGACTTGTTCTCGATGCCAAAACCTCTTATATATACAGAAACCCCCAGAAAATAACCTAGATCGGGAGTTCCGCCGCCGCAAGCCTCTGTAGCCACCAAAAACCAATCTAGACCCGTTCCGACACCCTGCAGGAGGGGGATCCCTCACCGGTGGCCATCTTCATCATCCTGGCGCTCTCCATGATGAGGAGGGAGTAGTTCATCCTCGGGGCTGAGGGTATGTACCAAAGAGCTATGTGTTTGATCTCTCTCTCTCTCTCTCTCTCTCTCTCTCTCTCTCTCTTGTGTTATTTATTTGGCACGATATTTATCTATCGCGAGCTTTTCTATTATAGTTGTATATTATTATGATTCTCTCACTCTACTCTCTTGTCTGGATTGTTTTTCCTTTGAAGTTATCTTATCGGATTGAGTCTTTAAGGATTTGAGAACACTTGATGTATGTCTTGCATGTGCTTATCTGTGGTGACAATGGGATATCACGTGATCTACTTGATGTATGTTTTTGTGATCAACTTGCGGGTTCCGTGACTTCATGAACTTATGCATGGGGGTTGGCACATGTTTTCGTCTTGACTCTTCGGTAGAAACTTTGGGGCACTCTTTGAAGTACTTTGTGTTGGTTTGAATAGATGACTCTGAGATTGTGTGATGCATATCGCATAATCATACCCACGGATACTTGAGGTGACATTGGAGTATCTAGGTGACATTAGGATTTTGGTTGATTTGTGTATTAAGGTGTTATTCTAGTACGAACTTTATGATAGATCGAACGGAAAGAATGGCTTAGTGTTATTTTACTACAGACTCTTGAATAGATTGATCAGGAAGGATAACTTTGAGGTGGTTTCCTACCCTACCATAATCTCTTCATTTGTTCCCCGCTATTAGTGACTTTGGAGTGACTCTTTGTTGCATTTTGATGGATAGTTATATGATCCAATTATGTTATTATTGTTGAGAGAACTTGCACTAGTGAAAGTATGAACCCTAGGCCTTATTTTGACGCATTGCAATACCGTTTGTGCTCATTTTTATCAATAGTTACCTTGCTGTTTTTATATTTTCAGATTACAAAAACCCATATCTACCATCCATATTGCACTTGTATCACCATCTCTTCGCCGAACTAGTGCACCTATACAATTTACCATTGTATTGGGTGTGTTGGGGACACAAGAGACTCTTTGTTATTTGGTTGCAGGGTTGTTTGAGAGAGACCATCTTCATCCTATGCCTCCCACAGATTGATAAACCTTAGGTCATCCACTTGAGGGAAATTTGCTACTGTCCTACAAATCTCTGCACTTGGAGGCCCAACAACGTCTACAAGAAGAAGGTTGTGTAGTAGACATCAGACCCCTCAAAATGCTAAGGACAAATATTAGCAAAACCTCAAGACTCTTCATTTCTATTTTAGTGATCCAATCACATTGAGTCCATAGGAAAGCCAATACTATTAAAAGGGGATGAGGTGTTGCTTAATGGTCTACTTGCTCAAACTGCTTAGTCATATGCTCCAAAACCCTCAACCACTTTCTCATATCCAAATATGTCATAAACCTAAAGTCAAACTCGGCCCACTGATTTGATCTATCCGGTGCCACCAAGTTCACTTGACATAGCCATAGCCTGAAACCCTAATCAGTTCGGTCTCACTGAAATGGGATTACAAACTCTCTGTTTCCCTTCGTAACGTTTCAGTCTCACCGAAATGAGCGATCGGTCCCACCGAGTTCGCAATGCAAACTCTCTGTTTCCCTTTCGTAACGTTTAGGTCTTACCGAAAGGAGTGATCGGTCCCACCGAGTTTGCCTGACCAACTCTCTATTTGCTTGTTACTCAAATCAGTCTCACCGAGTTGAATTAATCGATCAAACTGAGATCAAGTTTTGCCCTAACCCTATCTCAACGGTCCCACCGAGTTGATCATGTCGGTCCCACCAAAAATCCTAACGTCCACATTTTGGACTGAATCGGTCTCACCGAGTTCACATATTCGGTCTGGCCGAGTTGGCTCTTTTGTGTGTAACGGTTATATTTTGTGTGGAGGCTATATATACCCCTCCACCCTCCTCTCCATGAGTGAGAGAGCCATCAGAACTTGCCTACACTTCCATCATTCATTTTCTGAGAGAGAACCACCAACTCATGTGTTGAGACCAAGACATTCCAATCCAACCACAAGAATCTTGATCTCTAGCCTTCCCCAAGTTGCTTTCCACTCAAATCATCTTTCCACCATAGCCAAATCTGTGAGAGAGAGTTGAGTGTTGGGGATACTATCATTTGAAGCACAAGAGCAAGGAGTTCATCATCAACACACCATCTATTACCATTTGGAGAGTGGTCTCTCCTTGATTGGTTAGGTGTTACTTGGGAGCCTCCGTCAAGATTGTGGAGTTTAAACAAGGAGTTTGTAAGGGCAAGGAGATCGCCTACTTCGTGAAGATCTACCCAAATGAGGCAAGTCCTTCGTGGGCGATGGCCATGGTGGGATAGAAAAGGTTGCTTCTTCGTGGACCCTCCGTGGGTGGAGCCCTCCGTGGACTCACGCAACCATTATCCTTCGTGGGTTGAAGTCTCCATCAATGTGGATGTACGAAAGCACCACCTATCGGAACCACGCCAAAAATCTCTGTGTCTACATTGTGTTTGCCACTCCAAACCCCCTCCCTTTACTTTCATATGCAATGCTTTACATTCTGCTGTTATACTCTTAGAATTGCATGTGTAGGTTGATTGCTTGACTTGTGCTAAGTTGTTAAAATCTGCCAAGACTTAAAATTGGGAAAAGGCTAGATTTTTATTTGGTCAAGTAGTCTAATCACCCCCCTCTATACCTACTTTCGATCCTACATTGATTTAATTTTGTGCAAAAACAGAAACTTTTGCGTCTAGTAGAAGAATTGTTAAAATTTGCTGGAGCATGATAAAATTCGTAATTTTCTGAAAAATATTTATATAAAAATTTCCCATGTTGTCCTAATGTTTTAGAATTTTTAGAGTTACAGAAGTTTGGCTAATGTCTAGATTATTACAGACTATTCTGTTTTTGACGGATTCTGTTTTTGTTGTGTTGTTCTCTTGTTTTGATGAATCTATGGGTTTTATGGGGGGTTATGAACCATGGCGAAGTTATAATATAGAAGATATAATGCAAATATAGAATTGGAATGAGTTTACAACAGTACCTAAAGTGGTGATTTTCTTTATTATGCTAATGGATCTCACGTTTTTCTGTCGAGTTTTGTGTTGTGAGATTTTTCAAGTTTTGAGTGAAGTTTCGATGGGATAATTAACAAGGAGTGGCAAGAGCCTAAGCTTGGGGATTCCCAAGGCACCCCAAGATAATATTAAAGTACAACCAAGCATCTAAGCTTCGGGATGTCCTGGAAGGCATCTCCTCTTTTGTCTACAATCCATCAGTAAATTACTTGAGGCTATATTTTTATTCACTACATGATATGTGTTTTGCTTGGAGCGTCGTGTATTATATGAGTCTTTACTTTATTTGCTTTTTAGTTTGCCACAATCATCCTTTCTGGACACACCTTTTTGAGAGGGACACACATTAATCGTGAATTTATTAGAATACTCTTTGAGCTTCACTTATATCTTTTGAGCTAGGTAGTTGCTCTAGTGCTTCACTTATATCTTTTAGAGCATGGTGGTGGCTATATTTTAAAGAAATTGATGAACTCTCGTGCTTCACTTATATTATTTTTAGAGTCTTATAAATAGTATGGCAATTTGCTTGGTTTATGAATTTAGTCCTAATATGATGCATATTCAAGAGGGATATAATAAAAACTTTCATGAAGATCATTGAATATATGTGAAGTTTGATTCCTTGCATTTGTTTTGAGATATAAATATGGTGATATTAGAGTAATTCTAGGGAGTAATTGTTGTTTAGTAAGAATATTTTTGTTAAGGTTTGTGATTCTCGAAGCTTGCATGTATGGTCTCTCGTTATGCGGTGAAACTGGAGCATGATTTATTATTGATTGTCTTGCTTTGCATGGAGGTCGGGGGGCACAATGGTTAACTCCTACCAACCTCCCCCTAGGAGCATGTGTATTAGTACTTTGATTCGAGGGCTGATAAACTATTGCAATAAGTATGTGAGTTCTTTATGACTAATGTGAGTCCATGGATTATACGTACTCTTACCTTTCCGCAATTTGCTAGCCTCTTCGGTACCGTGCATTGCCTCTTCTCACTTCGAGTTGTTGAGCAAACTTCGCCAGTGCATCCAAACCACGTGATATGATACGCTATATCACACATAAGCATCCTTATATCTTCCTCAAAACAGCCACCATACCTACCTATTATGGCATTTCCATAGCCATTCCGAGATATATTGCCATGCAACTTCCACCGTTCTGTTTTATTATGACACATATCATCATTGTCATATTGCTTTGCATGATCATATAGTTGACATAGTATTTGTGGCTCTGCTACCATTCATATTTTTTATACATCTCACGCTAGATCATTGCACATCCGGGTACACCGCTGGAGGCATTCATATAGAGTCATATTTTTGTTCTACTATCGAGTTGTAATTTTCTTTTGAGTTGTAAGTAAATAAAAGTGTGATGATCATATTCATTATTAGAGCATTGTCCCATGTGAGGAATAAAATATAAAATAAAAAAAGACCAAATGAATCCAAGGAAAAAAAAGAGGCCGAAGTGCCCAATAGAAAAAATGAGAGAAAAAGAGAGAAGGGACAATGCTACTATCCTTTTCCACACTTGTGCTTCAAAGTAGCATCATGTTCTTCATAATAGAGAGTCTCCTATTTTTTCACTTCCATATATTACTAGTGGGAATTTTTCATTATAGAACTTGGCCTGTATATTTCAATGATGGGCTTCCTCAAATGCCCGAGGTCTTCATATGCAAGCAAGTTGGATGCACATACGCTTAGTTTTCTTTTGATCTTTCATACACTTATAGCTCTAGTGCATCCGTTGCATGGAAATCCCTACTCCTTACATTGATATCTATTGATGGGCATCTCCATAGCCCGTTGATTAGCCTCGTCAATGTGATACTTTCTTCTTTTTTGTCTTCTCCACACAACCTCCAACATTGTATTCTATTCCACCCATAGCTTTATATCCATGGCTTACGCTCATGTATTGTGTGAGAGTTGAAAAAGTTCAAGCATGTTAAAAAGTATGAACCAATTGCTTTGCTAACATCGGGGTTGTGCATGATAAATACATTGTATTAATAAGATGGAGCATGACAAGACTATATGATTTTTGTAGGGATAACTTTCTTTAGCCATGATATTTTGAAAAAAACATGATTCCTTTTTAGTATGCTTGAAGTATTATTGTTTTTACGTCAATATCAAACTTTTGTTTTGAATCTTATGGATCTGAATATTCATGCCACATAAAGAAAGAATACATGATAAACATGTTAGGTAGCATTCCACATAAAAAAAATCTGTTTTTATCATTTACCTACTTAAGGACGAGCAGGAATTAAGCTTGGGGTTGCTTGATACGTCTCCAATGTATCTATATTCTGATTGTTCCATGCTAATATATTATAAATCTTGTATGTTTTATATGCATAAAAATTATGCAATTTTATATCATCTTTAGGACTAACTTATTAACCTAGCGGCCAGTGCCAGTTGCTGTTCTTCCCCTTGTTTTTGTCTTTACACAAAATCAATACCAAACGGAGTCCAAATGGAACAAAACTTTTTGATGATTTTTCTTGGACCACAAGGCACCGTGGAAGCCTCGGGAGGAGGCCAGAAGAGCCACAATGTGGTCACAAGCTCAGGGGCACGCCCCCATGGGGGCGCCCTCCAAGCTTGTGGGCCCTCGTGGCACTTCCAACCCTAATCTTTCTTCTATAAATACTCAAATATTCCACGTAGACCAGAGGACACACCAAAAATACTTTTTCGCCGCCGCAAGTTTCTATCTTTGTGAGATCCCATCTAGGGACCTTTTCTGGTACTCTACCGGAAGGGGATTCGATCACGGAGGGCTTCTACATCAACCTTGCTGCCCTTCCGATCATGTGTGAGTAGTTTACCACAGACCTATAGGTCCATAGCTAGTAGCTAGATGGCTTCTTCTCTCTCTTTGATCTTCAATTAATGTTCTACTCGATGTTCTTGGAGATCGATTCGATGTAATCTTGTTTCACGGTGTGTTTGTTGATATCCGATGAATTGTGGGTTTATGATTAGATTATCTATGAATATTATTTGAGTCTTCTCTGAATTCTTTTACATATGACTTATATAGCTTTGTATTTATCTCCGATCTATTGATTTGGTTTGGCCAACTAGATTGATTTTTCTTGCAATGGGAGAGGTGCTTTGTAATGGGTTCAATCTTGTGGTGCTCAATCCCAGTGACAGAAGGGGACATGACATGTATTTGTATTGCTGCCATTAAGGATAAAAAGATGGGGTTTGTTCATATTTATTGGATCTATCCCTCTACATCATGTCATCTTGCTTAAGGTGTTACTCCATTTTTGTTAATTTAATACACTAGATGCATGCTGGATAGCGGTCAATGTGTGGAGTAATAGTAGTAGATGCAGGTAGGATTCGATCTACTTGTCTCAGACGTGATGCCTATATACATGAGCATTGCCTTGGATATCGTCATAACTATGCACTTTTCTATCAATTGCTCAACAGTAATTTGTTTACCCACCGTATGCTTTCTTTCAAGAGAGAAGCCTCTAGTGAAAACTATGCCCCCCGGGTCTATCTTTTATCATATTGTTTTCAGATCTGTAAAATCAAAAACACAAAAATACCTTGCTGCAATTTATTTACTTTTATTATATTTTGCACTTTTACTTATCTTTTATATCTATCACTATCACATCGCATCCTTGCAAGTAACCGTGAAGGGATTGACAACCCCTTTATCACGTTGGGTGCAAGTATTTGTTTGTTTGTGTAGGTGCTATCATTGGAGACTTGTGTGTTCCTCCTACTGGATTGATACCTTGATTCTTAACTGAGGGAAATACTTATCTCTACTTTGCTGCATCACCCTTTCCTCTTCAAGGGAAAAACCAACGCAAGCTCAAGAAGTAGCAAATATCTACAAAACGAGCTAAAGAACACGAAAATCGACTCCGGATGAGTTAGTTATGGCCAAAACGGTTTTCGGAGTTGGGCTAAAACTGAGGGGTGCGGGTGCCCAATGTGGTCAGGGAGGGTTGGGCGAAATTTTCCCGGAGTCCGGGTGCGGGGTCCGGCTGCTCGAGATGGGCAGAGACTTGGCGAAAAATGTCCCAGGGGTCCGGGTGCCCAAGGTAAAGGGGTCCGGGTGCCCAGGGTAAAGGGGTCCGGGTACCCGGGGTAGGCCTAGAGAACTCGATTTTGGGCAAAATTTTCAGATCTTGGACTAGGAACGAAATAACTTGATTTCAAGCTCCAAACTGGATGGGTAAAAACAAAATTTGGGGCTAGGGCATGCCAACAGAGGTAGATCCACTTGCAAAACACTAGATCCACAGATGAAAATCAACAAAAACTTACAAGAACCAACGAAATGTAAAAAAATTGGTATGGCCATTTTTTGCTGAGGATTTTCGAATTGGGACAAAGGGTAACAAAATTAGGCTAGAAAACGAGGGGGGAGGACTCCAAATTTGTGTCAACCATGGCTTTGATCCAAGATGTTGTAGGGCGGAGACCCTAAGGGGAGATCTTTGATGAATTGGAGGGAGATTCCACGAACAACACGGGGAATAACACGAAGAAATCACAAGAGGAACACTCAAGAACAAGAGCAATCACACATCCACTAGACTGAAATCCACACAAGATCCACAAAGGTACATGAACAACAAAGGGAACAAAGATACAAGGTAGAGTTCATCCCAAATCCAAGGGGAGATGAGGTCTTAATAGATCCTTCCTTAGATGGGGTCTTGGTATCCACTAGGGATCTTCTCTTAGGAGGTCTTGATCTCCATGGGAGAGGGTAGATAGGAGCAAAGCTCTAGTAGATCATATCATGTACTTTGCTAACCCTAGATATGAGGAGGGGAAAGAGTATATATAGCCTAGGGACGAATTGGGGGAAAACAGGGGTACAGGGGTCATTGGCCCCTAATGCACACATGCATGGTCGGGAGGGTCCAAGCACCCGGGGTAAAGGGTCCGGGCACCCAAGGGAGTCGCCTGGGGAGAGGGCTGGGCACCCGGAGGTGGAGGTTCGGGAACCTGGGTGTGGAGGCGTGACCCGGGGTTGCGCCCAGGTGGAGGGCACCCAGGGTGGAGGAGGTCGGGCACCCGGGGTGTCCTGGGGCTTTGCCCACCCCGCGGTTGCACATCCGGGCACCCAAGGGTCCTCTTGTCTGGGCACCCAAGGGTCCTCTTGTCTGGGCACCCAAGGCTCCTCTTGTCCAGGCACCCAGGGTGTCCAGGAGGTCATCGGTCTTCCACGTCTTGGGGTCCCTCCTTCTCCTCCTCCTCCATGGGGCTCTGTGTGGGCTTGGTTCTCCCTCCTTGGTTCTTCATGATCTTCTCCTTGGTACCTAACAATGCATAATGTTTTTGATTGAGGTAGAAGCGATTTCTCATGTGAATCCAAAGGGAGCTCGAAGAGGAAAGAGGTAACCTCGGTTTTGATGACATGTGCTGGGCTCTCGTTGCGGTGGTGGTGGAATGTCCATGGGGATGAACGTGGGATGCTCCGCATCAGTATGCTTGCTCTCCCTTCTCTCACTCCCCCCCTCTAGTTGGAACCCTAGCGGATTTTGGTGTCGTATTCGCAGATGCACTCTAGATATGACTATTGGATTAGGGTTTTTGTGTGTGGTGTTTTCTAGTACAAACCCTTGGTCCTCTGGATCAGAGAAAACATTAGTGTTATTTCTCTTCTCTAATAATTCAGAGATGAAATCGACCTACATTCATTATGTTTCTTGGTCACTCTTCCCATTGACAACCATTGCTTATCTATTTTATTTTAATCAATTTTCTAATGTTTGTTTTGTTTTGAGTATGGCACACCATCTCTTAACATAAGCACGAATTATGTACTGACATTAGTACATTATTACCAGGAAATGTTTCCATGTTTTGCCTTATTGTTGTTTCGTTCCTAGATGATTAAAGGCCAAGCGCTTCCTTGCAGGCTAGGCCTCCTATGGAAAATGAGGAAAATCAGAATCCATTTCCGTTGAGCAGGCCGGTAAAAATATGTTGTTTCGTTGATTCTCAATATCTCATTTCTGTCTGATTGGGTAACTGATAAGCTTACAATCCATTCCACGGGCATTGTTGTTTCTAAAGGCAGTTTCAGATGCATCAGTCACTGGAATCATAGTTCTCAATGTATACAATGTATCTTGCTTCCTCAAGCGGGCAGAAACTCATGTGGACATTTTATTGAAGGCTGCACTTCTAGGACTTCCATTCTCGATTCTACCAATTTTGTTGTTCACATGCATCATCATTAAGGTGGTTGAGCAAGGTGGCTCTAGTCTGTATATCGGAGCCTTGCTTATTTTATCTCAGTTTATATATATATCTACGTGCTTGGGGGCGTAATGATGATGACGATGTTTCAAGATTCAAGAATAATTGTGGCTTCGGTGAACATTTTTTGTATTGTCATCAAGATATGGGTTTGTGTTTCCAACCATCCAAAGGTCACGTTCAACGACATTGTTTTTCATAAAAAATATTTATTGTTGTAACTGTGATGTTGTTAGATAACCTCTGCTCTTCCAATCTTAGTTTTTGATGATCATCAGTCCCAACCGAGTAGATCTCAAGAACGGTCTTGACATGATTTCAGTTCAGAGCATTGTCAATGTGACCTACACCAAGGGCGTGGCAGGGGTGGGCCCCGAGCACTCTATGCGGGCCAATTCAATCAAGATCTCCCTTGTAAGTACCCTTCTCGTGTTCAATTCAATGTGTTAAGTTAAAAAGAAAAGAAGAAAGATCTCCCTTGTAAGTACCCTTCCCGATTAACACATTTATTATGCCTCTGTGGAACACTCAAAACTGTCTATGCCTCAAGGAAGTTATAATATTCTTTTTAGCATGGTGGTTCGTGCCTGTAATTATGAAAAGAAACCATATACCTTGAATTCTTAGAAGAAATGCATTACAACAGTTTTACCCTTGTACTAATGCTTTCTCATCATCGACTGTAGTTAGTTATTATTTGAGTTGGATAAACTCGGGAAGTTGTGTCCAGTTTATATTGGGATAGGCTATGTGGGCTCTCTTAGAGGTGTGCTCAATTTTTTTGGCAACCGAATACATAGTCATCCATCCGTGTTAGGCGCAAAGCTATATTCCACCCTCTTCATTTCCAATCAAACGTTGCTATCTCCCCTACCTAACCTTTTGTATTTTATAATTAATGTTTTGCAGAACATTTGCTTTGTGTTGTATCTAGTGTTCTACATTGGCTTCATGCTCGTGTTGGCCATTGTTGCTGAGAACTGGTGGCATGCCCTGCTGGCTATCTCACCGAGCGGTCATTTAGGGGCCTTAGCTGGTGATCCGGGCTATTTCCCTCTCGATGTTGAAGCTTATCCCCCATCGTCTCACTGACCGACCTTGAACCCTGTTATTTTTGGGTCATATCTAGTATTCAGAGTTTGCCTCGATTTGGTACCTTTCATGGCGCCCGTGACCAAACAGTGCTTTACCCCTAGATGTCCAATCAGCTGCTGCGCCTCAACGGATTTCGGGAGAACCAGCTAGCTCGGGTTCGAGTGGCATTTCACCCCTAACCACAACTCATCCGTTGATTCTTCAACATCACCGGTTCGGACCTCCGCTTAGTTTCATCCAAGCTTCATCCTGGTCATGGATAGATCACCCAGGTTCGGGTCCATAAGCAGTGACAATCGCCCTATTAAGACTCGCTTTCGCTATGGCTCCGGTGGGTTCCGTTCCCTTAACCAAGCCACTGCCTATGAGTCGCCGGCTCATTCTTCAACAGGCACGCAGTCAGAGATCACTTTCCCCTCCCATTGCTTGGGAGCTTAGCACGGTTTCACGTTCTATTACATTACCCACTGGGGGTTCTTTTTGTTGGGGAACGTAGTAATTTCAAAAAAATTCCTACGCACACGCAAGACCGTAAGCGGAAGCGTTGTGACAACGCGGTTGATGTAGTCGTACATCTTCACGATCGACCGATCCTAGTACCGAACGTACGGCACCTCCGCGATCTGCACACGTTCATCTTGGTGACGTCCCACGAACTCACGATCCAGTAGAGCTTCGAGGGAGAGTTCCGTCAGCACGACGGCATGATGACAGTGTTGATGAAGCTACCGACACAGGGCTTTGCCTAAGCACCACTACGATATGACCGAGGTGGATTATGGTGGAGGGGGGCACCGCACACGGCTAAAAGATCAATAATCAATATAAGTGATATGATATGGCCATCATCATCTTGTGCCTTTGATCTCCATCTCCAAAGCACCGTCATGATCACCATCGTCACCGGCACGACACCTTGATCTCCATCGTAGCATCGTTGTCGTCTCGCCAACTATTGCTTCTACCACTATCGCTACCGCTTAGTGATAAAGTAAAGCAATTACATGGTGATTGCATTTCATACACTAAAGCGACAACCATATGGCTCCTGCCAGTTGCCGATAACTCTGTTACAAAACATGATCATCTCATACAATAAAATTTAGCATCATGTCTTGACCATATCACATCACAACATGCCCTGCAAAAACAAGTTAGACGTCCTCTACTTTGTTGTTGCAAGTTTTACGTGGCTGCTACAGGCTGAGCAAGAATCGTTCTTACCTACCCATCAAAACCACAATGATATTTCGTCAAGTATGTGTTGTTTTAACCTTCACAACAACCGGGCGTAGCCACACTCGATTCAACTAAAGTTGGAGAAACTGACACCCGCCAGCAACCTGTGTGCGAAGCACGTCGGTAGAACCAGTCTCGTGTAAGCGTACGCGTAATGACGGTCCGGGGCGCTTCATCCAACAATACCGCCGAATCAAAGTATGACATGCTGGTAAGCAGTATGACTTGTATCGCCCACAACTCACTTGTGTTCTACTCGTGCATATAACATCTACGCATAAACCGGGCTCGGATGCCACTGTTGGGGAACATAGTAATTTAAAAAAAATCCTACGCACACGCAAGATCATGGTGATGCATAGTAACGAGAGGGGAGAGTGTCATCCATCTACCCTCGTGGACCGTAAGCGGAAGTGTTATGACAACGCGGTTGATGTAGTCGTACGTCTTCATGATCGACCGATCCTAGTACCGAACGTACGACACCTCCACGATCTGCACACGTTCAGCTCGGTGATGTCCCACAAACTCACGATCCAGTAGAGCTTCGAGGGAGAGTTCGTCAGCACGACGGCATGATGACGGTGTTGATGAAGCTACCGACGTAGGGCTTCGCCTAAGCACCGCTACGATAGGACCGAGGTGGATTATGGTGGAGGGGGGCACCGCACACGGCTAAAAGATCAATGATCAACTTGTGTGTCCATGGGGTGCCCCCCTCCCCCGTATATAAAGGAGTGGAGGAGGGGGAGGAGGCCGGCCTCCTAGGCGCGCCCCAAGGGGAGTCCTACTCCCACCGGGAGTAGGATCCCCCCTCTCCAAGAGTAGGAGTAGGAGGGAAGGAAGGAGGAGAGAGGGGGAAGGAAAAAAGGGGGCGCCCCCCCCCCATTCCTTGTCCAATTCGAACTAGAGGGGGGGCGGCCTGCCCTGGCCGCCCCTTCCTCTCTCCACCAAGGCCCATGAGGCCCATTACACTCCCCGGGGGGTTCTGGTAACCCCTCGGTACTCCGGTATTCATCCAAACTCACTCGGAACCCTTCCAAAGTCCAAACATAGTCATCCAATATATCGATCTTTATGTCTCGACCATTTCGATACTCCTCGTCATGTCCATGATCATATCCGAGACTCCGAGCTACCTTCGGTTCATCTAAACACATAAACTCATATTACTGATCGTCATCGAACGTTAAGCGTGCGGATCCTACGGGTTCGAGAACTATGTAGACATGACCGAGACATGTCTCCGGTCAATAACCAATAGCGGAACCTGGATGGTCATATTGGTTCCTACATATTCTACGAAGATCTCTATCGGTCAAACCGCATAACAACATACGTTGTTCCCTTTGTCATCGGTATGTTACTTGCCCGAGATTCAATCGTCGGTATCTCAATACCTAGTTCAATCTCGTTACTAGCAAGCCTCTTTACTCGTTCCGTAATACATCATCCCGCAACTAACTCATTAGTTACATTGCTTGCAAGGCTTATAGTGATGTGCATTACCGAGAGGGCCCAGAGATACCTCTCCGACAATCGGAGTGACAAATCCTAATCTTGATCTATGCCAACTCAACAAGTACCATCAGAGACACCTGTAGAGCACCTTTATAATCACCCAGTTATGTTGTGATGTTTGGTAGCACATAAGGTGTTCCTCCGGTACTTGGGAGTTGCATAATCTCATAGTCTGAGGAACATGTATAAGTCATGAAGAAAGCAGTAGCAATGAAACTGTAACGATCATAATGCTAAGCTAACGAATGGGTCTTGTCCATCACATCATTCTCCTAACTATGTGATCTCGTTCATCAAATGACAACACATGTTTATGGTTAGGAAACATAACCATGTTTGATAAACGAGCTAGTCAAGTAGAGGCATACTAGGGACACTTTGTTTTGTCTATGTATTCACACATGTACTAAGTTTTCGGTTAACAAAACAATTCTAGCATGAATAATAAACATTTATCATGAAATAAGGAAATAAATAATAACTTTATTATTGCCTCTAGGGCATATTTCCTTCAGTCTCCCACTTGCACAAGAGTCAATAATCTATCTCACATCACGATATGATTTAACACCAATAATTCACATCACCATGTGATTAACACCCATAGTTCACATCGCCATGTGACCAACACTCAAAGGGTTTACTAGAGTCAGTAATCTTAGTTCACATCGCCATGTGATTAACACCCAAAGAGTACTAAGGTGTGATTATGTTTTGTTTGTGAGAGAAGTTTAGTCAACGGGTCTGCCATATTCAGATCCGTATGTATTTTGCAAATTTCTATGTCAACAATGCTCTGCGCGAAGCTACTCTAGCTAATTGCTCCCACTTTCAATATGTATCCAGATTGAGACTTAGAGTTATCTGGATCAGTGTCAAAACTTGCATCGATGTAACCCTTTACGATGAACCTTTTGTCACCTCCATAATCGAGAAACATATCCTTATTCCACTAAGGATAATTTTGACCGCTTTCAAGTGATCTACTTCTAGACCACTATTGTACTCCCTTGCCAAACTCAGTGTAGGGTATACAATAGATCTAGTACACAGCATGGCATACTTTATAGAACCTATGACTGAGGCATAGGGAATGACTTTCATTCTCTTTCTATCTTCTGTCGTGGTCGGGCTTTGAGTCTTACTCAATTTCACACCTTGTAACACTGCAAGAACTCTCTCTTTGACTGTTCCATTTTGAACTACTTCAAAATCTTGTCAAGGTATGTACTCATTGAAAAACTTATCAAGCGTTTTGATCTATCTCTATAGATCTTGATGCTCAATATGTAAGCAGATTTACCGAGGTCTTTCTTTGAAAAACTCCTTTCAAACACTCCTTTATGCTTTCCAGAAAATTCTACATCATTTCCGATCAACAATATGTCTTTCACATATACTTATCAGAAAATTGTAGTGCTCCCACTCACTTTCTTGTAAATACAGGCTTCACCGCAAGTCTGTATAAATCTATATGCTTTGATCAGCTCATCAAAGCATATATTCCAATTCCGAGATGCTTTGCACCAGTCTATGGATGGATCACTGGAGCTTGCACTTTTTGTTAGCACCTTTAGGATTGACAAAACCTTTTGGTTGCATCATATACAACTCTTCTTTAAGAAATCCATTAAGGAATGTAGTTTTGACATCCATTTGCCAGATTTCATAAAATGTGGCAATTTGCTAACATGATTCAGACAGACTTAAGTATCGCTACGAGTGAGAAAATATCATCATAGTCAACACCTTGAACTTTGTCAAAAACCTTTTTCGGTAAGTCTAGCTTTGTAGATAGTAACACTACTATCAGCGTCCGTCTTCCTCTTGAAGATCCATTTATTTTCTATGGCTTGCCAATCATCGGGCAAGTCAACCAAAGTCCACACTTTGTTCTCATACATGGATCCCATCTCAGATTTCATGGCCTCAAGCCATTTCGCGGAATCTGGGCTCATCATCGCTTCCTCATAGTTCGTAGGATCGTCATGGTCAAGTAACATGAACTCCAGAATAGGATTACCGTACCACTGCAGTGCGGGCATTACTCTGGTTGACCTACGAGGTTCGGTAGTAACTTGATCTGAAGTTTCGTGATCTCTATCATTAACTTCCTCACTAATTGGTGTAGGAATCACTGGAACTGATTTCTGTGATGAACTATTTTCCAGTTCGGGAGCAGGTACAATTGCCTCATCAAGTTCTACTTTCCTCCCACTCACTTCTTTCGAGAGAAACACCTTCTCTAGAGAGGATCCATTCTTAGCAATGAATGTCTTGCCTTCGGATCTGTGATAGAAGGTGTACCCAACATTTTCTTTTGAGTATCCTATGAAGACGCACTTCTCCGATTTAGGTTCGAGTTTATAAGGTTGAAATTTTTTCACATAAGCATTGCAACCCCAAACTTTAATAAACGATAGCTTAGGTTTCTTGCTAAACCATAGTTCATACAGTGTCATCTCAACGGATTTAGATGGTGCCCTTATTTAATGTGAATGCATTTGTCTCTAATGCATAACCCCAAAACGATAGTGGTAAATCGGTAAGAGACATCATAAATCGCACCATATCCAGTAAAGTACGATTACGACGTTCGGACGCACCATTACGTTGTGGTGTTTCGGGTGGCGTGAGTTGCGAAACTATTCTGCATTGTTTCAAATGAAGACCAAACTCGTAACTCAAATATTCTCCTCCACGATCAGATCGTAGAAACTTTATTTTTCTTGTGATGATGATTTTCCACTTCACTCTGAAATTCTTTGAACTTTTCAAATGTTTCAGGCGTATGTTTCATTAAGTAGATATACCCATATCTGCTCAAATCATCTGTGAAGGTCAGAAAATAACGATACCCGCCGTGAGCCTCAACACTCATCGGATCGCATACATCAATATGTATTATTTCCAATAAATCAGTTGCTCGCTCCATTGTTCCGGAGAACGGAGTCTTAGTCATCTTGCCCATGAGGCATGGTTCACAAGCATCAAGTGATTCCAAAAGCCCATCAGTATGGAGTTTCTTCATGTGCTTTACACCAATATGACCTAAACGGCAGTTCCACAAATATGTTGCACTATCATTATCAACTTTGCATCTTTTGGCATCAATATTATGAATATGTGTATCACTACGACCAAGATTCAATAAACCATTCACCTTGGGTGTATGACCTCAGAAGGTTTTATTCATGTAAACAGAATAACAATTATTCTTTGACTTGAATGAATAATTGTATTGCAATAAACATGATCCAATCATATTATGCTCAACGCAAACACCAAATAACATTTATTTTAGGTTCAACACTAATCCCAAAGGTAAAGGGAGTGTGTGATGGTAATCTTATCAACCTTGGAATCACTTCCAACTCACATCATCACCTCGCCCTTAACTAGTCTCTGTTTATTTTGCAACTCCCGTTTCGAGTTACTACTCTTAGCAACTGAACCAGTATCAAATAAAGAGGGGTTGCTATAAACACTAGTAAAGTACACATCAATAACATGTATATCAAATATACTTTTATTTACTTTGCCATCCTTCTTATCCGCCAAGTATCTAGGGCAGTTCCACTTCCAGTGATCATTTCCTTTGAAGTGAGAAGCACTCAGTTTCAGGCTTGGGTCTAGCTTTGGGCTTCTTCATGGGAGTGGAAACTTTCTTGCCATTCGTCTTGAAGTTCCCTTTCTTTCCCTTGCCCTTTTACTTGAAACTAGTGGTCTTGTCAACCATCAACACTTGATGCTTTTCTTGATTTCTACCTTCGCTGATTTCAGCATCGCGAAGAGCTTGGGAATCGTTTCCGTTATCCCTTGCATATTATAGTTCATCACGAAGTTCTAGTAACTTGGTGACAGTGACTAGAGAACTCTGTCAATCACTATCTTATCTGGAAGATTAACTCCCACTTGATTCAAGTGATTGCAGTACTCAGACATTCTGAGCACATGCTCACTAGCTGACCTATTCTCCTCCATCTTGTAGGCAAAGTACTGTCAGAGGTCTCATACCTCTCGACACGGGCATGAGTATGAAATACCAATTTCAACTCTTGGAACATCTTATATGCTCCATGGCGTTCAAAAATTTTTCGAAGTCCCAGTTCGAAGACGTAAAGCATGGTGCACTAAACTATCAAGTAGTCATCATACCGAGCTTTGTCAAACATTCATAATGTGTGATTCTGCTCCTGCAATAGGTCTGTCACCTAGCGGTGCATCAAGGACATAATTCTATTCTTTTATGCAGCAATGAGGATAATCCTCAGATCACGGACCAAGTCCGGATCATTGCTACTATCATCTTTCAACTTATTTTTCTCTAGGAACATATGAAAAATAAACTGGAAGCTACATCGCAAGATATTGATCTACAACATAGATATGCGAATACTATCAGGACTAAGTTCATGATAAATTAAAGTTCAATTAATCAAATTACTTAAGAACTCCCATTTAGATAGACATCCCTCTAATCATCTAAGTGATCACGTGATCCAAATCAACTAAACCATGTCCGATCATCACGTGAGATGGAGTAGTTTTCAATTGTGAACATCACTATGTTGATCATATCTACTATATGATTCACGCTCGACCTTTCGGTCTCAGTGTTCCGAGGCCATATCTGTATATGCTAGCTCAGCAAGTTTAACTCGAGTATTTTGCGTGTGCAAAACTGACTTGCACACGTTGTATGTGAACGTAGAGCTTACCACACCCGATCATCACGTGGTGTCTCGGCACGACGAACTTTTCGCAATGGTCCATACTCAGGGAGAACACTTTGTTGGGGAACATAGTAATTTCAAAAATATTCCTACGCACACGCAAGATCATGGTGATGCATATCAACGACAGGGGAGAGTGTTGTCTACATACCCTCGTAGACCGTAAGCGGAAGCATTATATCAACGCGGTTGATGTAGTCGTACGTCTTCACGATTCGACCGATCCAAGTACCGAAAGCACGACACCTCCAAGTTTTGCACACGTTCGGCTCGGTGACGTCCTCGCCTTCTCGATCCAGCAAGAGGGGCGAAGTAGTAGATGAGTTCCAGCAGCACGACGGCCTGGTGACGGTGTTGGTGAAGAACAATCTTCGCAGGGCTTTGCCTAAGCACTACGAAAAACTATGACGGAGGATAAACTAGAGGAGACGGGGTTGCCGGCACACGGCTTGGTGTTTCTTGATCTGTCTTGGGTGCTAGCCCTACCCCTCTATTTATATGTTGAGCCTTTTGGGTCGAAACTTGGAGTAGAAGCCTCCACAAAGTCGGTTTCACCCAAAAGGCAAGAGTCCTTCTCGGACTCCAGGGCCAGACACCAGGGTTCCCGGCGTGCGGACCTGCACGCCGAGGACCACGGCGTCAGCCTCGGACTCCGCAAAACTTCCTTTTGCGCTTTCCAACAACCTCGTGGACTTTCCCCTTTGGCCTAGATAAAGTGTTCTCATGCCCAAACATTTCAGGAAACATCCGGAACCCCTTCCGATGGATTCTGGAACCTTTCCGGAGATCAAACACTACTATCCACATATCAATCTTTACTTCTGGACCATTCCGGAGTTCCTCGTCATATCCGTGATCTCATCCAAAACTCCGAACAACATTCGGTCACCAACATACATAACTCATAGTACTATATCGTCAGCGAGCGTTAGCGTGCGGACCCTACGGGTTCGAGAACTATGTAGACATGACCGAGACACCTCTCTTGTCAATAACCAATAGCGGTCCCTGGATGCCCATATTGGCTCCTACATATTCAACGAAGATCTTCATCGGTCAGACCGCATAACAACATACGTTGTTCCCTTTGTCATCGGTATGTTACTTGCCCGAGATTCGATCGTCGGTATCTCAATACCTAGTTCAATCTCGTTATCGCAAGTCTCTTTACTCGCTCCATAATACATCATCCTGCAACTAACTCATTAGTTGCAATGCTTGCAAGGCTTATAGTGATGTGCATTACCGAGTGGGCCAGAGATACTTCTCCGACAATCGGAGTGACAAATCCTAATCTCGAAATACGCCAACCCAACAAGTACCTTTGGAGACACTGTACAACACCTTTATAATCACCCAGTTACGTTGTGATGTTTGGTAGCACACAAAGTGTTCCTCCGGTAAACGGGAGTTGCATAATCTCATAGTCATAGGAACATGTATAAGTCATGAAGAAAGCAGTAGCGTATCACTAAACGATCGAAAGTGCTAAGCTAACGGAATGGGTCAAGTCAATCACATCATTCTCCTAATGATGTGATCCCATTAATCAAATGACAACTCATGTCAATGGCTAGGAAACATAACCATCTTTGATCAACGAGCTAGTCAAGTAGAGGCATACTAGTGACACTGTTTGTCTATGTATTCACACAAGTATTATGTTTCCGGTTAATACAATTCTAGCATGAACAATAAACATTTATCATGATATAAGGAAATAAATAATAACTTTATTATTGCCTCTAGGGTCAATAATCTAGATAACACAGTAATGATTCTAACACCCATGGAACCTTGGTGCTAATCATGTCTTGCTCGTGGAAGAGGCTTAGTCAACGGGTCTGCGACATTCAGATCCGTATGTATCTTGCAAATTTCTATGTCTCCCACCTGGACTAAATCCCGGATGGAATTGAAGCGTCTCTTGATGTGCTTGGTCCTCTTGTGAAATCTGGATTCCTTCGCCAAGGCAATTGCACCAGTATTGTCACAAAAGATTTTCATTGGACCCGATGCACTAGGTATGACACCTAGATCGGATATGAACCTCTTCATCCAGACTCCTTCATTTGCTACTTTCGAAGCAGCTATGTACTCCACTTCACATGTAGATCCCGCCACGACGCTTTGTTTAGAACTGCACCAACTGACAGCTCCACCGTTTAATGTAAACACATATCCGGTTTGCGATTTAGAATCGTCCGGATTAGTGTCAAAGCTTGCATCAACGTAACCATTTACGATGAGCTCTTTGTCACCTCCATAAATGAGAAACATATCCTTAGTCCTTTTCAGGTATTTCAGGATGTTCTTGACCGCTGTCCACTCCTGGATTACTTTGGTACCTCCCTGCTAGACTTATAGCAAGGCACACATCAGGTCTGGTACACAGCATTGCATACATGATAGAGCCTATGGCTGAAGCATAGGGAACATCTTTCTTTTCTCTCTATCTTCTGCAGTTGGTCGGGCATTGAGTCTTACTCAACTTCACACCTTGTAACACAGGCAAGAACCCTTTCTTTGTTTGATCCATTTTGAACTTCTTCAAAACTTTGTCAAGGTATGTGCTTTGTGAAAGTCCAATTAAGCGTCTTGATCTATCTCTATAGATCTTGATGCCCAATGTATAAGCAGCTTCACCGAGGTCTTTCATTGAAAAACTCTTGTTCAAGTATCCCTTTATGCTATCCAGAAATTCTATATCATTTCCAATCAGCAATACGTCATCCACATATAATATCAGAAATGCTACAGAGCTCCCACTCACTTTCTTGTAAATACAGGCTTCTCCAAAAGTCTGTACAAAACCAAATGCTTTGATCACACTATCAAAGCGTTTATTCCAACTCTGAGAGGCTTGCACCAGTCCATAAATGGATCGTTGGAGCTTGCACACTTTGTTAGCTCCCTTTGGATCGACAAAACCTTCCAGTTGCATCATATACAACTCTTCTTCCAGAAATCCATTCAGGAATGCAGTTCTGACATCCATTTGCCAAATTTCATAATCATAAAATGCGGCAATTGCTAACATGATTCGGACAGACTTAAGCATCTCTACGGGTGAGAAGTTCTCATCGTAGTCAATCCCTTGATTTTGTCGAAAACCTTTCGCAACAAGTCGAGCTTTATAGACAGTAACATTACCGTCAGCGTCAGTCTTCTTCCTGAAGATCCATTTATTCTCAATTGCTTGCCGATCATCGGGCAAGTCAACCAAAGTCCACACTTTGTTCTCATATATGGATCCCATCTCAGATTTCATGGCTTCAAGCCATTTCGCTTCTTCATAGTTCATAGGTTCGTCATTGTCTAGTAACATAACTTCCAGAATAGGATTACCGTACCACTCTGTTGCGCATCTTACTCTGGTTGATCTACGAGGTTCAGTGACAACTTGATCTGAAGTTTCATGATCATCATCATTAACTTCCTCACTAATTGGTGTAGGTGTCGCAGAAACCGGTTCCTGTGATGAACTACTTTCCAATAAGGGAGTAGGTACAGTTAACTCATCAAGTTCTACTTTCCTCCCACTCACTTCTTTCGAGAGAAACTCCTGCTCTAGAAAAACTCCGAATTTAGCAACAAAAGTCTTGCCTTCGGATCTGTGATAGAAGGTGTACCCAATAGTCTCCTTTGGGTATCCTATGAAGACACATTTCTCCGATTTGGGTTCGAGCTTATTAGGTTGAAGCTTTTTCACATAAGCATCGCAGCCCCAAACTTTAAGAAACAAGAACTTTGGTTTCTTGCCAAACCACGATTCATAAGGCGTCGTCTCAACGGATTTCGATGGTGCCCTATTTAACGTGAATGCGGTCGTCTCTAAAGCATAACCCCAAAAGCGATAGCGAAATCAGTAAGAGACATCATAGATCACACCATATCTAGTAAAGCACGATTACGACGTTCGGACACACCATTACTGTTGTGGTGTTCGGTGGCGTGAGTTGCGAAACTATTCCGCATTGTTTCAAATGAAGACCAAACTCATAACTCAAATATTCTCCTCCACGATCAGATCGTAGAAACTTTATTTTCTTGTTACGATGATTTTCAACTTCACTCTAAAATTCTTTGAAATTTTCAAACGTTTCAGACTTATGTTTCATTAAGTAGATATACCCATATCTGCTTAAATCATCTGTGAAGGTGAGAAAATAACGATATCCGCCACGAGCCTCAACATTCATCGGACCACATACATCTGTATGTATGATTTCCAACAAATCTGTTGCTCTCTCCATAGTACCGGAGAACGACGTTTTAGTCATCTTGCCTATGAGGTACGGTTCGCAAGTACCAAGTGATTCATAATCAAGTGGTTCCAAAAGTCCATCGGTATGGAGTTTCTTCATGCGCTTTACACCGATATGACCTAAACGGCAGTGCCACAAATAAGTTGCACTATCATTATCAACTCTGCATCTTTTGGCTTCAATATTATGAATATGTGTATCACTACTATCGATATTCAACAAAAATAGACCACTCTTCAAGGGTGCATGACCATAAAAGATATTACTCATATAAATAGAACAACCATTATTGTCTGATTTAAATGAATAACCATCTCGCATCGAACTAGATCCAGATATAATGTTCATGCTCAACGCTGGCACCAAATAACAATTATTTAGGTCTAATACTAATCCCGAAGGTAGATGTAGAGGTAGCGTGCCGAACGCGATCACATCGACTATGGAACCATTTCCCACGCGCATCGCGCGCATCGTCCTTAGCCAATCTTCGCTTAATCCGTAGTCCATGTTTCGAGTTGCAAATATTAGCAACAGAACCAGTATCAAATACCCATGTGCTACTGCGAGCATTAGTAAGGTACACGTCAATCACATGTATATCACATATACCTTTGATCACCTTGCCATCCTTCTTATCCGCCAAATACTTGGGGCAGTTCCTGGCTAAAGGACTACCGCTTGCAGTAGAAGCACTCAGTCTCAGGCTTAGGTCCAGACTTGGGTTTCTTCTCTTGAGCAGCAACTTGCTTGCTGTTCTTTTTGAAGTTCCCCTTCTTCTTCCCTTTACCCTTTTTCTTGAAACTGGTGGTCTTATTGACCATCAACACTTGATGCTCCTTCTTGATTTCTACCTCCGCTGCCTTTAGCATTGCGAAGGGCTCGGGAATTACCTTATCCATCCCTTGCATATTATAGTTCATCACGAAGCTCTTGTAGCTTGGTGGCAGTGATTGGAGAATTCTGTCAATGATGCTATCATCCGGAAGATTAACTCCCGGTTGAATCAAGTGATTGCGATCTGCGGACATCTTGAGTATATGCTCACTGACAGCTATTCTCCTCCATCTTGCAGCTATAGAACTTATTGGAGACTTCATATCTCTCAATCCGGACATTCTTTTGAAATATTAACTTCAACTCCTGGAACATCTCATATGCTCCATGACATTCAAAATGTCGTTGAAGTCCCGGTTCTAAGCCGTAAAGCATGGCACACTGAACTATCGAGTAGTCATCAACATGCGACTGCCAGACATTCACAATGTCTGATTCTTTGGCGCGGTGGTACACCTAGCGGTGCTTCCAGGATGTAACTTTTCTGTGCAGCAATGAGGATAATCCTCACGTTACGGACCCAGTCCGTGTAATTGCTACCATCATATTTCAACTTTGCTTTCTCAAGGAACGCAATAAAATTCAACGGAACAACAGCACGGGCCATCTATCTACAATCAACATAGACAAGCAAGATACTATCAGGTACTAAGTTCATGATAAATTTAAGTTCAATTAATCATATTACTTAAGAACTCCCACTTAGATAGACATCCCTCTAATCCTCTAAGTGATCACGTGATCCAAATCAACTAAACCATGTCCGATCATCACGTGAGATGGAGTAGTTTCAATGGTGAACATCACTATGTTGATCATATCTACTATATGATTCACGCTCGACTTTTTGGTCTCCGTGTTCCGAGGCCATATCTGTTATATGCTAGGCTCGTCAAGTTTAACCTGAGTATTCCACGTGTGCAACTGTTTTGCACCCGTTGTATTTGAACGTAGAGCCTATAACACCCGATCATCACGTGGTGTCTCACCACGAAGAACTTTCGCAACGGTGCATACTCAGGGAGAACACTTATACTTTGATAATTTAGTGAGGGATCATCTTATAATGCTACCGTCAATCAAAGCAAGATAAGATGCATAAAAGATAAACATCACATGCAATCAATATAAGTGATATGATATGGCCATCATCATCTTGTGCATGTGATCTCCATCTCCGAAGCACCATCATGATCACCATCGTCACCGGCGCGACAGCTTGATCTCCATCGTAGCATCGTTGTCGTCTCGCCAATCTTATGCTTCTACGACTATCGCTACCGCTTAGTGATAAAGTAAAGCATTACAGGGCGATTACATTGCATACAATAAGCGACAACCATATAGCTCCCGCCGATTGCCGATAACTCGGTTACAAAACATGATCATCTCATACAATAAAATTTAGCATCATGTCTTGACCATATCACATCACAACATGCCCTGCAAAAACAAGTTAGACGTCCTCTACTTTGTTGTGCAAATTTTACGTGGCTGCTACGGGCTTAGCAAGAACCGTTCTTACCTATGCATCAAAACCACAACGATAGTTTGTCAAGTTGGTGTTGTTTTAACCTTCGCAAGGACCGGGCGTAGCCACACTCGGTTCAACTAAAGTTGGAGAAACTGACACCCGCCAGCCACCTGTGTGCAAAGCACGTCGGTAGAACCAGTCTCGCGTAAGCGTCTGGCGTAATGTCGGTCCGGCCGCTTCATCCAAAAATACCGCCCGAACCAAAGTATGACATCTTTGGTAAGCAGTATGACTTATATCACCCACAACTCACTTGTGTTCTACTCGTGCATATGACATCTACGCATAAAACCAGGCTCTGATACCACTGTTGGGGAACGTAGTAATTTCAAAAATATTCCTACGCACACGCAAGATCATGGTGATGCATAGCAACGAGAGGGGAGAGTGTTGTCTATGTACCCTCGTAGACCGTAAGCGGAAGCGTTATATCAACGCGGTTGATGTAGTCGTACGTCTTCACGATCCGACCGATCCAAGTACCGAAAGCACGGCACCTCCGAGTTCTGCACACGTTCGGCTCGGTGACGTCCTCGCCTTCTCGATCCAGCAAGAGGGGCGAAGTAGTAGATGAGTTCCGGCAGCACGACGGCGTGGTGACGGTGTTGGTGAAGAACAATCTTCGCAGGGCTTCGCCTAAGCACTACGAAAAACTATGACATAGGATAAACTAGAGGAGACGGGGTTGCCGGCACACGGCTTGGTGTTTCTTGATCTGTTGAAAGTGCAACTATCCCTAGGTGGTTTTGGTAATTCATAACAACATATAGCTCATTGAGCTAATGCTATTCCAAGACTATTATTTCAGGAAAGCTCAATGAATGGCATGGCATGGATGATGAAAGTGGATCCTCAAAATACTAAGGGCAAAGGATTGGCTCAAGCTCAAAAGCTCAAGACTCTTCATTTTACATTTTAGTGATCCAAGATCACATTGAGTCTATAGGAAAAGCCAATACTATCAAGAAGGGATGAGGTGTTGCTTAATGAGCCTCTTGCTTCATGTGCTTAGTGATATGCTCCAAAACCCTCAACTACTTTCCCACATCCACATATGACCTAAACCTAAAGCCAAAATCGGTCACACTGATTCTTTCTATCCGGCGCCACCGATTCCAAAAGTCATAGACACTGCCACAAACCCTAAGCAAATCGATCTTACCGATAGGGATCTCGGTCTCACCGAGATGGGGTTGCAATCTCCGCTTCCCGTCAGAACGCTTCGGTCTAACCAAGTGAGCGATCGGTCCCACCGAGATTGCAATGTAAACTCTATGTTTCCTTTTGTAACATTTCGGTCTCACCGAAAAGAGCAAATCGGTCCCACCGAGTTTACGACCAACTCTCCGGAAAGCTTATTACCAAAATCGGTCCCACCGAGTTTGTGTAATCGGTCTTACCGAGATTACGTTATGCCCTAACCCTAACCATATCGGCCTCACCGAGATGCATGTCGATCCCAACCGAAAATCACTAACGGTCACTAGGTTTACTAATTCGGTCCGACCGAGTTTAACTATTCGGTCCCACCGAGTTTGGTAAATTGTGTGTAACGCAGTTAGATTTTGTGTGGAGGCTATATATACCCTCCACCTCCTCTTCATTCGTGGAGAGAGCCATCGTAATCGAACCTACACTTCCAACTTACCAGTTCTGAGAGAGAACCACCTACTCATGTGTTGAGGCCAAGATATTCCATTCCTACCATATGATTCTTGATCTCTAGCCTTCCCCAAGTTGCTTTCCACTCAAACCCTCTTTCCACCAGATCCAAATCCTATGAGAGAGAGTTGAGTGTTGGGGAGACTATCATTTGAAGCACAAGAGCAAGGAGTTCATCATCAACACACCATTTGTTACTTCTTGGAGAGTGGTGTCTCCTAGATTGGCTAGGTGTCACTTGGGAACCTGCGACAAGATTGTGGAGTTGAACCAAGGAGTTTGTAAGGGCAAGGAGATCGCCTACTTCGTGAAGATCTACCGCTAGTGAGGCAAGTCCTTCGTGGGCGGCGACCATGGTGGGATAGACAAGGTTGCTTATTCGTGGACCCTTCGTGGGTGGAGCCCTCCGTGGACTCAAGGCAGCTGTTACCCTTCGTGGGTTGAAGTCTCCATCAACGTGGATGTACGATAGCACCACCTATCGGAACCACGACAAAAACATCCGTGTCTCCAATTGCGTTTGAATCCTCAAAACCCTTCCCCTTACATTCTTGCAAGTTGCATGCTTTATTTTCCGCTGCCTATATACTCTTTGCATGCTTGCTTGAATTGTGTGATGATTACTTGACTTGTCCTAAAATATCTAAAATCTGCCAAACTATAAAATTGGGAAAAGGTTAAGTTTTTATTGGTCAAGTAGTCTAATCACCCCCCCCCCTCTAGACATACTTCAAGGTCCTACATCTGTCTTGGGTGCTAGCCCTACCCCTCTATTTATATGTTGAGCCTCGGGGTCGAAACTTGGAGTAAAAGCCTCCACAAAGTCGGTTTCACCCGAAAGGCAAGAGTCCATCTCGGACTCGGGGCGACGCCAGGGTTCGGCGTGCGGACCTGCACCGAGGACCTGGCGTCTGGCCCCTGGACTCCGCAAAATTTCCTTTTGCGCTTTCCAAAAACCTCATGGGCTTTCCCCTTTGGCCCGACCCAAATGGGCCAAGTCTCTGTGCTTAAGTGTCATCCCTGGATCGGTATCTTTGACACACCAAGACTCGAGGATTTATAACAGAGGTAAATCACATGTATAAATTAACATAAATACTATTACCTCAGTCCAAATAGCGGAAGTAACAAGGTTGTGGATTCCCATCAACACCAACGTCAAAGTTGAGTGTAGAAATCGCAACCCTAACGTATCACTTACTCGTCGTAAGATCCTGCAACATGAGACGTTGCAGCCACAAAGGGTCAGTACATTGAATGTCTTGGCAAATTCACACCAGAGAGCAATGCTGAAATATGGCTATCACTACATGCATATATGGCTGGTGGAAAAGCTCTATGGTTATAAGGGTTTCTTGAAAAGCCAATTTTTCCCTCATCGCAAAGGAATAAATTTTATTTAACTATCATGGTGGTTGTTAAACATTGAGAATGGTTGACAGCATTCTCAATCCCAATTAAAATATCATCATTAACCCCACAAAATTATTTAAAGTAACATGATGAGATTCACACGAAAATCCAAGTACTAGATACTCAAGATGTCCATAACCGGGGACACGGCTAATCATGATTAGTTTATACACTCTGCAGAGGTTTGTGCACTTTGCCCACAAGACTCGATCTCCTCCGTTTGATTTCTTGCACTACATGGTGTTTGAGAAACGGATGACCGAGACATAGTCTTTCAGAAGCACTAGCACCTTACGAATGGGTAGACCGTACCAACCTACAACCCCTACATCAGCTAGTCTACCGCTGTAAGAGTTCGCACAACTTAATCAACTATGCTAGAGCCCATAGTAGCATGTGGCTGCACACGGAAGTTACTAGCATGCATAATCTTATGATCCCTTTGAGCCTGGGTGGCGGTCCATAAAAAAAATAGGCAAATCCCGTCTACCCAGGTGCCTAGATAGGCAAATCCTGGAATAACCAGGTACCTCAATCCACCCAGATGTGTATTAATGTTTCCACCTTAAATAAACCATTAATTAACAATCTCACATCTGTCATGGATATTCACTCAAACCCAATCCACGTCTACGAGCATAGCATGGCATAATAAGCAAACGTAGAAGTAACTCCCAAGGGTTTGATAATAAATCAGGTAATAGGTACTACCTCAAACTACTTTCCCAAACCCACAATTTAATTAGATCCTAATCAATGCAATGTTTGAGGATTGATCTAATGCATAAAAACTGGGTATGAAAAGGGATATGATCAAAGTGTGAACTTGCCTGCATTGTTGATGAAGATGATTCGCACTCAGAACTCTTGATAGTTATACTCGTCACACTCCGGTCAATCTATCGTAAGCAAGCAATAGTAACCACACATACGCAATCACTCAAAATATTGGAAAAAATGAAGAAAACAATTTTGAAAACATCAAAACCAAGCAAATAACTCTTGCAACATAAAGCAATTTCTAACAGTACCAAAATTATGTGAATTTGGCCTTATCAGAAAGTTTAGGTCAAGAGCTTCGATTTTCAAAAAGAATCAACTAAATCAGAGTTACGAAACTCAAGTTACGATCAAACGAAGTTCAAATTCAAATCTGATCTAATTCAAATTTAAAACTTTCAAAAACGTTTTTGAGTTGAATTACTGGATAGAGGGGATCATAACTAGGACGTGGGCGTTGGTTCTACCGAGTTTGTGTAATCGGTCTTACCGAGATTACGTTATGCCCTAACCCTAACCATATCGGCCTCACCGAGATGCATGTCAGTCCCACCGAAAATCACTAACGGTCACTAGGTTTACTAATTCGGTCCGACCGAGTTTAACTATTCGGTCACACCGAGTTTGGTAAATTGTGTGTAACGGTTAGATTTTGTGTGGAGGCTATATATACCCCTCCACCTCCTCTTCATTCGTGGAGAGAGCCATCAGAACGAACCTACACTTCCAACTTACCAGTTACGAGAGAGAACCACCTACTCATGTGTTGAGGCCAAGATATTCCATTCCTACCATATGAATCTTGATCTCTAGCCTTCCCCAAGTTGCTTTCCACTCAAACCCTCTTTCCACCAGATCCAAATCCTATGAGAGAGAGTTGAGTGTTGGGGAGACTATCATTTGAAGCACAAGAGCAATGAGTTCATCATCAACACACCATTTGTTACTTCTTGGAGAGTGGTGTCTCCTAGATTGGCTAGGTGTCACTTGGGAGCCTCCGACAAGATTGTGGAGTTGAACCAAGGAGTTTGTAAGGGCAAGGAGATCGCCTACTTCGTGAAGATCTACCGCTAGTGAGGCAAGTCCTTCGTGGGCGACGGGCATGGTGGGATAGACAAGGTTGCTTCTTCGTGGACCGTTCATGGGTGGAGCCCTCCGTGGACTCGCGCGGCCGTTACCCTTCATGGGTTGAAGTCTCCATCAACGTGGATGTACGATAGCACCACCTATCGGAATCACGCCAAAAATCTCCGTGTCTACAATTGCGTTTGAATCCTCCAAACCCTTCCCTTACATTCTTGCAAGTTGCATGCTTTATTTTCCGCTGCCTATATACTCTTTGCATGCTTGCTTGAATTGTTTTATTATTTCTTGACTTGTCCTAAAATAGCTAAAATCTGACAAACTATAAAATTGGGAAAATGTTAATTTTTTATTGTTCAAGTTGTCTAATCACCCCCCTCTATACATACTTCAAGTTACTAAAAGTGTTATCAGCTTTGGTCTCTATTTGCTTTGATTTCCATAGCTTTTGGTGGTCATAGCCTTGGTTTCACAACCTAGGAGAGTATGGCCTCTAGCGAGGGAAATTATCACCGTAGAGGTCCTTACTTTGATGGTACTAATTTTGCTAGTTGGAAGCATAAGATGAAAATGCATATTCTTGGACATAACCCTGCCGTTTGGGCAATTAGTTGTGTTGGCTTGCAAGGTGAATTTTTCGATGGGAGAGAACCGAACTGTGAAGCTAATGCGGAAGAATTGAAGATGCTACAATACAACACTCAAGCATGTGACATCATCTTCAACGGATTGTGCCCCGAAGAATTCAACAAAATCAGCCGTCTTGAGAATGCAAAGGAAATTTGGGATACTTTGATTGATATGCATGAAGGTACCGAGTCCGTCAAGGAATCCAAGTTGGATGTGCTCCAAAGTCAGCTTGACAAGTTCAAAATGAAGGATGGTGAAGGTGTCGCTGAAATGTACTCTAGGCTTGCTCTTATCACAAATGAGATTGCCGGCTTAGGGAGTGAAGAGATGACCGACAAATTCATCATCAAGAAAATCCTAAGAGCATTGGATGGAAAGTATGATACCGTGTGCACATTTATCCAAATGATGTCAAACTACAAAGATCTCAAGACAACGGAAGTCATTGGAAGGATTGTTGCTCATGAGATGTCACTCAAGGATAAGGAGGAACTTCACAACAAGTCAAGTGGTGCTTACAAAGCCTCAAGTGAAGACCCCACATCATCAAGTGAGAAACCAACCTTCAATGAAGAATTGAGCTTAATGGTGAAGAACTTCAACAAATTCTACAAAAGTAGAAGCAAAGAAAGAAGCTCCAAGTCAAGGTCTTACAATGACAAGAGATCTTCTAGTCGAGAGTGCAATTGCTACAATTGTGGGAGACCGGACACTACTCCAATGAGTGTACGGCACCCTACAAAAGAAGAGAAGATTCTCCAAGAAGAAGGAGCAAAAGAGAAGAATCACCACCAAGAGAGAGGAGGAGTAGAGATGATGGTTATGAACGAAGACCCTCATGGAGAAGCAAGGATTCGGAAAGGAAGGACAAGTCATCAAAGAGCTACACAAAACGAAGACATCAAGCTCATGTTGGTGAATGGATATCCGGCTCCGACTCCGACCATCACTCCGAGAGAAGCTATCACTCCGACTCCGAATATACTCAAGATGAAGGTGTTGCCGGTCTAGCACTTGTGTCAACCAACTCCTACGACATATTTGAATCACCAAATGAAGGTGTTGGAATATGCTTCATGTCCAAAGGTCCTAAGGTAACACACCCCGAGTATATTGATTTTGATGTTGATGAAGATGACTTGCTAGGTGATGATGATTTACTTGTTGACAACTCTAGTGATGAATACTATGATGAAACATCAATTAATCATGCTAATCAAACAAATGACAATGATAAGGAGAAAATTGAGCTTCTAACTAAAGAACTAAACACTCTTAAGTTGGCTCATGAAACTATCTTCAAAGATCATCGAGAACTTTTACGGGCTCATGAGAAGTTACGCTTTGAAAAGCTCAATCTTGAGCAAGAGCATGAGTTCTTAAAGGCAATCAATGATGATCTCCGCAAGAAAAGTTCTTCTTACATTGCCAAGCATTTACTCTTATCTACTTACATGCCTCAAGTCAAGTCTAGTAACAAGTACAAGAAAGATACTTCCTCTAGTAGTAACAATAATAATGTCAAATCCAATGTTGTTGCTTCTAGTAGTTCTCTTGATTCCACTAATGATTCTCTTAGCCAAGTTACACTTGAACAAGAAAATAGTTTATTTAAGGGAATTATAGAGAAAGGTGTTTACAAGAGCCTTGCGGGGAGTAAGCAATTCGAGGAAATTGTACGCAAGCAAGGAAGGCACCGGAAGAATCAAGGTGTTGGTTTTGAACGAAAGTTCAACGCCAATGGAGTTGAGTGGGAAGAAGATCAATACCCCAAGACGAAGTTTGTTCCTCAACAAGAGAAGTATGATCCTACTTCCTTCAAGGGGACACAAGCTCAAGATGATCTTCCACCACAAGACCACAAGAACAAAGGCAAGGACAAGCTTCAAGAAGAGATTGATGCATTTGAAGAAGCACCTAAAGCCCTCGCTCGTGTGGGTCCCCAAGACTACGCCAAGTTCTACTTCATCAAGTACAACTACAACTCCAAGGATTCCCATCAAGATGATGTGGATCCTGAAGAAGAAGAACTAGAGAGTTCTTGAGGGTGACTCCGCCAACATTCTTCACTCATATCATTTTGGCAAGAACAAGTGCAATCAACTTTCACATCTTGCACTAGTTCAAGGAGTCACAAACCCTCATGTTGGTAAGGCAAGGGACAAGGTAACCTAATGTTTTCATGGACATCATCTTGTGTGTGCATCACTCTATGTCTATGGATATTCTTGTTTGTTCCTTGTGGGACTAACCCATGTAGGCAAGTTGAAAGTGCAACTCACTCCAAAGGATTGCTCCAAAAGATCTACATCAACTTTGAGCATCTACATCTTCAACACCCACATGAAGTCATCATCGACAAAACCCAAGGTTAGTTCATCCCTCTAAGGGGGGATCTCACATCTAGGGGGAGCTTAACTCTAAGAATTGAGTCAAAGCAACTCTAATGGTGTGAACACATTAATGCATAATGTAAAAGTGGTAACCCCACTTGAGCTTAAACGATGAGTATGACCTATGATCAAATGTTCTCATTTGACTCCTAAGTCAATATACTCATATATAGATGACCTAGTCATCGCCAATTGCCTGATAGATGCTAGAATTGGTTGTGCATGCTTTGCCACATTTTCAATTGCCATTTTATTGTGTGAGCATGTTGGTGCATATTTTACTCATTCAAGGACATCCACTTGTTGTTTTGCTTGTTTGGATTCTTTTCTTTGTGCCAAGTGGATGGACAAGAATGCCTAAGAACCCTCTTTAGCTATCTATGTTTTTCTCGTCTCGAACTCTATTCATGCTACATCACAAAATTTGATCAAGTCAGATTCGAACCACTCTGTGTGAGGAGCACTCGGAGTCCCCGATTCGTCATAGACTTAAACTTCCAAAACCTCTTAATGATTCTCGGTCTGATCGATCCTTCCATTTTGGCCCTACCGAGATCATCAAGTTGATCTGAGTTTTCAATCTCGGTGCAACCGATTTGAACTTTTCGGTCTCACCGATTTGTCAAGAATCGAATACGATTATGCATCTCGGTGCCACCGAGTTGTTCCACTCGGTCACACCGACAGGGTCGAGCTATATATATAGCCACGGGAATTTTTTTGGAAATTTCTCCGAAACCCTTCGCCCGCGCAACAGCTCGCTCTGCCATCGTGGTCTCCGGATCGTCTCCTCGTCGCCAGCAGCCTCCTGTCGCTGGTCTTCGCCGCCGTCAACGGATTTCGTCCCCGCCGTTGCCGCCGTAGCAAGTCCACCACCAAGTTAGGGTATGGACTTAAACTTTGTGCTATCCACGTCTGATTCCTGGCACATTGTTTTCATATTGATTCTTGCCACAATTGAAACTCATCTATCCAGCCAAAGTAGTTCATAGATTAGATGTGATTCAAATTTTTAGGTTTAGGTTTCATGAAACCATCTCGGACCCACCGAGTTGAAAAACTCGATCTCACCGATTTGGCTTATGCCATTGCACAAGTGACTCTCGATGCGACCGAGAATTACTAATCGGTGCAACCGATTTGAGAATTTCAGTGAAACCCTAGCAGTCTCGGTACCACCGAACTGAAACTTCGGTCCAACCGAGATTATCGCTTTAGGTTCCAAAACTGCTTCGGTATCACCGAGTTTGAAAATCGGTGGATCCAAAATGCTTTACGTGGAAAACTAAGACTGAACTTTTGAGTCATTCTTTTGCAAAAACCTCTACATTTTGTGATGCTCATCTTTTCTATCTCATCTACAACTCTTCACGAGGTCGATCAGCTTTTGCAGTATGACTGATCAAAGTGACAGCCAGAACAGGTCAGAACAGCAAATGGACTTGAGTGAGGGCACTAGTCCCTCAACTTCAGATGAAGGGAGCAGAAGTACTCCTAGCAATTTGCCTAAGGCTGCAACTAGGCAAAGGAGGAAAAGAACTTCAGATTCAGAGGATGAAGATTATAGAGCTAAGGAAGATGAGGCTATCTCCAAGAAAGTTGTGCTCAAGAAGGAATATGGCTCAAAGAAAGAATGCAAAGCCGTGCATGAAGATCAAAAGGCCTGCAGGAAGACAACCGATGTCCAAAGCCAGAGTGTCTACACAAGCTTCTTTGGAAACCCAACCCAAAGAGCCAGCTGCTGAAGGGAAGAAAAGAAAGGAAAGGGTCAAGATGACCATGGCCAGAGTTATTGGGAAGCCTTCCATGATGGAAGAGGAATAGATTGTTGCACCATCTCCAAAGGCACCAAAGCTTATGGGTGATGCTATTAGATCAGGGGCTGCCACATCTAAGCCCAAGGAAGCACCCAAAGCTTCCCCCAAGGCCAAGTCTGCACCAAAGAGGAATACCAGGAGTATTCCAAATTACCGAGAAGAACAAGGCCCCAAAGTGCATGAGGATGCTGATGAGGAAGATGCAGAAGGACAAGTTATGAGGAAGCTCAAGCCCAAGATACCAGACCACAATGATGCCCATCCTGTGGCTGAGGACATGAGAATCAGGAAGGATTCAGGGCTGAGGATATGGAGGATGGAAGATCCATATGCTTCAAGGAGAAGAACTGTTGTTGACTCGGGTTCCACACAAAGGAACAGCAGCACTTCTATGAAACAAATCTGTTGGAAAAGAAGCCCATTATGCGTGACATGAGGTGGGTTGACTGGAATTTCATGAAGGAGAATGAAGAGCACTATCCTCGAGTGCAAGATAGCTTTGTTGGTTGTGGAGTTGCAGATTTTGTTGGGCAAAAGCTCACAAATTGGAATGATGAACTAATCATGCAGTTCTACTCCACATCACATTTTTACCCAGATGGAAGAATTGTTTGGATGTGTGAAGGTACAAGGTACCAGTCAACGGTTGAAGAATGGGCCAAGCTGATAAATGCCCCAGAGGAAAATGAGGATGACCTAGACATTTATGCAAAGAAGAAAATGGGTCACAATTCAATGGCTCACATGTACAAGGAGATTCCAGACAAGGCATTAGGAACTCACAAGTTTGGATCAGTTCACTTTCTGCTTTGTCGGGGTTGCCAACCATAAATTGGATTACGAGGCACACTTTGTTGCCCAAGTCCGGTGACCATAACATGATCAGAGGGCATGCCATCAACATGCTGCATGTGTTTGATGTGCCACAGAAGTTCAAAGTCCTGAGCCTGATCATTGAAACTATCAAGAGGACTGCAGCAGATCAGAATATGAGCTGTGGATATGCACCTCAGATTCAAGAATTGATAAACTCAAAGATGGGCACAGGAAAATATAAGTTGGATAAGGAACACTTTCCACTTTATCCAGACTTTGAGGACAATGAGGTTGTCATGAATGAAGATGATCCACAATCAGTTCAAGCTCGGAGAAGAAGGAGAAGGCAAAGAGGGAGAATTGCCAAGATGCCAACTCAAGAGGAGGCATCTGAATATTTCTTGAAGAACAAGCAGGAGCAGCTCGGATACTTGATAGCATCAACCACGAGGATAGAGAAGGGATTGGCCACCCTCACTCAAAATCAGGAGAGCTTGAGAGAATCATAGAACAAAAGTTCTATAACTTAGATGTGAAAGTAATCGAGATTCAGTCTGCGGTGGAGGAACTCCAAGATGACATGCAGGAGAGGAAGGGCAAAACAACAACTGATGCATTTGCCAGAGTGCCTAGAGCCCAAAGGTCAGCTGCTGTGCGAGTTTCTGACACAAGAGCAGCTTCATCTGCACCAGCTACAGCCTCAGTGCCACCAGCTCCAGCATCTACATCAGCTCCAGCTCCATCTACTTCAACTGAAGCTTTCGTCCTCGGCGTTATCCAGACTCCACCACCTGAAGATCAAGCCTGAGAGTCGATCTAGCACTATGCATTTTCTATGAACTTTTTGGTAACTTGTTGCCAAAGGGGGAGAAAAATGTATAGATCATAGGCTTCGAGAGAGAGAGAGAGAGAGTGTTGCTTTTGTTCTCTCTTGCTTTATTTGGTGGTTTTTCAATCTTTGTTTGCTTTTGGTTGAGATACTATGCTTGTGAGACATTGATGATCATGTGTTTGATCATAAGCTACACTTATGCATGCTTGATATTATCCTATCTATCTTATGTGATCACTCACTATGCTTGGTGATGAGTGCATGTATTCATTGTTTATTATTTTGAGTGCTCCACCAAGATGTATGTGACATGGAAGAGTAACCCATGAGCCTAATTCATTGTGCATTTGCAGTCCAAAGCAAATCTAAAAGTATGCACAAATTTAGAGGGAGCTCTTGCTTATCACATACTTCTCAAAGCGACAATGTTATTTAATTTTATTATCATTTGTCGAAGCTTTGATCTATATGTTGTCATCAATTACCAAAAAGGGGGAGATTGAAAGTGTAACTATCCCTAGGTGGTTTTGGTAATTCATAACAACATATAGCTCATTGAGCTAATGCTATTCCAAGACTATTATTTCAGGAAAGCTCAATGAATGGCATGGCATGGATGATGAAAGTGGATCCTCAAAATACTAAGGACAAAGGATTGGCTCAAGCTCAAAAGCTCAAGACTCTTCATTTTACATTTTAGTGATCCAAGATCACATTGAGTCTATAGGAAAAGCCAATACTATCAAGAAGGGATGAGGTGTTGCTTAATGAGCCTCTTGCTTCATGTGCTTAGTGATATGCTCCAAAACCCTCAACTACTTTCCCACATCCACATATGACCTAAACCTAAAGCCAAAATCGGTCACACCGATTCTTTCTATCCGGCGCCACCGATTCCAAAAGTCATAGCCACTGCCACAAACCCTAAGCAAATCGGTCTTACCGATAGGGATCTTGGTCTCACCGAGATGGGGTTGCAATCTCTCTGTTTCCCGTTGTAACGTTTCGGTCTAACCGAAGTGAGCGATCGGTCCCACCGAGATTGCAATGTAAACTCTCTGTTTCCTTTTTGTAACATTTCGGTCTCACCGAAAAGAGCAAATCGGTCCCATCGAGTTTACCTGACCAACTCTCTAGAAAGCTTATTACCAAAATCGGTCCCACCGAGTTTGTGTAATCGGTCTTACCGAGATTACGTTATGCCCTAACCCTAACCATATCGGCCTCATCGAGATGCTTGTCAGTCACACCGAAAATCACTAATGGTCACTAGGTTTACTAATTCGGTCCGACCGAGTTTAACTATTCGGTCCCACCGAGTTTGGTAAATTGTGTGTAACGGTTAGATTTTGTGTGGAGGCTATATATACCCCTCCACCTCCTCTTCATTCATGGAGAGAGCCATCGAAACGAACCTACACTTCCAACTTACCAGATTCGAGAGAGAACCACCTACTCATGTGTTGAGGCCAAGATATTCCATTCCTACCATATGATTCTTGATCTCTAGCCTTCCCCAAGTTGCTTTCCACTCAAACCCTCTTTCCACCAGATCCAAATCCTATGAGAGAGAGTTGAGTGTTGGGGAGACTATCATTTGAAGCACAAGAGCAAGGAGTTCATCATCAACACACCATTTGTTACTTCTTGGAGAGTGGTGTCTCCTAGATTGGCTAGGTGTCACTTGGGAACCTCCGACAAGATTGTGGAGTTGAACCAAGGTGTTTGTAAGGGCAAGGAGATCGCCTACTTCGTGAAGATCTACCGCTAGTGAGGCAAGTCCTTCGTGGGCGACGACCATGGTGGGATAGACAAGGTTGCTTCTTCGTGGACCCTTCGTGGGTGGAGCCCTCCGTGGACTCAAGGCAGTTGCTACTCCTTCGTGGGTTGAAGTCTCCATCAACGTGGATGTACGATAGCACCACCTATCGGAACCACGACAAAAACATCCGTGTCTCCAATTGCGTTTGAATGCTCCAAACCCTTCCCCTTACATTCTTGCAAGTTGCATGCTTTATTTTCCGCTGCATATATACTCTTTGCATGCTTGCTTGAATTGTGTGATGATTACTTGACTTGTCCTAAAATAGCTAAAATCTGCCAAACTATAAAATTGGGAAAAGGTTAAGTTTTTATTGGTCAAGTAGTCTAATCACCCCCCCCCCCCCTCTAGACATACTTCAAGGTCCTACACCTGTCTTGGGTGCTAGCCCTACCCCTCTATGTAGATGTTGAGCCTCGGGGTCAAACCTTGGAGTTAAAGCCTCCACAAAGTCTGTTTCAGCCGAAAGGCAAGAGTCCTTCTCGGACTCGGGGCGAACGCCGGGGTTCCGGCGTCTGGACCCAGACACGAGGACCCTGGTGTATGCAGCCCTGAACTCATAAAATTTCCTTTTGCGCTTTCCAAAAACCTCATGGGCTTTCCCCTTTGGCCCGACCCAAATGGGTCAAGTCTCTGTGCTTAAGTGTCACCCCTAGATCGGTATGCTGACACACACAGTACTCGAGGATTTATAACAGAGGTAAATCACATGTATAAATTAACATAAATACTATTACCTCATTCCAAAGAGCGGAAGTAACAAGGTTGTGGATTCCCATCAACACCAACGTCAAAGTTGAGTGTAGAAATCGTAACCCTAACGTATCACTTACTCGTCAGAAGATCCTCGCAACATGAGACGTTGCAGCCACAAAGGGTCAAGACATTGAATGTCTTGGCAAATTCACACTATGAGAGCAATGCTGAAATATGGCTATCACTACATGCATATATGGCTGGTGGAAAAGCTCTATGGTTATAAGGGTTTTGCGAAAAGCCAATTTTTCCCTACTGCAAAGGAATAAATTTTATTTAACTATCATGGTGGTTGTTAAACATTGAGAATGGTTGACAGCATTCTCAATCCCAATTAAAATATCATCATTAACCCCACAAAATTATTTAAAGTAACATGATGAGATTCACACGAAAATCCAAGTACTAGATACTCAAGATGTCCATAACCGGGGACACGGCTAATCATGATTAGTTTATACACTCTGCAGAGGTTTGTGCACTTTGCCCACAAGACTCGATCTCCTCCGTTTGATTTCTCGCACTACATGGTGTTTGAGAAACGGATGACCGAGACATAGTCTTTTGGAAGCGCTAGCACCTTACGAATGGGCACACCGTACCAACCTACAACCCCTACATCAGCTAGTCTACCACTGTAAGAGTTCGCACGACTTAATCAACTATGCTAGAGCCCATAGTAGCATGTGGCTGCACACGGAAGTTACTAGCATGAATAATCTTATGATCCCTTTGAGCCTGGGTGGCGGTCCATAAAAAAATAGGCAAATCCCGTCTACCCAGGTGCCTAGATAGGCAAATCCTGGAATAACCAGGTACCTCAATCCACCCAGATGTGTATTAATGTTTCCACCTTAAATAAACCATTAATTAACAATCTCACATCTGTCATGGATATTCACTCAAACTCAATCCACGTCTACGAGCATAGCATGGCATAATAAGCAAACGTAGAAGTAACTCCCAAGGGTTTGATAATAAATCAGGTAATAGGTACTACCTCAAACTACTTTCCCAAACCCACAATTTAATTAGATCCTAATCAATGCAATGTTTGAGGATTGATCTAATGCATAAAAACTGGGTATGAAAAGGGATATGATCAAAGTGTGAACTTGCCTGCATTGTTGATGAAGATGATTCGCACTCAAAACTCTTGATAGTTCTACTCGTCACACTCTGGTCAATCTATCGTAAGCAAGCAATAGTAACCACACATAAGCAATCACTCAAAAGATTGGAAAGAACGAAGAAAACAATTTTGAAAACATAAAAACCAAGCAAATAACTCTTGCAACATAAAACAATTTCTAAGAGTACCAAAATTATGTGAATTTGGCCTTATCAGAAATTTTAGGTCAAGAGCTTCGATTTGCAAAAAGAATCAACTAAATCGGAGTTACGAAACTCAAGTTACGATCAAACGAAGTTCAGATTCAAATCTGATCTAATTCAAATTTAAAACTTTGTAAGTGCATCTAGTGCCCCTTAGTGATTTTGGCGTGTTGAAGACTTATAGGTTAAGGGACTAATGCGTTTGTGAGTGTACACAGGTCTATAAGTCTATGAGGAGTTTGATATTTACAGAGAAAGTCGACCCCTAAACATGAAGTTCTTCGACTGAAGACTTTGATATTTTGAAGACTTTCTGAAGACTTTGAAAGTGAAGAAATTGGTGTGACCTTGAAGACTTGGTATTCATTTGAGGAACATGAAGCGTGAAGACTTTCATTTTCGTAGTTTCATTTTCTCTTTCTTGAGTCATAGGAAACACCGCATCGTTAAAGGGGTCGAGGAAATACTAAGGAAAAATTTCCATGTGATGCTCAACTCAAAATCCTACACCTATCAATCCTTCGAGTGAAGCCTTTGGAAATCTCATATAGTTCGGTCAATTTCTTGATGACAAAGACGAAGTTCTTCCGGTCATTGAGAATTTGTTCGACCGAGGAGTTAGGAATTCGCCAAGACGTAATTGCCTACACAAGTGAGGAACATGATAGCCCCGAGGAATTTGAGATTCAAATTTCCGACCGTTCTTTGTCTTTGCGCGCCACTATCCCAAAATATCTTATCCACCTAACGGTCATATCATTGAAGGGCATTTATGTCTTATCATGTCGGGCTGCTCCCTAGGCTATAAATAGCCCCCCTACAACCACTAGCTGGTTGGCTGCTCCGAGAGAACTTGACACTTGTCATTTGAGAGCAACCCATCCTCCGAGGACTTTGAGCGAAAATCATCGAGTGAGGAAAACCCAAAACCAAACCCCTACAAACCCAAAGTGATTGAGCATCACTGAAGAGATTGATCCTGCGTGGATCCGACGCTTGTTACCTTTGAAGACTATGCTTCTTCCAGACGGTTAGGCGTCATGGTCTAGAGCATCCAAGAGGAATTGTGGATCGCCGAGTGACCAAGTCTGTGAAGGTTTGGAAGTCTCCTGAAGACTTACCACGAGTGATTGGACGAGGTCTGTGTGACCTTAGTTCAAGGAGAATACGGTGAGGACTTGGTGTCTGAGCTGCGTGCTCGCCGATCGGGTGTCCGGACTGTGTCCTCGAGTTTAAATACTCAGCCGCTCCAACTGTGACGCATAACCGAGACATCAGTTGGAACTGGTCTACCAAATCATTGTCTTCACCAACCTAATCGGTTCTATTTCCTCAACCCTTTCATTTCCTCATTATTGTGTTGAGTGTTTGTTCATATCTGTGTTTGAAGACTTTGATCAAGACTTTCTCCATTTCCTCAGTTCAATTTCTTGACCGCTTTGTCTTCATCTTGAGCTATCCTGTGTTTATGCTTTCTGTACTCTTTGTTTGTCTTCATTTCATCATGATGACCATGCCCGCATTCTGTTATGCTTACTTCTGAGTACTTATTCCGCTGCAAGTAGTTCTTCGCTAAGGAATTTCCTCATCAGCAAATTCCTCAGTGAAGAATTCATAAAAATCGCCTATTCACCCCCCTTTAGTCGATATAACGCACTTTCAATTGGTATCAGAGCAAGGTACTCCCTTGTTCTGTGTGATTTTGGTTTAACCAGCTGGAGTTTTAGTTATGTCGACCGCAGGTATGAAGAAAGTGACATGCCCTATCTTTGACGGTCATGATTATCCCAAGTGGAAGGCCATGATGAGGAAGCGCCTCATGGCAATGGACAGCGAGCTGTGGACCGTCACTGAAATTGGTCTTACTAATCTATGCAAAACGGCGAACGCAGATGATATTCGCAAGTACACTCGTCTTGATATCATGGCGAAGGATATCATCTGTTCCTGCCTATCTAGAGATGAATTCAGGCGCATTATGCATCCGTGCAATGTGAAGCTTATCTGGGACCGAATCTCCGACGTCTATGAAGGTCATCAAACCCGTCATGATCCCTGGTTTGAGGACTTCAAGGAATCTCTCAAAACGATGACTTTCGAACCAGAATCATCATCTTGACATCATGTCTTATGGCAAAGGGTGTCGAGGTAACCGAATGTTCCTCATCTGAATTTAGTGACTGTGAATCTGATGATGATGGATCTGATGATGACAATGAACCTAGTTATACCAAACTTGTTTGCATTTCCACCAAACAACAACATGCCTTGGAAAAGGTTCAAAACATGCTAGATAAGAGTGATGATATGTTAGGTGAAGAAATGGATCGCACTAAAGCCCTGACTGAAAATCTCCAGAGACTTCAGTCTAGGCTTGATAGCCTTCAAGGTCATCATAACACTCTCTTATCTGAACATGAGAAACTTTCTTATGAATTTCTTCAAAGAAAGCAAGATCTTGAGAAGCTAAGAGTGAATTATGAAGATCTTCAGAAGGAGCGCGATTCATTACTTGCTCAACAAATCAGCGCTTCTCGTGAAGAATTTGTTCCTCCATGCTTAAAGTGCATTGAACGTGAATCTGCTAATTCTTCACCTGAATGTTCAAATGCTTCAACTGTTACAAATTCTTCACCTGCCTCTGCTATCACTAATTCCTCATCTGAGGACATTGCTAGTATCACTGACGATGCAGGGCTGAAGGAATTGTATATGATAGGCATGTACAAAAGCCTCAAAGGGCATCAGACTCTTTGTGATGTGCTTAAAAAGCAGATCCTCAACAGGAACCCTAGGAAAGAGGGTATTGCCTTTGAAAGGAAACTCAATGCTGATGGAACATATTGGAAGCCTGAGCAGTATCCCAAAACCTCATGGGTTGCTGCAAAGGGACCTCCAGTTGATCCATCTAACTTATCTGGCTTTACATGCGAATCTCCTCATTCTTCTGATGAGTCATTTGACTCCAACTATAAACTGTTCAAAAATCAGAATGGTGAAGTATTTGCTAGATATGTTGGCACTAATCGCAGGAGCAGTTCCCCTATGAAGAAAATCTGGGTTCCCAAGAAGTGCCTTGAAAGTCTTCAGGTGAATGTCCTCATGACACCACCTGTGAAGAAAAGGAACCCCAGATCAAATTATTCATATGGATCCAAGTCCTCATACGGTCCAAATTCCTCACATGGATCAAAGTCCTCATATGATTATCATCGTGCTAATAACTCTGTTTCGCAGGGTAGAGCTAAGGGCTATGAATATGTGCATTATTCTTCAAACCAATATGTTCATAAGTCCTCGAAAAATTTATCTGCTTATTCATATGCTTACCCTAACCCCTCTTATGTGAAACAAAATGGTTTGGCCTCTATGCCACCATTCTCATATGGTGCTCGCAGAGTGATGAACTCTTTGCCACCCCTTCAGGTGTGGGTGGTGAAGAAAAAGAACTAACCTCTTCTGCAGGGTCAGGTCTCCAGACATGTTTTAAACGTCTGAAGAATTTGCTGGGGGCCTGACAAAATGCCTGATAGGACGCATGCTAATCATGATGAGATGAACTTTCGTTTCACACGTCCTCATACTGCTTATCTGTTATACTGACTGATGAAATTCATCTGATGAACTTGATATCATATTCTTCACTGATGAAGTATATGAGATCGTAAGTTGTACTAATTCATCCGCAGGATGATCAACCCAAAGCCACTGAGTGGGTTCTCGATAATGGATGTACAAATCACATGACTGGTGACAAGAATCTATTGATGGATGCTCCCTTATCACCGTCTCATCTGAAGCATATCATCTTTGCTGACAAAGGCAAAAGTCGGGTATTGGGTCTTGGTAAGGTTGCGATCTCTAAGGACATACACATGGACAAAGTCATGCTTGTTGAGTCCTTAGGATACAACCTCATGTCAGTCTCAATACTTTGTGATCTTGATATGGTTGTTATCTTTGGCAACTATCGTTGTGTTGTGATTATGGAAGCTGAAAATTCCAAAGTCTTCGAAGGCTTTAGGAGAGGAGACTTGTATATTGTTGACTTCTCTACAGGACCACAACCAGCCGTGTGTCTACTTGCAAAATCTTCGAAGGTGGCTATGGCATCGGCGACTTTGGTCACGCAGGCATGAGGAATTTGAACACGCTTGCAAAGAAGAAGCGTGTCATTGGCATTGAGAATGTCAAATTCCTCAAGGATCACTTGTGTGGAGCTTGTGAAGCTGGAAAAATGACCAAGGCCAAGCATCCAACAAAGACTATCATGACCACTACTCGTCCCTTCGAATTGCTTCACATGGACCTCTTTGGTCCTAATCATTACTCAGCTGTCACTAATGACGCATCTCTATATGGCTTTCTTATTGTTGATGATTACTCTCGTTACACATGGGTACACATTGTTACTTACAAAAGTCAAGTGCAGGAAGTCTTCAAACGATTTTCCTCGAGGGCTTCAACTAACTTTGGTGTGAAGATCAGACACGTCAGGAGTGACAATGGAACTGAGTTCAAGAATTCCGGTCTTGATGCCTATCTTGATGAACTTGGTATTACTCATGAGTTACCTGCTCCCTATACTCCTCAACAGAATGGCGTCGTGGAGCGCAAGAATAGAACTCTCGTTGAGACGGCTCGCACTATGCTCGATGAATACAAAACGCCTAGTCATTTTTGGATTGATGCAATTGATACTGCGTGCCACATCATCAACACAGTATATCTTCACAAATTCTTCAAGAAGACTGCCTATGAACTCCTCACTGACAAGAAACCCAATGTAAGTTATTTCAAAGTCTTCGGTGCTAAATGCTGGATTAGAGATCCTCATCACAATTCTAAATTTGCACCAAAAGCACATGAAGGTTTTATGCTTGGTTATGGAAAGGACTCGCACACCCACTGAGTCTTCAACATCGCTCTTCACAAGATTGTTGACACTGTAGATGTGCGGTTCGATGAAACTAATGGCTCGCAAAGAGAGCACCTACCTTCTGTGTTAGATGAACCAACACCTGAGGAATCTATCAGGTTCAAGGCAACTAAGGATGTCATTCCTACTGAAGAATCTGCTGAAGAATTCATTCCAAAGACGCTGAAGAACGTCGAGCTGATGCACTCAAGATAATGTCAAGACAATGGTGCCGAGGAAAATGATCAAATTCCTCGACGACAACCAGCTCATCCTCGCGTTGCAAAAGAAGTACAAGTTGACAAGATCATCGATGACATTGAAGCGCCAGGTCCTCTCACACGCTCAAAAGCTTCACATTTATCTAACTTTTGTGGGCACTATGCTTTTGTCTCTATCACAGAGCCCACTAAGGTAGATGAAGCATTTCGAGCTTGAGTGGATTCAGGCCATGCAAGAAGAATTACATCGATTCGAGCTCAACAATGTTTGGGAATCGGTCAAACGTCCGCATCCTCGCAAGCATAATATCATTGGCACAAACTGGATCTACCGCAACAAGCAAGATGAAAATGGCCTTGTGGTGAGGAATAAGGCATGACTTGTAGCTCAAGGCTACACACAGGTTGAAGGAATTGATTTCGATGAAACTTTTGCACCTGTTGCTAGACTTGAGTCTATTCGCATATTACTCGCCTATGCTAACCATCACAATATCACTTTATATCAAATGGATGTGAAAAGTGCATTCCTCAATGGTAAGCTTGAGGAAGAAGTATATGTTGCTCAACCCCAGGTTTTGAAGATCCAAAGAATCCCGACAAAGTCTTGAGACTCAACAAGGCTCTCTATGGTCTCAAACAAGCCCCACAGGCGTGGTATGATACATTGAAGGAATTCTTCGTGAAGAATGGCTTCACACCAGTTCACTCGACCCTACTCTCTTTACTAAATCATATGATGGTGAACTGTTTGTGTGCCAAATATATGTTGATGATATTATCTTTGGCTGTACTGACCAACGTTATAGTGATGAATTTGCCTATATGATGAGTGAAGAATATCAAATGTCTATGATGGGAGATTTGAAATTCTTCTTAGGTCTTCAAATTCGTCAACAACACAATGGCATATTCATATCTCAGGAGAAATACCTCAAAGATGTTCTGAAGAAATTCGGCATGCAAGATTGCAAAGGCGTCAAAATTCCTATGCCCACAAATGGCCATCTATGCACGGATGAAAATGGTATTGACTTCGATCACAAGGTATACCGCTCCATGATTGGTTCTCTATTGTACTTATGTGCATCTAGGCAAGATATAATGCTTAGTGTTTGCATGTGTGCCCGATTTCAAGCTACACCGAAGGAATCACACCATAAGGCTGTGAAGCATATTCTTCGATATCTAGCTCACACACCAACACTAGGATTATGGTACCCCAAGGGCTCTACTTTTGATCTCATTGGATATTACGACTCGACTATGCTGGTGATCGTGTGGACATAATTCAACATCTGGTACTTGTCATTTCCTCGGACAATCTTTAGTCTGTTGGTCCTCGAAGAAACAGAACTGCGTATCATTGTCTACTGCGGAAGCTGAATACATTGCTGCTGGCTCGTGTTGTGCTCAATTGCTGTGGATGAAGCAAACTCTCAAGGACTACGGCATCAACGTGAAGAATGTGCCTCTCTACTGTGACAATGAGAGTGCCATCAAGATTTCTCACAACCCAATTCAACACTCGAAGACAAAGCACATTCAAATTCGTCATCATTTTCTTCGTGATCATGTGTTGAAGGGCGACATCTCCATCGAGCATGTGAAGACTGAAGAACAGCTAGACGATATCTTCACTAAGCCCTTGGATGAGAAGAGATTTGGCAAGTTGCGGTGTGAGATAAATATCTTAGAATCTTCGAATGTTCTTTGAAAAGGACACACATCCTGACACTTATGCAAAATTGATGACTTAGATGTGCAACACATGAAGAAACGTTTTCTTCAATCAATGAAGAATAACACTCTAAGTGTGAAGAAATTAATGAAGAATTTGATTCTCAGAACCCTACGACAATTGTACGCGGTGTCTGCGAAATCATCATTCTTATCTGATTGGGTCACGCCACCACCAAAGTTGAAAATCTTCAATTTGAGTTTTTCCTCAGTTTTTGAAATTCTTCAATTTTTCAAATTCTTCAACTTTTCAAAATATTCACTGTTTCCGTCGTTTTTCTTCATTAGCCACATATATATATATATATATATATATATATATATATATATATATATGTGTTTATGTCCTCTACAGCAATCACTTATGGCTATTTCTTCAAGTCGCTTTTTACGCTAAGTGAATGTGATCGGACCCTTCCCCTCTATGCTATAATCAACCAATCTATTCACAAATTCTTCATGTGCGTTCTATTTGAAACTTCGTTCAAAATCTTCACCGTGTCCTTGTCAGCTGAAGAAATTGCGAACGGAACTTTAAAACTGATCTTATCCAAACTTTCGGTTTTGCCGCTCAAACCGTTCCGCATCCCACGATGCATTATTTTACTCACCCACGATCGTACACGATCTCCACTACACTGTACGTGGGTGACACATGTCGTGAGAAGGAGAATGGTCAGGGGCACGTTCGTCCTAAATCTTCGGGCGAACAGTTTTTCACTACCTCTATAAATACCCCTCTCTCCATCCTCACTACTTTTACTCCGCTCGAGCTCCTCAAACCCTAGCGCCGCCGCTACTCCATCGTCGCCGGTGAGGAAGAGCTTCGCCGCCTCGACCTCGTCGCCGACGTACTCGCGCCGACTGCGGAAATCCTCACTCCGCCGCCGCCGTAGCCATCTTCCTCTGCCAAGTTAGGGCGTGGAAGATCTGAACAGACGAGCTTCACATCTACAACACCCAGTTCGTCGTGTTCTTCATTTAGGGTAATTAAAAGTTACTTTTACTACCCTCGTTGATCCAAATTTTACACTACAAAATCTTCAAAGGTGTTTTATTCTTCAAATCCTCACACACAAACACCTCACTAGTTATATGCTCTTGATTCGTTTCTCTAAGCAATCATTTTTCTTCAAGATTCCTCAATTGTGTGGATCCTCGATCTGTACAACTCTGGAACCTAAGACAAAGAACGCTTAGTGAAATTCTTCAAGGCTCATCTGGTCAAAATCCTCAAAACTTGTTCTTTTTGAAAAACATTCTGAGAACACATATGACCTCTCCAAATTCCTCTCAACTATACTCTGTTCACAGGTACTCATGTCATTCTTTGAATCACTAGGTTCTCATCAACTTAACTCATTTGCAGCGTTCCTCGAAGAAAAGTTGCATACTTCTTGGAGAATTCGTTTGTTCAAATTCCTCACCAAGAATATGGCGAAGGAAAGAAGCCATAGAAAGGAGGAAAGAGGCACGAGGTCATGACCGCTTTTGAAATCCTCGAGGAAATATATGCTGATTATTGCACACTGATGAAGCCGAGTTCGCAAAGAGAACAAAAATCAGCACAAGGTGCGCATCCAAAGGATTGAACGAAGATGGGCACGGGAATGGAGGGAGTACAGATATGTAACTCCAAAGTACATGAAGAAATTCGCACTCAATCCTCCATGCCCAAGAACTCCATTGGCACCTGGCCAAGAAGCTGACCCCACCAGCATCAAGCGTGATGAGGACTTTCCTGAAGAATGGGCCAAGCGCCAAGCCAAGTTGGCAAGACAAGCCAATGAGGCAGTGAGGAAATTCAATGAGGACTTGCATCGCTGCTGCCACTGAGGCCTCTGTCAAGCCAAGAAAATCAACGGCAAAGAAGCCCGCACACAAGCCAAGTGCTTCACCAACAGTGCCCTCACGGCCAAGCTCCTCAGCAGTGCCCTCACGGCCAATTCCTCATGCTGCCCCTGCTCCTCCAAAATCCTCAGCTCCTTCAAAGTCCTCAGCAGCTCCTCCCAAGTCCTCAGCAGTTCCGACAAAGTCCTCAGCACATGTGCATCTGGCCACGTGCCAACGGACTGTAGGCTTCTCCATTGCCTCACGGTGTCTCAAAGAAGTTCCTCACCGCACCAAAGTCTTCATCCGCCCGACTCTGCTGAAGACTAAGGCCACAATCGACGAGGTCCTCGGCCAAGTCCCAAGAAGAAACAGGTCACCTTCCAAGAGCCACCTGAAGATGATGAGGCTGATGATGATGAACTTGCGGAAATCATCAGAGATCGCCAAGAGAGGGCCGCTAGAGCCAAAGGCACATATGTGCCTCTGCTATTGGATCCGAGGAAAATCCTCGATTATATTGATCTCTGGCACAAGGATCCAAACACCCCTATGCCAGACTTTCATCTGACTCGGACAAAGTCATATCGACCCATTTCATCATCAAGAGAAATGGAAGTTTGAACAGCAAGAGAGATCAAGAAAGCTCAATACAGAAAGGAGAAGTTCACGAAGAAAACGTTGTCGAGAATGACACCGAGGAACTTCTCAAGGTCCAGACTGAAATTCAAGACCTCGGCAAAACTTCGATGCTTATTATGCCGATTGGCAAGGAGCCAAGGTCGATTCGTCAACCCGACGAAGAAGTTCACCAATGTTGCTGCCCCAACGCAACATGAAATTCCTCAGCTGGACCCTCACCAGCCGACCGAAGAACATGCCAAAGATCACCGATGAAGTTCAGCTCTTGAAGAAAATGCCGCCTGTGGCTGATGATCCCATTCCACCCGAAGAAATTGCCGTGGCATCCACTAGTGGTGCGCTGAAGAAATCGAACAAGGCAGAACAGCGCATCAGTTGCGCCTGAGGAAAATCAACCAGATTCCTCAGCTCCTCCTGTGCCAACACCAACTCCAATTCTTCCATCTGCCTCTGATGTGAAGAAGACCAAGGTTGCAGAACGAGCTGATGTGAAGAAACGGAAAGCATCAGCTACGTCAAATTCTTCGGCTGCGAAGAAAATGAAGCCAATGACCAGCTCCTTTGAAAATCCAATTGATGTTGTTCCAATTTCCTCAATTCCATCAAAGGACCTTGTTCCTTTTGATGAAGATTATGTGATCCCAAGCGGATCTCGATGAAGAAAATCATTCTGGCCGCTTCAGAGCAGATTGATGAAGAAATTGAAGTGGAAGCAATCCCTTCAACCCCAATCATTTCCTCGCCTATGCCTCGGTTCACAGTGAAGAGGCGGTGTTGAGGAACTTGAAGAAGAAGTGGATAGTGGAAGCACAACGCCTGAGATGAATGATGACTTTTTGCAAAGTCAGCATCCAAGTTCGCCACACATCACCCCAATCCAACAGATACCTCAGTCCCTGCTCCAACTGCTCAAATGGGCTCAAGAAACTCATCCCACTTCATCCGTCCTCAAGAAATTCCAGCCACTAAGCGCCGATGAACTCTTCTTCTTGATCCTCAGACTACACCTGTTGAGGAACAAGAAATTCCTCAGCCTGAAGAACCTGAGATTGCGATTCCTGAGGTCGTGATGCAACTCACTAACACTCCACTGCCAAAACCAAAGGATCCCTTCTCAACAAAGCAAAAGTTCAAGGCTGATGACTTCTTCAGCGAGCACGTATTCTTCACTGATTACAATCCATATGATTCTGCTGCATAAGGAAGAGGCGTTTCTGGACTGCCAGTCAAGCCAATTTCTATTCCTCAGTGCTCTTCAATAAAGACAAAGTCTTCGATCATGCTCATATTCCTCATGTGGACATGGAGTCTCTGCCAGGCTTCGAGCCAGTCCTCAGTGTTCTTCACGACGCAGGACTTCTGAATTTCTGCACTGATATCTGTGACTGGAATGAAGAACTTATTCTTCAATTCTATGCAACGCTGCACATCACCGGAGACGCTGAAGACGTGAACTCATGGGTATTAGACTTGATGTCTGAAAATAATCACTACAAGGCACCAAAGAATCGAATTGCTTCGTGCTCTACCACTCGATCCTCCACTTGACGGTGCTCGTTGTATCTACAATGAACCGTAACTTTCAAATCACTATATGCAAGTGCTGATGAAGCCTTTGAAGCCAAGGCAGGCCCCAAGAACCAAATTCCTCGTCAAGGAATTATTGTATGTGCCTCGGACTGTCTATCGGATTCAGACGAAGACAATGAGTCCTATCAAAGGCCACGACTCAAATGATGAAGAAGTCGTTGGCATCATGAAGAATATGCTTTTCAATATCATCCATGGCGTTCCCGTCAACTTCCATGATTTCTTCATGAGGACTCTGGCAAACATTGCTATGTCACCATTTGAGCTGAAGCCTTATGCGCCTTGGATAATGAGATTCATTAGGACAAGGTCTTCACTCAATTACAAGGCTGACACACTAAACCACTGCAGCTACTTGCCCCCGATTGAAGTCCTCAAATGGACATTTACCTCAGCTGATGACAAGGGCAAGGCTACTGCTGTGATCGATGAAGGCATTCGTCCATTGGATGGACAGTTTAAAGCTGCATCCTACTCCACCAATGATGACTCGCCACACATGACTCTGCCGCAAATACCTCGGTCAAGCAAAGTCCTCAAGCTATCGCACCTGTGGTGATGACTGATCGTGAGTTACTCCTCGGTCTTCATCGGAAGGTTGATCGCAATAATAAATGGGTCAAGCGTCGGTTTGGTTCAATTCTTCACAACATGACCTCTACACACAATGCGGTGAAGAAAAACCACTACTACCTCCATGAAACCTTCAAACGCACTGGCTGTTCTTTCAAATGTCTACAGTGCGGAAGAACTGACTGCAATGGGACTCAAGGAAGAATTTGACTGGTCTGCACCTCCTCCGAAGAAATACAAGAAGGTCAAAGTTCCTTCCTTGGTGGCCAGCTCCTATTCTTCATCGCGCGACACTGATGAAAATGAAGACTTGGACGACACTGCGGCAGGCCCTACTACAACAACCGACCCCAACAATGCTGGCGCTCCTTCCTCAACTTGAAATTCTTCAGGGGCGTTAGTCCTCAGTTTCGATCCTTTTGGTCATTCGATGACAAAGGGGGAGAAATTTGAGTTAGTCTTCAAGCAGGTCTATTATATGGGCAAATTTTTGTTAAGTTACAACTCTCGTTCTTCTGAAACTTTTATTGGATTGAGTTGTAATCTTAAATCCGATGGTGCTTTGATACTTTTGATGCACTGTGCTCTTGCACTATGCTCTGATTCTCTTGAGCTTCTTGAGCTCTGATACTCTTGATGCGTTATTCTGCATGCTTGTTCTCATTAATGTTATCGCACGCATGCTGAATTACATCAAGCACCATATTTCATCATGCATTTCAAATTCTTCATATTATATGTTAAATGCGTGTATGAATTACAAGATATAGGGGGAGATCTCCATGATTCAACTCTTCAAATGTGCACTGCCTCAAAAAGCAAATTCCTCACTATGCACATCTTCAGGGGGAGTTCTTCTATATCTTGCAATCAAATTCCTAAATATCAGTATTTACACTTCATATGTTTATCCCCGTTGAAAACTTAACCTATATTGTCATCAATCACCAAAAAGGGAGATTGTAAGTGCATCTAGTGCCCTTAGTGATTTTGGCGTGTTGAAGACTTATAGGTTAAGGAACTAATGCGTTTGTGAGTGTACACAGGTCTATAAGTCTATGAGGAGTTTGATATTTACAGAGAAAGTCGACCCCTAAAAATGAAGTTCTTCGACTGAGGACTTTGATATTTTGAATACTTTCTGAAGACTTTGAAAGTGAAGAAATTGGTGTTACCTTGAAGACTTGGTATTCGTTTGAGGAACATGAAGCGTGAAGACTTTCGTTTTCGTGGTTTCATTTTCTCTTTCTTGAGTCATAGGAAACACCGTACTGTTAAAGGGGGTCGAGGAAATACTAAGGAAAAATTTCCATGTGATGCTCAACTCAAAATCCTACACCTATCAATCCCTTCGAGTGAAGCCTTTGGAAATCTCATACTGATTCAGTCAATTTCTTCAAAGGATGAGATGAAGTTCTTCTATTTGAGGAATTTGTTCTAACCGAGGAGTTAGGAATTCGCCAGTCTTGAGTTGCCTACGGTGAGGAACATGATAGCCCCGAGGAATTTGAGATTTCAAATTTCCGAATTCTTTGTCTTTGCTGGCGCTTGTCCCAAAATATCTTATCCACCTAACGGTCATATCATTGAAGGGCATTTATGTCTTATCATGTCGGGCTGCTCCCTAGGCTATAAATAGCCGCCCCCTACAACCACTAGCTGGTTGGCTGCTTAGAGAGAACTTGACACTTGTCATTTGAGAGCAACCCATCCTCCGAGGACTTTGAGCGAAAATCAACGAGAGAGGAAAACCACAAAAACCAAACCCCTACAAACCCAAAGTGATTGAGCATCCTTTGAAGAGATTGATCCTGCATGGATCCGACGCTTGTTACCTTTGAAGACTGTGCTTCTTCCAGACGGTTAGGCGTCATGGTCTAGATCATCCAAGAGGAATTGTGGATCGCCGAGTGACCAAGTCTGTGAAGGTTTTGAAGTCGCTCAAGACTTACCACGAGTGATTGGACGAGGTCTGTGTGTGACCTTAGTTCAAGGAGAATACGGTGAGGACTTGGTGTCCCGAGCTGCATGCTCGGCTGACAGTGGTGTCCGGGACTATGTGTCCTCGAGTTTAAATACTCGGCCGCTCCAACCAGACGCATAACCGAGACGGCGGTTGGAACTGGTCTACCAAATCATTGTCTTCACCAACCTAACTGGTTCTATTTCCTCAACCCTTTCATTTCCTCATTATTGTGTTGAGTGTTTGTTCATATCTGTGTTTGATGACTTTGACTGAAGACTTTCTCCATTTCCTCAGTTCAATTTCTTCAGTCTGTTTGTCTTCATCTTGAGCTATCCTGTGTTTACGCTTTCTATACTCTTTGTTTGTCTTGATTTCATCATGATGACCATGCCCGCATTCTGTTATGCTTACTTCTGAGTACTTATTCCGCTGCAAGTAGTTCTTCGCTAAGGAATTTCCTCATCAGCAAATTCCTCAGTGAAGAATTCATAAAAATCGCCTATTCACCCCCCCCTCTAGTCGATATAACGCACTTTCAAACTTTCAAAAACATTTTTGAGTTGAATTACTGGATAGAGGGGATCATAACTAAGACGTGGGCGTTGGTTTCATCGAGTTTCGACTAGCGAGCAAAAAGTTATAAGCGTTTGAAGAACAGGGGCCAAACTGTAAAATAAAACAACTACAACTAGGTCCCTGGCGTAAATAAACAGAAAACGAAAAGACTAAATAACGAACGCTCGTTTATAAGATCTAAACAGTGGACGTTCGCTGTTTAATAGAACCTAAAAAACAGATCTAGTCTAGGGTTTTTAAAAAAACCGAACTTAAAATAAAACCGGATCGGATGGCGGTTTATACCGGTTCAGCAGCGGTTCGCCAGTGTTCTCGTGCCCAAACATTTCGGGAAACATCCGGAACCCCTTCCGATGGATTCCGGAACCTTTCCAGAGATCAAATACTACTATCCACATATCAATCTTTACTTAGGACCATTCCAGAGTTCCTCGTCATATCCGTGATCTCATCCAAAACTCCGAACAACATTCGGTCACCAACATACATAACTCATAGTACTATATCGTCAACGAACGTTAAGTGTGCGGACCCTACGGGTTCGAGAACTATGTAGACATGACCGAGACACCTCTCTTGTCAATAACCAATAGCGGTCCCTGGATGCCCATATTGGCTCCTACATATTCTATGAAGATCTTTATCGGTCATATACGGCATAACAACATACGTTGCTCCCTTTGTCATCGGTATGTTACTTGCCCGAGATTCGATCGTCGGTATCTCAATACCTAGTTCAATATCGTTACCGGCAAGTCTCTTTACTCGTTCCGTAATACATCATCCCGCAACTAACTCATTAGTTGCAATGCTTTCAAGGCTTATAGTGATGTGCATTACCGAGTGGGTCCAGAGATACCTCTCCGACAATCGGAGTGACAAATCCTAATCTCGAAATACGCCAACCCAACAAGTACCTTTGGAGACACCAGAGAGCACCTTTATAATCACCCAGTTACTTGTGACGTTTGGTAGCACACAAAGTGTTCCTCTGGTAAACAGGGGTTGCATAATCTCATAGTCATAGGAACATGTATAAGTCATGAAGAAAGCAATAGCAGAATACTAAACGATTGAGTGCTAAGCTAACGGAATGGGTCAAGTCAATCACATCATTCTCCTAATGATGTAATCCCGTTAATCAAATGACAACTCATGTCAATGGCTAGGAAACGTAACCATCTTTGATCAATGAGCTAGTCAAGTAGAGGCATACTAGTGACACTTCACACAAGTATTATGTTTCCGGTTAATACAATTCTAGCATGAATAATAAACATTTATCATGATATAAGGAAATAAATAATAACTTTATTATTGCCTCTGGGGCATATTTCCTTCACACTTATACCTTGAAATTTAGTGGGAGATCATCTTATAATGCTACCGTCGATCTAAGCAAAATAAGATGCATAAAAGATAAACATCACATGCTATCGATATAAGTGATATGATATGGCCATCATCATCTTGTGCCTTTGATCTCCATCTCCAAAGCACCGTCATGATCACCATCGTCACCGGCACGACACCTTGACCTCCATCATAGCATCGTTGTTGTCTCGCCAACTATTGTTTCTATGACTATCGCTACCGCTTAGTGATAAAGTAAAGCAATTACATGGCGATTGCATTTCATACAATAAAGCGACAACCATATGGCTCCTGCCAGTTGCCGATAAATCTGTTACAAAACATGATCATCTCATACAATAAAATTTAGCATCATGTATTGACCATATCACATCACAACATGCCCTGCAAAAACAAGTTAGACGTCCTCAACTTTGTTGTTGCAAGTTTTACGTGCCTGCTACGGGCTGAGCAAGAACCGTTCTTACCTACGCATCAAAACCACAACGATATTTCGTCAAGTATGTGATGTTTTAACCTTCACAACGATCGGGTGTAGCCACACTCGATTCAACTAAAGTTGGAGAAATTGACACCCGCCAGCCACCTGTGTGCAAAGCACGTCGGTAGAACCAGTCTCGCGTAAGCGTACGCGTAATGTCGGTCCGGGCCACTTCATCCAACAATACCGCCGAATGAAAGTATGACATGCTGGTAAGCAGTATGACTTGTATCGCCTACAACTCACTTGTGTTCTACTCGTGCATATAACATCTACGCATAAACCTGGCTCGGATGCCACTGTTGGGGAACGTAGTAATTTCAAAAAAATTCCTACGCACACGCAAGATCATGGTGATGCATAGCAACGAGAGGGGAGAGTGTCGTCCATGTACCCTCGTAGACCGTAAGCGAAAGCGTTATGACAACGTGGTTGATGTAGTCGTGAGTCTTCACGATCGACCGATCCTAGTACCGAACGTACGGCACCTCCACGATCTGCACACGTTCAGCTCGGTGACGTCCCACGAACTCACGATCCAGTAGAGCTTCGAGGGAGAGTTCCATCAGCACGACGGCGTGATGACGGTGTTGATGTAGCTACCGACGTAGGGCTTCCCCTAAGCACCGCTACGATATGACCGAGGTGGATTATGGTGGAGGGGGGCACCGTACACGGCTAAAAGATCAATGATCAACTTGTGTGTCCATGGGGTGCCCCCCTCCCCCGTATATAAAGGAGTGGAGGAGGGGAAGGAGGCCGGCCTCCTAGGCGCGCCCCAAGGGGAGTCCTACTCCCACCGGGAGTAGGATTCCCCCCTTCCAAGAGTAGGAGTAGGAGGGAAGGAAGGAGGAGAGAGAGGGGGAGGAAAAAGCCCCGCCCCCCTTCCTTGTCCAATTCGGACTAGAGGGGGAGGGGCGCGCGGCCTTCCCTGGCCGCCCCTTCCTCTCTCCACCAAGGCCCATGAGGCCCCTTACACTCCCGGGGGGGTTCCGGTAACCTCCCGGTACTCCGGTGAATCAAATAAGAAAAAAACATAGCTATTTCATCAAATCCCGATTGTGTGGGTGTGAAGTGGAAAATCCCGTTCTGGCTGGCAGCGGGCATAGGACTGAAAATCCTCTTTCCCTCTTGCCTTAAAGCAATTTCTTGATTAGGAGCAGTCGTCCAAACTCACTCGGAACGCTTCCGAAGTCCAAACATAGTCATCCAATATATCGATCTTTATTTCTCGACCATTTTGAGACTCCTTGTCATGTCCATGATCATATCCGGGACTCCGAACTACCTTTGGTTCATCAAAACACATAGACTCATATTACCAATCGTCACCGAACGTTAAGCGTGCGGACCCTACGGGTTTGAGAACTATGTAGACATGACCAAGACATGTCTCTGGTCAATAACCAATAGCGGAACCTGGATGCTCATATTGGTTCCTACATATTCTACGAAGATCTTTATCGGTCAAACCGCATAACAACATACGTTGTTCCCTTTGTCAGCGGTATGTTACTTGCCCGAGATTCGATCGTCGGTATCTCAATACCTAGTTCAATCTTGTTACCGGAAAGTCTCTTTACTCGTTCCGTAATACATCATCCACAACTAACTCATTATTCACATTGCTTGCAAGGCTTATAGTGATGTGCATTACCGAGAGGGCCCAGAGATACCTCTCCGAAAATTGGAGTGACAAATCCTAATCTTGATCTATGCCAACTCAACAAGTACCATCGAAGACACATGTAGAGCACCTTTATAATCACCCAGTTACATTGTGACTTTTGGTAGCACACAAGGTGTTCCTCCAGTATTCGGGAGTTGCATAATCTCATAGTCTGAGGAACATGTATAAGTCATGAAGAAAGCAGTAGCAATGAAACTTTAACAATCATAATGCTAAGCTAACGAATGGGTCTTGTCCATCACATCATTCTCCTAACGATGTGATCCCGTTCATCAAATGACAACACATGTCTACGGTTAGGAAACATAACCATGTTTGATAAACGAGCTAGTCAAGTAGAGGCATACTAGGGACACTTTGTTTTGTCTATGTATTCACACATGTACTAAGTTTCCAGTTAATACAATTCTAGCATGAATAATAAACATTTATCATGAAATAATGAAATAAATAATAACTTTAGTATTGCCTCTAGGGCATATTTCCTTCACTTTTCACCTTTCCCTCACAATACTACTTCGCTATCGGTCACCCAGGAGTATTTAGCCTTGCAAGGTGGTCCTTGCTGATTCACATGGGATTCCACGTGCCCCATGCTACTCGGGTCAGAGCGTATGCTAGTGATGCTTTCGGCTACTGGACTTTAGCCATCTAGGGTGCGGCACTCAACCACTTCGCCTAGCAGCACAACGCTTGTATTGCTCTCCCACAACCCCGTTTTCACGGTTTAGGCTGCTCCCATTTCGCTCACCGCTACTACGGGAATCACTTTTGCTTTCTTTTCCTCTGGCTACTAAGATGTTTCAGTTCACCAGGTTGTCTCTTGCCCGCTCATGGATTCAGCAGGCAGTTTAAAAGGTTGACCTATTTGGGAATCTCCGGATCTATGCTTATTTTCAACTCCCGAAAGCATTTCATCGCTTGCTACGCCCTTCCTTGTCTCTGGGTGCCTAGGTATCCACCGCAAGCCTTTCCTCTTTTGAACCTCGCCATTAACGTTAAGGCTATGCCATCCTAAGGTGCTACTAAATGGAAGGATCTTATCAACGTCCATGAATGTGAAATCATAGATCGAATCGCGAATTGGCAAAATTCGGTGCTATCGCTATCATAGTATCCGCTAAGTTCACGGGCTGGAGATAAGCGGACTTGAACCACTGACATCCGCCACAGGATAAACCACCGCCTCTCAGGCCTCCCCGACGGGTTCTACCATAGAGGCCAACAATATAAAATAACCCCCCCCCCCCCCAACACAGCTTACAACTTTCATAGTACTGTGCTCTCCAACGAGCAACTCTTCTCAAACTCTCCAGCCAAAAGGTGCTCAGTTGGAATCCCATTCTAGGGATTCTTGTGGTTCCATGGAATCCAGTTATAGGAGAACCGAGGCAGGGAGCTCTCCCCTTTTTCCGCCCGACTCTTTGATCTTAAGAATGCTTTGGTTTTAAGAATGAGTGATTGCCCTTCTCCGACCCTTCTTGCCCAACCGGAGAGTGGACGGCTAATGTGTTCCACTTATTGAACAGGGGTCTATGGTCGGTCCAGTGACCCTGGACGCCGAGGGCGTCCTTGCGGTTATCTCGTAGTTCCTACGCGGTTGAGACACTGGGGTCGGTCCAAGGATTTTACTTCCTTTTGCTACATTACGCTCAAAGGGTTGGAGGAGATCGTGCATCAAGTTATTCGCAAGGGCCAACTTGATCCTCTTCCCGAGGTTTACCAGATGTGGGTAGCCTTGGAGAGCCGCCGACTCCAACTATCGTACTTGTACTATCCATACTAGATCTGACAAACTGCCCATCCTACCTCCTCTACCTTTTTGACAGCCCATCTTTTTGTCTCAAGAGAGTCTTTCGGTTGGCATGTTTGGTCATCTTCCTCATTACTTAGAAAAAGTGAGCCACCGGTTCAGGTACAAGATACTATCATTACCGCCGGACAATTAGACAGCCAACCCGTGAATAGCGACCCAATTGCAAGAGCGGAGCTCTACCAAATGAGCTATATCCCCCCCGAGCCAAGAGGAGTAAGCATTAAAGAGTCAGATGATTCTTCTATTCTTTTACATGGCGCAGCTGGGCAATCCTGGACTTGAACCAGAGACCTCGCCCGTGAAGTAAATCATCGCCCCTACGATCCAACCAATTGGGAGAGAATCAATAGACTCCTTTCCGGGAGCGATTCATCCTTCCCTAACGCAGCATACAACTCCCAGTTATACTGCGCTCTTTAAGTGTGCTTCTTCCCCCTTCTCCCTCTTAGCATGGCAAGCCCTCATGTCACCAATCCATGTGCTTTTGCTAAGGTATACTAGTCCACCTTATGTAGTAAGCTTATAAACGTGCTACCTTGTAAATCGCTTGGCTTATATTGCACACTTATGTATTGAACTTATCCTAAATTAACAATCGTAGCTTTCTTGGCTAACAATATCTACTTGTGCTGTGATGTGCTTCTTGTAAGATGTATAGTTTGGGAGCGAGGTGGTCTTTTTGTCGGTTCACGTTGTTTTGAAGGAGTCTTTTTGTCTATTCATAATCCTTATATCTCTTAAGTTCAACATCGAAGCACCTCCTGCTTGGACCATGCTTTCTTGTTACATCTGCCAGTAGAATACACTCTATATTTAAATTGCCGGTGTAACAAGCACTTCGTGTCCGCTCGAGAATCAATGTCGGTTGCGTCATCGTCTGGGCACGAAGTGCTTGTTACCTCGACGTTGTTGGATAAAAGAACGACAACCGGGACTCCACGAAGTGATACTAACTGAATAATTCGACATTTACCAGGTTCGGGTTCAGTTCCGGACTGTACCACTTCCTTCGGATTTGTCCTCAAGCCGGCTATGACAAGGATGGCCTGCATGTAAGCGATGAGATGGCACAATAATCAACTTCGTTGGATTAAACCATTAAGTTAAACCGTTAGGACAGATGAGTCTCACATGTCAGTTTTTAATTATTTTTTCCAAAACTTCTTTTTTCTCTCCTGTAGATGACCGGCCCTTTGCTCCGGCGTCGCCTAGGTCGCTCTCGGCTCGATAAGGTGAGCACTTGCGCCGTTGCTATACTACTGTTTAACAAAATTAGTAGTAAAAACATATATATGATTGAATAGTCGGATTTCATATCATGTCCATGGATGTGGATGCGTCCGGCCAAGATCCGTGAAATGTCCGTTTTAAGAGAGATAGCTTTCAAGAATCCAGTAAATATTTACACATTACTAGTTCACCACCCTGAAAGCTATGAAAGACTCAAAATGCTGAATCTTAGAATTGTGTCCACCTCACAAAACGTAGGAAAAAAGAAAACTCCATGAGCACCTGGTCTACCGTACGCATACGAACCAACCGTACAGTATATACAGGGCCCTGGAGCAGCCCGCCGGCCGGAACAGGCCGGCTCCCGCCTTCCATGTACCAGCGGGGTCGCCGTCATCGAGGCGGCGCCGCACCGAAGCCGAAGGGGCCCCCGTCACGCTGGCGCTGGGTTATCCGAGGCCGATACCGGCGCTGGCAGGAGGCGGCGGGCGCGGATCTTATCTTTTTTAGAAACGAGAGCATCCCTGAAAGATTCTTGCTGATTAGACCCGGCTTGCTCTGATTCAGCAGATGCGTGGTGACTTGCTCTGTTCACTCGATTCGACGCTGTAAAGTGAAATATTTTTCCTTTTCTTCATTTCGTTCCAGACTCATTCTGATGCAGAGGCCGGGGATTTCCCTCTTTTCAAAAAAAAAAATCGTTCCAGATACGAAGGCCTCCTTTGGTTTGTAGAAATCTTGTAGGAATTTTATAAGATAAGATTTAAAAAAAAATTCCTATGAAGTCCTTTGGTTTGTAGGAATGGATTCCTATTCCTATGTAGGATAGGATCCAATCCTTCACATTTTAAAGGAAAAAAAACATTAGCCTAGACTCAATGAAAAAAATCCTATCCTATGCATCAAATGACATCTCTTTGTTTATAGGAATTAAGATGTATGTCATCTCACTTCCTATGAAGTTCCTATTCCTATGATATTCCTATCCTATGAACCAAAGGAGGCCCAAGTTTCTGCTCTGTTTGTTATTTGTTGTTCTGTTCTTTGGAGTGATAGATGATGTACATTTTGAGCTTATGAATATAATATTGAAACATTGGCATTTGGCACTGAAGCTACAATGTAGAGTGGGGTACGTCTCCCTCCCTAGCCGCCCCAGCGTGGCCAGGAGGCCCAGATCCGTCGCTTGAACCTCCCCACTCCTCCTCCTCCTCGCCGCCCAAGGGCACGGCCAGCGGTTTAGCCGTCGCCGGGCGGCGGGGACTCGTGCCCTCTCGCTCGGGTGGGGTGGCAAGGTGCCGCTGGCCGAGCGTGGCGGCGGGCTGGTCGCCATGGCGGGTGGTGGCGGTGCCTCGGCGACGTCGATTCCCCGCGGCAGGAAGCCTTGCGATCTGGTGCGTTGCGGCCGCCACGGACGGCGGCGGCGTGACCGGATCGGTTCGCGGCGGCACGGCCGGATTGATCGCTGGTCGGCCTTCGGCATGGTGGTGGGTGCGACTTTCGTCGGCGGCTAAGCGAGATCCGAGATTCTACCTTATGTCGGCCCTCGACGGCGGGCAACTACGGAAACCCTAGATCACCTTGGGATCGAGCGATGGCGGTGCTTTTGCGTCGTAGTCCCTCTTTAGGGCATCGTTTTGGAGTTTACTCCGGTTGAAGGGACCAGCGACGTCGGCGGCGACGTGCAGTGGAGCAGCTGCCGATGAAAATCGCGCCGACTACTGATCATGGCGGACGATGGCGGCGTCTTAGATGTCGTTCCTTGTCGAGGCATCGTCGTTGCGATCTGCGTCATCGAGCTCGGGATGCTCCGGGAAACCCTAGATCTGGGTCTTCCGGATCGGACGATGATGGCGTTTTATCGTTTTTCCCTCACAGGGGCATCGTTTGAGTAAGTCTTTGGGTGGGGGATGGTGGGCGGTGCTTCATCTCACACATCGATGGCGGCGGATATCGGCGGCATGGCACTGTGGAGGCTCGGCGTCCGATGCATGGAGATGGACTTCGCGGGGAGGAGGTTCTTTGTCTGGCGCCATGGTAACGCGTCGATGGCGAGTGGCGGACAAGGTAGAAGCCTCAATATGATCTCAAGACGAACACATGGAAGATGGCGGCGACGACACACGAGTGCGTCGACCGGATTGTGCCCCAGACCGGTATGTGGCTCGGTGGGGCTTCCGAATATGTTTCAAGCTTCGGCTTTTGATGTTAGGCTTAGGTGAGTGGTTTGGGTAGTGGCCCAGCTAGCACCCCTTCATCATTTTGGATAGGAGTAGCGGCATATGTTGCCAAGATGGTGGATTCAGGCACATTATTATAATACTTTGTAAGGTCCTCGAGAATAATCAATAAAGTGACGCGTATGCATCTCCCAGATGCAGAGGCCGGGGGTCATCCTCCTTTTTAAAAAAAAACAACTTTGTTTTGATCCATGTTGTCGTTTTTTGCTTTGGAGGCTCGGCTGCACTGCACTGCACAGCAAGATACTGACAGAATCTAACTTGTACTCCAACACTCACTGGTTCTTTACTCCTTGGCATTGCTAAGAGTAGGAAAATGATTCTAGCAGATGTCACTAGATTCCTTCTGCTCACATTCCAAAAGTTCTCGATTGGAACCATGTCATGATTTCATCTGCATCTCTCTGAACAACTTTTTAAACGAGACTCTATTTTCAACGGAAGATATGATGGCTTTGCAAGAACAAGACCCACAAGTATCAGCTGGTATGGTGTGTATCTGCATATATGTATGCCCTTTGGCTCTGGGCTTGGGCATCCTTGGCGTTCTGGCTGCTTCTCTGCCGAAGTATTGGCTCTTGGCAAAGGTAAGAGCCTTCTGGTCTTTCTACTCTCTACATCCTTAGAGCATAAACTTGCTGCAGCTTAAGATCATGTTTATGATGGCACACAGGAACCTAAAGTGCATACCTTATGTTCTATTTGTTCTGAAATAAAAACGGCTCTAGTTTAGACATTTTTCTGTCATTTATTAGACATGTAATAGTGATGATATTAACACATATTATTACATCTTCCTATTTTACTCTGAAAGAAGTACTGGCTGTTTGCAAAGATAAGAGAGGCTTCTTGTCTTTCTACTAGCAGATCATAATCTTGCTAAATCTATAGATCAACTGAAGTGCATACTTTACTTTCTGTTTGTCCTGAAAAAAACTTGCTCCAGTATTGGACACCTTTCTTTGATTTATCTGACATCAAATATATGCATCCATGTGAGGTTGGAACAGACGGCTCATAATAACACACACTACTACATCTTCAAATTTTAAGCTGATGTATCTTGTTCCCTTGACTCCCCAGAATTTTAATTACATTTGTCATGGCGCCGGATCAAGACCATGAGCAAGGTAACAGGAGTGGTCACAGCATCAGCAGCAAATCCTTTCAAAGATGTGAGGGCTGCTATGCACATTATTATTGGTGTCATATGGATGATACCCAGAAGTATTTCTTCAAGTGCATGGTTGGCAATTTCCAAGAAAAAATGGCAAGTCCTGGTGCATCGATACCCTTTCTCTCCTTCGGATGGAATGCTATCCAGTCTCAGAATGATAATTTTGTTGTTTTCTTGTTCCTGCAGGCCATTCCACAGAAGTTTGTGCAGAATTTCAAAGGTCAGTTCTCTGAAGTTATCAAGCTAGAAGCTCCTGATGGAAACATATACAATGTTCAGGCTATCAAGGATCTAAACAAGATAGTCCTCGGGTCCGGATGGGGGGTATTTGTCAAATTTTACGAACTAAAAGCGGGCTACTTCCTGGTCTTCAGGTACATCGGGGATTCTCACTTCAAAGTTCTGATATTTGATTTTGCAAGTTGCTGTGAGAAGGAAGTGTTCCACGTTCTCATGAACTGCGGTCCTAATGCCCAAGAAAAGACACTCGTCTTGATCGATCGCTACTGGGTGAAAGACGATGCCAGAATGGTGGATCAAGCAACAGTGAGTCTCATCGAAGGTGCGAGCACTGCGATGTGCATTTCTACTGGCATCACATGGATGATAGGCAGAAGCATTTCTTGAGGTTCATGGTTGGCGATTTCCTTCACGAAATGGTAAGACCCTGGATGATCAATGCCCTTCCGGCCGTCCTGATGAAATATCTTCTTGATCAACATAGGTAATTTGCTGATTGCTTTGTTGTTTGTTTTTGCAGAACATACCAGAGAAATTTGTGAACAATTTCAGAGGCAGGATCTCTAAAGTTATGAAGCTAGAAGCTCCTGATGGAAATGTATACAACATTCAGGTTACCAATGATCTGAACAAGATAACCCTTAGATCTGGATGGGCAGCATTTGCCAGTGCTTATGAACTAAAAGAGCATGACTTGCTGGTGTTCAGTTACACTGGAAACTCTCACTTTAGAGTCCTAATATTTGACCCAAGTGGTTGTGAGAAAGAATTATTCCGCATTGTTATGAACCACACTCCTAATGTACAAAAAGGGGTATATCTCATGATCAGTTATTCCTGAAGGAAACAAGGCGTCGAGACGGCGGATCGCGTGATAACAACCCTAGGAAAACTAAAAGATGACTCTGTTGGACTCTCCTTCACCGAAATCAGGTAAAGAATTGAAGGGTTTCATGTACATTTTCCTTGGTATCTATTCTGTAGTTACTCACTGATGTCTTGATGATCGGCGTTGTGCAGCTGAAGGTGTCACATCTCCGGAGGACACCATGAATTCAAGCGGCCCTCCAGAAACCACCGAGCCTCGGTATGTCCTAGCAACAGGGTGCAATCTGACTACAGCTCAGAAGGCACAAATCGACACACTTGTGAAGAAAATTAGGCCTGTAATTCCATTTTACATCACAGCCATGAACAAGACAAGTTTGTCTGGATCTCTGGTACGTATGGAGTATCCTCTACAGATTCAGTGAGACTCCTGCAAAATTTGTTCTTTAATGTTGGCATTTTGAAAATTATAGTAGCTCTCCGTAAATTATAATCTTCGATAATTTGAAAGCCAGATGATTCATTCATCTCTAACAGGTCATCTGCAAGGATTATGCTGCCAAATACCTTCCACATGAAGACCAATTCATCACACTCTGCCATCCTCGTAAGAGCAACATATGGTTAGACAATTTGAAGGTTACCACTGATGGTTCAGGCATGCTTTCTGCTGGCTGGTCATGCTTCGTTCTCCAGAACGAGTTGCGGGAAAGTGATGTTTGTGTGTTCGAAGTATCAAAAAGCGCTGGTGAAATGACAATGGTTGTTCATTCTCTTGAAGGAGGCCATCACCTACAAGGTGAGTATGGGACACATTTTATACTTGCACATACGACATGAAAAATCAACGCTCAGGATCACCAACTTAGAGATAAGAATGTATAAGTCAGCTTAGAAATAGAGTTCTTTTCTTTAATAGCCAGCAACGCTTAAACCTGAGACAGCATGGAATCAATACTGAGCTAGTGTCTCTGTACCGGATCATTTTGGAATGCCCATTTGTTTGTTTTTTTACAGGGAAAGAGCCCGAATCTCAAAACAAGTGTGATTATCCTGTTAAGGGCAAGGCGATCAAGGAAGCTGAGAGTGACCATAAACATCCTGAGTCCAAGTCCAACTACTACTACTCAATGTATGCCAAGGGCCTGACCGGCGAGGAGCTAGAGGAGATATTCAGGTCAGCGTTGATCCAACAGGGCAATGTGGTATATGTCACCATCCTGGGGAAGAATCAAGTTAGAATCAAGAACAACTTGCTGGTCAGTTCAGTTGTTCTACTAATCACATACTAGAATACCTAGATGGTTTAGATAACAATCTTTGATAGACTTTCTGAACCATCTGCGACAAAGCTTTCTGTACTAATAGCTTATGTTCTGACCTATATATGCAGACCTTCCCCGGGAAGTTTGCAGCTAAGCATCTCGTGGAGAGGTCGCATGACATCCTGCTCCTGAGGCCCAACCGGAGTGAGACGTGGTGTGCGAGGTACTACTACCACCCGAGAGAACAGGGTTTCAGCTACAGTTCCTGGACCAAGTTCGTCCGAGACAACAAGCTGCGCAAGGGCCACGTCTGCGTCTTCGAGCTGATGAAGGGCGTGAGTAAGGCCACAATGATTGTCCACGTGTTCACAAAGGTCGATGGCAGGTTCGTTCTGCTGGACTAACTGTCTAGGTTCCAGCCTAGTTGCATCCTCCTTAATTTGTCGTCGAATAGATGAACTGGGAGTAGCTTGTGTACCAGTAGAAACCACTCCCTCCGTCATATAATGTAAGACGTTTTTTTGACACTATATCAATGTCAAAAAACGTCCTATATTATAGGACGGAGGGAGTAGTTGTGTAGCCGTACCGTGTGAATGTTCATCCTGATTCGTCTGCGATGGCTGTGATTTCAGAACCGAGAGAGAGGAGCATTTCAGCGCTTGTAGCACCTATTCCACTGAAATTTTCTTCAATGTAAGCTCAATTGACTGAAATTTTCTCAAATCTAAGTGGAATCCCAGTTAGTCCCAGCTGAGTGTGCACATGTTACTCGAGGGCTAGTGTCAGCTAATCGACGACGAAAAATTGTTGCTTTTAACTTGCGTGTTCTTGCGCGGATTCTTCAAGTGGTGATCCAGTAGAAGAAATTGATCGTTGCAGTGATCTGGTTCTCACGGCTGCTTTGGCTATTCTGTTACCGAAAAAGGCTTTCGCCCCGCTTTATAAATAAAGCAAACCGCCAAGAGCACATACAAGGACTAGTTCAGAACACACACACCCAAGTCACACAATAAAGGTCCAGAGGTACTGCTGAGGGCAGAGCTCAACAAGCCCAAAACACACACGAAAAAAAAGAGAAGGCTCAGCCGGGCCAAGGCCGTAGCCGGAGCCGGAGAGCAGCAGACGACTAATCAGGCTCAGGAGAAGGCGGCGGAGGGGGCGGCGACAGGCGGACGGCCATCGAACGGAGGTCGGCGATGAAGGCGGAGATGGCGTCCCGATCCCGAGGGCGGCTAAGCGGCCGCCAGAGCTGCAAGTAACCAGACAGTTTGAAGAGGGCATCAGTAGAACGTCGCGGAGGGGAGCGCTGAATCACAAGTTTATTACGAATAGTCCAGAGCGTCCACGCGAGAACCCCAATCTCAAGCCACCTAATGTGGCGAGAGGGTAGCGGGGAGGCCTGTAGTTCGGCAAAGAGGTCGGGGAAGTTGGAGTGGCACCAATCCCCACCAACCGCCTCTCTAAAGCAACTCCAAACGAACTGAGTAGATACGCAGGAGAAGAAAATGCGGTTCGAGTCTTTGGGGGAATCACAAAGGGGACAGAGGCCAGAGCCCGGGCCATTGCGCTTGCGAACCTCAACCCTTGACGGAAGCCGACCGCGGATCCATTGCCAAATGAAGATCCGGATTTTAAGGGGCCGGCGAATGGACCAAACCGCCTGGAGGGGTGGCGGGGCGGAGGAAGGGCCGATAGCCGCGTAGAGGGACTTGGAGGAGAATTGACCCGAAGGCTCAAGGCGCCACCGATCCTCATCCGGGCCAGCATCGACAGTCGGTTCATGGAGAGCAATACAATCAAGAAGCTCATGCCAGGCGGCCACTTCCGGAGGCCCAAATGGCCTCCGGAACGCGAGGCGCCCTAAGTCAATAAGGGCCTGCTGAACTGAGATTGTAGGGACGACTGCGATGGAGAAGAGGTCGGGAAAGCGGGCCGTGAAGGGGGCGTCACCAGCCCATCGGTCAAACCAGAACAAGGTCGCTGTTCCCGATCCAACAGAGATGGAAGTCCCAATGCGGAGGACGGGGAGCAGTTGGATGACCGACTGCCAGAACTGGGACCCGCCCGACCGCTGGCAGAAGGCCAGAGGTTGGCCACGCAAGTATTTATTTCGGATGATGTCTAGCCATAGACCGCCATGCCCTTGAGAGATGCGCCAGAGCCAGCAGGAAAAGAGGGCAATGTTCATGCGCTTCGAGCACATGATACCAAGGCCTCCCTGGTCCCGGGGCTTGCAGATGTCGGGTGAAAGGATCGATATAGTTGACTAGAGGGGGGGGGGTGAATAGGCAACTAACAATTTTTAAGCTTTTCTTTACCAATTTAAACTTAGCAATAATAAAGGTTGTCTAGATGTGCAACTAGGTGGACAACCTATATGATGCAATCAACACAAGCACAAGAGCAAGCAAAGATAGAAACACAAATAAGCTTGCACAAGTAAAGGGATAAGATAACCAAGAGTGCAGCGGTGGAGACGAGGATGTGTTACCGAAGTTCCTTCCTTTTGAGGGAAATGCGTCTCCGTTAGAGCGGTGTGGAGGCACAATGCTCCCCAAGAAGCCACTAGGGGCACCGTAATCTCCTCACGCCCTACAATGCAAGAGCCGTGATTCCACTATTGGTGCCCTTGAAGGCGGCAACAGAACCTTTACAAACAAGGTTGGGGCAATCTCCACAACTTAATTGGAGGCTCCCAACAACACCACGAAGCTTCACCACAATGGAATATGGCTCCACGGTGACCTCAACCGTCTAGGGTGCTCAAACACCCAAGAGTAACAAGATCCGCAAGGGATAAGTGGGGGAATCAAAAGTCTCTTGGTGGAAGTGTAGATCGGGCCCGTGTCACCCAATCCCGAGCAAATCAACAAGTTTGATTGGCTAGGGAGAGAGGTCGGGCCAAAATGGAGCTTGGAGCAACAATGGAGCTTAGAGATGGAAGAGGTGGTCAACTAGAGGTAGGAGACACGCCTTTTATACTCGGACAAAAGATCCAACCGTTATCCTCTAGTCCAGCCCGCGACACGCGGTACTACCGCTCCGAAAACGCGGTACTACCGCGCGGCCACGCAGTACTACCGTGGAAGGCCACGGTACTACCGCGGCAGCAAGAGAGCCTGGGACTGGCCTGACTGAGCGCAGTACTACCGCTGGCGCGGTACTACCGCGCACCCTTGCGGTACTACCGCAAGGCAGGCAAGCCCCAGCCTACGAAGAGCGCGGATGAAATAAATTACATCCGTGCCTACTTCCGCTGAAAAAGAAACAGTGCGAAAACCCGACGCGGTACTACCGCGCCCGAGGCGCGGTACTACCGTGGAGGCGCGGATGTAAAATTACATCCGCTCCTACAACCGCGACGCAACAGTACGGGGCATGAGGGCCACGGTACTACGGCTCCAAGAGAGCGGTACTACCGTGTCCACTCGCGGTACTACCGCGCAGGGCGAGCGGTACTACCGTGTGGGCGCGGATGTAAAAATTACATCCGCGCCTACTACCATACCGGAGCAGCACAAGGCGTAGGAGTTGCGGTACTACGGCTCCTGGGGAGCGGTACTACCGTGACCCCCAGCGGTACTATCATTGGTGCTTATGATACTACCGCTCCTTAGAGCAAGATACTACCGCAAGAACAGCGATGGCCGTCGGATTTATGCACAACTATGACAACGGGAAGATGCTCCAAAGAGCAAGGAAAGGAAGAACAAGTGTACGTGTTAATTCCACCCAAACCTTTCCGACGCGGACCCCCTCTTAATAGTACGGCTCTCCTACGACTCAAATCCACCAAAAAGAAACGTAGAACGACGCCGTCTTCAATAGTCTCCGAGGGGCACCGAATCGTCTCATGCCTAGTGATGAAACATCTGAGAAGCTCAAGGCATACGATTAGTCCGCAAAAGTATCGTCATCAATCACCAAAACACTTAGAGGATAAATATGCCCTTACAATCTCCCCCTTTTTGGTGGATTGATGACAATACGGGATTTGCACAAACATACGATAATATTGAGCAAGGGCAAACCCCTCCTCTCCAAAATATAGACGGGCTCCCCCTAGATGTGTGCACTCTAGATGAATGCTTTGGACTGCATAGCACACATACTAGGATCACCACTCCCCCTATATTTTAGAGACAAAGGCACGAAGATTAACATCTAAGCAACATATAGCACAATATAACACAAGCTCGCTAAGATAGATAGAGTGCATATGTCTTACACCATATGAAGGAAAAGCAACTAAAACGAGGTTCAAACTAAGTTCAACCGAGAAAGAAATAAACACACCAAACACGAACACGACACACGACTCGCAAATCCCTACACTCTCTCCCCCTTTGGCATCGAGACGCCAAAAAGGCAGAGAGGACACCTACCTGGCGGTGGCTCAAGCAGCAGGGAACTCATCCCAACCCTCTCCGTCAGACTCCTCGGCAGCAGGGATGGACTCCTCGACGTCCTCCTCAGAATCAATCCACCTGTAGCCTTGCTTCTCCATCCACTCGGCCTCTGGAGTGATGCGCTCCTCAGACCCGCCAAACACATCCTCACCATATAGCTGCAAGATCTTCCTGTCCCTGCGACGACTCTCCTTGGACGCCACGTGAGTCCTGTACTGCCCCTTGGCTTGCATGCAGAAAAGAGTCTTCATCTTGTCCTTGACTTCTTGGCCCATGAAGGCATAGAGGAGCTCTGGGAAGGCCTAGCGGCATGGCCCTCAGCAACATTCTCGGCCTTGACATCCTCCTCACCAACACAGCCCTAGCAGCAGACGCCTCGGCACGAGTAGTAGTGTTGGCCCAGTTGGGTTTGACACGCAGACGAGATGGGTTCATGGCGAATCGATCGAGGGCAAGGAACTCCTCATCGGGGAACATCTTCTCCCGTGTCCTCGAGATCAGCAGAAACAGAGATAGGGCCGTAGATAGGCACTTTGCGGTTGAACACCGCAAACCGAAGCTCACACCACATGATGTGTGAGACATCAAGTGGCTGAGTCTGAGACAAACGAGCCTCCTCGCAGATGAGCATCATATCCACCATATAGGCATGGACCTTGTCCTTGTCACCAATGCGAGGGAACAAAGAGTTGCGGAAGATGCGGTACATGATATCTAGAAAAGAGTTGAGCACCAACCCTATCTTACCACTTGGAAGCGTCTTCTCAACATAGTACGGTGCAAGCTTGTCCTTGTTGGCATAATCAGAGTTGGCATGGGCGCGAACACCCACGGGAGTGTCAAGCCCGTCATCAGGTACCTGGAGCAAATCCATGAACTCCTTCCAGGTAGCGATCGACTTCTGACCATTGGTTATCCAGGTCATCCTCCTCTCCTCATCAGGGTGAAAGTAAACTGAAGCAAAGAACTGACAGATAAGCTCAGGATCATAGTCAAGGTGAAATGATATCACATGCTCAATGCCAAACTGCTCCACCAAATCCAGAGCCTCTCCAAAGTAGGCACAGAACTTGTCCTTCCTCAAGTGATGCATGTCAATCCATTTCACATCCACATAGGTATTCTGCTTGTTCTTGATGACATCGGATAGATGTTGGTTTGTTGCTTGTTCCAAAACAGCTCACAACCCTGACGGAGGAACGAGGGGTCACGTCACGGGTGAATCTGCACAGACGGACGTGGTCAGATTGGGGCATATCATCCATGCCCTTGGCGGGCTCCTTGAACTTGCTAGCAGTAGTCTTCACATTGCGCTTGGGCGGAGGAGCCCTGCAGTGCGTCACACAGGTTGCGCAGACGCTTGGAGCAGTGTCACGGCCGGGATTGGAGCGAGAGCCACCACCGAGACACACACGCAAAACACCAACGAGCGAAGAGGATCAATGCAAAGACCACAACAAAGCACAAGAAACACATAGGAAATATACGTGAAGGTTGGCGGCGTTAAATGTGAGCTACGGTAGGATCGCCGGTGTCTGCGGTACTAAAAATTAATCTTGCTCCAAGTCGCGGTAGTACCGTGCTAGGTCACGGTAGTACCGTGGTTGGAGCAGTAGTAAGGTTCTAGTGCCGCAGTGTGCGCGGTAGTACCGCGCCAGAGGGGCGGTAGTACCGTGCAAGCGGTAGTACCGCGCCCGACGGGCGGTAGTACCGCGTCGCGTCAGATCCGAACGGCAGTTCGAATCTGAAAAGACCCGCGAAACAACGGCAGTGCTACGGTGATCGATCTCGCAAGAAGACAACAAAACAAGTATAATTCCTATGCAAGGCTACTCTCCTTCATCCTATTCTTGCAAAGAGAAAGCCTACGAATCTCTAGAACATCCAAGTCTCCCCCAACAACCTAAAGACAAAGAATGCAATAAAACGAGAAAGGATTGGGGAAAAACCTGGGTCCATAGCAAGAGCACGTGGTGGGGAAGGATCCCACCGGACGGAATCACGGGAGGGCAGCCGGAGGAGGAGATCCGGCGACGAACGCCGGCTCCTATCTTGAGCGGGAGAGAGAGAGATGAGACGACGTGGGAGGAACTGCGAATGGGTATGGGGGAGTTAGAACTCCCCCGCTGTTTCTTATCCCCAGCGCCCAAGGCAGTAGCGGTGGTACCGCAGTCATCGCGGTAGTACCGCTCGGGCGGAAATACCGCACCGGGCGGTAGTACCGCTCACCAGTGCGATAAAAAATTACTGCAGCGTGGAAACGATAATACCGATGCTCCCACATGCGGTAGTACCGTGGCTGGCAGCGGTAGTCAGTGGCCGATGTAGTACCATGAGCTCAAGACACCCCCGGTTTCAACACAAAAGAAAAGGTCTTTGCACGGAAACTTTTCACACAAAGGAAGCCACAAGCACACGCACAAAACAAAGGCAGAAAGACAACAAGAGAACACCAAGCAACACAACCTCTCAAAAGGAGAGGGCGGTGGCCGAAGCCACCTATGTTTGAGTTAAATGGTATGGCACCGCGAAAAATTATCCTTGGGCCCATGACCAAAACTCGTCTTTGAAGCACAAGTACCATCAAAAATGGCTAATGTGAAAGAGTTGATCTATTTATGCATGATAGGGGAGGAGAGTTCATTGAGAGAACAACACTCCCCTTTTCCATGCCTACACCTAAACTAGACAACAAGATGAGTGTGGTGGGGTGCGGATTCAAGTCACATTGCTCAAATCAATGATATTTAGCTCATGCCTTAACTCGTGAACTCTAGCTTCATCCAAGGGCTTCGTGAAAATATCTGCAAGGTTATCATGATTGTTGACATAATAGATCTCTATCTCCACACGCCTAAAGTGATCCAGGATGAATAGATACAGAATCTCAATGTGCTTCGTCTTGAAGTGTTGCACCGAAAGGTTGAGAGAAATCTTGATGGCACTTTCATTATCACACCAAAGAGGCACTTTGTCACAAATGACACCGTACTCCTTTAAAGTTTGCCTCATCCATAGGAGTTGAGCACAACAACTACCGGCCGCCACATATTACGCTTACGTGGATGAGAGAGACACACAACTTTGCTTCTTGGAAGACCAACTTACCAAAGAGCAACCAAGAAATTGGCACCCTCCGGAAGTGGACTTCCTATCCACTTTGTCTCCCGCCCAATCGGAATCCGTAAATCCTTCAAGCTTGAAGTTTCCTCCTCTTGGGTACCATAAGCCAAAGTTTGGGGTATGAGCCAAATATCGAAAGATTCGCTTGACCGCCACATAGTGACTTTCCTTTGGTGCGGCTTGAAACCGAGCACACATTCCCACACTCAACATGATATCCGGTCTAGATGCACAAAGGTAAAGCAAGGAGCCAATCATGGAGCGATATACCTTTTGATCCACCGCTTTACCATTGGGATCAATGTCAAAGTTGGCACTTGGTGGGCATTGGTGTAGTAGCCGGCTTGACATCACTTAGCTTGAATCTTTTGAGCATGTCTTGAGTGTATTTGGCTTGGTTGATGAAGGTTCCTTCTCTTCTTTGTTTGATATCGAAACCAAGGAAGAACTTAAACTCTCCCATAGAAGACATCTTGAACTTGGAGGTCATGAGAGCGGCAAATTCCTCATTGAAAGCTTTGTTAGGGGAACCAAAGATAATATCATCAACATATAGTTGGCATACAAACAACTCCCCATTGACCTTCTTAGTAAAAAGAGTGGGTCGATTTTCCCTACTTCAAAACCACGATCTTGTAACAACTCGGTAAGGTGGTCATACCACGCACGGGGGGCTTGTTTAAGGCCATAGAGTGCCTTATCGAGTTGATACACATGATCCGGGAAGTAGGGGTCCTCGAACCCGGGGGGTTGCTTGACATAGACCAACTCATTAATAGGACCATTAAGAAAAGCACTTCTCACATCCATCTGTTGCAACTTAAAGTTGTGATGGGCAGCATAAGCAATCAACAAACGAATGGATTCAAGGCGAGCAACGGGAGCAAAGGTTTCACCGTAGTCGATACCCTCGACTTGGGAGTAGCCTTGTGCTACCAATCTTGCCTTGTTGCGAATGATGTTCCCATGAGCATCTTGCTTGTTCTTGAAGATCCACTTGGTTCCAATGACGTTGTAGTTTCCCGATGGCCTTGGCACCAATCTCCACACCTTGTTGTACTCGAAATTGTTGAGTTCTTCATGCATGGCATTGAGCCAATCCGAGTCTTCGAGCGCCTCATAGACCTTTTGGGGTTCAACACAAGAGACAAACGCGTGATGTTCACAATAGTTTGCCAATTGTCTACAGTGATTACCCCTTTCATTAGGCTTCCAACCACATTCTCCATGAGATGGCCTTTGGTAGTAAGTTTGGATGCAATCTTGGCGGCACGACGCTCTAATTCTTCCTCGGAGGTGAGATGAGGAGGGGTCACTTGATCATCTAGAGCGCCGTCTTGAACATGTTCTTGATCTTGAGCATGCTCGGGAAGATAACTTCGACCTTGGGCATCATTTGGTGTATCACCATCGTCTTGAGCACGATCTTGCCCTTGGTCTTGTTCATGAGGTTGAGGGCCTTCACTTTGTTCTTGAGCGTGTGGGCCTTGAGTTGGTGATGGCTCCACTTGAGTGGAGCATTGTCCTTCTCCTTCGGCCACAAGGGGTTCCTCAACGGGTAGGATTAAAACCAACACCCATTCTTCTTATGGCTTGCGGAGGAATTTCATCACCTACATCACAAGTGCCACTTTGCTCCACTTGGGAGCCGTTATTCTCATCAAACTCCACGTTACATGTCTCCTCAATAAGTCCCATGGATTTATTGAGGACACGGTAAGCATGAGAGTTTGTAGCATAACCAACAAATATGCCCTCATAAGCTCTAGCTTCAAGTTTAGACAAACAAACACCTTTCTTGAGAATGAAACACTTACACCCGAACACCCGGAAATACTTGAGATTGGGCTTGTTGCCGGTGAGTATCTCATAAGGAGTCTTGTTCAAGCCTTTGCAGACATAGAGCCGATTGGATGCATGACATGCGGTGTTGATGGCTTCGGCCCAAAATTTGTATGGAGACTTGAACTCTGCCATCATGGTCCTTGCCGCATCCATCAACATCCGGTTCTTCCTCTCCGCAAAACCATTTTGTTGAGGGGTATATGGTGCCGAATATTGATGCTTGATCCCCTCTTCACTAAGAAACTCATCCAAGGTGTAGTTCTTGAACTCGGTGCCGTTGTCACTTCTTATTGTCAAGATCTTTGCATTATGTTGACGTTGAGCTTCATTTGCAAAAGTCGATAACAGTTTGTTGAGTCTCACTCTTCCTCTTGAAGAAGTATACCCAAGTGTATCTTGAATAATCATCCACAATCACCAAGCAATACTTTCTACCCCCAAGACTATCAAAGGATGGAGGTCCAAAGAGGTCCATGTGCAGGAGCTCCAAGGGTCTCTTCGAGTAGATGATAGTCGTGGGAGGATGAGCCGTTCATGAAGCTTTCCTTCGATACAAGCAATCGCAAGCACGATCTTTGGCAAAACTAACATTTGTTAGTCCACGGACATGGTCCCCTTGAGAAGACTTTGCAAAGATCTCATATTGACGTGGGCTAAACGGTAATGCCAAAGCCATCCCACGTCAACTTTAGCCATTAGGCATGTCGCGGTCTTAGTGGGTCGCTCTGAAAAGTTTATCACATAAAGACCATTCTCGACATGCCCAACAAAGGCTACTTTAAGAGTCTTGCTCCACAAGAGGGCCACGGTATCAATGTTAAAGAAGGTGGCAAAGCCCATGAGTGCAAGTTGACGAGCGGAAAGCAAATTGTATGCAAGGGACTCAACAAGCATGACTTTCTCGATCGTTAGATCATGAGAAGCGACAACCTTGCCAAGACCCAATACCTTAGAATGTGAGGCATCACCCCACTCGACATTGGTGGGCATAGATGGGATCTTTTGCACGTCCACCACCAAGTCCTTGCTCCCGGTCATATGATTCGTTGCTCCACTATCGAGCAACCATGATCCCCCACCGGAAGCAAACACCTACAAGAAATCAATGCTTGGTTTTAGGTACCCATTTATTAATGGGTCCTTTGATGTTAGTAACGAGGGTCTTAGGAACCCAAATAGACCATTCAATGTACTCATAAGAAGAACCAACAAATTTAGCATAAACATGCCCATCACTAGCACGACACAACACATATGAGGGGTTAAAGTCACGACTATGTTCAAGGGGATGACGTTGTCCTTCTTGGCATTGCCACCCTTTGCATGGTTCTTCTTCTTCTTGGAAGCACCCTCTCCCTCCCTCACAAAAGTTTGCTTGAGAGGAGGATGTTGCTTGGTCTTGTCATTCTTCTTCTTGCTATTGGGCTTGGGCGCGAACCCAATCCCCTCCTTGGCCACAACTTCCTTTTGATTACTCAAAAGGTCGTTAAGGTTCTTCTCACCTTGTATGCATGTGACAAGGCCCTTTTCAAGTTGCTCCTTCAACTTAGCATTCTCCTCAACAAGATGCACATGCTCACAACAAGGGTTAGTAGCATTTGCATTATCAATCAATATCATATGAGGAAAGGTGGCTTTCTCCTTGGTTAGCTTCACTTGGAGTTGATCATGAGACTCTTTGAGACTAGCATGAGCACCCTTCAAGACTTTGTGAGCCTTGTCGAGAATGTCAAACTCCTCGTTGAGTCTAGCAAGATCAACTCCAAGCTTTGCCTTCTCGGAGCTAAGCACACGAGACACAACAAGAGCATGATCAAGGTCTTTCTTTAATTTAGCATGATCATCGTTGTATGACTCCTCAAGAGCCAAACGAAGACCACGCTCTTCCTCAAGAGCATTGGAAAGATCTGAAATCTCATCGGCATAGTCACGACTATGCCCTTCCATCTTAGAGATGGTTTCTTCATGAGCCTCGATCATGACATTGGCTTCACCAAGTTGTTCCAAGAGAGCAACGAAGTGCTTCTTGGATTTGCCCTTGAGTTTACCCATAAAGATCTCAAACTCATTCTCCTCCACATTAGTCCCCTCATGTTCATCAATGCAATCCGTCAAAGAAGAATGATTGATGATGGTAGTTTTGATGTTGGGGGTTACCTTGTTGGTGGCTTTAGCCATGAGGCACTTGGCGGTGATGCTTTCATTGGGTGAATCGAAGAGAGACACCCGAGGAGTCGTTGCAATGGCAACGGAGGCCATGGCACCATCTTCATCATCATCATCATCCTCATTGTACTCTTCTTGAACCACCAATGCTTTGTGAGGAGCCTCCTTGGTGAAGTTGCTCTTGTTGGGGAAAGACTTGGCCTTGTCCTTACGGATGAGCTTGCCACCATTGTCTTCCCTCTTCTCATATGGGCACTCCGCAACAAAGTGACTCACATTGCCACAATTGAAGCAAGTCCTCACTCGTTGCTTGCCCCTTGCACCACTTGAGTTGCTCTTGTTGAAGTTGGGCCTTGCTCCAAAATTGCCTTGAAGCAAGGGCCATGTGTTCATGATAGTCATGCCATTATCTTGAGGTTGCTCTCTTCTTCTTCCTCATCTCCATCTTCTTCGACACAAATCTTGGCCTTCAAAGCGAGGTTGGGCTTCTTTGCTCTTTGGGAGGCGAAGCACCGCATTGTCGGCGGTCTTGTCCAATATGCTCATAGCCACAAACTCATCCAACACATCACTTGAGGACAGGGTGTGGAAGTCCGGCCGTTGACGGATGACGAAGGACATGGCTTTGTGGTAGGGCATCATTGCCTTGAGGAATTTGCGCTTGATCCAGTTGTCATCCGTGTCCTTACTTCCATGATCCCGGAGGGAGAATGCAAGCTTGGTTACTCTCCGATAGAGCTCACGAGGTTCTTCTTCTTCTTTCATTGCAAACTCATCGGCTTCATCTTGGACCACTTCATAATTGGAGCGTTGAATGCTTGCGCTTCCTCGATAAAGGGAAACCACCTTGAGCCAAGCATCTTTGGCAAGGGAGTAGGGCGGAGATGAGGGAGGTCTTCGGAAGGATTGCTTCTTGGATGATGAAGAGAGCATTCTCATTGAGTTGATGGTCCACGACTTCTCTAGGAGAGAAGTTGCTCGAATCATGCGGATAGAAACCTTCTTCAATGATTCTCCAAAGGTTAGTGTTCACATGATTTAAATGACGCTTAAAACGATAAACCCAAGAATCAAAATCCTCCTTTTATCAATCTTAGGTGGTGGACCGGCATGTTACAAATGAGTGGAAGGAATCGGTCCACCATAAACGTGAGGTTGCACATGTGCGAAGATGTCGGTGCCATTCTTACCACTAGACGAGGGGGCTTTCTCACTAGTAGCTTCCCCCTTATCGGAGTTAGCATCCGCTCCCGTGTTGGCGGGATCACCCACTTTCACGGTGCGGTGGAAAGTTTAAGCCCTTCTAGGAATTCCTTAAACATGTCCTTGACCTCGGTCGTCATGGAGGTTTTCAATGTGTCTAACGCCACATTCAATTCCTCACGAGAGATCGAGGTACCCCCATCTCCCGTAGATGATATCGGATTCGCACCGGAGTGCTCCCCCACATCATCTATGACGTCAACCATACTCTTCAGACGGTAAAGTCCTTAAAAAGAGACGAGGCTCTGATACCAATTGAAAGGATCGATATAGTTGACTAGAGGGGGTGAAGAGGCAACTAACAATTTTTAAGCTTTTCTTTACCAATTTAAACTTAGCAATAATAAAGGTTGTCTAGATGTGCAACTAGGTGGACAACCTATATGATGCAATCAACACAAGCACAAGAGCAAGCAAAGATAGAAACACAAATAAGCTTGCACAAGTAAAGGGATAAGATAACCAAGAGTGGAGCCGGTGGAGACGAGGATGTGTTACCGAAGTTCCTTCCTTTTGAGGGAAATGCGTCTCCGTTAGAGCAGTGTGGAGGCACAATGCTCCCCAAGAAGCCACTAGGGCCATCAGTAATCTCCTCACGCCCTCGACAATGCAAGAGTCGTGATTCCACTATTGGTGCCCTTGAAGGCGGCAACCGAACCTTTACAAAAAAGGTTGGGGCAATCTCCACAACTTAATTGGAGGCTCCCAACAACACCACGAAGCTTCACCACAATGGAATATGGCTCCACGGTGACCTCAACCGTCTAGGGTGCTCAAGCACCCAAGAGTAACAAGATCCGCAAGGGATAAGTGGGGGGAATCAAAAGTCCCTTGGTGGAAGTGTAGATCGGGCCCTTGTCACCCAATCCTGAGCAAATCAACAAGTTTGATTGGCTAGGGAGAGAGATCGGGCCAAAATGGAGCTTGGAGCAACAATGGAGCTTAGAGATGGAAGAGGTGGTCAACTAGAGGTAGGAGACACGCCTTTTATACTCGGAGAAAAGATCCAACCGTTATCCTCTAGTTCAGCTGCGACACGCGGTACTACCGCTCAAAAACGCAGTATTATCACAAGGCCACACGGTACTACCGTGGAAGGCCACGGTATTACCGCTGGCAAAGAAGAGAGCCTGGACTGGCCTCGACCGAGCGCAAGATTACCGCTGGCTGCATTATCACAAGACCCTTGCGGTATTACCGCAAGGCGTGCAAGCCACAGCCTACGAAGAGCGCGGATGAAATAAATTACATCTGTGCCTACTTCCGCTGAAAAAGAAACAGTGCGAAAACCCGACGCGGTACTACCGCGCCCGAGGCACGGTACTACCGTGGAGGCGCGGATGGAAAATTACGTCCGCTCCTACAACCGCGACGCAACAGTACGGGGCATGAGGGCCACGGTACTACGGCTCCAAGAGAGCGGTACTACCGTGTCCATCATGCGGTACTACACAGAGGCGAAGCGGTACTACCGTGTGGGGCGCGGATGTAAAAATTACATCCGCGCCTACTACTGCATCGAGCAGCACAAGGCGTAGGAGTTGCGGTACTACGGCTCGGGAGCGGTACTACTGCGTGACCCCGGGCATTTCATTGGTGCTTGCGGTTCTACCGCTCCTTAGAGCAGTACTACCGCAAGAACAGCAGTGGCCGTCGGATTTATGCACAACTATGACAACGGGAAGATGCTCCAAAGAGCAAGGAAAGGAAGAACAAGTGTACGTGTTGATTCCACCCAAACCTTTTCGACGCGGACCCCCTCTTAATAGTACGGCTCTCCTACGACTCAAATCCACCAAAAAGAAACGTAGAACGATGCCGTCTTCAATAGTCTCCGAGGGGCACCGAATCGTCTCGTGCCTAGTGATGAAACATCTGAGAAGCTCAAGGCATACGATTAGTCCGCAAAAGTATCGTCATCAATCACCAAAACACTTAGAGGATAAATATGCCCTTACATCGGGCTAGCTAACCATATGATACTTCTGCATGTTATTGTCCCCAGCCCAATAGAAGCGAGATTGAATTGTAGCGATCTTGTGATGGAGGGTCTCGTGGAGGCTGTAGAATCTCATAAGGAATAGGAGGAGACTACAAAGCGAGGAGTTGATGAGAATCGTCCGGGCCGCCTTCGAGAGCCATCGACCTTGCCAAGGCTCCATGCGCGTTTGCAACTTGGTAACCATATGGCGAAGATCCGCCACAGTGAGCCGGGAGTCACTAATGGGTGTTCCCAAGTAGGTCGTTGGGAAGGAACCTAGGCGGCAATTGAGGCGGTTGGCGATGCCAAGGGCCTCAGCCGGAGAGTAGCCCATCCTCATCACGTCACTTTTGTCGAAGTTGATCTTAAGACCAGACATTTGTTGGAAGCAGAGGAGGGGGAATTTCAGGGTAGCGATGTCCGAGTCCGAGCCTTCGACCATGATGATGCTGTCGTCAGCGTACTGGAGAAAGGAGATGCCAGTACCACCGGTCAAGTGTGGGGTGATCCCACGAATATGACATGCGGCCTTAGCCTTGTCCAGGATGGCCGCAAGAGCATCAACCACCATATTAAACAGGAACGGGGAAAAAGGGTCGCCCTGCCTCACCCCACAGAACGTGGGGAAGTAAGGGCCTATCTCGCCGTTGATGTTGACGGCCGTGCGCCCACACAAAACCATCTGCATAACCCGAGTCACCCAACAGTCATCGAAGCCTTTTCGCAGCAGAACTTCCCGAAGGAAGGGCCAGCTAACAGTGTCATAGGCCTTATGGAAATCGATCTTCAGAAAGACCGCTTAGAGGTGCTTGGAGTGGACTTCATGGAGGACTTCGTGAAGGACCAGCACCCCATCCAGAATATAACGGCCTTGGATGAAAGCCGATTGGTTGGGGTGGGTAATATGGTCAGCGAGCAGGGTCACCCTATTGGCGTACCCTTTAGCCAGAATCCGGAAAATCACGTTAATCACCATGATAGGGCGAAACTGACGAATGTCAGAAGCACCAGGAACCTTGGGGATGAGCGAGATCGTCCCGTAGTTAAGGCGCCCGAGATCGATGGACCCAACGTAGAACTCGTCGAAGATGGCCATGACCTCCGGTTTGATCACATTCCAGAAGCTCTGGAAGAACTTAACTGGAAGGCCATCCGGGCCAGGGGCCGAGGTTGGGTTCATGCCCTTGATGGCAGCCCAGACCTCGTCCTCAGAGAAGGGGGCCATAAGATCCGCGTTCTCAGGCGCGGAGATAAGTTGGCGACCGGACCAACAGCCAGGGGCCAGGGATAAGCCGCTCCGGGGAGCGGCTATGAACAGGGACCTATAGAAGCCGTCGACGTGGGACCTAATGTCCCGCGGGGATTGCAGGAGGGTCGAGCCATCCCAAAGAAGGGGGATGGTGTTGCTCCTGCGACGGCCATTCGTGATGGCTTGGAAGTAAGCCGTATTCGCGTCGCCCTTCAGGACCCATTTCTGAGCCCCACGCAACCGCCAGTAGGCCTCTTCATCAGTGTAAATGATAGAGAGCTGATCTTCCAAGTCGTAGCGGGAAAGCCACTCCTCGGGGGAGAGGCCGGTAGCATTGGCACGAAGATCCAAGGCTTGGATCGCAGATAGAAGAGCCTTCTTACGCTCGCGGAGGTCATGCCCCAGGTTGGCGCCCCACCCTTTCATGAACTGTTGGCCACGCTTGGCGCAGATGTGCCAAGAGTCGACAGCGGAGGGAGGGCGAGCAGGAGACAGTGAGAGAGCTCGAGTCTCCAACCACCGGGCGTCGACCGCGTCGATGAAGCCAGCTTGGGACAGCCAAAATGTCTCAAACCGGAAACGAGGGGGAACCGGGGGGCGTTCATCAGCAGAAGAGAGAAGGAGGGGAACGTGCTCAGAGCCAATCCCGGTGATGGCCCGGAGGGAGGCGAGGGAGCAGCGGAGGTCCCATTCCAGGGAAACTAGGACCCGGTCCAGAACGGACTGGGTCGGGGCAGCCTGATGGTTGGTCCAGGCGGACCTGTCACCAACCCGGTCGATCTCACGGAGGCCAAGATCAGCAATGCAGTCGTTGAACATTTGCATAAGGCCAAAGTTGACGTTGGCATTGCTCTTGTCCTCCGCAAACCTAAGGAGATTAAAGTCACCCCCTACAACAACAGGCAACGATGCCGCCGACACCTTCCGGTGAAGCTCCTCGAGGAAGGATGCGGATCGGCTGTGGTCGGCAGGGCCGTAGACAATAATGATCTCCCACTTGAAGTTCAGGGAGCGTTCAAAAATCTCCATGCTAACAAAGAACTGACCCCGGTCCATACTACCCACCTCGAATGTGGCATCCTTCACACCTAACAGGATGCCACCGGAATGGCCCGCGGTCCCACTAGAAGGGAGCCAATGCCAGGCGAAAAGGTGGGAGCTCAGGCCATCAAGCTCCGGGAGGGAGAAATCCGTACGCATGGTCTCCTGGATGGCCACAATGTCAATGTGCTCGTCACGAATGTAGTCGATGAGTTGGTGGCGACGGCCGTCATGGCCGAAACCGCGGATGTTCCAGAAGAGGGCACGCATCACGCAACCATTGAGGGGCTGCTTGACCCCAGGACACGAGATGCGCTTTGGGCGCGGAGAGCGGCCATCCGAGAACGGGTACGACCCCGAAACTCGGCAGCGGTCAGGGAGGAATTCCACCAATCCTACGAGGAGGGGGCGGCCTTGTTTCCACCGACTCGGACGACGAGTCGGGGGGCAAGAGCAGGGCTACTCTAGCTGCAGCCAGCCTACCGTCGAGGATCTCGCGGGCCCGAATGGCCTAGATCTGGGCTAAGGGGGGGCCGACCTCCCCCCTAAAGATGATCGCGGAGTCAGTCGCCATCTTCACAAGGTTTCCAAGCGGAACCGACTCGAGAGCAGAGAAGGAACAAGTAGCTGCCGAGGGAGGGACTGAAGGGGTACCTGGCTCCAGGTTCCGTGCAGCGGCACGAAGCTCTGCCCGCTCGCGGATGGGCAGCACCGGGCAACCCTCCGGGCGTGCCGCGTCCAGCCGAGCACTCCGGCGAGAAGCAGTCGCCGGAGAGGAGGTCGAACGGGTGCGCCGAGAGAAGGCCACGACGCGTGGAGGCGGAGGCGGGGTAGCCAGGGGGTGGTCACCTGGGACTCCCGGTCCAGGCCAGAGACCGCAGCGGGGAGTATCTGAAGAGCCGGGATCGGAGTGGAAGACGGCAATGGCATCGGTGTCGGGGAAGACGGTGGTGGAGCCGAGTCAATGACGAGATCCATCCGGGCCACAGGCGGGGCCGGGGACGACAGGGGAGCCGCGGCCGAAGATGGCGAGGTGGCCGACTGGGCGGCGACGGGGGTGGCGCCGGTGGAGGGGTCAGGGGCGGCCACCACGCCACCATCGAGCGGGGGGACGGGTCCTGGAACGCCGACCCGGCAGGGAGGAGGGCCATGTCCAGGACCGGCCCGGCTGGAGCGGCGGAGACCGGGGAGCATGGCGAGGAGGCGGGGCAGACGACCAAGCCCACACTGGAGGCGTCGCTGGCGGCAGGAGACACGGCCACGGATCGAGGGGGCCTCGAGGGAGCGACCCGGCGTGGCCTGGCACCCATGCCCCCATCGGCCGGAGGCGAAGGCGATCGGGACTGCGACCTGGAGGCCGAGTCATCCGAACCCTCCCCGTCCTCTGACCTGCAGGAGCGGGGGCGGTGTCTGCCGTGGTAGTCCCCCCCGGCTCCCGGGTTACCGCCAGGGGGCCCATCGTCGGTGAAGCGGGGGCGGCCTACGTGGTTGGGGGGCTCGGGGGCGATGCGGAGGTCGTAGCCCCGGTCGTTGAAGAAAACACGGACGGTGACGTGGAGCTTGGAGGAGTCTAAACACTTGACCTTGACCCGAACCTCCTCCTCCTTGCGGAGGGAGAGCTCGTCGACCACCACCACCTTGCCCGGGATCCGGGACATCTGGCGGATGACGAGCTCGGACCGGGCGATGTCAGGGAGGCCACCCACGAGGAGCCAAGCGGTGTCCAGAACAGCCACCGAGGGGGCGTCGAGGACCGGCTCGGTGATGTCGACGACGAGCTGGTTGAGGGCGAGGGTGATCCGGCCACTACGAGTGGCGTAGCCATAACTGACGGTGTCGGGGAAGATCACGGTGAAGATGTGGCCGGCTGTGGGAGTGACCGCCCAGTCCCACTGGCGACGGTAGAGGTGGTTGAGCTCAGCCTCAATCATCTTCGGGGATGCCACCCCGTCGACCACCGTAACGATCGCCTGAAGGGAGGGGGTGGGCGGGGGAAGATCCGGGACCTCAAGATGAAAGAACCCAAGCCCCTCAATGCCGTGGTCGTACATCATGAGCTCAGACGTCACAGGGCGGTCCAGGCATAGGAGAGCGGGGTGCCCGGGGTCCGTGCAAATGTAGCAGCATTGGGGGTTGACACAGTTGACTTGCGAGTGACCCGGCACCCCGCAATTGAAACATGGGGGGCGGGGGAGGTTGGAGACGGGACCCGGGGCAGCGAAGGTGCCCGGGGCCGAGGACGGAGGGGCGGGCGGGTTGCCACGGCCTTGGCCGCGGCGCTTCTTCTTCTTGGCAGGGCCTTGGCGACCGCGAGAGGGGGCGCCGCCCGAGGTGGCAACCGTGGCAGGGGCCGAGGGGCCGGAGGCATGGGGCGGCATGTATTTCTGGGAAGCCGGCACGGCGGCCGGGCTTGACGCTGGGGACGGGGCGCGCAAAGACGAGCCGGGATGGGCTGCGGCCGACGAGGCGCCGGAGAGAAGCGGCGGCGCTGGGCGCCAATCACCCGAGGCGGCAGGACGAGTGGAGCGGAGCGACCCGAGCATCGCGGCGAGCCGGGGAGCGGCGGTCGTCCCGGCGGCCGTCGCGGAGCTCGCGCCGAAGCTCCTCCTCGCGGCGGAGGGCGTCGGGGGAAGGGCGAGGGGGTCGCGGCGGTCCTCTGCCCACCTCTTGGGACGGGACGTCCAGTCCTCCCAGTCGCGTGGCATGGCCGAGCGTGGTGGAGGAGGAGGAGACGCGGGGAAGGGGACGGCGGCGGATGCGATCGGGGAAGGTGCGAGGTCGGAGCGAGCGGAGTCGAACGTGGCGGCGGAGGGAGGGAATGAAGCGGATGGGAGGCCACCCGGGAGCCAGATCGAGCTCCCCAGGGAATTGGGCCTAGGGCACGGGCGCGGCCCGGGAGGGGCCAACCAGCCCAACTAGAGGGGCACGGGCCCAGAGGAGGGACAGGCCGGTTGGGCCGGCGCGCGGCCCAGGATGCCTCGCCCAGCCGGGCCACAGCCCAGCAGGCGGGAGGCAGGTGCATCCCGTAGGGTTTCTCCCCGGGGAGCGAACCCGCCGCCGCCGCCGCCGGCGAGCCCGAGGGGGAGGCCAGCCACGCACCCCGTCGGGAGTGGCTGACGCGGAGGCACAGGGAGGAGGAGCCAAAGGACGCGATGAAAGGGCGAAATGGCGGCAGCGAGCAGGCGAACCGCAGGAGTCGCATGGCGGCAGGCGGGGCAAAGAAAGGGGGCAACTCCGGCGAGCCACATGCGGCCGGGCGACGCCAGGACGAGCTTGCGCCGCCCCGCTCAGAGCGGCCGCCCCGCCCCGCTCATTTGGCTATTCTGTTGTGGCTTTTGTTAGACCTGTGATGATATGAAGCGCAGTTGCAAAAGAATTAGTGTCTATCCAAATTTTCATGCTCCCTCTCCGACAGTCGGACATATCATACAGAATCATGCTAGTTGCATAACTTGCATTTGGACACATATGTACTACAAGATAGAACTAACAGTTTGCATAGCAAGCTGCTCTTCTAGTGGACATTCAAACCATGAAGTCTAGATGTATTCCCAAACCCTCTCATCCCTAAGCAGATGTATGCTTGACAAACAATCAAACATGGAAGGAGCAAGGTACATATAGCAAGAGAAAGATCCTTGTAATCCTAGAGTGACTTGTAGTAGAGAACGTCACATGAGAAGGTGGTAAATGAAAGAAATCGACAAGAGAAAAGTGGTGAGTTTGGGATGGCCTCCACTCCAAGCTAGAATCTCAATCCTCTCAATGAAATTTTTAGCATTTCACTGAACTTATGAAAAAATTTGAATCAATGAATTTTTTGAAATTAGGGAACATTTTTTAAAATTCACAAACATTTTTTTGAACCAATGAAGATCTTTTCAAAATAATCAGGGAATAATTTTAAAATTCGTGGTCTTTTTTTAGATTTTCATAACATTTCGCAAACATTTGTTCAAATTCACAAACATTCATTGAATATGCGAACATTTTAAAAAAATCATGAACGTTCTTTATTTCTTGAATATTTTTTTCAAAATCATAAACATTTTTTGATTACCTGAACTTTTTTTTCAAATTACAAACTTTTTTTTGAATCCGCAAACATTTTATGATTTCCCGAACATTTTTCAAAATTATCAACATTTTTTGAATTTGAGAATATTTTATGATTTTCTCGCACTTTTTTTTATGCTTCTTCCAGCCGGAGTCGTTGGAGCTACAGTTGTGAAAGTTGCAGCTATACCAATCACACCCTCCGTGAGAGGACTCTAGTTCTTGTGGCCACCTAGGCCAGCGTCGTCGCTCCATCTAATCACAACGGCCTGTCATACGCTCGAGCCCCGCTTCGGCAAGAGAATCCTATTCCCTGGGAGCAACTAATCAGGGGTGTTCCTGGCCCATGAGAGCACACGAGCGTTTTCAGGGGTGTTCAACCGTCACCACGTGTCCCGTGCTGGAAGCACTTTGCACATGAGCTTGTTTTTGCTTGGTTCTTTTGGGGTTTTCTTTTTATGTTCTCGATTTTCATGTCGTCTTTTCCAGGTTTGTTTTAATGTTTTTCATGGAGCACTCGCGTGAGCAAAAATGTGTTTCATGCGGGAGCATAGATTATATTTCACACCAAGGAGACATATTAGTACTGGGTGGGGCCACATGTTAGTACTGGGTGGGGCGTAACTTAGTTCAGGCTGGAAGCACATATGTGCTTCATGTTAGGAGCATGGGTTAGTATTATTAGGTGGGAGCATGGATTACTACTAGGTAGAAGCAAGGGCGAAGCTTCATTGGGGCAAACCTAGGCCATGGCCTACCCAGAATTTTGGTCAACTTTTTAATACCTATGATTTGTACATGACTAACATGCCCACACGCTAAGAACCAACAAGATACACGCTCGTAGCAATGACCAAACATAATGACCGACTAGTGATGCTCATGCCTGCCAAAGATCTTATAGAAAAGCAACAACGAAAAACTCGGAAACTAAGGAACTAGGGTAGTTAGCCTTTGAGATGGCCCGCACAACTTTTTCTACTAGGCTCCCCACTGAGTGCAAGTACATATTAATTCACGTTGGGAGCATATCTTAGTGTGATTAAGAGCATGCATATTAGTACTAGTTGAGAGCATAAAGTTGTGGAGCACAAGTCACCATAGGTGGGAGCACGAGTTAGTTCATGTTGAGAGCACATGTTAGTTTAGTTGGGAGTAGAAATTTTGTTCAAAAAAGTTCGCCAAAACCTGTCAATAGGGATCTAGTTTTGAAGATCTCGTTGTGAGAAATGCAACAGTAAGAACGAATTATAATTTGCACTCACAGTTGACAAAATATTTCATTTTCTAAAATAGATATAGAAAAAAAAAACACAACCAACATCGCATTTTCTCACATTCTGATCAAAAAAATGGCGCACACACTAGATGAGTTAGAGATAACCTTTACAAAGGATATCCTTTAATTAGTGATTTTGGTTTTTCCTTGCATAACACGGATGCCGAACAAACATGCACCCGGCGTGTATATGGGCCGGCCAACACGGGTGCTCTCAAAAGTTACATCCATTTTCCTTTCTTCTTCCTCATTTTAAATTTTTGAACATTTTCTTTTTGAACATATCTTGAAATTATGATCATTTTTTAATACTTGACTATTTCTATTCGGCAATATTTCTAAATTTGCCATAAAAATAATTAATGAAAATTATCTATTTAATGCATTTTAAAAAAATGCAAATTTTAAAAATTCAAGAACATCTTTTAAACGGCGAAGCGAGGGTTTGGAAATGTTGGTGGCGAGTCCTCCAGCATGAGAGCTCCTGTTCCTCAACCTGCATGGTGGAAAGTGGAAATCAACGCGCAGCCGCCCCTGCTATGTGGGCCAGGCCAATTCTACCTATTCTTCCATGTCGTTGTTTCAACCACGCGGGGGCACAACCTTGCACGAGCTGGGTTTTCAAAATATAATTCAAGAAGTGTTATCACAAAAACAACAAAAATATTTTAAAAAATAATTAATGTTAGCAATATTGTTTTTTTGTAAATTCAGAAAAAAATGATGAATGTTTGCGAATTAATGTTAGCGAATGTTGATTTGGAAAAAAATGTTTGCGAATTTGAGAAAAGTTTTACAAACTTAAGAAATGTTCACAAATTTGAATTTTTTACGACTTTGCACAGAATGATTGCAATTATAAAATGATCATGAATTTGAAAACTAATGTTTGTGAAGTCAAATAATGTTTGCGGATTCAAAGAATGTTCAAGAATTTAGAAATTGTTCATGAATTCAAAAAATATTGAAAATTTATAATATTTACAAATTCAAAAAAAATTAACGAATTTAAAAATTGCCACAATTTATTAAATTGTTTGTGAATTCAATATTTTTTACTAAATGAAGAAAATTGTTCGTGATTTTGGAAAATGTTCGAAACTTTAGAAATACTCACCAATTCAAAAAAACATTCACAAAATCAAAAATTAAAAAAGATACTCATTAAGGAAAAAACAGAAGAAAAACAATATAAAGAAACCATCCCAAAACCAAAAAGGAAAGTAACAGAAGTCTCCTTAGGCTGGCTAATTATAGGACGCCGTGAGCGACTAATTGAAGGGTGCCCCTTCAGTTTGGGGTGTGGGGGGGGGGGGGGACCTCGAGCGGTCAATTTCCAAGCAAATCCTATTTGGCCCTTTGTTAAATTTTGTTTCCTTTTCTGGCCTAGAAAACCTTTTTCTTCCTTTTTTGACACTCAAAGTTCATTTTGTTCCTTGTGTGCAACTTTCATTCATTTTTCCATCCGAGGGTGTTAAATGGCATGTAGAAAGACAATTTTACCCCTGATGATAGTATGAATAGAAAAGAGGAAAAGAAGGGGTGTGAACGACCAAAAGTATATATGAGGCGGAATCTACACTCCTGCCTCTTTTCCTCCTCACCACGGCTCGGGCGCTAAGCCGAGTGTTTTCTGTCCGTATGAAGCGTGCACATAGGTAGATGGACGAAAGCTAACTTCCTAAGCAGGCAGGCATGCACCTTGATTGATTCTAGATCACACGTAAAGCTAGCTAGCTTGGCACTAGCCAATGACACGCACGTCAGGGCAGCTAGTAAGGGCAAAGCCGACGGGTTGCTAGGTGGACAATGGCATGAGCGTGTGCAGCAATTTAATCGTGTATACATGGATAGTGACTCGATTCATGTAAGTAGTTTAGATAATTATTTGGACTCGATGGACATATTTTTCGGAACAAGTCAATGTGCTCTTGGCTTCTTGCAAATTGCAATTAACGCAATGGCATGAGCGTGTGCAACAATTGAGGCGCGAACACAGCTCAGCCACATCACTTGTTGATATGTCACGGTCTAATCTATCGCCTATAATATTAATCTCTACAAATGTATATGCTACAGTAGAGCATAAATGGGTTGTCATTGTTCCACTCATCATATTATTTATTTATCCCCCACAAAAAAGATTCATCATATAGTACTGTTTTTTATTTAACCACAACAAAATATATCACATTACCTCTGCGTTTGCACCTAAATAATCTGGTCACATACTATACTAGGGGTAAAACGGTCTTCTTAGGTCTGACTTAACAACGTTACTAGACAAAACTAATTGAAGTGTCACATCAGGCACAAAATAAAGTTTAAGTGTCAAAAAAGGAAGAACAAAAAATTTAGAGCCAAAAAGGGAAGCAGATTTTAAGAAAGGGTCAAATAAGGAATTCTCTCAATCCTATTCGGCGATGTAGGCGCCCGTGCTGGGCCAGCCCGTTATTGTGTATGTCAATTTTTAAAAAATGAAGCGCTCTCGACAGGAACCGGGCCAAATAAGGAGTTCTCCCAATCCTATTCGGCGCTGCAGGCGCCCGCGCTGGGCCGGCCCGTTACTGTGTATGTCAATTTGTAAAAAATGAAGCGCTCTCGACAGGAATCGGGGAGGTCCTATACGACGCAGTCTGCGTCAAAGTGTCGGGCGTTCGCAAGGGGGGAGGGGGGGGGGGGTCGCTAGTGGGCTGTTTGGGCCGCGTTTCTCTGTTTTTTGTTGGGCGCACGTTTTGAAAACCGTTTGTACTGTTTCGCGGACGTTGCTTTCTCTGTTTCGCACGTGTTTGTTTCTCTGTTTCTTTTCTTGTACTGTTTCTCTCTGTTGTTTCTGCTGTTTCTTTGTCAAAGGAAGAACAGTTCCAATAAAAGAGAAAAATAATGACAACTTGTTTTGCAAACTTATTTTCCAACAAAGAGAATTGTTTCTTTTTCAAAGGAAGAACAGTTCCAATAAACTAGACAAACAGTAGTAAAAGAAGAGTTCGAAATGTGCAACAAAGAATCAGTATAAGAAAAAAACATACAGAAAAAATACATGGAAATAAGAATATAAATATTTGAGCTTCTTTGCAAACTTATTTTGCAGATTTAAGTCTTATTAAAAATTGAACGTAATGCAAGAAAATATAACTGGGGAACCATGTTAAAAAAAAAGCAGATTAGTTTCCTCATGGAACTGTTCCTTTGAGTTGAAAAAAATTCTTGCATTGGGACCCTTGAGAATTAAAAAGGGAAATATGTTTCCCAAAGAAATTGGTTGCTCGTTTACAAAAATGTTTCAGCTGTTTTCAGACATTGTTTACACCCAAAGTTCTTGCAAAGAAGCTATCACTGGAGCATTAAGAGAAAAAAAAAAGATAGCTCTATTGTTAAGGAAACATTTTTCGCATCGAAGTATTCCTTTGAGTTGAATCTTGCAGTGCAACTTCCCTTGAAGGTGACAGTATTAATGAGACCCTTGAGAATAGAAAGAAGAAATATGTTAATTGGAAACACAGGTGCAGAATTTTTCATCATTGGGATTCTTTTTGCTTGAACCTTTTAGACTAACTAATAAGAATAATGAGACCTTTTAGAATAGAAAGAATAAGGATGTTAATTGAACTTACATGTTGATTTGAGAAGTTACCTGAGGTTACTGTCATGTGCAGAACAAGTAAAAAATGGCGTTCCAAGCTTCACTTCAATATGCGGAAACCCTGTTGAAACATACACGTGATTAGAAGAAAAGAAGAACATGCTCTAAGAAATTGGGAAACAACAGGCTCTAAGAAAAAAACAACTCTTTTATGTCATTGGGAAACAAAATAAAAAAAGAACTTACATGTCTCTGCAGGAAAGAAGTTACTAACGGGAGCTGAATTTCATTGTGCTTGCAAGTTACAATCTCGAAAAGGAATTTTTGACGTAGAGCATGTAAATCATCCTACAGTATTTTAGAAAAATTTGTTGTTTAATTCCTGATATGTTACAAGTAATGACCAAAAAAGGAAAGATATGACTATTACTTACATTAGAGAAACCTTCCAAACCGAGACCTTTGTACTTGCTAACATAATGAAGAAGGAAAATTCCTGAGTCATACCTGTCAAAGAAAAAAAATGAAAACAATTAGTTACATACTTAGTATGGAAATTATTGTGAATTTAAATTACTTTTAATCTGCTTTTTTTAGAAAGAACCAAAAAGTTGTTGGTGGCTGATTTAAATCTTGTAAAATGGGAGATTTCCATGGAGAACCCACCTGAAATTGACCTTGGGAGCTAGTACAGATCTTGATTCGAAATTTCGTATGCTGAAAGAACTAGAATTTCCGCATGTAGCAGCAAACAAAACCTTGAAGTTGTGGATAACAACACTAATTGTTGGTAGAAATGAATCACCACTGTAGTATGGGTTCATGATATCAAAAAATTTGGCTCTGAAGTTAGCAATGATTAAAATCCATTGTTTTTCCTTGAATACGGGCATTTTTACCTAGGGAATTGTGCAAAGTTACAATCTATTAGTGTAACTCTTTAAAGAAGGAAAAACTATAAGAGTAGTTTGTACAAAAGAACTTGTCTTACCAAGGAAGCATTCAATAAACTAAAGACAACATTACTTTCCTGTAAGATTAGTTGGTTTGAAGGATCTAAATGATTTAGCATTGGGTTCATTAGCTTCTCCTGCATGTTTGTTTCCAGAAAAACATTGATAGTTAAGAAAATGAAATATTAATGATGTGAAAGCGAAAACTGAGGAGACGAATTCAAAATATAGGCTGACCATGTCGTCAATGCTAAGTATGTGCTCCAGTATTTCGCTATTTCGCATGAGGCCTTTTCTTCCTCGGTCCAGCTGGTCTTTGTTCTTTAGTTTTGAAAAAACCACAACAACCCGAGGGTTTATCCAGCCACCAGGCTTGAATGATAGAGTTATAGTTTTCTGATCCACCCAAACTCCTTCAATCTCAAATATCCTTTGGCTGTTCATGGCAGGAGAAAATCATGAAGAAAAGTGAAAAATAAATCATGAGAAAACAGTATGGATCGCATATGAAAACTATTTTATGTTCAAATTATGTGGAACATATCACATAAAAATTCATATGATTTTTGTACATACCTGTAAGTTAATTTGGGTAGAAGTCCAACCAATGTTTGGTAGAAATCATTCTCAATTTCGTCGGAAAAGATGACCTGGTTACCAGCCTTTTTCGATTCTTGAATTACAAGTGTCGCAGATTTGAAAGAATTGTTCACTCGTTGTTGCCAAGTTGAAGTTTCTGCTATTGAAAACTTACTGGAATGTGCTTCATGTTGTTCGAGTGCTTGAAGTAGCAAAGGATCTTCAATAGGTGTGGCAATATTGCTTGGGTAGAGTTTCGGTGATAGGAAGTCCATTACCCTTATTGGGCTCTGAGTTCCAGGGACATTCGGGTTGGCATGAGTATTGCAATGCATGCTATACTGATTTTCTGGCAGGCTGAACTCATTAGAGGCACGAGATACAAGTGGAACATTCTGAACTATGTCAATTGAATTGGTAATTTCATCAAATGAAGGGGACCTGCGCCTTCATATTGAGTGCCTGTACCAGCCTCTCCATTTGAATTACATGAATTGTATTGTTGAAAGTTTTGTGAGCTGCAAGTAAATTTTCATCAACCAATGAGCCTTTATCCAGTTCAGCATCCATGAAATCTGGTTGAAAAAAAGTGAAGACAACATTAAGAATAAGAAATGTTAACAGCTCAGTTCATCTACATGTCTGAAAAAATTACTTTGGATAAAATGAAATTTTGTAAGAGAAATGACCTTCCAAACGCTCTCCTGGTAATAAGAATCTGAACAATAGTAAGCAAAATTTTGTTTCTTGTACTCTTTGAATTGGGGGTTTTGATTCAAAGAAGTATTGCTACGTCTTGAGCTTGCGTTGGTTTTCCCCGAAGAGGAGAGGATGATGCAGCAGAGTAGCGTAAGTATTTCCCTCAGTTTTTGAGAACCAAGGTATCAATCCAGTAGGAGGCCACGCACAAGTCCCTCATACCTGCACAAAGCGATAGCTACTGCAACCAACGCGATTAGGGGTTGTCAATCCCTTCACGGTCACTTACGAGAGTGAGATCTGATAGAGATAATATTTTTGGTATTTTTAGTATATAGATGCAAAGTGAAAAGTAAAAAGCAAAGTAAAAACAAAGCAAGTATAAAAGTAATGGAGATTGATATGATGAGAATAGACCCGGGGGGCATAGGTTTCACTAGTGGCTTCTCTCAAGAGCATAAGTATTCTACGGTGGGTGAACAAATTACTGTTGAGCAATTGACAGAATTGAGCATAGTTATGAGTATATCTAGGTATGATCATGTATATAGGAATTACGTCCGTGACAAGTAGATCAAAACGATTCTGCATCTACTACCATTACTCCACTCATCGACCGCTATCCAGCATGCATCTATAGTATTAAGTTAAAAACAGAGTAACGCCTTAAGCAAGATGACATATGTAGAGGAATAAATTCATGCAATATGATAAATACCCCATCTTGTTATCCTCGATGGCAACAATACAATACGTGCCTTGCAACCCTTTCTGTCACTGGGTAAGGACACCGCAAGATTGAACCCAAAGCTATGCACTTCTCCCATTGCAAGAACTACCAATCTAGTTGGCCAAACCAAACGGATAATTCGAAGAGACTTGCAAAGATAACTCAACCATACATAAAGAATTCAGAGAAGATTCAAATATTATTCATAGATAAGCTGGATCATAAACCCACAATTCATCGGTCTCAACAAACACACCGCAAAAAGAAGATTACATCGAATAGATCTCCACGAGAGGGGGAGAACATTGTATTGAGATCCAAAAAGAGAAGAAGCCATCTAGCTACTAGCTATGGACCCGAAGGTCTGAAGTAAACTACTCACACTTCATCGGAGAGGCTATGGTGTTGATGTAGAAGCCCTCCGTGGTGGATGTCCCCTCCGGCGGAGCTCCGAAACAGGCCCCAAGATGGGATCTCGTGGATACAGGAAGTTGAAGGCGGTGGAATTAGGTTTTTGGCTCCTGTTCTGATCGTTTGGGCGTACGTAGGTATATATAGGAGGAAGGAGTACGTCGGTGGAGCGATAGGGGGCCCACGAGGCAGGGGGCGCGCCCCCCACCCTCGTGACCTCCTCTTTCGTTCCTTGGAGTAGGGTCCAAGTCCCCCGGATCACGTTCGGTGAGAAAATCATGTTTCCGAAGGTTTCATTCCGTTTGGACTCCGTTAGATATTCTGTTTCTTCGAAACACTGAAATAGGCAAAAAATAACAATTCTGGGCTGGGCCTCCGGTTAATAGGTTAGTCCCAAAAATAATATAAAACTGGAAAATAAAGCCCATTATAGTCCAAAACAGTAGATTAAGTAGCATGGAGCAATAAAAAATTATAGATACGTTGGAGACGTATCGGGCATCCCAAGCTTAATTCCTGCTCGTCCTCGAGTAGGTAAATGATAAAAAGAGAATTTTGATGCGGAGTGATACTTTGGCATAATTTCAATGTAAATCTTCTTAATTGTGGTATGAATATTCAGATCCGAAAGATTCAAGACAAAAGTTCATATTGACATAAATAATAATAATACTTCAAGCATACTAATCAAAGTAATTATCTCTTCTCAAAATAGCATGGCAAAAGTAAGTTCATCCCTACAAAATCATATAGTTCGGCTATGCTTCATTTTCGTCACACAAAGATGTTCCCAACTTCTATACCCCCGGTGATAAGCCAAGCAATTGTTTCATACTTAAATAATCTCAAACTTTTTCAACCTTCACGCAATACATGAGCGTGAGCCATGGATATAGCATTGTGGGTGGAATAGAATATGATGATGGGGATTGTGTGGAGAAGACAAAAAAGGAGAAAGTCTCACATTGACGAGGATAATCAACGGGCTATGCAGATGCCCATCAATTGATGTCAACATGAGGAGTGGGGATTGCCATGCAACGGATGCACTAGAGCTATGAATGCTCAACAAAAGAAAACTAGTGGGTGTGCATCCAACTTGCTTGCTCATGAAGACCTAGGGCATTTGAGGAAGCCCATCGTAGGAATATACAAGCCAAGTTCTATAATGAAAAATTCCCACTAGTATGAAAAAGAAAACTTATGAGACTCACTATATGAAAAACATGGTGCTACTTTGAAGCACAATATATGAGACTCACTACATGAAGAACAAGGTGCTACTTTGAAGCACAAGTGTGGAAAAAGAGGATAGTAACATTGCCCTTTTTTTCTTTTTTTTGGGCCTTTTTTTTGGCCTTTTTTTTGGCCTTTCTCTTTTTTTTGGGCAATGCTCTAATAATGATGATCATCACACTCCTATTGATTACAACATAAGGATTACAACTCGAAACTAGAACAAGATATGACTCTAAATGAATGCCTCCGGCGGTGTACCGGGATGGTGCAATGAATCAAGAGTGACATGTATGAAAAATAATGCATGGTGGATTTGCCACAAATACGATGGCAACTACATGATCATGCAATGGCAATATGACAAAAGTAAAGTATGTCATGATGATGATGAACGAAACGGTGGAAAGTTGCATGGCAATATATCTCGGAATGGCCATGGGAATGCCATAATAGGTAGGTATGGTGGCTGTTTTGAAGAAGATATAAGGAGGTTTATGTGTGATAGAGCGTATCATATCACCGGGTTTGGATGCACCGGCGAAGTTTGCACCAACTCTCAAGGTGATAAAGGGCAATGCACGGTACCGAAGAGGCTAGAAAAGGCGGAAAGGTAAAAGTGCGTATAATCCATGGACTCAACATTAGTCAAAAGAACTTATATACTTATTGCAAAAATTTAGAAGTCATCAAAAATCAAGTACAACGTGCATGCTCCTAGGGGGATAGATTGGTAGGAAAATACCATCGCTCGTCCCCGACCGCCAGCGATAAGGATGCACAAGTAGGTACACTTCATGTTTCAAATTTGTTACACAACTTTAACCATACGTGCATGCTACGGGATTTGCAAACTTCAACACAAGCATTTCTCAAATACACAACTACTCAACTAGCACGACTTTGAAATTATCACCTCCATATCTCAAAACAATTATCAAGCATCAAACTTTTCTTAGTATTCAACTCACTCAAAATAAAGTTTCACATATCTTGAATACCAAGTATATTAACATTAAGGAAATTACCATGCTATTAACGACTCTCAAAATAATCTAAGTGAAGCATGAGAGATCAAGATCTAAGTGAAGCACTAGAGAAAAAATTATCACGCTCAAAGGATATAAGTGAAGCACTATGAGCAAAACTATCAAGCTCAAAAGATATAAGTGAAGCACAAAGAGTATTCTATCAAATTCCGATTTATGTATGGCTCTCTCAAAAGGTGTGTACAGCAAGGATGATTGTGGTAGACTAACAAGCAAAGACGCAAATGATACAAGACGCTCCAAGCAAAACACATATCATGTGGTGAATAAAAATATAGCTCCAAGTAAATTACCGATGGAAGTAGACGAAAGAGGGGATGCCTTCCGGGGCATCCCCAAGCTTTGAATTTTTGGTGTCCTTCTATTTTCTTGGGGGTGCCATGGGCATCCCCAATCTTAGGCTCTTGCCACTCCTTGTTCCATAATCCATCAAAAGAATTCACCCAAAACTTGAAAACTTCACAACACAAAACTCAATAGAAATCTCGTGAGCTCCGTTAGAGAAAGAAAACAAAAGACTACTTTAAGGTACTGTAATTAACTCATTCTTTATTTATATTGGTGTTAAATCTACTGTATTCCAACTTCTCTATGGATCATAAACTATTTTACTAGCCATAGATTCATCAAAATAAGCAAACAACACACGCAAAACAGAATCTGTCAAAAACAGAACAGTCTGTAGTAATCTGTAACTAACGCAAACTTATGGAACTCAAAAAATTCTACCAAAATTAGACGACCTGGACAATTTGTTTATTGATCAGCAGCAATTGTAATCAATATTTTATCACGTTCTGGTGATTTTTAACAATTCGGGCACTGAGCGCAAAGTTTCTGGAAATTACAGCAAGATCAAATAACTATCATCCAAGAAGATCCAATAGGTCTAGCTTGGCACAAACACTAATTAAAAGATAAAAACACATCTAAACAGAGGCTAGATGGATTATTTATTCCTAAACAGAAGCAAAAACAAAAAAATAAAAATAAAATTGGGTTACCTCCCAACAAGGTCTATTGTTTAACGCCAATAGCTAGGCATAAAAGCGAGGATAGATCTAGGTATTGCCATCTTTGGTAGGCAATTCTTCAATGAGGCATCTATCTTTCTTATAGATTTCTTTCTTTCTAGTAATTATCAAATTTTTAGGCACAAGATCGAAAAATTCATTTGTAGCAAATGGTTCCTTAATGATAGTAAAAAGATCGGGATGAACACTTATAGATTTAAGATCCGCAGTTTCCTTACTAGATGATTCACCCTTATTTTTGGGAACATACATAAGCTTGGCAATTTTAATGGGAGGGCTAGGTGTATTCTTTACGGAATAAAAAGTGGTTCCCAAGTTGGAAATGATATCCTCAAGTGAAAGATCGTGGATGTCGCCTAGAGGGGGGGGGGTGAATAGGCGCTTTAAAATAATTATGGTTTAGGCTTGAACAAATGCGGAATAAACCTAGCGGTTAATTTGTCAAGCACAAAACCTACAACAACTAGGCTCACCTATGTGCACCAACAACTTATGCTAAGCAAGATAAACTACTAGGTGATAGCAAGATATATGACAAGAACCAATATGGCTATCACAAGGTAAAGTGCATAAGTAAAGAGCTCGGGAAAGAGATAACCGAGGCACGCGGAGACGACGATGTATCCCGAAGTTCACACCCTTGCGGATGCTAATCTCCGCTTGGAGGCGGTGTGGAGGCACAGTGCTCCCAAGAAGCCACTAGGGCCACCGTAATCTCCTCACGCCCTCGCACAATGCAAGATGCCGTGATTCCACTAAGGGACCCTTGAGGGCGGTCACCGAACCCGTACAAATGGCAACCCTTGGGGCGGTCACCGAACCCGTACACTTTGGCAACCCTTGGGGGCGGTCACCGGTACCCTCAAATTGCTCGGGGCGATCTCCACAACCTAATTGGAGACCCGGCGCTTGCAGGAGCTTTACACCACAATGATTAAGCTCCGAACACCACCAACCATCTAGGGCGCCAAGGCACCCAAGAGGAACAAACTCTAGGGTGCCCAAACACCCAAGATTAATAAGCTTCTCAAACTTCACTTCCACGTATCACCGTGGAGAACTCAAACCGATGCACCAAATGCAATGGCAAGGGCACACGGAGTGCCCAAGTCCTTCTCTCCCAAATCCCACCAAAGCAACTAATGCTAGGAAGGAAATGAGAGGAAGAACGAAAGAAGAACACGAAGAACTCCAAGATCTAGATCCAAGGGTTCCCCTCACTTAGAGGAGAAAGTGATTGGTGGAAACGTGGATCTAGATCTCCTCTCTTTTCCCTCAAGAACTAGCAAGAATCATTGGAGGGATTGAGAGTTAGCAAGCTCGAAGAAGGTCAACAATGGGGGAAGAACACGAGCTAAAAAGGATTAAGGTTGAATGGGGAAGAAGACCCCCTTTTATAGGAGCTCCCGAATCCAACCGTTATGTTTACAGCCATGACAGGCGGTACTACCGCTCAAGGAGCGGTACTACCGCTAGGGCGGTAGAACCCCTTCAAACACAACAGCGAGGAGGCAAAAGGCCAAAAGAACCTTCGAGCGGTAGTACCGCTCGTCCTCACGGTACTACCGCTCGACCTCACGGTACTACCGCAAATGGTAGCGGTACTACTGCTTGCAGCGGTACTAAAAATATACGTGCCTACTTCCATTGAGCAAAACACGAGATTTTGGTCCGAGGCAAGATTACCGCTTAGGAGCCGCGGTAGTACTGCTCTGGGCGGTACTACCGCTCAGAGCCGCGGTAGTACTGCTCTGGAGCGGTAGTAAAAATTACATCCGCTCTAGTCGCGGTAGTACCGCTGCAGCCTTTACCAAAACAGCCATAACTTTTTGCAAGCGGACTCCGAATTCAACGAAACCAAGTTTGTTGGAAAGCTAGAAACAAGGGCTAACACAATCTTGAGAGAAATACCAATAATAAGCACATGAGAAAAGGCCCAAAAGAAAATGGTGAGAACCCTTCCTCGGAAAAGACCGTAAAACCTCCAACACCGAAAACATCATAGAAGACGCATGCAAACTCCGTTTCGATGAACTCAAGCTTGTCATAAAGATGACCATAAGCTCTAAGACTCACAAAGAGAACCAAACAAGAACCAAGAAACATGATGCAAGGATGCAATGGTTTGAGCTCTCGATTTAACGATCACGATCAAGCTACTCACTTGAGAGCCCCCTTGATAGTACGGCTATCGATCCTATAACCCGGTCTCCCAACTACCACCATGAGACCGGTAAAATAGAAAACCTATCAAGGGCAAACCTTTGCCTTGCACATGATCCACTTGAGCTAGATGATGACGATCTTGTCCTCCTCAAGATGGACCACCTTTCTTGATTGCGTTGGGTCGATGGAGACTAGATGATTGCTCCCCATACTCCACTATGGGTGAGCCACTCTTGACACATCTTCACAAGTCCATTGACACCACAATGGATGGCAAGCTTCAAGCACTTGATCTCTTCGTGATGCTCCACTTGAACTTGCACACGGCAATCTTGATGACGATCACCACTTGATGTCATCCTTTCCATGGGTTGTATGATATCTTCCTCTTGGCGCAAGCCCATGGACACGTACCTAACCCCACATAGACTCTCACATAGACCATGGGTTAGTACACAAAGTGCAATGGATAATGCTTACCATACCATGGGATCACTTGATCCCTCTCGGTACATCTTCTCCGCTTTGTGAGTTGATCAACTTGATTCACTCTTGACTTAGTCTTGATCAACCTTGAATCTTTCCAACTCTATTCGTTTGGATGATGTCTTGAAGGTAAACATGAATGATCACACAATCTTCTTCTTCAAGACATGCTTGCAATAAGCTCAACACTCACATGACCAATCTTTGGATAATTCCTTAATAGCACCTTGGTCAACACATAAACTCCTTGAAACCAACACATGGACTTCAAGAAATGCCTATGGACAAATCCTTCAAATATAACTCAATGCAACCATTAGTCCATAGAGAATGTCATCAATTACCAAAACCACACATGGGGGCACCGCATGTCCTTTCATCAAGTTTATCGATTCGAGTGGAATCTAGATTTATTTTCTCATTAACCATAGGTTCCTTCTCCTTAATATTTTCAAAGTCATTCCTACCTTAGATCCATATTGAGTAATTTGATTATGGATCTTTTTATCTAGATTTTCAATGGATCCAATGGTAGCAACTTTGCTTTCAATAATTTCAAGCCTTTGCATAACATGCTCCAAAGTTAACATAGTTCCATTAATCAAAAGAGGTGGTGAGCCAAATAAATCTATTAAAGCATTATAAGAATCAAAAGTATGGCTACCCAAGAAATTCCCTCCGTAATGGTATCAAGGATATATCTATACCAAGGATTAGCACCTACGTAAAAATTACGAAGAACAAGCAAGTAGATTGCTTCCTGGTAGATCTATTTTGAGCATTGCAAATTCTATACCAAGCGTCTTTTAGATTTTCTCCCTCCCTTTGTTTAAAATTTAGAACTTCATTCTTGGAAGATAACGGAGAAGATATGAGACTAGTCATGCCGGCAAGCAAGCAAACTAACACACGAGCAAACAAACGGACAAAGAAAAGGCAAAGGAAAAAAAAGGAGGAGATTGGGAAAGAGAGGGCGAATAAAACGGCAAGGGTGAAGTGGGGGAGAGGAAAACGAGAGGCAAATGGCAAATAATGTAATGCAAGAGATAGGGATTGTGATGGGTACTTGGTATGTTGACTTTTGTGTAGACTCCCGGAACGGGCGCGAAATCCTTCTTGCTACGTCTTGAGCTTATGCGTTGGTTTTTCCCGAAGAGGAGAGGATGATGCAGCAGAGTAGCGTAAGTATTTCCCTCAGTTTTTAGAACCAAGGTATCAATCCAAGAGGAGGCCACGCACAAGTCCCTCGTACCTGCACAAAACGATAGCTACTCGCAACCAACGCGATTAGGGGTTGTCAATCCCTTCACGGTCACTTACGAGAGTGAGATCTGATAGAGATAATATTTTTGGTATTTTTGGTATATAGATACAAAGTGAAAAGTGAAAAAGCAAAGTAAAAACAAAGCAAGTATAAAAGTAATGGAAATTGATATGATGAGAATAGACCCGGGGCCATAGGTTTCACTAGTGGCTTCTCTCAAGAGCATAAGTATTCTACGGTGGGTGAACAAATTACTGTTGAGCAATTGACAGAATTGATCATAGTTATGAGTATATCTAGGTATGATCATGTATATAGGCATCACGTCCGTGACAAGTAGATCAAAACGATTCTGCATCTACTAGTATTACTCCACTCATCGACCGCTATCCAGCATGCATCTAGAGTATTAAGTTAAAAACAGAGTAACACCTTAAGCAAGATGACATGATGTAGAGGAATAAATTCATGCAATATGATAAATACTCCATCTTGTTATCCTCGATGGCAACAATACAATACGTGCCATGCAACCCTTTGTGTCACTGGGTAAGGACACCGCAAGATTGAACCCAAAGCTATGCACTTCTCCCATTGCAAGAACTACCAATCTAGTTGGCCAAACCAAACGGATAATTCGAAGAGACTTGCAAAGATAACTCAATCATACATAAAAGAATTTAGAGAAGATTAAAATATTATTCATAGATAAGCTGGACCATAAACCCACAATTCATCGGTCTCAACAAACACACCGCAAAAAGAGGATTACATCGAATAGATCTCCACGAGAGAGGGGGAGAACATTGTATTGGGATCCAAAAAGAGAGAAGAAGCCATCTAGCTACTAGCTATGGACCCGAAGGTCTGAAGTAAACTACCCACACTTCATCGGAGAGGCTATGGTGTTGATGTAGAAGCCCTCCGTGGTGGATGCCCTCCTCCGTGAGCTCCTAACAGGCCCCAAGATGGGATCTCGTGGATACAGGAAGTTGAAGGCGGTGGAATTAGGTTTTGGCTCTTGTTACGATCGTTTGGAATGAGGTATATATAGGAGGAAGGAGTATGTCGGTGGAGCGACAGGGGGCCCACGAGGTAGGGGCGCGCCCTAGGGGGGGGGCCACCCTCGTGACCGCCTCTTTCATTCCTTGGAGTAGGGTCCAAGTCCCCTGGATCACGTTCGGTGAGAAAATCACGTTTCCGAAGGTTTCATTCCGTTTGGACTCCGTTTGATATTCTGCTTCTTGAAACACTTGAAATAGGCAAAAAACAGCAATTTCGGGCTGGGCCTCCGGTTAATAGGTTAGTCCCAAAAATAATATAAAAGTGGAAAATAAAGCCCATTATAGTCCAAAACAGTAGATAAAGTAGCATGGAGCAATCAAAAATTATAGATATGTTGAAGACGTATCAAGTATCCTGCAGAAAAAAAGTTGTGATTATTTATTTCATGATCTATTTTGGTGCAAAGAAAAAAAATATACTTAGAAGAGCTATGAAAGAAAAACTTACGATGCAACAGAGCTAAAACATCAGTGGGAGGTGTTGTTCTGTGACTTGATGTCTTCACAAATAATTCCGGACAAGCAAGCTCTTCGAAAGATGGTAGACTACCATTAAAAGGTAGAGAGAGATTACAGCTTGTTATGTTCACAGACTGAGTGAAATCAATGACCAATTCCTGAAGAATTTCATTGATGGTGACTTGTTCATTTTCATCAACAATTGTTGGCACATCTAGCATTGGGAAATTTGCAGGTGATTCTATAGCCAAGAATTGTTCAGTCTTGAGGACTTTGAACGTATTCTCTGAAATTGTTGATTTAAATTGGAGGTTTGGGCTGTTGGAAGATGTTGAGGTCTTGATGAATGAACAATGCATATCATCTACATAGGTCTTCAGTGTAGATGCTGAGTTCCGAATGATATTCATGTAGAATTTTTGAGCTTGCATTTAAAAAATTATCTTGTCCTGTTAAAATGAGGGAGCATGTCTTGTTAAACAAACTATGAAAAAATGAGAATGCCAGTTTATTGTTGCTAAGAAAACAAATGAAAACCAGCAAGATAACTTACTTGTGTCAGACTAATATCTGTGAATTTGGATTCAATATACTGTGATATCTCTTCAGGTAGTTCAATGTAAACTGAATCATTGAATGGAGTAGAGGAGATGTGCTTTATCTGTTGAGTAAGAAGAGGGTGTTTAATATATATATATATATATATATATATATATATATATATAATGTTTCACTGCACTTTGAAGAAGTACTAGAATTACAAAATCAAAATTGAAGACAGTGTATAGAACTATGTAATGTGCAATAGTAAAATCTATGAACAACAAGGCCATATACTGGTAGTCTGCCATATCCGTTAGTTTCGCCATGGAGTGCATCTAGAGCCATGTATGAATTCAGCATGGTTGCTGACCAAATTGGTAGTCTTGGTTCAATGGTTGGCAATGAGGAACTCGAAATAGGAAATCTAACATTGAAAACAAAATTCAGACAAATTGGGTAAAAATGAAAAGTGTTAATCAGAGACATAGAAAAACTGAATGGTACGTAGAAAAAGAAAAGTTAAAGAAATTTTGTCATGGGAAATATGCTTACCACCATAAGTAATTTGCTTCCTCCAGGAATGAACTTTTTGGTGCTTGAGTTGTTTAGTTTTGCTTTCTTTATTGAGTAAACCATGTAGCTCAAACATAGCAAACACCAATCATATTGGGAAATACTGTCTATGTCAACTATTGCGTTGTAGACAAACTTGGTAACAACTCCACTTGAATTAGGAGCAACAAACAGCGAGAGTAGTATGAGAATGAAGATTCGGCAGTACTTGTCTTGAGGAAGATCATCATTGATAATTAAGAAAAGACACTCAATAGTGGGTGCAGTTGTTCCTAACTCATGCTTGATGAATTCATATGTTGCTTCTGATGGTTTCGTGATGACAGGAACTCCACCAATTGGTATGCCAAAAATCTTGTGAACAGTTGTAGTTGTAATTGGGAATTTGAATCCATTTGGCATTTTAATGGAGCAAGAAGTAGTGTTGAAATGGTTTGCAAGCCAGAAGTAAATGGAGTCAATATTGGACATGCTGGTTATTGATACGTCTCCGTCGTATCTACTTTTCCAAACACTTTTGCCCTTGTTTTGGACTCTAACTTGCATGATTTGAATGGAACTAACCCGGTCTGACGTTGTTTTCAGCAGAATTGCCATGGTGTTATTTATGTGCAGAAAAAAAGTTCTCGGAATGACCTGAAACTCAACGGAAAATAAAAGTTCTCCAAATGCCCCGAAATTGAAATATGATTTTTTCTGGAATATTTGAGAATATCTGGCACTGAGAACACAGCAGGGGGGAGCAAACACCTGGCCAGGAGGGTCCAGGGTGCGCCCCCCTCCCTCGTGGGCCCATGGTGGCTCCCCTCCACTTATTCTTGCACCCACACACCTCTTCTTCCTCCCCAAAAAATCACCATCCAGCTCAAGCACGAGTTCTAGCTCATTTTGCTGTGATTTTCGATCTCCTTGCTCAAAGCACCTCTCACAAAACTGCTTGGGGAGATTGTTCCTTGGTATGTGACTCCTCCATTGGTCCAATTAGTTTTTGTTCTAGTGCTTTATTCATTGCAAATTTGTGCTGCCTAGGTGACCATGTTCTTGAGCTTGCATGTCAAATTTATATGGTTCCAAGTAGTTCTAATGCATGATATAGGCTCTAGGCACTTGTAGGAGTAGTTGCTATCAATTTTGTTGAGCTTGGTTCACTTTTATTTGAAGTTACTAAAAATTTCAGAATTTTTAGAAAATAATGAAGAGATTTTTGAGGGGCTCATCGAAAAGCTTCGAAGGAAAAGCAAAGTGAAGAAGCGAGAGGCCCAAATATAATTTGCCTCAAGATCATGGAGGTCCGCCGTGTGAATGGCCTTCAATGATTTCTTGAGAGCAGCCGGGATTTATGATGATTTTTATGAATTGGCTAAGAATGCAGGCCTCACCGACTTCCTCCGCGACCAACGCAAACAGTATCTCTTACTCACCAATACTTTTGTGCAAAACTTCTACTATTATCCTAAGGAATCACCTCCTTGAGAGTTTCATTTATATGATATGGTTAAGAAGATGTCACTAGATGAATTTTGCAAGGTTTGCAAAATACCTTTCGAGGGTAGCTTAGAAGAACCACATCGTAAAGATGTGGACGGGTTTATTGACACTATTACTGTAGGGGAAACTAGGAAGGTTTCCGATGCAAGAATCACTAGCATACATTTTCCTGTTTTACGCTACTTTGCCATATTTGCTAGTCGTTGCTTAATTGGTCGCGGAAACTGTGGAAACCTTAGTGTTTCTGATATTATTATTTTGTTCCATGGTTTATTCTATGATAATACTGTTAGTATGGGCGGTATTATTGCCAAACGATTAAGTCTGAACCGTACAAAGGGCCCCATCTTTGGAGGTGTCTATGCTTCCCGCCTTGCTGCACACTATAACATACCTATTAGGCACTATGAAAAAGAAGAAAAATTGTTGCCCACTATTTATTTAGATTATAAGAGTATGGTAGCACATGACTTTATTGTTAAGAATAGGAAAGGGGCGCTTAAATACAAATTGTTCTTTGATAAACATCACCCTGAGACTATTACCTTGTCTGCTCCTTCCTTGTTTGATTTATCTACATGTCCGTATCTCATTCCGCTGGCGGCCATTCACGCCTACCGGAACCCTACATCAGCCACAGAGCCGGAGCTGAAACCACAATTTGAACCTCCACGACAGTCTAATTACCAGTGGGATCCAGAGATGATTGCCAACCAGTGGCAATCAGAGTCTTCTTCATCTTAGTACGACCCCAACTACAACTATGGTTATCCGCCAGGCCATCCGTGGCAATAAACCAACTTAAGCCAAAAGCCTAAGCTTGGGGGAGTACGTATTTCTCACCCCCATTACATTCATGTTCACACACTCATCGCTAGATGTCGGTGCTCATACTTTTTCACTGTAATATCCATGCTAGTTTATTTTCCTTTTTCTTGCTTTCTTCTTGTGTGTTTAATAAACCTTGAGAAAACCAAAAAAAATTAGTGTAGCTTTTAGTTAGTTTACTTTTCTTGCTGTAGTAGTAATAATTAAAAGGAAACCCAAAAAGATTTCTTGTTCTTCTTTTGCTTGTTGGGAGCTTCCCCGTGTAAATAGTTTTATTTTCTTTTCTTTGGGGGTCGATAGGAGAAGAGCATGATTAAATTGTTGAAGTGGCTCTTATATGCATTATTGTTGATTTAACCAAGAGCCCATATTGCCTTGTATTATCCTATTTATTGAATGCTCGCGGATTCCAGCTTAGTCCAATGCACGTGCACTCTTATTATTTTCACATCGTTCGGCCGTGTAAGTGAAAGGCAATTATGACGATATATGATGGACTGATTGAGATGAGAGAAGCTGGTATGAACTCGACCTCTCTTGTTTTTGTAAATATGATTAGTTCATCGTTCCTGATTCAGCCTATTATGAATAAACATGTTTGCAATGACAATTAGAGATCATAGTTGCTTATGCCATGCTTGATTAGCTATGAGTTATAATGGTTTACCTTGCGTGCCAACATGCTATTAAAATGGTTGTGATGTGGTATAGTGGGGTGGTATCCTCCTTTGAATGATTTAAGTGACTCGACTTGGCACATGTTCATACATGTAGTTGAAACAAATCAACATAGCCTTCACGATATTTATGTTCATGGTGGATTATATCCTACTCATGCTTGCACTCAATGTTTATTAATTTTAATGCATGTTCACGACTGTTGTCGCTCTCTTGTTGGTCGCTTCCCAGTCTTTTGCTAGCCTTCACTTGTACTAAGCGGGAATACTGCTTGTGCATCCAATCCCTTAAACCCCAAAGTTATTCCATATGAGTCCACTATACCTTCCTATATGCGGTATCTACCTACCGTTCCAAGTAAATTTGTATGTGCCAAACTCTAAGCCTTCAAATGAAATTCTGTTCTGTATGCTCGAATAGCTCATGTATCAACTAGGGCTGTCCTTATCTTCCATGTTAGGCGGGTTATTCTCAAGAGGAGTGGACTCCGCTCCTCACTCACGAGAAAATGGCTAGTCACCAGGATGCCCAGTCCCATGCTTTATGCAAATCAAATCAAAATAATTGCAAACAAAACTCCCCCTGGGACTGTTGCTAGTTGGAGGCGCTCGTTGTTTCGGGCAAGCCATGAATTGATGCTTGTTGGTGGAGGGGGAGTATAAACTTTACCATTCTGTTTGGGAACCGCCTATAATGTGTGTAGCATGGAAGATATCGCCATCTCTTGGTTGTTATGTTGACAATGGAAGTATGCCGCTCAAAATATTATTCATCTCTATTTCAAAATCAAGCTCTGGCACCTCTACAAATCCCTGCTTCCCTATGCGAAGGGCCTATCTATTTACTTTTATGTTGAGTCATCACCCTCTTATTAAAAAGCACCAGCTGGAGAGCACTGCTGTCATTTGCATTCATTACTATTAATTTATGTTGGGTATGACTATGACTGGATCTCTTATACCATGAATTACAATGTCTAGTCAGTCCTTGATCTTTAAAGGTGCTCTGCATTTATGTTTTGCGGTCTCAGAAAGGGCTAGCGAGATACTATCCTGTTATATCATATTATGATTGTTTTGAGAAAGTGTTGTCATCCGAGATTTATTATTATTGCCCGCTAGTTGATTATGCCATTGATATGAGTAAACATGAGACCTAAGTGTTATTGTGAATGTGGTTAGTCATAATCTTTCTTTGAAAACTTGAATGCTGGCTTTACATATTTACAACAACAAGAGCAAACAGAGTTTGTAAAAGCTTTCTTTATCACTTTCAGTTTATCAACTGAATTGCTTGAGGACAAGCAAAGGTTTAAGCTTGGGGGAGTTGATATGTCTCCGTCGTATCTACTTTTCCAAACACTTTTGCCCTTGTTTTGGACTCTAACTTGCATGATTTGAATGGAACTAACCCGGACTGACGTTGTTTTCAGCAGAATTGCCATGATGTTCTTTATGTGCAGAAACAAAAGTTCTAGGAATGACCTGAAACTCCACGGAACTTACTTTTGGAAAATAATAAAAATACTAGAAGAAGAATCCACGTCAGGGGGGCCTCCACCTGTCCACGAGGGTGGGGGCGCGCCCCCCTGCCTCATGGGCCCCCTGACGCTCCACCGACCTCAACTCCAACTCCATATATTTGTGTTCGGGGAGAAAAGAATCAGAGAGAAGGATTCATCGCGTTTTACGATGCAGAGCCGCTACCAAGCCCTAAACTCTCTCGGGAGGGCTGATCTGGAGTCCGTTCGGGGCTCCGGAGAGGGGAATTCGTCGCCGCCGTCATCATCAACCATACTCCATCACCAATTTCATGATGCTCACCGCCGTGCGTGAGTAATTCCATCGTAGGCTTGCTGGACGGTGATGGGTTGGATGAGATTTATCATGTAAATGAGTTAGTTTTGTTAGGGTTTGATCCATAGTATCCTCTATGTTCTGAGATTGATGTTTCTATGACTTTGTTATGCTTAATGCTTGTCACTAGGGCCCGAGTGCCATGATTTCAGATCTGAACCTATTATGTTTTCATGAATATATGTGAGTTCTTGATCCTATCTTGCAAGTCTATAGTCACCTACTATGTGTTATGATCCGGCATTTCATATGTAAGCTTGATAAATGATTCAACATGCTCAAATTGATTGCACTACATGAAAGAAAATAAAGGAAGAAATGGAAATATTAGATGTTTTTTTTTCATTTGGGAAAAGAATGTTATAGAGCATAAGTCCATTACCTTGGATCTCTTCTGAGCTTTGTTTGCATGTACAATCTCTTCTGCTTCTCTTTTCTTTGTACATCCTTGTTCCATCTACAGTGAATACAGTATTATTAATTGTTCCAGTGAAAGTAACCGTAAGTAATTCAAAGTGTGAGAACATGGCAGTTGGTTCGCTATGGAATTAACACTAACATTATTCATGCTAATTTCTAAATCTGCATTCATTGTGAGCATTGTGTTGAGCTAGTAACAAACAGGAGCTCATCAAAACTTGGAAAAAATAAGCACTGTTGGTAGAATTAGGATTATTGAAAATATCTTGTAATACGCACTTGTTATAGTACTTCCAGGAATTAGTGTAAATCAGCAGGGAAAACATGTTAATTGCCATGAACATATCCGCGGAGTAGAAAAATCGGCATGACCAAAATAGAGACATTGAGTAACGGCTCCTACCAAAGTGTACAACCCAACCGAGACAACAATATTTCAACAAGGCTGCTAGTACTGACATGTTCTAATTTCCCTATATGGCTGCTGAAAATTTCATGGAATGCAATTCCACATATATATGTGGTGGAAGATGATGCAGAACCACATGTTGCATTACATGGCTTGCTGCAAAAAACCTAACCCCTAACTTCTTGTTCATGAAATGCAACATGGCTGCTATTAGAGATGTAGTTAGATAACAAAACTATAAATGTAGCTTGTACGTGGAATTGAACACAAAAAAAATTTGTGATGAAAATTGTTCCATCCCCTAGTACAGAAATTCAATTAGGCCATGGAGTACGTATGAATTAAACTAACACTAGTCCATCAGAACATGTCGTCCCAGCTAAAAAACTTCCAATCCTTGGAAGAAGATGTAAATCATGATGATGCTTCCGCAAGTTTAAAAAAAAAGAAAAATATGCACATATGAAGACATTCAAGGCGAGTAGAACCTAGGGAGGTCGGAATGGAGAAGGGATCGAACCTTTTGTTTAGAGCCGATTCAACGCAGCGGAAAAATTCCGGTGAAAAGGAGGATTCAGATCTGAGGAGAGGCGACGGCGAGCAGAGGGGAGGGGGGAGAACAGAGAAGCGAAATGGGGAAAGTGTTGTAAGTGGACGGTCCCACTTGTCTGTTGCTGAACAAAAAATACACGAGGAAAAAAACAGGCTCCGACCAGATAAGACCTGGGGGTTACGTGGCTCGATCTGTTCCACCAATCCGTGGATAAGACAGGCGGCGGCAGGGTAGCGGCGGCGCCGCCAGGGCACCTCCAACTTGTTTCCATCGGCGGCTCCTCGAGCGCACAGGTAATACCTCGCTCCCTCTTCTTGATCTTCTTCCTTTCCTTTCCTTAATTCTGTTGTCATTGAAGAAAGATTAGTTGGGGGAAAAGGCGGAAAAAGTGGAAGAAAATTTAGTTGTAGTTCTAGGAGACTAACAGGTAGAATTGGCCAGTTAGTTGCTGTTGATCTGGCGAACAAATACCTAGTTTAAGGTTTATCTAAAATTGGGGAGTTGTTGAACGTTGAGGATTACCTAGTTTAATGCCGTGAATAATTTCCTGTGGCCTGATTTGCACTTGTTGTTAGAATTAGAGATATATGCAGCTTTGGAGTTCGAAGGACAGTAATTGGGTTCACGTTTTCTGTTCTGCTTTTGTTGTCACCCATTTCGTTTTACTTCGCATACTGTCTTGTTTGTTAAAAAAGTAACATATGATTCTGAATTATGGTTGCAGCCTACGGTACATCGAGATGGAAGGTGAAAGCAGTTTTGCTAACCAGCAAGTAATGAGTAAGAAGAAAGAGATTACTAAGAAGGTTAGCATCTACATTTCTTGTTTATAAAAGTACAAGTTGAGTGTGTTATTTAAAAATTGAATAAAAAAAGAGAAAATGTGTGATGTTTTCTTGTGGATGCAGAAGAAAACTTACAAAAGAACTAGATCCAATGGAAAGAAGTGAAGAAGAGAAGGAACAACAATGATGACAAGCTGCTCGAACCTACAGCGGGCAAATGTGTTGCAGAACCTGCAACTATGGCAGGTCACTATCCTTGATTCAATCATCGCTTCACGTAGGATTTCAGTTAGGATGAAAAAAATCATTTAAATTCCTTTCACTTTTCTCTTAGGGGTGTCCGTTGATGGAAGAATTTGATCAGTTTGTTCAATATCAAAGTTTGAGGAAAGAAACTGAGGTTGGTTGTTTGGCATGTGTGATTTCAAATTGCATTTCTTCTTTGGAAGTGATATGAACTAACAAATTTTAACACACAAAAATGGTGTCCAGGAACTGATTGAGAGCCAAGAAGCTGAAATAGGGTTCAATTTATTTGGGGGCATTGACAAAGAAATAGAAGAAGCTGCACCAAACATCATCACGGAACATTTGCGAATGTCAAATAACAATGAACAGACTGTAAGTACTTACAAAACTAGGTAGTGCAATTATAATTCTAGCATATATTTTCTCAATCATAAACTGTGGCAAGATCTTGACTACAGTTTTAGTGTTTGACAGAAAGTATATTTTCATTGTTTTTGCCAGGCAATGGACATAAATGATGAGAACAACTACAATGTTACGGAATCATCTTCAGTAGTAGTGCTAAGTTTGAGCAAGCAGGTCAGTGTGAGAAAAAAGGGAAAAGCTGCAAGTGATTGTGTTGGGAAATAAAGTAAATTGAGAAATGATATGGCTATTAACACATAAATAAATCTTTACAGGACAGTGTTGGTGAGAACATGTGCAGTGAACCTTTGACAACAACAGAAGAAGTGGAAAATATTTGCCGTGAGGTAAGATTCTGCATTTCTGGGAAAAGAATAAAAAAATTCTTTCTAGATATTAACTTTGTCTTCTAAAGATTCTTATTCTGATGTCGAATAGTTGTGTTCCTTCCCTTTGCAGGTACTTTCTTTGGCTCAGAATTCTAACTGTGATTATGAAGGAAATTTTGAGAGCAAAGATTCTGATGAAGACACAGTAGCTTGTACGGTGAATGAAGAGTATGTTTTCCCTACACCAGACGAAACATACAATGCTAGTATGCCAGAAGTTGGTAAAGTGTTCTCAACACTGGATGAAGCTTCCCAGTTTGTAAATGTTTATGCTCAGTTGAATGGTTTCGCAATGATAAAAGGAAGGAATTATAAGAACAAGAAGTTGTATTTCCAGTGCAACAAAAGTAGGAAAAGACCAAGTGTCAACACTGGTTTGAGGAAAAGGAAAAGAAACATTGTTGAAGGGACAAATTGTCCAATGAGTATAACAATGAAGTTGGTGGATGACAAGTGGCATATTGCATCAATGTCTCTCGAGCATAACCATGATCTAGTAAGGTCTCCATCACTTACAAATTTTGTCTTAAGCCACAGAAACATGAATGAGGCAGAAATCATGTTGTCAAAACTGCTTCAAGAACACAGAGTGAAACTGAGAAGAATTATGAGCATATTCAGAAAGCTCTGTGGTGGGAAGCTGGGAAACATTACCTTTGATGTGAAGAAACTGGATAATTTGAAACAGGGAGAACGGGTGCGCAAAAAGGAGAACACAGATATTGAATGGACATTGCAGTACATTGAGAAGCTGCAAATTGATACTCTGGTTTACGCTACAGGGATGCAAAGCGATCTGCATAACACAATTCTCAGCTTGTTACGACGGATGCTCGTTCGATTGAACTACGGTTGTTTGGTGAGATTATATCATTTGACACCACTTATAGCACAAACAAATATAACATGCCTTTTGCACCTATAGTGGGAATTAATGGCCATGGAAGAACAATTGTGTTTGGTTGGGCACTATTGCAAGATGAGACTTCAGATACTTTTGTGTGGCTGTTTGAAATTTTCATGGAGGTCATGCAGTGGAAAAACCCAGGAATAATATTGACAGACCAAGACGCAGGGATGAAAGCTGCTATTCCTCAAGTATTTCTAGATGCATTACATAGGTTTTGTCTTTGGCATATATTTAAAAATGTGCGGGAAAACATGAGTGCTTTCATGGCTACGAGGGAAAACATGGAGAAAGATATGATGAAGTGTTTATTACAATCCATTACCGTTGAAGAATTTGAAGAAAGATGGGAGAAATTTGTTATGGAGTATCAGTGTGCTGAACATGCTCACATCAAAAGGATGTGGGAGAACCGGACCTTCTTTGTTCCTGCTTATTTTCGAGGGATATTTTGCCCTTTCATCAGGTCAACCAGTCGTAGTGAAAGCTTCAACTCAAATTTCAAAGACTACATCAAGAGGAAAGATACTATAGAGGCATTCATGAAACAGTACGTGCTATTCCAAGAGAATGTTGTTCACATAGAAAATCAGGACAAGTTCTTGTCGAATGAGAAGACTCTTGTCTTTTGGAGTCATCACGCTGTTGAACGGCATGCAGCAGCAATATATACCAGAGGAATCTACTTGAAGTTTTTGACAGAATTAGTGAATGCAACAGCTTTTAAAGTGATTGAAATTGAGAAGGATAAAGTGTATGATTTGAAAAAACACATCAGGTATGAGAAACCAGAATTCACAAAAGAAATGTTCAGAGTCCATGTGGACCTTACTACTGGTTCATTCAAATGTTTCTGTGGGAAGTTTGAGCGTGATGGTATTGTTTGTTGCCATATCCTCAGACTTTTTACGTAGTTTGACATTACCCATATTCCAGATAAGCTGATTGTTGAGAGGTGGACTATTTCTTTTCGAGAAAAGAGTTGGATAAGTGCAAGAAAGAAATGGTGCTGCTTACGGTGAAGATCAGTCACACAATGCGATCAGATATGCTATTACGATGAGTAAAGTTGGTGAAGCTTGCTCAGACATCAGCAAAGATTCTGAACTTAGCAAAGAACTTTTGGATGTTGTTGCTCATATTCATTCAAAGTACTTGCAAGGAAAGAAACAGCAACCGGAAGTGTAGTCGGAAAATTCGTTGAAAGATCCTCCTATACGGCCATCCAAGTCTGTGAACAAAGGAGAAAGATTGAAGCCACAATCTGAAAATAAATCTAGAAAGAAAGCGGCTCCAAAAAAGAAGACTGGTTGATGCTCATCATTATGTTTGCACCAAGGAAGAAAGATAATTTCTGTTTGCAGCAAGGAAGAAGATAATTTCTCTCGATGAAGAACTTTTTGCATTGTTAGCTGAGAAAATTTAGATGGATTTTGATTATTGTGTTGATAATTTTTTTTGATAAGTTACACTTGTTATAGCTATAGTTGAGCTTGACCTATTTAGTTTATTATGTGGTAATAAGAAAAGTTTAAAAAAACTAAATATGTTTCGTTGATATGTTGTTACATATGGCTTGCTACGTAGGTATGTTGTTACAAACGCCTTGCCAAGTAGATTCAAGACACAAGAAGTGCTAGATGTATTTTTAAAGACGTATACGACAAAGACTAAACTTAAACATTAATTCACAGAAAAGCCTAAAAACTACAGTCCATTTATTGGGTCGAATCGACGACCTCCTACAACTGAATTTTTCAAAATTAAGAATATTTTCTTCAAAATAAAAACATTTACAGGATTTTCGTACAAATTTTGTAAAACAGGAACATTTTGACGATGTGAACAAATTTGAAAAAGGGGAACATTTCTTGAATTTGTGAACAAAAAATAAAAAGGTGTACTTTTTTAAATTCTAGAACATTTTTTGAATTTGTGAACAAAATTGAAAAACATGAACTATTATTGAATTTGTGAACAAATTAGGAAAGCTGGAACATTTTTTCAATTCCTAAACATTTTCTGTATCTTGAGAACAAATTTTAAAACTTAGAACAATTTTCAAAATCCTGAACAAATTAGGACGCACGAACATTTTTTTAAAGTATGAACCTTTTTTGAATTTTGAGAAAATTTCAAAATATCTGAACAAATTTTGAATTTTGAAACATGAACAAATTTCAAAAAATATCAAACATTTTTAAATTTTGAATTTTGAAACATGAACAAATTTCAAAATCGTGAACAAAATTGTAAAACTGTGAACATTTTTTGAATTCTGAACAAATTTTGAAACCGTATTTTTTATATTGTGAACAAATTTTATAACATGAATAAATCTCAAATTCGTGAACATAACTTTTCCTCGGCATCAACAATTGTTGGGGAATATTATTTGGGGGGCATTATTAAAGAAACAATATTTAATGAACATTATTGGGGGAATAAAAAGAAATTGAAGATTTATTTGGGGAACAATATTAAAAGTGACATTTTTGAATGAACATTTTAAAAATGACAGAATAATGTTCGTTTGGGTCAACCAAATTTCCTTCAATAAAAAAAGTTTACTACAAGAATATCATAATGTTCCTTTATATAATGTTCCCTGAATAATGTTATAAAAAATTAACTAGATGTTTTTGAAAGAAATGACCTTTGAAATTTAAAAATGTTCTTCAAGTCAAAAAAATTTCCTCGGTATGAACAAGGACCATTATTAAAGAAACAATATTCAGGGAACATTTTGGGGAACAAAAAAATTGAAGATTTATTTGGGGAACATTATTAAAAGGCACATTTTGGTATGAACATTAAAAAATGATAATTGGGTAATGTTGTTTTGGGTCAACCAAATTTGGTTGGAGAAAAAATGTTCTTCAAGACCAACATCTTGTTCCTAACAGCGAGCTGATTTTGTCGTTGTTGAGGTACCTCGCTAACTCCCCACCACTAGTCAATACTCTCTATGCTGATCTTGAAGAGCTCGAGGAAGAGGAGAAGGAACAAAATATCTTTGTCCATGCTCCAAATATTGCACTTACACTAGTTTTACTACATTCTGAACATAATAATGTTCCTTGAATAATGTTCTCTCAATAACGTTGAAAGAAATCAGTAAATGCTTAACAAAAAAATGTTATCTGGAGTGTAAAAATGTTTCCTGAAGTGACATTATTGAGGGAACATTATTTGGGGACCATTATTAAAGGAACATTTTCCAATGAAGATTTGAAAAGTGATAATTGAATAATGTTCCCTTGGGTGAACCAGATTTCCCTGAATAAGAAAACTTTACTACAAGGATAAAATAATGTTTCTTGAATAATGTTCCCTCAATAATGTTCTTAAAAAATGAATAAATGTTTTTCAGAAAAACAATGTTGTTTGAAATTTTAAAATGTTCTTCGAGTAAAAATAATTGCTCCTCGGTATCAACAAATTCAAAATGTGTACGGGGATTTTTTTAAAAAGTTCGCATTTTAACAAAAAATTGGTTGCATTTCAGAACATTTTCATCTTTTGAAACTTAGTTATTTTTCGGAAAAATGTTTGGGATTTCCTTGAATAATGTTCTTAAAAAATGACTAAATGTTTTTTAGATAAACAATGTTGTCTGATTAATATTGTTCTCGGAAAAACAATATTAAAGAAACATTATTCAGGGAACATTATTGGGGGAGCAAAAGACATTGAACATTTATTTGGGGAACATTATTAAAGGGACATTTTTCGAATGAACATTAAGAAATAATAATTTCCTTCAATAAAAAAAGTTTACTACAAGAATATAATAAATGTTCCTTGAATATTGTTCTTAAGAAATGTTCTTAAAACATAATTACTACTCGGTATCAACAATTATTCCGGGGACATTATTTGGAGAACAGTATTAAAGAAACATTACTGGGGGAGCAAAAACAAAATTGAACATTTATTTGAGGAACATTATTAAAGGGACATTTTTTGAATGAACATTAAGAAATGATAATTTCCTTGAATAAAAAAAGTTGACTACAAGAATATAATAATGTTCCTTGAATAATGTTCTTAAAAATGAGTATTTTTTGTTCAAAACAAATACATGTTCTCTAGAGTTTGAAAATGTTCTTCGAGTAAAATAAATTTACGTCTGCATCAACAATTATTTGGGGGACATTATTAGGGGACCATAATTAAAGAAAAATATTATTGAGGAAACATTATTTGGTGAAAACATTATTATATTAACCAAGGGACATTATAGGTGAAAAAAATGAACATTTACTTGGGGACATTATTAAAGGGACATTTTTTGAATGAACATTAAGAAATGATAATTTAAAAAATGATAGTTGAATAATGTTCCCTTGGGTCAACCAGATTTCCCTGAATAAGAAAAGTTTACTACAAGGATAAAAGAATGTTCCTTGAATAATGTTGCCTCAATAATGTTCTTAAAAAATGACTAAAAATGTTTTTCGGAAAACACAATGTTGTTTGAAAATTTGAAATGTTCTTCCAGTAAAAATAATTACTCCTCGGTATCAACAATTATTTGGGGGACATTATTTGGAGAACAATATTAAAGAAACATTATTCAAGGAACATTATTGGGAGATGAAAAATAAATAAATATTTATTTAGGGAACATTATTAAAGGGACATTTTTGAATGAACATTAAGAAATGATAATTTCCATGAATAAAAAAAGTTTACTACAAGAATATAATAAATGTTCCTTGAATAATGTTATTAAAAAATGTTCTTAACATATAATTACTCCTCGGTATCAACAATTATTTGGGGGACATTATTTGGAGAACAACATTAAAGAAACATTATTCAGGGAACATTATTGTGGAGCAAAAAGAAAATGAACATTTATTTGAGGAACATTATTAAAGGGGGAATTATAATTTCCTTGAATAAAAAAAGTTTACTACAAGAATATAATAATGTTCCTTGAATAATGTTCTTAAAAATGAGTAATTTTTGTTCAAAACAAATAAATGTTCTCGTGAGTTTAAAAATGTTCTTCAAGTAAAATAAATTTACGTCCGCATCAACGATTATTGAGGGACATTATTTGGGGACCATAATTAAAGAAAAATATTATTTGGCGAAAACATTATTATATTAATCAAGGGACATTATAGGTGGAAAACAATTGAACATTTACTTGGGGACATTATTAAAGGGACATTTTTGAATGAAGATTTAAAAAGTGATAATCGAATAATGTTCCCTTGGGTCAACCAGATTTCCCTGAATTGAACATTATTAAAGGGGGAATTATAATTTCCTTAAATAAAAAAAGTTTACTACAAGAATATAATAATGTTCCTTGAATAATGTTCATAAAAATGAGAATTTTTGTTCAAAACAAATAAATGTTCTCGTGAGTTTAAAAAAATAATTACTCCTCGGTATCAACAATTATTTGGGAAACATTATTTGGAGAACAATATTAAAGAAACATTATTCAGGGAACATTATTGGGGGAGCAAAAAGAAATGAACATTTATTTAGGGAGCATTATTAAAGGGACATTTTTTGAATAAACATTAAGAAATGATAATTTCCTTGAATAAAAAAGTTTTACTACAAGAATATAATAAATGTTCCTTGAATAATGTTCTTAAAAATGTTCTTAAAATATAATTACTCCTCGGTATCAACAATTATTTGGGGGACATTATTTGGAGAACAATATTAAAGAAACATTCTACATTATTGTGGAGCAAAAAGAAAATGAACATTTATTTGAGGAACATTATTAAAGGGGGAATTATAATTTCCTTGAATAAATTTTTTTACTACAAGAATATAATAATGTTCCTTGAATATTGTTCTTAAAAAATGAGTAATTTTTGTTCAAAACAAATAAATATTCTCGTGAGTTTAAAAATGTTCTTCAAGTAATATAAATTTAAGTCCGCATCAACGATTATTGAGGGAACATTATTTGGGGACCATAATTAAAGAAAAATATTATTGAGGAAACATTATTTGACGAAAACATTATTATATTAATCAAGGGACATTATAGGTGGAAAAAATTGAACATTTACTTGGGGACATTATTAAAGGGACATTTTTGAATGAAGATTTAAAAAGTGATAATTGAATAATGTTCCCTTGGGTCAACCAGATTTCCCTGAATAAGAAAAGTTTACTACAAGGATAAAAGAATGTTCCTTGAATAATGTTCCCTCAATAATGTTCTTAAAAAATGACTAAAATGTTTTTCGGAAAACACATTGTTGTCTAAAATTTTGAAATGTTCTTCAAGTAAAAATAATTACTCCTCGGTATGAACAATTATTTCGGGAACATTATTTGGAAAAAAATATTAAAGGAACATTATTGGAGGACCAAAAAGAAATGAACATTTATTTAGGGAGCATTATTAAAGGGACATTTTTTGAATGAACATTAAGAAATGATAATTTCCTTGAATAAAAAAAGTGTACTACAAGAATATAATAAATGTATAATGTTCTTAAAAAATGTTCTTAAAATATATTTACTCCTCGGAATCAACAATTATTTGGGGGACATTATTTAGGGAACATTATTGTGGAGCAAAAAGAAAAATTAACATTTTTTGGGGAACATTTTCGAATGTTTATTTGGGGAACATTATTTAGGGAACATTATTGTGTTTTGAATGAACATTTTTGAATGAACATTATTTGGAGAACAATATCAAAGAAACATTATTCAAAGGGACATTATTTTGGGGAGCAAAAAGAGATTGAACATTTATTTGGGGAACATTATTAAATTGTTTTTCGAAAAACACAATGTTATCTGAAATTTTAAAATGTTCTTCTAGTCAAAATACTTACTCATCGGCATCAACAATTATGGCAAGGAAAACATTAACTAGGGAACATTATTGGGGAGGAAAAGAAAATGGACATTTATTTGGGGAACATTATTAAAGGGACATTTTTGAATGAACATTAAAAAAAAATGATAATTTCCTTGAATAAAAAAAGTTTACTACAAGGATAAAAAAAATGTTACTTGAATAATGTTCCCTCGACAATGTTCTTAAAAAATGACCAAATTTCTTTTGAAAAACCCAATGTGGTCTGAAATTTTAAAATGTTCTTGAATAATGTTGTCTGAAACAGAATGTTGTAGGAAGGAGCGAAAACAAATTCTAGTCCAAACAAACTATATTCATAACCCGTGTGTGGGTCCAAAAACAAATATCCCAATAAATTACCCGAGCAAGTGCATAACGATGTTATGAGATCCCCTAAGAATTCACATTTTTTAGGGAAACAAAAAAAAATAGTGAACAAAAATTCAGCAAATATTTCTTATAGAAACATTATTTAGGGGAATTTTTCATTTTTTTGAGAAAATCTTTTTGAATTAGACATCCTTTTGAAGTAAAAAATTGTTTGACAACAATTATAATGGAATTTTTTTTAAAAACTCTTTTGCAGTAGATATTCTTGATACACAAGTAGAGAGTATGGTATTGAGGCCGTACCTCCTAAATGCCAAATTTCCTAAGAGAATTCACTATTGGTTTTGTAAAAAAAATGACAATGTTGCCTTTCGTCTCGTTTGCTATGAAAAAAATGCAAATTTTTCGTACCTCCTAAAAGTAAGACAATTTCCCTTTCATGGAAATCAATCACAAATCTGCTTTGGGAAAAGAAATAAACAACACACTTCATTGAAAAAAAATCCTTGAAGACACTCATGTTGATATGGAAAAGCAAAAACACCTTTAATTGTTCCTCATTGTTGTTCTACAGCTAAGTTTCTTTGACTGTCTCTCACACAAGAACAGAAAAATAAATTGTGCTGGTGACACTACTTTCATAAAATATAAAATGTACTGAGTCTCCAACATAAATGTTTTGGGCCATTTGCATTTCTGCCCCTAACTCGAACCACCTACTCAGATTTGCCCGTAATTTCAAAGCATGCTCAAATTTGCCCCTCTACCGTTAAGTCACTACTTAGAAATGCCCTTCCGTCCAGTCAAAGGCCTTTGACCGTCAGAGGCCCATGTGTACTGTAGTAGACGGAAAGTGCTACAGTATTGGACGGAAAGTGCTACAGTATTGTACGGAAGGGCATTTCTGAGTAGTGACTTAACGGCGGAGGGGCAAATTTGAGCATGCTTCAAAATTAGGGGCAAATCTGAGTAGTGGGTTCGAGTTAGGGGCATAGATGTAAATGTCCCAAATGTTTTCCACACAAAAGAGTGATTTCCACAGAAAGGGAAAAAGGGAATTTAAAAGTTTTCCAAGCAATGACAATGGTGAGTTATAAGTAGTTGTGGTGCTCATTCAATTCTAGAAATTCAAAGTATTTGCTTTCTCCACACAACTAGCGGCGCTTCTTCCTCTTCTTGGTTGAAACATCACCTTGAAGTCCCTCAACACTTTTTTCGTTGATGTCAAACTTTGCCAGCTTGTAAGCAACGACCTGACGAAATTGAGGAATAATTCCCTGGAACAAATGAAACAGTAAACAACACATTAGCAAGCATAAAAAGAAGCCCTCGATGTTGTCGGGCAGGGGGGGGATGATAATTTGTGAAAGAAGTTATAGACCAAGAAAGATGAAGAGTGATTTGCTAGTGACATACATCATCAAATTCCTTCATGTTCTTCCCATCCCAGATATCCATATACATGATAGCATAGAGAGCACAATTGTGGCTGTACAAAGGTATACATAAATTTCAGCAAAGGAACTTCTTGGGTGACAGAATGTTAACTGATTATAAGATTTGAAGACATAAAAGTGCATGGAGTATAATGATGGTTGCTTTACTCACAGGTTGTCTTGCTGGGGGTATTCCTCAGGGGAAATGCAGTCGAAATTCTCAATATTCGTGTATGTGCATCCAGAAAACTTGAAGGTGCCCATGTTGATGATCTATATTAAAAGAAGTATAAGAATTCAACCAGTGCATAATTTTTATTAAAAAATAACAGTAGTTCAGTTATCTACGAGTAACTACTGAGTAAAAACTAAAAGTCACAAAATACTTGATGTTACAAAAGGCACAAGAGTAAAAACTAAAAAAGAGTAGAAAACAAACCAGATTTGATGTTAACTTGTTGACTTGATTTTGAGGAACAGAACTCCTTGAATCAAAGAAATTGACGGTTTCAAACAGATTGTTAATGCAGAACAAAGTCCAGTGGAATGAATCAACTCTGGGGAAATATAGCTGGATCGCAAACAAATAAGTAAAATCAGTAGAGATGAAGAGAGGATGTGATAATTTGGAGAAGTTGCATTGATAACTGATGTTCACCATATCACGCTTGTGTAAGTTCTTGCCACAGTTCAGTTTCTTGAATTCTCTTACACAAGATCGAGAGTTGAAATTCTTGGGATCATCAAGTAACTTCTCCTGCACATCCAATGAAAGAGATAACAACAGTAAGAACAGAAGTTGCAAAAAGTTCAACACAAAACAAAAAAAAAGGAAATACTATAGATGAGGAATAGGAAACTTTACCGTGAAGTACGAAGTAAAGCAGTATTTCGAAGGTTCCTTACTTTTTGGATCTGGATTTTCATTCTCATAATTGAAAACTTGGACATAAGCATTGAAGACTTCATTGTGAACGTTTCCTATTGCCTTGAGTGAATTATAGAAATGATCATACTCCACAGTAAATCCATCAATGTCAATAATGGTTGGACTGCATTTTTAAAAATTGAAACAGTTAACATATAGAATATACGACAAAGATAGATTGTTTCATGCATATAAAGTAAGATGCTCCTGAAAAAACTTACTTTTCATTCTTGAAGAATTTGTTTCCAAGGTATTTCTTATAAAACTCCTGAACATGAGGTTCAACACTTATCTTTGATATCTTATCTTGAGCAGATAGATCTTTTGCTTTCCTTTTCTTTCGATTTCTCTTCTCTATAGTGCTGGGACCAGATATATTCAATGCTGCATGAGATGATTTGTGCTCAGGTACCTCAGGTACTACAGGACCTGTCCAATGAACCAATTACATATAGTAAGCTTTGGTATGAAAAACAATGAAGCGTGTAAAAAGAAGGCAGGGCATTGCAAAAACTAAAACAAGCAAATTGGAAGTAAAAATTCAATACAGTGAAAGGAAACAAAAATGAACAGAAGGAAAAAGCAGTTGATTTCAAAAAAGGTGGGAAGTACCTTTGGGGACCGTCTTATCAAGTTCTGGGATTATAATGCCATCGGCATACTTCATGGCAATTTCAATGCCATCTCCCAGATTGTCATTTGATTGTGAGATCACATTCCTTAGCATAATGCCATCTTCAGTTAGAATGTTTGACGAAGCAGGCACTTCTTTCTTTGGAGCCTCATTCACTAACTGAGTTTGTTTGCTCACAGAAACGGGAGTTTCCTGAATATGCACTGTTGTGGGGTTCACATGCTGAAATTCCGTCTCATATGGCTCACTATTGACTGCATGTTCAATGCAGTCCACTGGTTGCAATACTGAGATCGGTCGAGTATGAATTGTTTCAGAAAAGTTACCTGGGATCTCAATAAGAGTGTTAACAACAAATTGAGTACCATCACTTGTTTGACTATAAGAAATAGGTTGATCAAGTGTGCTGTCAGTATGAATACCATTGTTCCCAGGTGAAATTTCTTCATTCTGAACAATGTTTACAAATTTGAAGGTGCTTGCTCGTTTCTTGCACTTGCTGAGGAACTGAATCTTGTTCTGTAACTGGAACTGCTTTTTCAATTTGGATGTCCTTGTTGTTGTGCATTAAGGTAACCTCAGGAGTAGGAGTAACTTGTGCATGATCTTGGAATAAAGATGCTCTAATTGGCTCACTAAGTATCTGGACTGGGCGATGGTTGGCATTTATTGGTTCATTTTGGTTATTCATGTTGCTGCGTGCTAAAAGAACAATAGGATTCATGGTTGAAGTACTGAAAGTGCGTTATATCGACTAGAGGGGGGGTGAATAGGCGATTTTTATGAATTCTTCACTGAGGAATTTGCCGGTGAGGAAATTCCTTAGCGAAGAACTACTTGCAGCAGAATAAGTACTCGTAAGTAAGCATAACAGAATACATGCATGGTCATCATGATGAAATAAAGACTAGCACAGTCTGAAAGCGTAATCACAGGATAACACAAGATGAAGACAAACAGATCAAGAAATTGAACTGAGGAAATTGAGAAAGTCTTGATCAAAGTCTTCAAACACAGATATGAACAAACACTCAACACGGTAATGAGGAAATGAAAGGGTTGAGGAAATAGAACCCGATTAGGTTGGTGAAGACAATGATTTGGTAGACCAGTTCCAAGCTACTTTGTCTCGGTTATGCGTCTGGTTGGAGCGGTGAGTATTTAAACTCGAGGACACACAGTCCGGACACCCGGCCGAGCACGCAGCTCAGGACACCAAGTCCTCACCAGTATTATCCTTGAACTAAGGTCACACAGACCTCGTCCAATCACTCGTGGTAAGTCTTGGCGACTTCCAAACCTTCACAGACTTGGTCACTTTCGGCGATCCACAATTCCTCTTGGATGCTCTAGACCATGACACCTAACCGTCTGGAAGAAGCACAATCTTCAAAGGTAACAAGCGCCGGATCCACGCAGATCAATCTCTTGATGATGCTCAATCACTTTGGGTTTGTAGGGGTTTGGTTTTTGGGTTTTTCCTCACCCGATGATTTTCGCTCAAAGTCCTCGGAGGATGGGTTGCTCTCAAATGACAAGTGTCAAGTTCTCTCGGAGCAGCCAACCAGCTAGTGGTTGTAGGGGGCGGCTATTTATAGCCTAGGGAGCAGCCCGACATGATAAGACATAAATGCCCTTCAATGATATGACCGTTAGGTGGATAAGATATTTTGGGACAGCCGGCACGCAAGACAAAGAACGGTCGGAAATTTGAATCTCAAATTCCTCGGGGCTATGATGTTCCTCACTTTGTGTAGGCAATCCGCGACTGGAGAATTCCTAACTCCTCCCGAACAAATTCTCGGTGACTGTAAGAACTTCGTCTCATCCTTTGAAGAAATTGACTGAATCGTATGAGATTTCCAAAGGCTTCACTCGAAGGGATTGGTAGGTGTAGGATTTTGTGTTTAGCAACACATGTAAATTTTTCCTTATTATTTCCTCGACCCCCTTTAACAGTACGGTGTTTCCTATGACTCAAGAAAGAGAAAAATGAAACTACGAAAACAAAGTCTTCACGCTTCATGTTCCTCGAATGAATACCAAGTCTTCAAGGTCACACCAATTTCTTCACTTTCAAAGTCTTCAGAAAGTCTTCAGAATATCAAAGCCTTCAGTCGAAGAACTTCATTTTTAGGGGTCGACTTTCTCTCAGAAATATCAAACTCCTCATAGACTTATAGACCTGTGTACACTCACAAACGCATTAGTTCCTTAACCTATAAGTCTTCAATACACCAAAATCACTAAGGGGCACTAGATGCACTTACAATCTCCCCCTTTTTGGTGATTGATGACAATATAGGTTATGTTTTCAACGGGGATAAACATATGAAGTGTAAATACTGATAATGAGGAATTTGATTGCAAGATATAGAAGAACTCCCCCTGAAGATGTGCATAGTGAGGAATTTGCTTTTGAGGCAATGCACATTTGAAGAGTTGAATCATGGAGATCTCCCCCTATATCTTGTAATTCATACACGCATTTGACATATAATATGAAGAATTTGAAATGCATGATAAATATGGTGCTTGATGTGATTCAAGACATGCGTATGCGATAACATTAATGAGGAACAAGCATGCAAAATAACGCATCAAGAGTATCGAGCTCAAATAGATTTGCTATGAAGATTTTCAAGGAGCTCAAGAGAATCGAGCATAGTGCAAGAGCATAATGCATCAAAAGTATCAAAGCACCATCGGGTTCAAGATTACAACTCGATCCAATAAAAGTTTCAGAAGAACGAGAGTTGTAACTTAACAAAAATAAATTAATGTATATAGGCAATAAACTAGACCCGCTTGAAGACTAACTCAAATTTCTCCCTTTGTCATCGAATGAACAAAAGGATCGAATCGAGGACTAACGCTCTGAAGAATTTCAAGTTGAAGAAGGAGCGCCCGGTGTTGTTGGGGTCGGTTGTTATAGTAGGACCTGCCGTGTCGTCCAAGTCTTCATTTTCATCGGTTTAGCGATGAAGAATAGGAGCTGGCCACCAAGGAAGGAACTTTGACCTTCTTGTATTTCTTGGAGGAGGTGCAGACCGGTCAAATTCTTCCTTGAGTCCCATTGACGCCGGTTCTTAAGACCGTAGACATGTGAAAGAACAACCCAGGTGCGTTTGAAGGTTTCATGGAGGTAGTAGTGGTTTTTCTTCACTGCATTGTGTGTTGAGGTCATGTTGTGAAGAATTGAACCAAAGTGACGCTTGACCCATTTATGATTACGATCAACCTTCCGATGAAGACCGAGGAGTAACTCACGATCGATCATCACCACAGGTGCGATAGCTTGAGGACTTTGCTTGACCGAGGTATTTGCGGCAGAGTCATGTGTGGCGAGTCATCATTGGTGGAGTAGGATCTTTGCTAAACTGTCCATCCAATGGACGAATGCCTTCATCTATCACAGCAGTAGCCTTGCCCTTGTCATCACCGAGGTAAATGTCCGCTTGAGCACTTCAATCGGGGCAAGTAGCTGCGATGGTTGAGTATCAGCTTTGTAATTGAGTGAAGACCTTGTCTGATGAATCTCATTATCCAAGGCGCATTAGGCTTCAGCTCAATTGGTGACATAGCAATGTTTGCCAGAGTCCTCATGAAGAAATCATGGAAGTTGACGGGAACGCCATGGATGATGTTGAATAGCATATTCTTCATGATGCCAACGACTTCTTCATCATTCGAGTCGTGGCCTTTGATAGGACTCATTGTCTTCGTCGTAATCCGATAGACAGTCCGAGGCACATACAATAATTCCTTGACGAGGAATTTGGTTCTTGGGGCCTGCCTTGGCTTCAAAGGCTTCATCGGCACTTGCATATAGTGATTTGAAAGTTACGGTTCGTTGTAGATACAACGAACACCATCAAGTGGAGGATCGAGTGGTAGAGCACGAAGCAATTCGATTCTTTGGTGCCTTGTAGTGAGTATTTTCGGACATCCATCTAATACCCATGAGTTCACGTCTTGGCGTCTCCGGTGATGTGCATCGTTGCATAGAATCGAAGAATGAGTTCTTCATTCGATCCACGTATATCGGTGCAGAAATTGGAAGTCCCGTGTCGTGAAGAACACCGAGGACCGGCTCAAAGCTCGGCAGAGACTCCATGTCCACATGAGGAATATGAGCATGATCGAAGACTTTATCTTTGTTGAAGAGCACCGAGGAATAGAAGTTGGCTTGGTGGCAGTCCAAAACGCCTCTTCCTAATGCGAAGCGTAATCATATGGATTATAGTCGATGAAGAATACGTGCTCGGCAAAGAAATCATCAGCCTTGAACTTTTGTTTGCTTGAGAACGGATTCTTTTGCTTGGGCAGAGGGGTGTCGATGAGTTGCATCACCACCTCGGGAATCGCAAGTTCAGGTTCTTCGTGAGGAATTTCTTGTTCCTCAACAGGTGCGATCGAGGATCAGCAGACGAGTTCATCAACACTAGTGGCTGGAATTTCTTCATGCCTGAGCAAGTGGGTTGAGTTTCTTTAGAGTCCATTTGAATTTGTTTGTGCATGGGACTGAGGAATCTGTTGGAGCGGGGTGAAGAGAGGAGTATTGGGATGCAGACTTTCCCAAAAGTCATCATTCATCACTGGTGTGGTGCAACCAATATCCACATCTTCATCTTCAATTTCCTCAACACCAGCCTCTTCAGCTGTGAACTAAGGCATAGGTGAGGAAATGACTGGGGTTGAAGGGACTGCGTCCACTTCAATTTCTTCATCAATCTGCTCTGACGAAGCAGAAGAATGATGTTCTTCATCAAATCCGATTGGGATCTCATAGTCTTCTCCAAAAGGAACAAGGTCCTTTGATGGCATGGAGGAAATCGGAACAGCATCAATTGGATTTTCAAATCAGCTGGTCATTGGCTTCATTTTCTTCGCAGCCAAAGAATTTGACACAGCTGATGCCTTCCTTTTCTTCACTGCAGCTCGTTCTGCAGCCTTGGTTTTCTTCACATCAGAGGCAGATGGAAGAATTGGAGTTGGTGTATGCGCAGGAGGAGCCGAGGAATCTGGTTGAATTTCTTCAGCTGCACAACCGATGCAGCTTGCTGCCTTGTTCAGTTTCTTCAGGCGCACCACTAGTGGATGCCCTGGCAATTTTTTCAGCGGCTGGAATGGGATCATCAGCCCTGGAACTAGCATTTTCATCAGCCGTCTGAACTTCATCAGCGGTGCTGGCATGTTCTTTAGTTGGCTGAGCTGAGGCTTCAGCCTGAGGAATTTCATATTGCGTTGGGGCAGCAACATTTGTGAATTTCTTCGTCAGATTGACGAATCTGACCTTGGCTCCTTGCCAATCAGCATAATAGGAATTGAAGTTTTTGCTGAGGTCTTGAATTTTAGTCTGGACCTTGAGAAGTTCCTCAGGTGTCATTTTGACAACGTTTTTCTTCAGGAACTTCTCCTTTCTGTATTGAGCCTTCTTGATCTCTCTTGCCTTTTCAAACTTCCATTTCTCTTCAGCGATGAAATGGGTCAACATATGACTTTGTCCAGGGTCGATGAAAGTCGGGCATAGGGGTATTGGGATCCTTGTGCCGTAGATCAATATAATCGAGGATTTTCTTCGGATCCAACAGCAGTGGCACAAATGTACCTTTGGCTCTAGCGGCCCTTTCTTGGCGATCTCTGATGATTTCCGCAAGTTCATCTTCAGAAGCTTCATCATCAGAAGGCACATGGAATGCAACCTGTTTCTTTGGACTTGGCCAAGGACCTCGTTCAGCTGTTGCTTTGGTCTTCAGCAGAGTCGGGCCAGATGATGAAATTGGTGTTGTTGAGGAATTTGCTGAAATTCCAGAGGCAATCGAGAAACCAGCAGTCCTTTGACATGTAGCCAGATGCACAGGAACTGAGGATTTTGACGGAGCTGTTGAGGACTTTGGTGGAGCTGTAGCAGTGTGAGGAATTTGCCGTGAGGGCGCTGAAGGTGAAGCACTTGGCTTATGAGCAGGCTTCTTAGGCATTGATTTCCTCGGTTTGACCGAGGCCTCGATGTGATAGCGATGGCGTAATCCTCATTGAATTTCTTCACTGCCTCCTTGGCTTGTCTTGCCAATTTAGCTTGGCGCTTAGCCCATTCATCAAGAAAGTCCTCACCACGTTTGATGCTTGTGGGATCAGCTACTTGGCCAGGTGCCAATGGGGCTCTTGGGCATGGAGGATTGAGAGCGAATTTCTTCATGTACTTTGGAGTCACATATCTGTATTCCCTCCATTCCCTTGCCCATCTCCGTTCAATCTTACGAATACGCACCTTGCGCTGATTTTTGTTTTCTTCATCGGTGTGCGATAGTCGACATAAATTTCCTCGGGGATCTCAAACGCAGTCATAACCTCAGGTTTCTTTCCTCCTTTACGTGGCTTCTTACCGTACGCCATATTCTTGATTGAGGAAATTGAACAATTGAGTTCTCTGAAGAAGTATGCAGTTTTTCTTCGAGGAACGCCGCAAATGAGTTAAGTTGATGAGAACCTAGTGATTCAAAGGCGGACATGTGTACCTGTGAGCAGTATAGTTGCGAGGAATTTGGAGAGGTCGATGCGTTCTCGTAAGGTTTTTCAAAAGAACAAGTTTTGAGGATTTTGACCAGATGAGCCTTGAAGAATTTCACTAAGCGTTCTTTGTCTTAGGTTCCAGAGTTGTATGATCGAGGATCCACACAATTGAGGAATCTTGAAGAAAATCATTTACGAGAGAAAGCGAATCAAGAGCATATTTTGTTTGAGGTGTTCATATGTGTGAAGATTTGAAGAATAAACACCTTTGAAGATTTTCAGGAAGGTTTGAGAATCAAAGCGAATAATAAAAGTAACTTTTAATTACCCGAAGTGAAGAACACGACGAACTAAGAAGAACAGTTGGGAAGTTCGTCAGTTCAGATCTTCCACGCCCTAACTTGGCGGAGGAAGACAGCTACGGCGGCGGCGGAGTGAGGATTTCCGCGGTCGGCGCGAGTACGTCGGCGACGAGGTCGAGGCAGTGAAGCTCTTCCTCACCGGCGACGATGGAGTAGCGGCGGCGCTAGGGTTTGATGAGCTCGAGCGGGAGAGAGAGGTCGAGCGGAGTAAAAGAAGTGAGGATGGAGAGAGGGGTATTTATAGAGGCAGTGAAAATTGTTCGCCCGAAGATTTAGGACGAACGTGCCCCTGACCATTTTCCTTCTCAAGACATGTGTCACCCACGTACTGTGTAGTGGAGATCGTGTATGATCGTGGGTGAGTAAAATAATCCATCGTGGGATGCGGAACGGTTTGAGCGGCAAAACCGAAAGTTTGGATAAGATCGGTTTTAAAGTTCCGTTCGCAATTTCTTCAGCTGACAAGGACACAGTGAAGATTTTGAACGAGTTTCAAATAGAACACATGAAGAATTTGTGAATAGATTGGGTTGAGTATAGCATAGAGGGGAAGGGTCCGATCACATTCACTTAGCGTAAAAAGCGACTTGAAGAAATAGCTATAAGTGAATGATGTAGAGGACATAAACTCTTATATATATATATATATATATATATATATATATATATATATATATATATATATATATATAGCCAATGAAGAAAAACAACGGAAACAGTGAAGATTTTGCAAAGTTGAAGAATTTGAAAAACTGAAGAATTTCAAAACTAAGGAAAAACTCAAATTGAAGATTTTCAACTTTGGTGGTGGCGTGACCCACCGTATAAGAATGATGATTTCAGACACCGCTGCATTACAATTGTCGAGGGTTCGAGAATCAAATTCTTCATTAATTTCTTCACACTTAGAGTGTTATTCTTCATTGATTGAAGAAAACGCGTTTCTTCATGTGTTGCACATCTAAGTCATCAATTTTGCATAAGTGTCAGGATGTGTGTCCTTTTCAAAGAACATTCGAAGATTCTAAAATATTTAGCTCACACCGCAACTTGCTAAATCTCTTCTCATCCAAGGGCTTAGTGAAGATATCGGCTAGCTGTTCTTCAGTCTTCACATGCTCGATGGAGATGTCGCCCTTCAACACATGATCACGAAGAAAATGATGACGAATTTGAATCTGCTTTGTCTTCGAGTGCTGAACTGGGTTGTGAGCAATCTTGATGGCACTCTCATTGTCACAGCAGAGAGGCACATTCTTCACATTGATGCCATAGTCCTTGAGTGTTTGCTTCATCCATAGCAATTGAGCACAACACGAGCCAGCAACAATGTATTCAGCTTCCGCAGAGACAAAGGATACGCAGTTCGCTTTCTTCGAGGACCAACGGACCAAAGATCGTCCGAGGAAATGACAAGTACCAGATGTTGACTTGCGGTCCACGCGATCACCAAAGATAGTCAGAGTCGGAATATCCAATGAGATCAAAAGTAGAGCCCTTGGGGTACCATAATCCTAGTGTTGGTGTGTGAGCTAGATATTGAAGAATATGCTTCATAGCCTTATGGTGTGATTCCTTCGGTGTAGCTTGAAATCGGGCACACATGCAAACACTAAGCATTATATCTGGCCTAGATGCACATAAGTACAATAAGGAACCAATCATGGAGCGGTATACCTTGTGATCAAGTCAATACCATTTTCATCGATTGCATAGATGGCCATTTGTGGGCATAGGAATTTTGACGCCTTTGCAATCTTGCATGCCGAATTTCTTCGTGACATCTTTGAGGTATTTCTCACGAGATATGAATATGCCATTGTGTTGTTGATTTAATTTGAAGACCTAAGAAGAATTTCAACTCTCCCATCATAGACATTTGATATTCTTCACTCATCATATAGGCAAATTCATCACTATAACGTTGGTCAAGACAAACCAAAGATAATATCATCAACATATATTTGGCACACAAACAGTTCACCATCATAAGATTTAGTAAAGAGAGTAGGGTCGAGTGAACTGGTGTGAAGCCATTCTTCACGAAGAATTCCTTCAATGTATCATACCACGCCTGTGGGCGCTTGTTTGAGACCATAGAGGGCCTTATTAAGTCTCAAGACTTTGTCGATTCTTTGGATCTTCAAAACCGGGGTTGAGCAACATATACTTCTTCCTCAAGCTTACCATTGAGGAATGCACTTTTCACATCCATTTGATATAAAGTGATATTGTGATGGTTAGCATAGGCGTAGTAATATGCGAATAGACTCAAGTCTAGCAACAGTGCAAAAGTTTCATCGAAATCAATTCCTTCAACCTGGGTGTAGCCTTGAGCTACTAGTCGTGCCTTATTCCTCACCACAAGACCATTTTCATCTTGCTTGTTGCGGTAGATCCACTTTGTGCCAATGATATTATGCTTGCGAGGATCTAGACGTTTGACCAGTTCCTGACATTGTTGAGCTCGAATCGATGTAATTCTTCTTGCATAGCCTGAATCCACTCCGGCCCAGAATGCTTCATCTACCTTAGTGGGCTCTGTGATAGAGACAAAAGCATAGTGCCCACAAAAGTTAGATAGATGTGAAGCTTTTGAGCGTGTGAGAGGACCTGGCGCTTTAATGTCATCGATGATCTTGTCAACTTGCACTTCTTTTGCAACACGAGGATGAGCTGGTTGTCGTCGAGGAATTTGATCATTTTCCTCAACACCATTGTCTTCAGCATTATCTTCAGGTGCATCAACTCGACGTCCTTCGCGTACAGGAATGAATTCTTCAGCAGTTTCTTCAAGAGGGAATGACATCCTCGGTTGCCTTGAACTTGATAGAATCCTCGGTCTTGGTTCATCTAACACAGAAGGTAGGTGCTCTCTTTGCGAGCCATTAGTTTCATCGAACCGCACATCTACAAAGTGTCAACAATCTTGTGAAGAGTGATGTTGAAGACTCTGAGGTGTGCGAGTCCTTTCCGTAACCAAGCATAAAACCTTCATGTGCTTTCGGTGCAAATTTAGAATTGTGATGAGGATCTCTAATCCAGCATTTAGCAATCAAGACTTTGAAGTAACTTACATTGGGTTTCTTGTCGTTGAGGAGTTCATAGGCAGTCTTTTTGAAGAATTTGTGAAGATATACTCTGTTGATGATGTGGCACGCAGTATCAATTGCATCAATCCAAAAATGACTAGGCGTTTTGTATTCATCAAGCATAGTGCGAGCCATCTCAACAAGAGTTTTGTTCTTGCGCTCCACGACGCCATTCTGCTGAGGAGTATAAGGAGCAGATAACTCATGAGTAATATCAAGTTCATCAAGATAGGCATCAAGACCGGAATTCTTGTTCCATTGTCACTCCTCATGTGTTTGATCTTCACACCAAAGTTAGTTGAAGCCCTCGAGGAAAATCGTTTGAAGACTTCCTGCACTTGATTTTTGTAAGTAACAATGTGTACCCATGTGTAACGAGAGTAATCATCAACAATAACAAAGCCATATAGAGATGCATCATTAACGACAATTTGAGTAATGATTGGGACCAAAGAGGTCCATGTGAAGCAATTCAAGGGACGAGTAGTGGTCATGATAGTCTTATTGGATGCTTGGCCTTGGTCATTTTTCCAGCTTCACAGGCTCCGCACAAGTGATCCTTGAGGAATTTGACATTTTCAATGCCAATGACATGCTTTTTCTTCGCAAGCGCAGTGCAAATTCCTCATGCCTGCGTGACCAAGTCGCCGATGCCATAGCCAGCCTTTCTCAAGCTTTTGCAAGTAAACACACGACGGGTTGTGGTCCCAGAGAGAAATCAACAATATACAAGTCTCCTCTCCTAAAGCCTTCAAGACTTTGGAATTGTCGCCTTCCATAATCACAACACAACGATACTTGCCAAAGATAACAACCATATCAAGATCACAAAGCATTGAGATCGACATGAGGTTGTATCCTAAGGACTCAACAAGCATGACTTTGTCCATGTGTATGTCCTTAGAGATCGCAACCTTACCAAGACCCAATACCGACTTTTGCCTTTGTCAAAGAAAGATGATATGCTTCAGATATGACGGTGATAAGGGAGCATCCATCAATAGATTCTTGTCACCGGTCATGTGATTTGTACATCCACTATCGAGAACCCACTCGGTGGCTTTGGGTTGATCATCCTGCAGATGAATTAGTACAACTTACGATCTCATATACTTCATCGGTGAAGAATATGATATCAAGTTCATCGATGAATTTCATCGGCCAAGATTCAGATAAGCAAGATGAGGACGTGTGAAATGAAGGTTCATTTCATCATGATTAGCCTGCGTCCCTTTCGAGCAATTTCATCAGTCCCCAAAGAAATTCTTCAGACGTTAAGGCACGCCCGAGACCTGACCGCAGAAGAGATTAGTTCTTTTCTTCACCACCCACATCTCAAGGGGTGGCAAAGAGTTCATCACTCATGCGAGCACCATACGAGAATGGTGGCATAGAAGCCAAACCATTTCGCTTTCACATAAGAGGGGTTAGGGTAAGCATATGAATAAGCAGAGAAATTCTTCGAGGACTTATGAACATATTGGTTTGAAGAATAATGAACATATTCATAGCCCTTAGCTCTACCTGCGAAAACAGAGTTGTTAGCACGATGATAATCATATGAGGACTTTGATCCTTTTGAGGAATTTGATCCACGTGAGGAATTTGGTCCGTATGAGGACTTGGATCCATATGAAGAATTTGATCTGGGGTTCCTATTCTTCACGGTGGTGTCATGAGGACATTCACTGAAGACTTTCAAGGCACCTTTGGGAACCCAGATTTTCTTCATAGGGGAACTGTTCCTGCAGTTAGTGCCAACGTATCTAGCAAATACTTCACCATTCTGATTTTTGAACATTTTATAGTTGGAGTCAAATGACTCATCAGTAGAATGAGGAGATTCACATGTAAAGCCAGATAAAGTAGATGGATCAAGCTGGAGGTCCCTTTGCAAAGAACCCATGAGGTTTTGGGGTACCGCTTCGGGCTTCCAATATGTTCCATCGACATTGAGTTTCCTCTCAAAGGCAATACCCTCTTTCCTAGGGTTCTGTTGAGGATCTGCTTTTTAAGCACATCACAAAGAGTCTGATGCCCTTTGAGGCTTTTGTACATGCCTGTCATATACAATTCCTTCAGCCCTGCATCGTCAGTGATACTAGCAATGTCCTCAGATGAGGAATTAGTGATAGCAAAGGCAGGTGAAGAATTTGTAACGATTGAAGCATTTGAACATTCAGGTGAAGAATTAGCAGATTCACGTTCAATGCACTTTAAGCATGGAGGAACAAATTCTTCCTGAGAAGCGCTGATTTGTTGAGCAAGTAATGAATCGCGCTCCTTCGAAGATCTTCATAACTCACTCTTAGCTTCTCAAGATCTTGCTTTCTTTGAAGAAATTCATAAGAAAGTTTCTCATGATCAGATAAGAGAGTGTTATGATGACCTTGAAGGCTGTCAAACCTAGACTGAAGTCTCTGAAGATTTTCAGTCAGGGCTTTAGTGCAATCCATTTCTTCACCTAACATATCATCACTCTTGTCTAGCATGTTTTGAACCTTTTCCAAATCCCTTTGTTGTTTTACAGCAATTTTAGCAAGTTTTGAGTAACTAGGCTTTAGATCTTCATCAGATTCATTTTCACTAGATTCAGAGGAGGTATATTTGAGTACCTTGGCACCCTTTGCCATGAAGCAATAGGTGGGAGTGTAGTCATCCCTATCTTCATCAGCATTGTTGGTGAGGTCATTTTCTTCAGAGTTGAAGATGGACTTGCTAACGAAAGCAGTAGCGAGAGCTAGACTCGCCACACCAGACTCAGATTCTTATGATGCCTCATCTTCCTCATGTTCCTCAGATTCAGCTTCAGAGTCCATTTCCTTGCCAATGAATGCCCGAGCCTTTTTGGAGCTGCTTTTCTTGTGAGAAGAAGGCTTTGAGGATTTTGATGATGAAGATGTCGATGATTTCTTCTTCTTCTTCTTAACGTCATCAGAACTGTAATCCTTGTGTTTCTTCTTCTTTAATTCCTTTTCCCACTAAGGACAATCTTGGATGTAGTGACCAGGTTTCTTGCATTTGTGACAAAGTCTTCTCTTATAGTCACTTTGGATGAGGAATCACGGCTCCTTGAGGATTTTCCAAATCGACCACGCCTTGAGAACTTTTGGAATTTCTTCACGAGCAAAGGCTAGCTCCTCGCCTAATTCTTCAGGATCTCCAAGGCTACTACCAGTAGTCTTCACACTCGTATTCGCATACAGCCTTGGCCTTCGTGGCACGAAGTTTTCCATAGCTAGAACCATAGAGATCTCTCTTTCAAAGAAGTTGAAACTCATGAGTATTTAGCCTCTCGAGGATATCGCCAGGATCAAGTGACTTGTAGTCAGCACGCTCTTGTATCATCAGTGCCAGAGTATCAAATGAGGAATCAAGTGATCTTAACAATTTCTTCACCACCTCATGGTCGGTGATGTCAGTGGCGCCAAGTGCTTGAAGCTCATTTGAGATGTCAGTGAGGCGATCGAAGGTTTGTTAAAAATTTTCGTTGTCGAGTCTTTTGAAGCGGTTGAAGAGATTCCGAAGAACATCAACTCGAGAGTCACGCTGAGTTGAGACTCCTTCATTCACTTTGGACAGCCCGTCCAGATGAGCTTGGCAGATTCCAAAGCACTCACTCTTCCATATTGACCTTTGCTCGAGATGGCCACATATGATATTCTTCGCTTGAGAATCGAGTTGCTTGAATCTCTTCACATCGCCAAAGATTCGGAGAAGGTGTGACCGAGGAACACCATTTTCCACAACATACCGTAGATCGTTATCAATTGCTTCAAGATGCATTCGCATCTTGTTCTTCCAAAGAGGGGTAGTCCGTCCCATCAAAGGTAGGACACCTTGTCGATACCTTGATCATACCTGCGGTCGACATAACTAAAACTCCGGTGGTTAAACCAAAATCACACGTAACAAGGGAGTACCTTGCTCGATACCAATTGAAAGTGCGTTATATCGACTAGAGGGGGTGAATAGGCGATTTTTATGAATTCTTCAACGAGGAATTTGCGGTGAGGAAATTCCTTAGCGAAGAACTACTTGCAGCGGAATAAGTACTCGTAAGTAAGCATAACAGAATACATGCATGGTCATCATGATGAAATGAAGACTAGCACAGAGTACGTAAAGTGTAATCACGAGTTAACACAAGATGAAGACAAACAGATCAAGAAATTGAACTGAGGAAATTGAGAAAGTCTTCACCAAAGTCTTCAATCACAGATATGAACAAACAGTTAACACAGAAATGAGGAAATGAATAGGTTGAGGAAAGAGAACCAGTTAGGTTGGTGAAGACAATGATTTGGTAGACCAGTTCAAACTGCTATCTCAGTTGTACGTCTGGTTGGAGCGGTGAGTATTTAAACTCGAGGACACAGTCCGGACACCCGATCGCCGAGCACGCAGCTCAGGACACCAAGTCCTCACCAGATTCTCCTTGAACTAAGGTCACAGACCTCATCCAATCACTCGTGGTAAGTCTTCCGACGACTTCCAAACCTTCACAGACTTGGTCACTCGGCGATCCACAATTCCTCTTGGATGCTCTAGACCATGACGCCTAACCGTCTGGAAGAAGCACAATCTTCAAAGGTAACAAGCGTCGGATCCACGCAGGATCAATCTCTTGATGATGCTCAATCACTTTGGGTTTGTAGGGGTTTGGTTTTGGGTTTTCCTCACCCGATGATTTTCGCTCAAAGTCCTCGAGGATGGGTTGCTCTCAAATGACAAGTGTCAAGTTCTCTCGAGCAGCCAACCAGCTAGTGGTTGTAGGGGGCGGCTATTTATAGCCTAGGGAGCAGCCCGACATGATAAGACATAAATGCCCTTCAATGATATGACCGTTAGGTGGATAAGATATTTTGGGACAATGGCCAAGAAGACAAAGAATGGTCGGAAATTTGAATCTCAAATTCCTCAGGGCTATCATGTTCCTCACTGTGTAGGCAATCTGCACTGGCGAATTCCTAACTTCTCAGTCAGAACAAATTCCTCAGTGACCAGAAGAACTTCGTCTACATCCTTTGAAGAAATTGACTGAACTGTATGAGATTTCCAAAGGCTTCACTCAAGGGATTGGTAGGTGTAGGATTTTGAGTTGAGCATCACATGGAAATTTTTCTTTAGTATTTCCTCGACCCCTTTAACAAAGACGGTGTTTCCTATGACTCAAGAAAGAGAAAACGAAACTACGAAAACAAAGTCTTCACGCTTCATGTTCCTCGAATGAATACCAAGTCTTCAAGGTCACACCAATTTCTTCACTTTCAAAGTCTTGAAAGTCTTCGAATATCAAAGTCTTGATCGAAGAACTTCATTTTTAGGGGTCGACTTTCTTTGTAAATATCAAACTCCTTATAGACTTATAGACCTGTGTACACTCACAAACGCATTAGTTCCTTAACCTATAAGTCTTCAATACACCAAAATCACTAAGGGGCACTAGATGCACTTACAAGTACCAGCAATGTTTACTTGGTTGTTTGTATTTGGCTGAAGAGACATGAGAGTTGTTTTGAGATCTGAAAACATATTTTGCATATGTTGTTCATGAAGCTTCTTCCAAATTTCATCATGCTTTGCAACAACTTGACATATTATATTCATAACCTATTAGTTCAGGACAGAAAAGTTACATATGTATTAGTTGTGATATGAGACTGAAATGACAAGACTAAAATATATTGGTAAACAAAAGGTTAAAAATAAGCAGATAAACATAGAAGGAACAAATCATTATCTAGTAAAATCATTATATGTTCAAAGCAAAGGAACAAATTATGCATTGAAGTACTCAGATGTTGTACTGGGAACACTGCAACTCGTTATATTTTGACTATTCATATGTTGCACATGGAACAGATCATGCATCGAAAAATTCGTGTGAGATGTCATTGGTAAATAATGAAAATTAGTTAGACTCGGTTCCTTGTGTTTAATTTTACTCTTGTCAATTGCTGATACAATCTTTTTGGGTCTCAGTTCTTTTCAATGTCAATACAATAGAGAACCGCCTAATTGACAAGGAGGAAATTACCTCTAGCAAAATTCCTACCTCAGTTGACATCCTGAACATAGTATGTTCATTTTTTGAATGCGTAACTCATTCTTTTTGAGTAATCATATGTTATACTAGGAACATATTATGCAATCTGTTTTGTTGCGAACAGACTATAGACGTATGGCAACTGATTTCCTAGTTTGCTATGACACTGAAGTGAGACGACTAAAATGTATTGGTAAACAAAAAGGTTAATAACAACTAGATAAACATACTTCTGGATTACTGTTCGAGGTAGATGCAACATTTGAGATGTCATTGGACTTTGGAATGAGATTTTCCTCAACATCATAACTCTGTGGGGCTTTGGACCACTTCTCTTGAGCCAATACAATTGCACGAGCACTGTAAGGTGTCCTAGAAATGTCTTTCAGCTGAAAAGAAAAAACAAAGTCAACAAACAGTTCTGAAAGTTCTTAAACCAAGACCATGAAACCAAGAAAAATGTCATTCCAAAGAATTAAGAATGAAAACATTTTCTCATTATTGTTTGAAACTATTTTTTGCAACTTTTGTCGTCAGTTAAACAAATGCGAAAACAAGGATAGAACAAGCTTACTGGTAAGAATCCCAATGCAAACGTCTTCTTGGATCTTGTGTTTAAGTCCACTGTAGCTAGATAGTCAAAGTCGTCAGTCTGAATATAGGCCATTCTAGGGACTCCATAATTGATACTTCGTTGTTGAGAAGCTTTTGTGAAGTCCACAAAGTCCAGATAGACAATCTAGGAATATTGGGAGTCATAAGAGAACATGAAACAGCAAATCAGTGAATATAAACAAAAATTGCATAACTTAACAATACATTTAAAAAATGAAAAGTAGGGAAAATTATAAAACTTACAGCAGCTAAAGGTAAGCATCCACCAACATAGATTGAATTGTTCAATGGAGTTTCAGTTCTATTGAATAGATTGGTGCTGAAATTATCAATTTCTTTGTTCAAGTGATCAATGCAAAGTTGAGCCAAATCAAAGGTCTTCAGCTTGCTAATGTCATGCATCCCATAAAGAATTTTCCAATTTACACAATTCCGAGTGGTTGGACAGAAAACAGAACTTATGAAGAGAAATAAGAAACTCCGCATGAAACCTTCCTCAGTCTCGTCATTCTTCATGATAGTGATGATATTATCAAATTGAATGTTCTTCTGGCCATTACCGAGATACCGAGACCTAAGTTGTAACACTCTAGCCACAACAACTGGGTTTGTGCTATCCAGAGGAAAAGGCACAGAACCAGAACGGATCCCAAAAACCTCAATTACCATGTCTCTTCTTAGATGAATTATTTTATCACCCTTTCTGAAAACTCCAGTCCCATTGCAATTCAGGTGGTCCGCAACCCATTGAAGGATTGGTATTGAAACCATTAACTAGGGATGAATATTCAGAAGATTATTGAGCTCATATTTCCTAACAAACGACTTTTGATCATCACTTAAATCAGAAACTGCTTTATGCCACCTGATGGTAGAAAACCTGTGCTTGATGGTACCAGCAGGATATTTGTAAAGTCTAGGCATGTTTAGAGTTGAGGGAGACATGTATAATAATTAAAAAACTAAGGTCATGAAACAAAGACTAATTAAACACACAGAAGAAAGTGTATTAAAAACATGTAAACACATTTGAAAAAATAAATAAAAAGAGCAAAAAGCAGATAAAAATGTTAAAAAACATCAACCTAAAAAGTACCACAACTTGCAAGTTTCATCTTGCATTACTGGGTTTACATCATATATGAAAAACCACAACCACATCCTATATGAAATATATATCTCATCACGTAATAACAATCGTCTAAAATAACAAAACTAGCACGAGAACCATCCATATGTGAAAAAAGGGTAGCACACAAAAGTTATTCTCAAACTGTCATTTAAGCAAATCTTATTCATATCTTACTTCATGGTTTATTGTGAAAAAGAAAAGAAGAGTGATTCTCCAATCAAATATAAAAGCAGTGAATTAACAGGAATCAATGAATAAAAAATGCCACAAGTTCAACAACCTTGAAAACAGCAAGCACTATTACCCCGGGGGATGCATTTATATTATTAGCTATTGAAAGTGCGTTATATCGACTAGAGGGGGGTGAATAGGCGATTTTTATGAATTCTTCACTGAGGAATTTTCCGGTGAGGAAATTCCTTAGCGAAGAACTACTTGCAGCGGAATAAGTACTCAGAAGTAAGCATAACAGAATACAGGCATGGTCATCATGATGAAATGAAGACAAGCATAGAGTACAGAAAGCGTAATCACAGGATAACACAAGATGAAGACAAACAGACTGAAGAAATTGAACTGAGGAAATTGAGAAAGTCTTCAGTCAAAGTCTTCAAACACAGATATGATGAAGCACTTAACACAGTAATGAGGAAATGAAAGAGTTGAGGAAATGGAACCAGTAAGCTTGGTGAAGACAAGGATTTGGTAGACCAGTTCCAACTGTTGTCTCAGTTGTACATCTGGTTGGAGCGGCTGAGTATTTAAACTCGAGGACACACAGTCTCGGACGCCCAATCTTGAGCACGCAGCTCAGGACACCAAGTCCTCATCGTATTCTCCTTGAACTAAGGGTCACACAGACCTCGTCCAATCACTCGTGGTAAGTCTTCAGGCAACTTCCAAACCTTCACAAACTCGGTCACTCGGCGATCCACAATTCCTCTTGGATGCTCTAGACCATGACTGTAAGTGCATCTAGTGCCACCCCTAATTGGTTTTGGAGTATTGACGACAAATGTGGTTGAGGGACTAATGCGTTTGTGAGAATTGCAGGATAACGCAGGTAGTGTCCCTCATTGATTCGGTTTACCTACCGGAGACGAGCCCTAAAAATGTATGAAGACATTGAAGACAATGGTGGTATGTGAAGATATTCACATTGAAGACTATGACATGAGAAGACATTGAGTGAAGACTATGGAACGCGAAGATCGTGGTCGCTTCGTTGTTTCCTTTTCTTCTTTGTTGAGTCGTAGGAACCACCGTCTTGTTAAGTGGGGTCCAAGTGATCATAGTCGAATGATCAAGTGATGCTCAACCCAAATCCTATGTCTTCGAGCGAAGACAATGAGAGCAAAACTTATCCAGAGCTGGATGAGTCGCCTTTGCTTGTAGCCCAAGTAAAGTTGCCGTGTGTGTTTGAAATCGACCGTTGGAACACGTGTCGGTTCCTTAGTGACCAGGTCATTTTGGACATATCAGGTCGGGTTGCCTAGTGGCTATAAATAGCCCACCCCCTACACCATAAATTGGTGGCTGCTCAGAGTTAGTGCACGGCTTTTGTCGTTTGAGAGCAACCCGCCTCGAAGCCTTTGAGAGAGAGAAATCCTTGCGAGGACAAAGCCCAAACACCCAGAACCAAAGAGTGTTAGGCGTCACTGAAGTCTTCCATGCATGTGACACGAAGACTTATTACACTTGAGGACTGTGAATCCTCCGGTAGGTTAGGCGTCGTGTTCTGAGCATCCAAGAGTCATTGTGGATTGCCGGTGAACGTCATCTGTGAAGGTTCGGAAGTCTAACTTGAAGACTTACCAGAGTGATTGGGCGAGGACTGTGTGTCCTTAGCTCAAGGGGAATAAGGTGAAGACGCGGTCTTCTGAGTTGAATCTCAGCCTCCCTAACCAGATGTACAGTTGTCACGGCAACTGGAACTAGTCCAACAAATCCTGTGTCTTCAACAAGTGACTGGTTCTATCCCTTCCCTCCTTTACCTTGAGTTTGTCTTCGTGAAGTCATTGCTTATATGTCTTCTGTTTGACTTCACTGCTTGACTTCTATTGTTGTTTGGCTTCATACTATCTTCCATCCTGATCCTTACTACATAGCTGCTTTTAGTCTTGTCCGTTCACATTATTGCATACTTGACTATGGCTTGCTTGTTGTAGTTTATCTTCCGCTGCATATCAATTAGGTCATTTCGTTGTTTGTCTTGAAACATCCGTGTTTTGAAGACTTTCATAAAAATCGCCTATTCACCCCCCCCCCCTCTAGTCGATAACTAGCACTTTCAATTGGTATCAAAGCAAGGTACTCCCTTGTTCTGTGTGATTCGGTTTAACCACCTCGAGTTTTAGCTATGTCGACTGCAGGGATAATCAAGGTCTCCGTTGCTTGCCCCGTGTTCGATGGAACTGACTATCCCTACTGGAAGAATAAGATGCGCATGCATCTTGAAGCCATTGATGTCGACCTCTGGTATGTCGTCAAGGACGGCGTTCCTAAATCTGGTGAAGGTGTCACCCTGCCGATGTCAAGAAGTTCATTCAATGGACTCCACCGCAAAGAACATCATCTCGTGGTCATTTGACCAAAGGACGAGTATGGCCGTGTGAGTGCTCTGAAACGTCGAAGCTAGTCTGGGACTGGCTATCCAAGGTCAACGAAGGCGTCTCAACCCAGAGAGATCAAAGGATCAGTGTTCTTCGCAACCTCTTCAACCGCTTCAAGAGAAACGACAATGAAAATTTCCAACTCACGTTTGATCGCCTCACTGACATCACGAATGAGCTTCATGCTCTCGGCACCACTGAGGTCACCAAGCATGAAATCGTCAAGACACTACTGAGATCACTTGACAGCTCTTTTGACACCCTTGCCCTCATGATACAAGAACGCCCCGACTTCAAGACACTCGATCCGTCGATATACTTGAGAGGCTCAACACACATGAGTTCCGGCTATCCGAGAAAAGAGATATCTATGGTCCAAACTATGGCTGAACTCGCGCTTTGAAGGCAAAAGTTGTTTCCTCACGAAGAAGAATATGATCTGCGGTTACGATGATCCTGAAGTCATTGTAAAGGAACTTGCTATGCTTGTGATGAAGTTCCAGAAGTTGACTTGGAAGAATGGCTTGAGAAAGTCTTCACGTTCGAGCTCAAGAAATGATGAAGCTTCCACTCAAGACTACAAGAAGAGAACTCATCACAAGTGCAAGAAAAGCTGGACACTATATCTCCGAGTGTCCACAGTTGGGACAATGAGAAGAAGAAGAAGAAGAGCAAGGAATATGATTACGATGACAAGAAAAAGAAGAAATCTTCAAAGTCTTCTTCCAAGTATTCATCAAAGTCTTCATCGCATAAGAAGAGCTCATCTGGCAAGGCTCGTTCTTTTGTTGGCAAGGAAATGGATTCAGAGGAGGAGTCTGCTTCTGAGGAAGTGGAGGTGGAGTCTGAAGAGGAGTCCGACCAGGCGTTGCAAGTCCGGCTTTAGCCACAGCCTATGTTGCCAAGTCCATCTTCAACATCAAGACAATGACTTCTACACCAACGTCAAGCCGATGACAAGGACGACCCTGCTCCCACCTCCATCGCTTCATGGCACGCGGTGCCAAGGTAAAATCACGTGATGCTTACTTTCAAACATCAAGTGACGATGACTCTGATTGTGAATCCAAACCCAGCTACAAAACACTTGCTAAAATTGCAACCGAACAACAAAGAGCTATGGAACATACTCAAAAACTGTTAGACAAAAGCGATGACCTGTTGGACGCGGAAATGACATGTTCACAGTCCTTAGTTGAAGACATTAAAAATCTTCATGCTAAGTACCAAGAACTTGAAAGTCGTCATGAAACGCTCTCAACTACTCATGAAAGGCTCTCCTATGATTATCTTCAAAGGAAACAAGAGCTTGAGAAATTGAGAGCGGCTCATGAAGATCTTCAAAAAGAGAATGAGTCACTCCGCGCTCAACAGATCAGTTCCGCTCAGGATGGATTTGAACCACCATGTCTAAAATGTCTTGAGCGTGATATCACTACCTCTGTTCTTTGAATGTTCAAGCTACTCTTTGTTGCATTGTCTTCAACTACCAATGTGGTAACTAACCCCTCTGCGGAGGATACCACCGCTATTCGATGAAAATGCTAGGTTGAAGACATTGCTTGAAACAGGATGTATAAAAGTGCGAAGGGCATCGGACACTTTGCGATGTCCTCAAAAGCAGATTCTCAACCAAAACCCTAGGAAAGAGGGTGTTGGGTTCGAGAGGAAAATGAATGTTGATGGTTCCTACTGGAAGCCTGAGCAGTATCCCAAAACCACATGGGTTGCTGCAAAGGGACCTTCAGTGGATCCATCCACCTTATCTGGCTTTATCTGTGCTAACCCTATTATCATTGATGAATCCTTTGATGCAAACTATAAGCTGTTCAAGAATCAGAATGGTGAAGTGTTTGCCAGGTATATTGGTACTAACTGCAGGAATGGACCGCCTATGAAGAAGATCTGGTTCCCAAAAGCTGTCTTGAGAATCTTCCGATGAATGTCATCATGACACCACAGGGAAGAAGACAAACTCGCACCTAAGGCGTCATATGGTCCAAAGGCTTCATACAGACAGAGGACTCACCTGAGTCACCCTAACGCCGATGTTTTGCAGGGAAATCGTACTCAAATTTATGAATATGAGCGTGTGTCTTCAAACCGCTATGTTCATAGAACTAAGAACTTTTCTGCTTATTCATACGAGTATCATTCATCTCCTGCAAGGCTATTTGCTAGGGCTCCAAAGCCGAAATTCTCAGATGCTGCACTTAGACTCATTGTGTAGCGACCCGACCTGAGACGGTCAAGCCTCTGTGTTTCTGTACCATCCCTGGATCAGTATACTGGCACACACAGTACATCAATGTATATATCAAAGTGCAATCACATGTATAATTAACGCAAAACTGATATATACCTCATAAGTCACAGTGAAACAAATAGTCGGTGTGGAGTCCCATCAACACCATCGGCGGGTTGAGTGTAGACCGTAACTCAGTATCGTAACTCTTACTCGTCGAAGAAAATCCTGCAACATGATACGTTGCAGCCGTAGGTCAAGATTACATTGAATGTACCGCAAGATCACAACATGAGAAAACAGATGGTAAAGCTATACTATATGCAATTTGGCTTTGTGGCTCGGGTCTGAGTTTTGTTTGCGTAAAAGCTGGTTTTATTTTCCCTACATCAAAGGAATAAATGAAGTCTGCATCAGAGAGTTTTCTATCATGACATGGTTCCGCCAACCGATGTCTCATAGCCCAAATTCATCATAAGTTGCCCACAATTAAGTTATCGGTCCGGTGTTGAGAGTTAGAGATAGATCCAAGTCCAGAGGCTCAAATTGTCCGTGACCGGGGACACGGCTAATCGATTAGGTTTTAACCCTCTGCAGAGGTTTGTACACTTTACCCGCAAGATTCGATCCCTCTTTTACGTTCTCGCACTTCGTGGTGTTTGAGAACAAGACGCATCAAACATGGTCTTCAAGAGTTCCTCGACCACCGTCGGTGCTCATCCAATCCTACCGTAGTTCTACATCCGCTAGCACCGTCGGCCAGAGTCACAACTAAGGTCAACCAAGCCAGAGCCCATAGTGACTTGCGGTTGCAGGTAAGCTTCCGGGCATGAAGTATTCTTCTGTCTCTTTGAGTCTGGGTGAAGCTTTCCGCAAGATGTCATGGCGCTTCTCCATGCATCCCGGCCAACCACTGGTTTCTCCAGGGTGCCCGTCAACCATCCTTCACCCAGTAGCGTGTATTGAATTCTTGTCTCGAGTCTTGAAGTCTTGAGGCCTTGAAGTTGCAGTCCTTGCAGATTCCATCATGGAGTTGTCGTCATTGACGAGATCCTCCATTCTCACACCACTCCGAGCACTCGTACCAACCCCGTCTACTATAGCGTAGCATTAAAATAAATAACGTCCGGGCTTGGTAACAGGGTGATGGGTTCCTACCTCATGCATACTACTCAACTACAAGGATTCAATATCACTCTTTGGAGGGTTGTTGCAAAGATGCCACTAAATGCAATAAAACATAGGTATGAAAGCATGGTCAAAGTGAACTTGCTCGGTAAGTTGATGAAGATAACAACACTCTCGAATAATGACTTGGTAGAACTATTCGTCACTCCGTTGAAAATCTATATAGCCAAACATAGCATTCATGTAAGCAAACATCCTAGCAAACAATTTTAACACTCATAATAAAACCAACAAATAAAAATGCAAATCAAGGGACACCAAATAAAAACAAAGGAAAACTACACAACAAAACTACTAAAGAAAACTCTAAGACATAACACAAAAATAGTTTTGTCCTAAGTAAAATTTAACATCAAAGTAAATACCAACATAATAAATAATCTGAAAAGAAAATATAAAACAACTAATTTTAACAGAAAGTATTTTTCATAAACTTTTAGTAGCAAAAGAAACAAATAAAAAGCTTTTATGAAACACTAACTATGACCTAAACAAGTTTTCATACAAAACTAAGAAAACAAATTTTTTAAATAAAAACAAAATTTTCTTTTGTTGACTAACAGAAACAAAACTAAATTTTTCAAGAGTGACAAAAAGAAATAATTTGAAACTAATAAAAATAATAAAGAAAAGACTAAAACAAAACTATAACTAAAACAGTATTGTTTTGCTAAAAACCTAATTTAAAAATAAAGTAAAAATAAAGAAGTATATGCTACTGGATAGACAAAACCATAATAAAACAGTAGCAAAAAGAATCAATCAAAAATACTTTGTAAAACTCAAAATATGACCAAATTAATGATTTGAACAAATTTCATCAAATTCAAATCTAAACTATTCAAATTTGAAACCTAAGTACACAAACAGAAACTTAAACAAATTTGTGACACAATGCAAAAGAATCAACTCAAACGGAGTTACGGAACTTAAGTTATGAACAAAAGAAGTTTGAATATGAATCTGAACAAATTTTGAAATTTTAAACTTTCAAAAACATGTTTGAGTTGAATTACTGGATAGAGGAGATCGTAACGAAGAAGTGGGCGTTGGTTTCATCTAGTTTGGATGAACGAGTAAAAAGTTATGGCTATTTGAAAAATCAGGGCCAAGCTGTTTTACAAAAGAAAAAATAGCTACGGCTAAGGTCTAATGTATAAATACGTAGACTAATTGATAATCTAATCCATTGTATTAGTCTAAAAATAATAAACTACGGAAGTATAAGAAGGAAAAAAAACAAAGAATGATACCTTTATAAGGCAGAGAAAAGACGACGTTGAAGAGATGAGACAATTTCCAGAAGTCGCGCCGGAGAGGAAAAAATATTTTTCTTAGTCAAACCAAAATATTGATTTAACCCGAATCAGATGATTTATCGGAGGCTCTATGGGTCTATATTTATAGGTGGAAAAAAGGCTTAAAAGTCAAAGGCTAGGCAATGTGGGACTAAATATATACGTACGCAGTTGAAATTGGAAAAAGATCATGGGCCAAAAGTTCGGCCCGGCCGCGCGCGTACACTGGTGCGCCAGTTTTTTTTTGTTTTTTTTTTGAAATTGAAAAGGAAAAAGAAAAGAAAAACTATGGAGAGGAAAAAAAGGGAAGCATTATGGCCGGCTGGGCCTGACCCATTTAGGAGAGAAAAAAATGGGATGCCAGATGCTATTATGCAACGCATGGGCGATAAATCAATATGGGGCGTGCGTACAGTTTTGTTATTTGTTTTCTTTTAAACAGAAAGCGATAAACTGAAAAACGAAAATAAAATTAAAACTTTATATAGGTATATTATATATCAAAATTTTCAGAAAAAGATTTCCTACAAGATGAACATTATTATAGTATTAAATAAAATACACACAAATTCAAATAAAGCAAAGAGTGCTTCAGCTCTAATAAAATCCAATAAAAATCATTTTAAAAATACCAAAACGAATTCAAATTTATTCCTCTCCAATTTTCTGTTGTAGTGAATCATGTTACCCTATTTTCCATGTATTTTATTTTTGGAGAAAAATAATTTGAATAAAATCCAAATAACTCCAAATGGAAAATAAATTCAAAAGAACTTTGAATTTATTTCTTTGAAACTCCCTACTCATATTTCATATGTTTTGAAGAAGTCATTTATCTTCGCCGTGAAAATCATTGAGTTGCATAAAGTTTCAGAATTGGAAATATTTTCCAAATGAAATTCAAATATTTTCAACACCCTTGTCATTTAAATAAATGGAAGAAGTCATGTCATCTTCTCTCCAGTGTTTTGTGATGAAGAGTATTTGAATTCACGAAAAGCATAAAAGCAAAAATGAAAGTTTGGGAAAGTCCTTTTATTCCCTCTCATTTAACTTTCCAAAAGTTTCAAATTTCACTCAATCAATCACACAACAATTCAAACAAACAAACAAATCTATCTATTTATTATATCATTCCAAAATTTAGAATTTTGGGATGTTACAAATCTACCACCCTTAAAATGAATCTCATCCTCGAGATTCGGAGAGGCTAGAAAGAAATGGGTTAGGTTTGGGGTCTTCAAAATCCATCGATCGTCTCCGGGTGCAGGGTGCTACCACCCTTAGAAACATCGTTACGGTCCCATCCATGCTTATATACTCCATCCTCATTCTTGGCGATGTCGATCTTCCCAGATCTCGGAAAATTTCATCTCCGGGCTCTTCCGGTAGCGGCATAACCTTTTCCTCAATTCTTTTGTCCTTTCATCTTGGTAAGGTTATTCCGAGACTGGGTCTTCATAGCTGACGGGTCTGGCGCCAATTCTAAACAAATATCGGTATCTCATGGTGGTCAACGATTTATGGTTTCTCCTGCAGGAAATGGGTCTGGGTTGATCCTCACCGTATATCCTACGGTTGGCAACAACGGCCTTGTACAAGGGGAAAATGCTTATACCATTCTAAGGTTTAAACAAGGTTTTGATCGTCGTCTCTCTACTATAGGTAAGTCACTCAGATTTTACCATCCCATATAGCAAAGCGAATAATAAGAGTAAGTCGGTATGGTGATCAATCCATCCCGCACCCAAATCATTACCTTGTACATGGTTTAGCGAATCTCGCATTCTAACACTCGGTCATCCTCACAAGCATTGCAGAATTTCTCTTGTCGACGAACCAAGTTCGGAAAATCCATTGATTCTGCAGGCCAAACAAACATCTATCGTTCCTTAACAACTCTCAGGTTTTGCGTAAAGTCCTATAGAATCGTCGGTTGATCAAATCGTAGTCTATTCCCAAAATTTCTTTCTCCAAAGGGTACTTGATCCTTATTAATTCTTGGGCCTGTGGGTTATGGCCCACTTCAACACTAGTGCAGCTTTAACTCATCATTGGGGTAACTCTCTTGTTAAATATTACACATACTTTAAAACAAGAATAATTCTGTTTCTTCATAACATCATATCAAAAGCAAAACTCCAACTTTTTTTTCCTTGAACTACAGTCCGTGGAATATATATTTTCTTATCCATTAGTCTAGTCTTCTTCACAGGGTACTACCACCCTAAAAATGAAATTCATAAATCCATCCATAGACCATATTTCTCATATCCTCGAAAATGGTCAAAATCTTTGTTCACAGAGTAACAACTCCTACAATTAAACATATGAAAACATGTCACCTTAACTTTATTGATTTCATGAATCCATTACAAACTCTGAGCACCATTGCATAACTCACTTATTGTACTCATAAACATGAAATTGCTTTCTATTACTCTTGTTTCCAATATCAAAATTCCAACTACTCAACTCCAAATTTTCATCTTGTTGGGACATTTAGTAGCATAATGTCCTGCTTTCTTGCAGCGAAAACAAAAGACTTCCGACATGTCTCGGGGCTTCTTTGTGATTATGTAGGCTCCTTGGATTCTTGGCTTCTTTTCTGGACATTTACTAGCGTAATGACCTAAATCCTTGCACCTGTAACAAGTGATATGACGCAGGTCCTTCTCTGCGAAAAATTGTGTTGTTCTGGGGTTGCCTTCTTTTCTCTTCCGGATTTCTCTGTAATGATCACAGCTTCTATTTCCGAGGGTCAAACTTCACTTCATTGTCGGAAATCTCTGAAATATTCTTCTCTTTCCTTGGTACAATCTTTGGGAAAAATGTCCTTCTTCTCCACATGAATAGCAAGCGTTGGAGTAAAATCTGTTGAGGCCTTCTCCATCGTGGTCTTCAACACATTCCTTCATCATGTGTTCTTTCATAACTTCTCGGAGGGCTTCTTTCATTCCTTCTTCCTGCTCTGAATAGTTTGTTGCACCATGGGGTAAATGTGACAATCGAGTCGGGTAGTGGGTGGTTCCTTCACACAAGAAACAAGTCACCTTACTAGTTGGGCATTCCTCAGCTGGGTGTTTCTCCTCACAAAGAGGGCATCCATCCTTGTGTTCCTCCTGAGTGTGTCCTATTTCTCCGCAAATCTTGCAGGCACAAGGTTTATTTCTTGGTGTATCATGGTGCTTCCAGATGAGACGGGATCTCAACAGAGTCTTCTTGAATTCTTCCCAAGTTTTTGCTCCATTCCATCCCTGTATAGCTTGATGCATCTGCCACCATGTTGCAGCACTTCCTTCAAAGTACTGAAGAGCGTACGATACTTCATTCTTCCTTGAAACCAAATTGCTCTCAAGTGATTCTCCATGTTAGAATCCATAGCTCGCCTCCTTTGAAGTCTTGATCCAGAGAATATCAGTCCAACTTCATTCATCATCTATGGGGTCCAAAAGTTTTGGGATGAGATATGAGAGAGGTGGGGAGGGATATACACACAATACAAACAATAGTTTTTTGAAGAAACGGGTTTTACTTTGTGGCTGTCGGAAAACATCAAACAAATGACAACTCACAAATCGACGCATCTAACGTAAGTGTGTAACAGGGGTTTGGTCTTCTAAAGGTCAAATAATTCTTCAGGAACTTCAAATTCTTCAAGTCTTCAGAGTCTTCAATTGTTGCAGCTGCAATTCTTCCAACGCATGGTGAAATCCTCTTTACTCCGAAATGGCCATCGGTTGTCCGATATCTTTAATTCTTGGAGTGACTTGATTGATCTTCCGTGTGGTCAAAAGGGAAAGGTGTATATTCTAACTATTTGAGGTCAGAGGAACTACTTGATAAAATCAAAAAAGATGAGAAGTAAAGGATCCTTTTGAAAATAAAGTTTTTTGAGACATCCTGTCCTAGGGGCTTTCCGATTTCTAGGGTCACGTTCTACAGTCAACATGTGCTCTGATACCATATACATGGCGACCCGACCTCGACGGTCAAGCCTACGTGTTTCATGCCATCCTCGGATCAGTATCTTTGGCACACACAGTACATCAATGTATATATCAAAGTGCAATCACATGTATAATTAACGCAAAACCGATATATACCTCATAAGTCACAATGAAACAAATAGTCGGTGTGGAGTCCCATCAACGCCATCGGCAGGTTGAGTGTAGACCGTAACCTGTATCGTAACTCTTACTCGTCGAAGAAAATCCTGCAACATGATACGTTGCAGCCGTGTAGGTCAAGACATTGAATGTACCGGCAAGATCACAACATGAGAAAAGCAGATGGTAAAGCTATACTATATGCAATTTGGCTTTGTGGCTCGGGTGCGAGTTTTGTTTGCGTAAAAGCTGGTTTTATTTTCCCTACATCAAAGGAATAAATGAAGTCTCAGATCGTAGAGTTTTCTATCATGACATGGTTCCGCCAACCGATGTCTCATAGTCCAAATTCATCATAAGTTGCCCACAATTAAGTTATCATCCGGTGTTGAGAGTTAGAGATAGATCCAAGTCCGAGGCTCAAATTGTCCGTGAATCGGGACACGGCTAATCGATTAGGTTTTAACCTCTGCAGAGGTTTGTACACTTTACCCGCAAGATTCGATCCCTCTTTTACGTTCTCGCACTTCGTGGTGTTTGAGAATAAGACGCATCAAACATGGTCTTAGAAAGAGTTCCTCCGATCACCGTCCAGGTGCTCATCCAATCCTACCGTAGTTCTACATCTCGCTAGCACCGTCCCGGCAGAGTCACAACTAAGGTCAACCAAGCGAGCCCATAGTGACTTGCGGTTGCACGGAGTAAGCTTCCGGGCATGAAGTATTCTTCCGTCTCTTTGAGTCAGGGTGAAGCTTTCCGCAAGATGTCATGGCGCTTCTCCATGCATCCCGCCAACCACTGGTTTCTCCAGGGTGCCCGTCAACCATCCTTCACCCAAAGAGCGTGTATAGAATTCTTGTCTCGAGTCTTGAAGTCTTGAGGCCTTGAAGTTGCAGTCCTTACAGATTCCATCATGGAGTTGTCGTCATTGACGTAGATCCTCCATTCTCACACCACTCCCGAGCACTCGTACCAACCCCGTCTACTATAGCGTAGCATTAAAATAAATAACGTCCCGGGCTTGGTAACAGGGTGATGGGTTCCTACCTCATGCATACTACTCAACTACAAGGATTCAATATCACTCTTTGGAGGGTTGTTGCAAAGATGCCACTAAATGCAATAAAACATAGGTATGAAAGCATGGTCAAAGTGAACTTGCTCGGTAAGTTGATGAAGATAACAACACTCTCGAATAATGACTTGGTAGAACTATTCAGTCACTCCGTTGAAAATCTATATAGCCAAACATAGCATTCATGTAAGCAAACATCCTAGCAAACAATTTTAACACTCATAATAAAACCAACAAATAAAAATGCAAATCAAGGGACACCAAATAAAAACAAAGGAAAACTACACAACAAAACTACTAAAGAAAACTCTAAGACATAACACAAAAATAGTTTTGTCCTAAGTAAAATTTAACATCAAAGTAAATACCAACATAATAAATAATCTGAAAAGAAAATATAAAACAACTAATTTTAACAGAAAGTATTTTTCATAAACTTTTAGTAGCAAAAAGAAACAAATAAAAAGCTTTTTATGAAACACTAACTATGACCTAAACAAGTTTTCATACAAAACTAAGAAAAACAAATTTTTAAAATAAAACAAAATTTTCTTTTGTTGACTAACAGAAACAAAACTAAATTTTTCAAGAGTGACAAAAAGAAATAATTTGAAACTAATAAAAATAATAAAGAAAAGACTAAAACAAAACTATAACTAAAACAGTACTGTTTTGCTAAAAACCTAATTTAAAAATAAAGTAAAAATAAAGAAGTATATGCTACTGGATAGACAAAACCATAATAAAACAGTAGCAAAAAGAATCAATCAAAAATACTTTGTAAAACTCAAAATATGACCAAATTAATGATTTGAACAAATTTCATCAAATTCAAATCTAAACTATTCAAATTTGAAACCTAAGTACACAAACAGAAACTTAAACAAATTTGTGACACAATGAAAAAAGAATCAACTCAAACGGAGTTACGGAACTTAAGTTATGAACAAAAGAAGTTTGAATATGAATCTGAACAAATTTCGAAATTTTAAACTTTCAGAAACATGTTTGAGTTGAATTACTGGATAGAGGAGATCGTAACGAAGAAGTGGGCGTTGGTTTCATCTAGTTTGGATGAACGAGTAAAAAGTTATGGCTATTTGAAAAATCAGGGCCAAGCTGTTTTACAAAAGAAAAAATAGCTACGGCTAAGGTCTAATGTATAAATACGTAGACTAATTGATAATTTAATCTATTGTATTAGTCTAAAAATAATAAACTACGGAAGTATAAGAAAGAAAAAAAACAAAGAATGATACCTTTATAAGGCAGAGAAAAGACGACGTTGAAGAGATGAGACCATTTCTAGAAGTCGCGCCGGAGAGGAAAAAATATTTTTCTTAGTCAAACCAAAATATTGATTTAACCCGAATCAGATGATTTTTTGGAGGCTCTATGAGTCTATATTTATAGTGGAAAAGAGGCTTAAAAGTCAAAGGCTAGGCAATATGGGACTAAACATATACGTACGCAGTTGAAATTGGAAAAAGATCATGGGCCAAAAGTTCGGCCCGGGCGCGCGCGTACACTGGTGCGCCAGTTTTTTTTTTGTTTTTTTTTGAAATTGAAAAGGAAAAAGAAAAGAAAAACTATGGAGAGAAAAAAAAGGGAAACATTATGGTTGGCTGGGCCTGACCCATTTAGGAGAGAAAAAAAAATGATGGGATGCCAGATGCTATTATGCAACGCATGGGCGATAAATCAATATGGGCCGTGCGTACAGATTTGTTATTTGTTTTCTTTTAAACAGAAAGCGATAAACTGAAAAACAAAAATAAAACTGAAACTTTATATAGGCATATTATATATCAAAATTTTCAGAAAAAGATTTCCTACAAGATGAACATTATTCTAGTATTAAATAAAATACACACAAATTCAAATAAAGCAAAGAGTGCTTCAGCTCTAATAAAATCCAATAAAAATCATTTTAAAAATAGCAAAACGAATTCAAATTTATTCCTCTCCAATTTTCTGTTGTAGGGAATCATGTTACCCTATTTTCCATGTATTTTATTTTTGGAGAAAAATAATTTGAATAAAATCCAAATAACTCCAAATGGAAAATAAATTCAAAAGAACTTTGAATTTATTTCTTTGAAACTCCCTACTCATATTTCATATGTTTTGAAGAAGTCATTTATCTTCGCTCGTGAAAATCATTGAGTTGCATAAAGTTTCAGAATTGGAAATATTTTCCAAATGAAATTCAAATATTTTCAACACCCTTGTCATTTAAATAAATGGAAGAAGTCATGTCATCTTCTCTCCGTGGTTTTGTGATCAAGAGTATTTGAATTCACGAAAAGCATAAAAGCAAAAATGAAAGTTTGGGAAAGTCCTTTTATTCCCTCTCATTTAACTTTCAAAAAGTTTCAAATTTCACTCAATCAATCACACAACAATTCAAACAAACAAACAAATCTATCTATTTATTATAACATTCCAAAATTTAGAATTTTGGGATGTTACACATTGCTTCTAAGCCACCCCTGAAGATGTGGGTGGTTAAGAAGAACTAACTCTCTTTTGCAGGAAAGGGTCTCCAGCCGAAAATCAAAGGCGTCTGATGCTATTGCTGGGGACCTAAAACATCTTGTAGGGCACAAGATCAAATGCCCAAATGGTCTCACTATGTATTTTGTTCCTGAATCGTTTGCCATTCATACTATCAGTCCTAATCTTGATTTAAGCTTTAATAATCCACTTGCCCGTCAAATGTTTATGCTTCACAATGCTCTTGGTGAAGCCTATCCCCCTAACTGTACTGTAGGGTATGACACCTCATGCTTCAGAATGGATTATGGATAGTGGATGCACTAATCATATGACTGGTGATCGAAGTCTTCTCATGGACTCAACCTTACGTCCATCAGACAAGAGTCACATCACATTTGCTGACACTGGTAAAAGCAAGGTATTGGGTCTAGGTAGAGTTGCAATCTCGAAGGATCAACACATGTATAAAGTGATGCTTGTTGAATCCCTTGGTTTCAACTTGATGTACATCTCAATGCTTTGTGACTTGAACATGATTGTGATATTCGGAAAATATCGTTGCCTTGTACTAATGGAATCTGACAAGTCTCTAGTCTTTTAAGGGTATAGGAAAGATGATCTATATATGGTAGATTACTCAGCAGGTCCACAGCTTGCCATATGTCTTCTCGCAAAAGCTTCAGAATGCTGGCTCTGGCATCGGAGGTTTGGGGCATCTTGGCATGAGGAACTTACACACACTCGCCAAGAAGAAGCATGTCATAGGCATTGAAGGTGTCAAGTTCAAGAAGGATCATTTGTGTGGTGCTGCGAAAGTGGAAAGATGACTAGGGCAAAGCACCCTCGAAGACAATCATGACGACATCTCAACCCTTCGAGTTTATTACGCATGGATTTGTTTGGCCCTACTCATTACTCTACCCTCACAACAATCGCTTGTCTCTATGGCTTCGTCATTGTTGATGACTACTCAAGATACACATGGGTGCACATAATTCTCTACAAGATGAAGTGCAAGATGTCTTCAGACGCTTCCGCCAATCGAGCAATGAACAATTATGGCGTCAAGATCAAGCATATCGAAGTGATAACGACCTTGAATTCAAGAACACCGGACTTGATCTTTATCTGGATACCATGGGAATCACTCATGAGTTCTCTCGCTCCATACACACCTCGGCAAAATGGCATCGTGGAGCGCAAGAAGAACCCTCATTGAGATGGCTCGAACAATGCTCGACGAGTACAAGACACCAAGAAAGTTCGGCACGAAGCCATTGATATGACTTGTCACGTCATCAACCGTGTTTATATCCATAAGCTTACGAACAAAACTTCCTATGAGCTCCTTCTTGGCAAGAAGCCAAATGTCGCCATTACTTGAGTATTTGGGGCTAAGTCTGGATCAAGGATCCTCATCACAAGTCAAAATTTGAACCCAAAGCTCATGAAGGCTTCATGCTCGATTACGGAAAGGACTCACACTCTTCTGTAGTCTTCAATCTCTATCTCTACAAAATCGTCGAAGCTGTAGATGTGCGATTTGATGAAACCGATGGTTCACAAAGAGAGTTCCTGCCAAGCACACTAGACGAAGCTCAGCCCAAATAATCTATCAAGTCGATGGGAACCGGTGAAATCATGCCAAATGAAGCTCGACTGAAGAGGAACTTATCATTTACGCACCTAACCAACTTTGAAGACAATGCTCAGCCTGAAGACAATGATGACAATGATCAGCATGAGCAAAATCTTCGTCCAGTTCATCCTCGAGTTGCAAATGAAGTACATATTGAGAAGATAATCGATAGCATCAATGCATCTGGTCCGCTTACTCGCTCAAGAGCAACACAGCTAGCAAATTCTGTGGGCACTTTTCATTTGTGTCAATATCAGAACCCAAGAAAGTTGCTGAAGCTTTTATGGAACCAGAATGGATTCAAGCTATGCAAGAAGAACTTCAACAATTCAAGCTGAATAATGTTTGGGAACTTGTCAAGCATCCTGACCCACGCAAGCATAACATTATTGGCACCAAATGGATATATCGAAACAAGCAAGATGAGCATGGTCAAGTCGTCAGAAACAAAGCACGGCTTGTGGCTCAAGGATATACTCAAGTAGAAGGAATTGACTTTGATGAAACATTTGCTCCTGTTGCTAGGCTTGAAGCTATTCGCATACTACTAGCCTATGCTAACCACCACAACATCTTGCTCTATCAAATGGATGTGAATAGTGCATTTCTCAACGGCAAGATTGAAGAAGAAGTATATGTCGCACAACCACCTGGCTTTGAAGATCCAAAACATCCTGATATGGTGTACAAGCTGAATAAAGCACTGTATGGCCTCAAACAAGCTCCTCGCGCCTGGTATGATACAATCAAAGACTTCCTGAAGAGCAAAGGCTTCAAACCTGGATCCCTTGATCCCACACTCTTCACGAAGACATATGATGGTGAACTGTTTGTATGCCAAATATATGTGGATGACATTATCTTCTACCGCACCAATCGGAAGTATAGTGATGAGTTTGGATACATGATGCAAGAGCAATATCGGATGTCCATGATGGGAGAGCTCAAGTTCTTCCTTGGTCTTCAAATTAAATCGACAAAGAAATGGCATCTTTATATCTCAAGAAAAATACCTCCAAGATTGTGCGAAGAAGTTTGGAATGCAAGAATGCAAAGGATACACGACGCCAATGCCAGCCAAACACCACTTGGGTCCCGATGACAATGGTAAAGAGTTCGATCAAAAGGTATACCGCTCCATGATTGGTTCCTTACTTTACCTATGTGCATCTAGGCCAGATATTATGCTTAGTGTTTGCATGTGTGCTCGATTCCAAGCGGCACCAAAGGAATCGCATCACTTAGCTGTGAAGCGAATTCTTCGATATTTGGCTCACACCCCAACACTCGGATTATGGTACCCAAAGGGCTCAAAATTTGATTTAGTTGGATTTTCGAATGCTGATTATGCTGGTGACAAGGTGGATCGCAAGTCTACATCAGGCACATGTCACTTTCTGGGACGATCACTTTCGTCATTGGTCTTCAAAGAAGCAGAACTGTGTGTCACTCTCAACTGCTGAATCCGAATACATTGCTGCTGGATCTTGTTGTGCTCAGCTTCTATGGATGAAGCAAACTCTCAAAGACTATGGCATCAGTCTGACACAAGTACCTCTTTTCTGCGACAACGAAAGCGCCATCAAGATTGCCAACAATCCAGTCCAGCACTCGAAGACAAAGCACATTGAAATTCGTCATCATTTTCTCCGGGATCATGTCATGAAGAAAGATATTGACATCATTCACGTCAACACTGAAGAGCAACTGGCAGATATCTTCACAAAGCCCTTGGATGAGAAAAGGTTTTGCAAGTTACGGTGTGAGCTAAATATCTTGGAATCCTCAAATGTCCTGTGATCAAGCACACATCCTAACACTTATGCATGTTGATGACTTAGATGTGCAACACACGAAGTAACGTATATCTTCAATCAATGAAGACTTACATTACGAGTGTGAATACATTAATGTGGAATTTGACTTCGGAGCGCCACGATAATTGTGCGCCGTGTCTGGGTCTAATACTTCCTATACGGTGGGTAACGCCACCACCAAATTTCTTTGTTTGAAGTGTTTCACTCATGGCGTTATTTCTTGAAGCTATTCGCATTTGATTTGTCTTCAACTTCAACCTATCTTCATGATTTTCTTCACTATGTTGATTTGGTTGATGTCGATATATATATATATATATATATATATATATATATATATATATATATATTGTTCTCATCCTCTGAGCATTCACTTATAGCTATGTCTTCAAGTTGAATCTTTTGAACTAAGTGAATGTGATCGGACCCCAATCTCTCTATGCTTTCTATCTCAAACTCTATCTGTCCAAATCATATGCATTCTATTGAAACTGTCGAATGTCTTCTCTGCGTCCTTGTCAGCAAAAGACACAGAGACAAAACTTTAAGTCTGTTTTAAATGATTCATCCTTACTGATTGAATTCCGGAGAAGCCGGAACGACAATCCGACAAACCTGGCGAGCGTGGGAACGTGGGACAACTCAGAGCATGTTGCATGCTTGCCACGTGCCCCTCAGATGTGAACCGCCAGGGGCACCTGCGTAATTGCGCTGCGCCACACACCTCGTTATAAATACCTGTCCCCTGCGGTAAAGAAAATCTTCTTCCACCTCTCCACCTCGTCAAAACCCTAGCACCGCCGCTAGCTCTCGACGACGCCGGCGACGAAGCGCTTAGCTGTCGTGACCTCTCCGACGCCGTACTCACGCCGGCCGCGAACATCTTCATCTCCGCCGCCGCCGTAGGTGTCCTCCGTCGCCAAGTTAGGGCACGGTGGACTGAACTGCTCGGCCTCCTTTCCTTCCGTCTAGCAGTTCTTCGAAGCGGTAAATATATCTCTATTTTACCATCTTTTGATCTTCAAGATTCATCCTACTTGCCAAAAATGGTTTACGCCCATACAAAGTTAGATCTATTACATGCGCATCTCAGATCGCCTAGTATATTCACTTAAACTTCACAACTAGTTAGATTCCTCACTTGTACTTATTCACGGATTCGTACAAATCTGGAACCAACTCTCAACAGATAAGTGAATGTCTTCGCATCATGAGGTCAATGTCTTCAAACCGATTTATCTTCAAAATCTTCTGAGAATGCATATGACCTCTTCCCCTTCCCTCGCATCTCTAATGCTGTCACAGGTACATGTCCGTGGGATAATCCCTTGGTTCTCATAATCTGCATTCATTTGCAGAATTCTTACAGCATCAAATTAACTCTCCCGAAGCCAGTTCATGTCTGTCAAGCAAACACAAGCCTTTGAAGCTTTTGATTGTGAAGCCATTCAGCTTGAAGCTCATGGCTACAGATAAATCAGTCAGGAAGGGCGGCAGACAGCGTCGTGAGGGAACCTCAAAAGATCTACCTGATGACCTCGCAGAGCTGTACAAGACAGATCCCGAAGAGACTTACAATCAATAAGAAGACACGAATCCAATGGATTCGATGCTATTGGGCTGAATAAAGGTTCAAGTACAATTTCGTCACACAGGAATATGCCGAGAAGAATGCCATCGAAGCCCTTGGGGTGATATTACATTCGAGGCCTTCCTCCCAAGAACATGGCTGAAGCTATTGCACAAGGTTTCTATCCTTGCATGGTCCGTGGACCTCAGCCTGAGAATGCCGACCCGACGTCTTTGCTCTGGTGTCGTGATGACAATCTCTTCAAGCACAATTTCCAGCACGCAAAGGCTTCTGCAAAGGAAAACAAGAAGTCATTGGGATTAGACTTCAACCCTGGTCCCTCTGCTCCCCGTGCTGACGGCTCACGTGACACTGAACCCAATGTCATCGGTCCCTTTTCGAACCTTGATGGCCTCATCACTTATATCTTGGTCCAAGGTGCCAAAGTGGATCACTCTGATGACGAGGCTGATTTTGATGAAGCCCCAGCTCCAGCTCCTGCTCCAGCTCCAAAGCCGTAGAAGCTTAAGAAAGTCAAGGCTTCAAAGTCAGCTGCTCCTCCAAAAGCTTCACGTGTGAAGCCACTGGCCACTGCACCTCCACGAAGCCGATTACGCGGTCGAGGATCAATCCGCATCTCCAAGAAGACGGAGAAGAGAAAGAAAAGTGTCAAGAATCTTGAATCGACATCGACTCCTGCTGCAATTCTGCGTGAAGAGCACATTGATCATCAAGTGATGACGATCTTGCGGATGATGCTCTTGAACAGCTTATCAAGAGCAAAGAAGAAGCGAAATCTTCAACAACTTGCCTCTCTTTGATGTGGCAATCATCCATCACTTCATTGATGAGTGGTTTGACACACCAAACATCAGCTTTGAAGATCTGCAACTTCCAATTGGCCTCAGCGTCTCCTTCAATGGAGCCATTGCTTCTGAGCTAGCTCTAGCTCAACGGATTGTTGAACTGAAGCACAAGATTGACTATGAGAAGGCTCAGTTTAAGAAGCATATGGCTGCACTCAGTGTGCAAGACGTCAAAAACTTCAAGGTCATGCTGCAGGACCTCAAAGAAAACTTTGTCAAGAAGCGTGAAGAAGCCAGAGGCTCTCGTGAGTGCATGAAGGCTCTGGCTGACAAGTGCGTGCTTGCCTAAGCTAAGAAGCGCAAGGCTCTTGGCCGTCCTGGCATCGACCCCAGGATGGCTGCAAAGAAAAAGAAGTCTTCAACTGACCAAGCTGCACCTTCACGGCAGGAAGAGCCCCGCATAGTCTTCCCAAGCAGCATGGTGGCTCGAAGCCAAAGGTCCGGCCAACCGCTTACGAACGAGAAGAAGACGAGGGCTGCCGAGGCTGAAGCCAGAAAAAGGAAAAATCCTGACGCCTCTGATGCTACTCCCTCCAAGAAGAAGCTTAAGACCAAGAAGAATCGGGCTGCTCCCACAGAGCCCTTGATTGTTGAACCCATTTATGTGGTTCGTCTCACGTCTGCAACCCAAGAACTTCGCATGACTATTCATGAGACTGCTTCCACAGAGGCTCCTGAAGCTGAAGAGATTCCAGCAGCTGATCCCATCACTGCTGAAGACATTGGTCACCATGACAATGTTGAAGATGATGAAGTTCTTCCTCAAATCGAGTACAATGTGGTATCATCGCCTGTTAAATGACGAACAGCGAACTCATCAAGATTGGTCGCCCTCCGACGCCAATTGCTCGGGATGCTTCATGGGCTGATCGCTCTGCAACAACAAGACTCCCCAAGACTCCCCAACAACAAGTCACTCCCCAACAGCAACACCAAGAAGAAGAGGAAGACTTTGAGGCCCAGAAACCCCATCTCCAAAGGCGCCGCCGACATTTCGTGAGGGCTTCGCAAAGGTCAAAGGTCTCAAGTGCCTCTTTCGAGCGTTCCAGAAGGAGAAGTGCACCACCAACCTATTGCACGTCAAGTGTTTTCAGAAGCCACTCCAACTGTGAATGTCTCTGAGTCTGAAGCTAAAGCTGCTGAAGACAATCCGGCTGCATCAGCCGATGACACCCAAGAAGAAGAAGAACGTGTCCCTACACCCCCTGTAAGTGAAGAAGTTATTCCAGATATCAACCTGCCAGTGCCCGACCCTCCAGCTCCTCAAGTGGAGGTTGAAAACAATGAGGCTGCCACCTCCAACACCAATGAAGCCAATGACGTGGTCATGGTTGAAGCCAATGTGGAGCCAGTCCCAATCGCCTCCTGAAGCCAATGAAGGAATCAGGCTCGAAGCCAATGAGGCAAGCTGCTCCCGAAGCATCTGCTGAGCACCAGAAGCCTCGATTGTCGCCATCGCCCAGTTCCGCCACCAAGGCCCTACACAATTGAGCAAGCATACAACTATGGCGAGCTAGTCACAGTAAGATGGCCCATTCTGGTCCCTCCGCCTCATGCCTCTGGTCCTCAGTTCGACTATCATATTGATCATAAGCCTCCGGTCCAGAAGCTGAAGCCAAGACTGCCAAGGTTTCCAGGCGCTGCCACCTCAACTGGTTCTTTCAATGCAAATGGCTTCAAAGCCCACAATACTTTCTTTGACAGTGCAAAGAACCCCTACACAAGGCCAAGGATCTCATCTGACCGTTCTCGAGCTATCAAAGAAAGAAGCTATTACTCATGTGTTCAGATGATCAAGGCTGCATCTTCCTCATATCGCCTCGACCTTTGAAGCCATTCTTGGATGCCGTGCTTAGAAGAAGCACTTGATCGCTTTCATGATGCAGTGTCTGCTTGGTTTCAATTATGCATAAAGAACACTGGAATGAAGAATTAGTGCTTCAATTCTATGCTACACTCCACATCCGCGACTACAACAGAGATACGAAGACATGGGTTCTCGAGTGGATGACTGAAAATGTCCATCATGAAGCCAAAGCTCTTGACCTCATTGAGCTCACAGGCCTACCCACTCCGGAGAGCTGTTTGAACTCGGATGTCAACTCCACCGCGATGCCTTGGAGAGCATATTTCATAAGCCGTAACCCGACATGAGTCGATCTCGAGCATGATGAAGCCATCGCCACATGACGCTGAATACCCTCAACACTTCTTTGTTGATGACCTTGAGTACCGCCTCGCACCATATATCACATCATCACGCCGAACTCTATGGCCTATCAAAGGGCATTCATCGTCTGAAGCTTGAAGGAGCAATGAAGACATTGGTCTTCTACATCCTCAATGGCATCGACTTCAACACACAAGAATTCTTCATCCAACAATTGGCTACATCCGGATCTCGATCTGTTTGGTGCGAAGTTCTATGCTCCATGGGTCATGCACCTCATCAAGATGCACTCGCTATCAACTATCAACCCTCCGCCGCAATCATCTCGATCTTTCTACCAGAGGTTGATATGTCCGCTGAAGCCATATACCCCGAGCCCGCCAAAACGCCACTAAGTCTTCAGAATGCAGATCACCACAGCTTCTCTCAACCCATGGAAGGCGCCCAAGCGGTATCTCGTGTCTATCCCCTGGCTGGGAACACACGTCTGCCTCATCGTGCGCGGACTGAAGCTATTGAGAGCATAATTGGCCAAAGGCCTCGGAAGCGCTCTCGAGTCCTCAATGATTGAGAACTTCTTGTGGCGCTGCATCAAAAGCAAGATAAGCATCACTCCTGGCTCAAGCGTCAAATGCAAAGCCTCTTGGTGGACGTCAATCGCATTCAAACCTTGCCACCAAGAATGCTTTTGTCACTCACGATACTTGTCGGCGATCATGGAAGAGTTTGACCCTGCTCAGTGCTGAAGCAGATCTTCAAGACGATGGCTTCACTGAACGCTTCAAGTTTGACTCCACTCCACGGAATGCAGTCCTGCGACGAACTCCATCACTTGAAGACTCTGACTATTCTTCCTCCGCGGCAACTATCAATGCCAGAGTGATCGATGATGAAGCAGATGCTACTTCACCGCCTCCTACTTCTGCACGAATCGACACTGCGCCAAGCTCGTCTGCACCGCCAACCAACAACGACAACCTGCTGCATCATCTTCTTGAAGAGGGCGAGTAGATGCTCTATGTCTTCAAACCTTTTGGTCCTTCTTGACAAAAGGGAGAAGCATATGAGTTTGATAGTCTTCAAGCGGGTTCATAAGGGCGGTTGCACTATATTTTGCCTAGTGTTTACAACTCTCGTTTTTGAAACATTTGGTTGTTTCAGTTGTAACACTTAAACTCGATGGTCGTCTACTACTTATTTGCTTTACTCTGGTGCGATGATAAATTCCGCATGTGCGACGATAACTTCTGCACTTAGATCATTCTGCAGAGGTCCACTTTTCATTATGCATGTCATTCTCTTAGCTATATCATTTCATGCATGATGAATTATCTTCATAAGTTGAAGAGGATCTCCACAAGTACAACCTGCCATGTGCATTTGCATTCCAAAAGCAAACTACTTATATGCACATCTTCGTGGGGAGCCTTTGCCACTTATGAAGACAATTCCTATCCATTACAATTTCACATATTTTATCCCCGTTGAAAACTTCAACCAGATTGTCATCAATCACCAAAAAGGGGGAGATTGTAAGTGCATCTAGTGCCACCCCTAGTTGGTTTTTGAGTATTGACGACAAATGTGGTTGAGGGACTAATGCATTTGTGAGAATTGCAGGATAACGCAGTAGTGTCCCTCATTGATTCGGTTTACCTCTGGGAGCGACCCTAAAAATGTATGAAGACATTGAAGACAATGGTGGTATGTGAAGATATTCACATTGAAGACTATGACATGAGAAGACATTGAGTGAAGACTATGGAACGCGAAGATCGTGGTCGTTTCGTTGTTTCCTTTTCTTCTTCGTTGAGTCATAGGAACCACCGTCTTTGTTAAGTGGGGTCCAAGTGATCATAGTCGTAATGATCAAGTGATGCTCAACCCAAATCCTATGTCTTCGACGAAGACAATGAGAGCAAAACTTATCCAGAGTGGATGAGTCAGCTTTGCTTGTAGCCCAAGTAAAGTTGCCGTGTGTGTTTGAAATCGACCGTTGGAACACGTGTCGGTTCCTTAGTGACCTGAGGTCATTTCGGACATATCAGTCTGGTTGCCTAGTGGCTATAAATAGCCCACCCCTACACCATAAATTGGTGGCTGCTTTCGAGAGTTAGTGCACGGCTTTTGTCGTTTGAGAGCAACCCACCTCGAAGCCTTTGAGAGAGAAATCCTTGCAAGGACAAAGCCCAAAACACCCAGAGCCAAAGAGTGTTAGGCATCGAAGTTTTCTGTCTGTGTGACACGAAGACTTATTACACTTGAGGACTGTGAATCCTCCGGCCGGTTAGGCGTCGCGTTCTGAGCATCCAAGAGTCATTGTGGATTGCCGGTGAACGTCGTCATGAAGGTTTGGAAGTCTACCTTGAAGACTTACCAGAGTGATTGGGTGAGGACTGTGTGTCCTTAGCTCAAGGGAATAAGGTGAAGACGCGGTCTTCCTCGAGTTGAATCTCAGCCTCCCTAACGGATGTACAGTTGTCACGGCAAGCTGGGAACTGGTCCAACAAATCATGTGTCTTCAACAAGTGACTGGTTCTATCCCTTCCCTCCTTTACCTTGAGTTTGTCTTCGTGAAGTCATTGCTTATATGTCTTATCTGTTTGACTTCACTGCTTGACTTCTATTGTTGTTTAGCTTCATACTATATTCCATCCTGATCCTTACTACATAGCTGCTATTAGTCTTGTCCGTTCACATTATTGCATACTTGACTATGGCTTGCTTGTTGTAGTTTATCTTCCGCTGCATATCAATTAGGTCATTTCTGTTGTTTGTCTTCGAAACATCCGTGTTTTGAAGACTTTCATAAAAATCGCCTATTCACCCCCCCCCCCTCTAGTCGATAACTAGCACTTTCAATGACGCCTAACCGTCTGGAAGAAGCACAGTCTTCAAAGGTAACAAACATCGGATCCACGCAGGATCAATTTCTTCAGTGATGCTCAATCACTTTGGGTTTGTAGGTGTTTGGGTTTGGGTTTTCCTCACTTGAAGATTTTCACTCAAAGTCCTCGGAGCATGGGATGCTCTCAAATGACAAGTGTCAGTTTCTCTCGGAGCAGCCAACCAGCTAGTGGTTGTAGGGGACGGCTATTTATAGCCTAGGGAGCAGCCCGACATGATAAGACATAAATGCCCTTCAATGATATGACCGTTAGGTGGATAAGATATTTTGGGACAGCTCGCGCGTAGCACAGCAACGGTCGGAAATTTGAGTATCAAGTTCCTCAGGGCTATCATGTTCCTCACTGTGTAGTCAATTCGCACTGGCGAATTCCTAACTCCTCAGTCAGAACAAATTCCTCAGTGACCAGAAGAACTTCGTCTACATCCTTTGAAGAAATTGATTGAAGTATGAGATTTCCAATGGCTTCACTCGAAGGGATTGGTAGGTGTAGGATTTTGAGTTGAGCATCACATGGAAATTTTTCCTTAGTATTTCCTCGACCCCTTTAACAAAGACGGTGTTTCCTATGACTCAAGAAGAGAAAATGAAACTACGAAAACAAAAGTCTTCACGCTTCATGTTCCTCAAATGAATACCAAGTCTTCAAGGTCACACCAATTTCTTCACTTTCAAAGTCTTCAGAAAGTCTTCGAATACCAAAGTCTTGATCGAAGAACTTCATTTTTAGGGTCGACTTTCTCTGTAAATATCAAACTCCTCATAGACTTATAGACCTGTGTACACTCATAAACACATTAGTCCCTTAACCTATAAGTCTTCAATACACCAAAATCACTAAGGGGCACTAGATGCACTTACATCTATTACTTATTCAATTCCTCATAACATCACTCTTGGGCAAAAAGAAAGGGCACAATAAAAAATAGCCCCTATAGTAAGCATCAGATTAACAAAAAAATGACATATAACTTCACAGCAAACAAACAATAAAAGTAGGCACTGATTGTTGGTTCCACCTATTCCTACCGTTCGCATTCGTTTCGTTTCCCCACACCCCACGCGCCGGAACCCTGAAAGTCGCTTTTCCCACTCACTACGCTAGGCTAGGCTAGGGTTTTGTGGATGCATCTATGAATTAATCGACAAGGATAGGTGTGGAATCAATAAAAGTATAAAACACGTGACCCAACAGTTGAATGCGTTCAGTCAAGCAGTTAAACAGAGTTCCAAGTTTTCTTATCAATTACAAAATACTTTTTTCTGCATAGGCATATATCAAATGTCTATCAGTCCTACAGCAGAAAAACGATTGTGCATCACGACGCTGCCAGATTAATGAGAGGTGGGATGATTTAAGGGACAATTTCTTGGATGGTGCAAATGTAGGCAAATTATTTTCCAGCCTGATTAAGAAATCAACAAACTGAGGGAACCAAAAATATGAAGAACCTTCACTTTAGTTGCACAAATCTTAGTGGAATCAAAAATTTGGTTTGTCAAAATATCATCCAGCATAGAAACAGTACTAGTAAATAGTTACACAAGCATATGTGAAAAAAATTCCATGTCATCTTCAGATGCTACTACAAAATTTAGAAAACACACAGAGACGACCATGCTACACAAAAGCACCTACCATCATCAACAAAACAAAACATAAAATCTCAAGGACAAGTACCAGAACACATAACCCCCTAACAACATCATGCTGAAAATCATACCCCTGAATCCAAAATCTCTGAACACAACCCCCTAACATCATCATGCTGAATCATACCCCCCTAATCCAGATCTCTGAACACAATCCCCTTGTCTAATCTCCAGAACATCCAAAACACCACCACTACGACCAAAGCCCCCTACAAAACCCTAGCAACACTTCACCAAACGCTAAATGAAAAAAAAAACGGCTAGATCGCGCGGTATCACACAGGGAGCAAGGAACACAACGGGGGTGCGGGGGGATTGGGCGCGTTACCTTGTTGATGCCGAGCTTCACCGGGACCTAGACGACGCCAAGCTTGAGGGAACCCTAGCAGAGGCACAGCTTGGCTGAACCCTAGCCCACGAGACACAGAAAACCTGCAAAAAAACATCCAACCCGACGAGCTCAGCAAGATCTGATGCGATGGCACGGATGAATAGGGAGTAGAGAGGCCCGCCGGCTGCTTACGAGGGCCGCAGTCTCTTGCGGAGTAGGATCCCGACGGAGGAAGCCGAAGAAGCAGCGGCCGACGTAGGAAGCAGAAGAAGCAGCGGCCGGCAGAGGGAGCAGAAGAAGCAGCGGCCGGCGGAGGGAGCAGAAGAACCAGCCGCCGCCAACGAAGGAAAAGGGGATCCAGGCGAGGCGAGGGAGGAAGGGAAAGTTGTGGCTACTCTGCAGATGAACGAGTCGGGGCAAGGGAGGAAAAGGGCACGGAAGAGGAAATAAAAAGGCCGGCCCACTTGAGACGAGGGGGTGTGCGGCAGCTCGACATTTTGCCGCAATAAGCGGCGAATAGGATTTTCCCAGGAATTGAACCGGAGACCTCCCCATCAAACATCATTCGCACAACCACCCCGCTACCGGCCAGGATCAGTTAATCCAAAACTCTTTCCTGCTTTATTCCTTTTTTCCCTGTTTTCTTTTTTTTCTTTATCCTTTTTTCCATTTTCGTTTTCTGTTTTTCTTTTTTTTTCTTCTTTCAGGTTTCCTCCCTCATTGATTTTCATGTTTTTTATCTTCTTAAATACCTGAATTTTTTTCAAATCGATGATGCTTTTTTAACATTTATGAAATTTTGTTTTCAAAATCAATGAACTTTTTTTAGTGAACTATTTTTAACGATTGATGATTTTTTAAATTCGATGAACTTTTTCCAATATGATGATTTTTTCAATTTGATGAACTTTCTTTCAGTTTGATGAACTTTCCTGAAATTCAATGAACTTATTTTCAAATTTGTGAACTTTTTTCCAAATCGATGAACTTTTTTTTTCAAATGCTATGATCGTTTTAGAAAATTGGTGAACTTATTTATAGCTTCGATGAACTTTTTTTCAAACCGATGAACTTTTCCAAATTCGGTGAACTTTTCTCAAATTTGATGAACTTTTTTTTTCAAATTTTGTGATCTTTAAAAAAAATGTTGAACTTATTTATAGCTTCGGTGAACTTTTTTGAAAACCGATAAACTTTTTCAAGTTCGGTGAACTTTTTTCGAAATTCAATGAACTTGTTTTGCATTCGATGAAGTTTTTTTTAATTCTATTAGCTTTTTTAAAATCGATGAACTTTTCCCAAAATTGGTGGATTTTTTTCTAACAGATGACCTTTCCTTATCAAATTGGATGATCTTTTTCAGAAAGGATGAACTTTTCTAATTCGTGAACTTTTTTCAAAATTTGATAAACTTCTTTTCATTAAAATCCAAAAAAAATATAAGGTTTATGGCGTAATAAATAACGCGGCTGCATAAGTCTTTGAGATTTCGTGTTGGTTTTAGTGACAGCCATCTATGGGCTGAAGTGGTTAGCTGAATCAAGTTTCGAAATAGGCGACCTTCGAGTCCTCATACTCGCAGGTTTTGCATTGCCATGTGGTGCGCGCAACCGCCACGACGTGTTGTGAACGAACCCGAAGGGTATTTTTTTTCTTCTGCGTGTGATTTTGGTTTTTGGGGGGTTTTTGACCTGTGCTTGGTTTTAGGTTTTCATAATTTTTTTCCTCTTGTATGAAGCACATCGTATGAAAAGGCAAAATTGTGCTTTTTGAAAGTGATAAGCACAGTTGTGTTTCACGAAAAAGCCCTGGCGTGCTTCACGCCGAATCATTGTTGTCCTTCATGATGAAGCGAAAAACATTTATAAATATTTTTTGAATTCACAAACATTTTTTAATTCACAAATATTATTCAAAAAGCCAGCTTGAGCAAGGATGTTTTTTTTAACTGGAACACTGCAGTTCCACTGCTTAATAAGGCACAGCAAGGTCGTCTAGCCTGGCCAGCAAGGAAGCGAAGCATCCTGGGCGAGCACGCCTCATTATCAGCGGTTTCCATCTTTTTTCACGTTTGAGCGAGCGAGCCGATTTGGCTCGCCTCCGTCGGCAAGGCTGCTTAATCAGGCGAGGGATCCAAACGTTCCCCACGTCCCTTACATGAAGTGGCATGACATCCAGCCACAAGCGGCGGATTTCGGGGCCACGACTCCCCATAAGAGCATCTTCAGTTACGCCTCCAACAGGTCCCCTTAAGCGATTTTTCAGCGCCGGCGCACAAAAATCGACCCAGTCGCGTCTTCAAGAGCCTGTTTTTCGCTGGTTTGGGCCGACATTGGCATCGACAGACACAGGCGAACCCGGCGCGCTGGGGGCGCCGGGCAAGCGTTTTTGGCGCGAAAGAACGACGGGCCCACCGAGTCAGCAACCACCGAGCCTCATCGTCCTCATCGCCTCGGTTTCCCGTTGGGAATCAATGCGAAGGCTACCGCCGGTCAGCCTTTCATTGATTCCTCACGGGCGGCGCGGCGACACCCCTCCTCCCGCCACGCGTACACACGGCGCCTCCCCCGGTCGCTATAAACCAACGTCTCCCCCTCGCCTGTGACCACACACCGCCCGCCCACAGCCGCCGAGCTCTGCCTCTCTCTCCCCGTGCGCAGCCGCCGCCAACGTTCCTCCCCTCTCTCCCCGTGCCCAACCGCAACAATTGTCGAGCGTTTCCTCGACGATGGCGCGGCGGCCAATGGCTTCGGCTGCCGCTCGTTGCACGAGTGGGAAGGCTACTTGCTGTTCGAGGCGAACATCCCGGCGCCTCCCGACATGCACGCGCCGGGGCGGTGGAAGCTCAGCGCCGATGGCGTCCCCATCTCCCTGATGCCCGACGTCGACGTGCTCCCCGACTACTTCGCTGACGAGGTCGACCGCGTGCGGGCGTCGCTGACAGAGGAGCAGCGGGCCCTCCAGCAGTACGCTGTTGGCAACCACGAAGCATGGGCGGCGTACTTCCAGCACCGGTAGGTGCAGCGACTCGCCTCCACCAACGGGGCGCCGGTGGTGAGGGGCACCAAGAACAGCGAGGGGCGCCGCCTGTGGTGGGGCGCCCCCGGCCGCACGCTCCACGCCGTTCTTCGGTACCTCGAGGGTGGCAACGACCCGCCGTTGACGTACCCTGCCGCCCTGGGGCGGAGCGGCGGCCATAGGATGCCGAGGAGGACGGCGTCCTCTTCTTCATCCTCCTCTCGCTCCTCCTCACACTCCTCCGGGTCGCCGGCGCTGTTCAGCGTCAATGCCGAGCCCGCGGAGACGCCGCTCGGCCGGCGCACCCGCAGCGTCGGCATCGTCATTGAACTATTTAAGTATTTCAGTTTCCTATGTATAAAACTATTTAAGTCGCCTAAGTAATGTCATGTTCGTCGAATCTTTATCCCGTTTACCGAATTTTAGCCGAATTTTAGCCGAATTCCTAAAATTTTACCGAATCTTTTGCAGCAAATTAAACTGGTAATACATCATCCACAAGTCTCGAGACAAGACAATCCGGGGGTTCGTCCGTCCAACTACTAGAAATCTTATTATAGAAACTATGTTTAGCTAGAACATGCGCTGCATCATTACAAGAACGAAAACAATGACTAAAAGTGACCTTCCCAATAGACGTAGCCATATCCACACACTCCGCAAAAATCGCTGCTGCAGCGTCCCACCATCTTGTTTGACCTTTGCAATAATTAATCACAGTTAAAGAATCGGACTCCGCTTCAACTCGAGAAAACCCCAAGGCATTAGCAAATACTAGTCCATCACGCATTGCCATTGCTTCTGAAGTTACTACATCTGCTGCAAAAGGAATGAATCTGCACTGGGCTACAACAAAATTTCCTTTACAATCTCTAATAACAGCTGACGTAGCTCCAGTTCCCTCTTCGGGTGAAAAGAAGCATCCACATTCACTTTCACAAACTTGGGATCTGGTTTTCTCCATGTGTGCTCCTGTACCTCACGTATTTTCTTATTCATCCGGTGGTAGTTGTTCGAAATTGCTAAGACAGATAGTGGCCATCTCCTAGGCGGAGGTGGTGATCCACCGTGAGTGAGCTCTCGCCGAACCCACCACAAGTACCAGGATCCAACAGCTAGGACCTGTTTAACATCAAGGCAAGGTTTCAGAGGTAGCGACCTGGCCTCCGCCAATGTAAGATATTCTAAGATGATCGAGCCGAACGGTCAATTTTCTTTGCTTCTTCAATAATATCAAGAATTCCCAATCTATGCCATAAATCTTGAGCATGTGTACAGTCAAGCGGTAGATGGCGCACATCTTGACTGACGATGACAGATCGGACAAGAGCTATTCGAGCCTACATATGCATTTGTGAGAATTGATTTCAAGGGATAATTCCATGAAGGGTCCGCCACAGAAAATCTGTATCTTACGTGGAACCTGCAATTTCCAAACTTCACTCCATATTTACGGTGCATTAGAACCGGAAGGGCGTGCCAATAGATTTGCACTGTGCGGTAAGTTTGAATCCATTGAATGCGATATGCCGATCGGACTCGAGAACATCCCTCTCCGATGCGGGTTCCAATCAATAAAATCCTCAAATGCCCCATGGTTCAAAGGGATTTGCATAATCCTTCTAACATCAACAGGATTAAATATAGACCGAATTAGAGGTTCATCCCATACTCCAAAGATATGGATCGATGAGATCGCTCCGTCGTGAGGATGGACTGTCCTCTCTTGGAGATTACCATCCTATTAGGGCTTGAAGATACCCAAGGATCACTCCAAATTTTCACATTCTCACCAGTTCCAATATGCGGATATATCCCAATTTAAATGTTTCCAATGCCTTCATTATGCTCTCGCCGGTGAAAGATGCCCCTCTTTTCAAAGTTGCTTGAAGTAAACTTCCATTAGGGAAGTATTTTGCTTTCAACACTTTCGGGCACATAGGGATTCCGGGTTGGTAATGAGACGCCAAAGACATTGTTTCGAGAGCATAGCCAAATTGAAAGAATAGAGGTCTCTAAAACCCATCCCTCCTTCATTTTTCGGGTAGCATAGTTTCCACCAAATGTACCAATGCATTCTTTTATGATCCTCGTCATCGCCCCACCAGAATTGGGCTATCAAGTCTGTGATCTCCTTGCAGATGCCCTTTGGTAAACTGAATACTGACATGGCAAAAACAGGGATTGCTTGGCCGATGATTTAATAAGTATTTCCTTGCCACCGTAGATAGTTGTTTCTCCATCCATCCTTTCAACCTTTCTTTAATTCTTTCACAAAAGTGTCTAAAAGCAGTCACTCCTATCTGCTCCCACCATTGCGGGCAGGCCAAGATATTTATCGACAGAGCTTCAAAGGTGTCGATATTCAAGCATTGGCAGATCTCGGTCTTTGTGACCACAGGGTATTTGGACTAAAAAATACACTAGATTTTGATAGACTCACCAATTGTCCCGAACTCGGCGGTAGGTATCTAGAACATCTGTAAGGAAGCTACATTTAAAACATCTCGCTTTCATGAGAATCGAGAGAATCATCAGCAAATAAAAGGTGTGATACTGATGGTGCATTTCTGCACACTCTAACTCCCTCAATGCCACCAGCTTCTTCTTCAAACTACAATAGACTAGAAAGTCCTTCTGCACACAATAGGAATAAATATGGGGAGAGGGGATCCCCCTGTCTGATACCCCTCGTAGGGATAAAAGAATCAGTGTCATGTGAGTTAAACCTGATGCGGAGCATCCCACGATCATCCCCATGCATCCACAACCGTCTCATCAAGAGCCAAGAGGACCCATGACACGAGCTAGAGCTAGAGCTCTCGAGAACGAGGTGACCTCCTTCCTTATTGATATCGCATATGATCCACTCGAGACATGGCTACTACCTAAGTCCGATATGCTATGCATGATTAGGTGTCAAGGGGAACCTTCCGAGGGTGCACGTGAAGACGGACAAGCCGCCAAGTCCATGGATGAAGAGAACCAACGGAGACGAGCGAAATCACCTTCCAGGCCCCGGACATCAGGCCCCTGGAGTTTCTACCTCACCCTCAGCCATGCTGCCCAAGTCTACAGGGCCCGGACATCCGGCGTCCAAGCCCGGACATCCGGCCCCCAGCCCGGATATCCGGCCTGAAGCCCGGAAATCCGGTGCCCCTCACCCGGTTCGGCAGAAACAGTCACCCCAGCCCGGACATCCGGCCGGATAGCCCGGACATCCGGCGCCTCGCGAAGGCCCGGACATCCGGCCCGACGCCCGGACATCCGGCCTCCCTGCTACAAGATGTATCCGGACAAGTCCTTGTACCCCTTCGCCCGAGACTATATATACTTCATCCCTTCCTCTTTCTAGGGTTAGCATTGGATTAGCTCATATTCTTGTGTGAGAGCCTTTGCTCATCCACTTGGCTACTTCTCCTCGGAGATCAGGACCTCTACGGAGAAGATCCCCCAAGCGGATTCAAGACCCCCTTCTAGGGTGGACCCCATCAAGGCCTCCTCACGGAGAAGAACGGCTACCGTTTGTATTGTCCTTTGTTGACCTTGAATCATGTATCTCCCTTTGTGTTCATCGATCTAGCGCTTGTGTGATTGATCTCTTGTCGGTTGAGTGAACTCTCTCTCGTTTTCCCCGTGTTTTCCCTCTTGTTCTTCCGCGTGTTCTTCGTGATTCACCGTAGGATCCGCTCCAACGTGAAAGATCATCCACGTAGGGTTCCGCCCTACATCATCTATGGTATCATGAGCCACGTTGATCACGTTATTGGAGCCCATACCCCTCTTTTCTAGCTTTCCCCCCACCATTTACACAATTTCCATCGACAAAATCGCCCAAATTTTGACCGGATTTGACCTCTCCATGCGGTGTTCATCGAGCCCGAACAGCCCGGACATCCGGCACCCCGGACATCCGGCCCAACCAGCCCGGACATCCGGCGCCCCGGACATCCGGCTTCCAGCCCGGAAATCCGACTCCTGGCAGCATCAAACCCCATCCACCACCCCGTTCACCGCCTAACTTTCGCCAAATTTTGTCCCGTGCCCACATACACTTCCACTTACCTCCACCATTTCCGCATAACACCACCATAGCCTTTCCCACTACCAATTCCGACAATGTTGCCAAATTTTGCCTTGAGAATTTGAGTTGGGGTTTTCTGTATCCTTTTGTGTTTCGGCTATCTAGGTACGGTTCAACATCCACATCACCACCGCTCATCTTCGCCAAGGACGGTAACATCGTCGACACCTTTGTCATTACTTGCAAGTGCATTGATAACCATCATAGACCATCTTTTGCATTGCTTACCCATCGAGACTAGCCATTGAGTATTGCCGGCAACGTGACTTGTGCACATTAGTGATCATACTCCATAGCATACATACCATACCAAAGTTGTGCATATCTTAGCATCAACTTGTGTGTCACAAAGTTGTCATCGCATACACAATTGCTATCTTGGTTCGTGAAGTTTTGCATGAGAAAATAGCTCAAAAGAGAAAGAGCCAATCAAGCTTTTAAGCAAAGAGAGAAAGATAAGCAAAGAGCTTATGAGCAAGAACCATAGCATCATACAACATTAAGATTGTCATACTTGATCATCTCGGATCAACACATCGAAACACCATACATATAGCATACTTGGGATAGAAGTCGTTGCATTTTGCTTAGTAGGTTGTGCACAAGTTCAGTATCCGCCTATTGTGCAATCGTGCTAGCGTCTCTCTAGTGTTGTGCAACAAGAGCATCTTGGTGTATTCCACATTTTGGCTCATCCTTGGTTGCATAACCCCATATTATCTATTTGCGTGTGTGTTTCCGTGTACCATATCTTGCTATTGGTCTACTTGTTGCATTTGCAAATTTGCGAATCATTTCCAACATTATTGAGTCTCACTCACAATTGCATCAAATTTTATGCCACCATCCTAACCGAGCTCCACCATAAGCTTTTATTTGTGTAGGTGTGAGAACCGACAAGAATCGGTACCAAGAGTGCTATTTCATTGTCCGCATTTGAGTGAACTTGATTCATCTTCAACATCGGCCAAAGGTACATTGGTATAAGTTCTTTTCCGTTCTACCACTCACATTTTGCTTGGAATGATGGATAGGCCAAGTACCTCTACCAACCCACTCTTCATCGAGCAAGACGACATGTCATCATACGTCACCAAGAGCCACCTCTTTGGTGCACAAAGAGCGTTGCACCAAGAACAACAAGCAATGAGCGACCGCATCGACAACCTCGCCACCGACTTGCGACTCTCCGAGCAACGTACAAGAGACTACTTCGACAACAAGTTCGACGCTCACAAGCAAGAGAACGATGCAAGAATGGACGAGATCCGGGCTTTGATGAGAAACCGACATCATTCAACTTCTTCATCATCAAAGGCCGGAGCCGCTCGAGTCGACACTTCGACGACACCTTCTACGACTCAAGTACACCTACTTCGAACACTCTTCGTCGTGCCGCTCGTCAAGACCGTCATGCATCTCGCAACCCGCTACATGACAAGCATTCGCAAGAGCAAGTTGATGATCAAGTTCCTCGTCCTCAATCAAACCAAGAGGCTTTTGCTCAAGCTCAAGAACGACAACGTCTTCGTCGCCAACAAGAGGAAGAACGAGCACGTCTTCACCAAGACGAACAAGACGCCAAGGCTCAACGTCTTCAACAACAACAACGTGAGGCGCAAGCTCTTGAGGCGCAACGTGCCCTTCAAGAATCAAGTAGAGCCTTAGCCAACCGCAATCGCGAATGGCGCAATCAAGAGGAAGCCCTTCGAGAAGAAATCCAAGAGAGGAACTACCAACCTCATGTACAACGTCAAGTTCCTCAAGCTCCTCCACAAGCTCGTCAAGCTCCACCCCAACCTCAAGTTCAACAAGGGCAAGTTGATCATGATCTTCCTCCGCGCCAAGAGCAACATGAAGACGATTACAATCCACGTCAAGGACGTCATCATCAACATCGCCAACAACACAATGAAGAGCAACGCTACGGCAAGCTAAAATTCACCATGCCCAAGTTCAATGGAAGCAATGACCCCGAAGACTACCTCTCATGGGCATTGAAGGTTGACAAAATCTTCCGGTTGCACAACTACGATGAAGCGAAGAAAATCGCTATGGCATCACTTGAGTTCCAAGACTATGTGCTCATATGGTGGGAACAAATCATTGAGCGACGGCAAGCAAGAGGTGAACCTCCAATCACCACTTGGGCTCAAATGAAGGATGTCATGCGAGCACGTTTTGTGCCAACCTACTACAACCGCGACCTCTTCAAGAAACTCCAACTACTCAAGCAAGGAACAAAAGAGTGTTGAAGAATACTACAAGGAAATGGAGATAGCCATGATTCGAGCCAATGTCAAAGAAGATGATGAGCAAACTATGGCACGTTTCTTGAATGGACTCAATCATCCCATCAAGAAGATCGCCGATTTCCAACCATACTCAACCCTCCTTGAGCTCGTGCATCAAGCTACAAAGGCGGAACGCCAAGTGCAAGATGACTTCAAGTACGCCAAGTACTCATCCAAGACCTACGGCTTCTCCAACAACCAAGCTTCAACGACTACTCCAACATCTACTTCGACCAAGCTTTCTTCAAGAAACGACGACAAGTCAAGTTACAAGAAGACTTCGACAAGTTCAAGTCGTCCTCCTCCTACTACAAGCAACCTCAAGCCGTGTGCTTCATCCTCTACCCCGACCGATGAGACCATCAAGACAAGCTCCTTCAAGTTTTTCACTTGCGGCGGCCGAGGCCACAAGTCATACGAATGCACCAACAAGCGCACCATGATCCTCAACGATGATGGCACATATGACTCCATGAGTGAAGAGGAGATGGAAGCTCTCGAGCAAGTGGCCATGCACCGGCGAGTGAACGAAGATGAAGATGATCAAGTCTTTTGTGATGAGGATTCGAGCCCCGCTCTCGTTATCTCCAAGGTCTTGACTCTTCAACATCAACAAGAAGACGACCAAAGATGCCACATCTTCCACACAAAGGCCGGCATCAATGGACGGTCCATCAAGGTCATCATCGATGGAGGTAGTTGCCACAACTTGGCAAGTGAAGAACTATGCTCCAAGCTCCAATTGGTAAAGAGGAAGCACCCGCACCCCTACAAGGTTCAATGGCTAAGTGACTCCGGCACTATACGAGTCGAGCATACGGTCCAAGTCTCCTTCAAAATCGGTGCTTATGAAGACACGTTGGAATGTGATGTGGTCCCAATGACTGTTTGCCACCTACTTCTAGGTTGACCATGGCAATTCGACCGTGATGTCATCCACAATGGGCGCACCAATCACTATAGCTTCAAGATGAAAGGGAAGGAATATGTGCTATGACCTATGTCTCCTACTCAAGTGATAGCCGACAAGCAAGCCACACATCATAGAGAAAAGAGTGAGAAAGTGATCCACCCAAAAGTGAGTGAGAGCAACAAGACAAATATTAGCGAATCTTATCCTAGAGAGAAAAACATCATACTAATTTACAAAAAAAGTGAGATGAGAGAAGTGTTAGAGAACCCATCGAGTGTGATGCACTTTGTCCTTGTGTGCAAGGATGGAGAACCAAAACTCACACCATTCACGAGCTACCTTTGGTGTTTCAATCTCTTTGCAGGAATTTCAAGATGTTTTCCCGATGAGCTACCTCCGGGTCTACCTCCTCTTCGAGGCATTGAGCATCGAATCAACCTCATCCCCGGAGCGCCTCTACCAAACAAAGCTCCATACCGAGTCAATCCCGAAGAAACCAAGGAGATTCAACGGCAAGTGAACTCATCGACAACGGCCATGTACGTGAAAGCCTAAGCCCTTGTGCCGTTCCGGTTATTCTTGTGCCTAAGCCCGATGGAAGTTTTCGCTTGTGTTCCGATTGTAGACCTATCAATGCTATTACCGTTCGATATAGGCATCCCATTCCCCACTTAGATGACATGCTTGATGAACTTAGTGGAGCCAATTTTTTCTCAAAAATTGATCTTAAAAGTGGCTATTATCAAATCCGCATACAAGAGGGTGATGAATGGAAAACTGCTTTCAAAACCAAATTTGGTTTATATGAATGGTTAGTGATGCCTATGGGTCTTCGGAAGCTCCGGTACTTTTGTGCGTCTTATGCATCATGTGCTTCATTCCTTATATTGGAGTCTTTGTTGTGGTTTACTTTGATGATATTCTTGTGTTTAGCAAAACCATGAAAGAGCACATCAATCATGTAAAATCTGTGTTGCAAACTCTTCGAAGGAAATTCTTTATGCAAACTTGAAAAATGCACTTTTGGAGTTGACAAAGTGGTTTTCTTGGGTTTTGTAGTATCCTCAAAGGGTGTCCATGTTGATGAATCTAAAATTCAAGCAATTAAAACTTGGCCCCAACCAACCAATTTGCAACAAAGGCGAAGTTTTCTTGGTCTTATGGGTTTTTATCGTCGCTTTGTGAAAGATTTTAGCACAATTGCCACTCCTTTGCATGCCTTGAGTAAGAAGAATACTCCTTTGTTTGGGGAACTTTGCAATCAACCGCTTTTGATGAGCTCAAGTCTTTGCTTACTCATGCTCCGATTCTTTCTTTGCCCAATTTTGACAAAACTTTTGAGGTTCATTGTGATGCAAGTGGTACCGGAATTGGCGGAGTTTTGATGCAAGAAAAATGAGCCATTGCTTATTTTAGTGAAAAACTATCCGGTGCTCAACTTAATTATCCCATCTATGACAAAGAATTGTATGCTTTAGTGCGTGTGCTACATGTTTGGGAACATTACCTTAGACCTCATGAGTTTGTCATCCATACCGATCATGAAACGCTTAAGTACCTCAAAGGTCAAACTAAATTGAACAAGCGTCATGCAAAATAGAGTGAATTCATTGAATCTTTTCCTTATGTGATCAAGTACATTAAGGGTAAAGAAAATGTAGTTGCCGACGCGCTTTCACGCATATGCATGCTTGTCACTCAACTTGACTTGAATGTTATTGGTTTTGAGCATATAAAAGACTTGTATGAGCATGATCCATCTTTTGCTTCTCCTTATGCTAAGTGTTTGACGACACGTCTTGGGAACAATATTACATCAAGGATGGTTATCTTATGAGAGCTAACAAACTTTGCATTCCCGAGTCTTCTCTTCGTTTGCTCCTTTTGCAAGAGGCTCATGGAGGCGGACTCATGGGACACTTTGGACGCGACAAGACATTCGCCACGCTCTCCAACAACTACTTTTGGCCCAAGATGTTCCGTGACGTCTCACGCTTCACCAACCGATGCTATACATGTCATAAAGCTAAGTCTAAAGCTCAATCTCATGGTCTTTACATGCCTCTTCCTATTCCATATCAACCATGGGAAGACATTAGTATGGATTTTGTACTTGGTTTGCCTAGGACTCAAAATGGCAAGGATTCTGTGTTTGTTGTTGTGGATAGATTTTCTAAGATGGCACATTTCATACCTTGCAACAAGATAGACGATGCTTCACATGTTGCAACTCTCTTTTGTAGGGAAATCTTGCGACTCCATGGCGTACCAAAGACAATCGTCTCCGATCGTGACGTCAAGTTCTTGAGTTACTTTTGGAAGACCCTATGCGCCAAGCTCGGAATCAAGCTCTTGTTCTCCTCGGCATACCATCCTCAAACCGACGGCCAAACGGAGGTGACGAACCGCACACTATCCACTCTACTTCGTGTCTTGCTCAAGAAGAACATCAAGGAGTGGGAAGCATGTCTACCCATCGCCGAGTATGCCTACAATCGTGCAAGACATTCAACTACCGGCAAGTCCCCCTTCGAGGTCGTCTACGGTTTCAACCCGTTGTCCCTATTGGACATTCTACCACTTCCTCTCCAAGAGCGCACCAACATGGATGCAAGTGAACGAGCAAGCTACATCAAGAAGATGCACAAAGATACAAGGCACACCATTGAGCGCCAAGTACAACGTCAAGCAAACAAGCTCAACGCCAACAAGCAACCCATCATCTTCAACATTGGTGATCTAGTGTGGCTACACCTTCGCAAGGACCGCTTCCCCAAAGAACGCAAGTCCAAGCTTCTCACTCGAGCCGATGGACCTTTCAAGGTGCTAGCACGCTACAACGACAACGCCTACAAGATCGACCTACCTCGAGACAAATACAACGTGAGCGACATCTTCAACGTCAAGGACCTCGCACCATTCCATGGAGATGAAGCTTTTGATCCGAGGTCGGATCTCTCCCAAGGGGGGGGGGGGGGAGATGATGCGGAGCATCCCACGATCATCCTCATGCATCCACAACCGTCTCATCAAGAGCCAAGAAGACCCATGACACGAGCTAGAGCTAGAGCTCTCGAGAACGAGGTGACCTCCTTCCTTATTGATATCGCATATGATCCACTCGAGACATGGCTAATACCTAAGTCCGATATGCTATGCATGATTAGGTGTCAAGGGGAACCTTCCGAGGGTGCACGTGAAGACGGACAAGCCGCCAAGTCCATGGATGAAGAGAACCAACGGAGACGAGTGAAATCACCTTCCAGGCCCCGGACATCCGGCCATGACCCCGGACATCCGGCCCCTGGAGTTTCTACCTCACCCTCAGCCATGCTGCCCAAGTCTACAGGGCCCGGACATCCGGCGTCCAAGCCCGGACATCCGGCCCCCAGCCCGGATATCCGCTGGCTTGAAATCCGGCGCCCTCACCCGATTCAAGACTTGATCACCCCAGCCGGACATCCGGCGCCTCATGAAGGCCGGACATCCGCCCGACGCCGGACATCCGGCCTCGTCACAAGAAGTGTATCCGGGACAAGTCCCATGTACCCCTTCGTCCCCGAGACTATATATACTTCATCCCCTTCCTCTTTCTAGGGTTAGCATTGGATTAGCTCATATTCTTGTGTGAGAGCCTTTGCTCATCCACTTGGCTACTTCTCCTCGGAGATCGGGACCTCTACGGAGAAGATCCCCAGCGGATTCAAGACCCCTTCTAGGGTGGACCCCATCAAGGCCTCCTCACGGAGAAGAACGGCTACCGCTTGTATCGTCCTTTGTTGACCTTGAATCATGTATCCCCCTTTGTGTTCATCGATCTAGCGCTTGTGTGATTGATCTCTTGTCGGTTGAGTGAACTCTCTCTCGTTTTCCCCGTGTTTTCCCTCTTGTTCTTCCGTGTGTTCTTCGTGATTCACCGTAGGATCCGCTCCAACGTGAAAGATCATCCACGTAGGGTTCCGCCCTACATCAAAACCTCACTTTGTAACTGACCGAGCTTACACAGGACATCATCATCTCAATAAAGTGGTCATGAAACCCCAAGTATCACGAAGAAAAGACCACTCCACCCTGTCATAAGCTTTATGCATGTCCAATTTTACTGCACATAAACCTGTTTGGCCAGCTCTTTTATTCTTGATCTTATGAATACATTCATAAGCTATTAAAATGTTGTCAGTGATCATCCTCCCCGGGACAAAGGCACTCTGAGTTGGTGAAATAATTTCAGAAAGAATACTTTTCAGACGGAGAGCTTACAAGGATGTTTTTTTGTTAGGGCCGCTCGAGCAAGAATGTGGCGAGGTGCGTCAAGCAGGTTTGTTTCGCTACTTAAAAAAACGACATGGAAGAATCAGCCGAACGGGCCGGCCCACATGCCTGGTTTCCACTTTCCACCGAGCATTGCCTCAAAGAAAAAAAAAACTTTCCCCAACCCCTCGCTTCGCCGTTTCCCCACTCGTCTCCGCCTCCGCCACCACTAGCGATGGCGACTTCCGCTGTGCCAGAGGTGACTGAGGTCAGAATGCTTGCTCTCCCTTCTCTCACTCCCCGCCTCTGGTTGGAACCCTAGCGGATTTTGCTGCCGTATTCGCGGATGCGCTCTAGATAGGACTCTTGGATTAGGGTTTTTGTGTGTGGGTGCGTTCTGGGTGCAAACCTTGGTCCCCTGGATAACCATTAGTGTTATTTCTCTCGTCTAATAATTCAGAGATGAAATCGATAACCATTGTGTCTCTGTTTTTATTTTTAATCAATTTTCTAATGTTTGTTTTGTTTTGTGTATGGCACACCATCTCTTAACATAAGCACGAATTATGTACTGACATATTACTGCTGGGAAATATTTCCATGTTTTGCATTATTCTTGTTTCGTTCCTGGATGATTAAAGGCCAAGCGCTTCCTTGCAGGCCAGGCCTCCTATGGAAAATGATGAAAATCAGAAGCCATTTCCGTTGAGCGGGCCGGTAAAATATGTCGTTTCATTAATTCTCAGTATCCATTTCTGTCTGATTGGGTAATTGATAAACTTACAATCCATTCCATTACACAGGCATTGCTGTCGTTTCTAAAGGCAGTTTCAGATGCATCAGTCACACCAATCACAGTTCTCAATGTATACAGTGCCGCTTGCGTCCTCACGCGGGCAGAAACTCCTGTAAACATCGTACTGAAGGCTGCATTTCTGGGACTTCCATTCTCGATTCTACCAATTTTGTTGATCACACGCCGCATCATTAGGGTGGTTGAGCAAGGTGGCTGTAGTCTGGATATTGGAGCCTTGCTCGTTTTATCTCAGTTTATATATATCTACGTGCTTGGGGGCGTGACGATGATGATGATGTTTCAAGAATCAAGAATTCTCGTGGCTTCAGTGACCATTGCACTTATTTGCATTTGCATCAAGATCTGGGTTTGTCTTTCCAACCATCCAAAGGTGCCACTTTCAACACCATTGTTTTTCATAAAATGTTTATTGTTATCACTGTGATGTTGTTAAATAACCTCTGGTCTTCCAATCTTAGTTTTTGATGGTCATCAGTTCCAGCCGAGTAGATCTCAAGAACGGTCTTGACATGATTTCAGTTCAGAGCATCACTGATGTGTCCAACACCAAGGGTGTGTCGGAGATGGGCCCCGAGCACTCTATGCGGGTCAATTTAATCAAGATCTCCCTTGTAAGTACCCTTCTCGTGTTCAATTCCATGTGTTAAGTTAAAAAGATAGAGAAGAAAGAGCAGAAGTCTTGGCACCTAAGTAAGTTGATTCTTTTGAACGAACCTCCCTTGTGGGTAGGATTCCTGCAATTCAAGTAAGAAAAGAGTTATCTAGTTAATGAGGAAAGACAGACCCAACAACATACAAACTAGGTTAATAAGGAAGCACATGCAAAACTAGGTTAATGAGGAAAGATTAGATTAGGCATTGCGGCACACGCTTGTGTGCGCACCATGAGAGCTAGTTAGGAGCCATAAAGGACTCAGCTAGATGGATAAACAGATATAATCGAAGGATCTGTCCCCTCCCCCTTTCTTCTCCTGCCGGCAGGGCGAACGGAGAAGAGAGGGAGAGAAGCGGCAGAGTGCACAGAAAAGAGCTAGAAAAGGTGTCTCTAGCTAGGAGTACTAATCTTCTTTGAGTAACACATTATTTATGCCTTTCTCGAACACTCACACTTTTTATGCCTTAAGGAAGTTATAATTTCTTTAACATGATGGTTCATGCCTCTGTATTTATGAAAAGAAACTAAAAACCTTGAAGCCTTGGGAGAAATGCATTACAACAGTTTTACCCTTGTACTAATGCTTTCTCATCATCGACTGTATTTAGTTATTTTAGTTGGATATAAACCCGGGAAGTTGTGTCCAAGTTAGAATTGGGATAAGCCATGTGGGATGTCTTAGAGGTGTGCTCAATTTTGTTTGGCAACTGAGTACTGCATATTCATCTGTCTGTTAGGTGCAAAGCTTATATGCCACCCTTTTCATGGCTGGGAGTGCCTGACATTTTGCATTTGATTATTACTGTTTTGCAGAACATTTGCTTCGTGCTGTATCTAGTGTTCTACATTGGCTTCATGCTCGTGTTGGCCATTGTTGCTGAGAACTGGTGGCATGCGCTGCTGGGCATCGCGGTCATGTCACCAATCCATGTGTCTGGGCTCTGCTTGATATGTTACCTGAGAGACGGGCTTATCAGGGTAGTACACACCATGGAGCGTCCAGACGGTGACGATGATCTTGGTTGCAAACTGGCAGCATCTGAAAACGTGTAATCCGGTGCGAATGAAGGGCGTGCTTTTGCTAGCTTATACTAGTCCATCTTATGTAGTAGTAGTAAGCTACTAACCGTGCCACCTTGCAAACCGCTGGGCTTATATTGCACTTATGCATTGAACCTATTCTAAATTAACAACTGTAGCTTTCTTGGCAAAGAGCATGTACCTGTGCTGCGGTGTGCCTTTTTTAAAGATGTATATAAATAGTTTCGGAGCGAGGTGGTTTTTTTGGCTACTCATTCTGTTTTGAAGCAATCCTTATATCTCTTCAGGTTCAACACCAAAGCACCGCCTGCTTGGATCATGCTTTCTTGTTACATCTGTGTTTTGATGGTATGATCACTTTGGTCACTATATTTTGGGAAACTCAATTTGAGGTCACTGAACACGCGGCGGTCGCGCTCTGCTGCCACCGAGGGGAGCACGCGGCCGTGGCTGGCTGGCTGCGCACCACGCCGTGGAGTGCGTCGAGTTCAGAGTTAACTGAATTTGCAAATGACTCGATGCAAATGTATGAACTTTGGGGTAAAATTCGCCAGGGTTCCAAGCATCTGAGATACGCATAGATGGCCTGCCAGAACACGGAGGCTAGAGTTTAACCCGATTACAAAAGTGGGTGAGCTCACAGCTACAAACCTTGGCACTTTTTTTTTGAGGGACCAAACCTTGGGGCAAAATTTCGTGTTTTGACCCTTTTTGGAAAGTATTTCAGGATCTGACCTCTGTTCGAATTTTTTTCGAAGTTTGACCTTTTTGCCTACCGCCAGGGCCTCTGGTGGTAGGGTTAGATAGCCTACCGCCACGGCCCATGGCGGTAGGAAACTTATCCACGTCAGCGCGCGGAGACGGCGCCGTCCCCCTCCGTCGCACCCTACCGCCAGGGGCCCAGGCGGGAGACTGTCTAACCAAACCGCTGGGGCTCTGGCGGTAGGGTCCGGCAGTTATTTGCCCCGAGCCCCGCGCCTTCCCTTCTCCCCACCCTCCCTCCCCCTGGCCGGCAGTTCTTGTTTTTCTCCCCAAGTCGCCTCTCTCCTCTCTCATCTCCTCCACTCCCCTGGGATCTTCACCGATTCTTCACCGTTTTGGCGGATCGAGATGGCCCCGAGGAGAGAACCGTAAGCTCCTTCGATCCCTCCAATTAGTTTTTGCAAACTTGCTACCGATTCGACGCATTATTTGCTTGAAATTCCTCATGTTTTTGAACTAAGATTGATTTTTTTCACCTAAGATTGATTGTAGTTGTAGTTCTTAGTTCTTTAGTAAGTAGTGGTATTGGATATGTACTCTAATCAATAGTTCATATGTTAGTGTGAAGATGAACCCTAGTTCATAATTTTTTTTATGAAAAAAATTATGATGTAATGTTGATAAAGGGATGGACCCTAGTTTGATGATGCATGTGATATGATGATATGATCTAGTGTGAAGATGAACCCTAGTTTGATGATGCATGTTGATATGATGATATGAAGATGTTGTTTGGAAAATTTTGTTTAAAAATATGAAGCTATGATGTATGTTGGAGGTTTTTTTTATATGATGCATGTTGATATGATTTGATCCATCATGTGTAGTAGATGTTGTTGGAGAAATATGCTTAAAATTTTATCTTCATATGGTTTGAGTTCATTGTTTGTTTATGTATGCTTATGCTTATGGTGCTTTTGTTTATGAAACTCTATTAAGGCGGCCACCTCTTGCGGACAACATCGCCCACGTCTTTGCATGCTGGACTGGGCATTCGACAAGGGTCATCGTGCCCGTTTCATAGAGAACGGAGAGGTAAGTGATATGAAAGAAATTTCGATCAAAATTTTCGGATTGATGAAAATGATTTCCTAACTTTTGGCGTTCACTTTTTGACAGACGCTCCAGCCACTGCGCATGAGGGGTCACGGGGTTCATGGGCATATGGACTACGACGAGCGCTACGCGTCGTTCTTCAAGAGAGCCCGGCTGTTGCAGTTCAAGCGTCAGCCGCCGACGCTTGTCCACGCAGCTCTGACAGCTCTGATTGACCGTTGGAGACCGGAGACCCATTCTTTCCATCTGCCATGCGGGAGATGACGGTGACCCTAGAGGACTGGGGATGATTACTGCAATGCCGATCGAGGGTCATGCACTCACCGGTCGAGTGGAGAGGGCCGACCGGCGGAGAGGGTCACCACCCTCATCGGCGATCGCCGGTGCCAAGAGTAACCGTACATCCGGTGTGCCGTTGATCTGGCTCTCGGAGCACCGGAGGACATGCCCCCAAGGCGCAGATGAGGCGACTGTGGAGTTGTACGCGAGGGCCTATCTGTGGTATATTCTCTCGGAGGTCGTGTTTCCAGACAGCTCCGGGAACTCTGCCATAGCCCAGGCGTGTTGTTCTTCCTAGCGGATTTGGGATGCAGGGTACAGTTGGGGGCGGCATCTCTCGCCTACCTATACCGCTCGGTAAGAGAGTGTCTAATTGCGTACCTACCTACGAAAGTGTGTCCATGACATTTTCTTATATCTCGATCCTCATTTGATATTTTGCAGCTTGACGACGAACGCAGCAGAGGACGGGAGACAAGTCCAATATGGGTGGCTTTGTCTGGGCCTTCTCCATTTGAATGTGGGAGCGGCTGCCGGTGGGGCGTCCGGAGAAGTTGCCAAGACGCCCATGGGAAGACTATGGCAAAGAAGGCGACGAGACTCGAAACCCCACCGTAGCTTACGAGTGGGACGTTGTCAAACTCTACACGGGCCTAAACAAGACTTCATACAAGACCTACACCAACGAGTTGGACGCTTTGACGCATACGCAGGTATATGAACTCGCCCAACACCTTTCTCTTTGATTCCGCTATTGACCGAGAGTGCGAACTTACCAAGGTATATGTAATAGGTAATCTGGTGCACGTATCGACAAGAACGAGAGTGGGCCTTTGATCTGAACGTGATGTGCGATGCGGACCGTGGTATCTGGCGGTGTATCGTGCCCATGATCTGTGTGTACGCCGTCGAGTGGCATTTGCCACAACGCGTGGCCACGCAGTTTGGGCTTTATCAGCATACCCCACCGGGCCAGCCCACCGATACCGGCGGCCACGCGCTGCACCTGTGAGCTCTTTGTTCTTCGTGAGATTATCATGTTTCTTGTTGCTTATGATCATCTCATTGCGCTTATGATGATTCTTGTTGCTTATGCCTTGCAGGATGAGCCGGCAGAAGAATCAGTCGATCACAGACTGGGGAGAGGAGCACAAGACTCATGTGACGGAGTGGAACCGACGGAGGTGGCGTAAAGACGTGGAGAGGAGAGTGACTAACTGCGATGATTACCTGGGCCGACACATGAGGTGGTACGATGATGGCCAGAAGCACCGTCTTTGTCTCAGGCCTCGATGGACGATGGAAGACATCGCGGAGCTGGAGTGGGCTGACCCTGATGAACAGGCATACCAGACCGGCATCAGAGACATGCACAGTGGATTTAGGGAGTTTGCACCCCTCATCAACAGGGTCTCATCGGCTCATCGAGCCATGCTCCCTCGTCGTCCAGGTTGGTTGGGGAGGAGGAGGAGGAAGAGGATGAGGATCAGGAGGCCACACATGAAGAAGAGGAGGGGGAGGAGGATGAGAGCAACGGGGAGGAGGAGTACGATGAAGATTATGGACCTCCACCAACTCAAACATCTCGGGCATCTCGGGCCAAGAGGAATCCGAAGAAGAAGGATTTGCTGAGTCCGGACCCTTTCCAGAGACCGGTTCCTCGCCGGCCCAAGAAAAAGACCGAAGAGACTCGTTCAAAAACTAACGAGGACCGTACCTCCAAGAGGGGAAGGAGCAACTGATTATGCTCTTCGATACTTGGCTCTTTTAGTTTGGTTGAACTTGTCTAGTGGTTGTGAAACTATGTGGAACTATGTGTTTGCTATTTGTGGATCTATGTGTTTGAAATGTTCTATGCACTTCAAGTTATCTTAATATGGATCTACGTGATGCCCAAATTTAATTGTTTAAAATCTATGATATTGTTGTTATATTTGTGAAACTTCTTTGTGATATTGAATTTGAAAACAAGCAATCAAATGAACTTGAAAAACAAAAGCAGAGGACCTTACACAGAAACACGGCGGTAGGGTTACACAACTCACGCCAGACACCATGGCGGTAGGGTGAACTCTACCGCTGTGGCCGTTGCATATTCGTTACGTAAACTTTATACGGCAAAACGCAGACCCCACCGCTAGCGCCCGGCGGTAGGGTCAGACAACCTACCGCCATGGGTCCTAGCATATTTCGTTACAGAATGCATGTACGGCAAAACCCTGCCACACCTTACCGCCAGAGCACCTGGCGGTAGAGTTAGACATCTTACCGCCAAGTTGTCTGGCGGTAAGGTACTTATCCACGTCAGCGCGCGGTGACGGCTGCCGTCCCCCTCCGTCACATCCTACCACCATGGTGCCTGGCGGTAGCAAAAGAGTCAAATTCCGAAAATATTTCAAAGTGGGGTCAGATCCTAAATTTGTTTAGAAAAAGGGTCAAAACACGAAATTTAGCCAAACCTTGGCACTTATAGTCATTACAAGTCTGTAAAGCGATCAAAGTAAAAGGGAAACAGCAAAGCTATTGTCGAAATTCAAACAACGACCCGTAGGGCAACCAGGGTCGTCCGGTCGAGAATCTGTGTCGGTTGGGTCAGTCTGGGCACGAAGTGCTTTTGACGTCGGCGACGTTGGATCAAAGATCGACAGTCAGCAAAAAAAAAAAAAGATTGACAGTCAGGACTCCATGAAGTGGCACTAACTGAATGTTTCGAAACTTGCCAGGTTCAGTTTCGGACCGTACCCCTTCCTTCGGATTGGATTTGCCATCAACCAAACGATGTATCCTTGTTTTCACATGGAATATAAACCGTCATAATAGCTTTCCTTTAAAAAAACGTGTGGTAGTTTTATACTATCTACTCCAAGTGCATCCATGAAAACCACCCGCAGGGAGAACACGTTTGCTTACAATTCAGAAACATTCAGCACACGACCCATACTACCAGGCAGCAAACCCGGAAATCCGTTGGTGCTCCTGCACACGAATTTTCTTTTAAGTGTGAAAAAAATTCAAATAAAAATTTGGCGCATACATCTTGATATTATATGTGTGCACGTCAAGTTTGGGAGAAAACCAATGTTTTTTATGGCTTGGGTAAAAAAGACAAAAGGGTGTCCTGTGAAAAGCGTTTTTTAACATCGGATTTTGTCTTTTTCATACGCTACACATAAGTTGTCGGTTTTTCGTGAAACGACTTTTTAAGCATGTACAATATTGAGATGTACACTCCCAGTTTTTGTTTAGAATTTTTTGATATTTCAAAATATGTTTAAAACATATTTTAAAAACCAGAAACGCGCGCTCCCCTGTGCCAAAACGCCACTCTCTCAGCGTACCTGGTAAACTATCTCAAAAAACAACAACCAGGACTCATACCAGCTAAGTTCAGGTTTAATACTAGGCACTTGCACATCTGCACTGCATATATTACTCCTACATACCGAAACATTCAGCACACATCTCACACGCTGCAGGAACTTAGCCCACTAAGGCAAACCGTTTTTTCTTTTTCTTTTTTTGCAATGAAAGGGTGTCGCCGTTTTGTAACTCCGTCGTTGTTGCAGAAACTTATCGACATGCATCCACACGGCTTGGCGGGCATGGGCGGCTTCCGCTGTGCGAGGCTGACCCGACGGTGTCATGGCGCTGGTCCTGCACCCACTTCGCCGCCGGCAATGGGGACCTCCGGCCAGAACCACGCCGCGGCGGAGGCGGCATGGCCGTCGGCACCTGGCTGGCTTCGACGGCGACCGCTAGGGCTCGGCCGCCCTGGTCGACCCGCCATAGTCGGGGAGGCCACCACCAGTGGAGGTTGTGTCGTCGTCGTTGTCCTCCCTCACATGGTTTCTTCCTGGTGAGTCTGCAACAAACTGTTTGTTGCGGTCTGCCTTTTGAAACCGGTGCTTTGTTGTAAGAATATATGTGGTTAGCGTTTTAATAGAAACTAGATGATGCCTCGCGCATTGCTGCGGGAATTGGTTGCAACATATTTCAATAAGATTTGATTCTTTGGAGTATAAATTTTTAGATTAACAGCACATGAACCAAAATTAAAAATACATATGACTTATTATATTTGATAAAATATTTATTGAATATAAGTTGAACAATAGAATGATAATTATTTTCCCATGCATGGTTGCATGTGGTGGTGGATTTTTATGATGCATGGTTGCATGTTAAGGTGGGCCTTATCCCATCCATAATTGTATAGTGATGTGGCATGCTTGTATGTTAAAATAAATAGGTTAGTGGGGATCAATCTCTTAAGTACTACCTAAGGGTACGCGCACGCCTGTAAACTAAGAGAGAGGTAGTATATAGGATAAGGATGAATGGGGAGATGTGGTGTATAGGCCTATGAAAATGGGTGGCAGACGTAGGACACGGCGAACGTTAAAGGAAAGATCGGTCAGTTGAGCACCGACTTTTCCCATAAAATAAGGGAGTGACTAATCATCATACGTATGTTTTTCAATTTGCTTTAGGTTGTTTTTTGTTCCAATGGAGGGTTGACACGTGTCTGCACTGACTACCCAGTCTAAATATCAGTAACAAAAAAAATCTGTTTTCTCGCTGGGTTCAGGTCAAAAACTGTGCGCCAGCCTCTTTGGCCCTTCTGATGGTTTGCGCGTCATCCTTCCTTTCCCCTAATCGGGCCGCCTGGCCAACCCGTTAACACACAAAAACGCTGGGCTAGCCCCGGATCTAACCCAGATTGGGATGACTTAGAGCCGTTGTGTACTGCCCTGGCTAAGTCCCAGCTGCATACTTTCCCACACTAAAAAAATTCTCCATACTGAAATTTTCCCATGTTGTGAATAAAAACTGAATTTCAGAGAAATATCCTGCTGCTGTGTACATAATTTACCTAGAAAAAATGTATAAGACTACAAAACAAAAACTGAAAAAAAAGAACTTGACCATAAATTTCCCGTAAGGAAGAATTAGATAACTAAAAAATAAGACTGAAGAAGAAACATCTTGTTGTTCCCCTATGGGAAAATGTAGAAAAAAAACAAAAAATAGAATGAAGAAAAAACTCTGAAGACTGATGCTACTTGTGCTGAAGACTGATGAAAACGCATACAAAACCTGACAGTAACTGCAATAAAAAACAATGATGGGAACATAGATCTTGCCAGAATAGCATACGGCAACAATGATCTTCAAAAGTTGTATCTTAAACTCCGCCCTCGTAAAACAACCACTCCTTCTTGGCTGCTACAACCTCTGGAAGCGACACAGGTGTCAGTAGGCTTGTTAGCGCAGACCCACAAAAAATGATCTTCCTCCGAGAGTTGTATCTTTGAGCGTCAAAAGCATGTATCTGTCGTGGTGGGATTCGACACCACTGACGCCCCATTTGGTCCATTTCCAGCGTGTATCTGATCTAGAAAAATGAAGTGAAGCAATAAATATGAAGGCTAGTAAGATGACAAAATGCAGATAAACTGAAAACTGTATGAACAAACTTGCTAACCTACCTGGGATTTCTTGACAAACTAAGCAACTAGGATGGACAGCTTTATTAGAGAAGACCGAACAAGGACTGAAGTAGCTGAAGGTTTGAATACTCATAAATAAGAAAACGGTCTAAATAAGCAGGACAAGTTTTTTGTGGTTGTAGGCTGTGGTGGACTTAGGACTGAAACAATGAATACTAAATTAAGACTGAACAGTGAATACTAACTAACCTACCTATGTGGTAACACACAAAACTGAACAAAATAACACCTAACACCGAAACTAATAACATAACTAAAAAATGACACCAACCCCTGAGAGTACTTAAAATGATACTAGTGTGGGAGAACTTGTTGAGTAAGGTCTGTTCGGAGAACCTCCACTCCACAACTCCACTCCTGGATTTGGTGGAGTTGCAGTTGAAAACCGCGGAGCAGCTATTTCCTGACTCCACAGCTGCTGAAATTTCATAGAGCTGGTGGAATTCCGAACAGGCCTTAAGTGTGGGACAACTTTGGCTCGGAGATGTGAGATATAACCTGCAGGTACAAAATAAAGGTAAGAAAAAGAGCAGGACTCATTGGAAAATGACAGAGTGAGTAAGCACTAGGGACTTAGACTGATTGACTAGTACACTGACCAATTGACAAAAACTAAAAAGAAACCAAGAACTAAATCACTAACTATACATAATTGGCAAAATTTAGTGTGACTGAACAATGATGCAAGCTCTCTGAACATTGACTGATGAGTCAACTATCTTAACATTGGCTTATAGTCTAACAGAAGATGTGACGACGATCTGAAGATGTGGCACAGATGCGGGTCCCCCGGTGTTCTTTCCTGATCTCGACGAGGAATTTGCGCCCCTCACATTCCTCGAAAAGCACGCGGTCGTCAGTGGCGCAATTGAATTTGACCCTTGAGTGGCATGGGATAAACTGCAGAAAATAGCAAAAAGAAATGGAAAAGGAAGAGCAAAATATAGGCTATCCTCATGCTTGCTGGGGCATGAGATGTTTGCAGATGAGACTGACAAATAGCTAAATTTTAAAGACTGATAGACTAAAAAAGGAAATGAATGCAACAAGTAATGACTAAATGAGAAAAACAAATCTAAGAAAAAGCTAAAGTTGATATAATTCTATCAGCTAAAAGGACTAAGTTTGTATCTGAAGCAGGAAAAAACTGAATTCATACACAAACTAAAAGAAGAAATGAAATGTTTAACTGAACAGGACAACTATCATGCTATCATAAAACATACAGGGAGGTGTTGGTAATATCCACATCATAGCCTTGTAAAAATGAGTGACAAATGAAAATGAAACATAAGGAGAACTAGACTGTGGTGATAAATGAATAACTGACCATGACAGTGAACTAGACTATAGTGATAATTTTTTTTGAAACAGAACTATAGTGATAAATTGAACATATTCAAAACTAAGTTACCACTGGGCTTTCAAAGTCCTCAGACAACCAAATCCCAAAGTTTAAACGCAATGAGCGACGGCCAGCGCAATCGAACCTACAGATTGGGCACGCCATCCCCGTTACATATGTGGCAGAGAAAAAAACTATTTGTTAGCAAAAAGATGACTGAAAAACTAAGAACAGGGACTCACCAGATAACTAATTTAAACTACAGGAATTATAAACACATATCAAGTTTAACAAATTTAAAATGAATGCTGAAAATACAGGAATAACAACATAAACTGGAAATAATAAGCTGAATGGAAACTAACTAGTTAGAATAATAAATGACTTAACTTAAGACTGATAGACTAGAACAAACACTGACCAAATAACTGAAGAGAACTAAAATGAGACACTTAAGATACTGAACAAGCACTGACCAAATAACTAATCACTTAACATATAGTTGAAGAGAACTATAACTGACACTTTGGAGTAATGGACTAAAAACTGGAAATAATCTAGCAAAAAAACCAGTGCAAAAAACTGAAAACCGAAAACTAAAAACTTAGGACTTACAGGAACATAAGGTTGAAAACAGAAATAATCATCTACTAAAAGGCAAGACTCATGAGAGATAGGACTGATGAAAGGTGAAAATGATAACTAAATATGATAAAATGAGGACTGATACTATTACAAAAATTAATATAAGACTGAGAAGGCAAGCTTACTAACTGAGGAACAAAAACACTAATGGCTGGAACAAAATTATAGAAAGGGACTGAAAACGGAAGAATAGACTACAGAAACACTGAATACAAAGATTCTAAAGACACAGAAAACTGAAGAACTATAGATAGAGAGAAAAGAGGGCTGAATAAACAAGACAAAAAAGGTTGTTAAATAGTAAGATGACTCAAGAAACATTGAAAAGTGAAGGATTGAAAACAGAGGAAAGAAACCTGAAGAACTAAACAATTACTAAAGACTGAAGAAAGATGACTGGAAATATATATGAAATAGTTACCGATGACAGGGATGAAGAAGAGATGTATGGGCAAGGTACGTATGCAAACAGAGGAATGAAGCAATTCCAACAGGACAATAGGGACCCTGACCACTATATGGCGCAGAGTGGAGGTCACAGTTCGACTGTCGAGCTATTGAATCCTGACAAGTCACACCCAGATACTACTATAGCGTGACAATTTGTCTAACCTCCTGATTGGATAAGTGATTTTCAGGCACTGTAGTTACAAAAATAATATGAAGTGAAGTTTGCAGCAGTTGAACTTCATTTTAAACGACAACCATTGCCAGAAGAACTAAACAAAAAGTAGGCCCTTTCGCCTTTGGGGTACATCGATCTTTCACAACTGGCGCGCAACCTAGCCGACCCGTCTCCTGGTAGATGTCAATTTCTTCGCGTGTGTTCAAAGAAACCAATTTAGGGGCGCTCTGATTTTTTTACTGTTAGGCTGACCCCTCAGAAAATTGACTTCGAATACACCTTAATTGGAGGCACTACAATGAAAGAAAAATCGCCGTCTACTGAAAAATGAACACCCATGAGCCTGCACTACAGCAAAAAAGAAACCTACACCAAAAAGCAACCAGTGTTCATGCAGGAAAAAGGCCAAAACCTAAAAAAAGCATACTGAAAAATTATAATAGCCAATACATAACAGGTAACGGGAAAAATTCAGAGCTGTCCGTTTTAGCGTGAATAAATCACACCAAAAAATAACCGTGAGCTTGCTCCCAAAACTCGGGCGTGAGAAGCAAAACCATCTCCATAATGAAGGAATTATTTAAGCTGAATAATGTACAAAACATGGTAAAAAACTGAATAATCTAGTACCAAAAACTAGCTCTCATTCACTAAACTGAAAAATAAATAAGTACAGAAAATGTAAATTGTGCGCATGTTTTCATCATGGAAGATGCTACCGAAGAAATAGGATTCAGAACATTCTGTCGTCCATGCTTACATCAACAGAAAGCAGACGAAAATGCAGCCTGAACCATTACTGAACATTGCACAGACCCTCCCACAAAGAAAGAATTCACCAGCAAAATGCCTAAAAATCTCAAATACCTACTTTCACACATACATCACCTGTGCAGTTTTTACGAGACTGCAGAGGAGCCGAACCGCAGATCTACATCCAACACTTCGTAGTCAGCTTAGTGGAATGTTTTGTTTAGTGGTGAAATTGACACTCAACCCTTCTTAGAACCGGAGATCTAGATCCAGAAAAACAACGAGCCGAACTTGGCGATGAAATTTGTGGATTGACTGACATGCACGCATAGGTGGCTGCAAAAAATATTCAGGATTGTTTCTCATGAACCACTCAAAATTGCAGATGTGAATTAAGCTATCGCAAAACGTTCCTACCCAAAAACCACCTAATTGAACAACCCCTGCGACATGGCTCTATGCCGGGCGACCACCACGATGAACTGAATCAAACACGTAAAGAGGCAGAACAGATAGAACAAACAAAAATTGGACAAAGGTAGGACAACAGGGAGACGGAAGTATACCTTGCGCCCACCGGCGCCGCAAATACTACCTCCCGGCGTGGGTGCTTGTTGGCGGCGAGCACGACGGGAGCTCATTGAAGTTCCTCTCCGCCTGGCCCCTGTCTGTGAAGCACGCCCAAAGATACAAGCGCCACGCTCCATCTCCGCTGGCCGACCAACCGCTAATCACCGGCGAGGAGCCCCTTCCTCCGCCGTCTCTGCCCGCCTCGCCAACCCCTTCCAATCCCTCCCCAAAGAAAGACAAAGGCCGCCGCCCTTCGCCCCACCGACTGAATAGAAAATTCAAAAAACACTTGACACGAGACTGAGGACGGAAAATCCGTGAACCCGAAAGCCTAACAACACAAAAAAAATCCACGACACATTGACCCGGTTCACGCGAGACTGAGGGCGTACAACGCGCGGAGATTCGTGTGGATCGGACGGACATAAAAACAACCTGAGACGAATTTAAAAACAGATGACTGAAAAATAGTAAAACTGTAAAATAAACTCCCATTTTCTAATCTCTATATATCTTATGATGTGGGCATCGCTCGTGTCTTTAAGTCAAGTCAGAAAAAAAACTCAAGAAAAGAAAATCTTGAACATCTCATCTACGCTACGCCGTTCGATAAGCAGGCAATGGCCGGGATGGGGCCCTGTGGTGTGGGAAGGGAAGTCAGAAGTTGTCAATGAGCTTGGCGTAGGACGTGGTGACCCTGTTCCCTTCTACCCGCCTGCCCTCGATCTCCCTCCTGCGACATCCCTCCACGTCGGCGCCGGCGCAGATGCTTTTGCGAGGATCAGCGATCCTGTCCCTCCAGTGGCCGTCGGAGAAGTTGGCCTTCCTGGCCTCGGCGACGTCCCACCGCAGCAGCGCCTTCTGCCTCTCGTCGAGGAGGCAGAAGCCCTGGAGGCGCGGCGGCATGGCGTCGTGCGCCGTCCACCAGCGCGCGTGCGCCTCGTCGCTGGCGAACTGCCTGAGCTCGGGCGCGTTCCAGTTGCAGTCGTAGTCCCTGAAGCAGAACCAGGGCTTCATGCCGACGAAGTGCACGGCGAGGACGGCGGGCGGGTCGGCGGCGAGGACGCGGCGCTTGGCGGCGGCGCGCTCCGCGGTGTCGCCCTCCCAGAAGTGCTTCATGTAGTTGGCGCGCGACGGCAGGCGGTGCCACCAGGAGAAGACCTCGTTGAGGTACCCCTGGTCGCCGCCGTTGTAGGACTGGATGTCGGCGATGTGGTCCATGAGCAGCCGGAAGGTGCAGTTGCAGGGCTCCACCACCATGGCGCCCGAGTTGAAGACCGTGCCGTGGTTCCCCGTCGCGCTCACCTCCGGCATGGCGAAGAGCGGCTCCATGGGGCGCTGCACCAGCAGGTCGGCGTCCAGGAACACCACCCGGTCGTACTCCGTCAGCGTCCACAGCCAGAACTTGCTGTAGTTCCACTCGTTGTAGGCGTCCCGCGACGCGCGCGGGTTCCGGATCCGTCGGATCGTCCGCACCTTCCAGCCGGCCGCCTCCAGCGCGCGCCGGTGCCGCTCGCTGATGGTCTCGTCGACCAGAGCCACCATGTCCCGGTCCGACCCCGCCATCCGGATGCTCTGCGCCGCCACCATGGCGCCGCACGCGTACAGCTGCTCCGAGTGGAGGATCGTCGCGTATGCCTCTCGCCGCGGCGCCGCAGACACGTACGTCTCCCCTGCTCGTGTTCGATCAGTCACACTCATTAGTTCACGGCATGCAACACCAATTTGTGGTGACAAAGACATGTGTTGGCGCGGATCGCTGTCGTACCGAGTGCTCTGAGCGGCATGGCCAGCCTGCAGGATCCGACGGGGAGGGCGAGCTTCTGCCGGAGCTCGCTCATGTCCGGCCGGTACAGCCACACGTCGCCGTCACGCATGACCTCGTCCTTGCACCTGAACAGGTTCGGGGCCGGAAAGCACCGGCTGACGACGATCACGTGCGCCGCCGCCCGCCGGCCACGCTCCTCCGACCGGCCCGCGGCGAGCCGCGCCGCGGCCAGCTGCAGGTGCAGCCGCGGCACGTCCTTGGACCAGCCGGCCGCGCCACTGCACGGGAGCTTCACCGCGACGACGTCGTACCCTCCCTCCGGGGCCGGCGACGGCTCCGGCAGGTCAGGGCACACCGGCGCGTGGTACAGCTCCTCCTCGTCGATCCACTCCGGGTACAGGTGCGCCCAGGTGACGTTGCTCGCGACGCGGTCCAGGTGCACCGCGGAGGCCGCCGGCAGCAGCGTCCTCCATTGGTCCATCTCATCCCCGTCGAAGTTCAGGATCCCTACACGCAATCCACCGTCTCCTTCTCGAGCGACCCGTTGCACCGCCATGGAGACGCTCGACCAGTCGACCCTCAGGTCCGACGTGTAGCCGGGGTCCGGCTCGTCGGCGTCGGACGTCCGCATCACCGTCGACATCTCAGGCGACCTGACAGGCGAGAAATTAAGGAATCCATGTGCATGCATGCACTTGCCACCGATCGATCACCAAGATGGGGATTATTATCTGAAATGTTTTGCTCACTCACTGTGTGCTGCGTTGGTCGCCGCCATGGTGGATCGACGGCGAGTGGAGAAGGCCCATGAAGGAACCGCACATGAGGATGAGGAGCACAAGCTTCACGTAGAGCATCTTGCTTCTCAAACCTTCAGATAACAGGGCGCTGAAGCTGAACGGCTTGTACTTGGCGTCCTTGGCGTAACAGCATCCCACGTAGCCCTTCTTGCTAAGACCGTTCCTGGAATTATTAACAGAGATAGTTAGTCACACATGAGCACTTGAGTTTTCATCAAAGACTTAACAAACTTATAAGGTGTAAGAAGTTGAACAACAATTAACCCTTGTGTTTTTACTGAGATGACAATGTCCTCTTTTTTTTTTACGAGTACCCGCAACCGACTTCTGACTGTTATTTCCAGTTTCATGAGCTGAAAGTCACATTCGCACAATCTTCAGTTCTTCACCTACTCTATCAACTAGTACTAGTCATCAGGGACAGTTTAGTACCATATACTCCTGACGGTCCAGGTCTTACATTTCTCGTCATCATCGCTGACTTATTTAGTTGCTATCGCGGTTGCTTTCGCTATATTTTTCAGTATATAGCGAAGTTGAACAACAACTAACCATGTAGTTGGTGTTTTTACTGAGATGTCGATATCACTTTACCTTTTTTACCAGTGGCAATTATCAGACAATGATCGATTTCTGCCTGATATTTCCACTTTCATGACCTGAAAGTCACATATGCAATCTTCAGTTCTTCACCTAGTCCATCAACTACTGGTCATCAGGGACAATTAGTACCATACTCCTGACAGTCATCCATCATGCGTCGCATTTCTCGTCGTTACCGCTGACTTATTTAATTGCTATATTATCGCGGTAGCTTTCGCTATGTATCCTTGACTCCATCAATCTCCTGGCGTGTTGACGGCGTTGTCATGTGCCCCTTTTGCTTGTCCTGCTGCGTCTGTTTTCAGAGGCCGGCTATTCTTCCTTTTACTTGGCAATTGGCATGCATTCATGGAGAATGGAACAATTCTTCAGAGCTGGAGCAGTGTTAACTGTGACTTTTTCTTGGCCAAACAGCTCTGATAGGGTTGCTAAGTCAAAGCAGCTGAGCAGGTGAGCAAACCATGATGTAACTCCTTACGTGATTCGGTGACTGTGATGTAATCTATGTTACTAGTAGTTCAGTTAGATGGCCAAGAAATCTGGTTATTAGACGCCAACTTTGGAGATATGGGTTTTGGTTAGATGTACACGTTGCCCTTATTTATTTATTCTACAAAAATATTACCACCTCTGAAAGTTACTTGTGCCTACTTGCTGTGAAACAAAAACTGTTTTACTTTACTTATAACTACATAATCTGTGTTGCACAACATATGTGAAAATTGTTGGTAAGCTTAAAACGGTGAACCAAAATCACCTAAAGGTGCATGACTTGAGAGAATAGGATAAGCAGGGTGTTTGTGCTGATAAAACCTGTCATGTAATAACTGATCCCACAAGAGAATAACAAGAAAAGAAGGGGAGCAGCAAGACTTGGAGAAGCATACCAAGAACAGTTTGATTTGAATGGCATGCATGGCATTGAGCCGTGGTATCATCGATGCATAGACGATAGGAGGAAGAAAAAACTCTAAAGATGCAGAGAGATAGCAGTGAAGTTTGCAGATGGAGGCAGGATTGAGAGCAGAGCAGCAACTCACAAAGTTCTATCCAGGCGATGCCTCTTCTCTGCATGAGCGCAAGCAAAACCTCCCATCTTGAAGCCAAAGATCTTGAGCATTAACTACCTATTATGCCTCAGGAAGCACGAGGCACCGTCACAATGAACTTTGTCGATGATTCAAAGTACCTATGCTTCACCGGCGCCGTGATCGATCTTCCTTAGTTGTAGAGTTTGTATGCCAACCCAAAAGATTTTACTCTTCAATACACGAAACTGCAGGCGCGATATCACGAGGCAATATATGTGCGCGCACACACCTAGCCGTGTGCATATATATATGCACAAACAAGGTGCAGAGGGTTGTGACCAAGGGGGACTCTCAAGAGGCGAAATGAAAGTTCCAACCTGGTCAAGAAACAAATGAAGTTATATAGAGTTGGCAATTGGCAGGTGAGGAAGCAAGAGACGATGCATGCTTGACAAGTTCCTGCAGGCAGGCGGACCCGGTCCCTTTCACATATGTTTGGAACATGTCGCATGCATGAATGCAAAGGATAATTATTATTAATCCTTGGTCCTGGGCCTACATGCACATATGTTTCATCTGGATTATCTTCCAAACCTAGGACATGGTACTACTTCTGTTGGTCTATTGATGTCTTCTTTGGTTACATGTCCATGTTTCCATTTCACTCACCCTGTCATTTCTTTGCTTCAGGGCAGTCGCCACCTTTGGTTACTTATGTTATGTGCAAAGACAGAGTTGGTGCAACTCATCACAAAAGGGCTCTGGCTGAGATGTACACAAGTGAACCAAAATACTAGCTAGCAGTAGATGTAGATGTACACACAGACACATTGACATTTTTGCTTTGTGGTAAGTTCACCAAACCCAACCCATCTGCCCGGGCATGGCATGTATGCATGTGTTGTGTGTTGGTTGGACCTGAAGCAAAATCCTGAAGTGCCTTTTGAACCAAGGGATTTGATCTGAATCACTGAATGGTTCTCTACTGTTGCTTTAGGTAAACTGCTAAACTTGAAAAAGGGCTCGCGGAGAAGGTTACATGCGTGCATGTGAGAGGGTGAAAGTGCTCTTGGAAAGGCAAAGAGAATTGGAGCATGCAGAAAGTGGGGGTCCAATGTAAGGTTGACTTGACAGTGATTCAAAGATTGAAGGTTACCTGCCACCAAAGTAAGGTTTTCTTTCTTGTTTAGGTGAGGTGTACGCGTAGAATACTTGCGATGTGGAATGTTTGGACACTAACTAAACTACTACTATATCAATCTCAAGTTTACTAGTCAAGATTGTTATGTCAGAGCAAAGACTATGGATCTTATTGGAGAAGGAAAAAAGAAACATTGTGCATGGGCGCCTTGGTGATAACGGAACAGGTCTTGATTTGCTTCCATTTGGAGAGCTCCTTTTTGCTTACCTCACGGGTCAGTTTATCTGCCAAATCTACAACCTGCTCTCCCGTTTTCTTGCGAATTAACAACTTGCTTCTCTGACCTCCCTTGTGTCTGTTCCACGCGTGTTCGTTTACTTCATCTCTTTCTTTCTCCCTCTCCTCTTCTAAATTTCCTGCCTGCAACGACACGCCCTTGGATTTCTTGACATGACAAGATCTAGAACACCAAAAGGTCCTAGCCAACCAAACACGCAAGAAAATGCGTGGAAAAACCTTAGATTTGCCTACGTGGCAGTATAAGTCCATGTACTTATGGTTGTTTTGGCTACACTACACTTGGATAGCTTGGCAAGTCAAGTAATGATGACCACCGAGGTTGGTCAGCAATCGCTAGAACATTGAAGATTGACGACATTCCTATGAACTCACGAGCATACACTCACCTCTATGAATACACGCACATACATCCTGCCCCTATGAGCGCCTCCGAGAGACTGAGCTGACACCAATTAATGTTTTGTTGAATAGATAAACACCTTGTGCGTTCATGCGAAAATTTATAGCAATGAAATTAGCAAAAAATGCAAATTAAAAATACGATAATAATACCACACCACCTTCTAGTCGTGTGAAAACAAGCTTTGAGGTAAGTGAAGGTGGATGCACGTTATATTGACTTATTACACTAATATATTTTTTACATTGTATAAACATTTTTAAAAATCAGGCACATTTTTTGAAACATGTCAATATTTCTTCAAAATGGCGCATACATTTTTGTTAATGGAAATAAATATTTTTCTATTCTGCGTGGATATTTACTTACATTGTATAAACATTTTTTTAAGTTTCATGGACATTTTTTGAAACACGTGAATATTTCTTTAAATTGTCACCTAATTTTTTAATGGAAATAAACATTTTTTTACATTGTATACACATTTGTAAAAGTTTTGCATACATTGTTTTTAAGTGCCGGAACACTTTTTCATTATCACGAACATATTTTTGAAAGTTATCAACTTTTTTTAAACTAAGCTAACAAATTTTCTATACTACGTTAACACTTTTTAAATTCATGGATCTAATTTTCTTAAGTAAATTTATGTTATGAATTATATGTAAAAAAGGGGGGGGGGGGAACGTAATTTGAGTGGCGTCAGCTTGATGACACACGTCTCTACTAGTCCAGCCCACCACCGGCTCCTTTTAGTTGCCTCGCGGGTGATGCAAACATAGGCGCACCCGAGTAAACCGTCAACCCTTTTTAAAACTTATCTTTTGAGAAAAAAAGCAATAAAGCGGACGTGCTACGTGTCAGCTGGCTGATCTTTTTAAAAGATCAACCCAGCCACGAGCCGATCATGCAACAATAGCTTTGTTTCAGAAACATCAAGCGTCGCATCATAGACTATGTTCAGTAAAACTAATGATGTTACAATCACGTGAGCTCGCAGACTCGCGCCTTCGTAACATCAGTGATGTTTCAGAAAAATGCAACACCGGGATGGCCGTGACAGCAGAGGCGCGCGGTGGTGGCCGGGGACGGCTCGGAGGAGGTTGGCAGTGGCCATGCTGAGCTTGGGCGCTCCGCGGTGACACCATGGTGGTGAAGGCGACAGACGACCGAGGAGAGGGAGGAAGGGAAAGGGTAGGCCGGCGACCAAGGGAGGAAGGAGGAGGAGATAGGAAAGAACCGACAACCAAGGAGAAGGAGAAGGAGAGTTTGCTCGCACGCGGCGGCGGCGACGCATTTGGTGGCTAGCGTCTCTTAGTCGCCGCTGTGGGGATCTCAGATGTTGCAACAACGCAGTTGTTTTGGTAGAAGAAGATTGCAACAACATCCCAATTGCAGACCTGGGCTATGAAGATCCGATGGTCACGAAGGCGATCGGCGCGCGCAGAGAGATCCATTGGGTTTTTTTTGGGTCGCGCTAACTGCCACACGTGTGGCAGGAAGTGAGACGCACCACATGTCTCTAATGTAAACAGATTGCCACGTCATCACATGCATGCATGCAGGAATCTTTTTGGATTTTCAGTTTTTAATTTTTTTTTCTCTTAAACGAAAAATCCGATTGAAAATCCGTTTTCACCATTAAATCCCTCGCGATGAGATCTTCGAAACTAGATCACATGTTGATATGTTTTGATGAATTTTTTTTGGATTAAAAGTTGCCATGTCTATTGCATATAAATTGCCATGATGTTTACACTCAAGTTGCCATGATATGTTTCAGCTATTTTCTTCTACATTTAAAAGTAAATTTTGACATTTATAAAACGGGGAATTAAGAAACTAGACTTGCCATGAACCATAAACTAAAATTGCCATGATACATGCACGTAAAATTGTCATGGTTCATACAAAAAATAATTTTCATGGTCAAAGTACTGGAGTTGCCATCATCAAAATACTAAAATTGCCATGATCTACAAACTAAAATTGTCACATGGAAACTTTAGTTTAAGCCCTATGGCAACTGCAGTGTAAACATCGTGGCAACTTCTGGCAAAAAAAAAAATTCGTCGAAACATATCAACATGGGGTCTAGTTTTGAAGATCTCGTCAAGACGGATTTAATGGTGAAAACGGATTTTTAGTTCACTTTTTTATTTAGGAGATACAACATTTTTAAGCCGAAAACCAAAAAAAATTCTGCTGATGTCATCTATTCATACGTGACAAAATGAGTGGTGATGAAGGCGTGTGGGCGATGTGCAAACGCCCACACGTGTGGGCGTTAACATTTTCGTTTTTTTTGAGTGGCAGAGAGATCCATCGGGTGAACGGAAGCGTTTTCTTTTTACAAAAGCAGAGTAAATGGCCCAGCCCATCCACGGCCCAACCACAAGTTCAAAGAAAAAAAAGACTGAGTAACCACGAAACCCATCAGTTTTAGCCCATGGGCTTGACGGGCACCAAGCGGAGACTTCCTTTCGGCCTACCAGCGTTCCTCCTCCGACCCCACTCCCGCACTCACAGGCCGGCAGTGGAGGCTCCCCTCCCCTCCCCCTCCCATGGCGCCACCGCCCCAACCCCTCCACGCCTCATTCCTCTGCTCCCTCGCGCTCGCGCTCCTCCGCGCCGGCCGCCTCTCCGCGGCCTCCCACGTCGCCTCCACCCTCCCGGCCGCGTCCCCTCCAGATGCCCTCCTCCGCCGCCTCATCCCGGCCCTCGCCTCCTCGGGCCTCGCCGCCGCCGCCGTCCCCTTCCGCCCCGTCCCCGGCGACCCGCTCTCCCTCAACTCCATCCTCCTCTCCCACTGCGCCCTCCGCTCGCTCCGCCCCTCGCTGGCCCTCCTCCGCTCCTCCGAGTCACCGGACACCGTCAGCTACAACGTCGTCATCTCGGCCTCGCCGAGCAGGGGCCGCCACGGGGCCTCGCCCCGGCCCTGCTCGCCGAGATGTGCAAGCGCGGCGTCCCGTTCGACGCCGTCACGGTCAACACGGCGCTCGTGGCGCTCTGCAGGGATGGCCAGGTGGAGGCAGCGGCGGCGTTGGCTGAGATGATGGTGAGAGGCGGGGGAATCCACAGGCTGGATGTGGTGGGCTGGAATGCTCTCATTGATGGGTACTGTAAGACGGGAGACATGGAGGCGGCGCTGGCAGCGGCCCAGAGGATGAAGACACAGGGGGTGGGAGTTGATGTGGTAGGGTACAATACCTTGATTGCTGGGCTCTGCCGCGCCGGCGAGGCTGATGCTGCACGGGACATGCTGGAGACAATGAAGAGGGACGGCGTGGAGCCAAACGTAGTGACCTACACGATGTTCATAGCTGAGTGTTGTAGGACGAATGCGGTTGATGATGCCTTCAGTCTGTACGAAGAAATGGTGAGGATGGGTGTCCTGCCGGATGTGGTCACACTCAGCGCTCTGGTTGATGGACTTTGCAGGAACGGACGGTTCTCAGAAGCATATGCACTTTTCAGGGAGATGGAGAAGATTGGGGCTGCGCCGAACCATGTCACCTATTGTACACTGATTGATTCATTGTGGAAGGCGCGGAGGGGCAATGAGTCACACGGTCTATTGGGGGAGGTGGTCTCCAGAGGTGTGGTCATGGATTTGGTCATGTATACATCTTTGATGGACTGGTTGGGCAAGCAAGGGAAGATCGATGAAGTGAAAGACATGTTTCATTGTGCTCTGTCGGATAATCATACTCCCAATGGTGTTACTTATACCGTACTAATCGATGCACTCTGCAGAGCTGGGAATGTTGATGGGGCAGAGCAGATGTTGTTGGAAATGGAGGATAATTCTGTTCGTCCAAATGTAGTTACATTCTCATCAATCATCAATGGTCTTAGTAAACAAGGACTGCTTGACAAGGCAACTGATTACATGAGGAAGATGAAGGAAAGGGGCATTGATCCAAATGTTGTGACCTATGGAACAGTTATTGATGGCTTCTTCAAGTACCAGGAGCAAGAAGCAGCTCTTGACTTGTACCATGAAATGCTTTGTGAGGGTGTGGAAGTTAATAAATTTATTGTTGATTTGCTGGTGAATGGTCTGAGGAAAAATGGGAAAATGGAGGAAGCTGAAGCATTGTTTAGAGATATGAATAAACGTGGTATGCTGCTAGACCATGTAAACTACACCACTTTGATAGACGGGCTCTTTAAAATGGGTAACATGCCGGCCGCTTTCAAAGTTGGTCAGGAGTTGACGGAGAGAAACTTGTTGCCTGATGCTGTTGTCTATAATGTGTTTGTCAATTGCCTTTGTATGCTTGGGAAATCTAAGGAAGCAGAATCAATTTTGAAAGAGATGCAAACTACAGGTTTAAAACCCGACCAAGTGACATATAATACTATGATCACTGCACAGTGCAGGGAAGGGAAGACTGCCAAAGCTCTAAAGCTCCTCCATGAAATGAAGAAGAGTTCCATAAAGCCGAACCTCATCACATACAGTACACTTGTTGCGGGTCTTTTTGAGGTTGGTTCTGTCGAGAAGGCAAAGTTTTTGTTAAATGAGATGATTTCTTCTGGATTCTCTCCGACCTCTCTGACTCATCGAAAGGTGCTGCAAGCATGCTCCCAAAGCGGGAGGCCAAACATGATTTTGGAAATTCATGAATGGATGGTGAATGCTGGGCTTTCTGCTGATATCACTGTCTATAATACACTTCTGCGTGTTTTGTGTTATCATGGAATGACAAGGAAAGCTACAGTTGTCTTGCAAGAGATGTCAGGAAGAGGAATTGCCCCAGACACCATCACATTCAATGCTCTAATTCTTGGTCATTTCAAGAGCACCCATGTAGACAATGCCTTTGCTACTTATGATGAGATGCTTCGCCATGGGGTGTCACCGAACATAGCTACATTCAACACGCTCTTGGGTGGGCTTGAGTCAGCTGGAAGAATTGGAGAAGCAGATAAGGTGCTGAATGAGATGAAGAGAAGGGGCTTTGAGCCCAGCAATCTGACTTATGACATACTGGTCACAGGATATGGAAAACAAAGCAACAAAGTTGAAGCAATGCGGTTGTATTGTGAAATGGTGGCTAAAGGCTTTCTTCCAAAAGTAAGCACATACAATGCACTCATAAGCGACTTTGTTAAAGTTGGAATGATGAGTCAAGCTAAAGAGTTGCTCAACGAAATGAACAAGAGGGGTGTTCCACCCACATCCTGCACTTACGATATTCTTGTGAGTGGATGGGCAAAGCTTAGAAATGGTACAGAGGTGAGAAAATTGCTCAAAGATATGAAGGACAAAGGATTTAGTCCATCGAAAGGCACTCTTAGTTCTATATGCAGAGCATTTTCAAAACCAGGAATGACCTGGGAAGCTCGTCGTTTACTTAAAAAGCTTTATAAGGTTTAGGAGTGTCAAGCATTGATTTCTCATCTACCAAGCAAGCATAGATGATGGTCTGATTGAGACTGTTCTTAGTATGACCACGGCTCGCGACACGCCGTCAAACGTGACAAGAAGCTACTGGCAGAGATAATCGCCGAGTCACCTGTAAGTGTGTCTGGTTCTCTGTTTAGTTGGGTTGAATTCGATTTAATCAGTTCAATGTAATGTTGTTGTTGTGGTGTTTTTGATCTATAAGTAGTTAACAGCTTTCTTAACACGCTCTGTATGACAGTGCTGCTTCAGTAGCAAGTGTGGTGATGCTTATCTCGCAGAATTTACTTTTGCAGGATGACCCTTTGAATGAGCGGAAGATCATGAATTATGTGAAAGACCCCCCCAGGCTCCAGAGGCATGTGATGTTGGCATTTTGTTTCCTCTTATTTGTATTGCTAGTTGCTAACATATTCCTTTGTGGTATGTGATTCTAATAATTCCATGTTTCTCTGCACTGCTTGCTTTCCAGATGGCCACATTTCTGTAACAGAGGAGTCAGAAGGAGGTGCACCCTGCTCATATGAACCTTGTCAAAGTTATTACTCCCTTCTTCGAGTGAAATTAATTGACGCGGCTTTCAAGTTGCGTCAGTTAATTTGGATTGGAGGGAGTATCAGTTTATCTGTGAAGAGCTACCCTTCATTCGTAAGGAGCAGATGTGAGCTTCTGAAATTATTAGCTACCGCACGTGTTCTCCTTTTATTTGTTTTGCTAGTTGCTAACGTTGTGAATCTGACGGTACAAGGCATGTTTAGCCAGCAGCCTGGTAAACACCATTATTGAACTTCTGAGAAGCAAGCAGCAGATATCATTTACAACCAGGTGACTATTATGAAGTTTGATACACTTTGTTTTCTGAACACTCATATTCATGGTTGTTTTGTGTTTTACTCTGTTCTCTCATCAAACACTAATACTCTTGGAACTGGCACCTGATTGATAGGATCATGGAACTGAATGCATCTCTCACGTGAAACTTCAACCTCTCTGTCTGTGTAGGTTCTAAGGCAGTGAGGCTTCTGACGGAGAAAATCGCAGGAGGCTTCTTCTTCTTTACTCTGCCTGGCCGGAGCACAGGAGGAGAGCAACCAGAGGTGGCGGCTCGCTGCTCTGGGGTTCTTCAGCATAGATTGTTCTTGGATGTGCCGTTTAGCGACCGGCTGCTGCAGTGCTGCTACTACACCTCCTGGTGCGTTTATATTTGTTGTGTAGGTCTATTTGCGTTGGGTAGAAGTTCTTTGTCTGTAATCGTGGGTTGATTGGTACTAAATCGTGTGTAAGTTTGCCTCCAGCAGGCCATAGCAACAGTGATACGAGATCCTGACAGACCGGACAAATTCACATGGCCATGTGCCGCCTCTGGAACCTACTCGGCGATATCCACTTGCAACCGGCTGTGCCAAGAACTACCGGTATGCCATTACGCCTCTGCCATATGGAGAAGTTGGGCGCCAGTCAAGTGGAAGATCTTTACTTGGTTAGCTGCACAATACCGCATTTGGACATCGGACACGTGCCCGGCATGGGCTGCAAGACACGGCCTCGGCATGCTTCACTTGCCTGCAAGAGGAAGACAACGTTGACCATATTTTCATGCAATGTGTCTACGCACAAGAAATGTGGCACCGCTGTCTTGATGCTATACAACTGCCGATCCAGAGGCCAGCGACAACGGACACATTCTTGGGATGGTGGATGCTCCACGGACAGCAATTCTGCAAAGCTGGGAAAAGAGGTTTCGACTCCTTTGTTATTTGCACAGTGTGGTCCTTGTGGAAGCAAAGAAACGCTCGCGTCTTCGCCCGAGCGGAGCAGCAAATGGACGCGCAAACGTTGGCCGGTAAAATTCTAGATGAGATCAAAGAATGGAAGCTGGCACTTGGGGTGGTTGGAGGATTACAACGATTTGTGAGAGAGTAGTTTCTTGTTGCTAGTTGGAGTGGGTTATGGTCTCGGGTTGTTCGCAACTGATCTCTTGTAAATTGTGGTTTTCTTTCTTCTATAAAAAATACGGTACGCAATTTGCGTACTCTTGAAAAAAAAAAGCATGACAGAGATAAATAGTGTACAGAAATCTAATGGTAGCATATTACTCCTATTTACCATTTAAAGCAAAGCTGACATATAGTCAGGACTTGAGCTCAGGATCGATCACACCCGTATCTGTATCAAAGATTCCAAGATGGGATGTGATTCGATAGTCGATACGCTCTCTGGTGGTGTCACCAATTAAAGCCCATGTGGCAGACCAGATCCGTGGAATTCAAATTGGGTTATGCAATGAGTTACTACAGGTAGGATCGAAATTGTGAGGTGTGCGATTATGCCAGGCCTCTTTCATTTGCATGAATTTCAAAATTCGGGAACAAGAAAAATACATGATTGAAATTTTGAACTAGAGAGTGTTTGTTGCCACACAAAAAAAGAATTGTAAAAAAAGGTTGGAGTGGGTGCTAGATTTCTCATGGAATATGGTATAAATGATTTCTTAGAAAAAAAAGTCCTATAGGATCCAACCCTTCGAATCAAAGGACACAACATAAAAAGAAACCAAGGATTCTAATTCTCTAAAAATCCTATGAATTTCTTCGAATCCAACGAGCCCTTGCATGATCCGGATATGTTATTCCGCATTGATGGTAAATGCCGAAGTTATCAAGTGGATGAGGTGGTTAATTCAATAGCAGGTCAACTTCCGAAGGCACGCCTGCGGATATGCGTGATCGACTGATGTGAAAATTTCGAAATGGTATCCAACTCAGGTAGGAGCACGATTTCACCGAGCATGAATTCCGTGGCCCCGACGGATAATTGTACTGCCGAGAGTACTGATCTTTCCCGTGACAGACATGTAAGTAACTGGTGGTAATTCTGTACTACTACTACTACTCCAGGAGGGCCTGTTTCGGTCTCTTCCTGTCGTCAAATAATTGTGCAAATCCGGCCTAGAACGTACGTAGCCGTTTGGGTTTCGCACCATCCGAATTTTCAAACAGCAGCAGCAGCAGCCCCTACCCTACCCTGTCGTACATACATGTTCCACGGAACCCCTGCTTTTAACAATGCCCCATTTAGATCGCCGGCCGTGCCGCGCACATGATTGGTTTTAACCACAAGTTCTCGCTGAAACGAGATATAGCAAATTGTGCATGTGCAATGCCGTGATGGAATGGAAGCACCGAACCGCGACTAAACCGAATGTACATAAAATACACATGACATGACCAAGCATAATTAGTAGATATACTTTTGTAGCAAATACAGTGGACGTGTTTGGTTGCCTTTTTCAACAGTACCTGCATTTCATCCCCGTCTCAACCTAGCTTGGTTGAGCAAAAACAGGCAACAAACCAACATTTGCATGTTGTTTGGTTGTCTACATTGCATCAATGAGTACTTCAACGCTGGCTGTTTGGTTGCCTGCATATATGCTTAAGAGCTGAGCAGATGTAAACTAGAGTTGTTTAGCGGCATACAAATTTGTGTTCTGCTCACCCCATTCAAATATGATGGCCTTACCACCACATTGGCAACACAACAGAGACACAACTAACAACAGCTAAAGAGGCAAACAATGACAATAAACAACGAACATAAAGATAAACATCAGATTAAGAGGCATACTAATATACTAGGGCCATAGTTAAAGACAGCAAGGGCATCGCCCTCGGCTTCACATCAGGGTGCTGATCCTGGCCAAAATATTAATAAGTTCCCAACACAAGTTCAAACCATCACCATCACCATGACCACAAACTACTATAGCAGTTACATACTACGACTGGGTACTTAACCGACGATCTAGAGAGCGCGGGTGAATTCGCCGATGCAGCTATGCTTGGTGCAGCGCACCTTGCACATGATCGAGTTGTCATGATTGTAGATCCGCACCTTCAGGCCCACGCCGGAGATCCGCACGACGATGAGGTCGCCGGGGATGATCCTATGGTGGCGCCAGAAGTACTGCCAACCCCGCTTAAGCACCATCCGCCCCTCGAAGCTCTGGACCTGAACCCAGAACTCGCACCACTTGTTGGCTGACAGCCTGACAATGCGCGGGGGCTTGATCACCAGGCACTGCTCCATGACCTCCTTGAACTTGGGCAGGATGACGAGCATGGCGAGATCCTCCTCGTCCTTGATCTAGACGTAGAAACACAGTGGCTCTTGGGACCCCTCCTCGTGGTCGGTCCTCGAAGATTGTCCCCTTTAACGCAACTGACTTATGAAGGTAGCCCTGCCAGGCATGTCCGCCCTCTTGAGCCAGCGGTTCGTTGGGATGAAGTCTACGATGCCAACCACGACCCGAGCTCCTCGACCGACCCTGCCCACTCCGTCTTCATCACCTTGTCATGTAAGATGACATGGGTTAGTAACAGGGCACTGGGATCAGACACTGATTAGTGGTACTTGCCGAAGAGCATGTGTCACTGATGAGTGGCACTTGCTCATGGGCAACATCCACTAATCAGTGCAGTTTGCAAAACATGATCAGTGGCACTTGTGAAGAGTAATTATCACTGATGAGTGGCATTTGCTCATAGGCGACAACCACTAATCAGTGAACATCATGGCCATGATCTAAAGCTAGCAGAGAAAGTTGTGACCACTTCCACATTTGGCAGCATGCTACACTGGTATTAGTACCTAAACGAGGAAACATAGTGGTCCTACAACGTGTATGAGCATGCAAATTTGTCCTAACTATCATGAATGGCATGCACGTAATGATCACTTCCACATTTGGCAGCATGCTACACTGGTATTAGTACCTAAACGAGGAAACACGGTGGTCCTACAACGTGTATGAGCATGCAAATATGTCCTACCTATCATGAATGGCATGCACGTAATGAAATCATGCAACAAACCATGCCTAAGCCAGCACCAATCTAGCTTCAAAAGCAAACACAAACCCCACCTATAAACATCATGAACATGTAACTACCTATCATGCAAGAACCAATCTACCCTACCTATGAATTACAATGTAACTACCTATGAACAAGAACCAATCTACACTGCCTACAAACAACATGAACTTGAACACCATGAATAGTAGCAGCCAAGAAGGAATACACTAGATTTGGTTCGATGCAAATCGAGTCGAATCCAGTCGATGCCTAATGCAGAAAACCCTAATCTACACATGTACGAGCAGAGTGGGAATTAGTACCTTACTGGAGCGGGTGGAGTTCGACCGTACGCCGGTGGGGGAGAAAACCCCAGCAGGAAGGAGATGGCGGGCGAAGAGGACGAGGAGACGGTAATGTCGACGGCTGTCGGCATTGCCCCGGTGCTCCTGGCCACGCGGGAGGAAGCGGGCGCCATCGTCCATGGCCCTGACGTGCTGCCTGGAGAAAAACCTTGAATGGGGGTAAAAAAACCCACACCCACATGGGTCCCGAACAGCGACGCGATCGCCGCCCCCTCCGGCGTCACCATCGAACCCAGGACCATGAGGTCCGAATATGGCGGCGGAGCCGGAGCAGCCGACACCGCATTGGCCGGACGAGGGGGCCTGGTGTAGATGGGCGATGACGCGCGGAGGGCCACCCTCAGGTCAACGCCGGAGTTCGCCAGGCCGACAATCCACCTCTCATTGATGCGGGTGCCACTGGCCTTGATGTGGGTGAGAGGACGACACGACGGCGGGCGAGCCATCGAGGGAGAGGAGAAAAATGGGCGGTGAGGAGAGGGGGAGAGTGGTGTGAATGGAGCATGGACGGTGATACGAGAGAGATGGGAGTTATTGAGACATCCCATCCATCTCCCGCGCTCTCCGAGGCGTGCAACCAAGAGCCACGCGTGGCCGCATCGAGCCTTGCTGCCGAGAAACTACCGATTCGGCAGTAGCTCTCGGGCCTGCCCTGGGACTGCTTTAAGTTCTGTGCGGCCCGAGATGTAGATGCAGCCCAGGCAACCAAACAGCCTGTTTTCTTCCGGCGCGGGCCTAGTTGAGCCTTATGCATGTTGGGGAATGCAGCATACAATTTCAAAAAAATTCCTACGCTCACACAAGATCTATCTAGGAGATGCATATCAACGAGAGGGGGAGAGCATCTTCATACACTTGAAGATCGCAAAGCGGAAGCGTTTATCAACACGGTTGATGTAGGATATATGCCCTAGAGGCAGTGATAACAATTATTTTGTATCTCCAAGTTTGTAATGAATGTTTATGTTTCATGCTATAACTGCTATGATTCCCGAGTCTGCAATAACACGAGGCTCGGAGGGAAACTCATATGCACGTGTGGTATAATAAATGGTAAAATGTATTCCTTGTCTTGCCTCTAAGACTGGCTCAAGTATTGCATGATGATCCTGTTTTCCTGATCAAGGGCATGTCTATGCTGGCAATTTTGAGGGCACGATGTTAGTAGAATACTTGTGTTGGATCAACCCAAATTGATGTTATGTTATGAGATACATTCATCACAAGTTAATGGTTAATAACACAGAGAAGTTAATGTTTGCATAATTCCTTGGACCATGAGAGTATCGAGTTCCTTCGTGCTTGCTTCGTGAACTTTGGGGTTTGTTAAACGTCATCCGTAAATGGGTGGCTATTACGACGGCTGTCGGTGTCAAAACCGGTGGATCTCGGGTAGGGGGTCCCGATCTGTGCGTCTTAGGCTGATGGTAACAGGAAGCAAGGGACACAATGTTTACCCAGGTTCGGGCCCCCTCGATGGAGGTAAAACCCTACTTCCTGCTTGATTAATATTGAAGATATGGGTAGTACAAGAGTAGATCTACCACGAGATCGTAGAGGCTAAACCCTAGAAGCTAGCCTATGATGGTATGATTGTAATTGTGATCGACCTTCTAAGGACCAACCTCTCCGGTTTATATAGGCACCAGAGAGGGCTAGAGTTTATATGGAGTCGGTTACAAGGAAGGAAATACAATATTCGGATCGCCAAGCTTGCCTTCCACGCCAAGGAGAGTCCCATCCGGACACGGTTCGAAGTCTTGAGTCTTGTATCTTCACGCCTCAATAGTCCGGACGATGTATATAGTCCGGCTGTCCGGATACCCCCTAATCCAGGACTCCCTCAGTAGCCCCTGAACCAGGCTTCAATGACGATGAGTCCGGCGCGCTGTCTTGTCTTCGGCATTGTAGGGAGAGTTCCTTCTCCGAGTACTCCAAAGTAATTATCAACACTTGAACCATGTCCGGATCCACAAAATGATCTTCACATACCACCGTAGAGAGAATGGTATTTCACAAATGCAATCTGCTGACAACTTTTTAGGCAACACGACGTGTCATTACGGTCGGGTCATTATTTGAACCATTTTCCCACAACCAGCCACAGCGCACATTGCGAGGCGGTTTCCTTGACACGTCTTGTCGAAGCAGAGATCGTTTCCCCTTATCACGGGATTCTCATCAATACAAGTATGGGAAATCCCACCACGCCATCAACCGTGGCGCTTGGGAAGCAAGCGATTCCCAACGAGCAAGTGGGGAGGCACACCGCTTTCGCCGCCTCTATAAAGGGATAAGAGTTCCCCATTTTTACCCACGCCTTCTTCCTCCTTTGCCCACTCTTGCCCCCTCGAGCTCCAGCGCCCAAGCCCAAGTCTTCTCCGCACAACTAAACATGTCCGGAGCAGGAGACAAGTGGGTGGCTTCCACCGTGAGGGAGAAGCACATCGCAAATCTTACAAGGCACCGGAGAAGAAGGCCGAAAAGAAGGCGCTGGGGACCAGGAAGGGTCTCCGGCGTAAGGTTGTGCCGGAAGCCTCGTTCGAAGACGACGAGGAACACTCCTCCCCTGAAGAGGAGGAGGAAGAAGAAGAAGCCGCCCCATCCGGAAAGGATGAGGGGCCTGAGGAGACGGGCCATGGGGCCGGGAGAGGCCCTCGACGCAAGGCCGTCATACCCACGTCGTCCGATGACGACGAAACAGATTCCTCTCGCGGAGGCGGGGGGAAGCAAGAAGAAACTCTACCTTCCCGTGCTGGGGAGGAGAAAAAGAGGAAAGCCGCCCCGGAGGGGGAGGCTGGGACGCCCAAGAAGGGAAAGACGTCCCTTCCGGACTACTCCACCACGGCCGCTCATAGCGAGGAAGAGTGGCTTCCCAGGGGGAAGCCCCTAGCGCGATCGTAAGTGTCCGCACTCTATCGTGATTTTCCTTCATAGTTGTTTTAATAACGCCGAACATATATGCAGTCCGCCAGGGCTCATCCGGAGGTGTCGTCTTCGGATGGGTCTCGAGCGCCAGAGATGAACTGCTTCCCGACGGCCACCACTCCTCACCGCGGATGACACGGAGGTGTTGTCCCGAAGGTTCCCCGAGTGGGGGGAGGTGACCCTGGAGACGCCCCAAGGCGGAGTTCCAGATGCCGGACACGCGGGGTTCAAGATCCCCGCGGATAGCGTCGATGAGAGCCGCAGCAAGGCGGACTCTCGACCGAACACCGTTCCGGAACCCTTGACGGTTCCGGATTTAGGCGGGCAGCCCCTCGTTAGGGAGGGCGAGCCGTCCGTGCCGAGGACTTCCATCGCACCAGCGGCGCCAGATAGTCTGGTGGAAGCGCTTCGAGGCACTTCCATGGATGACGAGCACCGTACTCTTATGAGTGCGGTGATTCAAAAGGGGTGATTCAAAAGGTTCTGTCCGCCAAAAGCGGACTAACCGAAGCCTGCACAAGCCTCCTGACGGGCTTCGAGGTAAGTAATAAAAATGTGTGAAATTACCACCCGATAGGTAGTAGCCCCTGATACTCTCTTTGGTGTTCAGAAAGAAATGCCAAATGGAGGGTCAATTATAATCCGCAGGAGTCTAATACGCGTTTATGTGAATAAGCAGGCCGTGCTGCTTGCCGCTGCTGCCCGCACAGCCGAGGTGGCCGAACTAAAGCGGGACCTGGAGCAGGCATAGGGAGAGCTCGACCTCACGAAGAGGCGGCTCGAAGAGAGCAAAGGTGAGTGATTATCCGCTCTTATGTATGTAAAGATAGATGAAATTGTTTAGTCTGACGATGAAGCGTCGTGGATCAGGTAATGTGGTCCACCGCCAAGTGGCATCCTCAAGAAGGCGCTACTCGAGGTCAAGACAAGGCGGCCTTGGAATGCAAGGAGCGCGAGAAGCAAAGTGCTAGAGTGGGCGAGACAAAGAAGAGCTCCAGGACCTCGGCAAGAAGTTCGAAGTTCGTGGAGCATGATTTGAAGATGAAAGAAGCCGAGCCATGCGAAGGCCCTTGTGAGTATGAGAGACGCCAAGGCCAAGCCGAGAAGGCACAACAGGAAATCCAGGAGGCCAAAAAGATAACGGCGGTGGTAAGAAATTCTTTATGCAAAGCAAACATGTGGAGGAGGCGCTTTTACTTACCCGAATTCGAGCTCTCGGGGGCATTCGCAGATCTGCCACGCAAGCGTCTCGACGCCACAGAGTTCTACCGTGTCGAGGAGGAGCTCAACGGAGAAGCTGTTCTCGTCCCGATGTCGGGGCCAAACATCCGATGCCTTTCCGAGTGACCAATCAAGCAGTTGGTCGAACTCCTGTGGCGGCCGAAGTGGCTATGAAAGATTTCATAGTCCGGATGTGGCCTGGTGTGCCCCTGCCCACTAGCTACTTCGGCCTGATCAAGCGGATGGTGAATGCCTGTCCGCGGCTTGAAGTAATCAAGCGATTCGTTTGCATTGAGGGTGCCCGCCAGGCCTTTGCCCGTGCGAAGGTGCATTGGGGCAAGCTGGATGCGGAGAAGCTGGTGAAGGATGGGCCGCCGGAGGGCAAGGCGCATCGCCATCCCGAGAAGTACTATGATGGCGTTATGAAGGGTGCTCGTCTCGTGGCAATTTAATGTACTAAAGACAAGATCTTTGACTAAATGTACCTCTGCCATGTTGTAATTTAAGGACGGAGTTGCCTGTGCCATGTAGCACTGTTTTGATTTAAAATATTACCATCTGTGCGGCTGTTTATAAAATTCTGAAAGTAGGCCAGTCGTCGGCTTCCGCTCCCACGTACCTAGTACCGAGGTGTTCCTGGAAAAACCCGGATACTCTTTATCCAAATGTTGGTCCCTTAAGGAGGTATCCGGTATTAACAAGGCAATCAGACTATGTGGCTTTATAACTTTCACTTAGCCATAGAAGTCTATAATTTTAAATTTGGTGAAGCCCCTAGAATTCGGAGGGTCAATTGGGGCGCTTATATACGCCTAAATCGGACAAGGCCGATTCATCGCCTAAAGCGGAAAAAATCTTTAAGGATTTTAAGACCTCTCGAACAATGACCAGCTCTCGCCTCATCATGCCGGTCAGTTTTTGGCTTGCTCTCATCGAGGTGCTCGTCCGAAGAACCGGGACACAATCGCAGAGTTCTCCTGCGCTACCTTAGCCGATATAACGGAACGTAAGGTACCAAAACAAGGGAGCCGGGCTAACCCAATCAGAGACCCAAGACAAGATTCGGAGCTGATGCATATAGTGCTATAAGTTCGGGGTGCCGCACTGTTTAAAGTGTTCGGACTTTATTTGCCGCAGAACGGGGCGCCATAGGAAGCCCCTGGCAAACGGACCGTACCAAAGTGTACGGATGCAATATCAAAGAGACATTTGTGAAAAATGTTCAAATAAGAATAATGAGCTGACGCTATGTATAATCTCCCATTGATAAAAAATACGTTTAAGCGTATGTTTACAATGAATGCATTAAGCGGAGATAAATAGGACTATTTAACACGTCCTATCCTAGGGCAGGCCGCATATGGATATATAAAACAGGTATAACGATCGTAAATAGATTCCACCTGGGTGTTTCCTTCTGTGCGCGAAGCCTGTTGCCTCCTTGGTTTTCTCTCCTATGTAAGTCCGACAATCCGGCTCTTCTGAAGAGGCTGCTTTAAAGCAATGTCCTTAAAAAGAAGAAGGACAGGTTATGAAGGTATGTGGCGGTTATCCCACACTGTTGACTGAGTCGTTGTTCTGCCTCCGCCTACGCCCATGGTATCTTGAGTGCGTAATTGTGTACGCGTGGCATGAATGCTGCTTTGATGGGGTTTAAGTGGAGGCCGGACTGCTAGTCGCGCTCTTGGCGTGCCTGATGATCTTGTTGCGGGGTGCTCTGGACTCTCTTGACGGTGCTTGAAGTTGTTGTCGCCGGATTGGTTTGCCGGAGGAGGCCGCATTGTACTTCCGCCGCGAGGGCTGCAGTATGCTCTTCTGTTTGGAGAGAGCGGTCCATATTTCCGTTCACTGTTATGACCCCGCGTGGTCCTGGCATCTTGAGCTTGAGGTATGCGTAGTGTGGTACCGCATTGAATCTAGCGAATGCGGTTTGTCCGAGCAGTGCATGGTAACCATTGCGGAAAGGGACGATATTGAAGATTAACTCTTCGCTTCGGAAGTTATCCGGAGATCCGAAGAACACTTCCAATGTTATAGAGCCCGTGCAACGGGCCTCTACTCCAGGAATCACACCTTTAAAGGTGGTTTTGGTGCCCTTGATCCTTGAAGGGTCAATGCCCATTTTGCGCACTGTGTCCTGATAAAGCAGGTTCAGGCTGCTGCCACCGTCCATAAGGACTCACGTGAGGTGGAATCCGTCAATGATTGGGTCTAGGACCAATGCGGCTGAGCCGCCGTGACGGATGCTAGTAGGGTGATCCCTACGGTCAAAGGTGATCGGGCAAGCTGACTGAGGGAGTCCTGGATTAGGGGGTGTCCGGATAGCCGAACTATAACCTTCGGCCGGACTCCTGGACTATGAAGATACAAGATTGAAGACTTCGTCCCGTGTCCGGATGGGACTTTCCTTGGCGTGGAAGGCAAGCTTGGCGATACGGATATGTAGATCTCCTCCCATTGTAACCGACTCTGTGTAAACCTAGCCCTCTCCGATGTCTATATAAACCGGAGGGTTTTAGTCCGTAGGAGGAACAACAATCATACCATAGGCTAACTTCTAGGGTTTAGTCTCTCTGATCTCATGGTAGATCTACTCTTGTACTACCCATATCATCAATATTAATCAAGCAGGAGTAGGGTTTTACCTCCATCGAGAGGGCCCAAACCTGGGTAAAAACATCGTGTCCCTTGTCTCCTGTTACCATCCGCCTAGACGCACAGTTTGGGACCCCCTACCCGAGATCCGCCGGTTTTGACACCGACATTGGTGCTTTCATTGAGAGTTCCTCTGTGCCATCGCCATCAGGAAGGATGCCTCATCCCATATTTAAAGACTTCATTGTTGCTAAAGGAGCTTTGGCTATCGGCCAAACTCTCCGGCTAGGCGGTTTTCTTATGACCGCCTGTTCGGCCGCCGCGCCGACGATGACTTCTCGGGTCATCGAAAGCAATCTTCACGTCAACTCGGAACTTGCCGAGCAGTTAGATCCGACGGAGCTCTCTTCCTTAAACGAGCTCCTGGATCGCATCGCCGCCTTGGGAGTCGCTACAGACTATGATCAGATTGGGCCTGAAGCCGATCTGAGAGAGATTAACTCTCCTCACGTCACCCATCATGTTGCTGTGGTGGAGGAACAATGTGGCGACCCTTCATCTATCTTAAGGACTAGCTATGTCCGGATTCCCGATCCCTCCAAGCCGGATACCCGCGGAGGGGAGGACGTCACTCAAGACCTGAACTTAGAGTCACGCAACGGGCTAGATTCATTGGACAACATCCAAGAATCCAAACTTCCGAGTTCGGAAACTCCTTGGCCCTTGAGCCTCAGATTGGGTGAGGTTTCGGATCTAATTCCACCCACCCACCCGAACATAGGCAATCTATCCAAAATTAGGCAAGAGCCCGAGGAAACAGTACATCATTACTGGGCCAGATTCCTCCTGATTATGAACATGATAAAGGACTGCCGTGAGGAAGACGCAATTTCATTCTTCTGCAGTAATTGCATGGACAAGGGAATCCTCAACGCCATAGGTCGCCGTGAAATTACACGCTTTGCTGACTTGGCGTCCATAGTATGAAAGTACTGTGCGATGGAAAGTGCCTGGAAAACCGAAGTAAGATTTTGGGACAATCCGGCCCTGAATACAAACCCAGTCCGAAATAAAAGGGTTCATTATCACCAATCACCCGGGTTTAATACCAAAAAACAAAAAACCCCTACGGGGCATGGAACCGTACTGGAGGGATGGCTCAACGGACCCTGTAAAATTCATAGTACAGAGGGCGCCACACCAACTCATAGCCTTAGAGCATGTTGGATACTCTGGCAGGTGGCCAAAAGTGGCGAAGAGCTTCTAACCCCAGAATCCACACAGCACCAGCCCAGGGATACCAGTACGGTATTAACAGTCTTCGAGACTTTCGCATCAAACAATATGCGAAAACAAACACCCTGCAGCCTTGCCGAAGTCTACCAAGTAGCAATACCAAGTAGCAACAATAAATCCATGGAGTGACACGGCTATTACCTTCAATGCCAGTGATGAACCTAAATTCCGAACAGCCCCAGCACCAGCAGCATTGGTCCTCAGTCCAATAGTGGACGGCTTTCGCCTTACCAAGGTACTCATGGACGGTGGCAGTGGATTGAACCTCATTTATGAGGAAACCCTTCGAAAAATGGAAATAGACTGGAGCCGCATTGAGCGAAGCAGCACAACCTTTAGAGGAATAATACCCAGTCGGGAAGCATGCTGCACAGGAAAAATCACACTGGATGTGGTGTTCGGCACGCCGGATAATTACAGGTCTGAGGAAGTCACATTCCAAGTGGCCCCGTTCAGCAGCGGATACCACACTCTATTAGGGCGAGAGGCATTCACAATTTTTCAAGCTATACCCCATTACGGGTACATGAAGCTCAAAATGCCCGGGCCCGACGGAATCATCACTCTTGCTAGTGACCCGGACATAGCACTCCGTGGCGAAAATAAGACAACCGCACTAGCCCTTGAGGCACTATACGAAGCCCTAGCGGCCGAGGAACTGACTGCGCTGCGCTCCACGGTGAACAGGGACGATGTGATACTCAATAAAAGATCCAAGTCCACCTCCTTTAAACCAGCGGATGAAATAGTCAAATTCCAAGTCCACCCAACGGACCCTACAAAAACGGCCTCCATCGGGGCACAATTAAACCCTGATGTAGACGCCAAGACTACGAGAATTCCTACGAAAATTGGGACATTTTTTCCGGCACCCTTCAGACATGCCAGAATCCCACCGTTGGCCGAAAGCATAGCCTAAACATCCTAAAAGGATTCAAGCCAGCCAAACAGGCTCTTCGGCGTTTCTCCAAACCTAAGAGACAAGCCATGGGAGAGGAGCTAGCCAAACTATTGGAGGCCGGATTCATCAGAGATATAAAACATCCGGACTGGCTAGCAAACTTGGTGATGGTACCAAAGAAGGACAAATCCTGGCGCCTATGCGTCGATTTCAAGGACCTCAACAAGACTTACCCAAAGGATCCCTTCCCCCTCCCCCACATCGATCAAATTATCGACGCTACCGCAGGACACGATTCATTGTGTTTCCTCGACGCATACTCCGGCTACCATCAAATTAAGATGGCAGAGCCTGACTGATGAAGTCATGTACCTAGGGTAGGGTCATGGACCTGTCCAAGGTACCCTCCCCAAGGACACCTCTTGAAGAAACTACCTTTCAGTCGACCTGGAAGGGTTCCACTCAACGGACTTGAAGACACTCGACCATGAAGCCAACCACTCGACCGCCAGGAGATCTACAGTCAGTCTGCACACAAACGGTCGGTCATTAAGTGGCTTTATGGCCATCATAGCACTTTATGTAGGACGTTACCAAAGAACTCCTATCTTAATGTACCTTAATCCTGCATAGCGAGGGCTGGAGGGTCTGCAAACTCTATATAAGCCACCCCTCCTCGGTGTAAAGGGTTTGCACCCTGTAACTCATACGCACATAATTGATCGACCGCCTCCGGGCTCCGAGACGAGGGGCTGTTACTTCCTCCGAGAAGGGCCTGAACTCGTAAACATCTTGCATATACAACTACTCCATAGCTAGGATCTTGCCTCTCCATACCTACCCCCATTCTACTGTCAGACTTAGAACCACGACAGTTGGCGCCTACCTTGGGGCAGGTGTCTTAGCGACTTGTTGGAGAAGTTGCAGTTTTTTCCGATCCCCTTCATCATGGTTTCAGGTGGAGTTTTGGTTGAGGGCCGCGAGATCCGTCTCGGCGTGCTCACGTTCATCGCCGACGACTCCGCTTGGATGCAGGAGGCTCCACTCGACGTCGACGCACTCCCCGTCCGCGGGGCAACACACTTTCGCGCGTGCGTCCTCCTGCGGCAACCGTCGACCCAGTATCGGTCGGCTCCTGTGCCGTCCTCCATCCTAGTCTCTCGCTGGCGCAAGCACTCCGGTCGGTCGAGGCTTCAGCGGTGGGTGAGGCATGCGGTGGCCCGCCAGTCGGCCACACCCCAAGTCGCGGCAATCGAGCCCGACGAATCTCTCTACGGCTCGCTCGACCGGCCGACCGGCTCCACAGAGATCGATCCGAAAAGCGATAAAGAGTGATCCAGCGGCGGAAGTCCTGATGGTCGATGGGCCACGCAATCCACCCGGCTTTCCTCGCGCCGACGGTGGCGACGGCAAGGGCGGCCCGTCGCAAGCCCATGAAGAGTACTTGCCTGAACCACTCACTTCGCTGCAGAAGGAGGAGCTTCGCCGCCGGAACATGGATGCACTTCACACTCCTATCATTGGAGAAACACCCGAGGCCCGTGCCTTAGAAGACGCGCGTTTGGCCAACTTGGTTGAGCGCACTCGACTGGAAAATCTCCAGCGAGTGCTCGACGAACAAGCGCAACAACAGTCCCGTTGTCCAGTCGACGTCAACTCTTTCCATAACCGACTCAGGTATACCAAACTCCCATTCAGAATCTAGTAGCTGCAGCCCGTATAGCAAAGTCCATTCAGCCTTCCCAGTCAAAGGCAGGCAGAGGCTTGCTTCAGACCAGAGATTTGCTCCGGGCGGCAGGAGATCAAAATTCAGCTGTATAAAAGTCATGAATAGGATTCAGCAGATCCGGCTGCCATTTAATCTGATCCCACCGGCTCATAGCCCAAGATCGCCCCGAGGCATGAGGGACATGGAGGCCGGGCGTGATCAAGATGAGGACCGATTCAATCGTGATGATCGACGCCGAGTGCCCACTCCTCCCCAAGGGGTGGGTCATACGCCTCCGACAAGAGGGATGACAGACGCCATCACAGTGTTGGGCGAAGGATTCCAGTCGACCCCAGGGAACCATGCTTTGATGCGAGATCCATTATCGTTCAAGATTTGGTCGACAGGAACAGAGCTCACCGAGAAGGTCATGACAGAGATGTGCCCACCAGCAGCAGAGTACACGTCTCAAGACCAGAGTGTTTTAGCAGAGCCATCAGAGCCACGGTGATCCCTCCCAACTTCAGGTTGGCGACTGGGGTCAGTAAGTTCACTGGTGAGTCCAAGCAGGATACTTGTCTTGAGGACTACCGAGTGGCTGTTCAGATTGGCGGCGACAACGATGAAGTGGCCATGAAACACCTGCCTCTTATGTTGGAGGGCTCAGCCAGAGCGTGGTTGAATCAGTTAGCACCCAACAGCATTTACACTTGGGAAGATCTTGCCCGAGTGTTTGTCAGGACATTTGAAGGAACTTGCAAGCGACCAGCAGGGTTGTGAGTTGCGATCGTGTGTGCAGTGAGTCGAATGAAACTCGAGGATTACATCCAAAGATGGATCACATTGCATCACACTAGAGAGAATGTATCTAATCATCGGGCAGTCTGCCTTCAAGGAAGGCGTTAAGAACAGTAGAGTTAAGTTGGAAATTCGGTCGGACCGGAGATATGACCACGAGTCGAATGATGGAGATTGCCACCAAGCACGCCTAATGGTGAAGAAGAGGATCGGCTCCGGAGTGGCAAGTACAAGTCAGCCGCTAATGAAACCGGAGGAGGGAACTCCAGTCGGAAACAGAAGCGGAAAGCCGAGCCAGTTGCTCCTGGAGAAGCCTTGGCCGTGACTCCAGGAAAGTTCAAGGGGAAACCCAAGGGGCCTTGGAACCCTAAAAAGGTGAAAGACCAAGATGGAAATGATGTATTGGACTTGCCATGTCACATTCACACGAAGAAAGATGAAGAGGGTAAACTCATTTACCCAAAGCATACCACTCGACAAAGATGTCGGCTCTTGATTCAGCAGTTCCAAGGGAAGCAGCCCAAGGATAAGGAGAAGGAGTCGGACAAAGTTGAGGACAAGGAAGATAGTGATGGTGGGTACCCCCAGGTCAATTCCACCCTGATGATTTTTTTTGACGTTGAAAGCAAAAGTCGATTGAAAGTTATCAACCGAGAAGTGAATATGGTTGCTCCGGCGACACCCAGTTATCTGAAGTGGTCGCAGACCGCCATCACGTTCGACCAGTCTGATCACCCGACACACATAGCCACCCCTGGGAGGCAAGCTTTGGTGGTCGACCTACCGTCGAAGGCACTCGACTAACTAAAGTTTTGATGGATGGTGGTATTGGCACGAACATACCGTATGCAAGAGACGTTGAAAGGGATGGGCATTCGATGTCGGACTCAAAGACCAAAGAACATGAGCTTCCATGGAGTCATTCCTGGAAAGAAGGCTGAGTCACTCGGCCAAATTGCTCTTGATGTGGTTTTTGGTGATTACAAGAATTTTTGTAAGGAAAAGTTGACCTTCGAGGTCGTGGACTTCCAGAGCGCTTATCACGCTATTCTGGGAAGGCCGGCGTATGCACGTTTCATGGCTCGACCATGTTATGTATACCTCAAACTGAAGATGCCAGGTCCCAAAGGTGTGATCACCACATCGGCAATCGGAAGAAAGCAGAAAAGTGTTTTAAAGGCTCTAAGATCGTTGATGCTCGGATGGCAGTGGTAGAGCTGCAAGAGTACCGTAAAACTACAGACTGAAAGTGATTTGTTGCGAGCCAAGAAGCCCGCCACGGAGTCAAGATTTCAGTCGTCCGGTGAGACGAAACCGATTCACATTCACCCCATGATCCCAATGCTGCTCCGACTCACATCTCAACAACACTCGACTCCAAATAGGAAGAAGCGCTCATCCAGGTTCCTCCGTGAGAACTGGGACATCTTCGCATGGAAGCTCACGACATCCCCGGTGTTCCTGTGGGATTGGCCGAGCATCGCCTATGAGTCGACTCAAAAGTTAAACCTGTCAAAGAACATCTTCGACGGTCCGCCGGCCCGTAAGAGAAAGGCCATTGGCGAGGAGGTGGCTCGGCTCTTAGCAGCAGAGTTTATCCGAGAGATTTACCACCCGAGTGGCTCGCAAATGTTGTCATGGTCCCTAAGAAGGACAAGTCACTTCGCATGTGCATCGACTTCAAACATATCAATCGGGCCTGCCCGAAAGATCATTTCCTCTCCCCGCATCGACCAAATAGTCGACTCGACTGCGGGATGTGAGCGGTTGTCTTTCTTAGACGCCTATCCCGGTTACCATCAGATCCGTCTGTATGGACTCGACGAGATCAAAACAGCTTTCATCACTCCATTCGGGTGCTTCTGTTATATCACCATGCCATTCTGCCTCAAGAATGCCGGAGCCACGTTCATGAGGATGATCCAGAAGTGTTTGCTCACTCAAATCAGTCAGAATGTGGAAGCATACATGGATGATATTGTGGTCAAGTCACGGAAAGGTTCCGACCTGTTGGTTGACCTTGCTGAAACATTTGCTAACCTCAGGAGGTATGATATCAAGCTTAATCCATCAAAGTGCACATTCGGAGTTCCTGGCGGAAAGTTACTTGGTTTTCTCGTTTCCGAACAAGGAATCGATGCCAACCCAGAAAAAGTTGGCACTATACTCCGAATGAAACGCCCTGTGCGTGTGCATGATGTCCAGAAGCTTACTGGATGCTTGGCCGCTTTAAGTCGATTCATCTCTCGCCTCGGTGAAAAGGCATTGCCTCTTTACCGATTGATGAAGAAGTCGACAAGTTCGAGTGGACTCGAAGTCGATGCAGCGCTTTGCAGAGCTAAAAGCTCCGCTCTCCACCAGCCGGTGCTTGCTGCCCCAATCAGCAAGGAGCCGTTCTTGCTTTACATTGCAGCCACATGACAAGTCGTCAAGACAAGTACTCACAGTCGGCCGGGAAGAAGAAGGAAAAGCCTTCAAAGTTCAAATACCAGTGTATTATCTTTCTGAAGTATTGACCCCATCAAAGCAAATATACCCTCATTATCAGAAGCTTGTTTATGGGATTTATATGACCGCAAAGAAGGTTGCTCATTACTTCTCTGATCATTCCATTACAATCGTCAGCAACGCCCCATTGTCAGAGATTCTGCACAACAGAGATGCAACTGGTCGAGTGGCGAAATGGGCGATTGAACTCCTTCCCCTTGATATCAAGTTTGAGGCAAAGAAAGCCATCAAGTACCAAGCAGTAGCAGATTTCATCGCCGAGTGAATCGAACATCAATTACCGACTCAAGTTCACTCGGAGCACTGGACCATGTTCTTTGATGGTTCCAAGATCTTGAATGGTTACGTGTCTTTGGGGTAGTGTTGGTTTCCCCGAGGAGATAAGCTCGGATATGTGCTCCAGATTCACTTTGATTCTTCCAACAATGAAGCAGAATCTGAAGCCTTTGTTGTATGGGTTGCGATGGCCATTTCATTTCGGCGTCCGTCGCCTCTGGTCTACGGCGACTCAGATTTAGTGGTTAATCAAGTGGTGAAGGAGTGGGACGTCAGAAATCCAGCCATGACTGGTTATTGCAATGCAGTGAGGAAGCTAAAGAAGAAGTTTGAGGGGTTAGAGCTTCATCATGTACCCAAAAAAAAATCAAGTCGATGATTTGGCGAAAATAGGGTCCAAGAGGGAAGCCATTCAGTGATGTGTTTTTGGAGCACATCCACACACCATCAGTTCAAGAGGATCCTTTCACCGAAGAAGCTCCACAGCCAAAAAGTGCCACTGATCCGACTGAAGTTGAGGTCCCAGCTGTGGTCGACCTGATCATGGAAGTCATTGTCATCACTCCCAACTGGACGGTGCCGTACATCGCGTATATCCTAAGGAAAGAGCTCCCGGAGAACGAAGAAGAGGCTCGACAGATCGTCCATCGATCCAAAGCCTTTACTGTGATCAAGGGACAATTGTATAGAGAAAGCGCGACTGGAGTCGGCCAGAAATGCATAACACCAGAAGAAGGTCGGATAATTCTTGATGATATCCACTCGGGGACCTATGGTCACCATGCGTCCTCTCGGACCATTGTGGCTAAAGCATACCGAGCGGGATTTTACTGGCCAAAAGCAAATGAAATGGCAAAGGAAATAGTCGACAAGTGTGAAGGATGTCGGTTCTATTCCAATATGTCACACAAACCCGCCTCAGCCTTGAAGACCATTCCACTCATCTGGCCCTTTGCTGTTTGGGGATTGGATATGATTGGACCACTGAGAACTGGCAGAAGCGGCTTCACTCACTTGCTAGTGGCAGTCAACAAGTTTACTAAGTGGATCGAAGCTAAGCCTATCAAGAATCTCGATGCGTGCACTGCTATCAGTTTCATCAGAGAGTTGATATTCAGATATGGAGTTCCGCATAGCATCATTCACTGACAATGGGTCAAACTTCGATTCTGACAAGTTCAAAGCCTTTTGCGCCTCTCAAGGCATGCAAGTCGACTATGCTTCAGTTGCTCACCCTCAAATGAATGGACAAGCGTAAGCGAGCAAACGGTCTAATTCTCAAAGGACTGAAACCCCGGCTGATGCGTGATCTCAAGCATGCAGCAGGAGCGTGGGTCGACGAACTCCCATCGGTTCTTTGGGGATTGAGGACCACTCCTAATCGGTCGACTGGGAGAACTCCATTCTTTCTGGTCTATGGAGCTGAAGCAGTTCTGCCGAGTGACCTGCTTCACAATGCGCCTCGAGTCGAACTCTACTCTGAAGATGAAGCGGAGCAAGCCCGACAAGATGCAGTCGACCTCCTAGAAGAGGAGAGAGAGATGGCCCTGATCTGCTCGATCATCTACCAGCAGGACTTGCGTCGATTACATGCTAGAAATGTGAAGAGTCAAACCATCCAAGAAGGAGACTTGGTCCTCCGAGTGGATCAACAGAAACCACACAAGCTCGCTCCCACTTGGGAAGGTCCCTTCATCGTCACCAGAGTTCTCCACAATGGAGCATACCATCTTTACAACGTCGATCGCCAGATTGATGAGCCTCGAGCTTGGAATGCGGAGCTGCTCCGCCCCTTTTATACTTAAGTACTCACTCGGGTGAGATGTAATAAAAGTACCTCTGTAGTTTGTTTATCGAAGACAAGAATGTTATAATTTTCCAGTGATTGTTATTACTTTTTGTTTACATGAGAAACCCCCGGTGGGTGGCTTAGCTGCGAACCCGTTTCGCCTAAGTTTGTAAAAAAATCCCTGCCGAGTGGGGAGCCAGCCTCCCACTCGGGGGCTTAGCTGCGAATCCGTTTCGCCTAAGTGTTTGAAATCCTACCGAGTGGTGAGCCAGTCTCCCACTCGGAGGCTTAGCTGCAGTCCAAGTACTCGCCTAAGTATTTAAAATCCTACCGAGTGGTGAGCCAGCCTCCCACTCGGGGGCTTAGCTGCAGTCCAAGTACTCGCCTAAGTGTTTGAAATCCTACCGAGTGGTGAGCCAGCCTCCCACTCGGTGGCTGAGCTGCAGTCCAAGTACTCGCCTAAGTGTTTGAAATCCTACCGAGTGGTGAGCCAGCCTCCCACTCGGGGGCTTAGCTGCAGTCCAAGTACTCGCCTAAGTGTTTAAAATCCTACCGAGTGGCCTCCCACTCCAGGGCTTAGCTGCAGTCCAAGTACTCGCCTAAGTATTTGATACAATGTGCGCTTTGTAAGGACGACAAGGTACAGATCGACTGCTGCCTTCTCCTTCAGAGCTACGACACAAAAAATCCTCCCACTCGGAGGCTTAGCTGCAGTCCAGTACTTGCCTAAGTTTGAAAAATCCTACCGAGTGGAGAGAAAACCTCCCACTCGGGGGCTTAGCTGCAGTCCAAGTACTCGCCTAAGTATTTAAAATCCTATCGAGTGGGGAGTGAACCTCCCACTCGGGGGCTTAGCTGCAGTCTAAGTACTCGCCTAAGTGTTTAAAATCCTACCGAGTGGAGAGCGAACCTCCCACTCGGGGGCTTAGCTGCAGTCCAGTACTCGCCTAAGTATCTGAAAAATCCTACCAAGTGGAGAGCAACCCTCCCACTCAGGGGCTTAGCTGCAGTCCAGTACTCGCCTAAGTATCTGAAAATCCTACCGAGTGGAGAGCAACCCTCCCACTCGGGGGCTTAGCTGCAGTCCAGTACTCGCCTAAGTAGAGGTGCAGGTCAACTGTTACCTTCTCCTTCGGAGCTGCGCCACAAGTACAACGTGCGTTCCATCCCGATTCGCAAGGACGACGAGGTGCAGGTCGACTGTTACCTTTCTCCTTTGGAGCTAAGCCACAAGTACAATCTGTGCTCCATCCCTACCTGCAAGAACAATGAAGAGCAGGTCGACTGGATCCACCTCAGAGCTGCATCTCAAGCACTGAAGTGTATTCCGAGTGAAGAACAAAGTTCGCTCGAAGGCAAATGAAAGCATATTCGATGATAAGCCAAGTTCAAATAACATCCTACGGATTCAGAAGTACTCAGGCGTCGAGCCTGTTAAAGTTTATCGGTTACAAGACCACTCGGCATTCCGAGGCAAATTTAAGACAAAGCATAGAAGTTTTTTACTCCTCAGGTGGAGGATTTGGAAGGCGCGACATAACTGGTCCAGTCGATCCCACAAGAATCCGGGTGGCAGCAGCAATGAAAGTCTCCATGAAAGATTGGAAGTCGTACTTCTTGGTATTGGCAACTTTGATGGTGTGACGCCCTCGATTCAATCGTACACTAATCATACACGCAAATGTGTACGATCAAGATCAAGGACTCACGGGAAGATATCACAACACAACTCTAGACACAAATTAAAATAATACAAGCTTTATGTTACAAGCCGGGGGCCTCGAGGGCTCGAATACATAAGCTCGAAAACACAAGAGTCGTGGAAGCAACAATATCTGAAAGTACGGACATGAGTTAGACAAGTTTGCCTTAAGAAGGCTAGCACAAAAGCAACTACGATCGAAAAGGCAAGGCCTCCTCGCTCGAGCCTCCTAACTACTCCCGGCCGTCGACGGTCCTCCATGTAGTAGTAAGCATCGTGGTGGCATCGACTGGCTCCAACATCTGGTTGCATCAACCGGAAAGAAGAAGAAAGGGGAAAAGGAGGAGCAAAGCAACCGTGAGTACTCATCCAAAGTACTGCAAGCAAGGATCTACACTACATATGCAACATTATCAAAGGAAGGTTGTATATGTGGACTGGCTGCGAAGTGCCGAATAGAGAGAAGGTTTAGTCCTATCGAAGACTAGCATCTTCGAAACCACCATCTTGCAGCAAACAAGAGGGAGTAGAGTAGTAAAACTTAAAGTAGCGTAAGTGTTATCAACCTCGGCCAGAGATCCTTTCTCGACTTCCGCGAGAAAGAAATCCTGAGCCATACTATCCAGCTTATCATCACAATACATTTCTCATCGCCATCCAGCCTCATCACAAGTATCCAGTTCTAGTTGTATCGATCGGGATACAACTCCAAGTGTCCGCTATCAGAGGGACAGGCTATCGATAGATGTTTTCACCGCAGGTGCACCAACTTACCCACCACGCCGCTTAACTCCGCCGGACACACTTTCTGTGGTCATGCCCGCCTCGACCAAACAATACCGCAACCCGACCTAGGCTTAATAGAGAGGCCAGCCCACGGACTAAACCTATGCCCTCAGGGTCATGGGCCATCTCCCGGAACTCCTCAAGACGCTAAGTAGGGCGGCCGGTGAGCAGACCTAGCTACCTACCTAAAAAGGCGTGAGCTTACCAGTCCAACCCGGCGCTACCGTCACGCCGACGCCTATTAAGCTTCGCTGATGTATACGACGAACGCCCATACTATGCCCACATGATGGTTAGTGCTATCAGCCGAGAGGCCCCGGATCAAATATCCAAATCGTAGTGGATTAGGAACGCGGTAACAAGCGAGACTCACGAAAGATGTGACCTCGCTGCTCTGCCTCGAGGACTTGCGGCAAGGGCTAGGAATGCTGTGACCACGCCAGTAATTATCTCGCGGCACCTTCTAGGTCAACCCGCCTCCACATCACTCGCAATTAAGCACGCGCAGGTACCCTCGTGGTCAATTCGCTTTCCAAGTAACAGTGGTAAAGTCCAAGTAACCGTGTGTCCAAACATCAAGGGAAAACCCGAGGAATCACCCCGATGAATTCCACTAGATGTAATCATCAAGGTGAACGAAGAGGAATCACCCCGAGGTTCACACTTGAGGGTTGCGTGACAGTCAGATCGGAAGTGGTTAAGGAGGAAATCACCCTCGATGACCACGACCGGATAGCTATACTCTGTGGTTAATATCGGAAGTCTTGAGAGGTTTCACCCTCGGTACTTCGATAGTAACCCAAAGAGTGTCGAGCAACTAAGGGAAGTGATGTGCGTGTCGGGCCTGGTCTTCGATCCCGTTGATCGGGTCTTCAATGATGAAGCAAGGGCAACAAGTACAAGGTGAGGGGGGGTCACTGATGGGTCTCTAACCAACCTATACTAAGCAGTTTAGGATAAGCAGGTAAGGTACAACAGCAGATACAAAAGCAGGCTATGCATCAGAATAGGTGCAAACAGTAACAGTAGCAAAATCTAATGCAAGTATGAGAGAATGGAATGGGCGATATCGGGATGATCAAAGGGGGGGGCTTGCCTGGTTGATCTGGCAAGGAGGGGTCGTCGTCGACGTAGTCGATCACAGGGGCGGCATCGGTCTCGGGGTCTACCGAAGAGAAGATGGGGAAGAAACAGTAAATATAAAGCAAACATAGCATAACAGGACAACATGCGAGCTAGACGTGTTCTAACGGTGCTACACGATACCGACGAGGGGGAAGTCAACCGGAATGTTTTCCGGTTACGGACTAATGTCGATGAGATGACCGAGGGGAATGTTCCATGTTCAGATAGTTACAGGGCATCTAACAGTAAGCGGATCGCGTATTCGGATTCGTTGGATTTTTCTGAGCAACTTTCATGTTGAAAAAATTTTAATCCAAGTTACGGATTAAAAGATATGATTTTTAAAAGATTTTAATAATTTCTGGAATTTAATTAATTAATTAATTAATTCGAAAAATGTATTTATGACGTCGGCATGACGTCATGCCGACGTCAAGTCAACGGTGGTTGACCAAGTCAACTCGACATGTGGGTCCCGTCGTCATCCTCTGTTAACTAATTAAGTTTAATTAACAGTAGTTAATTAGGTTAATTAGTTATTAGGTTAATTAATCAGGATTAATTAAATTAATTAATTAATTAATTAATTAGTTTTATTCATTTTATTTGTTATTATCTAATTTTCATTTTCCTTTTTATTATTAAAACCATTACGTGGGTGGGGCCCCATGTCATAGGCCCTGTGGGCCAAGCGGCGTATGGGCTTATGCGTGGTCTGCTCGGGCGCCAAACCAGGGAACGCAGGCGTGGCGCGCCTCGATCCCGCCCGGTGTGGTGGAGGGGGCCGCCGAGGTCAGGCCCGACGAGGAGCCGGGCGAGGGCGGTCCCTGGGGCTTTGAGGGCTGGAGCCGGAGGCGGGCGGAGGTAGGCGGAGGGTGCGGACACGGCCACAAGGCTGGCATCGGCCAGCCACCGGGGGCTGGGGAGGCTGGGGGTTCGGTGGCTGAGGCGAGGGCGCCACGACGGGAGAGAGGGGGGGAGGCCACGGCGAGGCCGGGCGGTGAGCACGGGCGAGGGGAGAAGAGGAGGCGGGGACGGCGTGGCTGCAGTGACTGCAAGGGGGGAGGCGGCCGGAGCCGGCGACGGGGGCTCGGGGCTACGGTGGCGCTTCGGGAGGGGGACGAGGGAAGCGACGGGGGAGAAGGCGAAGCTCACAGGGGGGTACGCGGGGTCTAGGAGGCGGGCGCGGTGGAGCTCGGTGGCGACCGGCGAGGAGGGAGTCGGGAGGCCAAGGCCGGGAGGACTCGGTGAGGCGGGCGTGGGGGTCGGGATGACCCATGGCGAAAGTGCCCGTGCGTGGGCGGCAGGGGGGTCCGGGCGGCGAGGGGCGCGACGGGTGGTTCGGCCCCGATCTGGATCAAGGGGGGAGAGAAAGTGGATCGGGGAGGCGAGTGAGGCGCGGGGCGGCTTAGGGTTAGCCGATCCGGGAGGGGGATAAGTGGCCGACTGGCCGGGCTGGGCCAGGAGGGGCCGGTGTGAGGGGGGGGTGGGGAGGGCTGGCCAGTTGGGCTAGTGGGGTTTCCTCCCACTCCTTTTTGTTTATTTTTTCAAAACTTTTATTTCTTTGCCTATGTTTTCAATATGAAGTTGAACCAGATTTGAATCAACGAGAGTTTAGTCACAAAGAATCGAGGTGACGTGGCATGATTAGCGTGGGATTACTGTGGCGTGATTATCCCAAGGCCACAATTCTCCTCCACTACAAGAAATCTCGTCCCGAGATTTAAGAGGGGAGTAAGGGGGAAAGTTCTGGTTACGATATTCTAACGGATCTTCGAAGAAGTTAATCCCTTTCGTTGATGTCTTCAATTCTTTATTCTCACCACATCCTCGACCAAAGGAGATGGTAATACTTCCGAGGTAAGGAAGATCAACTGCTGGGTAGCAGGGATCTCAAGGTTTACACAAAACATGAACAAGTTGTGTTGAACGGAAGGCAATAAAGTGGTCGATGAGAACAGGAATCATCGAGGGGCAAGGAAAGGTATTACCCATCATGAATTCAATTGAATTCTGGAAGAGCTCATAAGGTTGATGATGATCACGACACAATTGTCGAGAGATTTCATGCAGATGTAATCGAGCAAATGACGACAACAAGTCAAAGTAATGATGAAGTGAAAGGTTATTGGAACCAAGGGTACGACACAAACTCGAAACCAAGCTTGTTGTTCAAGGCTTAAAATGATAAGACGATGAGGATCGACGTAAGGTTAGTTCATCGTCGAAAATTGTGCTCCGAGAAGAAGGACCAGGTAGCACACTTAAAATCATCACGACAATGACATAGCCAAACAGGCTAGGAATGGCGTGGTCGGGTACAAACTCGTACTTATAGAAGCTTACTGAAGAGTTGTTGGACCGTAGTGCGGGCTCGGTTCAGTTATCGGTGTCTTTGAGTGTTTAATAACTCAGAGCCCGTGAAGAATTGGAATCGATGGGAAGGTAGCACTTGATGAAGAACTCATAAGAAGTTATGCAGTTCCATGATAATCTCGAGATACCGGGGGTAATACTCGACACAAGATCAAAGTAAAGGTTGGACTGGTGTATTGATCCATAGGAGACAATTGATTTAACTTGCACAGGACATGATATTTTAAAGAGAACATGGTCGGAACCACGATTGCACAAAGGCCAGATCTCAGATATAAGATGAGCTTATACCAAAGGAAAAATTAATTTAAGAGAAGCTTTAATGATAAGATCTACATCGTGTCCATGGGCATGAACACAAAGTTCAAGGTCGTCTCCCACTTCTCCAATGCACAACCTTTCATTCACTTCTCACGCTCAATGAAGTTGCAGTGTTGAAAATTTTATCTGGCGAAGCACCGGAAGAGTATGATTTGTGAAAACTTTCGGGTTCACACGGTTTAGTGAAGGCATATGTCCTACCCATAGGGGCTTCTTGGAATCATATACCGGAATCGTTAGAGATAATTAACTCAAGCTCAAGGCAGAGCATGGTTGAGAAAGCGAGAGGATACAATTTATCAAAGGCATTATGTATGAGAGGAAAGGCTCACAAGGTTATTGAATATGAAGGGCGTTGTCGGATAAAATCCAACAAAGGATCCGGTGGTCCACAAGGGATCCGACGTGAGCATCGATTACTCAACTAGAGGAAGAAGAATGCAAGGAGGTCAAACTATAGAAACAACTGACTAACTCAATTGTCAAATGCAAAAGAATTATGATTCCCAATCAAGGGGTCAGAAGCAATGCTCTGATTAGGGATGGATAAGTTGAATAGCCTTAGGGTACAATCAACGACACTTGGACTGGTTGAGAACCAATTCCAGTTAAAAGAATGGCAGCTCAGCCAGAAAGGTAATTTATAAGGATCAATGATGCTTGCGGGTGTTCGCAAACATATTGAATTAACAGACTCAAAATGATAATGACAAGGAATGTCAATATGACTACGAGACTTATGGGATTAACCATAATGCAAGCAAGCAAGAATTTCAAGAGCCAAAGGCTCCAGAGGGTTTTCGGAAGACCGAATAATATTTTGAAGACTTTTGTGAAACACATGAACAACTGGGGTTGAGCGGATACTCGACAAGTGCGAGGGTTTATTTGAAGGGGTATTCATGTAGCAAAGAACTGCTAGGCAGTAGGCACAAAGTATTCTCGGAACAATAGAGAAAACTTCGGGGTATCTTGTAATAACAAGATCAATTGGGGATGATCGTATGAATGGCAAGTGTAAGTAGTTATCCATACGGATTTATCGGTGGTCGGGGAATAGCAAAAGTGATGAGCACAAAGTCTCGAGAGAACATCGAGAGTATCTTGAATCTTACGATTAGCGACGATCATTTGAAGTGAGGGCTCTCCGGGAGAAAGTACTTGCGAGAACCTAAAGTTAGTTTTGTTTTTAGCAAAATCATTTAACCCGAATCGAAGAGAGTTCAGAATCCCAGAGTAAAGGTCGAGGAGTAAAAGATCCTAATACCACCCAATGGCGACGTGGGCCCGTAAGGCACACAGCCAAGTTAGTAAAAGTTTTTGCAATGTCTAGACTCGACTTCGGCCAAGGAGTTGGAAGGGGGATTCCTACAGCAATGGGCTCGATACCAACTTGTGACGCCTTGATTCAATCAGACACTAATCATACACGCAAATGTGTACGATCAAGATCAAGGACTCACGGGAAGATATCACAACACAACTCTAGACTCAAATTAAAATAATACAAGCTTTATGTTACAAGCGAGGGGCCTCGAGGGATAGAATAAATATGCTCGAAAACACAAGAGTCGTGAAGCAACAATATCTGAGTACTGGGACATGAGTTAGACAAGTTTGCCTTAAGAAGGCTAGCACAAAAGCAACTACGATCGAAAAGGCAAGGCCTCTGCACTGGGAGCCTCCTAACTACTCCCGGTCGTCGACGGTCTCCACGTAGTAGTAAGCATCGGCGGTGGCATCGACTGGCTCCAACATCTGGTTGCATCAACCGGAAAGAAGAAGAAAGGGGAAAAGGAGGAGCAAAGCAACCGTGAGTACTCATCCAAAGTACTGCAAGCAAGGATCTACACTACATATGCAACATTATCAAAGGAAGGCTGTATATGTGGACTGGGCTGCGAAGTGCCGTAATAGAGAGAAGGCCTAGTCCTATCGAAGACTAGCATCTTCGAAACCACCATCTTGGCAAAGACAAACAAGAGGGAGTAGAGTAGTAAAACTTAAAGTAGCAGAAGTGTTATCAACCTCGGCCAGAGATCCTTTCTCGACTTCCCGCGAGAAAGAAATCCCAGAGCCATACTATCCAGTTATCATCACAATACATTTCTCATCACCATCCAGTTCTCATCACAAGTATCCAGTTCTAGTTGTATCGATCGGGATACAACTCCAAGTGTCCATTATCAGAGGACGGGCTATCGATAGATGTTTTCTTCCTGCAGGGTTGCACCAACTTACCCACCACGCCGCTTAACTCCGCCGGACACACTTTCCGTGGTCATGCCCGGCCTCGCCAAACAATACGCTGCAACCCGACCTAGGCTTAATAGAGAGGCCAGCCACGGGACTAAACCTATGCCCCGAGGGTCATGGGCCATCTCCCCGGGAACTCCTCAAGACGTTGAGGGCGGCCGGTGAGCAGACCTAGCTACCTACCTAAAAAGGCAGGAGCTTACCAGTCCAACCCGGCGCGCGCCGCTCCGTCGCTGACGTCTATTAAGCTTCGGCTGATGTATACGACGCAGAACGCCCATACTATGCCCACGTGATGGTTAGTGCTATCGTGCCGAGGCCCCTCGGATCAAATATCCAAATCGTAGTGGATTAGGAACGCGGTAACAAGCAAGAGACTCACGAAAGATGTGACCCCGTTGCACCGCCCTCGAGGACTTGCGACAAGGGCTAGGAATGCTGCCCACGCCGTAAGTAATTATCTCGCGGCACCTTCCAGTCAACCCGTCTCCACATCACTCGCAATTACACGCAGCGGTACCCCTCGTGGTCGACCCGTCTTTCCAAGTAACTGATGGTAAAGTCCAAGTAACCGTGTGTCCAAACATCAAGGGAAAAACCCGAGGAATCACCCCGATGAATTCCACTAGATGTAATCATCAAGGTGAACGTAGAGGAATCACCCCGAGGTTCACACTTGAGGGTTGCGCGACAGTAGTCGTATCGGAAGTGGTTAAGGAGGAAATCACCCTCGATGACCACGACCGGATAGCTATACTACAGGGTTAATATCGGAAGTCTGTCAGAGGTTTCACCCTTGGTACTCGATAGTAACCCAAAGAGTGTCGAGCAACTAAGGGAAGTGATGTGCGGTGTCGGGGCCTGGTCTTCGATCCCGTTGATCGGGTCTTCAATGATGAAGCAGGGGCAACAAGGACAAGGTGAGGGGGGGGGGGTCACTGATGGGTCTCTAACCAACCTATACTAAGCAGTTTAGGATAAGCAGGTAAGGTACAACAGCAGATACAAAAGCAGGCTATGCATCAGAATAGGTGCAAACAATAATGAGTAGCAAAATCTAATGCAAGTATGAGAGAATGGAATGGGCGATATCGGGATGATCAAAGGGGGGGGCTTGCACGGTTGCTCTGGCAAGGAGGGTCGTCGTCGGCGTAGTCGATCACGAATGACATCGGTCTCGGGTCTACCAAGAGAAGAGTGGAAGAAACAGTAAATATAAAGCAAACATAGCATAACAGGACAACATGCGAGCTAGAGCGTGTTCTAACGGTGTGCTACACGATACCGATTTAGGGGGAAGTCAACCGGGAATGTTTTCCGGTTACGGACTATGTCGAATGAGATGACCGGAGGGGGAATGTTCCATGTTCAGATAGTTACAGGCATCTAACAGGTAAGCGGATCGCGTATTCGGATTCGTTGGATTTTACGAGCAACTTTCATGTTGAAATTTTTAATCCGAAGTTACGGATTAAAAGATATGATTTTAAAAGATTTTAATAATTTCGGAATTTAATTAATTAATTAATTAATTGAAAAATGTATTTATGACATCAAGATGACGTCATGCCGACGTCAAGATCAACAGTGGTTGACCAAGTCAACCTACGACATGTGGGTCCTGTCATTAGTCATCCTCCCTTAACTAATTAAGTTTAATTAACAATAGTTAATTAGGTTAATTAGTCATTAGGTTAATTAATCAGGATTAATTAAATTAATTAATTAATTAATTAATTAAATTAATTAATTAGTTTTATTCATTTTATTTGTTATTATCTAATTTTCATTTTCCTTTTTATTATTAAAACCATTCTGTGGGGTGGGGCCCCCATGTCATAGGCCCAGGGGCCAAGGCGTCTTGGCTTGGGCGTGGCCGTTCGGGCGCCAAACCGAGGGGACAGGCGTGGCGCCCGCCGATCCCGCCCGGTGTGGTGGAGGGCGGCCGAGGTCGTGGGTCTGACGAGGAGCCGGCGAGGGCGGTTCCCAGTGGGGCTTTGAGGGCAGGCTGTCCGGAGGCGGCGGAGGTAAGGCGGAGGGGGTGCGGACACTGCTGGCCTGCCGCCGGGGGTGCGCCGGGAGGCCAGGGGTTCGGTGGCTGGAGGCGAGGGCGCCACGACGGGGAGAGAGGGGGGGAGGCCACGGCGAGGCCGGGCTGACCACGGGCGAGGGGAGAAGAGGAGGCGGGGACGGCGTGGCGCGGTGACCGCGAGGGGGAGGCGGGCTGAGCCGGGCGACGGGGCCTGGGGCTACGGTGGCGCTTGGGGTGGGGGACGAGGGACGCGACGGGGGAGAAGGTGAAGCTCACAGTGGGGGGCACGCTGGGGTCTAGGAGGCGGGCGCGGTGGAGCTCGGTGACCGGGCGAGGAGGGAGTCGGGAGGCGGCCGCGTCAGGGAGGACTCGGTGAGGCGTGGGGGGTCGGGGATGACCCATGCGGCGAGTGCCTGCTGGGGGGCGACAGTGGCGAGGGGGGGTCCGGCGCGAGGGGCGCGACGGGCTCGGCCCGATCTGGATCGGGCGGGGGAGAGAAAGTGGATCGGGGAGGGGCGAGCGAGGCGCTGGGGCGGCTAGGTTAGCCGATCCAGGGAGGGGGGATAAGTGGCCGCCCAGGTACTGGGCCGGGCTGGAGGGGGCTGGGCCAGGTGTGAGGGGGGGCAGGTGGGGAGGGGCTGGCCCAGTTGGGCCAGTGGGGTTTCCTCCCCCACTCCTTTTTGTTTTATTTTCTGAAACTTTTATTTCTTTGCCTATGTTTTCAATATGAAGTTGAACCGGGTTTGAATCAACGAGAGTTTAGTCACAGTAACCGAGATGACGTGGCATGATTAGCGTGGGATTATCAGAAGCGTGATTATCCAGGCGTCCTGAGATGGGCCTTGACTTTCCTCTCGCGCCTCCTTGCAGTGAACGCGGACCAGGGATAGAGCAACATCAGCGCCACACCTGGCAGAAGACTTTTTCCATTCCTGCACTCGACTTGGAACGTCATTCAGTCGAGCCATTAAAGACTCAAGGTCATTTTGAAGCGTCTCGTCTGGCCAGAGTGTCGAGTCAATGCGCAACACCGCAGCCTTCAATCGAGCGAGGTAGTCCACTACAGCAGCAACACGAGACTCCTGTCGGAGGACGTTCATAGCGGCTTCATCCTTCACAGGGGAGTTGATGGGGTCCAAGCTTGTCTCCACTCGACTAGTCTCCTCCTCGAAGTTTTGACAGAATTCTATAAATGCAATTCGATTTCAAGCTAATGGGTCTATGATGAGTCGGTGATAACAAGTCAGTCGGATAGGAGGGATTACCTTCAAGCATGAGGAATAACTTCTTGGCGAGACCTCCCAGATAAGCCTCTAGATCGTTCCTCTTCCCTTGATTCGCCATGACCTTGTCACTCAGAGCTACCTTGTCATTCTTCATCGGCTAACCTCCTTATTGGCGCGTCGAGCATCTTTCAGATTGGCGTTCTCTTCTTCAAGTTTACCGAATCAAGCCGCTTTTTCTTCTGCGAGCTTTGTTTTGTCCAAAGCCGCTTTGCTTCTCGGCAAGGTCATGATCCTTCTTCTTCAGAGCCTCCTTCATTTTGTCTGCAAAATGACAGGGAGATCAGAATTAAGAATGGGCGGAAAGACAAAGACAGTCGTCAAGTTCTCACCAGCCATACCTTTTGCTTCATCTTTCGCCTTCTGCAAGTTCTCCTGAGCAAGCTTCAAGTCAAGGTTGAGCTGGATCTGTTTGTTTTCCAATTCAGTATAGCGAGCCACAAGCTCGCAAGATTAATTTGAAGAGTCAATCGACAGACATCAAAGATAAGTTGCTTCCGAGTGACTAAGAAGAATCGTAGTGTTCCTAAGACTACAGCCGAATCAAAATATTCGATAGTAGTCTCGAGGACTACACCCAGTGGGTGCACTTAGCGTGCCCCCACTGGTTCTACCGACTCGGTTCGATCGGTCGACGAAAAGAGACAAAAGGGTTATGATCCCAAACCATAGCTAATCGCCGCCAGATTAGCCTCGGTAAAAAAAGAGTTCTTCAGACTACGCCGATCGCCAAAGAGTCCACCATAGTCTCGGGGACTACACCCAGTGGGTGCACTCAGCGTGCCCCCACCGGTTTCAAGATTCCATTCGACATGGTCCGACCAGACCGAGTGAAGAAGTTAGCAAAGAAATTCAAAGTATAAAGACTACAGTCGACTGCCAGCAGTCCACCATAGTCTTGGGGACTACACCCAGTGGGTGCACTCAGCGTGCCCCCACCAATCCAAAAATTCAATCGACACACCCAAAGGTATACAGAATCTGAAGATCTTCGTAAAGAAGAGTTTTCGGGTAGCATATCCTATGTAACAAGTGGTGATCAACTAACTGGACATTGCTCAAGAGCCGAGTGGCATCATAGGCCGCCTGGCTGGCCTCCCGGACCACCTTCACTTGCTCCATCATGATCCCCGCTTGGCGTATAGCTTCCTTAGCAGCACCCACTTGGTCCTCTGGGACTTGGTGTGTGGCGAAAAGGGAGGGCGGATCAGCAATCGACGATGAAGGCCGGATACTCGTCAGCGGCACAGCGAAAGACACAAAAGTTCGAGTGATGTTGCCACCCTCATGAACCAGCGTCTCAGGCACTGATACAACCTGAGAAGTCTTGCCAGCAGGCACCTTTTTATTCCTCCTCCGCCTCAATGGCGCCTCATCGTCATCATCAGGGAGATCAATGACATGAGGAGGGACTACAAGAAAGATTCAAAGTTAAAAACGGAAATCCAATCGACCAGAAGCGAAACTACAGAGATCATACCAAGGTTAGAGGTGGCAGCATCTTCCATCTTCCGGTCTTCATTCTGGCCGAGGTCTCGAAGTAGCAAATACTGAGGTTTCGTAAATCAGTTGATCAGTCAACAAGTCAACCAAAAGTATGTCCGTGCCAAACAAGAAAACACAAGTTCTGCTGTACCCGGAAATGGTGGGAATGGTCATCCTCATTTTGGGCAAAGCCTTCGTCGGCTTTGATGGCGTCGCTCGGGGTTGATTCGGTGCTTTTTTAGTCGGCGCCGGAGACGTCGTCCGAGGGCGCTTGCCGATCGCCCGACAAAGCGACTAACCTTGCCACGCTCGACCGCGGGGTCATGGGTGAGCTTGGATCGCCTTTCCAGGCGAGGAGGGTCAACTTCTTCCTCCTCTTCCTCCTCCTCCACTTCGCTGGAGCTGTCGTCGTATTCGTCCTCCGCACCATCAGATTGCCATTCCTCCTGGCTTTCACCTCCGCTCCCTTCATCCTCCTCGACTGGTTCTTGCGCCCCATTGGGCATCGAGTACATCTCAGTGGTGGCCTGAAGACGACAAACAAGACAAAAGTCAATCGACCGGTTTTAAGCAAACAAGATGGAGAAAGCGGGATCACAGTCAAAGATGTAGGAATGGACCTTGTCTACTTTGTATGACTGGTCGAGTGGAGGGATCCTCCTGGCTCCTCGAGGGTTGTCCTTGTTTCCAGTGATGCCCGCAAGACACCTTTCCAGCATGGCATCCTCGATCTCCTCCGGGTGGATCCGAGTGGTGTCATCGGCCAGTGCAGTACAACCACATCGGATGGTCTCGGGCTTGAAGCGGCTGGATGCATCGTCGAAGAAAGACCTCCAAGAGATCCATGCCAGTCACCCCGTCTCGGATGAGCTGGACAACTCGCTCGACCAACACATTCACCTGCTCCTTCTCTTCCGGGATCACCTTCAAAGAAGATGGCTTGCTCACTCGATCCATGGAAAAACGAGGGAGTCCAGTCGCCTGCCCTGGCGTTGGCTGGTCCTTGCAGTAGAACCAAGTCGACTGCCATCCACGGACTGACTAGGGTATGATCATGGCCGGAAAAGAACTTTTTCCTCTCATTTGGACCCCAAGACCCCCACACATCTGAATCACTTGAGTTCTCTCGTCACTCGGATTGACCTTTTTCACCGTCTGGGAGCGATAAGTGAATATGTGCTTGAAAAGACCCCAATGAGGCCGGCAACCCAAGAAATTCTCGCACAAAGACACGAAAGCGGCGAGATACACGATGGAGTTGGGAGTGAAGTGGTGGAGTTGTGCCCCAAAGAAGTTCAGAAATCCCCGAAAGAAAGGGTGAGGCGGCAGAGAAAACCCGCGGTCGACATGGGTGGCCAAGAGAACACACTCACCCTCCAGAGGTTGTGGCTCCCACTCCCTTCCCGGGAGCCGCGCTGATCCATGGGGGATCCGTCCCTCATTGGCCATGTCGTCGATATCCTTCTGGCTGATCGTCGAGCGGATCCAGTCAACCTGGATCCAGCCTTGCGGCAAGCCGGCCCTCGACGAAGATCCGCCCCCTCTGGTCGCTCTTCCCTTCACCTTCGCCGTCGCCTTCTTTGCCCGCTCCAAAGCCGCCGTCTTCTCCTTCACCATTGTCGCTGGCGAAACACGCACAGAATAGTAGTGCTGAGGTGGAATCGCACGCGGCGGATGAATCTGGGGAAGGGGGGAGGAAAGGGGAACACACTGTTCAAAAAACCCCGGTCCAGGGCCTTATATGAGGTTGCTTCCGAGTGATCGATTTGGTAGGCCCGGCGATCTGTCAAATCCATAGCGATCGCCAGCATAATACGTGGCGAAAAAGGTGGCACGAAGATTGAGGCATCCTCGCCTTATCCCGGGTCTGACACTGCGGCCTCCTTCGCACTGGCTCACTTCCGAAATTGAATCCCGCTAAATCCAGCGCCCACAGAGCAAATCGTCCAGACAGAAGATTTCCTCCGTCCTGTCATTCGGAGTTCCCCAAATACGAAAAACACACTCGACGGATATAAAGAATGGATCAAGGCGACTGACAAAGAAGTTGAAGCCGTCACTTAAGCTCATTGATCCAGAACAAGACATACTCATCGCAGGAAAAGTGGGTCGGAAGAGTTCTCAACTCCTTCCCCACTCAAACCTCGATCCATTCGGGGGCTACTGATGAAGTCATGTACCTAGGGTAGGGTCATGGACCTATCCAAGGTACCCTCCCCAAGGACACCTCTTGAAGAAACTACCTTTCAGTCGACCTGGAAGGGTTCCACTCGACGGACTTGAAGACACTCGACCATGAAGCCAACCACTCGACCGCCAGGAGATCTACAGTCAGTCTGCACGCAAACGGTCGGTCATTAAGTGGCTTTATGGCCATCATAGCACTTTATGTAGGACATTACCAGTAACTCCCTATCTTAATGTACCTTAATCCTTGCATAACTAAGGGCTGGAGGGGTCTGGCAAACTCTATATAAGCCACCCCCCTCCTCGGTGTAAAGGGTTCGCACCCTTGTAACTCATACGCACATAATACAGTCGACCGCCTCCGGGTTCCGAGACGTAGGGCTGTTACTTCCTCCGAGAAGGGCCTGAACTCGTAAACATCTTGCGTATACAACTACTCCATAGATAGGATCTTGCCTCTCCATACCTACCCCCCATTCTATTGTCAGACTTAGAACCACGACACTGACCAAGCCGCAACAACATTTATCACCCCATACGGCCCATTCTGCTTCAACACAATGCCCTTCGGGCTCAAAAACACCGGCGCAACATATCAGCAAGATGATTCGTATATGTCTGGCAAACCAGATCGGCAAAACAGTGGAGGCATACGTAGATGATGTGGTCGTCAAAACCAAGCATGTCGAAACTCTAGTAGATGACTTGAGGCTCATATTTGATAATCTCCGAACATATGACATCAAGCTTAACCCGGGAAAATGCGTTTTCGGCGTACCAGCCGGAAAGCTCTTGGGCTTCATTGTATCCGGTAGAGGAATTGAAGCAAACCCAGCCAAGATCCGAGCTCTGTCACAATTGGATATCCCAAAGGACCTCAAACAAATACATAAATTGACTGGATGTGTGGCGGCTCTAAGCCGCTTTATCTCCCGTTTGGGAGAAAAGGCATTACCCCTTTACCGCCTCCTCCAGCGCACCGAACACTTCGAGTGGACGGATGCCGCCACGGCCGGACTCAAAGAAATAAAAGCCATATTGGCAAAAAATCCGGTCCTGGCCACGCCCAACATGGGCGAACCAATGCTATTATACATCGCGGCAACTCATCAAGTTTAAGCGCGGTGCTCGTTGTCGAACGAGAAACAGACGGACACAAGTTCCCCCTTCAAAAACCAGTTTACTACGTGTCCACTGTCCTCACTCCATGCAAGTCACGGTATCCACATTATCAAAAGATAGCGTACGCGGTGTTTATGGCATCACGGAAGCTGCGACGCTACTTTCAAGAGTGTTCGATACTTGATAGCCTCGAAGTACCTCTTAACGACATTATAAACAACCGCAACGCGACGGGCCGGATTGCCAAATGGGCCATTGAGCTCCTCCTGCTCGACATAACCTATAAGCCACGACGAGCCATTAAGTCGAAGTTTTTGCCGACTTCACGCCGAATGGACTGAAGCCGAACTCCCTAAAGAGTACGGCACCTATTCCAACCGGATCATGCACTTCGACGGCTCCAAAATGTTGGCTGGTCCGGGCTGTCATCGCTCGACGTCCCCAACAGGAGATACAGTTCAATACGTACTCTAGATAATGCATACGGACTCCAACAACGCAGTCGAATACGAGGCCCTTCTACATGGTCTCCGGATGGCAGTATCCATGGGCATTCAATGCCTAGAGGTGCGCGGGGATTCGAACCTTGCGATATCCCAAATAAATGGAGACTTTGATGTCAAGGATCCGAAAATGGCAGCTTATCACAACGCCGTCCTAAAAATGTCAGCTCGGTTCGAAGGGCTCAAATTTCACCATATAGCTCGGAAAACAATCAGCAAGAGACGCGTCTTGGCACGCATTGGCGCAAAGCGGTGCCATCCCCCAATATCTTCTTAGAGAGGTTGTTCAAGCCATCCGTATTATGGGAAGGGAGTCCGGAAATAACAGCCGGACCCAACAAAGACCGCCTCGGCTACGTAACATTCTCGACACAATTGGAGGCTCTGCCAACGAAGTAACACCTTCAGCCCACGTAATAATGGCAGTCATTGCCCCGTGGACGGAACCATTCCTAGCCTACCTAACCAGGCAGGAACTTCCCGAGGACCAAAACGAGGCACGTTGCATAGTGCGGCGATCTAAAGCCTATAAAGTCCATGAGGGAGAGCTTTATAAAAAAAAGCATCACCAGAGTCCTTCAAAGGTGTATCTCCCAAGAGGAAGGGCGGAATCTTCTGGCTGAAATTCATGCCGGACTCGGGCGGGCACCACGCCGCAGCCCGCGTGCCCTTGTAAGCAAGGCCTTCCAGACAGGATTTTATTGGCCGACGGCCCGGCAGATGCTTTCAGGACTTAGTCCAACGATGCGTTGGTTGCCAGCTCTTTGCTAATCAAAGCCACATGCCACCCACCGCCCTCCAAACTATACCCATCACCTGGCCCTTCGCGGTCTGGGGGCTTGACATGGTTGGACCCTTAAAGGCGGAACCCACAAGCAAAAATACCTACTGGTCATGGTGGATAAATTCACCAAATGGATAGAGGCCAAGCCTGTTAAGACGGCCGAATCCGGACCGGTGATAGACTTCATATCAGGGGTCGTACACCGTTACAGCGTCCCCCACAGCATCATCACTGATAACGGCACGAACTTCACGGCCGACGAGGTCAAACTCTGGTGCAAAAACATGGGCATCAAGCTCGACTATGCTTCAGTCTATCACCCTCAAACTAACGGTCAAGTCGAACGAGCAAATGGTCTAATCATGAGCGGCATCAAACCAGATTAGTGCGGTCCCTCAAGGAATCTAACATGCACTTTGGGTAGAGGAGCTCGACTCGATACTACTGGGGCTGCGGACCACGCCCGAATCGCACCACCGGATTCACACCATTCTTTATGGTATACGGGCGCAGAGGAAGTTCGCCTGCGACATAATCATGACTCACCTCGCGTGCGCATGTACGCAGAAAGAGAAGCCGAGCCTGCTCAAGGTGACAGTTTGGACGCCTTGGAGGAGGAGCGTGACATGGCAAAAGCCCGTTCCGCATTCTATCAACAGCAGGCTCGAAGATATCAAAGCAGAGAAGTACGGACCAAAACTTACAATGTTGGTGAGTTAGTTCTACGCCTGCCGAAAAGAAAAAGGACAAACTCAAGCCCAAATGGGAAGGTCCCTTTATTATGGACCAAGTCCTGACCGGTGGAGCGTACCGTCTACGAGATGCATCGGATAACCGACTCGAGCCGAACCCATGGAACGCAGCCCGTCTCCGAGGATTCTACGCCTAGCGCCGGATTCTGAGTTTGTCTCCTTCCTCTGTCTATTTTTTACACATTAGATGTCTTATATTTCTCTCCTTCTCCCTCTTTTTCTCTTACAGCCTTTAAAGGCTCGTTCGCGCATTGTTCGCACACACTTGACGCGCTATCCGCGCTCATTATACCTGGGGGCTTCTTTAACAGAAGCTTATTTGTACGGGCTTCATGCCTAACACATGTGCCACGCTTCCGTATGTACCTTTTATTCACCATTATATGCATCGATATGACTTAAGTTTTGGCCAAGCTGGGTTGCCTGGCTCCTGTGCTTACCCCTACGTTCCCGATTGTTCGGCTAGGCGGTAAAGGGAGCACCTCTGCGATTGTTACTGTCGGGTCAGCCGGATGTGTACCTCAGACTGGGTGAAGCCGAAAGCTAGCGTTCTTAAGGGAATATTCGGTCGGTGAACTAAAGATGATTTCTCACTTATTATCTATCTGCCCCCAGATGCTTTTCTGCTTTTTTCGCAGTCCGAACATGCACTTTAAGGCATGCCTCCCAGGGAAAGGAACCCCTAACGGAACTATTCTCCCTGAAAGATGTTTCTTACTAACCATGTAATATAACATAACTAGTTGGGCACTTGTATGTTCAAGCACTAATGACCCCTACGCCTGGTCTCCACGCATGCCCCGGTTCTTACATAACCGTGAGGGTATTCGGACACACTCCGGACTATAGGGTCCCAAGGTTGAAGCGAAAAGGTCCGTCATGACAAACGATCTACAATCCGGCTAGAAGGCATTTTTACATGTCATCTTAAATTACATAGTCAATTTGACTGGGTGTATTCCTCCTCAATACCATCTAATAGGCTGTCTAGTTTACAGTCCTATTGGGAATACTTTGCGGCCAATTCTACTTGGCCGTACACTAAGCTCACAGGGATCTCCTTCCCATCGGGCCCCACAGGTCCGACCTCGGCCATGTGGTTTGGGTCAGCCTTCGTGTACCGCGTCTTCACCATGGCCCAGGCCTCCCTGGCGCCTTGACGGCAGGCCGATATCTTCCATAATTGGAAGCGCCGCCGCGCTCCCTTAAGCCTCTCTGCAAGCTCTCCAAGGCCTTCGGGCAGGGAGACAGATGGCCACAAGGCCTGGGCGACGCCTTTCATCACCTGCCAAACTCGTTCGTGCAGTTGTAAGAGCTCGGGAAGAAGGTCACCCGTAGAACCGGGCATTTCCTCTGCAGGGCGACCTGTGAGCATACCTACAGACATAACTCTGTTAGTCGACTTCCTCGCCGAACTCTTTTTCAAAGTTCGTTCAAGCACTTACTAAAAATGCCGCGTCGAAGCCGCCGATTCTCCTTCACGGAGTCCGACAGCTGGGCACGAACATCCTTTAGTTCCTCGCCCAGCTGGGTGTTGGCATCTTGGAGATTATTCTTCTCCTACCTCACCCTCGTAAGCACGCTCTCGCTGGCCTTTAACCGCGCAAGAGTTGTTGCTTGTCCGGATCTACTCCGCACCATCTGCAATGATATTGTCGATTTGCACACACGCCGCACTTCACAACATACTTATCTTCGGCGTATATTACTAGAGGGGTCTCCTTGGCCTCCCTCGCAGCTGCTAGTGCGGCCTCAAGTTGGGCTTTGCACTCTTCCAGCTCACAGGGACAGTTGGGTATTCTTTTTGTAAGATCATGCATAACAAATGATCCTTAAATCAGTTATTCTAACTATTTCAAGTCTCAGGGGCTACTGGTATATATAACCATCAAATTTTCTCACCCGTATGTCTTTCACATACTGCTCCGTGGGTCTGGCTAGACCATTTTGAGCGGCACGGAGGTGCGCATCTCCCGAATTGAAGGCATCCAATGCCTCTTGGGAGAAACATGCGTCACGAAGAACTGTCCAACACGCCTTTGTGATTCATGGCACTCTCCACCTCGGAATTGGTGGAAGATAGTTTGTCTGCATCCTCTGCCGGGAGGAGTGTCCGACGACGCCTCGTGTTCGCCGCTTGGACTGGCTTTGGAGCCTGGCTGGTGGAGGCTCGATTGGCAACCTCTCCGGATATAGTCCGGCGAGCGCTCTTTTTCCTGAAGAGAGCACGAGCGTTAGTATACCTTCCGGGAATAAAACCTGGGAATAAGATGGCACGCCATACCGTTGCGCCGGCGTCTCAATCCGGACCGCACTTCTTTTCAGCCTGCTGGGCCTTGCTGCCCCTTGTTGGCTAGCCACCGCAGGCTCGGCCTTCCGCCTCAAGGGCTCCCCCTGCAGAACACCATTGATATACGGTGATAAAAAATAAGCACGGATGGATCATTTTCAAAATATTGGGACTTCGGTCTCAGTTACCTGTGAGGCTGGAAGTATTCCGGGGTAATCGGCCGTAATGGCGACCAAGGCATTGTCGATGCTCAGTTAGTAAAATACCCCATCGATCAACTCCACGGATATGTCCCAGTCCTCTTGGGAGGCCGGATCGAGGAACCGTTCCGGATCCTCGGGTTGTGGAGGGGGGCTGTTTATATCCTTCATGGCCCGGCGCAATTCCTGCGTCGAAATCACAAGATAAGGTACTTAACTATGGGAATATGGAACGGATGGGCAAAAAAAGTGTCCGCTTACCCAGCTTGGAGGATTGTACATAGAAAATCCGTCCTGTGGATTGACGCGAGGAACTCCTCCTCTTCTCCCTTGTACAATGTGGACAAGGCCTTCGTCGAGAGCAGCAACCCGATCCCGCCCCTTACGGCCGCAGCGGGTGGCATCATCCTCCCCGTTGAAATCCCACATGGGGTGGCCTCTATACTGAAGCGGCTGCACCCCCCGCATAATGCATGTGGCCATGACTCCGATCATGGTCAGTCCGGAATGAGCTAACAACCTTATCCGGCCCATCAGGTAAAGGACTTCCTTGTCATTTTCCCTCTAAGGGCTCCGTGGATGCCAGCTTAGGCGCTTCTTCAAGGGAGCATTATTGAACTTGGGGAGGCCGATCCGAACAGGGTCCGGCAGGGGGACATCTTCTATATAAAACCATTCTAAAGGCCAGTCTTCGGACGCCTTCCTTGGGGTTCCGGATAGATATCCGGTCCCGGCGATGCGCCATAGTTCGGCTCCGCCCACTTGATATATCGATCCCTCCTGAGAACAGGGTACAAGGCAGAACAGTTTCTTCCACAACGCGAAATGAGCCTCGACGCCCAAGAACAGCTCACAAAGGGCTACGAAGCCCGCAATATGCAATATGGAGGCAGGCGTAAGGTTGTGCAGCTGGAGGCCGTAGAACTCCAGGAGCCCCCGGAGAAATGGATGAATTGGAAATCCGAGTCCTCTTATCAGATAAGGGACAAGGCATACCCGCTCTCCTTTGGAGCGACTAGGGACGCTCTCCGCTTGCTCTCCGCCATTATAGGTGGCAAGTCCGGCTCGAACCGGACCACGAAGGCTGGGGGAAGGAATCCCTTGGTTTGGAGCGTCACTAGCTCGCTGTGCGAGACGGAACATCTCTCCCAACCTCCATGCTGAGGACTGGGAGGGCGAGAGGAGGAGCTGCGTCGACTGGCCATGATGGAATGGATCTCTGTCGCATGTGCTCCGATGAATGCTCGCGAAGGGAAGATGGTGTGATTCGGATCTAAATCATCGTCTCTTTTATAAGGCAGCTTATTTGCGTAGCTAGGGGGGTAAATGTAAAGCACCTGGCTTTTCGCATTTTGTTTGACACGTGGAAGACGGCCATTATTGGGTGTGGAAGCCAAGGAGCACAATATTCACGAGAAGCCAGACACTATTCAACAGGTACACAGAATTTGGAGAAGAACCCGCCTTGCAATGCCGAAGACAAATCTGCGCGCCGGACTCATCGTCATTGAAGCCTGGTTCAGGGGCTACCGAGGAGTCGAATTAGGGGGTGTCCAGATAGCCGAACTATAACCTTCCGCCGGACTCCTGGACTATGAAGATACAAGATTGAAGACTTCGTCCCGTGTCCGAATGGGACTTTCCTTGGCGTGGAAGGCAAGCTTGGCAATACGGATATGTAGATCTCCTCCCATTGTAACCGACTCTGTGTAACCCTAGCCCTCTCCGGTGTCTATATAAACCGGAGGGTTTTAGTCCGTAGGAGGAATAACAATCATACCATAGGCTAGCTTCTAGGGTTTAGCCTCTCTGATCTCGTGGTAGATCTACTCTTGTACTACCCATATCATCAATATTAATCAAGCAGGGGTAGGGTTTTACCTCCATCGAGAGGGCCCGAACCTGGGTAAAAACATCGTGTCCCTTGTCTCCTGTTACCATCCGCCTAGACGCACAGTTCGGGACCCCCTACCTGAGATCCGCCGGTTTTGACACCGACACTGACCATGGGTTAAATTTGGGGGTGACTGGCTCCATCGCATAGACGTCCCGTAGTGCTCGCTTCCGTTCCCACTTGGGAATGTGCGTGGTGTAAATCATGTTGACCGTTTTCACCTGGGGGGGGGGGGGATTTCTTCTGTCCCCCCGTGTTCGGACGCCGGGGCTCTTCATCATCGTCATGTGTACCCCTTGTCCTTGTTTTCGGCGTTTATTTTGCGGCCTGTTTGAACACCCAGCAGTCTCTATTGGTGTGGTTGGCTGGCTTGTCCGGGTGCCATGAATTTGGCACGAAGCGCCCAAAGATAATGGTCTAGACTGGACGGTCCCTGATTATTTCTTTTGAACGGCTTCTTCCGCTGACCGAACTTGGATCTGCTGAATCCGGCGTTGACTGTCGTGTCTTCAATGCTGCCGCCGTTGTTCCGTCGCTTATGTCTATTACGCCATGACTTGTCGTTATTGCCGCGGCCGTCCGGAGTGCCAGAATGTGGCGTAGTGCTGCTGCGAGCCAACCAGCTGTCCTCGCCCGCGCAAAAGCGGGTCATTAGTGTTGTGAGAGCTGCCATTGACTTGGGTTTTTCGTGGCCGAGGTGACGGGCGAGCCACTCGTCACGGATATTGTGCTTAAAAGCCTCCAGGGCTTCGGCGTCCGGACAGTCGACTATTTGGTTCTTTTTAGTTAGGAACTGAGTCCAGAATTTCCTGGCTGACTCTCTGAGTTGTTGAGTAATGTGGCTCAGGTCATCGGCATCTGGTGGTCGCACATATGTGCCCTGGAAGTTGTCGAGAACGCGTCTTCCAGTTTTCCCACCGCCAATGGAATTTGTTGGCGCATCGTTTAGCCGATGTCGGGCTGGTCCTTTGAGCTTAAGGGGAGATACTTGATGGCGTGTAGATCGCCTCCGCGGGCCATGTGAATGTGGAGAAGGAAATCTTCGATCCATACCGCTGGGTCTCACAGCCATCGTATGATTCAGTGTTTACGGGTTTGAACCCTTCTGGGAATTCATGATCCATCACTTCGTCGGTGAAGCAGAGGGGGTGCGCGGCACCTCTGTGCCGGGCTATGTGGCTACACAGTTCGAATTGCTCTGGGTGGCTATGTTCGGCCCAGCCGGACTTGTTGAAGGTGTATCTGGTGTGACGGTCGTCGTTGCATGCTGAGGCGCGCCCCCGCGATCCGTAGATCGATCTTGGCTGTCCCGCTCGCTTTCCAAAGATATCCGCAGGTCACCGCCTATTGCCCCGGCCGTAGTATCTTTGGCGTGGGGTGCCGGCTGGTATGTGGGCTGATATGCCGCTTTATCACGGCCACGAGGTGGCCGGGTCAACCGTATGGCGCCGAGTCCGTATTCCTTGGCTGCCGGACTTCACCCATCCATCTGCGTGAGCAGGTCTTGATCAGCTTGGAGTTGCCGCCGCTTTTTTCGTGCTCCTCGCAGCGGGCTATAAGCCGATGCTTGAAGCGCCCTGCCCTCACGGGTCCTCAGCACGCCCGAACTCGCTGCCGCCGAGGCTAATCTCGTCTTCGGAGGGGGGCATGTAGTTGTCCTCCTCCGGGTATTCGTCCGTCGTCTGTTCTTCTAGGCTGACCTACGCATCTTCCTGTTCGTTCTGCTCAAAGGCGGGCTGATCAGGGTTGTATTCTTCTTCCACACCATTCGGATTGTTTTCGTCTCCTGGGCTGGTATTCCTATGGCGGGGCTTGGAGTGGCGCCGACGACGCCCATTCTTTGCTTTTTCCCCCGAGGTTTTATCCTCCGTTGCCTCATCGCCAGTTGTTTCCTTCGGAGTGTCCACCATATATATCATAGGAAGAGGTGGCTGTCCACTGCCCAGTGAGCAGTGGTTCATGTTCTTCTCCTGCATCGTCGTCCATACCATCGATGTCTTCGGAGTCGAAGTCTAGTACCTCAGTTAAATCATCGACCGTGGCAATGAAGTGGGTGGTGGGTGGGCAAAGAATTCCTTCATCGCCTGCCTCCCACTCGAGCCGGACATAGTTCGGCCAAGAGCCTCCTGACAAAGAGAGAGACTTTAATGAGTCCAGCATGTCGCCAAAGGGCGAGTGCTGGAAGATATCCGCAGCGGTGAACTCCATTACCAGAGCCCAACCTAGCTCGACTGGCTCGGGAGTGCGCGGACTTGAACCAACGTCCGGATACGAATCCGGGGGTCCGGAGTCACAGGCCACCACAGAGGTAAGACCCGTGTTCGGCTCCACCGCCGATGAGTGTGTGACCTACGGGGCGGGGTCCATCCCTCCGTCCTTAGGGCAAGATGCAGCCTGCTCCGGATTTAGGTCCGGGCTGCAAGGTGATACCCCGAAGCTTTGTCCGACAAAGAGGTCTAAGCCGTGCTCGTCGTGGACTGTCCGGTGCTCTGGCATAGGCCCGAATCCGTCGAAGATCAAGTCTCCGCGAATGTCCGCCATGTAGTTCAAAGCTTCGAACCTGATCTGTTGCGGGGGCATAGCCGCCGATCTGCTTCCAGATGGCCAAGCGAAGTTGGCATGCGGTAAGCCGCCCGAACACGAAGATCTGTCCGGGAGAAAGGTCTCACCGGATCGTCTTTGTTGACGATGGTGGAGGACCCATCGAGCCTGGCGGCGACACGGAGGAACTCTCAATGAAAGCACCAATGTCGATTGTCAAAACCGGCGGATCTCGGTAGGGGTCCCGATCTGTGCGTCTTAGGTTGATGGTAACAGGAAGCAAGGGACACAATGTTTACCCAGGTTCGGGCCCTCTCGATGGAGGTAAGATCCTACTTCCTGCTTGATTAATATTGAAGATATGGGTAGTACAAGAGTAGATCTACCACGAGATCATAGAGGCAAAACCCTAGAAGCTAGCCTATGATGGTATGATTGTAATTGTGATCGGCCTTCTAAGGACCAACCTCTCCGGTTTATATAGGCACCGGAGAGGGCTAGGGTTTATATGGAGTCGGTTACAAGGAAGGAAATACAATATCCGGATCACCAAGCTTGCCTTCCACGCCAAGGAGAGTCCCATCCGGACAGGGGTCGAAGTCTTGAGTCTTGTATCTTCACGCCTCAATAGTCCGGACGATGTATATAGTCCGGCTGTCCGGATACCCCCTAATCCAGGACTCCCTCAACGGCTGAGGGAGTCCTGGACTAAGGGGTCCTCGGGCGTCCGGCCTGTTAGTCATGGGACGGACTAATGGGCTGTGAAGATACGAAGACCGAAGACTGCACCCATGTCCGGATGGGACTCTCCTTAGCGTGGAAGGCAAGCTTGGCGGCCGAATATGTAGATTCCTTTCCTTTGTAACCGACCTTGTGTAGCCCTAGATCCTCCCGGTGCCTATATAAACTGGAGGACTTAGTCCGGAAAGGACAGAGACTCATTACCATAGTCATACAGGCTAGACTTCTAGGGTTTAGCCATTACAATCTCGTGGTAGATCAACTCTTGTAATACTCATATTCATCAAGATCAATCAAGAAGGAGGTAGGGTATTACCTCCATAGAGAGGGCCTGAACCTGGGTAAACATCGTGTCCCCTGTCTCCTGTTAGCATCGACCTTAGACGCACAGTTCCGGACCCCCTACCCGAGATCCGCCGGTTTTGACACCGACATTGGTGCTTTCATTCAGAGTTCCACTGTGCCTTCCCCAAAAGGTTTGATGGCCCCTTCAATCGTCAACAACAATGCTGTCCAAGGGGAAACCTTCATCCCCGGACAGATCTCTATGTTCGGCGGCTTCGCTCTGCGGGCCAACTCGCTTGGCCACATGGAGCAGATCGAAAGCTACGCCCCTGGCCATCAAGTCAGATTTGGGATCTTGAATTATGTCACGGACATCCGTGGAGATTTGATCTTCGCTGGATTCGAGACCTCGGCGACCGCTCCTAGTCACCCCGATGAACATGACCTAAATCTGTCATCGGGCCGCATCCAAGAGACTGCTCCTGTAACTGCTCTGGCCATAGATCCGGAGCATAAAGTGTCGTCTAGGGACGGGAGGCTCAACCCCACCGCAGAGGCCGCAGATTCCACGGTGTTGGAGCCGAACACAGACCTAAAGTCACACGACGTCTTTGTCATCGAAACTCCGGACTCGTCTCTAGTCATAAAGTTCGAGCCATGTGCATCTGCGGACGCCGAACTGGATCGCTTGTCGATCTTCGAGTTTAGCACCGCAGACATCTTCCAGCACTCCCCCTTGGGCTATGTGCTAAACTAGTTAAGAAACTTGTCCTTGGCGGGGGACTCACAGCCGAATTATGTCCAGTTCGAGCTGGAGGCTGATGATGGGGCAGAATTTCGTCTCCCACCCACTACCCACTTCATAGCCACTGTCAAAGACTTAACCGACACACTTGACTATGACTCCAAAGACATCGATGGTATGGACGACGATGCCGGAGACGAGGAGGCCCAAAACCCGCCGTTCACCGGATGATGGACGACCACTTCCTCATATGACGTCTACATGGTAGACACGCCAAAAAATAATAGCGGCGATGACAAGGAAAACCCAGCAAAGGAGGACCCTCCTAAAACACAACCAAAGCGCCGACGTCAGCGGTGCCGCTCTAAATCCTGCCGCAGCAGGGATAGCAACACCGGCACAGGAGATGACAACACTCCGGATGGTGCCGAAGACACAGAAGAACCCGATGAACAAACTGCTGAACGAGACAATCGGGAACCAGGGAATGTCAGCCCTGACGAACATGCCATAGAAGAAGAATCAGAGGACGGTAGTTACCGTCCACCCTCAAGGAGGAGGTGAGCCTCGGCAACGAAGACTTCATCGTGGCTGAGGAGCCCCTGGAGTAGGAGCGCTTTAAGCTTCAGCTAATAGCCACTGCGAGGAGCCTGAAAGAGAAGCATCAACAGCTTCAAGCTGACCAAAACCTGCTCAATGACAGATGGACCGATGTCCTAGCAGCCAAGGAATACGGCCTTAAGCGCCCAGCCAAAAGTTACCCGAAGCGCAGATTACTACCTCAGTTCGACGATGAGGCGCCTGATCCCGCACCAGCATCACGCAATGCGGCTAATCAGCCACCGCGCGGTCGGGATAAAACTGCAACCCGAGCCGAAAACCAGACTGTCCCACCTCGCCGTAAAGGCAGGGATAAGACACCTCGGGGCTCTACATATGACCTTCATCAAGACCTGGATAGTAGAGGAGGACATACAAGATCGATCTACAGATCGCGAGGACGTGCCTTGACACACGACGACGGCTACCTATTCGGACGTGACAAACCTAGTCACGCTCGAGCCGATAACCATAGACAGACTCCATCGGAGATACGTCACGACGCGGCCCGATATAGAGGCACCGCACACCCTCTTTGCTTCACTGATGAAGTAATGGACCATGAATTCCCCGAAGGGTTCAAGCCCGTCAATATTGAATCATACGACGGAACAACCGATCCCGCGATATGGATCGATGATTTTATTCTCCACATTCATATGGCCCGCAGAGATGACCTCCATGCTATCAAATACCTCCCACTAAAACTCAAAGGGCCAGCTCGGCACTGGATAAACAGCCTGCCTGAAAATTCTATTGGCAGCTGGGAGGACTTGGAAGAAGCCTTTCTCGAGAACTTCCAAGGTACATATGTCCGGATGCCGGACGCCGATGACTTAAGCCACATAGTTCAACAGCCCCGGGAGTCAGCCAGGAAATTCTGGACTAGGTTCCTAACTAAAAAGAACCAGATCGTCGACTGTCCGGATGCAGAAGCCCTAGCGACCTTTAAACATAGCATCCGCGATGAATGGCTTGCCCGCCACCTCGGCCAAGAAAAGCCGAAGTCCATGGCCGCCCTCACGGCCCTCATGGCCCGCTTTTGTGCGGGTGAGGACAGCTGGCTGGCTCGTAGTAAAAACACGGCTAGCGAGACAGGCCCCTCCGAGGCCGAAAATAGCAACAGCAAGCTCCAACGCAGCGGAAACAAACGCCAAAGCAATGGCGATAACACCGATGAAACTGCTACAAACGCCGGATTCAGCGGCTCCAAGTCCGGTCAGCGGAAAAAGCCGTATCAAAGAAACAATCAGGGACCATCTAGCATGGACCGCATACTTGACCGTCCGTGCCAAATCCATGGCACCCCGCACAAACCAGCCAATCATACCAACAGAGATTGCTGGGTTTTTAAGCAAGCCGGCAAGTTAAACACCGAGAATAAGGAAAATGGATCACAGAGCGAGGACGATGACAAGGAGCCCCTGCAGCCAACCACAGGGGGACAGAAGAAGTTTCCCCCCAAGTGAAAACAGTAAACATGATATATGTTACACACATCCCCAAAAGAGAGCGCAAGCGCGCACTAAGGGACGTCTATGCGATAGAGCCAGTCGCCCCAAAATTCAATCCATGGTCATCATTTCCGATCATTGATCGTCGGGATCATCCGACCTGTATCCGGCATGGTGGATCAGCCGCACTAGTCCTAGACCCAGTCATTGATGGATTCCACCTAACGCGAGTCCTCATGGATGGTGGTAGCAGCCTCAATCTGCTCTATCAAGACACAGTATGCAAAATGGGAATTAACCCATCACGGATCAAACCCACAAGGACTACCATTAAAGGAGTCATACCAGGCGTAGAGGCCCGCTGTACGGGCTCAATTACACTAGAGGTCGTTTTTGGATCTCCGGATAACTTCCAAAGCGAGGAGTTAATCTTCGATATCGTCCCCTTTCGCAGCGGCTATCACGCGCTGCTCGGACGAACTGCATTTGCTCGGTTCAACACGGTGCCGCACTATGCATCTTAAGCTCAAGATGCCCGGTCCACGCGGCGTCATAACGGTCAACGGAAACACGGAACGCTCCCTTCGTACAGAGGAGCACACCGCCGCCCTAGCAGCAGAAGTACATAGCGGCCTTCTCAAGCGGAACCGTAATCCGGCTGCCGAGCCCCTGGACATCGTAAAGAGGGTCCGGACTATGCTGCAGCAGGACAACTCGACTCATCAAGAGCTCGAGTAGCATTTTGGCCTCCGTCCCAGCCCCGATCAGGTAGTGGCATCCGTACCGCGTGTACACAACTACACACTCAAAATCCCATGGGTATCGATGGAGGCAGAGCTAGCTCGCGATCCACAGTGCGGCTCGACCGACCCTAGGATTCGCACACCTTTACTTTTTCCTTCTCATTTCGGGTTTTTCTCTTTTCAAGGGTTCTCCTGACAACCCGTTTGTCGGACACACCAAGGAGGCAAGGAGCTTTGGCGTACAAGGGAATCCCCAGGTGGTCTCCGCTAACGATTGCTATACCTATTTTACATACCCGCACGCAGCTCGTTCTTGGTCTTGGCATGTTAAATAGCCTCACTTGCTTACCGCATTACTTGTACAAGTACGCCTCGGCATATTATTCACATTAAAAATGGTAAAACAAATGGTAGCGTCAGCTTATTACTTAATTTCCCTTTTTTTCCTTACCTTTGTATCTTTTAGTCATTGCACACGCACACACTGGTATATTTTACTTCACCAGGGGCTTTTGCGCCCCGCAGTACGGCAATAAAGTCCGAACACCTTTTTTCAGTGCTATTCGGCACCCCGAACTTATAGAATTATATGCATCGGCTCCGAATCATGTCTTTGGTCAATAGTTGGGTTACCCGGCTCCTGTGCTTACTACCTTATGTTCCGCTATATCAGCTAGGGTAGTAAAGGGAGAACTACTGCGATTGTGTCCCGGTTCTTCCGAACGAGCACCTCAGTAGAGAAAGCCGAAAACTGACTGTCATGATGCAGTGAGAGCTGGTCAGCTGTTCGAGAGGTTTCAAATCCTTAGAGATTTTTTCCACTTTATGCGAGGAATCAGTTTTTATCCGATTAGGCGTGTATAGCGCCCCTAGCTCGGTCTTCCGAATAGCAGGGGCTTCGCCAAGATTCTTATTGTCAAACCCCTATGGCTACGTGAGGGCGATAAAAGCCGTATAGTCCGATTGCCTTGTTCATTGCGCTAAACACCTCCTTTAAGGACCAGGATGTGGAATAAAGAGTGTTTAGATTTATCCTGAACACCCCATAGTATATACATGGCGGCAGAAGCCGACGACTGGTTAACCCTCAGACTACATAGACGGTCGCACAGGAGGTAAAATTTTAAGAGTCATAAGCATTATATTACATAACGACCTTGTTTCATTTTACAAGACAGGATAACATGAATGTTTTCATGGGAATATAACATCCTTCGCACATTGCTCCGCCACAAGGCGGGATCCCTCCAGGACACCATCAAAATACAGCTCGGGTCGGTGGTGCTCCTTGCCCTCAGGCGGCCCTTCGGTCATCAGCTTCTTGGCATCCATCTTCACCCCGTGCGTCCTGACGCGGGCGAAGGCCATCCGTGCACCTTCAATGCAGACCGGCCGCTTTATGACTTCAAGCCGCGGTCAGGCACTAACAAGCCGCTTCACAAGTCCGAAGTAGCTACTGGGCATAGGCTCGGCAGGCCATAGCCAGACTATTAGGTCCTTCATGGCTAGCTCGGCCGCCTTGTGCAGCTCGACCAGCTGTTTCAGTTGGTCGCTGAAGGTATTGAGACCAGAACAGCTTCTCCGAAGAACTCCCTTCTTCGGCTCGATAGAACTCGGCAGCATCCAATATGCTGCACGGCAAATCCGTAAACGCCCCTAGAGAGCTCCAGATTCAGGTAAGTAAAAGGAACGTTTCCTTCACAGACTTGCTTTGCATAATGAAAGCCTTACCCGCTGCGATCTTCTTGGTCGCCTGGATCTCCTGGAGGACGCTCTGGGCTTCGGTTCGGGCATTTCGTGCGCTCTGGCGGGCCTTCACAAGTTTAGACGCTTGCGTCTTAGAATCACGCTCCAATGACTCGTACTTCTTGACGGCGTCATGGAGCTCTTGCTAGACCTCGTCGACCCGGGCCTCGTGCCTCTCGCGTGCGGCGCGCTCCTTGGCCGCTCTGTCCTCGGCCTCGGCTAACGCCTTCTTGAGGGCCACCACCTTGGTCGTGGCCCCTAATAAAGTTCATGACACTTTAGTCCGCACGAAACATTCATTCTTCCTAAAATATACGCGCAGGTTACTACATACCTTGGCTGTCCTCCAGCTGCTTCTTTATGAGGTTGAGCTCTTCGTTGACCCGCTCCAGGCTCTGCTTCAGGCCGGAGACCTCCACAGTATGAGCGGCAGCAGCCAGCAGCGACGCCTGCTTATTCACATAGACATATTATGTTAGACTCGTGCAAAAAGTGTTTTGATCCTCTGTTCGGCTTTTTCTTTGCGAACACCGAACAGAGCATCAGGGGCTACTGTCTACACTGTGATATTCTTTCTACAATTATTAACTCAAAGCCCGTTAAAAGGCTAGCGCAGGCCTCGGTCAGTCCGCTTTTGGCGGACTAAACCTTTTTTATCACCATACCCATAAGGGCATGGTGTTCATCCACAATGGAGGCGCCTCGCAGCGCTTCCAGCAGATTATCCGGTGCCTCTGGTAGGACAGAGGTCACCGGCGGAACAGGCACACATCCTCCTTTCGGGGAAGGCCATTCGCCGAACTCTGGAGCCGTATAGGTCTCCGGAATGGCATCCGGCTGAGGGCCGAATGGAACTTGGCCCCCATCACCAGTCCCCGTGGGGGCTTTTTCCCTCGCGTGTCTGGCGGCCGAGGAGTCATCCTTGGGCGCCACCCTGACGATCTCCGGAACCTCCCCCCGGCCTAGGACGGTCCTTTGGGACACCACCTCGTCATCACCCTTGGGCGAGACAGAGTGAGCGGGCGGCAGTGACATGCTAGCCATCTCCTGTGAGTCTAGCGAACCCTCTATTGAGGATCACGGGGAGCTATCGCGGGCCGGACTGCAATGGCAGAATTTAAACATATTAATATTACAAAGCGGAAAGGCCAGGCATCTGATGTGTATAAGATTTGGGGTACTTACGAGGCAGCCCGAGGCTTGGTCCGGGGCATTCGCTCCGGACTGCAATCGACATCCCACGTGGAGTTATCCATAAGGGAGCCCTTCCCCCTCTTGGACGCCTTCGCCACCAGATTTGTGGCGGCCCCCCTTTTCTTCCTTCCCCCTCAGGGGGGGGGTACTGCTTTCTTCCTCCTCCACGCCGTCGTCTTCGGCAGCCGAAGAGTCAGTATCGTCTTCGGACGACATGTCTGAAGCATCCTTTCGGCGAAGGCCACTCCTGGTCCCTTTGGCCGTCTTCTTGGCCTTCTTCTCCGGCACATCATAAGGCACCGGAAACAACATCTTCGTCAGGAGTGGGGTTTCTTCATCTTCGGGTAGCAAAGTTGGACAATTAATCCGCCCCGCTATGTCGGTCCAGGCCTAAAAGAAATTGATAGGAAGGCTTAGACTCCTTCCCCAGAATATGCCAGTAAAGGCTATACCTTGAAAACATGAAAGAACTTACCGAATTGGCCTGGCGCTTTAAGCTAAGCCCACGATCCTCGGTCATAGGCGGTGGTATCTCGCCAGCCTTAAAGAGCACTTTCCAGATGTCTTCGTGCGTCGTGCTGAAGAGCTCTAGCAGCGTCTGGTGCTTGGCCGGATTGAACTCCCACAAATAGCAGGTCCGACATTGGCACAGAACGACCCGCAGATGAGCATAACCTGGATCACGTTGACAAGTTTGATCTTCTTGGTTATCATGTTCTGGATGCACGTCTGGAGCCTAGTCAGCTCGTTCGAAGAACCCCAGGTTAGGCCCTTCTCTTGCCAGGAGGTGAGCCGCATAGGAACTCCGGATCGGAATTTGGGTGCCACCGCCCAGTTGGTATCACGCGGCTCGGTGATGTAAAACCACCCTAACTGCCACCCCTTCACCATATCCACAAAGGAGCCTTCGAGCCAGGTGACATTGGGCATCTTGCCCACCATGGCACCTCCGCACTCTGCTTGTTGACCACTCACCACCTTTGGCTTCACATTGAAGGTCTTTAGCCGCAGGCCGAAGTGAGGTGGGATGCAGAGAAAGGCCTCGCACACGACTATAAATGCCGAGATGTTGAGGATAAAGTTGGGGGCTAGATCATGGAAGTCTGGCCCGTAGTAAAACATCAGTCCGTGGACAAACGGGTGGAGAGGGAATCCCAGCCCGCAGACGAAATGCGCGAGGAACACCACCCTCTCATGAGGCTCAGGGGTAGGGATGATTTGTCCCTTGGCCGGGAGTCGGTGAACGATCTCCTTGGCTAGGTATCCGGCCTCTCGGAGTTCCTTGATATCTCTCTTCTTAACGGAGGAGGCCATCCACTTTCCTCCAGCTCCGGATCCGTACATGGTTGGAGTGCTTTCTCGGGCGGGGAAAGCTAGAGCTTGGGCGCTGGAGCTCAAGAATGGATGGGCAGAGGAAGGATAAGGCGTAGGTGAATGAGGACGAATCCTTATCCCCTTATAAAGGCCGTGAATGTCAAACGCCTCCCCCTCGCCCTAAAACTCGCCTGTTCCCAAGGGTTGTGTAAACGGCACGGTTGGGTTACCCACGCCCGTAGTGATGAGAATCCCGCAATAAGGGGACACGATCTCTGCTTTGACAAGACATGTCAATGGCAACCGCGTCTCGAAACGTGGAATGACAGAACAAAACGGTCCGAAATTATGACCGGGCAGACGTGATGTCACGTTGTAAAAAGTTGTCAGTGGATTGGACCTGTGGAATGTTATATTCTCTCTGCGGTTATGTGTGTTGCAGGTCCGGATACAATCATCATGTCCGAAGACTATCTTGGAGTTCAGAAAGGGGAACCCGCCTTGCAATGCCGAAGACAAATCTGCGCGCCGGACTCCTCATCATTGAAGCCAGGTTCAGGGGCTACTGAGGGAGTCCTGGACTAAGGGGTCCTCGGGCGTTCGGCCTGTTAGTCATGGGCCGGACTGATGGGTTGTGAAGATACGAAGACCGAAGACTACACCCGTATCCGGATGGGACTCTCCTTGGCGTGGAAGGCAAGCTTGGCGGCCAAATATGTAGATTCCTTTCCTTTGTAACCGACCTTGTGTAGCCCTAGATCCTCCCGATGCCTATGTAAACCGGAGGACTTAGTCTGGAAAGGACAGAGACTCATTACCATAGTCATACAGGCTAGACTTCTAGGGTTTAGCCATTACGATCTCGTGGTAGATCAACTCTTGTAATACTCATATTCATCAAGATCAATCAAGCAGGAGGTAGGGTATTACCTCCATAGAGAGGGCCCGAACCTGGGTAAACATCGTGTCCCCTGTCTCCTGTTACCATCGACCTTAGACACACAGTTCAGGACCCCCTACCCGAGATCCACCAGTTTTGACACCGACAACGGCTTACGGGTTCACAGAAAAGTATGACCAGAAACCAGATAGCTCAAGATTGGGAATTGCTCGTCTGGCGATGGAGAGATATTCTCGGGCTCTCTCGGTGTCACGGTATCCATCATCGTCTGGCCAGACACAATGTGATTTGATCACAGGGATGCCGGAACACGAAAACGAGAAAAGAGAACAACCGGTAACGAGGTAACTTGCATAGTGGACAAGTTGTTGATCCACGAGGATGCAGATAAATATCATCTCGGGTATTTGTAAAATATGACATGCTAAAAGGGTCATCTATCTGCTGAATACTAGACAGGGAGTCTGAGAGAAATTTGCTAATTCAGAATTGTTTCCGAACGAATCCAAAATCATTTTAGTGGGTACTGGAATTATTCTAAGACCCACAGAAATATTTTTGGAATTTATGGACGCTGAAAACTGTCGTCATGAATAGTAAAAAAGCATTCTTGTTTACTTTTCGCAGATGAAAATCACTAATCTGGAATTGTTCTGGAACACGTCAAAAATTATTTTAAGTGGATACTGGAAATGTTCTAGGCCCACATAAATATTTTTGGTTCAAACGGACACTGAAAACTGTCGTCATGAATAGTGAAATCGCATTCTTGTTTGCTTTTCGCAGATGAAAATCACCAATCTAGAATCGGAACACACCGAAAATTATTATAGTGGGTACTGGAAATGTTCTAGGCCCACATAAATATTTTCGGTTCGAACGGACGCTGAAAAATGTCGTCATGAATAGTGAAAGTGCTTTTTGGGTGGCTTCTTGGAGAAGCCACCTTGAGGGCCTTTTTGGTATTTCCCCCCTTGGCTTCTTGGAGAAGCCACCCTTGGGCTTGGCCTATAAATAGGGGTGGAGGGGGATGCCTAAAGGATCATCCCTTGCTCTCATACACATGCCATGAATTGTCTGGCTTATCACTCCCTCCCAGCGAAATAGTTTCGTAGAGCCGAAAGGGTGTCTGGGTTCCGGCAGGAACTAGTTCTGGACGGTGAAGCCCTGCCGGATAGCTGACACGTATGTGTGCAACCCCATAGAGAGATTGTAGTTTTGATCGTTTGCCCGAGGGGCTGTTCGAGTGTCCTCCCGAAGAGATGTTTGAGTTACTGTCCGAGTTTCGAGGGTCCTCCCGAAGGGCTGTCCGCGACATCGTCCAAGGGATTGTTCGACTGCCTCTCGAAGGGCTGTCCGGAGAGGGAGTACATCCTTGCGGTTGGGAGGTTGTAAATCCTAGCTGCGGGGATCTGCACCAACGATCTCCATCGACTCTTCTTCTGCTGCGCTACGAGTCGGTACAGATCAGATCAAACCTTGTATGCAGTCTCCATAGTGGTCCTGGGCGTGCTCGCTATACCGAAATTTTTGTTTTCTATTGTGTTGCCCTACAGTGGCATCAATAGCCTTTCTATGCGTAGATGCAGGTTACGATCTGGAATACATGGAGATCTTTGGGTATTGCATAATATAATTTTGGAGTAGATGAGATCTATTGCTGGAAAAAAAATTGCGGGTAGATGAAATATGTTACCCGATGTTCTTGTTGCTTCCCTAGAATTTGCGTATTTCTGATCTTGAAACGACATGATGGAATCTCACAAAGTTATGGCAATCCGCGATCCTGATTGATCAACAAAGTGCTATCAGTTCTTTGGGTTCCACCATAGTTGAGAGAAAGATGAGATTGCACAGAAAAAAGAGCAATGCAGATATGATCTGCACGGGGGTCATGCGTCTGACGAAGTTTAGTATGGGGTTCGAGATTTTGTTATCTCGTGCTTCATACACCCCACAAAGTTAATCTAGCGACTTGAATAATCATACTTGATGATAAACGTTGGTAGCTGCGGTTTAAGTCAAAACCTTAGAAGCCACGTAAAATAAAATTTTGCATAAACCGATTAGAGACGTCTAACTTGGTTTTGCAGGATGTTTTGCATGTGATGTGGTATAGCAAGCTCATATTTAATTTGATTATGTATGAGATGACCATATGATGTAAATTAACATGATCTGCATGTCATGATTCGGCATGATGGCTGGAGCCATATGATTGCACTTTAATGACCTACGTGTCAACCTTAAGTAATGCATTAATTTTATACGCTATGGAGATAGCAATATTATCTGGTGCATCGACAAGGTGGTGGCAATCTTTGCGAAGGTGAACACCGACGCGAATGCCGAAGACGAAGAAATGAAAGACTTCTCCGTCAGAAGGGGCTATACCATATCATGCTATTATGAATTGCCTGAGATGTTTATCCCTCTTGATGCACCCTTCTTGATTGTGCGGTAGTCACTTTTATTAGGGTGATCTCTCACTTCAAAATATCAAAGTAGTTAGTGTTCACCCAAGTGTAGCACCGTCTGTAATTCGTATCTTTTCGGGGTGCGCCATGTCCACGTGGGTATGAACGAATCGAGAGGAATGATGCGGGTGAGGTCAGACCTTGAAGCAAGATCGCTTGGTTGTCTTTGACGTCCAGGCAGGATCGTCCTGAGCTCGGAACACACCCATCGAAAGATGAACAAGAGTCACATGGAGATGTGATCGTCAAGTTTGCCTACCAATTGAAATTCTCGTCATCAGTGATGTCCACATCAATGGCGTTGAATCGAAATGTGGGTCTTGTATCACTCATAATCAGTTTTGAGATATATTGATTTGAGTGGGAGCGCACTTTAGAATAAAATTGTTTATTCACCAGTGCATTTTCATTCTAAACAAAGTCTAAATGAAACTTGTGTTTTCCGTTGTAGATCAAATGGCTCGCAACACCGTGTTCGACTTAGGCCCGATGTTAGAGAAAGAGAAGTTACCTGCGACTGGAAACAACTATGCGGACTGGGTCCGCAACCTGAGGATTGTCCTCAGGAGCGCTAAGAAACTGTATGTGCTAGAGTATGATCTTCCAGTTAAACCCGCGGTAGAGGCCCCGGATGATGATCACAACTTAGTGCAGTGCCTCATGCTAGCTTGCATGAGTCCAGAGCTTCAAAAACGTTTTGAATTCCATAAACCCCTTGGTATGATCCGGGAATTGGATGCTCTGTACAAGGAAACCACAAAGTCTGAACGATTTGATATCATGAAGGCTTTGATGGAATGCAAGATGGCTGAGGGTAGTTCAGTTGGCGAACACGTGGTCAAAATGATTGGCTATGCTGAAAGGCTTAAAGCCTTGGAATTTCCACTTCCACCTGGCCATATGATAGACATGTTGCTTTCTTCACTCCCCCCGTCTTACGATGGTTTTGTCTTGAACTACAACATGACTGGGATGGAAGACACCGGAAGAGGTGCTCGCCATGCTCAAAACTATAGAAGGAGGACTGCGGAAAAATCGCAAGCAAGTGTTGCTCGTGAATAAAACCATCAGTTTCAAAAAGAAGAAAGGCAAGCCAAAGAAGGGCAAGGGCGCCGGTAAGACCGGCTCCCAAAGCAACTCTAAGGGCGGAGCCAAGAATGAAACTAAGTGCTTCTACTGCAAGGGCACATGACACTGGAAGAGAAACTGCAAGAAGTATCTGGAAGATAAGAAGTCTGGGAAAACTGGAAAAGGTATAACTGTTATACAAGTTAATGTCATTGACGTTTTGCTTGCTAGCGAAAATTCTAAGTCTTGGATATTTGATACCGGATCAGTTGCTCACATTTTCAACTCGATACAGGGACTTCAGAAGGTGCGCAGGATGGCAAAGAATGAGGTCGTGATGCGGGTCGGGAACGGCGCTAGGATTGCCGCTCAAGCCGTCGGCATTGTGCCTCTACGTCTCCCTTCGGGATTTATTTTGGAGCTTAGTAACTGTTATATTGTTCCGAAATTGTGTAGAAACATTATCTCCGGATCATGTTTAGTGCACAACGGGTATTCGTACAAGTCTGAGAACAATGGTTGTTCACTTTATTGTAAGGATATGTTTTATGGATTTGCACCCATTGTTGGGGGCCTTTTCATACTAAATCTTGAATGTGGAAAAGATGTCTTTAACATGAACGCAAAACGCCTTAAGAAGGCTGATACCACCACCACTTACTTGTGGCACTGTCGACTTGGCCACATCGGAAGGAAACGCATGCAAAAATGATACGTCCACTTTGCATCATGCTTTTATATCGATATTTATTGCATTATGGGCTGTTATTACACGTTATGTCACAATACTCATGTCTTTTCTCTCTTATTTTACAAGGTTTACATGAAGAGGGAGAATGCTGCACTGGAATTCGGGTGGAGAAGGAGCAAATATTAGAGACCTATTCTGCACAGCTCCAAAAGTCCTGAAACTTCAGTTTTTGGAATTAATAAAAAATACTAGCGAAAGAATCCACCAGAGGGGGTCCACACCCTGGCCACGAGGGTGGGGGGGCACCCTACCACCTGGGCGCGCCCCCCTGCCTCGTGGGCCCCCTGGCAGGCCTCCGGTGACCATCTTCTGCTCTATGAAGTCTTTTACCCTGGAAAGAATCATAAGCAAGCTTTCGGAACGAAACACCACCGCCACGAGGCGGAACCTTGGCGGAACCAATCTAGGGCTCCGGCGGAGCTGTTCTGCCGGGAAAACTTCCCTCCGGGAGGTGGAAATCATCGCCATCATCATCGCCAACGATGGGGATCAATCTCCATCAACATCTTCACCAGCACCATCTCCTCTAAAACCCTAGTTCATCTCTTGTATCCAATCTTTGTCCCAAAACCTCAGATTGGTACCTGTGGGTTGCTACTAGTGTTGATTACTCCTTGTAGTTGATGCTAGTTGGTTTATTTGGTGGAAGATCATATGTTCAGATCCTTTATGCATATTAATACCCCTCTGATTATGAACATGAATATGATTTGTGAGTAGTTACGTTTGTTCCTGAGGACATGGGAGAAGTCTTGCTATAAGTAGTCATGTGAATTTGGTATACGTTCGATATTTTGATGAGATGTATGTTGTCTTTCCTCTAGTGGTGTTATGTGAACGTCGACTACATGACACTTCACCATTGTTTGGGCCTAGAGGAAGGCATTGGGAAGTAATAAGTAGATGATGGGTTGCTAGAGTGACAAAAGCTTAAACCCTAGTTTATGAGTTGCTTCGTAAGGGGCTGATTTGGATCCATATGTTTCATGCTATGGTTAGGTTTACCTTAATACTTCTTTTGTAGTTGCGGATGCTTGCAATAGGGGTTAATCATAAGTGGGATGCTTGTCCAAGAAAGGGCAGCACCCAAGCACCAGTCCACCCACATACCAAATTATCAAAGTAACGAACGCGAATCATATGAGCGTGATGTAAACTAGCTTGACGATAATTCCCATGTGTCCTCGGGAGCGTTTTCCTTCATATAAGACTTTGTCCAGGCTTGTCCTTTGCTACAAAAAGGATTGGGCCATCTTGCTGCACCTTATTTACTTTCATTACTTGTTACCCGTTACAAATTACCTTATCACAAAACTATCTGTTACCGATAATTTCAGTGCTTGCAGAGAATACCTTACTGAAAACCACTTGTCATTTCCTTCTGTGCCTCGTTGGGTTCGACACTCTTACTTATCGAAAGGACTACGATAGATCCCCTACACTTGTGGGTCATCAAGACTCTTTTCTGGCGCCGTTGCCGGGGAGTGAAGCGCCTTTGGTAGGTGGAATTTGGTAAGGAAAAATTTATATAGTGTGCTGAAATTTCATCACTTGTTACTATGGAAAATAATCCTTTGAGGGGCTTGTTCGGGGTATCTTCACCCCGACCAGTAGAGCAAAGAGTTGCTCCTCAACCTACTGAACCTACTGAAAATGTTTACTTTGATATTCCTTGGGTATGATAGAGAACTGCTAGCTAATCCTTTTACAGGAGATGGAACATTACATCCCGATTTGCACCTAATCTATGTGGATGAAGTTTGTGTATTATTTAAGCTTGAAGGTATGCCCGAGGATGTTATCAAGAAGAAGGTCTTCCCCTTAACTCTGAAGGGAAAGGCATTGACATGGTTTAGGCTATGTGATGATATGGGATCATGGAACTACAACCGATTGAAATTGGAATTTCATCAGAAGTTTTATCCTATGCATCTTGTTCATCGTGATCGTAATTATATATATAATTTTTGGCCTTGCGAAGGAGAAAGCATCGCTCAAGCTTGGGGGAGGCTTAAGTCAATGTTATATTCATGCCCCAATCATGAGCTCTCAAGAGAAATTATTATTCAAATTTTTTTTGCTCGACTTTCTCTCAACAATCGCTCCATGCTCGATACTTCTTGTACTGGATCTTTTATGATGAATACTATTGAATTCAAATGGGATTTATTGGAAAGAATTAAACGCAACTCTGAAGCTTGGGATCTCGACGAAGGTAAGGAGACAGGTATAACACCTAAGTTTGATTGTGTTAAATCTTTTATGGATACCGATGTTTTCCATGAATTTAGCACTAAATATGGACTTGACTCTGAGATAGTAGCTTCTTTCTGTGAATCATTTGCTACTCATGTTGATCTCCCTCAGGAGAAGTGGTTTAAATATAATCCTCCCATTGAAGTAAAAGTAGTTGCACCTATTAAAGTTGAAGAAAAGACTATCACTTATAATGTTGATCCTATTGTTCCTACTACTTATATTGAGAAACCACCTTTCCTCGTTAGAATAAAGGATCATGCTAAAGCTTCAACCTGTGGTTCGTAAGAGTAATACTAGAACACCTACACCCCCTGAGCAAATTAAAGTTGAACCTAGTATTGCTATGGTTAAAGATCTCTTGGCTGATAATATAGATGGGCATGTTATTTACTTCTGTGATGAAGTTGCTAGAATTGCTAGACCTGATACTAAGAATAAACATAGACCTGTTGTAGGCATGCCTGTTATTTCTGTTAAAATAGGAGATCATTTCTATCATGGCTTATGTGATATGGGTGCTAGTGCAAGTGCAATACCTCATTCCTTGTACAAAGAAATTATGCACGATATTGCACCTGCTGAGATAGAGGAAATCTATGTTACAATTAAGCTTGCCAATAGAGACACTATTTCACCAGTTGGGATTGTTAGAGATGTTGAAGTCTTGTGTGGGAAATTTAAATATCCCGCTGATTTTCTTGTTCTTGGTTCCCCACAAGATAGCTTCTGCCCCATCATATTTGGTAGACCCTTCTTGAATACTGTTAATGCTAGGATAGATTGCAAAAAGGATGTTGTTACCATTGGTTTGGGGGATATGTCTCATGAGTTCAATTTTGCTAAATTTTGTAGACAACCCCATGATAAAGAATTACCTAGTAAAGATGAAATTATTGGTCTTGCTTCTATTGCCGTGCCTCCTAATGATCCCTTAGAACAATATTTGCTCGACCATGAAAATGATATGTTTATGAATGAAAGAAGAGAAATAGATGAAATATTCTTTAAACAAGGACCTACCTTGAAACACAACTTGCCTGTTGAAATCCTAGGGGATCCTCCTCCACCGAAGGGTGCTCCCGTGTTTGAGCTTCAACCATTACCTGATACTCTTAAATATGCTTATCTTGATGAGAAAAAGATATATCCTGTTATTATTAGTGCTAACCTTTCAAAGCATGAAGAAAAGAAATTATCGAAAACTCTGAAGAAGCACCGTGCTGCTATTGGATATACTCGTGATGATCTTAAGGGCATTAGTCCCACTCTATGCCAACACAAAATAAAATTGGAGAAAGACACTAAACCGGTTGTTGATCACCAACGAGGGTTAAATCCTAAGATGAAAGAAGTGGTAAGAAAAGAAATACTAAAGCTTCTTGAGGTAGGTATAATTTATCTCGTTGCTGATAGTCAGTGGGTAAGCCCTGTCCTTTGTGTCCCTAAGAAGGGAGGTATTACTGTTGTTCCTAATGATAAAGATGAATTGATCCCACAAAGAATTATTACAGGTTATAGAATGGTAATTGATTTCCGCAAATTAAATAAAGCTACTAGAAAGGATCATTACCCTTTACCTTCTATTGATCAAATGCTAGAAAGATTATCTAAACATACACACTTTTGCTTTCTAGATGGTTATTCCGGTTTCTCTCAAATACCTGTGTCAAAAGAGGATCAAGAAAAGACCACTTTTACTTGTCCTTTTGGTACCTTTGCTTATAGACATATGCCTTTTGGTTTATGCAATGCACCTGGTACCTTTCAAAGATGCATGATCGCTATATTCTCTGATTTTTGTGAAAATATTGTTGAGGTTTTCATGGATGATTTCTCCATTTATGGAACTTCTTTTGATGATTGCTTGAGCAACCTTGATAGAGTTTTGCAGAGATGTGAAGATACTAATCTTGTCTTGAATTGGGAAAAGTGCCACTTTATGGTTAATGAAGGTATTGTCTTGGGGCATTAAATTTCTGAAAGAGGTATTGAAGTTGATAAAGCTAAAGTTGATGCTATTGAAAAGATGACATGTCCCAAGGACATTAAAGGTATAAGAAGTTTCCTTGGTCATGCCGGTTTTTATAGGAGGTTCATTAAGGACTTCTATAAAATTTCTAGGCCTCTGACTAATCACTTACAAAAAGATGTTCCTTTTGTCTTTGATGATGATTGTGTAGAAGCATTTGAAATACTTAAGAAAGCATTAATTTCTGCACCTATTGTTCAGCCACCTGATTTGAATCTACCCTTTGAAATTATGTGTGATGCTAGTGATTATGTTGTAGGTGTTGTTCTAGGACAAAGAGTTGATAAGAAATTAAACGTTATCCAATATGCTAGTAAAACTCTAGACAGTGCCCAGAGAAATTATGCTACTCTTGAAAAAGAATTTTTAGCGATTGTATTTGCTTGTGATAAGTTAGGACCTTATATTGTTGATTCTAAAGTAATTGTTCACACTGATCATGCTGCTATTAAATACCTTATGGAAAAGAAAGATGCTAAACCTAGACTTATTAGATGGGTTCTCTTGCTACAAGAATTTGATTTGCATATTATTTATAGAAAGGAGCCGAGAACCCGTTCTGCGAACAACTTGTCTAGGTTAGAGAATGTTCTTGATGACCCACTACCTATTGATGATAGCTTTCCGATGAACAATTAGCTGTCATAAATGCTTCTCGTCTTGCTCCATGGTATCTTGATTATGCTAATTACATTGTTGCTAAATTCATACCACCTAGTTTCACATACCAGTAAAAGAAAAAGTTTTTCTATGATTTAAGACATTACTTCTGGGATGACCCACACCTTTATAAAGAAGGAGTAGATGGTGTTATTAGACGTTATGTACCTGAGCATGAATAGGAACAGATCCTACGCAAGTGTCACTCCGAGGCTTATGGAGGACACCACGCTGGAGATACAACTGCGCATAAGGTATTGCAATCCGTTTTTTATTGGCCTACTCTCTTCAAAGATGCTCGTAAGTTTGTCTTGTCTTGTGATGAATGTCAAAGAATTGGTAATATTAGTAGACGTCAAGAAATTCCTATGAATTATTCACTTGTTATTGAACCATTTGATGTTTGGGGCTTTGATTATATGGGATCGTTTCCTTCCACTAATGGGTATACACATATTTTAGTTGTTGTTCATTATGTTACTAAGTGGGTAGAAGCTATTCCAACTAGTAGTGCTGATCATAACACCTCTATTAAGATGCTTAAAGAATTTATTTTTTCCGAGGTTTGGAGTCCCTAGATACTTAATGACTGATGGTGTTTCACATTTTATTCATGGTGCTTTTCATAAAATGCTTGATAAGTACGATGTTAATCATAGAATTGCATCTCCATATCATCCACAGTCTAGTGGTCAAGTAGAACTTAGTAATAGAGGGCTCAAATTAATTTTGCAAAAGACTGTTAATAGATCTAGAAAGAATTGGTCCAAGAAACTTGATGATGCATTATGGGCCTATAGAACTGCATATAAAAATCCTATGGGTATGTCTCCGTATAAAATGGTTTATGGAAAAGCATGTCACTTACCTCTCGAACTAGAACATAAGGCATATTGGGCCATTAAAGAGCTCATTTATGATTTCAAACTTGCCGGTGAAAAGAGGTTATTTGACATAAGCTCACTTGATGAATGGAGAACCCAGGCTTATGAGAATGCCAAACTGTTTAAAGAAAAAGTTAAAAGATGGCATGGCAAAAGGATACGAAAGCGTGAGTTTAATGTAGGTGATTATGTGTTGCTGTTCAACTCTCGTTTAAGATTTTTTGCAGGAAAACTTCTCTCTAAATGGGAAGGTCCTTACGTTATCGAGGAGGTCTATCGCTCCGGTGCCATAAAAATCAACAACTTCGATGGCACAAATCCGAAGGTGGTGAACTGTCAAAGAATCAAACATTATATCTCAGGACTTCGACGGAGAGAGCTATGTCTCACATCTCATTGCTGACCCAAAGACCTATGTGGACCTATCTCCTTGTGGTCAAACTACGGATGATGAGGAGGATGCTCATTTGATGAGGATCAATGGTTCAAGTTCGGAGGAGGAGGATGTCCCTCTACCTCAACCTGGGGATATGCACGTGAAGTTCAAGAAGTCGAGTCTTCCTAAGAGGGCTAAACTGTCTAACAACCGATCTATTCCTTCTCGTTTTCGGCAGAAAAGCAAAGGAGATTTATGTGACAAGATCTTGAAGCTGGAATCGGAGGTCGATGATTCAAAGGAGGAAATTGCTCTTCTCAATTACAGTATGAAAAAGCTGAAGGCACAATTGTCATTGTCAACAACTCCATCATCACCACCTCCGAAGAAGGAGACATAATTACATGGGTATGGGCACTCCCCTTGGCAACTGCCAAGCTTGGGGGAGGTGCCCCGGTATCGTATCACCATTACACTCCAATCTTTACTGTTTTTTTCTTAGTTCGATCCTTTTAGTAATATCTTGATCTAGTAGAATAAAGTTTTAATATGATTTAGTTTTGGTTTTTGCTTCATGATCCTTCTATGTAATCGAGTCCGTGAGCTATATATAATAAAGATTAGTGTTGAGTCAAGGGCTTGACTATCTTGCTATGACCTTGAGGGAATAAAAGAAAGAATAAAAAGAAATAAAGAAATCATATTGATCTTATGGAGAGTAATGACTTCACATATAAAGAGTGTGATGAATAAAAGTTGTTGAGAGTTGATAAACATAGTTTTGGTCATCGTTGCAATTAATAGGAAGTAATAAAGAAAGAGAGGTTTTCACATATAAATACACTATCTTGGACATCTTTTATGATTGTGAGCACTCATTAAAATATGACATGCTAAAGAGTTGATGTTGGACAAGGAAGACAACATAATGGGTTATGTTTTCTTATATCCGAAATAAAGTATATTGTCATGGATCATCCAACATGTTGAGCTTGCCTTTCCCCTCATGCTAGCCAAATTCTTTGCACCAAGTAGAGATACTACTTGTGCTTCCAAATATCCTTAAACCTGGTTTTGCCATGAGAGTCCACCATACCTACCTATGGATTGAGTAAGATCCTTCAAGTAAGTTGTCATGTTGCATGCAATAAAAATTGCTCTCTAAATATGTATGATTTATTAGTGTGGAGAAAATAAGCTTTATACGATCTTGTGATGTGGAAGCAATAAAAGCGACGGACTGCATAATAAAGGTCCATATCACAAGTGGCAAAATAAAGTGACATTCTTTTTGCATTAAGATTTCGTGCATCCAACCATAAAAGCATATGACAACCTCTGCTTCCCTCTGTGAAGGGCCTATCTTTTACTTTTGTCTTATACCTTATACAAGAGTCATGGTGATCTTCACCTTTCCTTTTTGCATTTCATCCTTTGGCAAGCACATTGTGTTGGAAAGATCCTGATATATATATATATATATCCAATTGGATGTAAGTTAGCATGAATTATTATTGTTGACATTACCCTTGAGGTAAAAGGTTGGGAGGCAACACTATAAGCTCCTATCACTACTGGAATCAGCTTCTTTGCCGTCCGCCATGGCAGATGGCAAAGGCATGGTTCACGGACGGCAAAATGTCCGGATGAACACATGCCAGCAAAGGCCTTCTTTGTCACCCGCTTCGTAGAAACGAACGGCAAAGGATTGTGCCGTCCGCCGTTGGTGGCCAACAGACGGCAAAGATCATGGACGGCAGTGAGGTGGGGTGAGAGCCGTTAGGGGTTAACGGCATGCTTTGTCGTCAACCAGCGGACGACAAAGAGGCTAAGGTCTTTGCCGTCCGCTGGCAGACGGCAAAGTGCTCAAACATGCCAGTCCCGAGAAGCACAGGTAGCTGCCATGTGGCTTGTTTGCCGTCAGCAAGCTGACGACAAAGTTCTTTGTCGTTAGCTAGCTGATGGCAAAGAGCCTGTACATCCCTGTTTTTAATTTAATTCATTCAATTTGAGAGCAATTCACAGATATACACAGATATACACAGCAATTCACATATATACACAACAAGCTTATCCAACACACAAGTTTCATCATATATACATACATAACCAACACATATATATAGTTCCATCCTTACATATTACAAAAGTTTCACATTGTTCATCCAACACCGTTATCCATCCATCCATATAACAAGTTCCAACCATGCAAGTTCATTGATACAAAATAAAACCACAAATGGAAAAGAAGCACTCCATCCATGCAAGCTTCCGTGAATTAAATCAAATCTTCAAAATGATAAACAAGATGTTAGAAAAAGAAGAAGAAAATGAAGAAGAAGAAAATGAAGAAGAAGAAAATGAATCTCAGGCAGATATGATGGTTGGAAAAATCCCCAACATTTGTATTTTGTACCCAGCTTGCACCACCATTGTGCCAAATTTCCATGGGCTGCCCCTCTCAGTAATTGATGTCTAGGATCATCCTCAAAGGTAGACTTACCATGAGTCCCATCCATTTCCGGTGATAAGCAAAAATCATCCATTGCGCTGTCTTCAACAAGGTAGTCCACATCATCCATTCGAATCCGGATATGCCATTCCTTTGAGCTCTGCCAAACGATCGATTGTGATTGCCTTAGGCTGGTATAAAGAGTTTCAATGATCTAAATATCAAAAGTAATTCTTTTTGTCATTTAAGGTAATAACTCTACGAGTCACCTCCCCCAAGGTGCCCCTTTATTGAATCATGGCAATTATTTCCTCGCCACCTTGACACCATCCACCATCTCTCTAAGCGTGGAATTGTTGCCCACCAAATAAAACCTCGTTGTTTGTTCTTCCATCCCTCTCGATGTGTTTTGTGTCTCAACTCGAGATGTTTCAACATCTCATTCCACGAGTTAATCTTGAGTGCTCGATCTTCGAGGAGATCGTTTTCTATAGAGTTTCTTTCTGTCGCCATCGTGTTGGATGAAGATCTCGAAAGCAAGGACGTCAAGATCAATTGGAGCAATGAACCAACATCTTCGGGAAGGGCAATTGGATCAACAAGATCGTGTTAGCGAGTGCCCCCTCTGTCTTCTTACCTCACGTCCTGAATCTCGGGACGAGATTCTTCTTTAGTGGGGGTGAGTTGTCACAGCCCTAGAACCAGATTGCAACTAGTTGCATAAGCGTCCATGCATCATGTTTAAATTTAAAGAAACTTGAAATGGGGATTGTTTAAACCCTAGCACCAAATGAATTCAAATAGGCTCAAATAAAATCATTTTTAATGAACCCAAAATGCCCTTTGAAAATGTTCATGATTCCTGATAAAGGTGAAAACCTCTGCCAAAAATGATGAACATATTTCTAGGTTATTCCTGGATTTTTGAATTAAATCATAAAATATTTGCATTTGGGCATTTAAATGCTAATAAATAGTTTAAATGCTCAAATAATCATAAACTAAAATGATTGTTGTTGGTTATATTCCAAACAGTGGCATTGATTAGTTTCGTGATTTTTGGGTTTGATCTAGCATTTTTAATAAAGTCACAAAGTTGCAGAAAAATAGAAAACATCAATAATTAGAAAGAGAGAGAGAGAAGAGCTCACCTAGCCCACCTAGCCCACCTGGCGGCCCAACTGTGCAGCCCAGCCCAGCACCGCAGCCCTCTGTCGTCTTCCTCCTCACGCCAAGAGGGCAGGCGTGTGGTCGCCCTTGTGTGGCTACCTCCTTCCCGCCTGCGTGTACCCCGACGCCTGGACGACTCTCGACGCCACGCAGACCCTGGACCCCCTCGACCACTCCCTCTCTCCTGCATCGCCTCTCTCGCTCCCTCTCCCGGCCAAGCGAGCCTGCCGCCGCCGCTGCTTGCCGCCATGCCACCGCCACCCCATGCCCCGCCGACGTGCCAAGAAGCACCGCCAAGACGCCCTCTTCCTCCTCGATGAGTCACGTGAGCTCGGCCGCTCTGCATCGCCGCCTGCATCGCCTTCTTCTCCCTCCGGTCGCCGAGATCGCCGGTAATGCCATGACGCCGTCCGTGCTTCCCCGAGCCCACTTCGACGCCCCCTACAACCGCAGTGAGCCACTACGCCGAACCCCTCTCTCTCCGTGCTCATTTGCCCCCTCTGGCTGTCGCTTCCGTCAAGCCCGAGACCTTACTACCGCCGGCCATGGCGCCACCGCTGCCATCGACGCCATAGCTTCGCGCTGGCGTGTCCTCGTTCAAGATTTCCTCAGAGCACGTAGCACCCACCAGTTCCTCCCCTAGTGCACCGTAGCGTCGAGTCGGTCGGCGCCCGAGCTCCGGCCGCCGCCGTTGAGGTCGCTGCCACCATTTCCGGCCACCCCAGCCGCTGACTCCGGTCCCGTTGGATGCGGAAGAGCGCCAGCTACGCGTAGAGCCTCTCCGCCGCTTGTTTGGTCACCGGACGGCAAAACCCGACGGCCTCCGTCAGATTCTGTCGCCGGCGTCGAGCCGTGGACCAAGTCCGGCGGCTTTGACCCCGCTGACCAGGGGTTTGACCTTCCCTGGCTCAATGACAGGTGGGGCCGCCCTGCTAACTAACCTAGATTAGAGATAACTAAACCTAGCTAGTTTTGTTTAGCTACTGACACGCGGGACCCACTGGTCAGTTTGACCTGGACCGGGTCAGTTGACCGCTGACGTCACACTGACGCCAGGCTGACGTAGTAAATTCTTTTCTGGATTTATTCTTATTTAGGAAATTCCATAAAATAGTGCTAACTTCTAAAAATCGTATAAATTCAACCGTAACTCCAAATGAAATAATTTATATATGAAAAATGATCAGAAAAATCCAATCTATCCATCTGTTCCATTTTCATGCATGTTTGATCAAGTTAACTTCACTGTTTAGGATGAAACATGAATAGGACAACTTTGATAATAGTTTTGGAGTTGGGTTTTGATGTAGTTTTGAATTCCACTTCAATCAAAATGACTTGCTGTTGCATTAGTCCAAATCACAGCATATTGACATGTCATGATCATGCATCATATTGTTGCATTGCATTGATTGTGTTTCTTCTTGTTTGTCGGTATTTGTCCCCTCTCAGTAGACGAGGTTCCGACGATGAGTTCGATGACACCGATGAAGAACTATATTATCTTCAAAAGTGCCAGGCAAGCAAAAACCCCTTGTTCATTCTGATATAATCCCACTCTCTCGCTCCTGCTCTCTTTTACTGCATTTGGACAACAACGATTCAACTGTTACTTGCTGCGGTAGAGACACGAGGCACGGTGTACTGGGACGCCCGTTTGGTGCCTCGGGAACCCTGCTCTCATCGTTTGGGGCCGTGAGCGACACCCCGGCCGGATCTCCTTGCGGATGGAAGCCGAATAGGCGATAAACCTGGACTAGAGACTTGTGTGGTTAGTCAGGTCGTGGCTGACTCCCTCTCCAGGCTTCCGCTTGAAGGTTGTCGAGATACACGAGGTGTACATGGCGGTAAGTGGCGAGAGCGTGTGTGAAGAAGTACACCCCTGCAAGGTTAATATGATCTATTCGAGTAGCCGTGTCCGCGGTAAAGGACTTCTGGGTTGCCTATAACAGTTCATAGACAAGTGAAAGTGGATACTCTAAAATGCGCAAGATAAGCGTGAGTGCTTTGGATGGCGTTCTCGTAGGGAGACGGGAGCGGATCCATAGTGGTGTATTAATATGGTGAATATGTGGACTCGTAGCGCCACCTCAAAAGAGTTACTTGTAGTCGTAGTTTAGGATAGCCACCGAGTCAAAGTCGGCTTCTTTGATCAAACTCCACCACCCCTTTGTTGATAATGATGCATATGTAGTTAGTTACGATGTAAGTCTAGCTGAGTACATTTGTACTCACATTTGCTTATTTTATGTTTTGCGAGAGAGACGTCGGTCGCTTAGTAGTTTCGCGTTGACTTCGATGTTTAGCTTGTTACCTCAGCTACGATCTTGTGCCCTCGGCAGGATCTGGTAGATAGTCAGGCTTCCAAGCCTTTTTCATTTGTAGATGTCTGTACTCAGACATGTTAAGCTTCCACATGTGTTTTGACTTGTATGTTATGAGTGTTGGGTCATGAGACCCATGTTTGTAATGTCTCGCTCCTCGGAGCCTAATGAATAAATACTTGAGTCGTAGAGTTATGTTGTGATGCCATGTTGTATTTACACATATCGAGCATATTGTGTGTATGTTTGAAATGCTTGGTATGTGTGGTATCCGACAATCTAGTTGTTTATCCTTGGCAGCCTCTCTTATGGGGAAATGTAGTCTAGTGCTTCCTTGAGCCATAGTAGTCCGCCATACTCGATTCACCGGAGTCCTGCTAGCCCAAAGACTACCGCTTTCGTGACACTTGACTGGCCGGCATGTGTTTCACTTCGTTCATGTGTCTATCCCTTCGGGGAAATGTCACGCCGTGACATCCGGAGTCCTGCCTAGCCTGCTACAGCCCGGGTTCCCGGAGTCCTGTTAGCCCAGTGCTACAGCCCGCATTCACACGCTGCTGACCGACATGCTCGATGTGATTCATGTATGCATGACCCCATGGGTTAGTGCCGCTTTGGGTTCACAACTAGCCATGTCGGCCCGGGTTCTCTGTCATATGGATGCTAGCGCCACTATCATATACGTGAGCCAAAAGGCGCAAACGGTCCCGGGCCATGGTAAGGCGACACCCGTGGAAATACCGTGCGTGAGGCCGCAAAGTGATATGATGTGTTACCGGCTAGATCGATGTGACTTGGAATCGAGGTCCTGACAGCGTTGGTATCGAACTTTATTGCCTGTAGGATTACCAAGCCAAACTGGTCGAAGTTGAGTCTAGAAATGCTTTAGTTATATAAGGGAATTGATTGTGGAAGGGAACGTAAGGCTCTTTTTACTCCTTATACCTTATGCCCTTCTGATCTGAGTCACCCTCTTCTCTTCTACTGGGATTAAGAACTAGGCTTCTCATCTTTCTATCAGGATCACGTGTTACTAATTTGTAGACTTGCAAGATTGTTGGATTTAAGCCCCAGTTCAGTTCCTACTATTTCTGTATGTTAACTGTTGATCTCGGAACCTTGATATGATGTTGTTGAGTGGTTATGCCACCATTTTGCATGATGTCTCAAATCTTTTTGAGCATTTATAGCCGTTATGCTGTCCGAGTCATCCCAGGTTTCTAAACAGGCTGATGCATTTGCAAATCCCTACCTCCCGTTCCTGATGTCCTTTTGGGCCAGATTAAGCACACTAATCGGTGAGTTGAGGTACTCTATTGCCTCGACATATATGTTGGAGTTAGTATTATGACCCTAGGTGTTTTAGGGAGTCACCTAGTAATCTAGCCATGTTTTGTGTTCCCGGTGTGATGATTCTGGCCACCAATCTCGAAAGCATCCCGTGATGCCATTTAGTAGTAGGTATTCTACTCCTGGGTTCTTGAACCCAAGATTCACCCTACTTACCTCATGTTGATAGTGTTTGCTAGTTCCTTTAGAATATTAGTAACCTTTGCAATAGCCCTCAAGGTCCGAGGTAAATCCTTCTTCCAATACCATGAACCATTATGGTAGAAGTTCTTTGAACCGAAAGATCACAACCAGAGTACTCTTGAGGAGTTCTCCATTCATAATTGTGACTCTGCCAGCTCAACCTTTCTGCATGGGTTATTCGGAAGAAATATGTTGAACTCGTTCGACATGCTAGTCTATGCATCCACAACTCAGAAAATCGTGTGTTCCTTGAGTTGTTCCCATTGTAGTTGTATTCCGATCCCCATCTATCAGTTGATAGTCAGCAGTAATTGTGCATTCGTGTTATCGATGCTTACTATTCTTGTGGTCCGTCAAGCCGTTCTATTTCAGAATGAATAGGAGAAACAAACTCCAGAACCTCATCCATATCTAGGATTGGGTCAAAGCAATTGTATTCCGCAGATCAAAATGCCAATCCAGCTTTTGCTCTGCTCTACCTTGGAGTGTTACCATCTTCATGTCAAGAATGTCATGAGAATTGCACCATCTCTCAAGAATTTTTGACGCAGTGATACTTCTCGCCATCATTATTCATTCCCCGGTTTCCTGTTGTCGCAACCAGAATGCCGACAAGTGAATCGTGATGTGTGAAATCTATGCTCCTAGCAACCGTGTTGCTTGGTAGTTAATGGACAATATTATCATTCCGAGCGTGTTGGTTATTAAATCATCATCCTAAGATTGAACGTGCTACCTAGTCCTTATTTCTGGTGCACTCTTCGACCAATGAGTGAGGATTATTCAATCCCTTGCTTATTTGATCATATCGTCTTGCTGTGAAAGGCAAGATTGATCTCGAGCCTAGAGACATATCGGTGGTTCGTGATTTTCCGAATATCTTCTCAGAAGTATTACCAAGTTGACCCCTGACTGTTATGTTGAGCTCGTGATCAAGTTGGTTTCTTGTGCACCACCCTTTCTCCAAGAATCTGTGTTGGATACCCTGAGCTAGTTGGTTGAGCTAAACAACAATTTGGAGAGTTGGAAGATAAAAGCTTAATCCACTTAGTTCATCACTAAGGGATATCCTTGTGTGTGTGTGTGTTGAAGAAACATGATATCTTCACCAATTGGTCCTCGTGATCAGTTGTTGGATCTATTGCCTTGTCAAAACTTTGACTTGAGTGTGGGCTATCGTCAAGTCAAATCAGAACCAACGATGTTCGTAATGTTGTTTTTCTTGTGGTTGATCCCTCGAGCATACACCATTACCTCTTCCGTCTCGACCAATGCTATCACCGTGTTCACATGATGGTGGAAGTCCAGTGATATGGAGGTTCCGATGAGTTGTTGTTGAGCCCATCAGCAGCATTTTGTCTCCCCCATGATTCATGTTGAACATCAACCTAGTGTTGAAAACTTTGTTAGCAATGCCTTCGTGTTCCGTTCATGAAGCATATGCTTGGATGGAAGAAGTGACCTTCTCCAAGTTCACGTGCATTAGGTGTAAGTTGCCGTTGTGGCTTTGAGAAAGTTTGTTTTGCTTCCTATGGAATCATCCCAAGTCAGTAATGTATGCGAGAAGTATTCTATGGTTTGATAGGTTTGGCCACCTCCATTCCATACGTAATTCCTAGCACACCAAGCCACTGATTGATTTGTTCAAGATAAAGGAGTCTGTTCTAAGGTTATTACTTTAGACTTCCGCGCGGAGACTTCGATATCATTAATGATGGTTCCCTACCAGAACTCGGTAGTATTTTGTTGTAAGACTACCATGTGAGCATGCTTGTCTGAGACAACGTGTTCATAGGTTTGTAGCAGAACCAGCTCATGTTTTGGGGCTCTCTACCGTAGTTCATATCCCGAGATTCTCGCAATATCATCTCGTTGATTTGTGTTGCAAACTTTCTTTTCAGACATGCCGATGTCTGAAGTATCCTGTTACCAACCAGATCTGAATCTCAGGCAGATATGATGGTTGGAAAAATCCCCAACATTTGTATTTTGTACCCAGCTTGCACCACCATTGTGCCAAATTTCCATGGGCTGCCCCTCTCAGTAATTGATGTCTAGGATCATCCTCAAAGGTAGACTTACCATGAGTCCCATCCATTTCCGATGATAAGCACAAAATCATCCATTGCGCTGTCTTCAACAAGGTAGTCCACATCATCCATTCGAATCCGGATATGCCATTCCTTTGAGCTCTGCCAAACGATCGATTGTGATTGCCTTAGGCTGGTATAAAGAGTTTCAATGATCTAAATATCAAAAGTAATTCTTTTTGTCATTTAAGGTAATAACTCTACGAGTCACCTCCCCCAAGGTGCCCCTTTATTGAATCATGGCAATTATTTCCTCGCCACCTTGACACCATCCACCATCTCTCTAAGCGTGGAATTGTTGCCCACCAAATAAAACCTCGTTGTTTGTTCTTCCATCCCTCTCGATGTGTTTTGTGTCTCAACTCGAGATGTTTCAACATCTCATTCCACGAGTTAATCTTGAGTGCTCGATCTTCGAGGAGATCGTTTTCTATAGAGTTTCTTTCTGTCGCCATCGTGTTGGATGAAGATCTCGAAAGCAAGGACGTCAAGATCAATTGGAGCAATGAACCAACATCTTCGGGAAGGGCAATTGGATCGACAAGATCGTGTTAGCGAGTGCCCCCTCTGTCTTCTTACCTCACGTCCTAAATCTCGGGACGAGATTCTTGTTTAGTGGGGGTGAGTTGTCACAGCCCTAGAACCAGATTGCAACTAGTTGCATAAGCGTCCATGCATCATGTTTAAATTTAAAGAAACTTGAAATGGGGATTGTTTAAACCCTAGCACCAAATGAATTCAAATAGGCTCAAATAATATCATTTTTAATGAACCCAAAATGCCCTTTGAAAATGTTCATGATTCCTGATAAAGGTGAAAACCTCTGCCAAAAATGATGAACATATTTCTAGGTTATTCCTGGATTTTTGAGTTAAATCATAAAATATTTGCATTTGGGCATTTAAATGCTAATAAATAGTTTAAATGCTCAAATAATCATAAACTAAAATGATTGCTGTTGGTTATATTCCAAACAGTGACATTGATTAGTTTCATGATTTTTGGGTTTGATCTAGAATTTTTTATAAAGTCACAAAGTTGTAGAAAAATAGAAAACATCAATAAATTAGAAAGAGAGAGAGAGAAGCGCTCACCTAGCCCACCTAGCCCACCTGGCGGCCCAACTGTGCAGCCCAGCCCAGCACCGCAGCCCTCTGTCGTCTTCCTCCTCGCAAGGTGGGCGGCGGCGTGGTCGCTGTGCCTGGCCATCTCCTCACGCTGCGTGTACCACCCCCCCCTGACGCTCTGGACGACTATGGCATCGCCACGCAGACCCCTGGACCCCCCCTCGACCGCTCCCCTCTCTCCCTGCCTTGCCTCTCTCGCTCCCTCTCCCGAAGCCGAGCGAGCCCGTCGCTGCCGCTTGCTGCTGCCGCGGCCAGCGGCCACCCCATGCCCCGCCGACGTGCCAAGAAGCTCCGCCAAGACGCACTCTTCCTCCTCGACGAGTCACGTGAGCTCGGCCGCTCTGCATCGCCGCCTGCATCGCCTTCTTCTCCCTCCGGTCGCCGAGATCGCCAGCAACGCCATGACACCGTTCGTGCTTCCCTGAGCCCACTTCGACGCCTCGTACAACCGCAGTGAGCCACTACGCCGAACCACTCTCTCCCCGTGCTTGTTTGCCCCCTCTGGCTGTCGCTTCCGTCAAGCCTGAGACCTCACTACCGCTGGCCATGGCGCCACCGGCCATCGACGCCATAGCTTCGCGCTGGCGTGTCCCGTGTTGATACTTCCCAGAGCATGTAGCACCCACGGTTCCTCCCCTAGTGCAATCGTGGCGTCGAGTCGATCGGCGCCCAAGCTCCGCCGCCCGTTGAGGTCGCCGCCACCATTTCCGGCCACCCGGTACCGACTCCGGTCCCGTTGGATGCGGAAGAGCGCCACCACGGCGTGAAACCTCTCCGCCGCTTGTTTGGTCACCAGACGGCAAAACCCGACGGCCTCCGCCGTGTCTGTCATCGCCGGCGTCGAGCCGTGGACCAAGTCCAGCGGCTTTGACCCCGCTGACCAGGGTTTGACCTTCCCTGGCTCAATGATAGGTGGGGCCACCCTGCTAACTAACCTAGATTAGAGTTAACTAAACCTAGCTAGTTTAGTTTAGCTACTGACACGCGGGACCCACTGGTCAGTTTGACCTGGACCGGTCGAAGAGACACGCTACGTCGACGCCTTGTTGTCGACGATAAATCCTTTTCTGGATTTATTCTTATTTAGGAAATTCCAGAAAACAGTGCTAACTTCTAAAAATCATATAAATTCAACCGTAACTCCAAATGAAATACTTTATATATGAAAAATGATCACAAAAATCCAATCTATCCATCTGTATCATTTTCATGCATGTTTGATCAAGTTAACTTCACTGTTTAGGATGAAACATGAATAGGACAACTTTGATAATAGTTTTGGAGTTGGGTTTTGATGTAGTTTTGAATTCCACTTCAATCAAAATGACTTGCTGTTGCATTAGCCCAAATCACAGCATATTGACATGTCATGATCATGCATCATATTGTTGCATTGCATTGATTGTGTTTCTTCTTGTTTGCCGGTATTTGTCCCCTCTCAGTAGACGAGGTTCCGACGATGAGTTCGATGAGACCGATGAAGAACTATATTATCTTCAGAAGTGCCAGGCAAGCAAAACCCCCTTGTTCATTCTGATATAATCCCACTCTCTTGCTCCTGCTCTCTTTTACTGCATTAGGACAACAACGATTCAACTGTTACTTGCTGTGGTAGCTGAACCCCTTTATCCTCTGCATGACCTGTCATTGCCACAGTAAATAGATGAAACCCACTAGCATGAGTAGGAGTTGTTTGAGCCCTGTTGTGCCTACTCATTCATGCTTGTTTGTCATGCCTGCTACTGCTTAGAGTTGTGTCAGTCTGATTCATCCGGGATGAATCGGAGGTGTGTGAACATGTCCTTGTTGAGAGCTAAGTGTGTGAATACGATTTGGTAAAGGTAGCGGTGAGAGGCCATGTAGGAGTACATGGTGGGTTGTCTCATTGCAGCCGTCCTCGAGAACTGAGTTACGTGTTTGTGATCCATGAAGCAGTTACTACCACACATTGGGCTCCGGCACTCCAAGCTCTCTCGACTTATTAATCAACTTGATCTCTGTCCAGGAGTTGCAACTAGTTTCTGGTGTTTGTAGGATATGTGTTGGGGGCCGTGCGTAGCGCTGACCCTAGGGGTGGGCTATGTTGCGGCAGAGACACGAGGCACGGTGTACCGGGACGCCCGTTTGGTGCCTTGGGAACCCTGCTCTCATCGTTTGGGGCCGTGAGCGACACCCCAGCCGGATCTCCTTGCGGATGGAACCCGAATAGGCGATAAACCTGGACTAGAGACTTGTGTGGTTAGTTAGGTCGTGGCTGACTCCCTCGCCAGGCTTCCGCTTGAAGGTTGCCGAGATACATGAGGTGTACATGGTGGTAAGTGGCGAGAGCGTGTGTGAAGAAGTACACCCCTGCAGGGTTAATATGATCTATTCGAATAGGCTGTGTCATGGTAAAGGACTTCTGGGTTTGCCTATAACAGTTCATAGACAAGTGAAAGTGGATACTCTAAAATGCGCAAGATAAGCGTGAGTGTTATTGATGGCGTTCTCGTAGGGAGACGGGAGCGGATCCATAGTGGTGTATTGATATGGTGAATATGTGGACTCGTGTGCGCCACCTCAAAAGAGTTACTTGCAAATGTAGTTTAGGATAGCCACCGAGTCAAAGCTGGCTTGCTGCGGTCAAACTCCACCACCCCTTTGTTGATAATGATGCATATGTAGTTAGTTACGATGTAAGTCTTCTTGAGTACATTTGTACTCACGTTTGCTTATTTTATGTTTTGCAGAGAGACGTCAGTCTCGCTAGTAGTTCTGCGTGGACTTCGACGTTTAGCTTGTTACCTCAGCTACGATCTTGTGCCCTCGGCAGGATCTGGTAGATAGTCAGGCTTCCAAGCCATTTTCATTTGTAGATGTCTGTACTCAGACATGTTAAGCTTCCGCATGTGTTTTGACTTGTATGCTCAGGGTGTTGGGTCATGAGACCCATGTTTGTAATGTCTCGCTCCTCGGAGCCTAATGAATAAATACTTGAGTCATAGAGTTATGTTGTGATGCCATGTTGTATTTACACATATCTAGCATATTGTGTGTATGTTTGAAATGCTTGGTATGTGTGGGATCCGACAATCTAGTTGTTTATCCTTGGCAGCCTCTCTTATGGGGAAATGTAGTCTAGTGCTTCCTTGAGTCATAGTAGTCCGATACAGCCCGGTTCACCGGAGTCCTGCTAGCCCAAAGACTACCGCTCGGGACACTTGACTGGCCGGGTATGTGTTTCACTTCGTTCAGGTTCGTCCCTTCGGGAAATTTCATGCGGTGACATCCGAGTCCTGCCTAGCCTGCTATAGCCCGGGTTCCCTGAGTCCTGTTAGCCTGCTATAGCAGGATTCACACGCCTTTGACCGACATGCTCGATGTGATTCATGTATGCCTGTCCCCATGGGTTAGTGCCGCTTTGGGTTCACGACTAGCCATGTCGGCCCGGGTTCTCTGTCATATGGATGCTAGCACACTATCATATACGTGAGCCCAAAGGCGCAAATGGTCCCGGGCCATGGTAAGGCGACACCCGTGGGAATATCGTGCGTGAGGCCGCAAAGTGATATGATGTGTTACCGGCTAGATCGATGTGACTTGGAATCGGGGTCCTGAGAGAAGAAGACTATAATTAAGCTTATTATGTAAACTTGGCCATTTTGTGCTAACATAAGTAATTTTGGAGTTAACCTATAGGAAACTAAGCATATTAGGGATAACTTAGCATATTAGAGCTAACTTAGGTAAAATGGAGCCAACCTAGCTAACTATGCCATCTTTGAGTGAACTAAGCATATTAGAGCTAACTTATGTCATTTTGGAGAAGAAGAAGAAGAAGACTATAAGCTTATTATGTAAACTTGGTCATTTTGTGCTAACATAAGTAATTTTGGAGCTAACCTATAGGAAACTAAGCATAGTAGAGATAACTTAGCATATTAGAGCCAACTTAGGTAAAATGGAGCCAACCTAGCTAATTATGCCATCTTTGAGTGAACTAAGCATATTAGAGCTAACTTATAGCTAACTTATGTCATTTTGGAGAAGAAGCTTATTATGTAAACTTGGTCATTTTGTGCTAACATAAGTAATTTTGGAGCTAACCTATAGGAAACTAAGCATAGTAGAGATAACTTAGCGTATTAGAGCTAACTTAGGTAAAATGAAGCCAACCTAGCTAATTATGCCATCTTTAAGTGAACTAAGCATATTAGAGCTAACTTAGAGCTAACTTATGTCATTTTGGAGAAGAAGAAGTAGTAGAAGAAGAAGAAGAAAGAAGAAGACTATAAGCTTATTATGTAACCTTGGTCATTTTGTGCTAACATAAGTAATTTTGGAGCTAACCTATAGGAAAGTAAGCATATTAGAGCTAACTTATGTCATTTTGGAGAAGAAGAAGAAGAAGAAGAAGAAGAAGAAGAAGAAGAAGAAGAAGAAGAAGAAGAAGAAGAAGAAGAAGAAGAAGAAGAAGAAGAAGAAGAAGAAGAAGAAGAAGAAGAAGAAGAAGAAGAAGAAGAAGAAGAAGAAGAAGAAGAAGAAGAAGAAGAAGAAGAAGAAGAAGAAGAAGAAGAAGAAGAAGAAGAAGAAGAAGAAGAAGAAGAAGAAGAAGAAGAAGAAGAAGAAGAAGAAGAAGAAGAAGAAGAAGAAGAAGAAGAAGAAGAAGAAGAAGAAGAAGAAGAAGAAGAAGAAGAAGAAGAAGAAGAAGAAGAAGAAGAAGAAGAAGAAGAAGAAGAAGAAGAAGAAGAAGAAGAAGAAGAAGAAGAAGAAGAAGAAGAAGAAGAAGAAGAAGAAGAAGAAGAAGAAGAAGAAGAAGAAGAAGAAGAAGAAGAAGAAGAAGAAGAAGAAGAAGAAGAAGAAGAAGAAGAAGAAGAAGAAGAAGAAGAAGAAGAAGAAGAAGAAGAAGAAGAAGAAGAAGAAGAAGAAGACGAAGAAGACGCAGACGCAGAAGAAGAAGAAGAAGAAGAAGAAGAAGAAGAAGAAGAAGAAGAAGAAGAAGAAGAAGAAGAAGAAGAAGAAGAAGAAGAAGAAGAACTTGAGGACAAGCGAGGTCTAAGCTTGGGGAACTTGATACGTCCATTTTGCATCATGCTTTTATATCGATATTTATTGCTTTATGGGTTGTTATTACACGTTATGTCACAATACTCATACCTTTTCTCTCTTATTTTTACAAGGTTTACATGAAGAGGGAGAATGCCGGCAGCTGGAATTCTGGGCTGGAGAAGGAGCAAATATTAGAGACCTATTCTGCACAGCTCCAAAAGTCTTGAAACTTCACGGAGGCAGTTTTTGGTATTAATAAAAAATACTGGCGAAAGAATCCACCAGAGGGGGCCCACACCCTGGCCACGAGGGTGGGGGCGCGCCACCCCCACAGGTGCGCCTCGCCTCAGGCCCCTAGCAGGCCTCCGGTGCCCATCTTCTGCTATATGAAGTCTTTTACCCTGGAAAAAATCATAAGCAAGCTTTCGGGACGAAACACCGCCGCCATGAGGCGGAACCTTGGCTGAACCAATCTAGGGCTCCAGCGGAGTTGTTCTGCCGAGGAAACTTCCTTCCGGGAGAGTGATATCATCGCCATCGTCATCACCAACGATCCTCTCATCGGGAGGGGGTCAATCTCCATCAACATCTTCACCAGCACCATCTCCTCTAAAACCCTGGTTCATCTCTTGTATCCAATCTTTGTCCCAAAACCTCAGATTGGTACCTCTGGGTTGCTAGTAGTGTTTATTACTCCTTGTAGTTGATGCTAGTTGGTTTATTTGGTGGAAGATCATATGTTCAGATCCTTTATGCATATTAATACCCCTCTAATTATGTGAGTAGTTATGTTTGTTCCTGAGGACATGGGAGAAGTCTTGCTATAAGTAGTCATGTGAATTTGGTATTCGTTCGCTATTTTGATGAGATGTATGTTGTCTTTCCTCTAGTGGTGTTATGTGAACGTCGACTACATGACACTTCACCATTGTTTGGGCCTAGAGGAAGGCATTGGGAAGTAATAAGTAGATGATGGGTTGCTAGAGTGTAAGCTTAAACCCTAGTTTATGAGTTGCTTCGTAAGGGGCTGATTTGTATCCATATGTTTCATGCTATGGTTAGGTTTACCTTAATACTTCTTTTGTAGTTGCGGATGCTTGCAATAGGGGTTAATCATAAGTGGGATGCTTGTCCAAGAAAGGGCAGCACCCAAGCACCGGTCCACCCACATACCAAATTATCAAAGTAACGAACGCGAACTATATGAGTGTGATGAAACTAGCTTGACGATAATTCCCATGTGTCCTCGGGAGCGTTTTCCTTCATATAAGAGTTTGTCCAGGCTTGTCCTTTGCTACAAAAAGGATTGGGCCATATTGTTGCAACTTATTTACTTTCATTACTTGTTACCTGTTACAAATTACCTTATCACAAAACTATCTGTTACCGATAATTTCAAAGGTGCTTGCAAGAGAATACCTTCGAAAACCGCTTGTCATTTCCTTCTGCTCCTCGTTGGGTTTGACACTCTTACTTATCGAAAGGACTACGATAGATCCCCTACACTTGTGGGTCATCAAAAGCTCCAGTCAAATGGAGTTTTGTCGTCCTTTGATTTTGAATCATTCGACACATGTGAAGCTTGTCAGATGGGGAAAATGACCAAGACGCCGTTCACGGGTCATCCTGAACGGGCGGGTGAGTTATTGGAAATAATACATAGTGATGTATGTGGTCCAATGAACACGGCCGCACGGGGTGGGTATTTTTACTTCGTGACTTTTACTGATGATTTAAGTCGGTATGGCTATATATACTTGATGAAACATAAGTCAGAAACCTTTGAAAAGTTCAAAGAATTTCAGAATGAGGTAGAAAATCATCATGACAAAAAGATTAAGTTTCTGCAGTCTGATCGCGGAGGCGAATATCTTAGTGATGTGTCTGGCCAACATCTGAGTGACCGTGGAATCGTTTCATAGCTTACGCCTCCCGGAACTCCACAGAGAAACGGAGTATCGGAACAACGTAACCGAACCTTGTTGGACATGGTAAGGTCGATGATGTCTCGTACGGATCTTCCGATATCTTTTTGGGGTCACGCACTAGAAACTACCAGTCACATATTAAATAGAGCACCATCTAAATCTGTTGAGACGACACCATACGAGTTATGGCATGAGAAGAAACCCAATTTGTCGCATCTCAAAGTTTGGGGTTGTGAAGCTTATGTAAAACATTTACAACTGAGCAAACTCGATCCTAGATCAGACAAATGTAACTTTGTAGGTTATTCCAAGGAAACTGTTGGGTATTTCTTCTACCAACCCTCAGAGTGCAAAGTGTTTGTCGCTAAAAACGAAGTCTTTCTCGAGAAAGAGTTTCTTGCAAAAGAATTAAGTGGGAGGACAGTACAACTTAATGAGATTAGTGAATCTTCGGCAACCGTTGATATGGATAAGGAACCGAAAGAAATTCCGCTAATTATCCCTACAACCGAGCCGGAAGTTGTCGCATGTGATGCAGAAACTTCGGACAATGTTGTAACTGAACGGCGCAGATCAGGTAGGGCTATCCAGCCACCTGCGTGGTTTCATAATGAAATCTTCATTCTTGAAGACGATGAACCAGCGCACTACAAGGAAGCGATGGCGGGGCCCAGCTCGAGGGAATGGCACAAGGCCATGAAATCTGAGATGGAATCCATGTACAAGAACCAAGTTTGGAACTTGGAAGAACTTCCAGAAGGCGTAAAGCCCATTGGTTGTAAATGGATTTTTAAAAGAAAGACGGACACAGATGGTAACATTACTATCCACAAAGCTAGACTTGTCGCGAGAGGGTTCACGCAAGTTCCAGGAGTGGACTACGATGAGACTTTCTCGCCCATAGCTATGCTTAGGTCTGTTCGGATATTACTAGCAATTGCTGCTTATTTCGACTATGAAATATGGCAGATGGATGTCAAAACGGCTTTCCTAAATGGAAACCTCAAAGAGGATGTATACATGATACAACCAGAAGGTTTTGTCATTCATAAGGATGCTGGAAAGGTATGCCAAGTTCAGAAAGCCATTTATGGACTGAAGCAAGCGTCGAGGAGCTGGAACGTTCGTTTTGATGAAGTGGTCAAAGAGTTTGGCTTCATCAGGAATGACGAAGAATCTTGTGTTTACAAGAAGTTTAGTGGGAGCGCAAAAGCATTCCTAATCTTGTATGTGGATGACATATTGTTGATAGGAAATGACGTGAATTTTCTTAGCGAAATAAAAGACTTGTCGTGGAATTGTCACGGCGGATGTCCTAGTGTGAGGACTTAGTCGTGAGGCCAACGCATCTATGTGGTAGCTTGAGAGGGGTTGATCGGGATGAGAGACACGAGGCGGATCATCACACAAGACAAGGATTTAGACAGCTTCGGGCTCCGGGAAACATCACCCGGTAATAGCCCTACATGCTATTTGTGGCTAGGTCTCATTATGGTCATGAGGGAGTCGTCGCATAAGCCGCTCCCCTTTGTTGTATCTAGCCTTAGAAATTATTTCTTCTCTCTCTTGGGGTGCCCTGCCCCCCCCCTTATATATGTTGAAGGGGTGGGTTACATGACTAGTTCTAGTAGGATTAGAATTACTCTATTACAAGTGGAGTCCTAGTCTTGCTTCCTTTGTAGGAGTATATACCTTTACGCTTTCCTCTTAAGCCGCCCACCATAACATGAGCCAGCCTTCCGGGCCTTGGGCCTAGTCCTCTATCTGACCCGCCGTCGGGGCCATCAGTGAGTCGCCAGGCTCGTGAGTCGTCAGACCAGTGAGCCGCCAGACTCGTGAGTCACCAATCCTCCGGCGGGTTACCAATGAAACGCCAAGTCCCAGCAGGGTCATACATCCAGTCGGGTCATACCGCGGGGTATATCTCCGACATTAGCCCCCAGTTTAATTTGGATTTATCCATGTTAAACTGATCCTGCAAAATAACTCAAGAACAAATTTGACAGGTTGTGCTCCGGGTTAACAGTTCTTGTAAGGCGGCACTTGATCATCCTTAAGTCCTTGTCATTTCCTTCTTCTAGAAAATCCAGGTCAATAGGCCAGCTTGATAATCAATTTTCTGACATTGGTGTCTTCCAGAAAAATATTATGAAGAATAATTCATCTGGTTCCGCTCCCCATGCTTAACAAAAATATTGGTCTTGAAATACTCATCTGATTTTCAGTCGGCATCAAGATGTAGAACTTGTCGGTTTATGATTACCAAAATTGACGGGTTATAAGCAGATGATGCCGAGTCATAATTTTGTCAACGCTGGTCATAATTGTTTGTGACGTCGGGTCATGATTGTTGCGTACACGGGTCAATCTGGTTTGCTCAAAGCGAGAATTTGAAGATATGTCTCCCTTATATCCATATTACATGTAGCCCCCAAGTCTTGAGCGAGCAAAAGTGATGACTTAAGACTTGCTTCAATATAAATACTACCACTTTTGAAGAAATCCATGTTGTTCATCTTAGTCACTAGTAAAAACTGAACATTCCATATATGTAGCCCCCAAGTGTCGGGTTGTCATGCTTGCAAAGAACTGGGATTTGTAAGTGCACGATGCCCATAAAACTTCAACCGGTGTAGCCCCCAAGGGCCGGGTCATTATGCAATAATGAGCAGGGATTTTGTAGATATGATCATGTAGACTTGAACAGTAACGTGTAGCCCCCAAGGGTCGGCTTAGTAAGATAATACTAAGCTGGGACTTTATATATACTTCATTGAAAATAACATCATATGATGTAGCCTCCATCGCAGGGCTTGAACCCACGTCCACAAGGTTAAGAGCCTTGTGCTTTACCAACTGAGCAATGGACCCTTGGATTTAACTTGTGTACCTTGAATTTTTAACAGGAGCAATTAGTAGCCCCCAAGGGTCGGCTCATTACGATGTGATGAGTCGGGTCTTCAATGAGGCAAGTAAGAAATGACCTTGCATTAGCCCCCAAGTGTCATGGTGCATGCCGGCAGTGACATGGGACTTGCATATTTGATGTAATCTCAACTTGAAGAATGTAGCCCCCAAGTGTCGGGTCATAAGCTGCAGCGACTAGGGACTATTTCTTCCATTGTAGAATAAATCATATCCATTCATAAAGTAATAGCCATTGCGCTTAAGCGACTTTGAAAACCTCAATCATAATACTAGTTATTAATAACCATAAAAATCCAGCCATGTTGGCTATTCAAGATTTAAATAATATAATCGGGGAAGAAAACCTCAATCATTCAATATCATCCTGAAAATCCAACCAATTTCGGCTATGAAAGATGTGAATACCTTATCGGTTGATAAGTAAATCCGGAGTTTAAATACTCAGCGGCTCTTGGCCGATGGCGACTTAATGTGCATTCATTGTAAGCCAGGATTTTATAACCCGGCGGCTTATAGCCTTTGAGAAAATCCAGAATGGATAACCCTTTTGAAACATCAATTTTGATGATGAGTTTGAACTTAATCATTTATATAAGTCATAGTTCTGCAAATCCTGCACACAGTTTAAGCAACATATGCCCTGGCGACTTAAAATCAAAAGCCAGGGCTGGTAACAACCCAAACATAATATAGTCTTATGCATTTATAGAAAATACTAAAATTAAGGTCATTCAAGCCAAAATATATAGGCGACTTAAAGTCCAAAGACCAGGCGGGTTATCAAACCTCGCATATTCATATAACTAGGAAAACATACCTGTAGGATTGATTTATACTGTTGGCTTACATCGCCATGCCCAGTGAGGATAATAATCCAATGATTGATAAGCGCATGAATTCCAATGGCTCAATCCAAAATATACTGGCGACTTAACGTTCAAAGCCATGGCGGTTTTTTCACCAGGGCAGGTCACAATACCCCATATGAAAAACCACTGATGACTAAATAATCCATAACCAGGGCCAGTTTATCAAACCCATATGTACTTATATCAAAATAAATATCATACCTATGATATTTTTGGTCATACTGCCGGTTCATCATATACCTGGCGTTTCAAACCGAGCAGGGGTTACGAAAGTTATGTTTTGTGAATCGTGGAGCACCCAAGGGAAGTATTTTGAACCGTCAAGGCGGGTACCTATGTTTGAGCCAGGCTGCAGCAATGACTCTCTTTGGTCCCTTTAACCCGGGCATTAAGCCTCCAAGTATATTAGAGCTATGCTCATAGGAAGTTATAATATTGGCTTGATAGCCGGCTTACCAAGGTAATCAGAGCTATGCTCTTATGACATTATCATATTGGCTTGATAGCCGAATTACCAAAGTAATCAGAGTTGTGCTCTTATGAAATTATCATATTGGCTTGATAGCCAAATTACCAAAAGTAATCAGAGCTATGCTCTTATGAAATTATCATATTGGCTTGATAGCCGAATTACGAAGGTAACCAGAGCTACGCTCTTATGAAATTTTCATATTGGCTTGATAGCCGAATTACTAAGGTAACCGGAGCTGTGCTCTTATGAAATTGTAATATGGGCTTGATAGCCGGATCAAGAGGGTAGTCATAGCTATGCTCAATGAGCAGGAAGCCCACAAGTGACCAATGATATTATACGCCAATAAAGTAGGATACCCATGTTTGAACCGCGCATCATGGCAGCAAGTTCTCTTTGGAAACCTTTAATTTTTCTGAGAACTCAAACTTGCGAGAGACGAATTATTTTTGAACCGGAATTTAAAACCGGATATTGAGAGCTTCAAAGCTTTGTGAGAGACAGATTTTCCTTGAGCCGGATTTTAACTCGGAATCCTTCATTTTAAGCTGGAACTTTTTTGACGGCCTTAAATTTTCCCCAATACGGCAGTAGCCTCCAGGATCGGGTTATTTTTTCCTCCAATGACCCGGAGTTCTTGAATTCACTAAAACCGGCCAATTCCGCCGAGTCATGTCATTGTAGCCCCCGAGTCTTAACACGAATTAAGGAGTTGTCTTGAGATTCTCCATATGTCACCGTGATATAAACCGGTATGAGTCATTCAATAGCTCAATGATATAACAATCCCTTTGGCAGTATACAACTTGTCCTACATTAGAGAACTTGCAACCAGAGTAATTGCTCTTTTAAAAGAGAGCAATATGTAATATAAAAAATATACTGTATGGATTTCACCTGATATGTTAGGCCGGAATTTAACCACCACGGAGTTGATGATCACTATGGTGAAGCTAAGGTCGATCACAGGCGAGTCGGTCGCGGGAGCAGACAAATGAGTCGGCCACGACATTGTAAGCCGGTGCGAACGGGAGAGTCGGCCGCGGGCGTGGACAGATGAATCAGTCACGGCATCGTAAGCCGGTGCGGACGGGAGAGTCGGCCGCAGGCGCGGATAGATGAATCAGTCGCATGTGTTTGATGTAGCGGGGGCGGCGACTTGCTCACGTGTCTGTCCAGCAACACGGCACGAACAAGCGCTAGTGTAAAAATAATATTGGCGCACGCCCCTTTGCGACACCTTTGCAGCAAATAATGGTCATGCGAAAAAATACAGCATGGCAAAGTAGTATTGCTCAAATGATTTAATATGTAGTTTAAAAATAAATAGGATGAATAGCACCTGGTATTTTCCTCGGGTGTCTCAACCAGTGAAAAATTACTGTAAGAAAGAGTAGGTCGGATGCTTGGGTACTGACGTCCAACTCATCATTGACAGATGATAACAGCTGTGGAAAAAACCACCAGGAAATTGCCTTCTGGGTAGCATCAAGTGCCAATTTAGAACCGGCCAAAGCAGTGGAATTTCTTCACCGCATCCCACCAAGCAAGTGCAACTTTGTAGAAGCAAGCTTTATATAGTCAAGTTCTGTAGCAATATCGGTTTGTTTGTGATTCAAAACATTAGCTTCACATCCTCTCATAGTCAAACGATGGCATTAGAGAGCCGGTGTGTCAAAGTTTTGTAATATCCCTTCTGTCAATGATCATTCTGACTCTGAACTCCCTTCAACAGCTGCTCAAGCTCAGAGGGTCTCCAACAGCCGCGCTTCGTGCCGTGCGGTAAAAACTAGTATGCCACGCCAGGCTGGTTTAGCCTTGACCTCAGTAATGGCTCCAACAGCCGCGCTTATAATGTAAGACGTGCAAGGCCGCTCCAAAGAACACAGAAGTACAAGGCTGCACGCTAAACCACAGATACATTTCAAATAAAAGCAAAATGATTAAACAAACAAAATAAATCAACAATAAATAGTTCAATTTCGTTATCATTACAACCCAAACAAATAGTTTATCGTTCAGTACAACAAATACTCCAATAAACACAACAAATAGTTCATGAACAATACAATGTCGAATGCAGAAATCATGCTCTTTGTCGTCCATTCCATGCCCACCACTCTTCAATCAGATCCTTCTGAAGTTCATTGTGCATTGCGGGACGCTGAATGACATGATAGGAGGCAACAAAACGGGCTACCCTTTCAGCCCTCCGTCGCACTCGCACGGGATATCCCAAGAGCTCATACTGTGAGTAGTGTAAATCTTGGCCACGCTCATTCTCGATGATCATGTTGTGCATGATCACACAAGCGTGCATGATGTACCAAAGCATTTTTTGATCCCAAAATCTAGCCGGTCCTCTCACAATAGAAAATTGGGCTTGCAAAATCCCAAAAGCTCTCTCCACATCGTTTCTAGCCGCCACCTGAGCATTGTGGAAATCAAGATTTTTCTTACCTTCCGGCTTTTTCAACGGCTTCACGAAGGTTTGCCACTTTGGATAGATGCCATCCGCTAGATAATAGCCATAGTTGTACGTACGGCCGTTTGCTACAAACTGCACCGGTGGCAACTCACCATTTGCAATCTTATTCATCAGTGATGACCGGTTGACAACATTGATGTCATTCAAAGATCCAGGCATTCCAAAGAATGCATGCCAAATCCAAGTCTCCTGATCAGCCACCGCTTCAAGGATTATAATGGAACCCTTTTTTGGCCGTGGAATTGCCCATGCCATGCCTTTGGACAATTCTTCCAACTCCAATGCATGCAATCTATTGAGCCAAGCATGCCAGAAAGCCGCGAGCTTTTTTCATCGCTAATAGCCTTATGACGCCTTTCAAAGATTGGGAGATCTCGATACTCCTCGCCAAAGACTTGCACAATTCCCCTAATCGCAAAGCGCTTGACACACATGATGGCTTGGCTCTAACCCATAGCCAAGTGATCATCAACTAGATCAGTCGGGATACTGTATGCCAACAAACGCAAAGCGGCTGTCACCTTCTAAAAGGTGCTATGCCCGAGCTCTCCGGCGGCATTCCTCCTTTGCTGAAAAACCGGTCATGGCTCGCTAGTTTTTCTACAATGCGCCTGAACAAGTCGGTGCTCATCCTAAACCGGCGATGAAAATACGACTCCGGGTATGTGGGATTCTCCACGAAATAGTTCCTCATCAATCTATTATGGGCATCAATCCTATCTCTCGAAATTTTCTCCGACCCATAACCGAACCACCGTGCTTCGGTTTTTTATTGATATGCATAGCTATGATCATTGCAAGATCCTCCTCCACTTCCATATCAAATTATTCTTCGGAAGAATCATACGACGAACTCATCTACAATGTTCAATATTATACTATAAAACTACAATTAAAACATGCACCAAATTCATGAAGTTTGAGCAATACATACCTCGTAGGCGTTTTGTCAAACACCTTGCGGCGCGCTGGCAGCGAAGCGCCGGGCGCCGTTTCCTGACGACGGGCGCGCTTGAGGGCAGCGGGACTAGGAGGGGGAAGCGCGCGCGGGGATAGGTGGGGAAAGCGCCGGAACGGTCGCCGGGGCGCGGGCGCCGGCTGCGGCGCGGTCGGATGGGGGTGGAAGTGGGAGAGCAAGCGTGCGAGAGTCCAGCGCGCGGGAGCGGGCGCAGCAAATAAGCGGCGCGCGATTGTGTTTCGGCCAGCGCGCTGAACTGCATATGCCGCGCGCGCTATTTTTACGCTACCGGAGCAACTATAACCGTGCGCTGCCGCTAAAATGCCCACTTTTGCGGCGCGGCGCTAGTTTGGCGCGGCTGTTGGAGATGCTCTCACATCCTCCACGGTTGACACAGAGAATCAAATAATTGGTGAGACTCCTTGTTGTATTCCACAGGTAGACCAAAAACTCTCTTGGTTGTGCATGCATGCATCATGCGCGGCCTTTTATTTGTAATGAGTAGTGTAGTGTACTGTTTGACTTGTAGCCTAGTCTTTGACTGCTTCAGCTTTTTCTCCTGAAAAGAATGAAGAAGGCGGCCAGGCAGAAGAAGTGAACCGGGCGAGGCGAGTCACAAAGTAGGCCACAATCAGAAGTTACCGGGCCGAATCTAGCGGAGCGAGTAGGCGGCGGTGGCTACATCGAGTCTCCTGTAGACGCATCGCCGGTTCTTCAATGAGACAGAGATCCGACACAAGGAGGCGGGTTGAAAAGGCGTTGTTGGTAGCGGCCAAAGGAGGCGCCGGTAGGTCAGCGGAATGGCGGCTTATGGCGCAGCAGAGGAGGCGGCGTGTAGCGAAGGCGGCTCACGAGGTGCAGCGGTGGAGATAAAGCGGAGGCCGGCCCCGCGCGACTGTGTCGATGAAGGCGGCTTGAAGGGCGAGTGAGGCCATCAGGGGCGGCTTGGCGCAGCGGTTCAAGGCGCAGCGACGGAGGACGCAGGAGCCGGCCGATGCACCGGAGACAGCGAGCACACGGGAGGCAACCGGTGGAGACGGAGGCGGCTCGAGGCCTCGGAGGCGGGTCGACGAGGTGGGTTGACCAGGCGGCATCTCCGCGGGGCGCGGCGGCTCAACAACAGCTCAGAGCTGGAGGTGACGGCAGCGACTTGGCCATAGTCGAGGCGGAGGCGCAACCGGCCAGTTGGAGGCGTTGCTGCTCGTCTCAGCCGCGGAAGCAGCAGGCACTCAACGCAAGGCCGCAGCGGCGGAGACCGACTTCGTGACCTTATCCACTTCCCGTCGTGGACCCTTCACTTTTTTTCGCAGATTCCTTTACGGATTCGCCTTGGGACTTTCTTTTTTTCAATTCACGCTCGTGCTGGATACACGATGGCCCGGTGTACGATGGTTGCGGCAGAATCCTTGTTGTTCTCAGCAATGCACGGTAGTAGCAGCGGAAATCTATCTCCTCTCTAGTTCCGACGAATTGTCCTTGCTTCGGCGGTGCACACAACGCCAAAACCCTAATCTCTTGTTCCACCAAAATCCATATGGTGAGCTCCGAAGTAAACCATGAAAAACAATGAATTTGTTAACTCTGTGCTATCATGCCGGCTCTTCTTCATCCAACTAATCCGCGAACTTCTCAATCCCTGAAGAATTCCCTTCAAGAACTCAACACCACCGTGCGCGAGCCCCATGGTTGGCGCCAACTGTCGTGGAATTGTCACGGCAGATGCTCTAGTGTGAGGACTTAGTCGTGAGGCCAACGCATCTATGTGGTAGCTTGAGAGGGGTTGATCGGGATGATAGATGCGAGGCGGATCATCACACAAGACAAGGATTTAGACAGCTTCAGGCCCCGGGAAACATCATCGGTAATAGCCCTACATGTTGTTTGTGGCTAGGTCTCATTATGGTCATGAGGGAGTCGCCGCATAAGCCGGCTCCCCTTTGTTGTATCTAGCCTTAGCAATTATTTCTTCTCTCTCTTGGGGTGCCCTGCCCTCCTTATATATGTTGAAGGGCGGGTTATATGACTAGTCCTAGTAGGATTAGGATTGCTCTATTACAAGTGGAGTCCTAGTCTTGCTTCCTTTGTAGGAGTATATTCATTACGCTTTCCTCTTAAGCCGGCCCATCATAACATGAGCCGGCCTTCTGGGCCTTGGGCCTAGTCCTCTATCTGACCCGCCGTCGAGGCCATCAGTGAGTCGCCAGACTCGTGAGTCATCAGACCAGTGAGCCGCCAGACTCGTGAGTCGCCAATCGTCTGGCGGGTTACCAATGAAACGCCAAGTCCTGGGCCGGGTCATACATCCGCCGGGTCATACCGCGAGGTATATCCTCGACAAGACTCATTGAAGAAGAGTTTCCCAATGAAAGACTTAGGTGAAGCGGCATATGTATTGGGCATCAAAATCTATAAAGATAGATCTAAATGCACGATAGCGCTTAGCCAAAACACGACATTGACAAGGTGTTGAAAAGGTTCAACATGGAGAACTCCAAGAAGGGCCTTCTCCCCATGTCACCTGGCATGGTACTTTGCAAGAATCAGTGTCCTCGGATTCTCGATGAGCGAGTACAAATGAATGATGTTCCATATGCCTCGGCAGTTGGTTCTATTATGTATGCCATGCTATGTACAAGACCGGATGTTTCCTATGCGCTAAGTGTTAGCAGCTGGTACCAAAGTGATCCAGGATTGGAACACTGGGCCACAGTCAAGGGTGTTCTTAAGTACCTCAGAAGGACCAAGGATTTACTCCTTGTGTACGGAGGTGATGAAGATCTCATTGTAAGTGGTTACACTGATGCAGGCTTCATGACTGAGCCAGATGACTTCAAATCTCAATCAGGCTATGTTTTCATATTGAACGGTGGCGCAGTAGATTGGAAAAGTTCCAAACAAAAGACTGTGGCGGATTCTACGACGGAGGCAGAATATGTTGCTACTTCAGAAGCCTCCAAGGAGGCGGTATGGATCAAGCAATTTCTTGAAGACCTTGGTGTGGTTCCTAGTGCCCAGGACCCGGTGGAGATCTATTGTGATAATAGTGGCTCCGTGGCTCAGGCAAGGGAGCCAAGTTCACACCATAAGACAGGACATATTGAATGCAAATATAAACTCATTCGACATCATGTCGAAGCGGGTTTAGTGAAAGTACGCAAAGTTCACACGGATCTGAATGTGTCAGGCCCGATGACAAAGCCTCTGCCACGAGCAAAGCATGAGCAGCACCAGATAGCCATTGGTGTAAGGGAAGCCATGTAACTGGATTATGACTCTAGTGCAAGTGGGAGTCTGTAGGAGATATGCCCTAGAGGCAGTAATAAGAGTTATTTTGTATCTCCAAGTTTGTAATGAATGTTTGTGTTCCATGCTATAACTGTTATGATTCCCGAGTCTGCAATAACACGAGGCTCGGAGTGATACGTCTCCAACGTATCTATAATTTATGAAGTATTCATGCCATGTCTACTATTGTTTTATATGATTTTGGTATGATTTGATTAGAACTAACCCGGACTGACGCTGTTTCCAGCAGAACTACCGTGGTGTGGTTTTTGTGCAGAAATAAAAGTTCTCGGAATGCGCTGAAAATCAACGGAGAATTTTTTTGGAAAATATAAAAAATACTGGAACAAAAATCTACCGGAGGGGAGTCCCGTGGGCCCCACGAGGGTGGGGCGCGCCCCTGTGCCTCGTGGACTACCCGTGGGGCCCCCTGACTTGTTCTCGACGCCAGCCTCTCCTATAAATACACAAACCTCCAGAAATTAACCTAGATCGGAAGTTCCGCCGCCGCAAGCCTCTGTAGCCATGAGAAATCAATCTAGGCCCTCTCCGCACCTCACGGGAGGGGGCCATCATCACCAGAGGCCATGGAGGAGGATCCCGGAGGGGCCATCATCTCCATGAAGGCCAAGGACCAGAGGGAGAACCTCTCCCCATCTAGGGGGAGGCCATGGAGGAGGAAGCACAAGGGGGAGAACCTCTCCTCCTCTCTCTCGGTGGCGCCGAAGTGCCACCGGGAGGGGAATCATCGCCGCGGTGATCGTCTTCATCAACATCACCATCATCATCACCATCCTCATCTCTTTTACGCGGTCCACTCTCCCACACCCCGCTGTAATCCCTCCTTGAACATGGTGCTTTATGCAACATATTATGATCCAATGATGTGTTGCCATCCTATGATGTTTTGAGTAGATATCATTTGTCTTTGGGTTGATTGATGATATAGATTGGTATGGGTTGTATGTTTTATTTTGGTGCTGTCCTATTGTGCCCTCCATGTCGCGCAAGCGTGAGGGATTCCTTACTGGGGTGTTGCAATACGTTTATGATTCGCTTATAGTGGGTTGCTTGAGTAATGAAGCATAAACCCGAGTAAGGGGTTGTTGCGACGGGATAAAGGGACTTGATTCTTTAATGCTATGGTTGGGTTTTACCTTAATGATCTTTAGTAGTTGCGGATGCTTGCTAGAGTTCCAATCATAAGTGCATATGATCCAAGAAGAGAAAGTATGTTAGCTTATGCCTCTCCCTCATATGAAATTGCAATGACGACTACCGGTCTTGTTAACAATTGCCTGGGATAATTCCGCACACTGACCCATCATTATTCCACGCTTGCTATTTATAATATTTAATAATATATTCTAAATTTATGATAACAACACCTACTTTTATGTTTTAGCTCTCCTATATCATGCAAAGTTATCCTCTTCATACCCACAACGTAGTTTTATTTCTCGTTTCTAGTTGGAAGCAAACGTTCGGTGTAATGAGAGTCATATCGATGGCGAGATAGGACTTGAGAAAATATTGATCTTACCTTTAGCTCCTTGTGGGTTCGACACTCCATACCTAGCACTTCCACCTTTGGGAATTGCTACGATGATTCCCTGCACTTGGGGAGTATCAAGCTCTTTTCTGGCGCCATTGCCGAGGAGCAATAGCGTGGGGTTGATATTCTCGTGTGTGCTTGTTTGCTTTCTTTACTAAGTAGATTTTGTTTTCCGTTTTTGTTTCTGTTTAGTTGTGGGTGAAACATACAAAAAAATTTAAAATAATGAAAGTACCAAAAAAATACTTGCCTCTCATGCCTAAAAAGTTTTTCAAAAAGAGAAGTGATTGGAAGATTATGCATTGAAGAAGTGAGGGTCGACCTTGAGCACTTGTGTTCATGATCATGAAAACAATGTAAATTTTTTCATGGAAGCTTCTCTGGAAATAATTATCTCCTTGTATATATCCATTGTATTACAAAAATAATGTTCCAAGCTTGGGTTTTAGGATGATTAGATTGCTTGTTTACTATGTTCAGAACAAAAACAGAAACTTTTGCTGTAGCGCGTGATTTTACATTTTTTTACTGGAAGGTCAAATGGGTCTGAAACTTTTTGCACATTGCTTCTGTACAACTTGTTCAAATTTTCATATTTTTTTAGAATTTTTTGGAGTTACAGAAGTTTACTAAACTTCCAGATTACTACAGAATGTCCTGTTTTGACAGATTCTGTTTTCTATGAGTTGTTCGCTTATTTTGATGAATATATGGGTAGTATCGGGGGGGGGGGGTATGAACTGTGGTGAAGTTGGAATACAGTAGATATAGTTATAATATGAAATTGGAATAAGTTTGCAACAGTACCTAAAGGTAGTGATTTGCTTTATTACACTAACGGATCTCACAAAGTTTTTGTTAAAGTTTTGTGTGGATGAAGTGTTCGAAGATCGAGGAGCTATCAATATGAGAAGAATAAAGAGAGGCAAGATTTCAAGCTTGGGGATTCCCAAGGCACCCCGAGTAAATATTTCAAAGGATACTCAAGCATCTAAGCTTGGGGATGCCCCGGTTGGCATCCCATCTTTCTTCTTCAACAAATATAGGTATACCTCGGTTTTTGTTTTTTTCACATGATTTGTGTCCTTTGTGTTTTTGTTTTTCCTCTAAGAACCATGCTAGTATGAGATAGCGCTTCATTGATTTATAGAATACTTCATGTGCTTCACTTATATCCTTTAAGTATGATCTTATAGAATTGCTCTTTGTGCTTCACTTAAATCTTTTGAGTATGGTTTTATAGAATGCTTCGTGTGCTTCACTTATATATTTTGATCTTGGATATTGGTTAGTCTATATTAATTGTAGAATGCTCCATGAAATTCACTTCTACCTTATGGATTATGAATAATACTATCATCTAAATCAGGTTTGGAAGAGTGTCAACTTTAGGAATTAGTGATCCCACTATTCTGAATGAGAAGAATTTTGCTTATGCGGAGACTAGAAAAGTTTCTCTGCTTGTAGATAATGAAAATAATGCTTTAAGTGATGGTTATATTGTTTAATTAATTCATGATGCTACTGAAAATTATTATGAGGGAGGAATATATGCTTGTAGGAGTTGAAATAATACCAAGTTTCCTCTCTATGTGCTTAAAGTTTTGAAGTTATACTTGTTTTGCCTTCCTATGCTAGTTGATTATTGTTCCTATAAATTATGTGTTCACAAAATCCCTAGGCATAGAAAGTGGGTTAGATGTGCTAGTCATATTCTTCATGATGCTCTCTTTATGTTTCAATTCTTTTCTTTTATGTGAGCATCATTGAAATCATCATGCCTAGCTAAAAGGCACTAAAGAAAAGCGCTTGTTGGGAGACAACCCAATATTTACCTTTACTGTTTTTGTGTGTTTACATGATTAAGCTACTGTAGTAATCATTTTTTATAGCTTTTGTTTCAATAAAGTGTCAGGTAAGACCTTTGGGAAGACTTGGGTGAAAGTTAATGTGATCTTGCTGTAAAAAAACAGAAACTTCGCGCTCACGAGATTAGCTGCCATTTTTACAGAAGAGTGCTTTTGAGTTGATTCTTTTTGCAAAAGATTAATAGACAAATTCCTCACGTCCACCAGTTTATTTCATAATTTTTGGAGTAGCAGAAGTATGGTTGTTGTTCAGATCATTACAGATTGTTCTGTTTCTGACAAATTCTGTTTTCGTTGCATAGTTTGCTTGTTTTTTAGTTTCTATGGATTATATTTCTCAATATAAATTGTAGAAATGATATGGTATAGTAGGAATTGTGTGAGAACAATTATGAACCTTGTCTTTGACAGTACCAAAGTGAATGGTTTACTCTTTATCATACTAACCTATCTCACGAAGTTCCGTTAAGTTTTGTATGATTGAAGTTTTTAAGCTTTGGGTGAGATATCGATATGAGGAGAATAAGGAGCGGAAAGACCCTAAGCTTGGGGATGCCCAAGGCACCTCAAGGTGATATTCAAGGAAGACTCAAGCGCCTAAGCTTGGGGATGCCCCGGAAGGCATCCCCTCTTTCGTCTTCAAAACTATCGCTATACCTTACTCGGAGCTATATTTTTATTCGTCACATAATATGTGTTCTGCTTGGAGCGTACTTTCAATTTTACTTGTTGTTTGAATAAAATCATTGGATCTGAAATCTTGAATGAAAAAGAATCCTCCCATGGCTAGTTAATTATTTGACTACTCATGTCCTTCACTTATATCTTTTGGAGTAGTTTGCCATTTACTCATGTGCTTCACGTATATCCTAGGAGTAAATGGTTGAATGAATTGAATATCATAAATCTGAATTTATATATGTTTCATATGCTAATACCATGGGGAGTAATGACTTCACACAAAGCAAGTATAGGTAGTAAACTTATTGAAAGTTAGCAAACGCAGAATTGGTCACTTGAACAATTCATGAAAAAATAATGAAGGAAGAGAGATTTCATATATAAATATACTATCTTGAACATCTTTTGTAATTGTGAGCACTCATTAAAATATGACATGCTAAAAGGGTCATCTATCTGCTGAATACTAGACAGGGAGTCTGAGAGAAATTCGCTAATCCGAATTGTTTCAAAACGAATCCAAAATCATTTTAGTGGGTACTGAAATTGTTCTAAGACCCATAGAAATATTTTTAAATTTATGGATGCTTTGAACTGTCGTCATGAATAGTGAAAATGCATTATTGTTTGCTTTTCGCAGATGAAAAATCACTAATCTGGAATTGTTCCTAACGGAGCCGACAATTATTTTAAGTGGGTACTGGAAATGTTCTAGGCCCACATAAATATTTTCGGTTCGAACGGGCGCTGAAAACTGTCGTCATGAATAGTGAAATCGCATTCTAGTTTGCTTTTCGCAGATGAAAATCACTAATCTAGAATTGTTCCGGAACGCGTCGAAAATTATTATAGTGGGTACTGGAAATGTTCTAGGCTCACATAAATATTTTCAGTTCGAACGGACGCTGAAAAATATCGTCATGAATAGTGAAAGTGCTTTTTGGGTGCTTCTTGGAGAAGCCACCTTGAGGGCCTTTTTGGTATCTCCCCCCTGGCTTCTTGGAGAAGCCACCCTTGGGCTTGGCCTATAAACAGGGGTGGAGGGGGCTGCCTAAAGGATCATCCCTTGCTCTCATACACATGCCATGACTTGTCTGGCTTCTCTCTCCCTCCCAGCAAAATAGTTTCATAGAGCCGAAGGCTGTCCTGGGTTCCGGCAGAACTAGTTACGGGCGAAGCCTCACGGATAGCTGACACCGTATGTGTGCAACCCCATAGAGAGATTGTAGTTTTGATCCTTTTCCTGAGGGGCTGTTCGAGTGTCCTCCCAAAGGGCTGTCCGAGTTACCGTCCGAGTTTCGAGGGTCCCCCCGAAGGGCTGTCCGCGACATCGTCCTGGGAACTGTCCGGCCGCCTCCCGAAGGGTTGCCCAGAGAGGGAGTACATCCTCGCGGTTGGGAGGTTGTAAATCCTAGCTGCGGGGATTTGCACCGACGATCTCCACCGACTCTTCTTCTGCTGCGCTATGAGTCAGTACGGATCAGATCAAACCTTGTATGTAGTCTCCATAGTGGTCCTGGGCGTGCTCGCTATACCAAATTTTTTGTTTTCTGTTGCGTTGCCCTACAATTGATGTAGTGATACACCTTCACGATCCGTCCCGATCAAGTACCGAAAGTATGGCACTTCCGCATTCAGGCGTGCTCAGCTTGATGTCGCCCTCGCCTTCTTGATTGTGACGCCTTGGATAATTAGGCTACGGTAATCCTGCGTTAATGATGACACGTCACTTCGGTTATTGTTGTTACTCTCGCGTTAGCTCAAAAGGATTCAAATTCAAATTCGAAATCAAGTTAAACAACAAAAGTTTCAAAACATTAAAACTAAAATGGTCGGTTTGCGACAAATAATCCATACATTATTTTGGTGAAGAAACCACATTTTATAAAGTAACTAAATGTTCTAAGAATCATTGAAAACCTATTTTTATAACTACAAAAATAATTGTGGAAGTGGTATAACTACTATTGCCAATTTTGGTGCTAACTATATGATTTACAAAACTAAAACAATTTGAAAGATTAAGAAACAGAAAAGAAATTGAAAAATAAAAAGAAAAGAACACCAAAAAAACAAATGAGGGAGACCCCCCTGGCCAACTGCGCCAAACGGCCCAGCCAGCCAGCCCACCATCCAGGCCGGCCCACCCGGTGCCCCTGTATAACCCCCACCCCACTAACCCTAGAGCCCACTACCCCCACTCCCCCTCCCGAATATCTCCTCTCTCCCCGATTGGATCGGGATCGAGAGGAGGAGACCACCCGACGACCACGCCTCGCGCCTCGACGATCAGCTGCGCCTCGCGACGTCGACGCCCGTCCCCGATGCCCTCCCCCCCGTCACAGGACCTCCTCCTCGCCCCTCCTTCTCCCTCGTGCGTCGCCCGCCCGAAGGCCCCGCCGTCGCCGCCCGGAACGACTCCGCCTCGACGACCTCGTCGCCTCCTCGCCGTCCTCTCCGCCGACGTCGTCCCCGTCTTCCTCCTCACGCCCCGCTGCCCCTGACCCTACGAACCGCCGTGAGGACCCCCTCCTCTCCCCTTTCCCTCTGCTGCCAGCGCTGTTCGCCACGCCCGACCTCCTCAAGACACGCTTCCACGCGGGTCGCGCCAGCCGCGGGCCAGCCCGCTCCGTCCGTGCGCACCGTGACGCGCTTACCCCGCACCTCGGCCGCCTTGAACGCATGCCCGCCGTGCCCGCCTTGACTCCGACCACCGACGCCGTCGCCGTTGTAGCCCACCTCGCCGAGAGATGTCGCCGTTGCACGGGTGCTGCTCCTCCGATTCAAACGAGCCGCTCCACCGTCCAAATGGTCGCCGGAGGCCTTATTCCGGCCACCACCAACGCGTCGGGCCTCATTGCCGGCGCGTGCACGATTTTACCGGCTAGGACACTCCCTGTGGGTCCCGGCGCTAACCACGGTGGTTAGCCCTAAGCTAACCTCCCTAATCCACCCTGCTGACAGTGACCTATGGGCCCACTTAATTAATTAAAGTAACTAACTAATTTAATTAAGATAACGAGGAATGACAAGTGGGCCCCTAGCTAATTAACCAGATTAATTAAACATGTTTTATATATACTTGATCGACGGTGGGACCCACTGTCGAGTTAACCAGTGTCAACGGTACGTTGATCGCCGACGCCATGCCGACGCCAAGAAACACTATTCTGGATAATGTTAATTTAATTAATAATTAATAATTTAGAAAATGATTTAATACTTTAAAATCAATATAAATTAAATCGTAACTCGAGATGAAAATACTTTCTACATGAAAGTTGCTCGTAACAACGAGGCGAATCCGGATGCGCAGCCTGCTCGTCCGCCACGTGTCCCTAGCATAGTGAACCTGCAACATTTCACCTCCGGTTCATCTGTCTGAAAACACGAAACACCGGGGATACTTTCCTGGATGTTTGTCCCCTTCACCGGTATCACCTCATACCGCGTTAGAACACGTCTCCTATTATGCACTTGCTTGCTATGTATTTACTGTTTCTCCCCTCTTCTCTCCGGTAGACTACGAGACCGACGCTGCTGCCCGGTTCGACTACGGAGTTGACGATTCTCTCTCTTGCCAGAGCAACTGTGCAAGCCCCCTTTGATCACCGGGATATCGCCTACTCTTCTCTATACCGCTTGCATTAGAGTAGTGTAGCATGTTACCGCTTTCGATTACTCCTATCTTCTTTGCATAGCTTTGTCCTTGCTACTCTTGTTGTTACCTTTACACCGCTATCCCATCGCTTAGTATAGGATGCTAGTATTCCATCTGTGGCCCTACATTCTTGTCCGTCTGCTGTGCTATACTATCGGGCCGTGATCACTCGGGAGGTGATCACGGGTATATACTTATACTTATACATGATACATGTGGTGACTAAAGTCGGGTCGGCTTGTGGAGCACCCGCGAGTGGATCTTTGTGACGGAGCGACAGGGCAGGTTGAGACCGCCTAGGAGAGAGGTGGGCTCGCCCTGCTCGGTGTTCGCGGATACTTAACACGCTTAACGAGATCTTGGTATTTGATCCGAGTGCAGCCACGGGCCTATACGCACTAACCAACCACGTGGGAAAGATATGGGCACTCGGCGTCGTGGTATCGGCCAAGCATTTCGTGACGTCGGCCCGAGCGGCAGCGTGCGGATTGGACTGGAACGCCACTAGGCTAGGTCTGCTTCGGCCGCATACATAGCGTGCGGTGTGTGCTCGTGGCGATGGGCCTAGACCTCGTGGCGCTTAGGTTTAGACCGGCGTCGACCTCTCTGTTTGCCTAGGTGGGGCTGCGGCGTGTTGATCTTCCGCGGCGGGCATGACCCGTAAAAAGTGTGTCCGGCCAAATGGGATCAAGCGTGTTGGGTTATGTGGTGCACCCCTGCAGGGAAGTTAATCTATTCGAATAGCCGTGATCTCCGGTAACAGGACGACTTGGAGTTGTACCTTGACCTTATGACAACTAGAACCGGATACTTAATAAACACACCCTTCCAAGTGCCAGATACAACCCGGTGGTCGCTCTCTCTTAGGGTTACGAGGAGGGGATCGCCGGGTAGGATTATTGCTATGTGATGCTACTTGGAGGACTTCAGTCTACTCTCTGCTACATGCTGCAAGGCGGAGGCTGCCAGAAGCGTAGTCTTCGACATGATTAGCTATCCCCCTCTTATTCTGGCATTCTGCAGTTCAGTCCACTGATATGGCCCTTTACACATATATCCATGCATATGTAGTGTAGCTCCTTGCTTGCGAGTACTTTGGATGAGTACTCACGGTTGCCTTGTTCCCCTTTTCCCCTATCTCTACTCGATTGCTGCGACTGCACGATGGAGCCCAGAGCCGACGCCACCGACGATGGCGACTACTACTGCTGGAGGTGCCTACTACTACGTGCAGCCAGCGATTCGACGACCAGAATAGTTAGGAGGATCCTGCAGAGGCCTGCGCCTCTTTCGATCTGTATCCTAGTTTGTGCTAGCCATCTTATGGCAACTTGTTTAACTTATGTGCTGTACTCAGATATTGTTGCTTCCACGACTGCCTATGATCGAGCAATTGTATTCGAGCCCTCGAGGCCCCCGGCTTGTATTATGATGCTTGTATGACTTATTTATGTTTTAGAGTTGTGTTGTGATATCTTCCCGTGAGTCCTCGATCTTGATCATACACATTTGCATGCATGATTAGTGTACGATTGAATCGGGCGCCACAAGTTGGTATCGAGCCGATTGCTCAGGAATCCCCTTTCCAACTCCTTGGTCAAGTTGAGTCTAGACATTGGAAAACTTTTACTAACATGGTTGTGCGGCCCATGGGCCCACGCCGCCATTGGGTGGTATTAGGATCTTTTACTCCTCGACCTTTACTCACGGGACTCGAACTCTCTTCTACTCGGGTTAAATGAATTTTACTAAATCTAACATTAGGATCTCGTTATCACTTTCACCGGAAAGCCTCTTATTATCGATGATCGTCTTACGCACGTGAAGACCTCGAAGATACTCTCCGCTATTAACCCGAGAACTTGTGTTCATCGCGTTTGCAATTCCTTCCACCGTCAACCCTTATGGATAACTACTTGCGTTGTTATTCTTACATTCATCCCCAGTTGGTCTTGTTATTACAAGATACCCCGAAATTCTCTCTAATGTTTCGATAATCCTTTGAGCTTACTGCCTTGCTGTTCTTTGTCACCTGAATACCCCTACGGATAATTCTCGCACTTATCGAGTATCCGCCCCCAGTTGTTCATGTGTTTCACAATGGTCTTCAAAATACTATTCGATCCTCCAATAATCCTTAGCAGCTTTATTGCTCTGCAAATACTTGTCTACTTGCATTATGGATGCTTCCCATATATGTGGCAATATTCACTAGTATCTTTTGACACCGTCATTTTGATCCTATTGATTCAACATGTGTGCGAATGCACACAATCATCTATCAACCCTTCTAAATTATCTTTCCGGCTCAGACATCATTTTTGAACATGAGCTGGTTCTCGACCAAACTAATTGTCGTCAATTGTGCCTCTGGTCTATCCAACTTATCCATTCTTGATCGTAGCGATCGCCCGATCCTTTGTTATCTAAGCATCGAATTATTCAGATGTTGTATAATATGATGCCCGTGCATTCTTCTTCCTTCGGTTGAGTACCGATGCTCACATCGGATCCCTTGTGGACCATCGGTTCCTTTGCTGGATTTTATCCGACAGTGTCCTTCATATTGAATAACCTTGAGAGCCTTTCCATGGGTATATAATGCCTTTGGTAAATTGTATCATCTGCTTTTGAACAATGCTCTACTTTTGAGCTTGTATTATTTATCCCGAAGTTTGTGGTATATGTTCGTAAGATGCCCTGATGGGTTGAACCTATGCCTTCCTTAATATGTGTGAACTCGGAAGTTTTCACGGTCAGACTCATCCGGTATTTCACTAGGTAAAACTTTCAACACTAATGCCATTATCGAAACGAGAAGTGAATGTAAGGTTATGCTTTGGAGAAGTGGGAGTCGACCTTGAACTTTGTGTTCATGCCCATGGACCCGAGGTGGAACTTATCATGGAAGCTTCTCGATAATAATCCCTTGTTATAACTTCTTCTCTTATCTATGCTTGGTCTTTTATGCACCGTGGTTTCGACCATATTGTTCTTCTTTGATCCCATTTCTTGGACAAGTTTAAGTGCTTGCCTTCTCGCAAATGATTTCACTTGTCCAACCTCTATCCCGCTCTACCCTTGAGTATACCCTCTGGTACCGCGAGAATATCATGGAACTACATAACTTCTTATGGGTTCTTCATCAACTGTTATTTCTCACCGATTCCAATTTTCCTAGGTTCTGGTTGTCGTCAATCAAGAACACCGAATTGTGAATCGAATCAACACTGATATTCAGTACTCCCAGTACTTTGTTGATGAGTAGTTTAATACTCCATCATGTCATTCCTAGCCTGTATGGCTATATCATTATCGTGCAACTTTTTAACTATGCTATCTGGTCCTTCTTTCCGAAGCACAATTTTCGACGATGAGCTAAGCTTTACGCCGACTTCCCTCGTCATATCATTTCGCCTTTGAACAACAAGCTTGATTACGAGTTTGTGTCGTATCCGTGGTTTCAATAAATTTCGCTCCATCCTTCCTTTTGCTTGATGTCGCCGATGAGAGATTATATCTTCATGAAACCTCCCGACAAATGTGGCATGATCATCATCAACATTCCGAGCTCCTCAAGGATATCAATTGAATTCATGATGAGAAATACCATCCTTGCTCTCGATGATTTGTGTTATCATCGACCACTCGATTGCCTTCCCTCCGACACAAACTTGTTCGTGTTTTGTGTTATACCTTGAGTTCCTTGCTACCCAGCATTGTTCTTCTTTACCTTGGAATATTACCACCTTTTATGTCAAGAATGTCGTGGAAATTTCACCACCTCTTAAGAATTCTTGGTATAGTGATACTTCTCACCATCACCATTCTTTCTTGGTCATCATGTTGATTCGATCGGTGCTGTTTGGATTCTGCCCTCCTAGCAACCATATCGCTTTGAAGTTAATGGTCGGCCATTCACTCTTATATTATTGATTACTGAATCACCATTCTGACATTGGTCGTGCAACCCAACCAATATTTCGGGTGCACCTTTCAATCAATGTTTAATTGTGTATGTTTTCGTCGAGTATACCTCATTATATCATTTGATCCGAAAATGTTATCTCCTTGTTCACATAACTGTGGAAATCAATCTCTTGGAAATCTCAATGATTTGTCGTTGAGTTCATCACCACCTCCTTGTCCTCTCCTTGGGTTAATATGAACTCTTGTTAACGGAAATCACTTCATAGTTCATTTCTCGAGAATCTTACAGTGTCATCCCGTCAAATTGTGTCGCACCTTTTCTTCTCAAGCATCCTGAGTCTGGGGTACCCTAACACCGATCAGATCTGAATCTCGGTCAGATATGATGGTTGGAACACTTTCCAAGAGTCACAACATTGGTCTGTATATGACCCGGTAAGGTGATGTCATGCCCAAAGACACTGGCCGGAGGACCCATCGTTATAGTTTCCTTTTTAGCAAGGTTATCCATTCTTCCATGAGGAAATTGTAAGACTTATTCTATAAGTTGTTCCTACTGGATCCTTTTTGTTTCCAAAGTCTGATCTTCACCTGTTGACCATGTCAATGCTATCTCGAAGCATGTCTATGGTACTTCGATGTTTCAACAAGAACATTTGAAGCCCAATGCTAAACGTTTCTTGCTCAATTATCCAAACACCGCTGTATGGATAATGTCATGAAAATTTCTCTCCCCTCACCAAGAGGCTTTTCTACTTAATATCAAGTCATGGTTATCATGTTCTGCTTGTCCTTGGGAAGGATATACCCCTAATATATGTGTTTAAACACATTTTTCTTTCCATTGTTCTGTTTAATCTGATGATCACATTTTCCTTTCCATCGTCTTGTTTAACATTTCTCGTGGTTTATATGATCTAAGCGGTAATGATTCGCTGCTTATATAAACATCTCAGTTGTACAACTCTGTCAATAAGACCCTGTTACTATTGTTGATGACATCCCGATAACCACCGATGGACAAGAACTTTGCCTATTGGTCCGCCTCGTTCAACGAGCGGGAAAATGGTTCTCTTCGTCCCTCGCCCTTGGTATCGATGTTGTTGCCGACATAACTGAGAGGCTACTCTCTGACATGCCTTGCTATCATGACCGTGCAAGATGTCAACCCCCTTTCTACTTTAACCCACATGGTGGGCCCATAACCACAGTTCCCACAGGGATCGGAACCTAACTCTCTGTACAACCCTGTTTCTAATGGTTATTCTCCATGCTTGGCTTCGTATTTAATTCATGTGCCACCTTCCTAGTGCTCTATTCGGTATCGACGCATAATACTTACTCTAGCTACCCTGAACCCCTTTCTCACTCAGGTTCAGACTTCGAGCAACTATCTATCTGCTTGGAACCTCTTATTGTACCTTTGTACCTTACTCTCGAGGTATTTTATATGTTCAACTCAAGAGATAATCTTATGCTCATTCATGGGTTAACCTTAGATTATTTCCCTCACAAGCATTCTGTCGTAGTCAAGCTGCCCCTTACCTATTAAATGAAACGTTGGAGTTCCCGACGCAAAGGGCGACTTCACCATGATGACCAAGCGGAGAAATGAAGACATCAACGTAATGGATCAATCTCTTCGAGAAGAGCAACCAAGACCAAGGACACTCGTCAAAATTTCGTAACAAAAGCCATTTCCCCTTACTCCCGCTCCTAAATCTCGGGACGAGATTTCTTGTAGTGGAGGAGATTTGTGACGCCCGGATAATTAGGCTACAGTAATCCCGCGTTAACGATGACACGTCACTTCAGTTATTGTTGTTACTCTCGCGTTAGCTCAAAAGGATTCAAATTCAAATTCGAAATCAAGTTAAACAACAAAAGTTTCAAAACATTAAAACTAAAATGTTCGGTTTGCGACAAATAATCCATACATTATTTTGGTGAAGAAACCACATTTTATAAAGTAACTAAATGTTCTAAGAATCATTGAAAACCTATTTTTATAACTAAAAAAATAATTGTGGAAGTGGTATAACTACTATTACCAATTTTGGTGCTAACTATATGATTTACAAAACTAAAACAATTTGAAAGATTACGAAACAGAAAAGAAATTGAAAAATAAAAAGAAAAGAACACCAAAAAAACAAATGAGGGAGACCCCCTGGCCAACTAGGCCAAACGGCCCAGCCAGCCAGCCCACCGTTCAGGCCGGCCCACCCGGTGCCCCTGTATAACCCCCACCCCACTAACCCTAGAGCCGACTACCCCCACTCCCCGAATATCTCCCCCCTCTCGCCCCCGACTGGATCGGGATCGAGAGGAGGAGACCACCCCGACGACCACGCCTCGCGCCTCCCCGACGACTGCGCCTCGCGCCGCAACGTCGACGCCCGTCCCCGATGCCGCCCCGCCCCGTCACAGGACCTCCTCCTCGCCCCTCCTTCTCCTCAGGCGTCGCCTTGAAAGGCCCTCATTGTCGCCGCCCGGAACGACTCCGCCTCGACGACCTCGTCGCCTCCTCGCCGTCCTCTCCACCGACGTCGTCCCCGTCTTCCTCCTCATGCCCCGCTGCCCCTGACCCTACGAACCGCCGTGAGGACCCCCTCCTCTCCCTCTTTCCCTCTGTCGCGGCTGTTCGCGACGATCCAACCTCCTCTACTGCGACACGCCAGCCCTCATGGGCGCTGCAGACAAAGCCGCGCCATTCCGTCTGCAGGCAAGACTCAAGACGCGCTTACCCGCACCTCGGCCGCTGCCTTCGAACGCATGCCCGCCCGTTCGCCAGGCTCCGACCATCACGACGCTGCCGCCGTTGTAGCCCACCCCTGCTCGGAGCGATGTCGCCGTTGCACGGGTGCTGCTCCTCCGGTTCGAACGAGCCGCTCCACCATCCAAATGGTCGCCGGAGGCCTTATTCCGGCCACCACCAACGCGTCGGGCCTCATCGCCGGCGCGTGCGCGATTTTGCCGGCTGGGCCACTCCCTGTGGGTCCCGGCGCTAACCACGGTGGTTAGCCCTAAGCTAACCTCCCTAATCCACCCTGCTGACAGTGACCTATGGGCCCACTTAATTAATTAAAGTAACTAACTAATTTAATTAAGCTAACAGGGAATGACAAGTGGGCCCCTAGCTAATTAACCAGATTAATTAAACATGTTTTATATATAACAGTCACTGACGGTGGGACCCACCTGTCAGGTTGACCAGGTCAACGGTCAACGTTGACTGCTGACGCCATGCTGACGTCAGCAAACACTATTCTGGATAATGTTAATTTAATTAATAATTAATAATTTAGAAAATGATTTAATACTTTAAAAATCAATATAATCTAAACCGTAACTCAGATGAAAATACTTTCTACATGAAAGTTGCTCAGAACGACGAGACGAATCCGGATGCGCAGCCCGTTCGTTCGCCACGTGTCCCTAGCATAGTGAACCTGCAACATTTCACCTCCGGTTCATTACTATCCACAAAGCTAGACTTGTCGCGAGAGGGTTCACGCAAGTTCCAGGAGTGGACTACGATGAGACTTTCTCGCCCATAGCTATGCTTAGGTCTGTTCGGATATTACTAGCAATTGCTGCTTATTTCGACTATGAAATATGGCAGATGGATGTCAAAACGGCTTTCCTAAATGGAAACCTCAAAGAGGATGTATACATGATACAACCAGAAGGTTTTGTCATTCATAAGGATGCTGGAAAGGTATGCCAAGTTCAGAAAGCCATTTATGGACTGAAGCAAGCGTCGAGGAGCTGGAACGTTCGTTTTGATGAAGTGGTCAAAGAGTTTGGCTTCATCAGGAATGACGAAGAATCTTGTGTTTACAAGAAGTTTAGTGGGAGCGCAAAAGCATTCCTAATCTTGTATGTGGATGACATATTGTTGATAGGAAATGACGTGAATTTTCTTAGCGAAATAAAAGACTTGTCGTGGAATTGTCACGGCAGATGTCCTAGTGTGAGGACTTAGTCGTGAGGCCAACGCATCTATGTGGTAGCTTGAGAGGGGTTGATCGGGATGAGAGACACGAGGCGGATCATCACACAAGACAAGGATTTAGACAGCTTCGGGCTCCGGGAAACATCACCCGGTAATAGCCCTACATGCTATTTGTGGCTAGGTCTCATTATGGTCATGAGGGAGTCGTCGCATAAGCCGCCTCCCTTTGTTGTATCTAGCCTTAGAAATTATTTCTTCTCTCTCTTGGGGTGCCCTGCCCCCCCCCTTATATATGTTGAAGGGGTGGGTTACATGACTAGTTCTAGTAGGATTAGAATTACTCTATTACAAGTGGAGTCCTAGTCTTGCTTCCTTTGTAGGAGTATATACCTTACGCTTTCCTCTTAAGCCGGCCCACCATAACATGAGCCAGCCTTCTGGGCCTTGGGCCTAGTCCTCTATCTGACCCGCCGTCGGGGCCATCAGTGAGTCGCCAGGCTCGTGAGTCGTCAGACCAGTGAGCCGCCAGACTCGTGAGTCACCAATCCTCCGGCGGGTTACCAATGAAACGCCAAGTCCCAAATAGGTCATACATCCAAATGGGTCATACATGGGTATATCTCCGACATTAGCCCTCAGCTTAATTTGGATTTATCCATGTTAAATCGATCCTCGCAAAATAACTCAAGAACAAATTTGACAGGTTGTGCTCAAGTTATCAGTTCTTGTAAGGCGGCACTTGATCATCCTTAAGTCCTTGTCATTTCCTTCTTCTAGAAAATCCAGGTCAATAGGCCAGCTTGATAATCAATTTTCTGACATTGGTGTCTTCCAGAAAAATATTATGAAGAATAATTCATCTGGTTCCGCTCCCCATGCTTAACAAAAATATTGGTCTTGAAATACTCATCTGATTTTCAGTCGGCATCAAGATGTAGAACTTGTCGGTTTATGATTACCAAAATTGACGGGTTATAAACAGATGATGCCGAGTCATAATTTTTGTCAACGTCGGGTCATAATTGTTTGTGACGTCGGGTCATGATTGTTGCAGACACCGGGTCAATCTGGTTTGCTCAAAACTGAGAATTTGAAGATATGTCTCCCTTATATCCATATTACATGTAGCCCCCAAGTCTTGAGCAGAGCAAAAGTGATGACTTAAGACTTGCTTCAATATAAATACTACCACTTTTGAAGAAATCCATGTTGTTCATCTTAGTCACTAGTAAAAACTGAACATTCCATATATGTAGCCCCCAAGTGTCGGGTTGTCATGCTTGCAGCAACCGGGGATTTGTAAGTGCCTGATGCCCATAAAAACTTCAACCAGTGTAGCCCCCAAGGGCCGGGTCATTATGCAATAATGAGCAGGGATTTTGTAGATATGATCATGTAGACTTGAACAGTAACGTGTAGCCCCCAAGGGTCGGCTTAGTAAGATAATACTAAGCTGGGACTTTATATATACTTCATTGAAAATAACATCATATGATGTAGCCTCCATCGCAGGGCTTGAACCCACGTCCACAAGGTTAAGAGCCTTGTGCTTTACCAACTGAGCAATGGACCCTTGGATTTAACTTGTGTACCTTGAATTTTTAACAGGAGCAATTAGTAGCCCCAAGGGTCGGCTCATTACGATGTGATGAGTCGGGTCTTCAATGAGGCAAGTAAGAAATGACCTTGCATTAGCCCCCAAGTGTCATGGTGCATGCCGGCAGTGACATGGGACTTGCATATTTGATGTAATCTCAACTTGAAGAATGTAGCCCCCAAGTGCCGGGTCATAAGCCTGCAGCGACTAGGGACTATTTCTTCCATTGTAGAATAAATCATATCCATTCATAAAGTAATAGCCATTGCGCTTAAGCGACTTTGAAAACCTCAATCATAATACTAGTTATTAATAACCATAAAAATCCAGCCATGTTGGCTATTCAAGATTTAAATAATATAATCGGGGAAGAAAACCTCAATCATTCAATATCATCCTGAAAATCCAACCAATTTCGGCTATGAAAGATGTGAATACCTTATCGGTTGATAAGTAAATCCGGAGTTTAAATACTCAGCGGCTCTTGGCCGATGGCGACTTAATGTGCATTCATTGTAAGCCAGGATTTTATAACTCGGCGGCTTATAGCCTTTGAGAAAATCCAGAATGGATAACCCTTTTGAAACATCAATTTTGATGATGAGTTTGAACTTAATCATTTATATAAGTCATAGTTCTGCAAATCCTGCACACAGTTTAAGCAACATATGCCTGGCGACTTAAAATCAAAAGCCGTGGCTGGTAACAACCCAAACATAATATAGTCTTATGCATTTATAGAAAATACTAAAATTAAGGTCATTCAAGCCAAAATATATAGGCGACTTAAAGTCCAAAGACCAAAGGGTTATCAAACCTCGCATATTCATATAACTAGGAAAACATACCTGTAGGATTGATTTATACTGTTGGCTTACATCGCCATGCCCAGTGAGGATAATAATCCAATGATTGATAAGCGCATGAATTCCAATGGCTCAATCCAAAATATACTGGCGACTTAACGTTCAAAGCCATGGCGGTTTTTTCACCAGGGCAGGTCACAATACCCCATATGAAAAACCACTGATGACTAAATAATCCATAACCGGGGCGCTTTATCAAACCCATATGTACTTATATCAAAATAAATATCATACCTATGATATTTTTGGTCATACTGCCGGTTCATCATATACCTGGCGTTTCAAACCGAGCAGGGGTTACGAAAGTTATGTTTTGTGAATCAGGGAGCACCCAAGGGAAGTATTTTGAACCGTCAAGGCCGGGTACCTATGTTTGAGCTGTGCTGTGCAACAGACTCTCTTTGGTCCCTTTAACCCGGGCATTAAGCCTCCAAGTATATTAGAGCTATGCTCATAGGAAGTTATAATATTGGCTTGATAGCCGGCTTACCAAGGTAATCAGAGCTATGCTCTTATGACATTATCATATTGGCTTGATAGCCGAATTACCAAAGTAATCAGAGTTGTGCTCTTATGAAATTATCATATTGGCTTGATAGCCAAATTACCAAAGTAATCAGAGCTATGCTCTTATGAAATTATCATATTGGCTTGATAGCCGAATTACGAAGGTAACCAGAGCTACGCTCTTATGAAATTTTCATATTGGCTTGATAGCCGAATTACTAAGGTAACCGGAGCTGTGCTCTTATGAAATTGTAATATGGGCTTGATAGCGGATCAAGAGGGTAGTCATAGCTATGCTCAATGAGCAGGAAGCCCACAAGTGACCAATGATATTATACGCCAATAAAGTAGGATACCCATGTTTGAACCGCGCATCATGGCAGCAAGTTCTCTTTGGAAACCTTTAATTTTTCTGAGAACTCAAACTTGCGAGAGACGAATTATTTTTGAACCGGAATTTAAAACCGGATATTGAGAGCTTCAAAGCTTTGTGAGAGACAGATTTTCCTTGAGCCGGATTTTAACTCGGAATCCTTCATTTTAAGCTGGAACTTTTTTGACGGCCTTAAATTTTCCCCAATACGGCAGTAGCCTCCAGGATCGGGTTATTTTTTCCTCCAATGACCCGGAGTTCTTGAATTCACTAAACCGGCCAATTCCACGAGTCATGTCATTGTAGCCCCGAGTCTTAACACGAATTAAGGAGTTGTCTTGAGATTCTCCATATGTCACCGTGATATAAACCGGTATGAGTCATTCAATAGCTCAATGATATAACAATCCCTTTGGCGATACAACTTGTCCTACATTAGAGAACTTGCAACCAGAGTAATTGCTCTTTTAAAAGAGAGCAATATGTAATATAAAAAATATACTGTATGGATTTCACCTGATATGTTAGGCCGGAATTTAACCACCACGGAGTTGATGATCACTATGGTGAAGCTAAGGTCGATCACAAAGTAGTCGGTCGGAGCGGAACAAATGAGTCGGCCACGACATTGTAAGTCATGCGAACGGGAGAGTCGGCCGCGGGCGTGGACAGATGAATCAGTCACGGCATCGTAAGCCGGTGCGGACGGGAGAGTCGGCCGCAGGCGCGGATAGATGAATCAGTCGCATGTGTTTGATGTAGCGGGGGCGGCGACTTGCTCACGTGTCTGTCCAGCAACACGGCACGAACAAGCGCTAGTGTAAAAATAATATTGGCGCACGCCCCTTTGCGACACCTTTGCAGCAAATAATGGTCATGCGAAAAAATACAGCATGGCAAAGTAGTATTGCTCAAATGATTTAATATGTAGTTTAAAAATAAATAGGATGAATAGCACCGGTATTTTCCTCGGGTGTCTCAACCAGTGAAAAATTACTGTAAGAAAGAGTAGGTCGGATGCTTGGGTACTGACGTCCAACTCATCATTGACAGATGATAACAGCTGTGGAAAAAACCACCAGGAAATTGCCTTCTGGGTAGCATCAAGTGCCAATTTAGAACCGCCAAAGCGGTGGAATTTCTTCACCGCATCCCACCAAGCAAGTGCAACTTTGTAGAAGCAAGCTTTATATAGTCAAGTTCTGTAGCAATATCGGTTTGTTTGTGATTCAAAACATTAGCTTCACATCCTCTCATAGTCAAACGATGGCATTAGAGAGCCGGTGTGTCAAAGTTTTGTAATATCCCTTCTGTCAATGATCATTCTGACTCTGAACTCCCTTCAACAAATTGCTCAAGCTCGGAGGGTCTCCAACAGCGCGCGTCAGTGCGGTAAAAACTAGTATGCCACGCTTGGCTGGTTTAGCTGACCTCCAAACGGCTCCAACGGCGCTATATATCGTAAGACGACGCTGCTCCGGTCCAGACAGAAGTACAAATACAGCAGCACGCACAAACCACATATACATTTCAAATAAAAGCAAAATGATTAAACAAACAAAATAAATCAACAATAAATAGTTCAATTTCGTTATCATTACAACCCAAACAAATAGTTTATCGTTCAGTACAACAAATACTCCAATAAACACAACAAATAGTTCATGAACAATACAATGTCGAATGCAGAAATCATGCTCTTTGTCGTCCATTCCATGCCCACCACTCTTCAATCAGATCCTTCTGAAGTTCATTGTGCATTGCGGGACGCTGAATGACATGATAGGAGGCAACAAAACGGGCTACCCTTTCAGCCCTCCGTCAGACTTTTCGCACGGGATATCCCAAGAGCTCATCTTTTGTGAGTAGTGTAAATCTTGGCCACGCTCATTCTCGATGATCATGTTGTGCATGATCACACAAGCGTGCATGATGTACCAAAGCATTTTTGATCCCAAAATCTAGCCGGTCCTCTCACGGTAGCAAATTGGGCTTGCAAAATCCCAAATGCTCTCTCCACATCTTTTCTAGCCACCGAGCATTGTGGAAATCAAGATTTTTCTTACCTTCCGGCTTTTTCAACGGCTTCACGAAGGTTTGCCACTTTGGATAGATGCCATCCGCTAGATAATAGCCATAGTTGTACGTACGGCCGTTTGCTACAAACTGCACCGGTGGCAACTCACCATTTGCAATCTTATTCATCAGTGATGACCGGTTGACAACATTGATGTCATTCAAAGATCCAGGCATTCCAAAGAATGCATGCCAAATCCAAGTCTCCTGATCAGCCACCGCTTCAAGGATTATAATGGAACCCTTTTTTTGGCCGTGGAATTGCCCATGCCATGCCTTTGGACAATTCTTCCAACTCCAATGCATGCAATCTATTGAGCCAAGCATGCCAGGAAAGCCGCGAGCTTTTTTCATCGCCAATAGCCTTGCGACGTCTTCAGCATTGGGAGATCTCAGATACTCCTCGCCAAAGACTTGCACAATTCCCACTGCAAAGCGCTTGACACACATGATGGCTTGGCTCTAACCCATAGCCAAGTGATCATCAACTAGATCAGCCGGGATACCGTATGCCAACATACGCAAAGCGGCTGTCACCTTCAGAAAGGTGCTATGCCCGAGCTCTCCGGCGGCATTCCTCCTTTGCTGAAAAAACCGGTCATGGCTCGCTAGTTTTTCTACAATGCGCCTGAACAAGTCGGTGCTCATCCTAAACCGGCGATGAAAATACGACTCCGGGTATGTGGGATTCTCCACGAAATAGTTCCTCATCAATCTATTATGGGCATCAATCCTATCTCTCGAAATTTTCTCCCGACCCATAACCGAACCACCGTGCTTCGGTTTTTTATTGATATGCATAGCTATGATCATTGCAAGATCCTCCTCCACTTCCATATCAAATTATTCTTCGGAAGAATCATACGACGAACTCATCTACAATGTTCAATATTATACTATAAAAACTACAATTAAAAACATGCACCAAATTCATGAAGTTTGAGCAATACATACCTCGTAGGCGTTTTGTCAAACACCTTGCGGGCGCGGCGCGGCAGCGAGCGCTCGGGCGCTGTTCCTCGGACGACGGGCGCGCTTGAGGGCCGGCGGGACTAGGAGGGGGGCAGAAGCGCGGCGGCGCGGGGATAGGTGGGGAAAGCGCCGGAACGGTCGCCGGGGCGCGGGCGCCGGCTGCGGCGCGGTCGGATGGGGGTGGAAGTGGGAGAGCAAGCGTGCGAGAGTCCAGCGCGCGGGAGCGGGCGCAGCAAATAAGCGGCGCGATTGTGTTTCGCCAGCGCTGAATCGCATATGTCACAAGGCTATTTTACGCCGTCACCGGAGCAACTACACCGTTGTGGCGCTAAAATGCCCACTTTTGCGGCGCGGCGCTAGTTTGGCGCGGCTGTTGGAGATGCTCTCACATCCTCCACGGTTGACACAGAGAATCAAATAATTGGTGAGACTCCTTGTTGTATTCCATGGTAGACCAAAAACTCTCTTGGTTGTGCATGCATGCATCATGCGCGGCCTTTTATTTGTAATGAGTAGTGTAGTGTACTGTTTGACTTGTAGCCTAGTCTTTGACTGCTTCAGCTTTTTCTCCTGAAAAGAATGAAGAAGGCGGCTTGTGGCAGAAGAAGTGAACCGGCGAGGCGAGTCACAGGCGAGGCCACAACTGTAGTTACCCCGGGCCGAATCTAGCGGAGCGAGTAGGCGAAGCGGTGGCTACATCGAGTCCTACAGAGACGACTGTCGGTTCTTCAATGAGACAGAGATCCGACACAAGGAGGCGGGTTGAAAAGGCGTTGTTGGTAGCGGCCAAAGGAGGCGCCGGTAGGTCAGCGGAATGGCGGCTTATGGCGCAGCAGAGGAGGCGGCGTGTAGCGACGGCGGCTCACGAGGTGCAGCGGTGGAGATAAAGCGGAGGTCGCCCCGGCGATCGCGTGTCGATGAAGGCGGCTTGAAGGGCGAGTGAGGCCATCAGGGGCGGCTTGGCGCAGCGGTTCAAGGCGCAGCGACGGAGGACGCAGGAGCCGGCCGATGCACCGGAGACAGCGAGCACACGGGAGGCAACCGGTGGAGACGGAGGCGGCTCGAGGCCTCGGAGGCGGGTCGACGAGGTGGGTTGACCAGGCGGCATCTCCGCGGGGCGCGGCGGCTCAACAACAGCTCAGAGCTGGAGGTGACGGCAGCGACTTGGCCATAGTCGAGGCGGAGGCGCAACCGCCGATTGAGGCGTTGCTGCTCGTCTCAGCCGCGGAAGCAGCAGGCACTCAACGCAAGGCCGCAGCGGCGGAGACCGACTTCGTGACCTTATCCACTTCCCGTCGTGGACCCTTCACTTTTTTTCGCAGATTCCTTTACGGATTCGCCTTTGGGACTTTCTTTTTTTCAATTCACGCCGTCTTTGGATACACGATGGCCCGGTGTACGATGGTTGCGGCAGAATCCTTGTTGTTCTCAGCAATGCACGGTAGTAGCAGCGGAAATCTATCTCCTCTCTAGTTCCGACGAATTGTCCTTGCTTCGGCGGTGCACACAACGCCAAAACCCTAATCTCTTGTTCCACCAAAATCCATATGGTGAGCTCCGAAGTAAACCATGAAAAACAATGAATTTGTTAACTCTGTGCTATCATGCCGGCTCTTCTTCATCCAACTAATCCGCGAACTTCTCAATCCCTGAAGAATTCCCTTCAAGAACTCAACACCACCGTGCGCGAGCCCCATGGTTGGCGCCAACTGTCGTGGAATTGTCACGGCAGATGCTCTAGTGTGAGGACTTAGTCGTGAGGCCAACGCATCTATGTGGTAGCTTGAGAGGGGTTGATCGGGATGATAGATGCGAGGCGGATCATCACACAAGACAAGGATTTAGACAGCTTCAGGCCCCGGGAAACATCATCGGTAATAGCCCTACATGTTGTTTGTGGCTAGGTCTCATTATGGTCATGAGGGAGTCGCCGCATAAGCCGGCTCCCCTTTGTTGTATCTAGCCTTAGCAATTATTTCTTCTCTCTCTTGGGGTGCCCTGCCCCTCCTTATATATGTTGAAGGGGCGGGTTATATGACTAGTCCTAGTAGGATTAGGATTGCTCTATTACAAGTGGAGTCCTAGTCTTGCTTCCTTTGTAGGAGTATATTCCTTACGCTTTCCTCTTAAGCCGGCCCATCATAACATGAGCCGGCCTTCTGGGCCTTGGGCCTAGTCCTCTATCTGACCCGCCGTCGAGGCCATCAGTGAGTCGCCAGACTCGTGAGTCATCAGACCAGTGAGCCGCCAGACTCGTGAGTCGCCAATCGTCTGGCGGGTTACCAATGAAACGCCAAGTCCCAGTCGGGTCATACATCTGGCCGGGTCATACCGCGAGGTATATCCCCGACAAGACTCATTGAAGAAGAGTTTCCCAATGAAAGACTTAGGTGAAGCGGCATATGTATTGGGCATCAAAATCTATAAAGATAGATCTAAATGCCTGATAGCGCTTAGCCAAAACACGCACATTGACAAGGTGTTGAAAAGGTTCAACATGGAGAACTCCAAGAAGGGCCTTCTCCCCATGTCACCTGGCATGGTACTTTGCAAGAATCAGTGTCCTCGGATTCTCGATGAGCGAGTACAAATGAATGATGTTCCATATGCCTCGGCAGTTGGTTCTATTATGTATGCCATGCTATGTACAAGACCGGATGTTTCCTATGCGCTAAGTGTTAGCAGCTGGTACCAAAGTGATCCAGGATTGGAACACCGGGCCCGCGATCAAGGGTGTTCTTAAGTACCTCGGAAGGACCAAGGATTTACTCCTTGTGTACGGAGGTGATGAAGATCTCATTGTAAGTGGTTACACCGATGCAGCTTCATGGTGAGCCAGATGACTTCAAATCTCAATCAAAGCTATGTTTTCATATTGAACGGTGGCGCGATAGATTGGAAAAGTTCCAAACAAAAGATCGTGGGCGGATTCTCTGACGGAGGCGAGAATATGTTGCTACTTGAAGCCTCCAAGGAGGCGGTATGGATCAAGCAATTTCTTGAAGACCTTGGTGTGGTTCCTAGTGCCGGTGACCCGGTGGAGATCTATTGTGATAATAGTGGCTCCGTGGCTCGTGCAAGGGAGCCAAGTTCACACCATAAGACAGGACATATTGAATGCAAATATAAACTCATTCGACATCATGTCGAAGCGGGTTTAGTGAAAGTACGCATAAGTTCACACGGATCTGAATGTGTCAGCCCGATGACAAAGCCTCTGCCACGAGCAAAGCATGAGCAGCACCAGATAGCCATTGGTGTAAGGGAAGCCATGTAACTGGATTATGACTCTAGTGCAAGTGGGAGTCTGTAGGAGATATGCCCTAGAGGCAGTAATAAGAGTTATTTTGTATCTCCAAGTTTGTAATGAATGTTTGTGTTCCATGCTATAATCAAGTTATGATTCCAGTCTCGCAATAACACGAGGCTCGGAGTGATACGTCTCCAACGTATCTATAATTTATGAAGTATTCATGCCATGTCTACTATTGTTTTATATGATTTTGGTATGATTTGATTAGAACTAACCCGGACTGACGCTGTTTCCAGCAGAACTACCGTGGTGTGGTTTTTGTGCGTAAATAAAAGTTCTCGGAATGCGCTTGAAAATCAACGGAGAATTTTTTGGAAAATATAAAAAATCGGAACAAAAATCTACCGGAGGGAGTCCGTGGGCCCCACGAGGGTGGGGCGCGCCCCTGTGCCTCGTGGACTACCCGGGGGGCCCCCTGACTTGTTCTCGACGCCAGCCTCTCCTATAAATACACAAACCTCCAGACATTAACCTAGATCGGAAGTTCCGCCGCAAGCCTCCTGTAGCCATGAGAAATCAATCTAGGCCCTCTCGGCACTCACGGAGGGGGCCATCATCACCAGAGGCCATGGAGGAGGATCCTGAGGGGCCATCATCTCCATGAAGGCCAAGGACGGAGGGAGAACCTCTCCCCATCTAGGGGAGGCCATGGAGGAGGAAGCACAAGGGGAGATCCTCTCCTCCTCTCTCTCGGTGGCGCAGAAGTGCCACCGGGAGGGGAATCATCGCCGCGGTGATCGTCTTCATCAACATCACCATCTTCATCACCATCCTCATCTCTTTTACGCGGTCCACTCTCCCACACCCCGCTGTAATCCCTCCTTGAACATGGTGCTTTATGCAACATATTATGATCCAATGATGTGTTGCCATCCTATGATGTTTTGAGTAGATATCATTTGTCTTTGGGTTGATTGATGATATAGATTGGTATGGGTTGTATGTTTTATTTTGGTGCTGTCCTATTGTGCCCTCCATGTCGCGCAAGCGTGAGGGATTCCCGCTGTGGGGTGTTGCAATACGTTTATGATTCGCTTATAGTGGGTTGCTTGAGTAACAGAAGCATAAACCCGAGTAAGGGGGTTGTTGCGTACGGGATAAAGGGGACTTGATTCTTTAATGCTATGGTTGGGTTTTACCTTAATGATCTTTAGTAGTTGCGGATGCTTGCTAGAGTTCCAATCATAAGTGCATATGATCCAAGAAGAGAAAGTATGTTAGCTTATGCCTCTCCCTCATATGAAATTGCAATGACGACTACGGTCTTGTTAACAATTGCACAGGATAATTCCGCCTAATTGACCCATCATTATTCCACGCTTGCTATTTATAATATTTAATAATATATTCTAAATTTATGATAACAACACCTACTTTTATGTTTTAGCTCTCCTATATCATGCAAAGTTATCCTCTTCATACCCACAACGTAGTTTTATTTCTCGTTTCTAGTTGGAAGCAAACGTTCGGTGTAATGAGAGTCATATCGATGGCAGATAGGGACTTGAGAAAATATTGATCTTACCTTTAGCTCCTTGTGGGTTCGACACTCCATACCTAGCACTTCCACCTTTGGGAATTGCTACGATGATTCCCTGCACTTGGGGAGTATCAAGTTTTTCTGGCGCCATTGCCGAGGAGCAATAAGCGTGGGGTTGATATTCTCGTGTGCTTGTTTGCTTTCTTTACTAAGTAGATTTTGTTTTCCGTTTTTGTTTCTGTTTAGTTGTGGGTGAAACATACAAAAAAATTTAAAATAATGAAAGTACCAAAAAAATACTTGCCTCTCATGCCTAAAAAGTTTTTCAAAAAGAGAAGTGATTGGAAGATTATGCATTGAAGAAGTGAGGGTCGACCTTGAGCACTTGTGTTCATGATCATGAAAACAATGTAAATTTTTTCATGGAAGCTTCTCTGGAAATAATTATCTCCTTGTATATATCCATTGTATTACAAAAATAATGTTCCAAGCTTGGGTTTTAGGATGATTAGATTGCTTGTTTACTATGTTCAGAACAAAAACAGAAACTTTTGTCAGAAGCGGCGTGATTTTACATTTTTTACTGGAAGGTCAAATGGGTCTGAAACTTTTTGCACATTGCTTCTGTACAACTTGTTCAAATTTTCATATTTTTTAGAATTTTTGGAGTTACAGAAGTTTACTAAACTTCCAGATTACTACGTAATGTCTGTTTTGACAGATTCTGTTTTCTATGAGTTGTTCGCAAATTTTGATGAAGATATGGGTAGTATCGGGGGGGGGGGGGTATGAACTGTGGTGAAGTTGGAATACAGTAGATATAGTTATAATATGAAATTGGAATAAGTTTGCAACAGTACCTAAAGGTAGTGATTTGCTTTATTACACTAACGGATCTCACAAAGTTTTTGTTAAAGTTTTGTGTGGATGAAGTGTTCGAAGATCGAGGAGCTATCAATATGAGAAGAATAAAGAGAGGCAAGATTTCAAGCTTGGGGAATCCCAAGGCACCCGAGTAAATATTTCAAAGGATACTCAAGCATCTAAGCTTGGGGATGCCGGTTGGCATCCCATCTTTCTTCTTCAACAAATATAGGTATACCTCGGTTTTTGTTTTTTTCACATGATTTGTGTCCTTTGTGTTTTTGTTTTTCCTCTAAGAACCATGCTAGTATGAGATAGCGCTTCATTGATTTATAGAATACTTCATGTGCTTCACTTATATCCTTTAAGTATGATCTTATAGAATTGCTCTTTGTGCTTCACTTAAATCTTTTGAGTATGGTTTTATAGAATGCTTCGTGTGCTTCACTTATATATTTTGATCTTGGATATTGGTTAGTCTATATTAATTGTAGAATGCTCCATGAAATTCACTTCTACCTTATGGATTATGAATAATACTATCATCTAAATCAGGTTTGGAAGAGTGTCAACTTTAGGAATTAGTGATCCCACTATTCTGAATGAGAAGAATTTTGCTTATGCGGAGACTAGAAAAGTTTCTCTGCTTGTAGATAATGAAAATAATGCTTTAAGTGATGGTTATATTGTTTAATTAATTCATGATGCTACTGAAAATTATTATGAGGGAGGAATATATGCTTGTAGGAGTTGAAATAATACCAAGTTTCCTCTCTATGTGCTTAAAGTTTTGAAGTTATACTTGTTTTGCCTTCCTATGCTAGTTGATTATTGTTCCTATAAATTATGTGTTCACAAAATCCCTAGGCATAGAAAGTGGGTTAGATGTGCTAGTCATATTCTTCATGATGCTCTCTTTATGTTTCAATTCTTTTCTTTTATGTGAGCATCATTGAAATCATCATGCCTAGCTAAAAGGCACTAAAGAAAAGCGCTTGTTGGGAGACAACCCAATATTTACCTTTTACTGTTTTTGTGTGTTTACATGATTAAGCTACTGTAGTAATCATTTTTTATAGCTTTTGTTTCAATAAAGTGTCAGGTAAGACCTTTGGGAAGACTTGGGTGAAAGTTAATGTGATCTTGCTGTAAAAAAACAGAAACTTCAAGGCCACGAGATTAGCTGCCATTTTTACAGAAGAAGAGTGCTTTTGAGTTGATTCTTTTGCAAAAGATTAATAGACAAATTCCTCACGTCCACCAGTTTATTTCATAATTTTTGGAGTAGCAGAAGTATGGTTGTTGTTCAGATCATTACAGATTGTTCTGCTTCTCGACAAATTCTGTTTTCGTTGCATAGTTTGCTTGTTTTTAGTTTCTATGGATTATATTTCTCAATATAAATTGTAGAAATGATATGGTATAGTAGGAATTGTGTGAGAACAATTATGAACCTTGTCTTTGACAGTACCAAAGTGAATGGTTTACTCTTTATCATACTAACCTATCTCACGAAGTTCCGTTAAGTTTTGTATGATTGAAGTTTTTAAGCTTTGGGTGAGATATCGATATGAGGAGAATAAGGAGCGGAAAGACCCTAAGCTTGGGGATGCCCAAGGCACCTCAAGGTGATATTCAAGGAAGACTCAAGCGCCTAAGCTTGGGGATGCCCCGGAAGGCATCCCCTCTTCGTCTTCAAAACTATCGCTATACCTTACTCGAGCTATATTTTTATTCGTCACATAATATGTGTTCTGCTTGGAGCGTACTTTCAATTTTACTTGTTGTTTGAATAAAATCATTGGATCTGAAATCTTGAATGAAAAAGAATCCTCCCATGGCTAGTTAATTATTTGACTACTCAGTGTCCTTCACTTATATCTTTTGGAGTAGTTTGCCATTTACTCATGTGCTTCACGTATATCCTAGGAGTAAATGGTTGAATGAATTGAATATCATAAATCTGAATTTATATATGTTTCATATGCTAATACCATGGGGAGTAATGACTTCACACAAAGCAAGTATAGGTAGTAAACTTATTGAAAGTTAGCAAACGCAGAATTGGTCACTTGAACAATTCATGAAAAAATAATGAAGGAAGAGAGATTTCATATATAAATATACTATCTTGAACATCTTTTGTAATTGTGAGCACTCATTAAAATATGACATGCTAAAAGGGTCATCTATCTGCTGAATACTAGACAGGGAGTCTGAGAGAAATTCGCTAATCCGGAATTGTTTCAAAACGAATCCAAAATCATTTTAGTGGGTACTGAAATTGTTCTAAGACCCATAGAAATATTTTTTAAATTTATGGATGCTGAACTGTCGTCATGAATAGTGAAAATGCATTATTGTTTGCTTTTCGCAGATGAAAAATCACTAATCTGGAATTGTTCCGGAACGCGTCGACAATTATTTTAAGTGGGTACTGGAAATGTTCTAGGCCCACATAAATATTTTCGGTTCGAACGGGCGCTGAAAACTGTCGTCATGAATAGTGAAATCGCATTCTAGTTTGCTTTTCGCAGATGAAAATCACTAATCTAGAATTGTTCCTAACGTCGAAAATTATTATAGTGGGTACTGGAAATGTTCTAGGCTCACATAAATATTTTCAGTTCGAACGGACGCTGAAAAATATCGTCATGAATAGTGAAAGTGCTTTTTGGGTGCTTCTTGGAGAAGCCACCTTGAGGGCCTTTTTGGTATCTCCCCCCTGGCTTCTTGGAGAAGCCACCCTTGGGCTTGGCCTATAAACAGGGGTGGAGGGGGCTGCCTAAAGGATCATCCCTTGCTCTCATACACATGCCATGACTTGTCTGGCTTCTCTCTCCCTCCCAGCAAAATAGTTTCATAGAGCCGAAAGGCTGTCTGGGTTCCGGCAGGAACTAGTTCTGGACGGGCAATGAAGCCTCACGGATAGCCGACACCGTATGTGTGCAACCCCATAGAGAGATTGTAGTTTTGATCCTTTTCCCGAGGGGCTGTTCGAAAGTGTCCTCCCAAAGGGCTGTCCGAGTTACCGTCCCGAAGTTTCGAGGGTCCCCAAGGGCTGTCCGCGACATCGCCCCGGGAACTGTCCGCCGCCTCGAAGGGTTGCCCAGAGGGAGTACATCCTCGCGGTTGGGAGGTTGTAAATCCTAGCTGCGGGATTTGCACTGACGATCTCCACCGACTCTTCTTCGCTGCGCTATGAGTCAAGACGGATCAGATCAAACCTTGTATGTAGTCTCCATAGTGGTCCTGGGCGTGCTCGCTATACCAAATTTTTTGTTTTCTGTTGCGTTGCCCTACAATTGATGTAGTGATACACCTTCACGATCCGTCCCGATCAAGTACCGAAAGTATGGCACTTCCGCATTCAGCGCGCGTTCAGCTTGATGTCGTCCTCGCCTTCTTGATTGTGACGCCCGGATAATTAGGCTACAGTAATCCTGCGTTAATGATGACACGTCACTTCGGTTATTGTTGTTACTCTCGCGTTAGCTCAAAAGGATTCAAATTCAAATTCGAAATCAAGTTAAACAACAAAAGTTTCAAAACATTAAAACTAAAATGGTCGGTTTGCGACAAATAATCCATACATTATTTTGGTGAAGAAACCACATTTTATAAAGTAACTAAATGTTCTAAGAATCATTGAAAACCTATTTTTATAACTACAAAAATAATTGTGGAAGTGGTATAACTACTATTGCCAATTTTGGTGCTAACTATATGATTTACAAAACTAAAACAATTTGAAAGATTAAGAAACAGAAAAGAAATTGAAAATAAAAAGAAAAGAACACCAAAAAACAAATGAGGGAGACCCCTCGGCTAATCAAGGCTTAAACGGCCCAGCCAGCCAAATTACCCCACCATCCAAAGCCGCCCACCCGGTGCCCCTCAGATAACCCCACCCCACTAACCCTAGAGCCCACTACCCCACTTCGAAATATCTCCCTCTCTCCCGATTGATCGGGATCGAGAGGAGGAGACCACCCGACGACCACGCCTCGCGCCTCCCGGCAGCTGCGCCTCGCGCCGACGGCGTCGACGCCCCGATGCCCTCCCCGTCCACAGGGACCTCCTCCTCGCCCTCCTTCTCCCTCGTGCGTCGCCCGCCCGAAGGCCCCGCTGTCGCCGCCCGGAACGACTCCGCCTCGACGACCTCGTCGCCTCCTCGCCGTCCTCTCCACCGACGTCGTCCCCGTCTTCCTCCTCACGCCCCGCTGCCCCTGACCCTACGAACCGCCGTGAGGACCCCTCCTCTCCCCTTTCCCTCTGTCGCCATTGTTCGCCACGCCCGACCTCTCCTTTCAGACACGCGCGCTTCCACGCGGTCGGGCCGCGCCAGGCCGCCGCCCGTCTGCAGGTGCGCACTGACGCGCTTACCCGCACCTTCGGCCGCGGCCTTCGAACGCATGCCCCGCCGTGCCCGCCAGCTCCGACCACCGCTGCACGCCGTCGCCGTTGTAGCCCACCCCTGCTCGGAGCGATGTCGCCGTTGCACGGGTGCTGCTCCTCCGATTCAAACGAGCCGCTCCACCGTCCAAATGGTCGCCGGAGGCCTTATTCCGGCCACCACCAACGCGTCGGGCCTCATTCTTGCAGGCGTGCGATTTTACCGGCTAGGACACTCCTCGTGGGTCCCGGCTAACCACGGTGGTTAGCCCTAAGCTAACCTCCCTAATCCACCTCACGACAAAGGACCTATGGGCCCACTTAATTAATTAAAGTAACTAACTAATTTAATTAAGATAACGAGGAATGACAAGTGGGCCCCTAGCTAATTAACCAGATTAATTAAACATGTTTTATATATACTTGATCCTTGTGGTGGGACCCACTGTCAAAGTTAACCAGTGTCAACGGTCGATCGTTGATCGGCCGACGCCATGCCGACGCCAAGAAACACTATTCTGGATAATGTTAATTTAATTAATAATTAATAATTTAGAAAATGATTTAATACTTTAAAAATCAATATAAATTAAATCAGAACTTTCGAGATGAAAATACTTTCTACATGAAAGTTGCTCGTAACAACGAGATTAATCCGGATGCGCAGCCTGCTCGTCCGCCACGTGTCCCTAGCATAGTGAACTCTGCAACATTTCACCTCCGGTTCATACATGCGAAAACACGAAACACCGGGATACTTTCCGGATGTTTCCCTTCACCGGTATCACCTCATACCGCGTTAGAACACGTCTAGCTCGCTTGTTGTCCTGTTATGCACTTGCCTGCTATGTATTCATTGTTTCTTCCCCCTCTTCTCTCCGGTAGACTACGAGACCGACGCTGTTGCTGCCCAGTTCGACTACGGAGTTGACGACCCCTCTCTCTTGCCAGAGCAACCAGGCAAGCCCCCCCCCCCTTTGATCACCAGATATCGCCTACTCTTCTCTATACTGCTTGCATTAGAGTAGTGTAGCATGTTCTCGCTGATTACTCCTATCTTCTTTGCATAGCTTTGTCCTTGCTACTCATGTTGTTACCTTTACACCTTTATCCTCTCGCTTAGTATAGGATGCTAGTATTCCATCTGTGGCCCTACATTCTTGTCCGTCTGCTGTGCTATACTATCGGGCCGTGATCACTCGGGAGGTGATCACGGGTATATACTTATACTTATACATGATACATGTGGTGACTAAAGTCGGGTCGGCTTGTGGAGCACCCGCGAGTGGATCTTTGTGGCGGAGCGACAGGCGAGTTGAGACCGCCTAGGAGAGAGGTGGGCTGGCCCTGCTCGGTGTTCGCGGATACTTAACACGCTTAACGAGATCTTGGTATTTGATCCGAGTGCAGCTACGGCCTATACGCACTAACCAACTACGTGGGAAAGATATGGGCACTCGGCGTCGTGGTATCACCAAGCATTTCGTGACGTCGGCCGGATCGGCGCGCTGCGTCGGATTGGACCGAACGCCACTAGGCTAGGTCTGCTTCGGCCGCCTCACATAGCGTGCGCAGGTGTGCTTCAGGCGATGGGCCTAGACCCTGTGGCGCTTAGGTTTAGACCGGCGTCGACCTCTCTGTTGCCTAGGTGGGGCTGCGGCGTGTTGATCTTCCGCGGCCGGGCATGACCCGAAAAGTGTGTCCGCCAAATGGGATCAAGCGTGTTGGGTTATGTGGTGCACCGCAGTGAAGTTAATCTATTCGAATAGCCGTGATCTTGATAACAGGTGACGACTTGGAGTTGTACCTTGACCTTATGACAACTAGAACCGGATACTTAATAAAACACACCCTTCCAAGTGCGAGATACAACCCGGTGGTCGCTCTCTCTCGTGGTTACGAGGAGGGATCGCGGGTAGGATTATTGCTATGTGATGCTACTTGGAGGACTTGAGTCTACTCTACTCGCTACATGCTGCAAGGCGGAGGCTGAAGCGTAGTCTTCGACGTGATTAGCTATCCCCCTCTTATTATGGCATTCTGCAGTTCAGTCCATTGATATGGCCCTTTACACATATATCCATGCATATGTAGTGTAGCTCCTTGCTTGCGAGTACTTTGGATGAGTACTCACGGTTGCCTTGTTCCCCCTTTTCCCCCTATCTCTACTCGATTGCTGCGACCAGACGATGGAGCCCAGGAGCCAGACGCCACCGACGATGACGACTACTACACTGGAGGTGCCTACTACTACGTGCAGCCCGCAGTTCGACGACCAGGAATAGTTAGGAGGATCCCAGGCAGGAGGCCTGCGCCTCTTTCGATCTGTATCCTAGTTTGTGCTAGCCATCTTATGGCAACTTGTTTAACTTATGTCTGTACTCAGATATTGTTGCTTCCACGACTTCGTCTATGATCGAGCAATTGTATTCGAGCCCTCGAGGCCCCCGGCTTGTATTATGATGCTTGTATGACTTATTTATGTTTTAGAGTTGTGTTGTGATATCTTCCGTGAGTCCTCGATCTTGATCATACACATTTGCATGCATGATTAGTGTACGATTGAATCGGGGCGTCACAAGTTGGTATCGAGCCATTTGCTGTAGAATCCCCCTTTCCAACTCCTTGGCCGAAGTTGAGTCTAGACATTGGAAAACTTTTACTAACATGGTTGTGCGGCCCATGGGCCCACGTCGCCATTGGGTGGTATTAGGATCTTTTACTCCTCGACCTTTACTCTGGGACTCTGAACTCTCTTCTACTCGGGTTAAATGAATTTTACTAAATCTAACATTAGGATCTCGTTATCACTTTCACCCGGAAAGCCTCTTATTACTGATGATCGTCTTCTGCACGTGAAGACCCTGAAGATACTCTCCGCTATTAACCCGAGAACTTGTGTTCATCGCGTTTGCAATTCCCTTCCACCGTCAACCCTTATGGATAACTACTTGCAGTTGTTATTCTTACATTCATCCCAGTTGGTCTTGTTATTACAAGATACCCGAAATTCTCTCTAATGTTTCGATAATCCTTTGAGCTTACTGCCTTGCTGTTCTTTGTCACCTGAATACCCCTACGGATAATTCTCGCACTTATCGAGTATCCGCCCCCAGTTGTTCATGTGTTTCACAATGGTCTTCAAAATACTATTCGATCCTCCAATAATCCTTAGCAGCTTTATTGCTCTGCAAATACTTGTCTACTTGCATTATGGATGCTTCCCATATATGTGGCAATATTCACTAGTATCTTTTGACACCGTCATTTTGATCCTATTGATTCAACATGTGTGCGAATGCACACAATCATCTATCAACCCTTCTAAATTATCTTTCCGGCTCGGACATCATTTTTGAACATGAGCTGGTTCTCGACCAAACTAATTGTCGCCAATTGTGCCTCTGGTCTATCCAACTTATCCATCCTTGATCGTAGCGATCGCTTCGATCCTTTGTTATCTAAGCATCGAATTATTCAGATGTTGTATAATATGATGCCCGTGCATTCTTCTTCCTCACGGTTGAGTACCGATGCTCACATCGGATCCCTTGTGGACCATCGGTTCCTTTCTTGGATTTTATCCGACAGTGTCCTTCATATTGAATAACCTTGAGAGCCTTTCCATGGGTATATAATGCCTTTGGTAAATTGTATCATCTGCTTTTGAACAATGCTCTACTTTTGAGCTTGTATTATTTATCCCGAAGTTTGTGGTATATGTTCGTAAGATGCCCTGATGGGTTGAACCTATGCCTTCCTTAATATGTGTGAACTCGGAAGTTTTCACGGTCAGACTCATCTGGTATTTCACTAGGTAAAACTTTCAACACTAATGCCATTATCGAAACGAGAAGTGAATGTAAGGTTATGCTTTGGAGAAGTGGGAGTCGACCTTGAACTTTGTGTTCATGCCCATGGACCCGAGGTGGAACTTATCATGGAAGCTTCTCGATAATAATCCCTTGTTATAACTTCTTCTCTTATCTATGCTTGGTCTTTTGACCGTGGTTTCGACCATATTGTTCTTCTTTGATCCCATTTCTTGGACAAGTTTAAGTGCTTGCCTTCTCGCAAATGATTTCACTTGTCCAACCTCTATCCCGCTCTACCCTTGAGTATACCCTCTGGTACCATGAGAATATCATGGAACTACATAACTTCTTATGGGTTCTTCATCAACTATTATTTCTCACCGATTCCAATTTTCCTAGGTTACGGTTGTCGTCAATCAAGAACACCGAATTGTGAATCGAATCAACACCGATATTGATTACTCAAGATTACTTTGTTGATGAGTAGTTTAATACTCCATCATGTCATTCCTAGCCTGTATGGCTATATCATTATCGTGCAACTTTTTAACTATGCTATCTGGTCCTTCTTTCCGAAGCACAATTTTCGACGATGAGCTAAGCTTACGTCGACTTCCCTCGTCATATCATTTCGCCTTGAACAACAAGCTTGATTACGAGTTTGTGTCGTATCCGTGGTTTCAATAAATTTTCGCTCCATCCTTCCTTTTGCTTGATGTCGTCGATGAGAGATTATATCTTCATGAAACCTCCCGACAAATGTGGCATGATCATCATCAACATTCCGAGCTCCTCAAGGATATCAATTGAATTCATGATGAGAAATACCATCCTTGCTCTCGATGATTTGTGTTATCATCGACCACTCGATTGCCTTCCCTCCGACACAAACTTGTTCGTGTTTTGTGTTATACCTTGAGTTCCTTGCTACCCAGCATTGTTCTTCTTTACCTTGGAATATTACCACCTTTTATGTCAAGAATGTCGTGGAAATTTCACCACCTCTTAAGAATTCTTGGTATAGTGATACTTCTCACCATCACCATTCTTTCTTGGTCATCATGTTGATTCGATCGGTGCTGTTTGGATTCTGCCCTCCTAGCAACCATATCGCTTTGAAGTTAATGGTCGGCCATTCACTCTTATATTATTGATTACTGAATCACCATTCTGACATTGGTCGTGCAACCCAACCAATATTTCGGGTGCACCTTTCAATCAATGTTTAATTGTGTATGTTTTCGTCGAGTATACCTCATTATATCATTTGATCCGAAAAATGTTATCTCCTTGTTCACATAACTGTGGAAATCAATCTCTTGGAAATCTCAATGATTTGTCGTTGAGTTCATCAGCCACCTCCTTGTCCTCTCCTTGGGTTAATATGAACTCTTGTTAACGGAAATCACTTCATAGTTCATTTCTCGAGAATCTTACAGTGTCATCCCGTCAAATTGTGTCGCACCTTTTCTTCTCAAGCATCCTGAGTCTGGGTACCCTAACACCGATCAGATCTGAATCTCGGTCGAGATATGATGGTTGGAACACTTTCCAAGAGTCACAACATTGGTCTCAGATATGACCCGGTAAGGTGATGTCATGCCCAAAGACACCTGGCGGAGGACCCATCTTGTTATAGTTTCCTTTTAGCAAGGTTATCCATTCTTCCATGAGGAAATTGTAAGACTTATTCTATAAGTTGTTCCTCTTTGGATCCTTTTTGTTTCCAAAGTCCGATCTTCACTGTTGACCATGTCAATGCTATCTCGAAGCATGTCTATGGTACTTGATGTTTCAACAAGAACATTTGAAGCCCAATGCTAACTGTTTCTTGCTCAATTATCCAAACACATTTGTATGGATAATGTCATGAAAATTCTCTCCCCTCACCAAGAGGCTTTTCTACTTAATATCAAGTCATGGTTATCATGTTCGCTTTGTCCTTGGGAAGGATATACCCCTAATATATGTGTTTAAACACATTTTTCTTTCCATTGTTACATTTAATCGATGATCACATTTTCCTTTCCATCGTCTTGTTTAACATTTCTCGTGGTTTATATGATCTAAGCGGTAATGATTCGCTGCTTATATAAACATCTCAGTTGTACAACTCTGTCAATAAGACCCTGTTACTATTGTTGATGACATCCCGATAACCACCGATGGACAAGAACTTTGCCTATTGGTCCGCCTCGTTCAACGAGCGGGAAATGGTTCTCTTCGTCCCTCGCCCTTGGTATCGATGTTGTTGCCGACATAACTGAGAGGCTACTCTCTGACATGCCTTGCTATCATGACCGTGCAAGATGTCAACCCCCCTTTCTACTTTAACCCACATGGTGGGCCCATAACCCACAGTTCCACAGGATCGGAACCTAACTCTCCTGTACAACCCTGTTTCTAATGGTTATTCTCCATGCTTGGCTTCGTATTTAATTCATGTGCCACCTTCCTAGTGCTCTATTCTGGTATCAGACGCAATACTTACTCTCGCTACCCTGAACCCCTTTCTCACTCGTGTTCGGACTTGAGCAACTATCTATCTCGCTTGGAACCTCTTATTGTACCTTTGTACCTTACTCTCGAGGTATTTTATATGTTCAACTCAAGAGATAATCTTATGCTCATTCATGGGTTAACCTTAGATTATTTCCCTCACAAGCATTCCGTCAGAGTCAAGCTGCCCCTTACCTATTCGTAAGTACGTTGGAGTTCCTGACGCAAAGGACGACTTCACCATGATGACCTGAAGCGGAGAAATGAAGACATCAACGTAATGGATCAATCTCTTCGAGAAGAGCAACCAAGACCAAGGACACTCGTCAAAATTTCGTAACAAAAGCCATTTCCCCTTACTCCCGCTCCTAAATCTCGGACGAGATTTCTTGTAGTGGAGGAGATTTGTGGCCTTGGGATAATTAGGCTACAGATAATCCCGCGTTAACGATGACACGTCACTTGATTATTGTTGTTACTCTCGCGTTAGCTCAAAAGGATTCAAATTCAAATTCAAATCAAGTTAAACAACAAAAGTTTCAAAACATTAAAACTAAAATGTTAGGTTTATGCGACAAATAATCCATACATTATTTTGGTGAAGAAACCACATTTTATAAAGTAACTAAATGTTCTAAGAATCATTGAAAACCTATTTTTATAACTAAAAAAATAATTATGGAAGTGGTATAACTACTATTACCAATTTTGGTGCTAACTATATGATTTACAAAACTAAAACAATTTGAAAGATTACGAAACAGAAAAGAAATTGAAAAATAAAAAGAAAAGAACACCAAAAAAACAAATGAGGGAGACCCCCTGGCCAACTAGGCCAAACGGCCCAGCCACCAAATTTCCCACTGCTCAGCCGGCCCACCCGGTGCCCCTCAGATAACCCCCACCCCACTAACCCTAGAGCCGACTACCCCACTCCCCGAAATATCTCCCTCTCCCCCGATTGGATCGGGATCGAGAGGAGGAGACCACCCCGACGACCACGCCTCGCGCCTCCCCGACGACTGTGCCTCGCGCCGCGATGTCGACGCCCGTCCCCGATGCCCCCCCCCCCCCGTCACAGGACCTCCTCCTCGCCCTCCTTCTCCCTCGTGCGTCGCCCGCCCGAAGGCCCCGCTGTCGCCGCCCGGAACGACTCCGCCTCGACGACCTCGTCGCCTCCTCGCCGTCCTCTCCACCGACGTCGTCCCCGTCTTCCTCCTCATGCCCCGCTGCCCCTGACCCTACGAACCGCCGTGAGGACCCCCTCCTCTCCCTCTTTCCCTCTGTCGCCAGCGCTGTTCGCGACGATCCAACCTCCTCTACTGCAGACACGCGCTCCCTGGTCGGGCCGCGACAAAGCCGCGCCGCTCCGTCAGGCACCGCGACGCGCTTACCTACGCACTTCTGCCGCGGCCTTCGAACGCATGCCCGCCGTGCCCGCCAGCTCCGACCACCGCTGCACGCCGTCGCCGTTGTAGCCCACCCCTGCTCGGAGCGATGTCGCCGTTGCACGGGTGCTGCTCCTCCGGTTCGAACGAGCCGCTCCACCGTCCAAATGGTCGCCGGAGGCCTTATTCCGGCCACCACCAACGCGTCGGGCCTCATCGCCGGCGCGTGCGCGATTTTGCCGGCTGGGCCACTCCCTGTGGGTCCCGGCGCTAACCACGGTGGTTAGCCCTAAGCTGACCTCCTAATCCACCTCACGACGGTGACCTATGGGCCCACTTAATTAATTAAAGTAACTAACTAATTTAATTAAGCTAACGAGGAATGACAAGTGGGCCCCTAGCTAATTAACCAGATTAATTAAACATGTTTTATATATAATGATCGACGGTGGGACCCACCTGTCAGGTTAACCAGGTCAACGGTCAACGTTGACTGCTGACGCCATGCTGACGTCAGCAAACACTATTCTGGATAATGTTAATTTAATTAATAATTAATAATTTAGAAAATGATTTAATACTTTAAAAATCAATATAATCTAAACCGTAACTCAGATGAAAATACTTTCTACATGAAAGTTGCTCAGAACGACGAGACGAATCCGGATGCGCAGCCCGTTCGTTCGCCACGTGTCCCTAGCATAGTGAACCTGCAACATTTCACCTCCGGTTCATCTGTCTGAAAACACAAAACACCGGGGATACTTTCCCGGATGTTTCCCCCCTTCACCGGTATCACCTCATACCGCGTTAGAACACGTCTAGCTCTGCTTGTTGTCCTGTTATGCACTTGCTTGCTATGTATTTACTGTTTCTCCCCTCTTCTCTCCGTAGACTACGAGACCGACGCCTGCTGCCCGGTTCGACCACGGAGTTGATGACCCTCTCTCTTACCAGGAGCAACCAGCAAGCCCCCTTTGATCACCGAGATATCGCCTACTCTTCTCTATCTTGCTTGCATTAGAGTAGTGTAGCATGTTACCGCTTTTGATTACTCATATACCGCTGCATAGCCTGTCCTTGCTACTCATTGTTACCTTTACCGCTATCCTACCGCTTAGTATAGGATGCTAGTATTCCATCTGTGGCCCTACATTCTTGTCCGTCTCATGCTATACTATCGGGCCGTGATCACTCGGGAGGTGATCACGGGTATATACTTATACTTATACATGATACATGTGGTGACTAAAGTCGGGTCGGCTTGTGGAGCACCCGCGAGTCGATCTTTGTGGCGGAGCGACAGGGCAGGTTGAGACCGCCTAAGAGAGAGGTGGGCCTGGCCCTATTCGGCATTCACGGATACTTAACACGCTTAACGAGATCTTGGTATTTGATCTGAGTCTGGCTACGGGCCTATACGCACTAACCAACTACGTGGGAAAGATATGGGCACTTCGGCCGTGGTATCACCGAAGCATTTCGTGACGCCAATCGAAGCGGCGCGCCGGATTGGACCGAACGCCACTAGGCTATGTTCCGCTTCCGCCACGTGACGCAACGCGTGTGTGTGCTAAGGCGATGGGCCTGCACTTCCTGGCGCTTAGGTTTAGACCGCTGCGGTCAATTCTCCGTTATGCCTAGGTGGGGCTGCGACGTGTTGATCTTCCGCTGGGCATGACCCGAAAAGTGTGTCCGCCAAATGGGATCAAGCGTGTTGGGTTATGTGGTGCACCCTGCAGTGAAGTTAATCTATTCGAATAGCCGTGATCTTGATAATGTGACGACTTGGAGTTGTACCTTGACCTTATGACAACTAGAACCGGATACTTAATAAAACACACCCTTCCAAGTGCGGATACAACCCGGTGGTCGCTCTCTCTCGTGGTTACGAGGAGGATCGCCGGGTAGGATTATTGCTATGTGATGCTACTTGGAGGACTTCAGTCTACTCTCTGCTACATGCTGCAAGGCGGAGGCTGCCAGAAGCGTAGTCTTCGACAGGATTAGCTATCCCCCTCTTATTCTGGCATTTTGCAGTTTAGTCCACTGATATGGCCCTTTACACATATATCCATGCATATGTAGTGTAGCTCCTTGCTTGCGAGTACTTTGGATGAGTACTCACGGTTGCCTTGTTCCCCCTTTCCCCTATCTCTAATCGATTATGACTGCAGACGATGGAGCCCAAGATCCAGACGCCACCGTCGATAACGACTACTACACTGGAGGTGCCTACTACTACGTGCAGCCCGCGGACGACGACCAGGAGTAGTTAGGAGGATCCCAGGCAGGAGGCCTGCGCCTCTTTCGATCTGTATCCTAGTTTGTGCTAGCCATCTTATGGCAACTTGTTTAACTTATATGCGTACTCGAGATATTGTTGCTTCCGCCGACTGCCTATGATCGAGCAATTGTATTCGAGTTCATGAGGCCCCCGGCTTGTATTATGATGCTTGTATGACTTATTTATATTTTAGAGTTGTGTTGTGATATCTTCCCGTGAGTCCCTGATCTTGATCGTACACATTTGCGTGCATGATTAGTGTATGATTGAATCGGGGGCGTCACATTGATCCAGCAAGAGGGGCGAAGTAGTAGATGAGTTCCGGCAGCGCGACGGCGTGGTGAAGGTGTTGGTGAAGAACAATCTCCGCGGGGCCTTGCCTAAGCACTACGAAAACTATGATGGAGGATAAACTAGAGGGGATGGGGTTGCCGGCACACGGCTTGGTGATACTTGATGTGTCTTGGGTTCTAGCTCTGCCCCTCTATTTATATGTTGAGCCCTGGGGTCGAAACTTGGAGTAAAACCCTCCTCAAAGTCGGTTTTGCCCAAAAGGCAAGAGTGCCACTCGGACTCCAGGACCAAACGCCACAATCCTTGGCGTCTGGCCCAGACTCCATGGGCCTCGGCATCTGGCCCTGTGCGTCTGGCCCGTACGCCATGGGCCTCAGCATCTGGCCCTGTGCGTCTGGCCTAGGGCCAGACGCCAGGGTCTCCGGCGTTTGGCCTCTGACCTCCGCAAAACTATCTTTTGCACCGACCTATAGCCCCGTGGGCCTGACCCCTTGGCCTAACCATATCATCCAATATATGAATCTTTACCTCCGAACCATTCCGGAGCTCCTCGTCAAGTCCGTGATCTCATCCGGGACTCCGAACAACATTCAGTCACCAACATACATAACTCATATAATACTATATCGTCAACGAACGTTAAGCGTGCGGACCCTACGGGTTCGAGAACTATGTAGACATGACCGAGACACCTCTCCGGTCAATAACCAATAGCGGAACCTGGATGCCCATATTGGCTCCTACATATTCTACGAAGATCTTTATCGTTCGAACCTTATGACAACATACGTAATTCCCTTTGTCATCGGTATGTTACTTGCCCGAGATTCGATCGTAGGTATTCTCATACCTACTTCAATATCGTTACTAGCAAGTCTCTTTACTCGTTCCGTAATGCAACATCCCTGTAGCGACCCGACCCGAATGGATCAAGTCTCTGTGCTCAGGCGTCATCCCTGGATCAGTAATGCTGACACCACACAAGATTTCAAGGATTTATAACAGAGTAGCAATCACACACTTATTACAGCGTTGTCCCAAAAGAGGACTTATTACAATAAATATGGCTTAAGGCCATCTAATAACGATAACAGCGGAAGACTTGGAAGATAAGTGAGTCCATCAACTCCATCGGCATCATCGAGTATAGAACCACGACCTAAAGCACCTTACTGTAAATTCAAAAGTCTGCAACATGAAAGTTGCAGCCGAAACGGGTCAAAGACATGGAATATCTTGGCAATGTAACACATAGAGAGTAATGAAGGAAATAAGCCTATACTACATGCATATATGGCTGGTGGTAAAGCTCTACGGTTAAAGTTTTGCATAAAGCTAGTTTTTCCCTCATCGCAAAGGAATAAATTTGTTTAACTATCATGGTGGTTGTTAAACATTGAGAATGGTTGACAAGATCCTCAATCCCAATTAAAAGTACTCATTAAAAACCCAATAACATTAATTAGAGTAACATGTTGAGATTCACATGATATTCAAGTACTAGATACTCAAGATGTCCATAACCGGGGACACGGCTAATCATGATTAGTTTATACACTCTGCAGAGGTTTCATGACTTTTCCCCACAAAGACTCGATCGCCTCCGCTTGGTTTCTCGCACTACATGGTGTTTGAGAGACGGATGACCGAGACATGCCTTTCGTAAGCGCTAGCACCTTACGATGGGTGAACCGGTACACCTACATCCCCTACATCTGCTAGTCCACCACTATAAGAGTTCGCACGACTTACTCAACTATGCCAGAGCCCATAATGGCTTGTGGCTGCACACGGAAGTTTCTAGTTTGAATAATCTTATGATCCCTTTGAGCTCGAGTGGCGGTCCATAGGAAGATCACACGGGTACCCGGGATTTCCAAAAAATGCAGACAACACTGGGTTCCCTGTGCCTCAATCCACCCAGATGTGTATTTAAGTTGCCACCTTAAATAAACCATTAATTAACAATCTCACATCTGTCATGGGTATTCACTCACCCAATCCACGTCTACTAGCATAGCATGGCGTAATAAGCAAACGTAGAAGTAACTCCCAAGGTTTCATAAGTAAAACAGGTAATAGGTACTACCTCAATCTACTTCCCATCCCACAATTTAATTAGATCCTAATCATGCAAGTGTTTGAGGAATAGATCTAATGCATAAAAGCTGGGTAGTAGAAAAAGTATGATCAAGTGTTACTTGCCTTGTCGACGATTCGCGAAACCTAGAGACTCAAGTAACAAGCGGCGACTTCGGGTGATCTATCGCAGACAAACAACAAGCATACAATAAGTACTCATCTAATGCACAGGTAAATCTCGAATAGAAGATCTGACCAGAAAGTTCAACTTAGGAACCCTGGTTGCAAAAAGAATCGAACCAAATAAAGCAACGAAAGTCGAACGTCGAAAGAAAACGGCTCGGTTCTAGCAATTTGAAACTAGGTCAAATCTTACAGTAACAAAACTTTGTTTAAGTGGATTAATCGGAACGGCGGTTTCGAAACGAAACACCAGGCGCTTGAATCACCTGATTCCGATAAACGAGCGAGAAGATAAACTGATTCGAAGATTGGATCTGAAATCGAGATCGGAAAATAACGGATTAAATCCGATTTAAAAGAAAAACGACGAACGGTTAAACGAACGGACGTTTGTTAACAGAAATTAACCGGTGAACACGTTCGTTAAAATGAATGGATCGGTGAACGTTCGTTAAGTAGCTAAAACCGAAAAAGAAAAATAAACCGATCTAGGGTTTTTTAAAAAACCGAACAACAAAAGAAAACCGGACGGTTTTTTTAGAACAAAACCGGACCGGCGGAGGGGCGTGGCTACCTCCGGCGAGGTCGCCGGCGGGCACCGAGGCTCGGCGGGTGGGTGGGCTCGGGCGGCGGCGGGTCGGCGACGGGCGGCGGCGGTCGTGACGGCGTCGGGCGACGGCGCGGGCGGCGGCGGGTCGCACGGCCGGGCGACGGCGGGCGGCTGGGGCGTCGGGCGGCGGGTCGGCGACGGGCGATGGGGTGGGTCGAGGGGGTGGCGGCGGCTTATAAGGAGGGAGGGGTTGCCTTGGGGAGGCGGCGGCGAGGCGTGGCCGAGGGACTCGGGTGGCGGCGGCGGGACTCCTCCCAAGGGAGGCGGCGGGCTGGTTGGGTCATTGGCTGGGTGGGCCGTCACTGGCCTTGGCCCGATCGGCGCGGTTTTTTTCTTTTTTTTAAAACCGAAAACGAATTAAAATAAATCTAAACGAACCCCAAATTTAATAAAATAAATTTTCCCCGACTCCTAAAAATGAGTCGAACAAAATGAACTTTAATACGGGGCGAAATGCAAATTTTTAAAATACGCATATTTCCCTAAAGCAAATAAACTCAAAATCCAAAATTTGATTTATTTGTTAAATCTTCATTTTTCCTAAATTTTGGGAAAGTCATATTATTCCCTCTCTTTTTATCGGAAAAATATTTGAAGATAAATACAAATAACTGATCGATCCTATTTTCAAAATTTGAGAAAAACCCAAATATGAAAATAATGAAATCTCCAACTCTCTCCGAGGGTCCTTGAGTTGCGTGAAATTTTCTAGGATCGGAAAATGCAAGAAAATATGATATGCATGATGACTTAAGGTATAACATTCCAAATTGAAAATTTGGGATGTTACAAACCTACCCCCCTTAAGATGAATCTCGCCCTCGAGATTCGGGTTGGCTAGAAAATAGGTGAGGGTGATCCTTGAGCAAATCTTCTTCTCTTTCCTGTGTGGCTTCATCCTCGGTGTGGTGGCTCCTTGAACCTTGCAAAACTTGATAACCTTCTTTGCGAGTAACTCTGCGGCATAATCGAGAATCTTGACCGGTCTTTCCTCATATGTCAAATCATCCTGCAATCAATTGCTTCAAGCGACCTTTGTATCCCTTAACGGTACTTCCGCCATCTCAAGGCGTCACATTTCTTCAATCGAGAAATATGGAATACATCATGAACTCTGACAGTCCCTCCGGCAATTCCAGTTTATAAGCAACTTCTCCCATGCGTTGCAAAAATCTTATACGGTCCAACGTAAACGTGGGGCTAACTTTCCTTTAACTCCAAAACGCTTAACTCCTCGAAGCGGGGATACTCTAAGATAAACTCTGTCTCCAACTTCATATTCCATCGCCTTGCGTTTTGAATCCGCATAGCTCTTCTGTCTGGACTGGGCTACCTTGAGCCTATCGCGAATCAACTTAACCTTCATTCGAGACTCCTTAATCAAATCTGGTCCAAACAATCGACGGTCTCAGCTTCGTCCCATGATAACGGTGTCCTGCACCTCCTTCCGTACAAAGCCTCGAAGGTGCCATCTTCAAGCTGGTTTGGTAACTGTTGTTATTAGAAAACTCGCATACGACAAGTTATCATCCCAACTAGATCCATAATCTAGTGCACAAGCTCTCAAAGATATCCTCCAAAATCTGATTGACTCTCTCGGTCATCCATCGGTCTCAGGGTGGAAAGCTGTACTAAATTCCAGCCTGGTTCCCAATGTTTCGATAACCGATTCCAAAACTTTGAGGTAAATTGAGTTCCTCTATCTCGACACGATACTCCTCGGAACTCCGTGTAAACACACAATTCTGGTCATGTATATCTTTACCAACTTAGAACTGCTATAGGTAGTCTTGACTGGAATGAAATGAGCTACCTTCATCAAACGGTCGACTATAAGCCAAATCGAGTCATAGCCCGAACGAGTCTTTGGCAAACCTGTGATAAAATCCATGCCTAGTTTATCCCACTTCCATTCGGGTATTGGCAATGGCTGCAATAATCCTTTGGCTTCGATGCTCGCCTTCACTCTCGACATACATCGCAAATTGCTACATACTCGCAATATCTTTCTTCATTCCGTCCACCGAAAGTATTCTTCAAATCCAAATACATCTTGGTATTTCCAGGTGAATCGAATATGGTGAATCATGTGCTTCTTGCAAAATCAACTTCACGATCTCCGGGTCATTTGGCACATAAACACGGTCCTCAAACCATAGGGTATCGTGCTCATCCTCACGAAATCCCTTAGGTTTTCCTTCGCTCATTTTCTCCTTTATAGAGGCAACTTCCTTATGCGCCTTTTGAGCTTCTCCGATTTTGTCCATCAACGTAGACTGAATCTCCAATGCTGCCACAAAGCCTCTCGGACTATTTCTAAACATAGCTCTCGAAGATCCTCGGCTAACTCCTTGGGTATTCCTCCCATCATTAGGGTAATGACGTGGCTCTTACGGCTCAATGCATCTGCTACAACGTTAGCCTTTCCGGGTGATAATGCAATCTCATATCATAATCCTTAATAAGCTCCGACCATCTGCTACTGTCTGAGATTTAATTCCTTCTGCGTGAAGATGTACTTCAAACTCTTGTGATCCGTGTACACCTCACAATGATTTCCAATGAGAAAATGTCTCCGTGTCTTCAATGCATGCACAACGGCTGCTAACTCCAAATCATGTGTGGCATAATTCAATTCATGAGGCTTAAGCTGTCGTGGAAGCATCTGAAACAACTCTTCCTTCCTCGTGATAAGCCTTTGCTCCAAGTCCTCGATGTGAAGCGCCGCAATACACCTCATAATCCTTGGTCCGATCTGGCAAAATTAACACTTTGGTGAGGTAACCAATCTTTTCTTGACTCACGAAAACTTGCCTCACAATCCTCAGTCCATATGAACTTGGTATCCTTCTTCAACAATTCCGTCATAGGCTTGGCAATCCTTGAGAAATTCTCAATGAATCTTCGGTAGTATCCTGCGAGTCCAAGGAAACTCGGATCTCTCCAACTGTCGTTGGTGCTTCCCATTTGGTTCTGCCTCAACCTCTGTGTGGGGTCAATCGCTATACCTTCTCCGGATATAACATGTCCAAGAAATCCAACTTCCTTTAGCCAAAACTCACATTTGCTGAACTTGGCATATAAGCGATGTTCCCTTAGTTTCTCCAAAACCAATCGCAAATGTTCCTTATGTTCCTCTTCATTCTTCGAGAAAATCAAAATATCATCTATGAACACCACGATTTAACTTATCCAAAAACTCCATAAATACTTTGTTCATCGGGTTCATGAAATAGGCGGTAGCGTTAGTGGGTCCAAATGACATAACGGTGTACTCATATAGTCCATATCTCGTGGTAAATGCTTTGTCTTAGGTATGTCCCGCTCTCGAATCTTCAATCGATGGTACCACGATCGCAAATCGATCTTGGAAAACACTTTAGCTCCTTGCAAACGATCAAACAGATCATTTATCATTGGTAGTGGGTACTTATTCTTGATTGTTACTTCATTCAATTCACGATAATCAACAACCATCCTTAACGATCCGTCCTTCTTCTCCACTAACAGTACTGGTGATCCCCAAGGCGAAGAACTTGGGCGTATAAAACCTTTACCCAATAGCTCCTTTATCTGCTTCTTGATTTCTGCCAAATCCTGTGCGGGCATCCTGTATGGTCGCTTCGATATTGGGCCTGTTCCTGCCAAAAGTTCAATCAAAAACTCAATGTCTCTATCTGGTGGCATTCCTGGCAATTCCTCAGGAAATACATCAGGGTAATCCTTCACTACTGGCGCCTCTTCCTGCACCACTCCTGATAGGCAATTTACATGAGCTCTCCTCGACTCATGCCGTGATACATACTTAATCCTTCTTCCTTCTGGTGTTGTGGGAAAAATCGTCTTACTTATGCATAATCGATGTTTCCTCCATACATCGACATACCAATCCATACCGAGAATTACATTAAATCCTTGAGATTCCAAAATGATCAAATCCGTCGGAACACATGCCTTCCTATACTTAATGGCACTTGAAAACATCCTTGTGCGGCCATATACTCCGCTCTGGTGAGCTTACTAGCAAAGGGTTTTAAGAATCCGAGTAGGTAGACTATACTTCTCTACAAATCCCCTTGATATGTATGAATGCGATGCACCGGTGTCGAAAAGAACTAGTGCAGTAAATGACTTAACCAAAAACTTACCGATCACTGCATCGGGCTGATCTTCAACCTCCTCCACATCAATGTGGTTCACTTGTCCCCTATTGGAAAGGTTTGGCTTCTTTCCAGAGCTTCCATTGCCACCTTGGCCTTCTCGGATGATCATTTGCATAATGCCCGGCTTGGAACACTTGAAACAGGTGACATGGCTTAAGTCTTTCTTGGTTGGGGTTGATGGTGTGGTGCGGTTCATCCATTGCTTCCTCCATTCCCTGCTCCCATTCTTGGTACCATTATGGTTGTGCGAATTACTTCCTCCATGGGTATGTCAAATCCCGAACTCCCTGTTTAGGGGTATAACGGGCTTCATTGGGCTCCGAGTTATACTTCCCTGTCCATACTTCCTCTTGCGATTCTCAATTTCTTTCGCTTTCCTTCAATCATGAGGGCTCGGTCTACCAACTCCCCGATAGTTATTGAAACTTGCTACCATCAACTGCATGCTTAACTCATCATTCAGTCCTTCGAAACTTCTCCCGCTTGAATTTGCATCTGTGGCAACGTCATCTGGGGCATAGCGTGCTAACTTACTAAAATCATCCACATACTAGCCAACAGTTCTTCCTCCTTGGCGTAAGTTGCGAATGTCACGCTTCTTCATGGCCATAGCTCCTGCTGAGACATGGGCAGTGCGGAAAGCTTGTTGAAACTGATCCCATGTGACAGTGTATACAGGGTAAGTGGTCAGAAATTTTCCCACCATCTGCTGCTGGTCCTTCAAGTTGGTGTGCAAAACTTCACCTTCTCTCCATCTGTACATCCCGCAGTGGTCAACTCCCTTCCTACCTTACGGAGCCAATCATCCGCTACTATCGGCTCGGTGCTCTTTGGAAAATCTTGGCGGATTCGGTCTTAAGAAACGTGTCGTGATCCGCAGTGGTGGTGGTGGCGGTGGGTTGTTGTTGTTGTTGCCTTGATTCTCGCACCAATGTTTGGATCAAAGTGTTCTCTTTGGATCAACTGGGTGATCTCTGGCGGGAAAACAAATCCGGGGTCGCGTCTCGGAGGCATCTGATGGGTTTAGAAAAGACGAGAAATTAAGAATAGAGTGGGGTCTAAGGAGAAACACTACCCAAATGTATATGAGCAAATTCAACAAAGGGCTTACAACGATCTAACTATCGCAAAAGTGCGTGTACTAAAATGCTACATGGAGGAAATACTACTAATATGTGGGGGTCATCTACTAATTTGAACCGGTGGAAGACTCCATGATGTCTCGCTCTGCTTCATCTTCAAAGTCGGGTTCACTTGGATCCGAGTCGGCGTAAATGTCGATGTTGATGTAGTCGCTGGGATGTACCAACGCGTCGGTCTTCATTCTTGAGTGCCAATTTCTTCTTGAGTTCTTCAATCTCATACTTAAGATCGTTATTGTGTCTTGCTAAAGCTACGATCTCGTCCATGTAGTCCTTATGTGTAGACTTTAGTTCTTCTTCAAGTTCGATGATCCTTCCCTTCGCATCCTTCAATTCGATCATATCATTGCACATCCGGTTCTCCTGGCGTCGAATGTCTTTGGTTTAACTCTGGATAAAAGGCTGCAATGGATCTATCCTTCTTGGTCTTGACTATCTCCCATTGTTCATCTCGGCGTCCACAAATCGATAGATGGTGTCTTTGAGGTCTTCTTGATAAACTTCTCCAATGCGTCCCATGGTGATATGAGCTGCCATGCTCTTTCCCGGACTCTGTGTTGGTGCAATCGAAAACACTATCTATAGACTTGGTGATTGGGGCGAACGTCCTTCCTGGTACATAAGCTTGAATCTTCCAGCACTCCTCTTCAGGCAAAGTGGCATTGAACGTCCCGGTGAAACTTGGTAGTCCAATGTTCAGGTACTTGGTGACTTCCTTTAAGTGAAATCCAAAAGGTGTGCCTTCGTCCGGGTTGGGTGTACTTGATCTTGGCGTCCTTCATCCTAAAAGAGTAGAAAAGATGAGGAGTTAGAACATGAGAAGAGAGTAGTGATCTATGGCTTTAACTTAGTGGTCGTGTCCTCATGGGTGTGCTTCGATACCATCTCTCAGAGCGACCCGACCGAATGGATCAAGTCTCTCGTGCTCAAAGGCCATCCTGGATCAAGAATGTCGACACCACACAAGACTTCAAGGATTTATAACAGAGTAGCAATCACACACTTATTACAGCGTTGTCCCAAAAGAGGACTTATTACAATAAATATGGCTTAAGGCCATCTAATAACGATAACAATGGAAGACTTGGAAGATAAGTGAGTCCATCAACTCCATCGGCATCACCGAGTATAGAACCACGACCTAAAGCACCTTACTCGTTATCTGAAAAGTCTGCAACATGAAAGTTGCAGCCAAAACGGGTCAAGACATGGAATATCTTGGCAATGTAACACATAGAGAGTAATGAAGGAAATAAGCCTATACTACATGCATATATGGCTGGTGGTAAAGCTCTCTGATTACAGCTTTTGCATAAAGCTAGTTTTTCCCTACGCAAAGGAATAAATTTGTTTAACTATCATGGTGGTTGTTAAACATTGAGAATGGTTAATGACATCCTCAATCCCAATTAAAAGTACTCATTAAAACACAAAAACATTAATTATAGTAACATGTTGAGATTCACATGATATTCAAGTACTAGATAATAAAGATGTCCATAACCGGGGACACGACTAATCATGATTAGTTTATACACTCGCAGAGGTTTGCACTTTTCCCCACAAGACTCGATCGCCTCCGTTTGGTTTCTCGTGACCACGTGGTGTTTGAGAGACGGATGACCGAGACACAGTCTTTCAGAAGCGCTAGCACCTTACGATGGGTGAACCGGTACACCTACATCCCCTACATCTGCTAGTCCACCACTATAAGAGTTCGCACGACTTACTCAACCATGCCAGAGCCCATAATGGCTTGTGGTTGCACACGGAAGTTCCTAGTTTGAATAATCTTATGATCCCTTTGAGCCTGGGTGGCGGTCCATAGGAAGATCACACGGGTACCCCGGGATTTCCAAAAAAAAGCATAACAACGGGTTCCCCAGGTGCCTCAATCCACCCAGATGTGTATTTAAGTTGCCACCTTAAATAAACCATTAATTAACAATCTCACATCTGTCATGGGTATTCACTCACCCAATCCACGTCTACTAGCATAGCATGGCGTAATAAGCAAACGTAGAAGTAACTCCCAAGGTTTCATAAGTAAAAGCAGTAATATGTACTACCTCAATCTACTTCCCATCCCACAATTTAATTAGATCCTAATCATGCAAGTGTTTGAGGAATAGATCTAATGCATAAACCGGGTAGTAGAAAAAGTATGATCAAGTGTTACTTGCCTTGTCGACGATCCATGAAACCTAGAGACTCAAGTAACAAGCGGCGACTCGGGTGATCTATCGCAGACAAACAACAAGCATACAATAAGTACTCATCTAATGCATGTAAATCTCGAATAGAAGATCTGACCAGAAAGTTCAACTTAGGAACCCCGTTGCAAAAAGAATCCAACCAAATAAACCAACGAAAGTCGAACGTCGAAAGAAAACGGCTCGGTTCTAGCAATTTGAAACTAGGTCAAATCTTGCAGTAACAAAACTTTGTTTAAGTGGATTAATCGGAACGGCGGTTTCGAAAAGAAACACCAGGCGCTTGAATCACCTGATTCCGATAAACGAGCGAGAAGATAAACTGATTCGAAGATTGGATCTGAAATCGAGATCGGAAAATAACGGATTAAATCCGATTTAAAAGAAAAAGCATTTAACGGTTAAACGAGCGGACGCTTGTTAACAGAAATTAACCGTGAACACGTTCGTTAAAACGAACGGATCGGTGAACGTTCATTAAGTAGCTAAAACCGAAAAAGAAAAATAAACCGATCTAGGGTTTTTAAAAAAACCGAACAACAAAAGAAAACCGGACGGTTTTTTTAGAACAAAACCGGACCGGAGAAGGGGCGCGGTGGCTACCTCCGGCGAGGTCGCCGGCGGGGCACCGGCCCGGCGGGTGGTGGGGTGGGCTCATGGCGGGCGGCGGGTTTGGCGGGTCGGGCGACGGGCGGCGGGTCGACATGGCCAAGGCGGCGGCATGGGCGTTTGGGCGCGGGCGGCGGGTCGGCGACGGTGGGTGGGTCGAGGAGGGGGGGTGGCGGCTTATAAGGAGGGAGGGTTGCCTTGGGGGAGGCGGCGGCGAGGCGTGGCCGAGGGACTCGGGTGGCGGCGGTGCGGGACTCCTCCCAAGGGAGGCGGCGGCGGGCTGGTTGGGCTGGCGGGTGGGGCCGTCGGCCTGGGCCTGGGCCCGACGGGCGGTTTTTTTTTAAACCGAAAACGAATTAAAATAAATCTAAACGAATCCCAAATTTAATAAAATAAATTTTCCCCGACTCCTAAAAATGAGTCGAACAAAATGAACTTTAATACGGAGCGAAATGCAAATTTTTAAAATACGCATTTTTTCCCTAAAGCAAATAAACTCCGAAAATCCAAAATTTGATTTATTTATTAAATCTTCATTTTTCCTAAATTTTTGGGAAAGTCATATTATTCCCTCTCTTATTTTTTTATCGGAAAAATATTTGAAGATAAACACAAATAAATCCGACTGATCCTATTTTCAAAATTTGAGAAAAACCTAAATATGAAAATAATGAAATCTCCAACTCTCTCCGAGGGTCCTTGAGTTGCGTGAAATTTTCTACGATCGGAAAATGCAAGAAAATATGATATGCATGATGACTTAAGGTATAACATTCCAAATTGAAAATTTGGGATGTTACAATCCCGTAACTAACTCATTAGTCACTTTGCTTGCAAGGCTTATAGTGATGTGCATTACCAAGAGGGCCCAGAGACACCTCTCCGACACTCGGAGTGACAAATCCTAATCTTGATATATGCCAACCCAACAAACACCTTCGGAGACACCTGTAGAGCATCTTTATAATCACCTAGTTACGTTGTGACGTTTGATAGCACACAAGGTGTTCCTCGGTATTCGGGAGTTGCATAATCTCATAGTCAGAGGAATATGTATAAGTCATGAAGAAAGCAATAGCAATAAAACTTAACGATCATTATGCTAAGCTAACGGATGGGTCTTTTCCATCACATCATTCTCTAATGATGTGATCCCGTTCATCAAATGACAACTCTTGTCCATGGCTTGGAAACTTAACCATCTTTGATTAACGAGCTAGTCAAGTAGAGGCATACTAGGGACACTCTGTTTTGTCTATGTATTCACACATGTACTAAGTTTTCGGTTAATACAATTCTAGCATGAATAATAAACATTTATCATGATATAAGGAAATATAAATAACAACTTTATTATTGCCTCTAGGCCATATTTCCTTCAATCCACGCAACCAAACACGTCCAGTATGTTTTTGGCAAAAATTATGAAACTTAGTAATTGTAATTCTTTCTTATCATTTGAAAATTGATGATGAACTCATTATTTTAGCGACATTTTTTAGAATTGGTAACATTTTAATGGAAATATGAAAGAGCACGCAGAGCCATATGAACGGATGATTCGAGGTATGGGCATGCACATTTAGGAAGGAAGATTGGTGAAAATGGAAATCAAAAGGGGAAGTTGGATTATTAAGGGGATTTAGTTGTCTAATATGTAAGACTGATGGGGGGGGGGTCACATTTTGTACACGGTTGAAGTAACTCACTCAATTCATATTTGTTATACATTTAAAAATATATTTACGTGTAGCCATGGAGAAACTCTACCCCCCCCCCCATTTCGCCCCTCCTCGGGCGACAGGTGATCTGACATGAAGAGATGGCGGGACCATGACTCAATGTTTCATGGCTCCATCCTGCATGTTCCCTCGCGACCTACTCCGTTGAGCCGATACTTATCACACCTCACCATTTCTTGCTTCCTGTCTCTTTTCTCGTTCAAGTAGGAACTCGTCATATCTTATAAGAGCAACTCTAGCAAGTCGTTATATTAGTCTAATTGCTATAATGGCCGCTATTAGAGCAACTCCAACATAGTTGTCATATTGGCCCAATTGCCACAATAACTGTTATTATGACGATTTTGGCAAAAATTGCACTCTAGCAGTCGTCATACCTATCAAGATGGTCATAATTTATGGAGGAGTCTCCATATATGGTGATTCAGAGCTGCCTTTTGAAGCGCACTTCATATGATAATTGCATGTAAATACGTTTCGCGCCGAGGAAAGTTCAGGTGCCCCCACTTCATGCAATATGACAAGGAGGTTGGGAAAAAAAGGGTATCCCATTAACGAATGGGTCCCATGAATCTGGAAGCAACAAATTTGCGTGTTGCCCGCCAACATCCATATCCATATGAAGATGGCGACCGCCGATATGGTAAATATATCAGAGTTGCTCTAAGCCTACCATAGGCCGATGGTTTATGAGAAACAATGCCTACCACCTTGTCAGGAGTTGTCGAGTTGAGGAGTGTATGTTTATTAAGAAGAATGGATTAAATCATATTCAAAGTGGTTATGTCTTGATGTGAGACATGCCCATACCCCCTAAACAACAAACTACATACATGTATTACTCCTGATTTTGTTTCACACTCAGCTACAAGCCATTTTCCCTCTTGGTGATATCCACAAAGACAAAGTGAGCCACCTTTGATGTACGTTATTCGCGTGCCGCGGTGGATGTTTATTTTCTTCGGAAATAGTAAAAATCTGACGTCAGATACTTAGGTATGGCAAATCTGATGTTTTTCATGGCAATTTATATTGGCACGATGTGGTGAATTTAGTTTGCAAGCATGGCGATTTTCTGGCGGAAAAAAAAAATAAAATGACGCGGATTTGCCATGCTCGCCAACTAAATTTGCCATTCTCAGAAAGCATAATTTACCATGAAAAAATGTACAATTTGCCATGGTAAAAAATCGGACGTCAAATTTGTAGCGGAGTCCTTCTTTCTTTTCATGCATTCGACTTATACTTTATTAGTGTGTGCTGTCAATGTTCTTCAATAGGCCGTTTTTATTCTTTTTTGACGGGTAATACATGGACGAACATGTTTGCCTACATACTCATACCAAGCCCATTTCAACCTTTCACCATTTTACCTTGCCCATTGATTTGGATCACGTATGATGATGCCCTAATTAAGACCCCCTCGCACATCAGCACTGTATCAGGACCACCGCACGTCTCGTGTTAGTACTATTTTAAAGAAGAAGAAGAAAAAAACACGATCGCGCGAGCGAGACAAGAAGCACGGCGAGCCATTTGGAGCCCTCGGTTCAAACGCGGCGGTCGCCCCTACCCACCGAAAAACGGTCTCCAAATTTCGAACCCTTCCAAGCGGGGGGGAGGATCAGCCCCGCCCGTGATCCAATCGCAGCCGTCCATTTCGAACACACACTCCCCGATCCTCATCCCGTTACGTTAACCCTACCCCACCCACAGTTCCTCGACCACCTCGCACAACCCAAATCCCTTCCTCCCCTCCCCCCTTCCTTCCAAGTGAGAGAGACTGCGTGTGTGAGAAGAGAGAGGGGTCTAGAACCTTCTAGAAGGGACAGCAATAGGCCCAGCTCGCCGGTCCGGCGGCTCGCCGCGCAACCCCTAGGTAGGTCCGCTCCTCGCGCACCCCAGCCAGGCGATTCGGAGGGGCGGCGACCCGATCTGCGACCTGCGCCGGAGTGACGTCGACTGTTTCGATTCTTGTTTATTCTCCCCCCAAGTTTCGAAATCTCCCGCTGCGGGCGACCCTGGATCTCCCCCGCGGAAGAGGGCTCTAGAGGCTGCGGCGGCGGCATCGCATTACACCATTCGCCGCCTCGCGGTGCTCCTCGCCACCGCCGCCGCCACATCCGCGTCCGCCTCCTCCGGGCTCAGGTGCGTCCAGCTTCTCCAGAAAGGCTTCGGCTCGTTCGAGCTGGTTCGGAGATTTGAGGGTGTACTATTTGTGCAGAATGGTGCGGGATCTCGGCGCCGCCCGCCGCACCCCGGCGAGGGCCTCCGCCTCGGAGGCCGGCAACGACGAGAACGCGCCGGGCGACGGCTCGGACGCCGCGGCCGCAGCGCTCGTCGGCGGCGCGGAGTCCGACGCGGCGGCGTCCCGCCCCCCTCTCCTCGCCATCCAGCCGCAGGCGTCGGGGCTGAAGCGGAAGCCGGAGTCGCCGGCGCCCACGCCCTCCAAGCTCCCGTTCCGGACCCCCGAGAAGGCCGCCGCGCGGAGCCGGTTCGGGTGGGCCCCGCCCCGCGCCGACGAGCTGCCGCCGCGGATGGGCGCGACCACGACGACCACTCCCCGTGCGCATCGCGGTAAGGCCGTGCCGGTGGCCTCCTCCGAGGGTGGGTCCACGTACAGCACGCCCACGAAGAGCGTGTCAAAGCCGGCTTACAGTGTGGGGCTGAGCGGGACGAGGCCGGTGACGAGCGGTGGTGCCCGGGGGCCAGGGTCGGGCTTGGGGTGCTCAATGGCAGCCAGGGGTGCGCCCGTGTCGTTTGGGCCAGCGACGGTGGTGAGTTCTGTGGAGGTGCCCCAGTTCGAACTACGGGAAGATCCCTCCTTCTGGATGGACAATAACGTGCAGGTATGCACTCTGATTTTTGTTGTTGCCTAGTGAAACCATTGATTAATTGCTTGGAAATAACATTGTGTCTACTCATCATTTAGCTCAAGTAGTACATTGTGGCTAGTGATTGATAATTACAGAATTTCATTTGGTAGTCTGAATCTCAACGTATGAACTGGGGAAAAAGGAGCTACTTTTTTGCTAATTTTCTTCCGACTTAGGTAATATAGTAAAACTAGAAATGTTCCTCAGTTAACAATTATGTAGATTGCCGTAAGATTCTTTCTCTTTTCACTTTTGGGAGGAATTATCCGTTTGCATTTAAAACAAGGAATGATGCATGTGAGCTTTAAATTGTGAATCAGTACATGTGTTGAGAGTCAGCTTCACCATCCACATGATTCCAAATACAGAAAAACCTCACCCCACACCTTATTTACATTTGTGGTTTATTCTCCAGGTTGTTATCCGTGTCCGCCCTCTAAATAACTCGGAGAAAACTGTGCATGGTTATAATCGGTGTTTGAAACAAGAAAGTGCCCAGACTATCACATGGATTGGTCAGCCAGAAACCCGTTTTACATTTGACCATGTTGCCTGTGAAGGAGTGAACCAGGTCAGCTTGAAAAAGATTTGATTTCATGCTTTGATTCTACTTCTCAGATTGTGGTTAACGGATGAATTTGAAATTGGCAGGAAGTACTTTTCCGTGTTGCTGGCTTACCAATGGTTGAGAACTGTATGGCTGGATACAACAGCTGTGTCTTTGCATATGGGCAGGTAGTTCGCAATGTCGCTGTTTTATTTGTTGACCATGAGGATTGCGTTCATGCTCTTAAACCTTTTAACTGTTTGCAGACTGGAAGTGGAAAGACATACACGATGCTTGGCGAAATTAGTGATCTGGAAGTGAGGCCTAGTCCAGAACGTGGAATGACACCACGCATTTTCGAGTTCCTGTTTGCGAGAATTAGAGCGGTAACAGACTCCCCATGCATAACATATTCGTTAGTGTCTACTGCATGATCAAGTATCTCATCATGCTGCTAATCTTGAACCCGTTATGTGTGCAACCGAAAACTGTAGGAGGAAGAGAGCAGGAGGGACGAAAAGCTCAAGTACAACTGCAAGTGTTCTTTTCTTGAGATTTACAATGAACAAATTACAGATCTTCTTGACCCTTTGTCCACAAATCTTGCAGTATGCTTTCACGCTATTGTTGAAGTGAATACGACATATTAGTTCAACACCATTTTTTGTGATTTTACTAAGCATGAAACCTAATGTGCAGCTCCGAGAAGATATAAGGAATGGAGTATACGTAGAAAATCTGACTGAACTTGAAGTTGGCTGTGTCAATGATATCATTAAACTTTTGATGCAGGTAATATAGTTATTCTTGATTTATTTTTTCTTGTGAATATCTCATGGCAATACTGCCCATGAATTTGAAGTAATCGGGCTTTCCTGAAACCTATTTCAGGGCTCCATGAATAGGAAAGTGGCTGCTACAAATATGAACCGTGAGAGTAGCCGCTCCCACAGTGTGTTCACGTGTATTATCGAGAGTACATGGGAGAAAGATTCTACAACTAACTTACGGTTTGCAAGACTGAACCTAGTTGATCTTGCTGGGTCAGAAAGGTAGGTAGACAATTTTCTCTCTTGTGCCAGAGTTTATTGTGCTAAGTGAAATATCAGTTCCTTAATGTATCTACCTGAAACAGGCAGAGAACATCCGGTGCTGAAGGTGAGCGGCTGAAGGAAGCTGCTAATATTAACAAATCGTTATCAACACTGGGGTTCGTATCTAACACTCAGACTTTTAGTTGAAAAATTATTTGAACATGGTGTTGCTATTACTCATCCATGTGTCCTTAACTGAACTGTGAATTGCAGTCTTGTGATAATGAGTCTAGTTGATCTTACAAACGGGAAGCAAAGGCATGTTCCTTATAGAGACTCAAGATTAACGCTTTCTTCTCCAGGTAGCAATCTTGAGATAACATATTATTGTTTTCATAATTGTTGTTCCTTGCAGTCTAGTAATTATTCTACTTCCACTTTCACATATAGGATTCTCTTGGTGGAAACTCCAAGACCATGATCATCGCAAATGTCAGCCCTTCATTGTGGTAATGAATTTTGGATTTAGATCCGACCTAACTTGGATAGAGCTTGAGATGCATTTTCGTATCCTCATATTTTTCTGTGTGTGTTTAAATAGTTCTGGCAATGAAACACTCAGTACCCTCAAGTTTGCTCAGCGTGCAAGGCTCATTCAGAACAATGTAATTATCTGCCCTTTAAGTCAATTTTCATTTCCAAAATATCTTTGGTGACTAACCATTTGCAATTCTCACCTCTTCAAATTTGAAGGCTGTTGTGAATGAAGACGCTTCAGGAGATGTTCTAGCTTTGCAGCATCAAATTCGTCTCCTAAAGGTAATATCTGCAGAATTTGAATCCCACTTCCAGTTCAATATAACATCACCCTAAACTAAAAGATGGTCCTTGTTTCAGGAGGAGCTAGCTGTCCTCAAGCGTCACCATGTCACTAGATCTTTACCATTCAGTACTGATATTTGCGGAAGATCTGGAGGTGATGTTGATGATGGCAGTGACCACATGAGTGTGGATGAGGAAAATAACAGTGACGCCCAAAGCATAAAGTCTTTGGAAGATTTAAAAATTTCAAATAAGCAGGTAATCTGCCTTTGTCTGGATTCCCTTAAATTCTGTCTGTGCGTGCACTTCTATGTCTCTTTGTGTGAAAATTGTTCATAAATAAATTACCTTACAGATGAGATCACTGGAAGAAACACTAGCAGGAGCTTTGAGAAGAGAATCAATGGCAGAGTCCACTATAAAGCAACTTGAAGCTGAAATTGAGCAGTTGAACCGATTGGTAACCTTTTAGCAACAACGAACAAGTGTTGTAAAACCTATCTATACATTTATTAAGGGACATACTGTAATGATTCTTGGTACATCTTAGGTTTCTCAAAGAGAGGAGGATACAAGGTGTGCTAAGATGACATTGAAATTTCGAGAAGATAAGATTAACAGGATGGAGGCTCTTGTTCATAACAAATTGCCAGCAGAATCATATCTACTTGAAGACAACAAAACTTTGTCACGAGAAATAGAGTTGCTTCATGCAAAAGTGGACAAAAATCCAGAAGTAACCCGTTTTGCACTAGAAAATATCCGTTTATCAAGCCAACTCAAGAGGTATATATATTCTATACCAACATGCACCCATATTTGTTGTACTGTACTAAAACGTTTTATTATGTATCTGTAGGTATCAGCAGTTCTGTAACGAAGGGGAGAGGGAGGTTCTGTTGGATGAAGTTTCCAACATTCGAAATCAGGTTTATATTAACCTTCATTTTGTAATTCTTATCAGTGCTGTAGTGGGTTTCTTTAATCAGCATTCCTTGTGCTTACAGGTCGTGCAAATGCTTGAGGGGAGGATGTTAACTGAGCAGCAAAATAAACTTTCAGCCAAGTTTGAGGTTAATTCCCTGATTAGCTTTTCTCCCCACAGAGAATTTTTTTCAACAAATCAGCTCATACTTCCATCTTTATTCATATGTTCAGGACACAGAGCATCGCTCTAGTTTAGCAAGTGAGCCCGAAACTTTGCCTAAGGAGGTACCCATCCCCCTCTAGACAATAATTTTATCCTTTGCTTATGGTTATGTTGATTGAAACTGCAACGGCCAAGCACACCATATGTTAATGTTCTCAATCCCTTTTCAGTTGAAAAGAGCTTGTCAAGAACTGGAAACCTGCAGGAGTGAGCTACAAGGTTGCTTGGAATCAAATAAAAAACTAACTAGGTAATTGTGCAGTCAATAAGAGCTAGCATGCGTTTTCCTTGCTGTAATTTCTGTTTTTGAGCAGCTAAATTGCTTCACAGGGAAATAGCTGATCTGCAAAAAGAATTGAGTACCATCAAAATGACAAAGAGGGAGGAATGCCATTTTGAGGTATGAACAATAGCTTCGCTGAAGTATCTGATCCATGCTCTCATATTCTACAGAAATCATGCTATCCGTTATGTTGATTGAGAAAATGAGAAAACCTGACATGATGTTTCTTTTATTCTATGGACACACCAGTATGGTTCCAATGCACGTGCAAAAATGGAAGATTGTTGTGATGAGGCTTTCATGGATAACACAGAAGATATATTAAACCTGCAGCTGGAGTTGGACATACTTAAAACAATTCTTGCAGAAGAGAGGACAGTCCGTGGAGAGGTCGAGGAAAGAACTACTACCTTAAGTGATGAGCTGAAAGCAGCAACTTTACGTATCCTTCAAGCTTGCAAGCAGAGTGATGCCATAGAAAGCGAACTGAATGATGCAAGATCTGTTATTGAAGCTCTTGAGTCACAGCAGATTTTGTTGATAAATGAACTAGATGAGTTGAAAAAGAATAATCAGAAAAGCTTTGAGATTCTAAAAAAGAGAGGCAGAGAAATCTCAAGATTAAATACTGAGATTGACAACCACCGTAGACAGGGCCTGGTGGCTAGTGGAGAGCCCAAAATGCAACTTTTGAAATGTATTGAAAATGAAGATTCACCTCTGCAGAGAAAGCTGAAAAGGATGCAAGCTTCACTTGAGAAGGCAAATGACTTAAATACAAGGTACCAAAGAGATCAGGCGTCTGATAGTTCTGCTGAGCAAGAAATGGATGAAGTCCGTAGACAGGTTGAAGTTGAAACAACTGAGGTGATTATGTGCTTACAAGAAGAGCTTATGTCGCTCCAACAACAGTTAGATGCTAGTAACAAAAATGAATTGTTGGCCAAACAAAGCCTAGATGAGCTTCAACTGGAAAGGAAAGAGTTGAATGACAGGCTATTTGAGGTGATGAAAGAGAATGAAAGCCTTTCTGAACTAACTAAGGAAAAAGAAAAGAAAATTCAGCTTTTGACCAGTGGCTGGGAGAGCTTACAAGAAGATCTCATAGCGCTCCAACAACAGTTGGATGCTAGTAACAAAAATGAGTTGTTGGCCAAACAAAGCTTAGCTGAGCTCCAACTGGAATGGAAGCAGTTGAATGATAGGCTACTTGAGGTGATGGAAGAAAATGAAAGATTTGCTGAACTAATTGAGGGAAAAGAAAAGAAAATTCAGCTGTTGACCAATGACTGGGAGAGCTTACGTGAAGAGCTTTCATCTCTCCAACAACAGCTAGATGCTAGTAACAAATATGAGTTATTGGCCAAACAAAGCCTGGATGAGCTTCAACTGGAAAGGAAAGAGTTGAATGACAGGCTACTTGAGGTGATGAAAGAGAATGGAAGCTTTTCTCAACTAATTGAGGAAAAAGAAAATAAAATTCAGCTTTTGACCAATGACTGGGAGAGCTTACAAGAAGAGTTTCTATCGCTCCAACAACAGCTAGATGCTAGTAACAAATATGAGTTATTGACCAAACAAAGCCTGGATGAGCTTCAACTGGAAAGGAAAGAGTTGAATGACAGGCTACTTGAGGTGATGAAAGAGAATGGAAGCTTTTCTCAACTAATTGAGGAAAAAGAAAATAAAATTCAGCTTTTGACCAATGACTGGGAGAGCTTACAAGAAGAGTTTCTATCGCTCCAACAACAGTTCGATGCTAGTAACAAGAATGAGTTGTTGGCCAACCAAAGCTTAGATGAGCTTCAACAGGAAAGGAAACAGTTGAATGATAGGCTACTTGAGGTGATGAAAGAGAATGAAAGTTTTTCTGCACTAACTGAGGAAAAAGAAAAGGAAATTCAGCTCCTGACCCATGACTGGGACAGATTAGCTGCTGACATTGGATGCTTTCTCGTTGAGGGAAATGCTTCTCTTGATGAAGCTTCTGACCAGGTTACCTTTATTTCGGAGTCCTTTTCTCAAAGAAGATGGGTTGAGGATCAAGTCCAGAAGATGTGTCAGGGTATATCTGACAGAGAGAAGTTACTCGAAGAGCTCCAAAGCCGGTTGAAAGAGGCAGATGATATAAAATGCGACTTGGACCTGAAGTTAAGGTCCTTAAGAGGAGCAATGGAGGCAATAAATGAGATGCATCAACATGAAAGGAATGATCAAGAAAAAGCTATTGCTCTTTTAAGATCTCAAGTATCTGAACAAGGACAGGTGAACCAGAGACTAGAGCTTTTGTTGGATGAATCCATTAGAACATTTGTGCAGAAGGAGGTTCTTGAACAAAACTATATATCATCACTGAGGGGGATGGAAGAAGAGATTCATCAGCTCAAGACTCAATTAGACCAGTCAAAGATACACATAGCTCATTCGTTGAGTCAGATCAAGGACAAGGAGCAGACATTTGAGAAGCTAAAAAATGAAGAAAATACCATTCTGTTAAGAATGTTATCAGATGTTCTGAAGGCAAAGGGTATTATACATGAGTTTGGTGTTGGATTCAATACATTGGAGTCAAGCTTTTCTGTGGACCCTGAAGAAGTTGTTTGTCAAAATTCAGACTTGAATTTGGAGGATCGGGTAAGATAATGCTCTTGTTATTTGGTATCAAGGTGAACCAAACAATCTACTATTTATGTCAGTAAGTTCCTACTGTTAATCGATCTGTACCCATTAAGAGTGTCGGTCTTTATAAATTCATGGCATGACCTTATTTTACTCCATGCTTTAGGATGAACTTAAAACATTTGGAGCCCTTGAAGCTGGAGAGCAGTGCAATGCTGACGCCCTTTGCCAACTTAGTAAGGAGATGGAGTCTGCAGTTTATAAATTACAGACGCTGCAGTCTCAGATGGCCAAGCTTCTGCAAGAAAAGGAAAATGTGAAAGAATGCCTTCTCCAGAGTCGAAGAACTCTCCAAGATCTAAATTCTGAGGTCCTTCAATTGAAGTCACAGATGATTGATCAACAGATGCGCTATGAAGCTAGAGTGGAAGAACTGGAAATAAAGATGCAGGGAAAGGACAATGACGCTGCAACATCACTTGTTTCATGGCATAAAGGGATAGAGGTAACACTTTTAAATACCCAACATCGTTAAAGGCCATTAGGCATCCATTGAAAACCTTTTTCTGTATATCTTTTGTTGGTTTTCAGAAAAGCAGACTAGGCTTCAATTGGGTTTGTAAAATAATATGAGCATTGGCAGTAGACTTGTTTCTACCTCGCCAGGAGATTAATAATACAGTAGACCTGTTTATGTTTCCAGTAACAAGGCTCTTACCCAAAATGTACTTGCAGGGTTGTGGTATTAATTTGCAAGTAATAGTCATGTGGATTCTTTTTGAGAAATTTCAAAAGTTTTGCATCTCAATGCATTGATAGATAGAAAAATCTTTTACCGAGTGATGAAATGTGGATTATGTGAAGGTGCATCTGCTTGAGTCAATGCACCACTATACTTCTGCCCTGCAAAGGCATGATGGATATTGTTATTTATTTTTTATGTAGAAGCAGCTGAGTTACAATTAATTTCTTGAGTTGGTCAACCTTGATCCCTTGTTTTCAACTATGATCATTCTTTCAGGCACTTGAATCTGAGCTCTCAGAGACCAAAGTTCTCGCACAGCAGAAATCATTTGAGGCTTTTACTCTTATAGCCAAGTTTCAAGATGCGCAGGCAACTATAGCTGATGCAGACTCTACAGTCAAGGCGCTGGTGGAAGCGAATGAAAACGCAAAACTCCAAGCAGAGAAGTACAAACAAAAGGAATCTTCTTATATTGTTGAAAAGAATGACTTGCTAAATGAGATCAGTAGTTTGAAGATGATGCTGGATGTGAAGGGACAAAATTACCTGGATATGGAAAAGAAATTCGAATCAAGCCTGCTTGAAGCAAATGAGGTAGCTCTTGAACTGGAAGATGGCATCAGATGTCTGAAGAATTTGCTATCGGAGAACCTTGAGTTTGTTTCTTCAGATGTTAAATGGATGAAGTCAAAACTTCGGCAGTTCACAGAGTTGGCAAGAACTTGGTTGGAGGAGAGCTGGTTAGAGATAATTGGAAAAGATTGTGCTGTGTCTGTGTTGCACCTCTGCCATATGGGGATTTTGTTGGAGAGAATTACTGGGCTGCATGCAGAAAATGGTTTCCTTCAGCATGGGATCTGCGAATCTAATTCTTTGATATCTACGCTGAGACAGCACAATGATAAAGCAAAAATGAACTGGAGATGTGTAGTGTTCTCAAAGGAAAATTACTACTTGACATCAATCACAGTTTTGGTCGTGTTGCAAAGAAGGAACAAGAAGCAACTGAACTGAGCTCAAGACTGGATTCTTTCGGGAAGAAAATTCTGCATTTGCAAGCACAAGAAGAAGCAATGTTGGCACGGTCAGATTCCATTTATAACGAGCTATCTGTGTTGACTAAAGAGATTGATGCTACCAACAGGAGTTCTTTGGCAGCTGAATCCAAAGAAAAGGAAGAGCTGCACAACCAATTGGATGAGGCTTTGTTTCTCAATGGAATGTTGAAGGACACAATGCTTGAGGTTCTGAGTCTGCCTGAAGTGAACAGTGCTATACCTGCAAAGGATATGAAAGGGTGTAATGAATTTGAGTTGTGCAGTTGGTTTGTAAACTACCACCATGATTCGATCATGATCAATGCAATTGCAAGTGATATTGAATTTATTGTTTTGGCTTCAGAAGTGGAGCAAGAAAAAATACAACTGCAAACACAAAATCTTATGTTTACCGAAGTACTTGAAGGATTGAAGACAGAAGCAACTCTGTGGAAAGTTGACCAGGATTTGGGTAGTCTTGCAATTTATGCTTTACATGAGGAGAACAGTAATACAAGGATTGATTCGGAGAACCTAAAGCGGAACAAGGATGAAGTTATGGAAAGCCTACTTGCAACGCGTGAGGAAAATTCAAAACTTCGATATGTAGTTGATTCCTTGGAGTCCAACATCAAATCCTTGCAAACAGATCTAGATGGGAAAGCCAAAGCTCTGATGGAGTTGCAATGCTCCCATGCAGCCTTATGTAAAGAGCTTGAGTTGAAAGCTGAGGTCACTGAACTTGGAATTTCAAGAGAAAATGCTTTGAGGTCCGAGAATGATTTACTGAAACATGAAAAGCTGGATATTCTGTGCAAGGACCAGAGGATGTTTCATTTGGTTTCTAATATTGATATGGAGAAGTTATCATTCTCCTTCCAAGCATATTTGGATCAAATTAACACAGAAGTGCAAAAACACATTGATGAGCAATTGACCACAGTGATGAAGTTCTCCAATGACTTAAACTTGGTTCAATTGTCTGTTGAGGAGTTGAGCACCCATAATTCCTTTTACAGTCTGAATTAGCAAGGAAAGATGAATTGGCAAAGGGCTTATCATTTGATCTTAGCCTGTTACAGGAGTCAGCGTCGGTTGCAAAAGATCAAGCAGATCAACTTATTGAGTTGACTGAAGCAATCACCTCATTAGAACATGAGGTTGCTTCTAAATCACATGATCTTGATAATCTTGTTTCTGGAAGCCAACTACTAGAAGCTCAAGTCATGAAGAGTAATGAAAATATTTTGGTGCTAGAGGAGCAGCTAGCAAGTACAGTTGGTGAACTAAATGCAGTTTCTATGGAAAACACTGAGTTGAGATCTCAGCTCAATCATATTGAACAGATCGGTTACTCTATGAAAGAGGAGTTAGCCCATAAAAGTAATGCCACTGAAAGAATGGAAGAAGAGTTGATTGAGCTGAGAAATTTACTTGATGAAAGGAACAGCTTCCTTCAAAATTTACAAAATAACTTCTCCAAGCTCTCGGATGAGAAGCAATACTGTGACTCTCAGGTGCTTCTCTTGAGAGAGAAGCTGGAGATGGCTCAGGCAGTGGCAGAAGAAAGTGAAGCAATTGCTACGGAGGCCCGACAGGTTCAGCTACCTACTTGATTATTGTTTTTCTCTCTTAATATTGCTTGTGTTATTCTTCTTGTATAACTCTTCTGTTGTACTTCTACAGATAGCAGATGAAAGGAAGACATATGCTGCAGAGAAGGATGAAGAAGTCAAGCTATTGGAGAGGTCAATCGAGGAGCTCGAGAGTACCATATTTGCTCTGGAGAACCAGGTGAGCTGTCTACTTCTATTTCAGTGTTGATTCTTACTTACTGCAGTAACTTCTTGTAACAATAGCACTGGTTATTTCTCTTAAGGTGGGCAACATCAAGGATGAAGCGGAACGACAGAGAATACAGAGAGAAGAATTAGAAGTGGAGCTGCAGAGAGTCAGACACCAAATGTCATCTGTACCATCATCTGGGAAAGTAAAGAGCTTTGCGGAAGATGGAATGGTTGATTCAACTGACTCATTCAGGTTTGCATGATTACTATTTTTACCAGTTGCAAATTTTGCACTTGTAACCTCATTTGTTAGGTGTTTGAGCCTGCTGTCTTGTTTCACGTTCGTTTCCCTGTTTTTTTCTTGATGAAAAGCAGAGCTCCTGCCATGGTTCTCGAAAAAAAAGATAACACTTGGCTTAACTTTCTCCTGCAGGCACTCAAGAGAGATACATACCGAGCTACTAAGTGCTCAGGAGAGTATCAAAATACTTCAAAAGGAGGTTGCTGAAAAGGAATCAGAGGTAATAATATATTCTCTCTAATCATTTTAGAAATATTTTAGTTGTTCAGACTTCAGACTATGGTCATCTGCTATCATCCAGTTGTTATCCAAATATTGATGGGTTTGCTATGTGCTCTCTTATTCTTATAGATTGCTCAATGCAAGTCACACATATCTGAGCTAAACTTACATGCCGAGGCAGCAGCACGTGAATATAAGCAGAAGGTAAGCAGTCTCATTTGTCTGATTTAGTTTCATGAAGTGAAATTAGCAACAATTTTCAAGGATGCTAATGAAAAATGATCTGGTTAGTTCTTGGAGCTAGAGGCTATGGCACATCAGGTTAATACTGACAATCCATCAACAAATGCTTGCTCCATGAGACCGGAGAAGATTAGCTTGAAACCTCGAGGTTCAGGCTCCCCATTTAAATGTATTGGATTGGGCTTTGTACAACAAGTGAATTCTGAGAAAGACGAAGAACTAAGTGCTGCAAAGCAACGTATTGTGGAACTCGAGGGCATAGCAGCTAGTCGACAAAGGGAGGTGAGATTTCTCTAAAAAAACACTTTATTCTGTCGACTCTGTTTTGTAGTTTTATTATCTTACCTCTTTTCTATGTAGATATTCATGTTGAATGCGAAATTAGCTACAACAGAAAGTATGACGCACGATGTGATTCGTGATATGTTGGGGGTTAAGATGAACATGACAACTTGGGCGGTAGGAATGCATATTCGCTTAGTTCTAAATATATATATTTCAATGTATGCATCTATAAACCACTTATGTTTTGTAAACATGTTCCTATGGTATTGTAGACACTAGTTGACAAACAGCAAAAGATTAGCACAAAAGAGTCAGTTGCTTATCAAACTGAAGAATCTAAAGAGGTAACTGCCACAGTACCTAAAATTTTCTTGCAACTTGTCTTATCTCTTGAACTGTGTTTAAAACTAAGTATTTATCAGTCCAATGAGCTGATGAAGTTGAAGCAGCAGCTTGATGAATTCATTGAAGAGAGACAGAGGTAGATACTTTTCCATCTACTATGACCTCCTTATAATCTCAATAATAGGTTATATGACATACATGTGAATGTTTTTGCAACAGTTGGATTGATGAAATTAACCAAAGACAATCAGAGCTTGGAGCTGCCCGTATTACTGTAGAACAATTACGGCAAAAGGAACATTTTATGGTAGCTGAAGTTGACTTGCTGAAGGTATGTCAATTAAGGTTTCTACTAGAAAGGAAAGCACATATTTCTTTCTCTATTGCTATGGTAAATGTTTGCTTGTTATATTAATAGGCTGATATATTGTAGGCTGAGAATGCAAACTACAAAACAATCATTTTTAATCTTGAAGATGAAGTAAAGAAGCTTACCAGACAACAGAATCTCCAGCTGCGAATTAATCACCATGTCAAAACTAAGGTATCCAGTACTTCTAAAGCTTGTTTGGTATTTCTGAACATTGCTGTTTCAGTGTCTGATCATCTTCCATGCATTTTTTTACTTCTCGATAGGAAGAGAATATCCTTCTGAAAAAGCAAAATGAAGAACTAAGTGCAAAGCTGCAGCAGCTAGGGGCCATTGTTACCCGCACAAAAGAAAAGCTTGCCCGCTACATGGTCTCGGATGGAAAAGATCCACATGAGCAGATTGAAGAGGAAGAGCTTTTGAGGAAGAAACTAGAGGTGCGTTTACTTCGTTTCCATCTGTAAAGAATTATGGTGTGTACAAGAGCACTGATATTCTGCTTGTTTACATGTCAACAGGAAAGTGAACAAGATAGAAGCAAACTCACAGAAAATCTATCGAGTTTGTGTACCAGTGTTCTGAAGGTATGGATATTTCTGCTAAGAGGAAAAGCATCGTCCTCATGTGGTTGATGTGAGCTTCCCACATTACATGACCAAACATGAACCTTACTGTTGCTACAGGTAGCTGGAGTTAGAAACCATGAGTCTGAAACGAGTCTTCTGAAAGCAATGGAAGCCCTAAATCAACTCCAGTGCTGCATTTCTTCCTTGGAGAGTGAGGTTGAAGATCTTCGAATAAAGGTGCGATGGTGTGGAAACCATTTTCGAACCGACCTAATTAAATCTTGTTATTTACTGACAAAGAAAAAAAATATCACCTTCTGCAGTGCAAACTACTGCGTGAAAAAGCTCGACTAAACAGTCTCCGGAGTGACTCGTCCTCTATGAGCTCGGGGGCGAATGAGAGCTCCAGATCGCCAAGCGTGTGCAGATCTCCGAGCATTTCGTCTTTCCGATGAGGCAAAACAAGTGTACATAATACGTAGTTTGTTAGTACTGGTTAGTCATCAGCTAACACCTATCTGTAGGCCTTACGCATCTCCTAGTACAGTTGAAGGGAGGATGGGAATCTAGCAATCTCCATTGCTGATGTTGTACCTGTTAATCTGCAGCTGAACGATGTACATTCTATTAATGAAATCCATTGCAACCATTCTTTATGTGTCATATCGTCTGTGACTGCGAGCTTATATTTTGTCAGTGTTTGGTTCTATGCTGCTGCGGGCAAGCTCACGGTTCCGCAGTCTTGTGCTTGTGTAGCTTGATCAACACTGCGATAAGGTGGGGTGATGTGAGCGTTCTTAACTGTCTTTGCATGGTGGACCCAACATGTCAGCTGATGTTATCAAGCCCATACTCTTGGAGAAATCTTTTCCATCCAAATGTTAATTAAAGATGTTCCATTCGAGGATTTAATGTATCTTCCTTCAACTTGTACATGGCCGTTACGTGTGAGAAACCGAATTTGACCTTTTTTGCGGCATTTTGAGTTCTTTAACCAAACTTCTCCAAATTTTCTTTCAATACATAATGGTACCTCCAACGGCAACCCGCAAAAAACCTCCCACCTCCGCCCGCGGACGCGTGGGGTTGGGGAGAGGCAGTCCTCGGACATGGATGCAGGAGGTCAACATCCAACGCTAGCCGCATACATCTCAAACTATTTTTCAACAAACCGGGTGAAATTCATGCAAACAAGGTTAGATTTCATACGAACATGACAAATTTCATACAAACATGACAAATTTCATACAAACACGACAGATTTAACTACATTTAGAAAATAAAATAAAATAAAAGACCCAGCCCTAAACCTATCCTACGGCGGCGACGCCCGGCGTCCAAGCAGTCCTCCTTCCGCCTTCTCCATGAGCATCGGCGATAAGATCGATGAAGTGAAGGTGCGGTCTCCGGCGAGGAAGGGTAGAACACGGGAGACGGACCGGCCCACATGGGACACAAGACACCGTTGCCTCCCGTGGCCTACTCATCCTCGGAGGAGTCCACGACCCGTCCGTCGCCGGTGGACGTGAGGTCCATGATGGAAATGGTGGCGCCGGCGCTGTCTTCGTCCCACCGGGCCGACTGATGGTTCATCTGCGGCGCGTAGGAGGCGCATTTGGCGTTGTTCTCCTCTGCGATCGCCTGAAGCTGCGCCTCCGCGGTGGCCGCTTCCTGGCGAGCGGCGGATTGAGCGCGGACAACATTGTAGATGGCACGCTGCTCCGCCACGAAGTTGGGTTCGCCACGGCCATGGCTGCCGCGGCCTCTTCGCTCGCACCGCCAGAGATCTCGGCCCTCCGCCGGGCCGCTGCTCCGGGAGGAACATGTTGTACTGTTGTTCCTCCTGCGCCTGCTGGAACATCGACAAAGGCATCGGCGCAGGCCGCACCTCCGCCATAGCGACGTTGAACTATGCATGCGCCTGCTCCATGGTGAAGCCGGCGTGCACAGGAGGCGGGGAAGCCGGGGGAGCCGTCGGAGCCCGTCTCCATCATGGTGTCGTCGTCGTCGGAGATCTCGGGCGAGCTGGCTGGCAAGCCGGCCTCGATCCGCCTGGCACATCGGCTATGCCAGGTGACAGCAAAAGGCGGCCACCGCGTGCTTCATCTCCGACGACAGACTGTCCCACTGTGCTTTCCCACTGGCGGTCATGGTGGATGCATTGCAAGGGAGGAGGATATGGAGGGGCTGGTGTTGTGGTGTGGAGTTAGCCGGGTGTGGTCGCCTTTATATATCGGATTCCGATGAGGCTAGCGTCTGTGCGTCAATACGTGGCGCCGGAGTAGGTTTCTTGGCCGGCGAGCCTGCTTAATGGCGGCAGATGGATGGACAACGGCATTGAACGGGCGCGGTAGATATCCGTCCCGTCCCGTCCAGTCACGGGTTTCTAGCATTGAACAGGCGGGGACACCGGAGACGCATCGCAGGCGGCGCCCTGGGCCGGCGCGCCACTTAAGTGAAGGAGGCAGTGAGAAGTCGCGTCCGCCCTGAGCCGTTTTCAATGTTGAGCGACACGCTCTACAGTGGCATAAATGCTTGGCAGGGCGCCGCGGAGCGCGGAGGAGAGGGGGAGGGGTTTTTGGTGGGCCAAGACGGTCAAAAAACGGGTTTGGGATCGGTCCGGACTCCCGCAAACCTCCCCACGTTTGTCTTTGGTTTGCGGGAGAAATCGCGTCCGGACCGTATTGCCTTGTTTTTCGAAAATGCCAAACGGAGACCGAGCTCCATGGAGGCCTTTATTTGAAAACTTCGAAATCCAAAATTTTTAGTTTAAAAAAATTCTGAAAATAAATACACATATACCTAGATACATAATGTACATGTATGCAAATTTTCACGTCGAAATATATTAGAATGTGAGCTACACAAAAAAGACAAATCCGAGGCATTTTAGCATATGTACTGTTCATCTTTAAAGTCCATGATTTTTTTTGTGCAGCTCATAATTCAAGGTATTTTATCCTGAAATTTTTCACACACACACGTTACATCTTTGCATATATGTGTATATTATTTCAGAATTTTTCAAAACTAAAATTTATGAATTTTGAAATTTTTAAAATAAAGGGTTTCATGGAGTTCGGTCTTCAAAATGCCCTGCTCCTTGTTTTCAGTATATAAACATACAAGTACTTACTTACAAGAATGCAACTTATCTCGCTAGCCTTCATCTCACGTGCGAAAGAAGAGTGTATCATACTCATATATTTTAGATGAACTGCTAGTGCCACTGTCAAAACATCTCTTTTTTATCAAATCATGAATACTTACCCTGCAAGTTCATTTTAACATCCCTTATGTATCTGTAAACATACGGGAACAAAAATGTTTAACTGCTCCTGAAATGAAAGAAAACCTCGTCATGTTCCCTAATATTGTGCACAATATCATATTTTTGCCAGTTATCTCCCCAAAGGAATGTCATTGCAGTTGCTTTCAAAACAAAAACATCACAGTATGCGCCAAATACATCTACGAAGCAATTTATTCCCCAAAGGAATGTCATTGCAATTGATTCACCTTCTTGCATTCAAAGTCATTCCATCGACCCCTTCAATAAATACATAGGTCTGCAAGGCTATGCCTCAACCCATGAACTTATCGAATTACTCACACATGGCGATTGGATCGCAAGAAGAAATTATTGAAGAACACACTAGGGAGAATACTTTATTGATAATATGTCTTGCAATGGTTGCCGGAAGCGATACACGATTACAAAGTATGGCTAACTTGGGATGAATGTTGCGGTGATGGTGGAGGCTATCGAGATGGAGATGGAAATGACGACGGCTAGGATTTGTGGATGCTACTGTTGACGAAGATGGAGGTCTGTGAGTTGCTCTGATCCGATTCTGGTGCTGGTCCTTGAACGAAAGTTGGAGTGTTGGACGCCACGGTGCCACAGGCACCTGATAAGTGCGCGTGCCCTCGTACCAGACGCCGTCTTGCGCTCTAGATTGATCGCTGCATCTCCCATTTGTGACGCGGAGCATCCTACGGACATCATCAAGTCAAGAGCCCCCTCGCCAAATGACAAGCGTGTCATCTAATTCATGCATATAAAGGTGAATCATCTTCTTTACACGTATCCATTTGTATCCTTCGAGGATGGAATACTACTTGACCCCTCCCTTGTGTGCATACATAGGTGTGAGCGAAGCTACATATTCACCGAGGAGGAGTCCAAGCTCAAGAGGACATGTACACCATCATCGAGGAGAACACAAGGAAGGAGGAGTCCAGCAGGTGGAAGAAGAGGACGAATCAAGAATCGAGCTTCCGGCTCTCAAGGACGACGAGGCCTCGGCGACGTGCAGGTGCATCTTGTCGAACACCGTGCCCGCGCCTGGCTGCGGCGTTCTGGTCTTCGACCTCGCCAGCCCGGTGATGTGGTTCTGCCGCGTCGGCCAGGATCTCCGGTGGTCGCGCCATGGCTACGACATCGGCTGCTTCGACCTGCCGGAGGACTACTGTCCCCCCACGAAGAGGAACTTCTTCGACGTTGCCGCCGTCAATGGGAGGTTCTTCTTCTGCGAGTCCAAGGACTCTCTGGGCACGCTGGACTTCCACACCGGCGGCGCCTCGGGGGAGCCGGAGGCGCGGCTGGGCGACATCGCCGTGCCCTGCATCGACATCCCGGTGGGCATTACGGCCACGTACGTCGTCGAGTCCTGCAACGACCTCTTCCTCGTCCACATCGCCTTCCACGGAGTCTCCGTCGACCGACCAGGGGAGCTCCACGTCTATCGGATGGATTTCTCGGACCCGCCGGCCTGGCGCAAGACGGACTGCATCGGCGATCGGGTTTTCCTCCTCGGTGACTCCAATTTTGCAGCGTCCTGCTCTGCCAGCGGGTGTGGACTCAAGCCCAACTGCGTCTACTGGGTGAATTGCTTCAGCGAAGAGAATAGCGATCTGCATGTTCTTGGCCTGCGGGACGGCTCGTCAGAAATTGTCAGGCGGTTTGAGAATGTGTTGGGTGTTCATAAAACCTTCTGGGTCGTCCCGGTTGATGCATAGTCTCCTCGGTCATCTATTGTTACTTTTTTTTCTCTCTCTCTCAAATTACTTTGTAAAACCTTCCCTTAAAGTAGAATGTTGTGTTTATCGTGTGATTCTTTTAGGACATCGATATTCACCACACGTGTGGCATGAAATTTATGAAATTTGCCATGGCAAAATAAAAAGTAAATTTGCCATGGCCCGTAGTGAAAATTTGCCATGGCCCGTAGTGAAAATTTGCCATGCCAAATGAAAAGTAAATTTGCCATTAGTAAAATAAAATAAATTTGCCATCATGTAAAAAGTAAGTTCGCCATGGCAATTAAGTCAAATTTGCCATGGAAAAAATGTGAAAGGTAAATTTGTGATGGCAAAAATAAAAATGTAAAATTATCATTGTTGTAAATGTAAAAATTGCCATGTATGTTAACGTAAATTTGCCATGTCCATTAAGTTAAATTTGCCATGGCAAGTTTAAATAGGGAAGAATTGCGATGGCAAACATATAGAAGGTAAACAAATTGTCATCGCTATGAAAGTAAATTTACCATGGATAAAAAAATAAATTTACCATGCTACAAGTTAAGTTTGCCATGTTCTTAAAGGGGTAAAGTGTTAGGAAGATCAAATTTCCCATGGCAAAAAAGGAACGCAAGTAACCACGACAATATTCCTGGAATTGATATGGCGTAGACACTACGAAAAGTTGCCATGGTGTTTTAGTTACAATTGCCATGTTTTGGATGGAAAACGGCATGAATGTATTCATGTAGTATAAATTAGCCATGAGCCAGAAACTACATTTGCCATTCTACATGTACTTAAATTGTCATGGTTCCTTTAAAAAATCATATAGAACTTTAAATTGCCATGTGGCAAAAATAAAGAAAAATTTCCACTATGTACAAATGTAGACTTGTCGCGTTATATTGGAGAAAACAGTTTGTCATGGTAGGTTATATAAAATTGCCACTGAGGGGATGCATAGAAGAACAAAAGATTGCCATGGCAAATGCCCATGGCATTGTATCTCTAATGCTTTGTACAAAAAGAAAATTGCCATGTATGTAAAAAATAACTTTTCCATGTCACAAAAGTAAACTTGCCATGGTAATTGAATTAAAATGGACATGTTCTATAAACTTAGTTTTCCATAGTTTATAAACTAAAATTGCCATGTATGTAAACTTAGCTTGCCACGGAGATATAGATAAATTTGCCATGCGAATAGTATTAAATTTGCCAAGCAAAACACATCTTTAAAACTAATAAAAAAACATGGCAAACAGCTCTAAAAAAGAATATATTTCAATGTGGCACAAGGGCATATGGGGGATTATTTTCCCTTTCAAGTTGTGAGTAGAAAGACATGGTAATTGAAACAAAAGAGACAAGGTAAAGTTGCCATGGCAAAACAATGTAATTTTTGCCATGATACTAAAGTCATTATCAACAAAAACTAAGTTTGCCATGTTGTATCAACTAGATTTGCCATGGTTACTTAGAGAAGGAAATTTTGCCATGTGGAAAAAAGAAGAAGAAAAAAAATGCCATGTTCGGGGCAAAAAAAGTGTTGAATATTGCCATGGAAAATTTTGGATATTGTGAGCTTGGGCGAAAATTGCCATCACGGAAAACTATATAATATGGCCCAAAAAAACTTGGAAGTCCATACTAGAGTTGTGGAGATAAATTGCCATGGCTTGTGGAGATAAAATTGTCATGAGAGTTAAAGTTGATTTGCCATGGCTGTAAAAAAGGTTAATTTGCCATGGACTTCAAACTAAAATTGCCATTGCAACTTTTGCCATGGGACTATGAATTTGCCATCGTCATGATTGTGGGGTGAAAAAATGTCGTGCTTCCATGGAAAAACTATATGTGAAGGTGCCCATGACAAAAAAAGAAGACTATATAGCCATGGCAATTTATAGATTGTAAATTAGGGTGGTGTTCTAAGAATATATGTTAATAGGCCATGATTATTAAGAAATATATTATGCAAAGAGATCAAGACCTAAGATTGCCATTGTCCATGCACTAAGTTTGCCATGATATGTCGACTAGATTTGCCATGTTGGAAAAAAGATTGGCATGCGCATGGCAAAAAAATACATACTAAATTTCCATGTCAATTTTGTAGAAAGTAAAGAAATGGGTGAAAATTGCCATCATGACACACAAATCATCACTATATTTCCATCACAGTACACAAATCCATCACACACACACATCAACATGGCCAAAAACAAAAAAATATGTTCAAGTTGCCCAAGGCAAAAAAGAAGACTATATTGTCATGGCAATTTACAGATTGTAAATTAGGGTGGTGGTTTAAAAAAATATGCAAAATTTTCATGATCGAATAAAAATGTATTTTGCCAAAGATCATGACCTAAGATTGACATGGTCCATACAATAGGTTTGCCATGGCAAACTGTGATGCCCCCGATTCAATCGTAGTGTACGATCAAGATTAGGGACTCACAAGAAGATATCACAACACAACTCTAGACACAAATTGAAATAATACAAGTTTCATATTACAAGCCAGGGCCTCGAGGGCTCGAATACAGAAGCTCGATACACAAGCGAGTCAGCGGAAGCAACAATATCTGAGTACAGACATAAGTTAAACAAGTTCTGTCTTAAGAAGGCTAGCACAAATGAAAGCAACGACCGAAGAGGCAAGGCCTCCTGCCTGGGACCTCCTAACTACTCCTAGTCGTCATCGGCTCCACGTAGTAGTAGCCACCCTCGGGGTAGTAGTCGTAGTCGGCGGGGGTGGCATCTGACTCCTGGGGTCCACCATCTGGTTGCAACAACCAGAAAGAAGAAATAAGGGGGGAAAGGGGGAGCAAAGCAACCGTGAGTACTGATCCAAAGTACTCGCAAGCATCAGATCTATACTAAGTATGCATTGGTATCAAATGGAAGGTCTGTATCTGTAGACTGAACTGCAGAATGCTAGGATAAAGGGGAAGGCCTAGCCTATCGAAGACTAGCGTCTTCAAGCAGCTCCAAGCATCTTGCAGCATGTAGAAGAGTAAAGAATAGCAGTTTAATTAACAAGCATGTTGTAACATTAAGGACCAGAGATCCTTCCTCGACTCCCTGCGAGAAAGCAATCCCGGAGCCACATATCCATCACATGTCTCAAGTATCCATTTCTAGTTGTATAAGATCAGGATACAAGTCTGAACGTCCATTACCGTGGACACAGCTATTAATAGATAATATTCCCTGCAGGGGTGCACCACGTTACCCAACACGCTCGATCACTCTGGTCGGACACACTTTTCTGGGTCAATGCTCGGCCTCGGAAGATCAACACGTCGTAGCCCTACCTAGGCTCAGCAGAGAGGTCCCCGCCGGTCTACATCCTAAGCACTCCGGGGTCTGGGCCCATCGCCCGTTGCACTCCGGATCGTTGTGTGCAAGGGGATACCAGCACCACCCGTGAAGTCGATGGCATGATCCGGCCCGGCCACAATGCTGAACTGGACGTCTGACAAAGCTTCGGCTGATACTGCGACGTCGAGGCCCATAACTATTCTCGCGTGGTGGTTAGTGCGTAAAGGCCAATGGCCAATTCAGAACAAATACCCAAACTTGTTAGTGCATTAAGAATTAAACTAGTGACGGCTGTCGGGACAAGTCCGGAGCTATGACCCCTCCTGGGTGATGCCGCTAAACAGCCAGCCGCTACCGTCACATCGCACGGGTGCTCTCCGAGCCCGCCAGGCTTTCACAATGGTCTCAAGTAAAGTCAAGGTAACTGTGTGTCCAGACATCAAGGGGAAAACCCGAGGAATCACCCCCGGTGGATTCCACTCGATGTAATCATCAAGGTGAACGTAAGAGGAACCACCCTCGAGGTTCACACTTGAGGGTTACCTGACAGTCGTATCGGAATGGTGAAGGAGGAACCACCCTCGTTGACCACAACCGAATAGTTACACTACAGAGATCTCATTAGGAGTGATGTATGAGGTTCCACCCTCGGCACTCGATGGTAACTCTGCAGAGTCGAGCAACAAAAAGGGGCGTGATGTGATGTGAGGTGTCGAGCTCTGGTCGTTGATCACGTTGATCGATTCGTCGATCATGAAGCAGGGGCAACAAGGACAAGGTGAGGGTCACTGATGGATCACTATCCAACCTATACCAAGCAGTTTAGAATAAGCAGGTAAGGTACAACAACAGGTACAAAAGCAGGCTATGCATAAGAATAGGAGCAATCAATTACAGTAGCAAAATCTAATGCAAGCATGAGAGAATGGAATGGGCGATATCGGGATGATCAAAGGGGGGGCTTGCCTGGAAGCTCCGCTGAAAGGGAAGAAGGTTCGTCGTCGACGTAGTCGATCACAGGGGCATCAACAGCGGTCTCGGGGTCTACCGGTGAGAAGAGGGGGAAGAAACAGTAAATATAATGCAAACAGATGCAACACAGATGCATGACAGGGGTAACACCCAGGACTAGGGGTGTTCTAACGCGGTGCTACACGATATCGGCGAAGGGGGATAACATCCGAAAAGTTTTCCCGGAGTTAGGCATTATCGGACAGACGAACCGGAGGGGAAAAGTTCGATGTTCACTATGTTAGGGGCACGTGACGGATGAACGGAGAGCGTATTCCAAATCTTCATATTTTTCTGAGCAACTTTCATGTATAAAACTTTTTCATCCGAGTTACGAATTATTTTCTATGATTTTCTAAAGTTTTAGCAATATTATGAAATTATTAATAATTTGAAAATAAATGCTAAAACGCTAGATGCACCCAGCACATGGTACACAGAACTATACCCAGTGGCTGACAGGTGGGCTAGGGGTTCCCAGTTGACCAGTCAACATTTGACTGGTCAATAGGGGGTGGGGTCCCTCTGTCATGCACACATTTATCTAACTACTATTTAAATTAACTAATCTAGTTCATTAGTTTAATTAAGATTAATTAATTAAGTTAATTAAGCATTTAACTAATTAATTAATGGTTTTTTTAATATATTTTTTACATTTATTTTTTCTTTATCTAAGTAGGGGCATGGGGCCCTTTGGTCAGTGGCACAGGGGCCAGCCGGGGCGAGTTATTGGACGCGGGCGCCCGTGCCCGAGGGGCGCTACGCCCAGGCGCGGGGCGAGGCCACCGGTGACGGGGGAGCCTGCCAGCGCCGGCGAGGTCGGGTGAGCCGACGCAGGAGGCTGCACCGAAACAACAATGAAGCGAGGCGGCGGCCGGAGACAAGGGCGGCAAGAAGCAGAGTGATGCAACTGGGGAGGCGCGGAAGGCACGGTGGCCGAACTTAGCGCGTTGCAAGGCGAGCGTGGTAGGAGCAGCAAGCCGCAATGTAGCAAAGAGACAACAGCGGCAAGAAGAGCTGGTAGCGCCGGGGCGCGCGAGTGGCGGAGGCTGCAGGCGGCAACGAGGAGCAGGGGCACGACTCGGGCGTGCGTGGAAGCGCATCACGCCTGTGCAGCGCCTGGGCTCGCGGGCGCACGCGCGGAGGTGGGGTGGACGCGCGAGGAGGCGAGGTCGCTGGGCACTGTGGGCACAGTGGAGGAGCGCTGGGAGGAGGCGCAGCAGCACGACGATCTCCGGCGAAAGTGCGATGAGGGACGCTACCGGCAGCTGCCGACAAGAGAAGGGCAGCGGCAGGGAAGCGAGCCGGGCGCTGGGCGGTCGATCAAGGGCAAAGCAGTACGGGCGAAGCGGGCCATTGGTAGCGGAGGGGGCAACGGGCGCGTGACAACAGAAGCCGGGGCACGTCCGACGCGAGCGGCCTACGGCGACAGGAGGAAAAGGAGAGGGGGAAAACAGAGGAGGGGGGCCTCACCGGGCCCTGCAGGTGTGCAAAAGCGTGTGCGAGGAGGAGTCGGGGAAGCGTCGGGCTCAATGTAGCCGCCGTGGAGGCGGTTGGGTACGGGGCGACGACGGCGAGCGTCGGCTCCAGTCGTCGACCTCGGGGCCGCGGGCGTCCAGATTGGGAAACGGGGGCTCGAGGGAGAGGGGGAAAGTGGCTAGGGTTCGCCGGGGGAGGGGGCGCCGGCCCTATTTGTAGGCGGGGTACGCCGGCGGGTGGCCGCCACGGCGTCGATCGGTGTCGTGGCGGGCATCGGCCATGCCCACGATCCCCCTGTGAACAGGGAGGGGGAGGCACGGCGCTGGTGGGCCGGCCTGGCTCGGCCAGTCTGTTGGTGGTCCAATTGGCCCAGGTGGGAGGGGGACTTTATTTTTTTACTTTTGTTTGTATTTTCCTTTTCCGTTCATTTTTCTTTACTGTTTTTATTTTACTATTAGCATATTTTATTTAAAAAAAATATGAGACCAACATCTAAATTAATGTTTTAGTTTAACCCTCTGTCACAAACAGTTCTAGTCCCAAATAAAATTGTCTCTAATTTTATAAATTAGAAAGGCATTTAATTAATTATGAATGCCACTGTTTTAATTATTCTAAGGCATTTAAATCTTTTATAAAAACATGGTTTCTCCACCAATAATATTTATGAATTATTTGCCATAGTTCGCACATTTTAGTTTTGATATTTGAAAACTTTTATTTTTGGCGCTAATTTAAATTTGAAATTGAACCGATTTGAATCTAAGCGAGATTTGCAACAGTAACAGCGATGATGTGGCATCATTAGCAGAGAATTACCGTAGCTTATTTATCCGGGCGTTACAATTCTCCTCCACTAAAAGAAATATCGTCCCGAGATTTAGGAGGTAGAAGGAGACGGAGCGAGGTATTCATCTCGAAGACGATCCTCGAGTTCCCAAGTGGCTTAATCTTCAGAAGGATTTGACCACTGAACTTTTTAGAATTTTGAAAGCCCTCTGACGGTGCGACGTTCAGTTCGACCGAGGACGCGGACCGGACAGATACTTCAGGCTTCGAAGTAGTGTTTTTCACGCATCCAAGGAATAAATCCGTGCTTCGGCATTCCGAACAAGATGATCATGGTAGCTCACTATCTCATTAGAAGGGTGTAGTAGATGGACGGTTTTAGTGACACAAATGATAGAAGCGGTATTGTAAGTGCATCTAGTGCCCCTTAGTGATTTTGGTGTATTGAAGACTTATAGGTTAAGGAACTAATGCGTTTGTGAGTGTACACATGTCTATAAGTCTATGAGGAATTTGATATTTACAGAGAAAGTCGACCCCTAAAATGAAGTTCTTCGACTGAAGACTTTGATATTCGAAGACTTTCAAGACTTTGAAAGTGAAGAAATTGGTGTGACCTTGAAGACTTGATATTCATTTGAGGAACATGAAGCGTGAAGACTTTTGTTTTCGTAGTTTCGTTTTCTCTTTCTTGAGTCATAGGAAACACCGCATCGTTAAAGGGGTCGAGGAAATACTAAGGAAAAATTTCCATGTGATGCTCAACTCAAAATCCTACACCTACCAATCCCTTCGAGTGAAGCTTTTGGAAATCTCATACAGTTCAGTCAATTTCTTGATGTAGACGAAGTTCTTCCGTCACGAGGAATTTGTTCTGATCGAGGAGTTAGGAATCCGCCATGCGGATTGCCTACACAAAGGAGGAACATGATAGCCCGAGGAATTTGATATCCAAATTTCCGACCGTTCTTATCTTTCTTGGCGCCTGTCCCGAAATATCTTATCCACCTAACGGTCATATCATTGAAGGGCATTTATGTCTTATCATGTCGGGCTGCTCCCTAGGCTATAAATAGCCGCCCCTACAACCACTAGCTGGTTGGCTGCCCGAGAGAACTTGACACTTGTCATTTGAGAGCAACCCATCCTCCGAGGACTTTGAGTGAAAATCATCGAGTGAGGAAAAACCCCAAAAACCAAACCCTACAAACCCAAAGTGATTGAGCATCATCAAGAAATTGATCCTGCATGGATCCGACGCTTGTTACCTTTGAAGACTGTGCTTCTTCCAGACGGTTAGGGCGTCATGGTCTAGAGCATCCAAGAGGAATTGTGGATCGCCGAGTGACCGAAGTCTGTGAAGGTTTGGAAGTCGCTCAAGACTTACCACGCAGTGATTGGACGAGGTCTGTGTGACCTTAGTTCAAGGAGAATACGGTGAGGACTTGGTGTCTGAGCTGCGTGCTTTCGGATCGGGTGTCCGGACTGTGTGTCCTCGAGTTTAAATACTCGGCCGCTCCAACCAGACGTACAATCGAGACAACAGTTGGAACTGGTCTACCAAATCATTGTCTTCACCAACCCAACTGGTTCTATTTCCTCAACCCTTTCATTTCCTCATTCTTGTGTTGAGTGTTTGTTCATATCTGTGTTTGAAGACTTTGATCAAGACTTTCTCAATTTCCTCAGTTTAATTTCTTGATCGGTTTGTCTTCATCTTGTGTTATCCTGTGATTACGCTTTTCTCGTACTGTGTTTGTCTTCATTTCATCATGATGACCATGCGTGTATTCTGTTATGCTTACTTCGAGTACTTATTCGCTGCAAGTAATTCTTCGCTAAGGAATTTCCTCACCGCAAATTCCTCGGTGAAGAATTCATAAAACCGCCTATTCACCCCCCTCTAGTCAATATAACGCACTTTCGGTTGGCATCGAGCAAGGTACTCCTTGTTACGTGTGATTTTGGTTTAACCACCGGAGTTTTAGTTATGTCGCACCACGTGTATGATCAAGGTCTCAGAGGGTGTCCTACCTTTGATGGGACAGACTACCCCTCTTGGAAGAACAAGATGCGAATGCATCTTGAAGCAATTGACAACGATCTACGGTATGTTGTGGAAAATGGTGTTCCTCGGTCACACCTTCTCCGAATCTCCGACGTGAAGAGATTCAAGCAACTCGATTCTCAAGCGAAGAATATCATATGCGGCCATCTGAGCAAAGGTCAATATGGAAGAGTGAGTGCTTTGGAAACTGCCAAACTCATCTGGGACAGGCTGTCCAAATTGAATGAAGGAGTCTCAACTCAGCGTGACTCTCGAGTTGATGTTCTTCGGAATCTCTTCAACCGCTTCAAAAGACTCGACAACGAAAATGTTCAACAAACCTTCGATCGCCTCATCGACATCTCAAATGAGCTTCAAGCTCTTGGCGCCATCGACATCACCGACCATGAGGTGGTGAAGAAATTGTTAAGATCGCTGATTCCTCGGTTGATACTCGCACCGATGATACAAGAGCGTCCGACTACAAGTCACTTGATCCCGCCGATATCCTCGAGAGGCTAAATACTCATGAGTTCCAGCTTCTTTGAAGAGAGATCTCTATGGTTCTAGCTATGGAAAAACACGTGCCCTGAAGGCCAAGGTTGTGTCTGAATCTGAGTATGAAGACTCTGGTAGTAGCCTTGGAGATCCTGAAGAATTAGGCCAGGAGCTAGCACTGCTCGTGAAGAAATTCCAGAAGTTCACAAGACGTGGTCGCTTTGGAAAATCCTCAAGAAGCAGTGATTCCTCATCCGGTGACTATAAGAGAAGACTTTGTCACAAATGCAAGAAACCTGGTCACTACATCCAAGATTGTCCTCAGTGGGAGAAGGAATTAAAGAAGAAGAAACACAAGGATTACAGTTCTGATGACGTGAAGAAGATGAAGAAATCATCTAAATCTTCATCAAAATCCTCAAAGCTTTCTTCTCACAAGAAGGGCAGCTCCAAAAAGGCTCGAGCATTCATTGGCAAGGAAATGGACTCTGAAGCTGAATCTGAGGAACATGAGGAAGATGAGGCATCGGAAGAATCTGAGTCCGTGTGGCGAGTCTAGCTCTCGCATCGCTTTCGTCGACAAGTCCATCTTCAACTCAAGAAAATGACCTCACCAACAATGCTGATGAAGATAGTGATGACTACACTCCCACCTATTGCTTCATGGCAAAGGGTGCCAAGGTACTCAACTATACCTCCTCTGAATCTAGTGAAAATGAATCGATGAAGATCTAAAGCCCGATTACTCAAAACTTGCTAAAATTGCTGTAAAACAACAAAGGGCTTTGGAAAAGGTTCAAAACATGCTAGATAAGAGTGATGATATGTTAGGTGAAGAAATGGATCGCACTAAAGCCCCGATCGAAAATCTTCAGAGACTTCAGTCTAGGTTTGATAGCCTTCAAGGTCATCATAACACTCTCTTATCGATCATGAGAAACTTTCTTATGAATTTCTTCAAAGAAAGCAAGACCTTGAGAAGCTAAGAGTGAGTTATGAAGATCTTCGTAAGGAGCGCGATTCATTACTTGCTCAACAAATCAGCGCTTCCTGTGAAGAATTTGTTCCTCCATGCTTAAAGTGCATTGAACGTGAATCTGCTAATTCTTCACCTGAATGTTCAAATGCTTCAACTGTTACAAATTCTTCACCTGCCTCGCTATCACTAATTCCTCATCCGAGGACATTGCTAGTATCACCGACGATGCAGGCTGAAGGAATTGTATATGACAGGCATGTACAAAAGCCTCAAAGGGCATCGACTCTTTGTGATGTGCTTAAAAGCAGATCCTCAACAGAACCCTAGGAAAGAGGGTATTGCCTTTGAGAGGAAACTCAATGCCGATGGAACATATTGGAAGCCCGAAAGCGGTATCCCAAAACCTCATGGGAGGCTGCAAAGGGACCTCGATTGATCCATCTAACTTATCCGGCTTTACATGCGAATCTCCTCATTCTTCCGATGAGTCATTTGACTCAACTATAAACTGTTCAAAAATCGGAATGGTGAAGTATTTGCTAGATATGTTGGCACTAACTGCAGGAACGGTTCCCTATGAAGAAAATCTGGGTTCCCAAGAAGTGCCTTGAAAGTCTTCTGGTGAATGTCCTCATGACACCACCTGTGAAGAATAGGAACCCCAGATCAAATTCTTCATATGGACCAAATTCTTCATATGGATCCAAGTCCTCATACGGACCAAATTCCTCACGTGGATCAAATTCCTCAAAAGGATCAAAGTCCTCATATGATTATCATCGTGCTAACAACTCGCTTCGCAGGTAGAGCTAAGGGCTATGAATATGTTCATTATTCTTGAAACCAATATGTTCATAAGTCCTCGAAGAATTTCTCTGCTTATTCATATGCTTACCCTAACCCCTCTTATGTGAAACGAAATGGTTTGGCTTCTATGCCACCATTCTCGTATGGTGCTCGCAGAGTAATGAACTCTTTGCCACCCCTTGAGATGTGGGTGGTGAAGAAAAAGAACTAATCACTTCTGCAGGGTCAGGTCTCCAGACGTGCCTTAACGTCTGAAGAATTTGCTGGGGACCTGACAAAAATGCCTGAAAGGACGCAGGCTAACCATGATGAAATGAACTTTCATTTCACACGTCCTCATACTACTTATCTCGTTAATCTGATGAGATTCATCGATGAACTTGATATCATATTCTTCATGATGAAGTATATGAGATCGTAAGTTGTACTAATTCATCTGCAGGATGATCAACCCAAAGCCACCGAGTGGGTTCTCGATAGTGGTTGTACAAATCACATGATTTGGTGACAAGAATCTATTGATGGATGCTCCCTTATCACCGTCACATCTGAAGCATATCATCTTTGCTTGACAAAGGCAAAAGTCAGGTATTGGGCCTCGGTAAGGCTGCGATCTCTAAGGACATACACATGGACAAAGTCATGTTTGTTGAGTCCTTAGGATACAACCTCATGTCAGTCTCAATGCTTTGTGATCTTGATATGGTTGTGATCTTTGGCAAGTATCGTTGTGTTGTGATTATGGAAGTCGACAATTCCAAAGTCTTCGATGGCTTTAGGAGAGGAGACTTGTATATTGTTGACTTCTCTACAGGACCACAACCAGCCGTGTGTCTACTTGCAAAAGCTTCAGAAGGCTGGCTATGGCATCGACGACTTGGTCACGCAGGCATGAGGAATTTGCACACGCTTGCGAAGAAGAAGCATGTCATTGGCATTGAGAATGTCAAATTCCTCAAGAATCACTTGTGCGGAGCCTGTGAAGCTGGAAAAATGACCAAGGCCAAGCATCCAGCGAAGACTATCATGACCACTACTCGTCCCTTCGAATTGCTTCACATGGATCTCTTTGGTCCCAATCATTACTTATCTGTTGTTAATGATGCATCTCTATATGGCTTTGTTATTGTTGATGATTACTCTCGTTACACATGGGTACACATTGTTACTTACAAAAATCAAGTGCAGGAAGTCTTCAAACGATTTTCCTTGAGGGCTTCAACCAACTTTGGTGTGAAGATCAAGCACATCAGAGTGACAATGGAACTGAGTTCAAGAATTTCGGTCTTGATGCCTATCTTGATGAACTTGGTATTACTCATGAGTTATCTGCTCCTTATACTCCTCAGCAAAATGGCGTCGTGGAGCGCAAGAACATAACTCTTGTTGAGATGGCTCGCACTATGCTTGATGAATACAAAACGCCTAGTCGTTTTTGGATTGATGCAATTGATACTGCGTGCCACATCATCAACAGAGTATCTTCACAAATTCTTCAAGAAGGCGCCTATGAACTCCTCAACGACAAAAACCCAATGCAAGTTATTTCAAAGTCTTGATTGCTAAATGTTGGATTAGAGATCCTCATCACAATTCTAAATTTGCACGAAAGCACATGAAGGTTTTATGCTTGGTTACGGAAAGGACTCGCACACCTATAGGGTCTTCAACATCGCTCTTCACAAGATTGTTGACACTGTAGATGTGCGGTTCGATGAAACTAATGGCTCGCAAAGAGAGCACCAACCTTCTGTGTTAGATGAACCAAAGACCGAGGAATCTATCAAGTTCAAGGAAACCGAGGATGTCATTCCCTCTTGAAGAAACTGCTGAAGAATTCATTCCTGTCCATAAAGAACGTCGAGCTGATGAATCTGAAGATAATGCTGATGACAATGGTGCTGAGGAAAATGATCAAATTCCTCGACGACAACCAGCTCATCCTCGCGTTGCAAAAGAAGTACAAGTGGAGAAGATCATCGATGACATTAAAGCGCCAGTCCTCTCACTCGCTCAAAAGCTTCACATTTATCTAACTTTTGTGGGCACTATGCTTTCGTCTCTATCATAGAGCCCACTAAGGTAGATGAAGCATTTCGAGCCGGAGTGGATTCAGGCTATGCAAGAAGAATTACATCAGTTCGAGCTCAACAATGTCTGGAAACTGGTCAAACGTCCAGATCCTCGCAAGCATAATATCATTGGCACAAAGTGGATCTACCGCAACAAACAAGATGAAAATGGCCTTGTGGTGAGGAATAAGGCACGACTAGTAGCTCAAGGCTACACACAGGTTGAAGGAATTGATTTCGATGAAACTTTTGCACTGTTGCTAGACTTGAGTCTATTCGCATATTACTCGCCTATGCTAACCATCACAATATAACTTTATATCAAATGGATGTGAAAAGTGCATTCCTCAATGGTAAGCTTGAGGAAGAAGTATATGTTGCTCAACCCCCAGGTTTTGAAGATCCAAAGAATCCTGACAAAGTCTTCAGACTCAACATGGCCCTCTATGGTCTTAAACAAGCCCCACAGGCGTGGTATGATACTTTGAAGGAATTCTTCGTGAAGAATGGCTTCACACCCGGTTCACTCGGCCCTACTCTCTTTACTAAATTTTATGATGGTGAACTGTTTGTGTGCCAAATATATGTTGATGATATTATCTTTGGCTGTACTGACCAACGTTATAGTGATGAATTTGCCTATATGATGAGTGAAGAATATCAAATGTCTATGATGGGAGAGTTGAAATTCTTCTTAGGTCTTCAAATTAAATCAACAACACAATGGCATATTCATATCTCGGAGAAATACCTCAAAGATGTCACGAAGAAATTCGGCATGCAAGATTGCAAAGGCGTCAAAATTCCTATGCCCACAAATGGCCATCTATGCAATCGATGAAAATGGTATTGACTTGATCACAAGGTATACCGCTCCATGATTGGTTCTTTATTGTACTTATGTGCATCTAGGCCAGATATAATGCTTAGTGTTTGCATGTGTGCCCGATTTCAAGCTACAATCAAGGAATCACACCATAAGGCTGTGAAGCATATTCTTCGATATCTAGCTCACACACCAACACTAGGATTATGGTACCCCAAGGGCTCTGCTTTTGATCTCATTGGATATTCCGACTCGACTATCTTTGGTGATTGTGTGGACCGCAAGTCAACATCTGGTACTTGTCATTTCCTCGGATGATCTTTTGGTCCGTTGGTCCTCGAAGAAACAGAATCACAGATCACCGCTTCATCATGGAAGCTGAATACATTGCTGCTGGCTCATGTTGTGCTCAATTGTTGTGGATGAAGCAAACTCTCAAGGACTACGGCATCAATGTGAAGAATGTGCCTCTCATCGTGACAATGAGAGTGCCATCAAGATTGCTCACAACCCAGTTCAGCACTCGAAGACAAAGCACATTCAAATTCGTCATCATTTTCTTCGTGATCATGTGTTGAAGGGCGACATCTCTATCGAGCACGTGAAGAATGAAGAACAGCTAGCCAATATCTTCACTAAGCCCTTGGATGAGAAGAGATTTAGCAAGTTGCGGTGTGAGCTAAATATCTTAGAATCTTCGAATGTTCTTTGAATAAGACACACATCCTAACACTTATGCAAAATTGATGACTTAGATATGCAACACATGAAGAAACGTTTTTCTTCAATCAATGAAGAATAACACTCTAAGTGTGAAGAAATTAATGAAGAATTTGATTCTCAGAACCCTACGACAATTATGCAGCGGTGTCTGAAATCATCATTCTTATCTGGTGGGTCACGCCACCACCAAGTTGAAAATCTTCAATTTAAGTTTTTCCTCAGTTTTGAAATTCTTCAGTTTTTCAAATTCTTCAACTTTGCAAAATCTTCATTGTTTCCGTCGTCTTTCTTCATTGGCTATATATATATATATATATATATATATATATATATATATATGGGTTTATGTCCTCTACAACATTCACTTATGGCTATTTCTTCAAGTCGCTTTTTCTGCTAAGTGAATGTGATCGGACCCTTCCCCCTCTATGCTATACTCAACCCACTCTATTCACAAATTCTTCATGTGCGTTCTATTTGAAACTCGTTCAAAATCTTCACTTGTTTCCTTGTCAGCTGAAGAAATTGCGAACGAAACTTTAAAACTGATCTTATCCAAATTTTCGGTTTTGCCGCTCAAACCGTTCCGCATCCCACGATGCATTATCTTACTCACCCACGATCGTACACGATCTCATCTACACAGTACGTGGGTGACACATGTCGTGAGAAGGAGAATGGTCAGGGGCACGTTCGTCCTAAATCTTCGGGCGAACGGTTTTCACTGCCTCTATAAATACCCTCTCCCCTTCCTCACTTCTTTTTACCCTTTCGATCTCTCTCTCTCCTGCTCGAGCTCCTCAAACCCTAGCGCCGCCGCTTACTCCATCGCCAGGTGAGGAAGAGCTTCACGCCTCGACCTCTTCGCCGTCGTACTTTCGCGCCCGATCATGGAATTCCTCACTCCGCCATCGCCAGAGCTGTCTTCCTCCGCCAAGTTAGGGCGTGGAAGATCTGAACTGACGGACTTCCCAACTGTTCTTCTTAGTTCGTCGTGTTCTTCACTTAGGGTAATTAAAAGTTACTTTTATTACTCGCCTTGATTCTCAAACCTTCCTGAAAATCTTCAAAGGTGTTTATTCTTCAAATCTTCACACAGATGAACACTCAAACAAAATATGCTCTTGATTCGTTTCTCTAAGCAATAATTTTCTTCAAGATTCCTCAATTGTGTGGATCCTCGATCTGTACAACTCTGGAACCTAAGAAAAAGAACGCTTAGTGAAATTCCTCAAGGTTCATCTGGTCAAAATCCTCAAAACTTGTTCTTTTTGAAAAACCTTCTGAGAACGCATATGACCTCTCCAAATTCCTCCCAACTATACTCTGTTCACAGGTACACATGTCATTCTTTGAATCACTAGGTTCTCATCAACTTAACTCATTTGCAGCGTTCCTCGAAGAAAAACTGCATACTTCTTCGGAGAAATCAATTGTTCAATTTCCTCAAGCCCGAAGAAAATGGCAGACGGAAAGAAGCCACGAAAGGAGGAAAGAAACACGAGGTTATGACTGCGTTTGAAATCACGAGGAAATCTATGCCGACTATTGCACACCGATGAAGAAAGCAAAAATCAGCGCAAGGTGCGCATTCGGAAGATTGAACGGAGATGGGCAAGGGAATGGAGGAATACAGATATGTGACTCCAAAATACATGAAGAAATTTGCTCTCAATCCTCCATGCCCAAGAGCTCCATTGGCACTGGCCAAGTAGCTGATCCCACAAGCATCAAACGTGGTGAGGACTTTCTGAAGAATGGGCTAAGCGCCAAGCTAAATTGGCAAGACAAGCCAAGGATGCAGTGAAGAAATTCAATGAGGATTACGCCATCGCTATAGCATCGAGGCCTCGGTCAAACCGAGGAAATCCATGCCAAAGAAGACTGCTCATAAGCCAAGTTCCTCGGCCGCCCTCACGGCAAATTCCTCACCTTGCTACAGCTCCACCAAAGTCCTCAACAGCTCCGCCAAAGTCCTCAGCCCACATGCATCCGCTACATGTCAAAGGACTGCTGGTTTCTCGATTGCCTCTGGTGTTTACGCGGTTCCTCAAGAGCACCAATTTCATCATCCGCCCGACTGTCTTTGAAGATCAAAACAACAGTGGGCGTGGTCCTCGGCCAAGTCCAAAGAAGAAACAAGTTGCATTCCATGTGCCTTCGATGATGAAGCTTCGATGAAGAACTTGCGGAAATCATCGAAATCGCCAAGAAAGGGCCGCTAGAGCCAAAGGCACATTTGTGCCATCTTTGTTGGATCCGAAGAAAATCCTCGATTATATTGATCTCTGGCACAAGGATCCAAACACCCATATGCCTGATTTTCATCCGACCCCTGGACAAAGTCATATGTTGACCCATTTCATCGCTGAAGAGAAATGGAAGTTTGAAAAGGCAAGAGAAATCAAGAAGGCTCAATACAGAAAGGAGAAGTTTCTGAAGAAAAATGTTGTCAAAATGACACCTGAGGAACTTCTCAAGGTCGGCTGAAATTCAAAACCTCAGCAAAAACTTCGATTCTTACTATGCTGATTGGCAAGGAGCCAAGGTCGATTAAATCAACCGACGAAGAATCTCACAAATGTTGCAACCCCAACGCAACAGAAATTCCTCAGGCTGCAGCCTCTGCTCAGCCTGCTGAAGAACATGTTAGCACGACTGATGATTTTCAGCCTGCTGATGAAAATACAAGTTCCAGGGCTGATGACTCAATTCCAGCCCCTGAAGAAATTGCCAGGGCATCCTCTAGTGGTGCTCCTGAAGAAACTGAAGAGATCAGTGGCAATCGCTGCATCGATTGCGCTGAAGAAATTCATCCCGATTCTCAGCTCCTCCTGCACCAACACCAACTCCAATTCTTCCATCCGCCTCGATGTGAAGAAAACCAAGGCTGCGAGCAGGCTGCAGTGAAGAAAAGGAAGGCATCGGTGTGTCACATTCTTCACTCTGAAGAAAATGAAGCAAATGAGCAGCTCATTTGAAAATCCAATTGATGATGTTCGATTTCCTCCAAGCCATCAAAGGACCTTGTTCCTTTTGGAGAAGACTATGAGATCCCAATCGGATCGATGAAGAACGTCATTCTGCCGCCCGTCGAGCAGATTGATGAAGAAATTGAAGTGGACGCAATCCCTTCAACCCCAGTCATTTCCTCACCTACGCCTCATTCCTTTCTTTGAAGAGGCTGGTGTTGAGGAAATTCAAGATGAAGATGTGGATATTGGGTGCACCACACCAGTGATGAATGATGACTTTTGGAAAAGTCTGCATCCCAACACTCCTCTCTTCACCCCTCTTCAACAGATTCCTCAGTCCCCTGCACAAACAGTCCAAATGGACTCTGAAGACACTCAACCCACTTGCTCTGTGCATGAAGAAATTCCAGCCACTAGTGCTGATGAACTGCTTCTTGATCCTCGATCGCACCTATTGAGGAACAAGAAATTCCTCGGCTGAAGAACTGAACTTGCGATTCCTGAGGTGGTGATGCAACTCACTGACACCCCTCTGCCCAAGCAAAAGAATCCCTTCTCAACGAAGCAAAAGTTCAAGGCTGAAGATTTCTTTGGCGAGCACGTTTTCTTCACAGATTACAACCCATATGACTGCTCGCATAAGGAAAAGGCGTTTCTGGACTGCCAGCCAAGCCAATTTCTATTCCTCAGTGCTCTTCAACAAGGACAAAATCTTCGATCATGCTCATATTCCTCATGTGGACATGGAGTCTCTGCCAGGCTTTGAACCAGTCCTCAGTGTTCTTCACAACGCAGGACTTCTGAATTTCTGCACTGATATATGTGACTGGAATGAAGAACTAATTCTTCAATTCTATGCAACACTGCACATCACCGGAGACGCTGAAGACGTGAACTCATGGGTGTTAGACTGGATGTCTGAAAATAGTCACTACAAGGCACCAGCAACTGAATTGCTTCATGCTCTACCACTCAGTCCTCCACTTGATGGTGCATGGTGTATCTACAACGAACCAGAACTTTCAAATCACTATATGCAAGTGCTGATGAAGCCTTTGAAGCCAAGGCAGGCTCCAAGAACCAAATTCCTCGTCAAGGAATTATTGTATGTGCCTCGGACTGTCTATCGGATTCTGACGAAGACAATGAGTCCTATCAAAGGCCACGACTCGAGTGATGAAGAAGTCGTTGGCATCATGAAGAACATGCTTTTCTACATCATCCATGGCGTTCCCTGGCCAACTTCCATGATTTCTTTATGAGGACTCGCAAACATTGCTATGTCACCATTTGAGCTGAAGCCTTATGCGCCTTGGATAATGAGATTCATCAGGTCAAGGACTTCACTCAATTACAAGGCTGATACTCTGAACCACTGCAGCTACTTGCCCCCGATTGAAGTCCTCAAACGGACATTTACCTCAGATGATGACAAGGGCAAGGCTACTGCTGTGATCGATGAAGGCATTCGTCCATTGGATGGACAGTTTCGCAAAGCAGCATCCTACTCCACCAATGATGACTCTGCCACTCATGACTCTGCCGCAAATACCTCAGTTAAGCAAAGTCCTCAAGCTCGCACCTGTGGTGATGGTGATCGTGAGTTACTCCTCGGTCTTCATCGGAAGGTTGATCGCAATCATAAATGGGTCAAGCATCGGTTTGGTTCAATTCTTCACAACATGACCTCAACACACAATGCGTTGAAGAAAAACCACTACTACCTCCATGAAACCTTCAAACGCACTGGCTGTTCTTTCACATGTCTACGATGTAGAAGAACCGGCGTCAATGGGACTCAAGGAAGAATTTGGATGCGCACCTCCTCAGAAGAAATACAAGAAGGTCAAAGTTCCTTCCTTGGTGGCGATTCCTATTCTTCATCGCTACGACAATCGATGAAAATGAAGACTTGGGCGACACATGGCAGGTCCTACTACAACAACCGACCCTAACAACGCCGGGCGCTCCTTCTTCAACTTGAAATTCTTCAGAGCGTTAGTCCTCGGTTCGATCCTTTTGGTCATTTGATGACAAAGGGGAGAAATTTGAGTTAGTCTTCAAGCGGGTCTAGTTTATTGTCTATATGCAGTAATTTATTTTTGTTAAGTTACAACTCTCGTTCTTCTGAAACTTTTATTGGATCGAGTTGTAATCTTAAACCCGATGGTGCTTTGATACTTTTGATGCATTATGCTCTTGCACTACGCATAGCAAATCTATTTGTGCTCTGATACTTTATGTGCTCTGATTCCTCATTAATGTTATTGCACGCATGCTGCATTTCATCAAGCACCATATTTCATCATACATTTCAAATTCTTCATACTATATGTCAAATGCGTGTATGAATTACAAGATATAGGGGGAGATCTCCATGATTCAACTCTTCAAATGTGCATTGCCTCAAAAGCAAATTCCGCACTATGCACATCTTCAGGGGGAGTTCTTCTATATCTTGCAATCAAATTCCTCATTATCGATTTACACTTCATATGTTTATCCTCGTTGAAAACTTAACCTATATTGTCATCAATCACCAAAAGGGGAGATTGTAAGTGCATCTAGTGCCCCTTAGTGATTTTGGTGTATTGAAGACTTATAGGTTAAGGAACTAATGCGTTTGTGAGTGTACACAGGTCTATAAGTCTATGAGGAGTTTGATATTTACAGAGAAAGTCGACCCCTAAAAATGAAGTTCTTCATTGAAGACTTTGATATTACGAAGACTTTGAAAGTGAAGAAATTGGTGTGACCTTGAAGACTTGATATTCATTTGAGGAACATGAAGCGTGAAGACTTTTGTTTTCGTAGTTTCGTTTTCTCTTTCTTGAGTCATAGGAAACACCGTCTTTGTTAAAGGGGTCGAGGAAATACTAAGGAAAAATTTCCATGTGATGCTCAACTCAAAATCCTACACCTACCAATCCCTTCGAGTGAAGCTTTTGGAAATCTCATACTGATTCAGTCAATTTCTTCAAAGGATGTAGACGAAGTTCTTCTAGTCACGAGAATTTGTTCGGCCCGAGGAGTTAGGAATCCGCTGGCGGATTGCCTACGATGAGGAACATGATAGCCACGAGGAATTTGATATCCAAATTTCCGACCCGTTCTACTTCTTGGCGCCACTGTCCCGAAATATCTTATCCACCTAACGGTCATATCATTGAAGGGCATTTATGTCTTATCATGTCGGGCTGCTCCCTAGGCTATAAATAGCCGCCCCTACAACCACTAGCTGGTTGGCTGCTCCGAGAGAACTTGACACTTGTCATTTGAGAGCAACCCATCCTCCGAGGACTTTGAGTGAAAATCATCGAGTGAGGAAAAACCCCAAAAACCAAACCCCTACAAACCCAAAGTGATTGAGCATCACTGAAGAAATTGATCATGCGTGGATCCGACGCTTGTTACCTTTGAAGACTGTGCTTCTTCCAGACGGTTAGGCGTCATGGTCTAGAGCATCCAAGAGGAATTGTGGATCGCCGAGTGACCAAGTCTGTGAAGGTTTGGAAGTCGCTCAAGACTTACCACGAGTGATTGGACGAGGTCTGTGTGACCTTAGTTCAAGGAGAATACGGTGAGGACTTGGTGTCCCGAGCTGCATGCTCACGATCGGGTGTCCGGGACTGTGTGTCCTCGAGTTTAAATACTCGGCCGCTCCAACCAGACGTACAACCGAGACAACAGTTGGAACTGGTCTACCAAATCATTGTCTTCACCAACTCAACTGGTTCTATTTCCTCAACCCTTTCATTTCCTCATTCTTTGTGTTGAGTGTTTGTTCATATCTGTGTTTGAAGACTTTGATCAAGACTTTCTCAATTTCCTCGCTTTAATTTCTTGATCGGTTTGTCTTCATCTTGTGTTATCCTGTGATTACGCTTTACGTACTCTGTGTTTGTCTTCATTTCATCATGATGACCATGCGTGTATTCTGTTATGCTTACCGAGTACTTATTCATGCAAGTAATTCTTCGCTAAGGAATTTCCTCACCGGCAAATTCCTCAGTGAAGAATTCATAAAAATCGCCTATTCACCCCCCCTCTAGTCGATATAACGCACTTTCAGGTATGTGTTTTCGACCATTCCATTCCCAGAATGAGGTCGATATTGGACGTCTTCAGAACAATGGGGGAAACATGGAATTCCAGCCCTTCAATTTCAACAGGGACATTGAGACTAACCATGGTGGTTCGACATTGGTCCACAGGGGTGTGTACCACTAGCGGATTGTTCATTTTTTCGAACTTAAGGCCATGGATGGATGCAAAATCTTTTGATATGAATGAATGCGATGCTCCTAAATCGAATAAAACAGAAGCTGGTATTGAGTTAACAAGAAGAGTACCCAACACAGTAGCAGGCTGGTCTTGAGCTTCATTCAGATCAATGTGGTCGGCCTGACCACGACCATAAGGCTTGGCATTGTTGTTGCGGGGCTGTTTGTTACCACGGCCAGTTGGAGGAAGTGCAAGCTGGTATTGATTCTGAGAGCAGTCCCTGGCACGGTGACCTGGTTGACCAGACCTGAAGCATAGCCCATCATTGGGACAGGGAGCAGGAGCTCGGGGTGGTGCAGCTTGAAGTCTTGGCTGTCCAGACGGTGGAGGAGGCTGGCGAGATGCAGCAGCGGATTGTCTTGGTGCAGGGGCAGCTGGTGGATACATGCTGTGAGGGACCCATATCTTACGCTTCTGCGATGACGGGCCCGAAGATGAACACACATCACGGTTGCACCTGAGGGATCCGAGGTGTTCCTGCAGACCAGTTTCGACATGAATGGCCTTGTTCACCAAGGTGGCGAAATCAGCAAACATGCACGAGTAGCGCCGGTTTGATATCAGCTTGAAGTCCATCACGAAACTTTTCATGTTTACGTGCATCAGTGGCAATGTCATCTTCAGCATAGCGGGAAAGGTCAAGGAACTCCCGTTGATAGGCATCCACAGTCTTGTTGCCTTGGGTGAGGTTGCGAAGCTCGCGCTTCTTCCTGTCCATAATTCCCCGAGGAATGAAGCAGGCACGAAAAGCAGCTTGGAAATCCGGCCAAGTGATGACCGTTCCAGCAGGTAGTGAATGTCTGTGGCTGTCCCACCATTGAGCAGCAGGACCCTTCAGATAATATGTCGCCAAGGTGACATAGCTGGCAGGGGCTACACCAGCAGACTCTAGCTCGAAAGTGATGTCGCGGAGCCAGTCATCAGCATCAAGTGGCTGAGTTGAGCTGCGGTAGATGCTTGGGTTGAGATGTGCAAAGTCGTTCAGTGTCACAGTGGCTGGCTGTTGGTTCAAGTTGGGGCAAGGAAACTGAGCTATCACTCCTTCCACGAACTGGCGGTTTAGCTCAAACTGTTGGATCATACCAGCCATGTACTCAGGCGGTGGTGGGGCGTTGCCACCACGACCACGACCAACGGGTCTAACCATCCTGCTAACATGCAACAGGGGTAGTTCAGCATGAAGAAATTTGCAAAGACAAGGAATAATTCACGATGAAACATGCATACTAAAAGAAGTTCGATGGATACTACATAGTAGCCAAACATGACATACAGATCCATACATAAGTTCGGTTACAAGCCATAAGTACGAGTTCAGAAAGGGACAGGTAGTCTAGACCAACTAGGCAGCGCGCAGGCATGTGGTGGAGGGATACAACAACGCGACATAGCGATAAGCTACATCAACGTCGGGGAAAACCTCTGAAGTCAGACAGCTGTCGGTGAAGGAAAGCATGGCGGTGCTCGAGGGAAGGAGGCTGTATGCCGTGGCGGCTCTGGTGTACCAGCTGATCTCCAGGCGGAAGAAGAGGTCCACGAGCAGGTGTATCACCCCCAACCTCAGGCCACACAAGACTTGGTGGCATCTCCGTCGTGCGCGGGTAAGTAATGAACGGAGGAAGAATCGCTGTTGTGCCTACTGGACGGATCTGTTCCAGAGTGTCGTAGTGGCATGCACGCGTGGCGTACAACTCAACAGTCAGAGCCCGAATAGTGCGGTCCAGAACCTCAATGTATCGAACCATATAATGAGGGTCGTAACAACGGCTCACGTACGGGGTACACACAGTAGTGTAGCGCCTAGTATCATCCCCAGCTGGTGGGTACGGGAAGTATCTGAACCCAGTCTCCTCCAAGCGTGGATGCTCTCTACGGAGGCTGGTGATAGCAACATAGGCAACCTCCTCAGATCGCCATCTCGTGAGTCACTCCAATACCCTCAAAGGTATGCAACTCGTGAGTGGAGTAGTTCTGCCGATCATAGATATCAACCTTAGCGTGATACGTCTCCTGGTTGAACTCGCGGTAGATCTCATACACGATCTGCGAGGATACCAAATGATATCCCAAATAGGTCAAGAGGTCGACCGAATGGCCAGGAACCCAGCGTGCCGACCGCCATGGTCTGGTGGACGATCTGCGTTGCGGGACGCATCTGAAATAAGGAAGTTCAAGGATGTCAAATGACGATGTGAGTATTATTCAAAATACAATTCAAAGGAATAGTTGTAGATAATCCAGCTCTCCGGGTGAATGTGATTACGAGATCCTAATGTTGGAGTTAGTAAAATCATTTAACCTGAGTAGAAGAGAGATCAGAATCCCAGAGTAAAGGTCGAGGAGTAAAAGATCCTAATACCACCCAATGGCGACGTGGGCCCGTAAGCCACACAGCCATGTTAGTAAATCAGTGTTTCAAAGACTAGACTCAACTTCGACCAAGGAGTTGGAAAGGGGGTTCCTACAGGCAGTCGGCTCTGATACCAACTTGTGACGCCCCCGATTCAATCGTACACTAATCATACACGCAAATGTGTATGATCAAGATCAAGGACTCACAAGAAGATATCACAACACAACTCTAGACACAAATTGAAATAATACAAGTTTCATATTATAAGCCAGGGCCTCGAGGGCTCGAATACAGAAGCTCGATACACAAGCGAGTCAGCGGAAGCAACAATATCTGAGTACAGACATAAGTTAAACAAGTTCTGCCTTAAGAAGGCTAGCACAAACGAAGCAACGATCAAAGAGGCAAGGCCTCCTACCTGTGACCTCCTAACTACTCCTAGTCGTCAGCGGGCTCAACGTAGTAGTAGCCACCCTCGAGATAGTAGTCGTAGTCGGCGGGGGTAGCATCTGACTCCTGGGGTCCACCATCTGGTTGCAACAACCAGAAAGAAGAAAGAAGGGGGAAAGGGGGAGCAAAGCAACCGTGAGTACTCATCCAAAGTACTCGCAAGCATCAGATCTATACTAAGTATGCATTGGTATCAAAGGGAAGGGTTGTATCTGTGGACTGAACTGCAGAATGCCAGAATAGAGGGGAAGGCCTAGCCTATTGAATACTAGCGTCTTCAAGCAGCTCCAAGCACCTTGCAGCATGTAGAAGAGTAAAGAATAGCAGTTTAATTAACAAGCATGTTGTAACATTAAGGCCCAGAGATCCTTCCTCGACTCCCTGGGACAAAGCAACCCCGGAGCCACATATCCATCACATGTCTCAAGTATCCATTTCTAGTTGTATAAGATCAGGATACAAGTCCATTACCGTGGACACGGCTATTAATAGATAAATCTTCCCTATAGGGGTGCACCACATTACCCAACACGCTCGATCACTCTGGTCGGACACACTTTTCTGGGTCAATGCTCGGCCTCGGAAGATCAACACGTCGTAGCCCTACCTAGGCTCAGTAGAGAGGTCCCCGTCGGTCTACATCCTAAGCACTCCGGGGTCTGGGCCCATCGCCCGTTGCACTCCGGATCGTTGTGTGCAAGGGGATACCAGCACCACCCGTGAAGTCGATGGCACGATCCGGCCCGGCCACAATGCTGAACTGGAAGTCTGACAAAGCTTGGTACGACATCGCTGACGCCGAGGCCCATAACTATTCTCGCGTGGTGGTTAGTGCGTAAAGGCCAATGGCCAATTCAAAACAAATACCCAAACCTGTTAGTGCATTAAGAATTAAACTAGTGACGGCTGTCGGGACAAGTCCGGAGCTATGACCCCTCCTGGGTGATACCGCTAAACAGCCAATCGCTACCGTCACATCGCACGGGTGCTCTCCGGGCCCGCCAGGCTTTCACAACGGTCTCAAGTAAAGTCAAGGTAACTGTGTGTCCAGACATCAAGGGGAAAACCCGAGGAATCACCCCCGGTGGATTCCACTCGATGTAATCATCAAGATGAACGTAAGAGGAACCACCCTCGAGGTTCACACTTGAGGGGTTGCACGACGGAGTCGTATCGGGAATGGTGAAGGAGGAACCACCCTCATTGACCACAACCGAATAGATACACTATAGAGATCTCATCAGGAGTGATGTATGAGGTTCCACCCTCGGCACTCGATGGTAACTCTACAGAGTCGAGCAACAAAAAGGGGCGTGATGTGATGTGAGGTGTCGAGCTCTGGTTGTTGATCACGTTGATCGAGTCATCAATGATGAAGCAGGGGCAACAAGGACAAGGTGAGGGTCACTGATGAATCACTATCCAACCTATACCAAGCAGTTTAGGATAAGTAGGTAAGGTACAACAACAGGTACAAAAGCAGGATATGCATCAGAATAGGAGCAATCAATTACAGTAGCAAAATCTAATGCAAGCATGAGAGAATGGAATGGGCGATATTGGGATGATCAAAGGTGGGGCTTGCACGGAAGTCTCCGAAAGGGAAGAAGGTTCGTTGTCGACGTAGTCGATCACAGGGGCATCAGCAGCGGTCTCGGGGTCTACCGGAGAGAAGAGGGGGAAGAAACAGTAAATGTAATGCAAACAGATGCAACACAGATGCATGACGGGGGTAACACGCAGGGCTAGGGGTGTTCTAACGCGGTGCTACATGATACCGGCGAAGGGGGATAACATCCGAAAAGTTTTCACGGAGTTAGGCATTTTCAGACAGACGAACCGGAGGGGAAAAGTTCGATGTTCGCTATAATTGGGGCACGTGACGGATGAACGGAGAGCGTATTCCGAATCGTCATATTTTTCTGAGCAACTTTCATGTATGAAACTTTTTCATCCAAGTTACGAATTATTTTCTATGATTTTCTAAAGTTTTAGCAATATTCTGAAATTATTAATAATTTGAAAATAAATGCTAAAATGCTAGATGCACTCCAAAGACAGGTACATGTAACTGTACTCCAATGGTCGATGTGTGGGCTGGGGTCCCGATTGACCACCAACATTTGACTGGTCAATAGGGGGTTGGGTCCCTCTATCATGCACACATTTATCTAACTACTAATTAAATTAACTAATCTAGTTCATTAGTTTAATTAAGATTAATTAATTAAGTTAGTTAAGCGTTTAACTAATTAAATAATTGTTTTTATTAATATATTTTTTACATTTCTTTTTTATCTAAGCAGGGGCGTGGGGCCCTTTGGTCAGTGGCACAGGGGCTAGCCGGGGCGGGTTATTGGGCGCGGTTGCCCGTGCCCAAGGGGCCCTATGCCTAGGCGCGGGGCGAGGCCAACAGCGACGGGGGAGGCTGCCGGGTGTCGCGGCGAGGTCGGTGAGTCGGGGATGACGCAGGAGGCTGCAGACCGGCAACGACAATGGCGGCGGCGGCGGAGACAAGGCAGGCGGCAACAGAAGAGCAGATGCAAGGGAGGCGCAGGCGGCACGGTGGCAAGCGGCTAGCGCGGTCGGGCGGAAGGCGAGCAGTGGTAGGAGCAGCAAGCCGCAACGGGTAGCAGCGGCAACAGCGGGTAGCGTCGGGGCGCGCGAGTGGCGGAGGCTGCAAGCAGCAGCGAGGAGCAGGGGCTCGACTCGGTCGTGCGTGGAAGCGCATCACGCCCAGGCAGGCGAGGCCTGGGGCTCGCGGGCGCACGCGTGGAGGTGGGTGTGACGCGCGGCAGGCGGCGTGGAGTCGGGTGTCGAGGCGATGTGGGGCACACGGAGTGAGCCTGGGGAGGAGGCCAGCACGGGCAGTCTTTGGCGAAGTCGACGAAACACGCCGCCGGTGGCATCGACAGAGAAGGAAGCGGCAGCGGGAAGCGGGCTGCACGGCGCGGCCGATCGCGGCAGCAACAGCACGGGCGAAGGGGCCATCGGTAGCGGAGGGGGGCAACGGCGCGCTGGAAGCCGGGCGTGTCCGACGCGAGCGGCCTACAACGACGGGAGGAAAATGAGAGGGGGAAATGGAGGAGGGGGCCTCACCGGGCCCTGCAGGTGTGCAAAAGCGTGCGCGAGGAGGAGTCGTGGAAGCACCGGGGATCGACGTGGCCGTCATGGAGGCGGTTGGGGACGGGGCGACGACGGCGATCGTCGGCTCCAGTCATCGGCCTCGGGGCCGCGGGCGTCCAGATCGGGAAACGGGGGCACGATGGAGAGGGGGAAAGTGGCTAGGGGTCGCCGGGGGAGGGGGAGCCGGCCCTATTTTTATTTTTAGGCGGGGTACACCTGCGGATGGCCGCCACGGCGTCGGTCGGTGTCGTGGCGGGCATCGGCCATGCCCATGATCCCCCCTTTGAACATGGAAGGGGAGGCACGGCGCTGGTGGGCCGGCTTGGCTCGGCCTGTGCGGCCAGCTGGTCCAATTGGCCCAGGTGGGAGGGGGACTTTTTTTTACTTTTGTTTGTGTTTTTCTTTTCTGTTCATTTTTCTTTACTGTTTTTATTTTACTATTAGCATATTTTAGTTTTGTAAAAATATGAGACCAACATCTAAATTAATGTTTTAGTTTAATCCTCTTTCACAAACAGTTCTAGTCCCAAATAAAATTGTCTCTAATTTTATAAATTAGAAAGGCATTTAATTAATTATGAATGCCACTGTTTTAATTATTCTAAGGCATTTAAACCTTTTATAAAAACATGGTTTCTCCACCAATAATATTTATGAATTATTATTCACAGTTCACACATTTTAGTTTTGATATTTGAAAACTTTTATTTTTGGCGCTAATTTAAATTTGAAATTGAACCGATTTGAATCTAAGCGAGATTTGCAACAGTAACAGCAATGACGTGGCATCATTAGCAGAGAATTACTGTAGCTTAATTATCCAGGCGTTACACATACTAACAATGTGAAAATCACATCACATAAAAACATATTAAAATTTCCATGGCAATAATGGAGAATGTGAAAATCAACAACTACTAACAAATTTGCTGTTCTTATAGAAACATGGAAAAACTGCCATGGATACACACAAATGTTAAGTTGACATGTTGTTTGATGAGTGATATTTTTACACTCATTCACTCTTAGTTTAAATCAATATATTCCATTTAAACCGAGATATCCACTCCTATATTGCTACTAATGACTAATGAATGCAAAGGATTCCACAAATCATCTCTTTGATGTGTTTCCACAGGAAATGGGCTAAAAAGAGAAGAAGTCACGTGTGAACATGAAAAGGAATGGAAATGAAGAAATAAGAAATCAACAGGAGGCGCACCAGAAGAAACAACACAAAAGACGGTGTTCCAAATAGCGTGGATTTCGAGGCAGATCATGCACCCGAACAACTTTTATAAAGGGGCCCCCATCAAAATGTCAACAGAACATCGTCGAAGAAGCCATAATAGAATTATCGGCATCCCCTATCATGATGATGTCCGTCGCCATTTCCATCTCCATATCCACCATCACCATCATAGTCCAACTCCCACTAGTTTATACTTGTAGTCGTGCATGGCACAAGGTAGCCATTGTAAGACATATTTGCAATCAATAAGTCTTCAAGGTGTGTTCTTCAATGTTTTCTTCTTGCGATATGATCTCCATGTGTAAGTAGTTCGGTAAGGTATGGGTTGAGACATAGGCCTTGCAACCCTCTGTATTTGTTGTTGGCATCAATGGAAGGGCTTTGAATTACCATCCCATATGTGTGAAATAAATTGTTCCATAGATGTCTCTTGTCTTGTCCGCGATCTTCATCCCTGCAGGTACCCAAGATCATGGAGATCGAGCAACGGTGAGGCTAATGATGGCTTGAGAATTTGTGATGTTTACTAGTGATTCTTGCTTGGTTTTCACTAGATTTTTTTTACTCTTTGGATATTACTAACACTGATCCCTCAAAATATAAGAAAATAATTTTCCCGATGTTTGGCAGGAAATATCATTTATGAAAGGAAACTAAGGAGGATTGCTAAAAATCAAGCAAAATGGAGCAACTTTCATGAAGAGACTCAAGTCATCAGGTGCACCAGATCAAAACACGACGTTCCATACGACCGCAAGCGCTCGTATGAGCAGTCGTATGGAGTGCCAATAGCTTCTAGACATCAATACAAGACACTTTCGTGAAGGCGCAGGGGGGTAGAGAACCCTAGCCGCCGCCACCACAACCAGAACAGGGGAAGGAGGGATCCGGAGAACCTTTAGAGCTTCTTCTTAGTTTTGGTCCTTTCATCTCCATCATCATCATCACCCCCTTCACTATTCTAAGAGGAATTCCAATTTATGAGAATAACTTTAACTCTATTTAATCTTATCTGGAAATCAAGACAATTTGAATCATTGATTTCATATTTTTGTGGATCTTTCCGGTATTATCGATATGATTTTCATGGGTTTTATCTATGTTGTGATTGATTCCCCTCTTATGATGTGTGAGTAATTCACTATAAGCGTGGGAGATGTAGGTGAGTGGGAAGATTCATCAGTACCTATTCTATATGTCATTATTTGCACTCGTAGTAGTATGATTTGTCTAGTATGTTGTTATACTGTGGTGAACTCTATGTGTGTTGTCTAATTTAAGGGAGCAGGCAACATGATCTCAACACCTACACAGGTAACACATATTGTTTATGAAATCTATGACCTTTGATGTGACAGGTGGAGATATCTATGAGGACTGAATATAATATGAGATAACAGTGATCCATTAAACTCAATGCTTGGTTCCGGCCTAAGGACCTTGATTGTGGAAACGACCACTTTGTGGCAACGGTGAAGTAGGACAATAGAACGAAATATAATCCCATGTAACAGATAAGGGCCGCGGCCGCCGTGGATGTCGTCGCCTTCAGTTGTCGCCCTCGTCATCCTCGTCGCTCGTGAGGTTGATTGTAACCCCTCACATGAGGTATCTCTCCACCATGAATAACAAAAGCAAGCAAGATGTAGGGTCTACAGAGGCTCGAACCTATGTAAAACCTTTGTGCGACCTCCGATCTGGATCTTGCAGCTGCGCTTAGACCCTTACCAAGGGATCTGATGATATTTTGCACCATCGGGCACCTCCTCTCCTTGAGCAGTGGTGACGCATCGAACGTTTAACCCTTGCTTGGAACCTATCATGGTGTGTGGCACGGTAATAGGAGGTAGCTAGGTAGGATCAAGGAGTGATGATTGGACGTTCATTCCCGGGCTTGCCGTAGGAAGACACCTGCCCCGCGTTTAATGTGGTAGGTGTAGTAACCCTGCTGTAACTTTGATATCTCCGATGTCGTGTCTAGCTAACCTCTTGGAATATAAAATGAGGCCCAAGCTACGGTATTGTGGGAGAGGAACTAGGTCCAAATCTATAGGATTAGATAGGAGAAGAATATGCCAGCTCCCTTCCTGGGACTTACAACACCACTCATATTGTACTCATCCACCAAACAAACAGGAGCGGTGTATTACGCACAATGCGGTGCGAACCTGGCTAAAAAGTCTCCTCGTCTCCACATCCTCCATCAACTCAAGGTTGAGGTTATATCTATGTTTGCCACACCACCTCTAAACAAAAAAAGGGTGCAGTCTCGTACTCCCTTGTGTTGCAAGTGCCCTCGAGCACGTACCCCACAATAAGCATAATGTGTATCAACAATTATACCCAATCTCAGCTCATGTCTTTAATCTTCGTATCTCAGTCACGGATCTCCATGCTCTTCTCACAACTGACATTCCATCTAGCTAGTGTCTTGACCGTAACACCCCACTTCGCCGATCCCCTGCCGTGGGGAAAAGCTCAATAGTTGCAGCACACTTACTGTTTTGAAGCATATGACAGAAGTAACACGGTCGTGAAAGTCCGATCCTCTCGAACATGCCCTCCAGTAGAACATTTCTTGAAATATGTATCATCTCCATGCGAGTTCCTTCTTCAAGAACTATTATGTTAGAAAGAACCGACTACACAAGACAACCACCCTATAAGGCCACTTCCATGAACTTTAGACAACTCTCATATATTGAATGATGGCTCCCCAATGATCTTACCACCCCCCACCGAGCAAGGGAGATGAACCCGCATGCCCACGCACGGGCCGTACCAGGAAGAAAATCAATTAGTTTCTCACCAGATTCCGACCGACGCGCGCTAAACCCGCCTCCATTCCTCACCGAGACACACACATTCGATGGGCCTCTCTTAGCCACACCAAGCAGCACCCGCCAGCAGAACCACCCCCATCTTCCATGTCATGGCGATCGTTCCCACCCCGACCTGTGCTCGGCGAGAGAAAGGAGACCGCGACGAGAGAGAATTATGAGAACACCTAGAATGGCTCAAGCAGGACTATGTTGGCAGCCGCGAACAGGGCGACCCCGCCTCGCCCAGCATGCGCGAACGAGCGCGCGAACTGGCGCACACGGGCGTGACTGAAAACACGATAGAGAGGTGGCCCCGACCGCGCCCGCCACCCACACATAATGGACCCCCGAGTATAACGTCCAGGTGCGGGGCATCCGTGGAGATCGGACGGCGTGGTGGAGCACGTCAGGGAGCCAACCGCGCGAGCCTAGTGTGCAACAGAGGGCACTCTCTCGTGGCCAAGCTCCTAGAAGGAAGGTACTCCAGCATCCTTTAGAGGAGTAATGACATGGGGTTGAATCGGGATGAGGACGAATCAGATTCTACGAATGTTTTTGTCAAGCAGAGGGCGTGGCACTTGCTTCCGGACCTCCCTTTATGCGGATGACGCGGCTGTTTTTGTCAAGCCTTTAAAGGAGGATGTTTTGAACCTTGCAACCATCCTGTATTGCTTTGGTCGGGCCACGGGATTATGCACAAACTTCCAGAAAAGCTCTGTCGTCCCCATAAGATGTGGGTGTTGGGGAACATTGCAGAAAATAAAATTTTTTCTACGGTTTCACCAAGATCCATCTATGAGTTCATCTAGCAACGAGTGATAGAAGTGCATCTACATACCTTTGTAGATCACGAGCGGAAGCGTTCAAGAGAACGGGGTTGAAGGAGTCGTACTCGTCGTGATCCAAATCACCGATGACCAAGTGCCGAATGGACAGCACCTCCGCGTTCAACACACGTACGGAGCGGATGACGTCTCCCGCACCTTGATCCAGCAAGGAGGAGGGAGAGGTTGAAGAAGATCCAGCAGCACGACGGCGTGGTGGTGGAAGCAGCGGGATTCCAGCAGGGCTTCGCCAAGCGCTACTGGAGGAGGAAGAGGTGTCACGTGAGGGAGAGGGAGGCGCCAGGCTTAGGGGTGCGGCTGCCCTCCTCCCTCCACTATATATAGGGGCTAGGGAGGGCGCATGCCCCCTTGGAGATCCCATCTAGAGGGGGGGGGCGGCCCCCGGGGCAACGGACCCCTTAGGGTTTCCAACCAGGGGGGGGGGGCGCATGCCCCCTAGGGGGAGGCAACGACCCCCTAGGGTTTCGAACCCTAGGCGCCTTGGGCCCTTGGGTGGGGCACACAAGCCCACTAGGGTCTGGTTTCCACGCCACTTCAGCCCATGGGGCCCTCCGGGATAGGTGGCCCCACCCGATGGACCCCCGGGACCCTTCCGGTGGTCCCGGTACAATACCGGTGACCCTCGAAACTTTCCCGGTGGCCGAAACTGGACTTCCTATATATAAATCTTTACCTCTGGACCATTCCGGAACTCCTCGTGACGTCCGGGATCTCATCCGCGACTCCAAACAACTTTCGGGTTACCGCATACTAATATCTCTACAACCCTAGCGTCACCGAACCTTAAGTGTGTAGACCCTATGGGTTCGGGAGACACGCAGACATGACCGAGACGGCTCTCCGGTCAATAACCAACAACGGGATCTGGATACCCATGTTGGCTCCCACATGCTCCTCGATGATCTCATCGGATGAACCACGATGTCAAGGATTCAAGCAACCCCGTATACAATTCCCTTTGTCAATCGGTACGTTACTTGCCCGAGATTCGATCATCGGTATCCCAATACCTCGCTCAATCTCGCTATCGCAAGTCACTTTACTCAGACCGTAATGCATGATCCCGTGACCGGACACTTGGTCACATTGAGCTCATTATGATGATGCATTACCGAGTGGGCCCAAAGATACCTCTCCGTCATACGGAGTGACAAATCGATCTCGATCCGTGTCAACCCAATGTACACTTTCGGAGGTACCGTAGTGCACCTTTATAGTCACCCGATTACGTTGTGACGTTTGGTACACCCAAAGCACTCCTACGGTATCCGGAGTTACGATCTCATGGTCTAAGGAAAAGATACTTGACATTGGAAAAAGCTCTAGCAAACGAACTACACGATCTTGTGCTATGCTTAGGATTGGGTCTTGTCCATCACATCATTCTCCTAATGATGTGATCCCGTTATCAATGACATCCAATGTCCATAGTCAGAAACCATGACTATCTGTTGATCAACGAGCTAGTCAACTAGAGGCTCACTAGGGACATATTGTGGTCTATGTATTCACACGTGTATTACGATTTCGGATAATACAATTATAGCATGAATAAAAGACAATTATCATGAACAAGGAAATATAATAATAATCTTTTTATTATTGCCTCTAGGGCATATTTCCAACAGTCACCCACTTGCACTAGAGTCAATAATCTAGTTACATTGTGATGAATCGAACACCCATAGAGTTCTGGTGTTGATCATGTTTTGCTTTCATGGAAGAGGTTTAGTCAACGGATCTGCGACATTCAGATCTGTATGCACTTTGCAAATTTCTATGTCTCCATCTTGAACATTTTCACGAATGGAGTTGAAGGCGACGCTTGATGTGCCTGGTCTTCTTGTGAAACCAGGCTCCTTGGCAAGTGCAATAGCTCCAAAGTGTTGTCACAGAAGAGTTTGATCGGCCCCGACGCATTGGGTATGACTCTAGGTCGGTGATGAACTCCTTCACCAAACTTGCTTCATGCGCTGCCTCCGAGGCTGCCATGTACTCCGCTTCACATGTAGATCCCGCCACGACGCTCGCTTGCAGCTGCACCACCATCGCTCCACCATTCAACATATACATGTATCCGGTTTGTGACTTAGAGTCATCCAGATCGTGTCGAAGCTAGCGCCGACGTAACCCTTTAAGACGAGCTCTTCATCACCTCCATAAACGAGAAACATGTCCTTAGTCCTTTCGTGTACTTCAGGATATTCTTGACCGATGTCCGGTGTTCCTTGTCGGGATTACTTTGGTACCTTCCTACCAAACTTACGGCAAGGTTTACATCAGTCTGGTACACGACATGGCATACATAATAGACCCTATGGCTGATGCATGGGATGACACTCATCTCTTCTATATCTTCTGCCGTGGTCGGACATTGAGCCGAGCTCAATTCCACACCTTGTAATCTGTGCAAGAACCCTTTCTTGGACTGATCCATTTTGAACTTCTTCAATATCTTATCAAGGTATGTGCTTTGTGAAAGACCTATGAGGCGTCTTGATCTATCCCTATAGATCTTGATGCCTAATATGTAAGCAGCTTCTCCAAGGTCCTTCATTGAAAAACTCTTATTCAAGTAGGCCTTAATGTTGTCCAAAAGTTCTATATCATTTCCCATCAAAAGTATGTCATCTACATATAATATGAGAAATGCTATAGAGCTCCCACTCACTTTCTTGTAAACGCAGGCTTCTCCATAAGTCTGCATAAACCCAAACGCTTTGATCATCTCATCAAAACAAATGTTCCAACTCCGAGATGCTTGCACCAGCCCATAAATGGATCGCTGGAGCTTGCATACCTTGTTAGCATTCTTAGGGTCGACAAAACCTTCCGGCATCATCATATATAGTTCTTCCTTAAGATAGCCGTTAAGGAATGCCGTTTTGACGTCCATTTGACATATCTCATAATCATAGTATGCGGCAATTGCTAACATGATTCAGACGGACTTCAGCTTCGCTACGGGAGAGAAAGTCTCATCGTAGTCAACCCCTTGAACTTGCCGATAACCCTTAGCGACAAGTCGAGCTTTATAGATGGTAATATTACCATCCGCGTCCGTCTTCTTCTTAAAGATTCATTTGTTTTCTATCGCCGCCGATCATCGGCAAGTCTGTCAAAGTCCATACTTTGTTTTCATACATGGATCCTATCTCGGATTGCATGGCTTCAAGCCATTTGTTGGAATCTGGGCCCGCCATCGCTTCTTCATAGTTCAAGGTTCACCGTTGTCTAACAACATGATTTCCGTGACAGGGTTGCCATACCACTCTGGTGTGGAACGTGTCCTTGTGGACCCACGAAGTTCAAGAGCAACTTGATCCGAAGTACCTTGATCATCATCATTAATTTCCTCTCCAAGAGGGTGTAGGCACCACAGGAACATTTTCCCGAGCTGCACTACTTTCGGTTCAAGAGGTAGTACTTCATCGAGTTCTACTTTCCTCCCACTTACTCCTTTCGAGAGAAACTCTTTTTCCAGAAAGGATCCGTTCTTGGCAACAAAGATCTTGCCTTCGGATCTAAGGTAGAAGGCATACCCAATAGTTTCCTTAGGGTATCCTATGAAGACGCACTTTTCCAACTTGGGTTCAAGCTTTTCAGGTTGAAGTTTCTTGACATATGCATCGCATCCCCAAACTTTTAGAAACGACAGCTTAGGTTTCTTCCCAAACCATAATTCATACGGTGTCGTCTCAACGGATTTAGACGGTGCCCTATTTAAAGTGAATGTAGCTGTCTCTAGAGCGTATCCCCAAAATGATAGCGGCAAATCAGTAAGAGACATCATAGATCGTACCATATCCAATAGAGTGCGGTTACGACGTTCGGACACACCGTTACGCTGAGGTGTTCCAGGCGGCGTGAGTTGTGAAACGATTCCACATTTGCTTAAGTGTGTACCAAATTTGTGACTTAAATATTCTCCTCCACGATCTGATTGTAAGAACTTTATTTTTCGGTCACGTTGATTCTCTACCTCATTCTGAAATTCCTTGAATTTTTCAAAGGTCTCAGACTTGTGTTTCATCAAGTAGACATACCCATATCTACTCAAGTCATCAGTGAGAGTGAGAACATAACGATATCCTCCGCGAGCCTCAACGCTCATTGTACCGCACACATCGGTATATATGATTTCCAATAAGTTGGTTGCTCGCTCCATTGTTCCGGAGAACGGAGTCTTGGTCATTTTGCCCATAAGGCATGGTTCGCATGTGTCAAATGATTCATAGTCGAGAGACTCTAAAAGTCCATCAGTATGGAGATTCTTCATGCGCTTGACACCAATGTGACCAAGGCGGCAGTGCCACAAGTATGTGGGACTATCGTTATCAACTTTACATCTTTTGGTATTCACACTATGAATATGTGTAACATTACGCTCGAGATTCATTAAGAATAAACCATTGACCATCGGAGCATGACCATAAAACATATCTCTCATATAAATAGAACAACCATTATTCTCGGATTTAAATGAGTAGCCATCTCAGATTAAACGAAATCCTCGATACAATGTTCATGCTCAAACTTGGCACTAAATAACAATTATTGAGGTTTAAAACTAATCCTGTAGGTAAATGTAAAGGTAGCGTGCGACGGGCGATCACATCGACCTTGGAACCATTCCCGACGCGCATCGTCACCTCGCCCTTCGCCAGCCTCCGCTTATTCCGCAGCCTCTGCTGTGAGTTACATATATGAGCAACGACACCGGTATCAAATACCGGGAGTTACTACGTAGCATCGTAAGGTACACATCGATTACATGTATATCAAATATACCTTTAGTGTTGCCGGCCTTCTTATGCGCTAAGCATTTGGGGTAGTTCCGCTTCTAGTGACCCTTCCTTTGCAATAAAAGCACTTTCACCTCGTGCTTGGGTCCATTCTTTAACTTCTTCCGACAAGCTGGCTTATCGGCGCTGCAACATCCTTGCCGTCCTTCTTGAAGTTATTCTTACTCTTGCCCTTCTTGAACTTAGTGGTTTTATTGACCATCAACACTTGATGTTCCTTCTTGATTTCTACCTCTGCGACTTCAAAGATTGAAAATACTTCAGGAATAGTTTTCACCATCCCCGCATATTGTAGTTCATCACAAAGCTCTTGTAGCTCGGTGGGAGCGGCGAAGGATTCTGTCAATGACCGCCTCGTCCGGAGGTTAATGTCCAGCTGGACAGGCGGTTGTGCAACCCGGACATTTTGAGTATGTGCTCCTTGTGAACTATTTTCCTCCATCGTACAACTATAGAACTTGTCGGAGACTTCATATCTCGACCGGGCATGAGCTTGGAAAACCATTTTCAGCTCCTCGAACATCTCATATGCTCCGTGTTGCTCAAAACGCTTTTGGAGCCCGGTTCTAAGCTGTAAAGCATGCCGACATCGAACGAGGGAGTAATCATCAAGACGTGATCGCCAAGCGTTCCTAACGTCTTGGTTCTGCAGGATGGGTGTTTCACCTAGCGGTGCTTCTAGGACATATTGTTTCTTGGCAGCTATGAGGATGATCCTCGTGTTCGGACCCAGTCCGAATAGTTGCTGCCATCATCTTTCAGCTTGGTTTTCTCTAGGAACGCGTTGAAGTTCATGGTGACATGAGCGTTGGCCATTTGATCTACAAGACATTTTGCAAAGATTTTAGACTAATGTTCATGATAATTAAGTTCATCTAATCAAATTATATAATGAACTCCCACTCAGATTTGACATCTCTCTAGTCATCTAAGTGTTACATGATCCGAGTTGACTAGGCCGTGTCCGATCATCACGTGAGACGGACTAGCCATCGTCGGTGAACATCTCCATGTTGATCGTATCTTCTATACGACTCATGTTCGACCTTTCGGTCTCTTGTGTTCCGAGGCCATATGCATACATGCTAGGCTCGTCAAGTTAACCTAAGTGTTTTGCATGTGTAGAACTGTCTTACACCCATTGTACGTGAACGTAGGAATCTATCACACCCGATCATCACGTGGTGCTTAGAAACGACGAACTGTAGCAACGGCGCACAGTTAGGGAGAACACTTTCTTGAAATTATTATAAGGGGTCATCTTATTTACTACCATCGTTCTAAGTAAACAAGATGCATAAACATAATAAACACCACATGCAATTATATAGTAATGACATGATATGGCCAATATCATATAGCTCCTTTGATCTCCATCTTCGGGGTTCCATGATCATCTTGTCACCAGCATGACACCATGATCTCCATCATCATGATCTCCATCATCGTGTCTCCATGAAGTTGCTCGCCAACTATTACTTCTACTACTATAGCTAACGGTTTAGCGATAAAGCAAAGTAATTACATGGCGTTGAATCAATGACACGCAGGTCATACAATAATTAAGACAACTCCTATGGCTCCTGCCGGTTGTCATACTCATCGACATGCAAGTCGTGCTTCCTATTACAAGAACATGATCTCATACATCACAATATATCATTCATCATTCATCACAACTTTTGGCCATATCACATCACAATGCAATTGCTGCAAAAACAAGTTAGACGTCATCTAATTGTTGTTGCATCTTTTACGTGGCTGCAATAGGGTTCTAGCAAGAACATTTTCTTACCTATGAAAAAGCCACAACGTGATTTGTCAACTTCTATTTACCCTTCATAAGGACCCTTTTCATCGAATCCGCTCCAACTAAAGTGGGAGAGACAGACACCCGCTTAGCCACCTTATGCAACTAGTGCATGTCGATCGGTGGAACACATCTCACGTAAGCGCACGTGTAAGGTCGGTCCGGCCGCTTCATCCCACAATACCGCTGAAGCAAAATAAGACTAGTAGCGGCAAGAAAGTTGACAACATCTACGCCCACAACAAATTGTGTTCTACTCGTGCAATAGAGAACTACATAGACCTAGCTCATGATGCCACTGTTGGGGAACGCGTTGCGAAAATAAAATTTTCCTACGGTTTCACCAAGATCCATCTATGAGTTCATCTAGCAACGAGTGATAGGAGTGCATCTACATACCTTTGTAGATCACGAGCGGAAGCGTTCAAGAGAACGGGGGGTTGAAGGAGTCGTACTAAATGCGTGATCCAAATCACCGATGACCAAGTGCCGAACGGACAGCATCTCCGCGTTCAACACACGACGAGCGGATGACGTCTCCGCACCTTGATCCAGCAAGGAGGAGGGAGAGGTTGAAGAAGATCCAGCAGCACGACGGCGTGGTGGTGGAAGCAGCGGGATTCCAGCAGGGCTTCACCAAGCGCTACTGGAGGAGGAAGAGGTGTCACGGGAGGGAGAGGGAGGCGCCAGGGCTTAGGGTGCGGCTGCCCTCCCTCCCCTCCACTATATATAGGGGCTAGGGGGCGCATGCCCCCTTGGAGATCCCATCTAGAGGGGGGCCCGGGGCAACGGCCCCCTTAGGGTTTCCAACCAGGGGGGGGGGGACGCATGCCCCCTTGGGGGAGGCAACGGCCCCCTAGGGTTTCCAACCCTAGGCGCCTTGGGCCCTTGGGTGGGGCGCACCAGCCCACCAGGGTCTAGTTCCCACGCCAGTTCAGCCCATGGGGCCCTCCGGGATAGGTGGCCCCACCCGGTGGACCCCCGGGACCCTTCCGGTGGTCCCGGTACAATATCGGTGACCCCCGAAACTTTCCCGGTGGCCGAAACTGGACTTCCTATATATAAATCTTTACCTCCGGACCATTCCGGAACTCCTCGTGACGTCCGAGATCTCATCCGGGACTCCGAACAACTTTCGGGTTACCGCATACTAATATCTCTACAACCCTAGCGTCACCGAACCTTAAGTGTGTAGACCCTACGGGTTCGGGAGACACGCAGACATGACCGAGACGGCTCTCCGATCAATAACCAACAGCGGGATCTGGATACCCATGTTGGCTCCCACATGCTCCTCGATGATCTCATCGGATGAACCACGATGTCGAGGATTCAAGCAACCCCGTATACAATTCCCTTTGTCAATCGATACGTTACTTGCCCGAGATTCGATCGTCGGTATCCCAATACCTCGTTCAATCTCGTTACCGGCAAGTCATTTTACTCGTACCGTAATGCATGATCCCGTGACCAGACACTTGGTCACATTGAGCTCATTATGATGATGCATTACCGAGTGGGCCAAGAGATACCTCTCCGTCATACGGAGTGAAAAATCCCAGTCTCGATCCATGTCAACCCAACAGACACTTTACGAGGTACTGTAGTGCACCTTTATAGTCACCCGATTACGTTGTGACGTTTGGTACACCCAAAGCACTCCTACGGTATCCGGGAGTTACACGATCTCATGGTCTAAGGAAAAGATACTTGACATTGGAAAAAGCTCTAGCAAACGAACTACACGATCTTGTGTTATGCTTAGGATTGGGTCTTGTCCATCACATCATTCTCCTAATGATGTGATCCCGTTATCAATGACATCCAATGTCCATAGTCAGAAACCATGACTATCTGTTGATCAACGAGCTAGTCAACTAGAGGCTCACTAGGGACATATTGTGGTCTATGTATTCACACGTGTATTACGATTTTCGGATAATACAATTATAGCATGAATAAAAGACAATTATCATGAACAAGGAAATATAATAATAATCCTTTTATTATTGCCTCTAGGGCATATTTCCAACAGTGGGAGCTTGAACTTGGACGAGATCCTCCATGAGCTTCCGGCCTCCCGAGCCTCTTTCCCGGTGAAATATTTGGGCCTTCCTCTCTCCGTGTGGCAGCTCAAGAGGGTCGACTGCCAATACCTTGAGGACAAGGTCGCAGGCAACCTTGTCTCTTGGGAAGGTGGGAATATCACCACAAAGGGTCGGTGCGTTCTTGTCAAATTAGTGCTCACCTCGCAGGTGATCTTTCACGCCACTTCCCTCACCATCCCGCCTGGCACGCTTGCTAGCATCAACAAGATTGAGAGAGCTTTCCTCTGGTCTGGGACGGACAAGACGACCGGAGCCAAGTGTAAGGTCAATTGGGAGACAGTGTGCCGCCCCAAGGATCTAGGGGGCCTTGGTGTGCTTCATCTTGGGAAATTTTCCCGTGCACTAAGATTACGATGGTCGTGGTATGAGTGGAATGACTCCCATCGGATGTGGGTGGGAATGGGAAATCCCTGTGACGAAGACGACATGGACCTCTTCTATGCTTCGACCACTATCACTATTGGCAATGGGGCTATTGCGCCTTTTTGGGACTCCCCTTGGTTATTTGGTAGGAAACTAAAAGATGTGGTGTCGGTGTCAAAACCGGCGGATCTCGGGTAGGGGGTCCCGAACTATGCGTCTAGGCGGATGGTAACAGGAGACAAGGGACACGATGTTTTTACCCAGGTTCGGGCCCTCTCGATGGAGGTAATACCCTACTCACCTTGATTAATATTGATGATATGGGTAGTATAAGAGTAGATCTACCACGAGATCAAGGAGGCTAAACCCTAGAAGCTAGCCTATGGTATGATTGTTGTTTGTCCTATGGACTAAAACCCTCCGGTTTATATAGACACGGATAGGTTAGGGTTACATGTAGTCGGTTACAATGGTAGGAGATCTACATATCCGTATCGCCAAGCTTGCCTTCCACGCCAAGGAATGTCCCATCCGGACACGGGACGAAGTCTTCAATCTTGTATCTTCATAGTCTTGGAGTCCGGCCGTGACGATAGTCCGGCTATCCGGACACCCCCTAGTCCGGACTCCTCAAGAGCCCCTGAACCAGGCTTCAATGACGACGAGTCCGGTGCGCATATTTTCTTCGGCATTGCAAGGCGGGTTCCTCCTCCGAATACTTCATAGAAGGCTTTGAACACAAGGATAGTATCCGTCTCTGCAAAACAAGTTCCACATAACACCGTAGAGAGAATAATTTTTGCACAGGTCTGCTGACGTATTTCGCGGCGTGACATCACACCACGGCCTGGCCTTTATATGAATCGTTTTTTTTACCGTTTCACCTTAGCGCGTTTAGCGAGGCGGTTTCCTTGGCACGTCTTATCAAAGCATAGATCATGCCCCCTTATTCCGGATTCTCATCAATACGGACGTGGGTAACGCAACCATGCCCGTTGGCACGCCTCCTCTATCGAAGGCGAGTCCTAATCGACCACGGGGTGGGCTCTTGGTATTCAACCTCTTTATAACGAGACCAAGGCCCTCCTCTTTTTACACCCTCCATCGAGTTCGCCCTGCGCTTCGAGTTCCAACACCCAAAGCTTCAGATTTAGGCGCTTCGGACCTTCGACGATGTCCGGCCCCGACCAGAACGGCCGATGCATGTCTTCCTCCGTCACAGAAGAAGATGTGGTAAAGCTGCGAGATGCCAGGTATCTAACCGGCGAGATCTCGCATAGGTTGCCTGCTCCAGGGCAGGTCATTCCCACTCCCGAGCCCGGCGAGAACGTGGTGTTCGTGTCCCACTTCCTTGAGGTTTAGGCTTCCCGACTGATCCCTTTGTGCGGGGGCTCATGTTTTATTATGGGCTTGACTTCCACGACTTGAATCCGGAGTCCATCCTCCATATCTCGCCATTCATTGTCGTATGTGAGGCCTTCCTCCATATTACCCCCTACTTTGGATTGTGGCTCAAGACCTTCAAGGTGGAGCCAAAGATGATCGAGGGGCAACAAGCAGAGTGCGGAGGGGAGGTCATAAGCAAATGTGCTGATGCTCCGTGGCCCGAGGGCTCTTTTCAAGAGGAGCTTGGTTTGTGGCAGCAGGAGTGGTTTTATATCACCGCTCGGGGGGCACCAAATGGGCGGCGCCCCCGCCTTCGCCAGGTCCACCACAGCGGCTGGTATCATGGGTCAACAAGGGGCTCGACTGGGGCCGTCCAAGGGCGTTCCCTTGCTGCAGGCCGTATTCGAGACCTCCGTGAAGGAGGGATCAATCTGGTCGCGATGGCACAGGTTATGGTGATCCGGCGCCTTCAGCCCTGCAAGCGTCGCCCCCTCCGCCTGTGGGAATTCAATCCGGAGGGACCACGAGCTCTCCAAAATTTTATGGGCACGACGCCCGTGGAGATGTATAAACTGTTCTTCGGATCACAAGAGAAGTGTCCGGACTTGAGCGAGGACGCAGGACTAAGCTGCAATCGGCCAGATACTCAAGTAAGTAGTCCTGTAACCGGACAAGCTGTTCATTCCTTTATTTTATATATATGCCCTTTAAAGGAGCCGTTTCTTGAACAGGAGTGGATAGCCAAGGCAAAGTTAATAAGGTGTCCGGCTCCCTCCCGGAGACCACGTGGATCCCATCTTGACCAAGATGTTGAAGGTCGCCTTTTGAAGAAGGCGAAGGGGGAGCGGGAAGCAAGCGCCTCTGAAGGAGGCTATCAAGGAAGGAGGGATTAAGAGTCCCACCTTACGAGGAGAGAAGAGGACCGCCTGGAAGATCCGGAGGTCAAGGCCTCAAAGAGGGAAAGGAATCTTGGCAGAGAGTCCGTGGGAAGTAACCCAGCCGCATTATTTCCCGAGGATCAGCCCTCCAAATGAGCCGTAAGTAAAGAAGGGGTCTTGTAAATAAGGAACATCCCTGTATTTATTCATGAAGATAACCGAAATTGTACCTTGTAGTTTGGACCTCAGCCCTTCTCATCAGAGCTCGTCTTCGGGGGATCTTCTTCCGGAGATGATGGAGAGCGAAACGCCTCCACCTGTCGCACCCTCATGTGAAGCGGATGACCCGGATATGTCGTCGCGGAGGGTTCCCCCAAGTCCGGTGGGGCCGGAAGGTCGGCGCCAAGTGGTGTGCGGTCGGAGGAGTTGAAGGATCTGCTCGGGCGAGCGGCTATCTCAGAAGATCACCGTGCTCTAATTGGTACGGTGATTGAAATAATTGCATCCTCGGAGAGCGGATTGCACGAAGCCGTCAGAAGCTTACTGACGGGGTTTGAGGTACATAAAAAATAATGTACCTTCTGACAGTTATGCATATAAAATGCGCCCTGTGTAGATAGTAGCCCCTGAGACTCGGTATGTTGGCAAAATTGACAACGTGCCGAGGATCAAATTCTCAGTTATAACATATCGCCGCTCCTAAACAGGTGGAGGGGCGTCCGGAGGCCAGCCGGACTGATGAATATGCCGAACTAAAGCGGCAACTTGATGTGGCGGATGCGGACATCGCTACCGGGTCAATAAGCGGTTTGACGAGTCACAAGGTATGCGACTTCTATGAGGACACCGGCAAGGGATCTTGACGCCCATGTCTTACTATTCGTATGCTTAATGCAGATGGTGCCGCTTGCCGTGGAAGAGCTGCGGGCAGAACTTCATAGCGAAAGAGCAAGCCAGAATTAGTAATGCGGACGCTTTAATGGCGGCCGAAGAGCTAGAAGCTGAACGGGCTGCTCACTACCGAAGCAAAGAAGAGATGGCCGATATGGCCAAAAGGTTGAGGAATACTACCGACCGCTGCGAGGTTCTTGAAAAAGAACGTCAAGTGGAACAAGAGGGCCTAAAAAAGGCCGCCGCCGAATCCAAGAATGCCCCCAAGGAGGAGCTGAGTCAGGCTGGGGCAATTGCGGCTGGAAAACCGTTTCTGCTGCGGAGGAAATATACAGATCCAAAGTATGCTCAGTTAGATAAGTTGTGGAGTTTGGAGGATGCTTATCTGGACTTGGCGGTGAGCGCTGCGGACGCGGTTGAGCACTTCCGGGGCCAGAAGGGGCACCGAAGGGAAGAGCTATATTGGTCGCAATTCCATAGTCCGGAGCGTCCTTCCGCTGACCGATCGGTTGGCGAATGGGCCGAGCTGAATCGATTGTCCGGATTTGCCATGAAGCATGTCTTGACTCACTTGTGGCGGACGGACCCACCGAAGAGCTATTTTGGTTTAGTGCAGCAGTTTCTTGGTGCGGTACCGCGTGTCGATGCAATGAAGCGATCGGCGTGTATTGAGGGAGCGGATGGCTCTTGCCCGTGTCAAGACATCTTTGGCAGAGATGAAGGCCACCGACGTTGCATCCCAAGATTCGGACGAAGCCGAGTACCGCCGAGCACTACTTTGAAGAAGTCACAGCCGAGCGCTTTCGTTTAATAGAGACGCGATGCTCGAAGGATATTATGTTTAAATGACATGTATGATTTTTGAAAACAATGTTTCAATATAATATAAGAGCTTTTATACTTGTGCGTTCAAGTAGTAAACTACTCCAGGCGGCCGTTTATGTATATGTGTATATAACTTTGAAAGATGGCAGTCCTTGGTTTCAGCCCCCACGCACATAGTGCGGATGTGTTTGCAAAGAAAGCGCTTTTTCACACTTAATCCAACGTCTTGGTCCTGTTAAGGAGGTGATAGCGTAGCAAACCAGGCAACCGGACTATAATGCTTTATCACTTTCACTTAGCCATAGGAGTTCGAGGTGGGGCTACTATATAGCCCACGGGGCACCGCACTCTCCCGAATTCGAGTGCGTATGTGCACGACCGAAAACCGGTCCTTCGTTAATGCGGAGGAATCCTAAACATTCCAAAGTGAGTCATCGAGTGGCTGACCAGTCTCTCGCTATATCATGACGATCAGTTTCGGCTTTCTCTCGAGGTGCTCGCCCGGCGAACCGGGCACAATCGCGATAGTTCTCCACAGTGCCGCGTTAGCCGTGAAAACGGAACGTAAGGCAGCAAAACACAGGAGCCGGGCAACCCAACATCTGACCAAAGACATGATTCGGAGCTGATGCATATAAGGCCTAACTCGAGACGCCGAATACTCCCTAAGGTATTTGGTCTTTATGAAGATGGGCAGAATAATGCCCTAAGCAACTGGTGTCCAGGTACGCGCAAAAATTCTGGTCCGGTCAATGCCAAAACACCAGCCTCCTCCTCGGTTATAGTAAGGAACCAGGGGATGTATATCAACAAGAGACAGTAAAAAAGGTTTACGCAGGTCTTAATCAAAAGAATCCTTGCAACGGGTCCCTACTACACGCCTGCGCTACCGTGTCTCTGTTGTGCCGTATCCTTGACGGGTGTAGCACGTTGTTCATCTGTAAAAGAGAGGAACTTAGTTTAAAAGAAAAAGGATCGTGCGAAAGATGTACTTAATATTAAATAAACAGAGTATGGTTCGAAGAAGTGAATAAAGTTGAGCTTTATTGTCTCTTGTTATACGTGCAGGCAGCCCCTCGTATGGGGGTATGCCGCTAGTAGGCGCCGGACTCGTCTAGCCGTGTCCGGGGTTTGAATGACCAATTCAGGTTCTTTGCCTGGCAGAGCCGGATAGCTGTGGGGCTGTCAAGGCGGTCTCCGTTCTTCCGTGCTCGAGTAACACTTAATACTTCCTTTTAACGAGATGATGCCGCGTGGACCGGCATTTTAAGTGTTAGAGATGCATAATGCGGTATTGCGTTAAAGCGGGCGAAAGCTTGGCGTCCCAATAGTGCTTGATGGCTACTTTTAAGCGGGCGACATGGAAGAGTAACCTTTCATGACGGAAGTTGTCGGATGAACCAAACACAACTTCTAGCAGTATGGAGCCCGTACAAAGGGCATATGGGCCTGGCATTACTCCTTTAAAGGAGGTGTTGCTACGGCGAATTTTGGTTGGGTTCATCCCCATCCTGCGGATTGTGTCACGATATATCAGGTTTATGTCATCGCCGCCATCCATGAGGACTTGTGTAAATTGGAATCCGTCGATTATAGGATCCAATATCAAGGCAGTCCATCCTGTGTTCCGGATATTTTCGAATAGTCCCGACGGTCGAAGGTGATTGGTTTTGACAACCAGCAGCGGCGCGCTTTTAGTGGGCGCCGCCTGCTTTTTCCTTTGATCACGTGAAGTGAGTTTACTGCTTTAACCTCCTGTGGGAAAGTTTTTGTTTTCCGGCTCGCTTGTGGTGCTCGTCGTCATCTTCACTTGGTGTGTCGAGCCCCTTGTGTTCGACGCTCATCACGGACTGTTTGAAGACCCAACAATTTATGTGGGTATGGTTAGCGAGCCTCCTGTGAGTACTGTGGATTTGACATATCTTGTCCAAGATTTTGTTGAAGTTGGATAGCTCATCGCTATTGTCCTTAAGGGCAGTTTTTTGTTGTTCTCGCCGTGAGCTTACGAATCCGGCCGTTATCGCCGTGCTCTTTGGACTGTTCCTTTTAATCCGGCGCTGGTCCTTGTTGCGCCATGGTTTCCCATTTCCATCCCTAATTTCGGATGTACTTGGGTCGCTGGTGCTGCACCTTGCTAGCCAGCTATCCTCTCCCGCGCAAATGCGGGTCATGAGGCTTGTTAATGCGGCCATTGTTCTTGGCTTTTCTTGGCCAAGGTGTCTCAGCGAGCCATTCGTCTCCAGACGTTGTGTTTGAAAGCTGCTAAGGCTTGGCGTCCGGACAATCGACTATTTGGTTCTTTTAGTAAGGAACCTGTTCCGAATTTCGGGCTGACTCTCCGGGCTGTTGAGTTATGTGACTTAGATCGTCTGCATCCGGAGGACGGACATAAGTCCCCGAAAATTTGCCGAAATGCATCCTCGAGCTCTCCCCAGCTTCCAATGGTATTTTCGGGGAGGCTTTTAAGCCAATGTCGTGCTGGCCCTTTGAGTTTAAGGGGTAAGTATTTTATGGCGTGGAGATCGTCTCCTCTAGCCATGTGTATGTGGAGGATGTAGTCCTCGATCCAGACTCCAGGGTCTGTTATTCCGTCGTATGCCTCTATGTTTACGGGTTTAAATCCCGCTAGAAATTCATGATCCAGCACCTCATCGGTGAAACATAGGGGGTGTGCGGCGCCCCTATATTTGGGTGTGCCATGATCTTGAATTTTGGCGTATTGCATTGCTTTGACGAGCTCGCTTTCTTGGCCCATAGATGGACCTAATCGGGCCATCCTTTTGATGTGAATCCTTATGCGGATCGCATATTGGCTTGTGTCTTGGCGCCATTCGCCACTCTCTTTTTGCCGTGGGGTCGTCCATCCGACCGGGTGGCCTTCTTACTTTTTAATTGTGGGGCTCTAAGGCCTCCTCGTCGAATTCGAGCAGTAGCTTTCTTTTCGGGTAGCTCTTAGTTCGGGTATCGTCGCCCGTACTTGTCTGCGATCTTGAATACTTTGCTCCATCTCGATCCTCGAGTGCATCTTCCGCTGTTTTGAGCTTCCGCTTCGCTTTTTAGGCTACAGCGATGGCGACGAGCCTTTTCTGAGGTCATTTTGCTCCAATAGTTTGTCCGGTGTGAGATCGTCCGGACTGTTGTCTTCGCCGGGGACAGATTGTTTATCCAAGTTGTCTTGTTCGGACGATTGCTCGATAGCTTGTTCGTTGTCCACCGGTTCGCCCTGTTCTATGGCTGGGTCTTTGTTGTGGCGGGACTTTGTTCGGCGTTTACGTTGCCGTTTTGACTACTTTTCGAGGGATTTATCCTTCGTAGCGTCCTGTTGTTCCTCGTCTTCATTTCCTTTAGGTGTATCCACCATGTATACATCATGGGATGAGGTTGTCCAGCATCCTATAGGTGCTGGTTCATTGTTGTCTCCTACATCGCCGTCCATACCGTCGATGTCTTGAGTCGTAAATCGAGCACGTCGTGTAAGATTTCGGCTGGGCTACAAAGTGGGTGGTGGGTGGGCGTTGAATTTCTTCGTCGTCCGCATCCCAACCTTCTGACCGTAGTCCGCCAGGGCTCTCCGGATAAAGAGAGAGACTTTAGTGAATTCAGGATGTCGCCAAAGGGCGGGTCGAAAAGATGTCATGGCCGTGAACTCCATGATCGGCGCCCAATCGGATCCGATTGGTAGGGGCGGAGGGTTCGAGTCCGGAGAGGAGTCCGGCACCCTAGAGTCGAGGTCTTCGCAGCGACAGGGATGGAGTTCGCTCAATCGCCAGAGAGATTGTAGCCCCGAGGCGGTGTCCAACCACTCATCCTCGATCGGGAATCCGGCTCCGGATTATGGGTCGGAGCGGATATCGGTGCGGCCTCCGTGGCAATCGTTGCAGAGCTAGATCATGCCCATCGAGACAAGGCGACACGCTATTGCGGCTCGAATCCGTCGAAGACCAAGTCTCCGCGGATATCGGCCGTATAGTTTAAACTTCCAAATCTGACACGATGGCTAGGGGCGTAGCTGATCTGCTCGGATGGCCAAGCGAATTGGCCCGCGATGCAAAGCCGCGGATACGAAGATCTGTCCGGGAGAAAAGTCTCACCCTGGACCGCGTCGTTGTTGATGATCGAAGGAGCCATCGGGCCTATCGGTGGCGACACGAGTAACTCTTAATGAAAGCACCAATGTCGGTGTCAAAACCGACGGATCTCGGTAGGGGGTCCCGAATCGTGCGTCTAGGCGGATGGTAACAGGAGACAAGGGACACGATGTTTTTACCTGTGTTCGGGCCCTCTCGATGGAGGTAATACCCTACCCCGCTTGATTAATATTGATGATATGGGTAGTACAAGAGTAGATCTACCACGAGATCAAGGAGGCTAAACCCTAGAAGCTAGCCTATGGTATGATTGTTGTTCGCCCCACGGACTAAAACCCTCCGGTTTATATAGACACCGGATAGGTTAGGGTTACACAGAGTCGGGTTACAATGGTAGGAGATCTACATATCCAGATCGCCAAGCTTGCCTTCCACGCCAAGGAAAGTCCCATCCGGACACGGGCCGAAGTCTTCAATCTTGTATCTTCATAGTCTTGGAGTTCGGCCGTGACGATAGTCCGGCTATCCGGACACCCCCTAGTCCGGGACTCCCTCATGTGGCTTCACTCATCTTTGAGTGCTCTACGAGGAAAAATTAGAAGGTGCGCGAAGCCTTACTCGAGGGCGAGTGGATTGACAAAGTCAAAATTTCGACCTCCTTTTCACTCGAGCATATCCGTCAATTTATCCACCTTTGGGCCTTGCTTCGGAATGTTCATCTCGAGGAGGATAGGGTGGATTCCATCGCATGGAAGCACACAACGAATGGTGAATACACCACAACATCGGCGTATAGGGCGCAATTCTTGGACATTGCACGCACAGAAATGAATAAAACCATTTGGAAGGTTTGGGCTCCACCAAAAATCAAGTTCTTTGCTTGGATAGCAATTCAAAATCGTGTTTGGACCGCCGACCGTTTGGCCAAGCGAGGTTGGGACAATTGCGGACTTTGCCCACTATGCAAGAGGGAGCAAGAATCTGTGGCTCATCTCTTCTACAAGTGCCGATACACGTTGAGGCTCTGGGAAATGTTGAAAGTATGGCTACAATTGGATACCATGGATATTACTATTTGGACGGGGGAACGATCGATCAAGGATTGGTGGACAAGGATGTCTAGCGCAACGAGGGTGCATAGGAAAGCTATGGCCTCCCTCACAATGCTTGTTAGCTGGACTATATGAAATGAGAGGAACGCGAGGATTTTCCGCAACAAGTTCAAGCCCACCCAATATCCTATTTATCAGCATAAAGATCGAGGCTAAACTTTGGATCACCGCCGGGGCAAAAAATGTGGTCTTCTGATGCCGGGAGAGTAATGACCATGATGCAATATTTTTTTCATTTTTCTTTTCTTTCACAATGTGTTGCAAACTCTTGTCCGTTTCCTTCTTAATTAATGGATGAGGCAAAGCTTTTGCCTCCGTTTAAAAAAAAAAGATTCTACGAATGTTATTGAATTATGCAGTAAGAAAACGCAGCAATGAGATGCGGCTACAAGAATCTTCGTAAAATGTGTGAACACGACAACATGGATTGGGAAGGTTATCTTTATCCTTAAGCATTGTTTGCGTCAAGCTAATTTGGAGTAGCTTATGAGCTAGCTATAAGTTTGATGATCCTTTGGGTTTCCTAGTCAACAAATTGGTGGACAATATAATCTGTGTTCAAAATTAATAAAGCCAGTCATAATGCCGTCCCTCATCATAAAGAAAAAGAAAAAAAAAACAAGATAGAGCGTCCGTGTACAGCTGAACCGCAATCTCATCTGGCCGTGCAACGCGAACTCGGCTTGATTCGAACTTGTCTCCAACCAGGATTCCTGGAGTCCGCATCCAAAAATTAGGAGCAGACGTATAGCTGTCGGAGTCCGGTTTCGACTTGCGTCTCTTTTCAATCTGGAATCGGGGAAAGCCAGATCCCTATATATACTAGTAGAATGGATGTGCGTTGCTACGGGCTATTGAAATATTTTAATGGAGTTATATAAACATAATACATGTTAAATTTCACATGTAAAGAAAAAAAAGCACATGCAACATCTTGTAATACTTAAAGTCCACTACACTTGCAATGCAAATTGATAAATTCAATGTCTAAATGCAACATGGGCAGACTAAGAAAAACAATTTAGAAACATGTTGATACTAATGATTTTGAATGCCTAATTATGATAACTCATACAAAATTATAGATCCATGACGTGTACGGGAGGGTCTATGAACAATAATCCCTCGTAACATGCTAGTATACGCACGGTGATGCTTTATCCATAGCTTGCTCCATGTTAAGTATGCCCAGAAGTTTTTCGGGACATAAACCCATTGCATGAGGTGTCGAGCTTTGCACCCATTCCTTCCTGAAAAATGGATGGTAAGAATCATAATAATGTATACTGGCACATTACATACTTGTAAATGATACTTACTCTAAACACTCGGCATCATTGATAGACATGATGTTGTTGTAGAGCCTAACAACTAATTCACGTTGATCCGTGGGCATGCTAGAGATTGTGGTAGCACGTTTGTCTTCGACTCCGACCCGTCAAGTGGATTCTCCAGGAACTCAACATTAGAATTAGGTAACTTTCTTCAATCGAGTGGGTCCGTCAAGTTGGTTTTGGGAGGCTCTTGGAATAAGCACATAGATCCAGTTGGCTGCTGAGGTGGATCGATCAGGTGCGGTTGTTATTGATTTCCTACTTTTGCGATGGTGCTCATGAGAAACCATATATGGGCCAGGTCGAACTACCGGAATTAATAGTTATAACATGTTGGTATTTGTGGTGGCAATGGAGAGAGTTTGTCAAAGGAGAGAAGGTGCAAACGCTAGAGAGAACAGTTCCCGAGATCATGGCACTCGCCCTAAACTACGCGTGTGCTGCAGGAAAGGTCTTGACTTCAGCCTTAGCTGGGCATCTAGTGCTAAATGTCGATGCTTCTTTTTTTGTTGGAATAAACTCCGGTGCTTGTGAGCAATTATCGGAGATCATAAGGGGCGCTTCATCACTGCTTCTACAGCTAGGTTGAACATGCCGCACTTTTTGAAGTATTGAAGCTGGCCCTAAGTTTGGGTTGAGCTAAACTGGTAAGGATGTACAATAACACAGTGGTGGATGCACTAAAGCTCAGTGAAGGCCATTCGAAGCGCCAATGTTAGATGATTGCAGGAATATCTTATGATTTCAGGAAGGTTACAGTTGAGCGTTGTTTTGGAGAGTCCAATGTAGTAGCTCATGAATTAGCTAAATGGTGATGTGTGAACGCCCTTCTATTTGGGCCGAGGCACCTCCTGGCTTTCTTGATAAATTCCTAGCAGATGATGTAACCGTTATTTGAGTTAATAAAGTAATATTTCCGTAAAAAAAAGGAATTAGGTAAACTTTCTTCATCGCCAGATCGGAAGTATAACTGACTTCCTTTTAGCTTATTCAGGTTTGTATGGAGCAATATGACACCTAATTTCCGTCGAAACAATATGAAAACTAATTAATTTTTCATCGAAAGTGTTTCGAATCCTCATACAAAATATTTAAAATGACGATACATTGGCACAGAATACAAAATCTGATGTGAAAAGATAAATAATGTCATAACTCGATATATTTATGTATAGTATTACGATCAACACACCCATGACAAACCACTTTATGCATCAACCTCATATTGTTCATATGTGTTACTGCTACATCTATCAAAAACTATATATTATTATATAATTTAAATATATTATTATATGCAACATGCATAAAATGGAAAAAGACATACATCTAGAATAAGCAAAACAAGAGGGTCCATGCAAGATAAGTTTGTACATGGTGTGGTAAAATTTGAAACGAGATTTTCATGCAAGATAAGTTTCAGGGCATTCCTTTAATATTTTTAGTTCCTTATTTTGTTGCCCCTTATTTCCATCGCTTCCAAATACCAAGATAGCAAGAAAGCCAATGCAAAACTGGGCCAGAGCATGAAAAGTGATGCCACATCCGGCAACGCAGTCCAGTGAGCCTCATGTTACACTTGATAAAATCAGTACATTAGCAATAGAAACAATAACGGTGCACATGTATTAGCACTTAATATATAATCCCAAGAAGAGGATCTGTTGTTGTAGAAGATGCAATGCACATTTGTCCAGCTTAACATATTACTCACTTTATGTGTCGTTTTAGCAAATGGATATATCCAAAAGTAAAACCGAGTATTAAAACCCCAGAAATAATTATATAATGATTGGGCCTTGTATGTCAAATGACTGAAGATGTATTCTTTCATGAAGATTTCTCATATAATTTTATGTAATCAAATTGCAAGAACTATGTTGCTAAACTTGGTCAAGATGAGAATTCCTATCAGAGCCGATTCTGAAAGTAAAGCCGGTTAACAAAAGATTCAGACCAATATATCGACGCAGTTCGGAGTATAAAACAGAGAACTGTCACCGAAAAGCTAATCCCTAAAATTGAACTTTTAAACTCGCCTTAAAGGAAACATTGACTCTGGCACGTACAGAAACTCGGCATATACTGCTCCCAAATCCAAAGGGAATTAATTTTTCATTAGACAAGCACAAACTGAAAATCTGGAGCTAAGATGTGTATGCAATGGTTAGTTTACAATCTTGCATACGAAAGCATATAATTTGATCACTTCGAAGTTCTAATATTATCCACGTGCATGAGAACTAAATAATTTTAGTTAACAATAGAAGACTACTCATGGAAAGTTAATCTGCGTATTATCCTTGAGAAGTCAAAAAAAGTCATCTTTGCATGGCACTCTATTCTGGAAGGTTATCACAAAAAACTTCTGTTCAATTAGAAAACTTTGATTATACCAGAAGGAATAAGCAGCAAATATTAAAAAATAGGCTTCTGATTCCAGCTGGTGCTTCCCGAAATGAAATAATGTCACTAACCTGAAGAACACCAGATTAATTATGACCAATGCCACAATTGGGGTAGTCTTCTCCTAAAAAATCTGTACAAGCCCCGTCTATACTCCAGCTGATTTCATCATCTAAACCGGACTAAATATTATAAATTTACCCATGTGAAATTATGTATCAAGTAATCAGGTAAACAAGTATAGAAGTAGAACGAGATGTAGATGTAACCTGATCTTCCCAAAACAAACAGTAAGCAAAATGAGAATGATAGGTGTGGGGGTGGTAAGGCCAGGGCAACAAAGATGGGAGCAAAGAAAAACTCCAGCCCCACGACCATCAGGTTCTTGCGACGCCCTGTTCTCGACAGATCCGTGGTTGCAGAGCCTTGTGCCGCTTGTCGTCGTCAACCAGTAAACGAAGCGATCTAGCCTTACGACCCAGGCCATGGCTGACTTGGACTTGTCTACGCCCCTGTTGTCAGCGATGGATCTGGCCGAGGAGTCCAACGTGTCCGCGGCTTTCCCGCTGCTGGTGCTTGAGCCGCCGCCAGATTCAGATCGTTCGTCGTACAAGGTCTTCAGCTTGCCGGACCAGAAGCTTGAAGGTGTCACTCCGTTCGTGTCGAGCAACAAGGCATTCTTGGCGACGCCCAGGGCCGGCCCTGGGCCAGGGCAGCAGGGGCGACGGCCCGGGGCCCAGCCAAACTAGGGGCCCCTACCTTAGTGCTGCAGTCTATAGAAGAAAAAGCCTGTACGCAGGGGAGGCCCATCATCTAACAAAAGCCCAAGTGCTAAGATGCCTAACGCACGACTACAGGCTAAGATGTAGCGATAATTGGGCACGGCTGCACAGGGCGAGCGGCTCTTTGCCTCCTCCGATTTGCATGCCAGCGCCCGCTCAAAAAAAATAAATTGTAACCCCTCAGAGAAAAATGGTATGCCGTCGTACGCTCACATATATCGGCGATCGAGCGACCGATTCTCTATGGTAGAGGCTGCCGGATACTAGGGCGTTTGCAAGGAATAACAGAGGTAAATCTCTAACGAATTTCTCTTAGCCAGCTCAATCTTACACTTTGATAAATTTATGTTGTTCTTCTTACAATAATAGAGTTTGTCATTAGTCTTGCCAACTTGGTCCTCGACTCAAGTGTCCCTGAGATTAGATTTCGATGGCTAAAGAGCATGGGATTTCACTAATTTTACTGCAACGTATAGCTGACTTTGCTCTTTTTCTTGCAGACATGTTGCCCAAATAATATTTATATGGTTCTGATAAAAAGAAGAAAGAGGAAACGAACAAATAAGTTAATTGGATCTCATGATTATTGTAGGCGTGGAGGTTAGTTAGCATGTCAGTTCTTTTTTGCTATAAATGTATGTAATTTCTATGAAATTTGATTTAGACTTGAACTAAGACACTTCATCTTATATTACACCAGGAAAACTTATCATTGTTTACTATAGCTTTGCAAGAATTTATTTATCAATATGTGAAATTAAAATATTCCTCCATTGTCGCCGCTGGGCCCATTCATTGAATTCGCCCTGGGGCCTTCGTCCAAACTCCAGGACCGGCACTGGCGACGCCGCAGGGCTGGGTATTGGTCCTGGGCTCCTCAGATTCCTCGTCGGACGATGCAGGGACGTATCTGCTGAACGTCAAGGACAGATCAAGAATCGAGCTTCCGGCTCTCAAGGACGACGAGGTCCCGTGGACGTGCAGGTGCGTCTTGTCCAACGTCGTGGTAGCGCCTGGCTGCAGCGTCCTAGTCTTCGACCATGCGGGCCCGGTGATGTGGTTCTGCCGCGTCGGCCAGGATCTCCGGTGGTCGCGCCACGGCTACGACATTGGCTGGTTGGACATCCTGGGCTGCCCCCGCACAAAGAGAAACTTCTTCCACGTTGCCGCCGTCAATGGGAGGTTCTTCTTCCGCGAGTCCAACGACTCTCTCGGCACGCTGGACTTCCACACCAACGACGCCTCGGAGGAGCCTGAGGCGCGGCTGGGCGCCATCGCCGTGCCCTGCGTCGAGATCCCGTTCGGCTTTACGGCCACGTACGTCCTCGAGTCCTGCAACGACCTCTTCCTCGTCCATATCCCCTTCCACGGAATGTGCGTCGACCAACCAGGGGAGCTCCGCGTCTATCGGATGGATTTCTCGGAGCCGCCGGCCTGGCGCAAGACGGACTGCATCGGCGATCGGGCTATCATCCTCGGTAGATCCAATTTTGCAGCGTCCTGCTCTGCCAGCGGATACGGGCTCAAGCCCAACTGCGTCTACTGGGTGAATAGCTTGAGCGAAAAGAATAGCGATCTGCATGTTCTTGGCCTTCAGGACGGCTTGTCGGAAATTGTCAAGCAGTTCGAGAATGTGTTGGGTGTCGAGAAACCCTTCTGGATCGTCCCCGTTGATGCATAGTCACCCCAGTTGTCTATGTTCTTTATCCATCTTCAGCCTTTTTAGGGGAAATATTTATAGTCACTTTATTAAACTTTCGGTTGAAGTAGAATGTTTTGTGCTTATCTTGTAAAACTCTCAGTTGAAGTAGAATGTTTTGTGTTTATCGTGTGATTCTTTTATGCTTATTTTGCTTACGCTTCAAACCTGCCCACCACTGGGTCCTGACTTTATTTGTTGGTTAATTAGTGGCACATGTCTGTCATACATCAGGCACGTGTACTAAGGCGTTGGTCGGTCGCATCATCTCATCGGTCTCCATACGTGTCGTTGGATTAGACCCTTCGCGCTCAGGACCGTCTCCAAAAATTCAAGGCCCCGGGACGAAAATCAAAATTAGCCGAAAATTTCTAAAAATCCGTATTACAGAAGTAATAATGTATCTAAAGCATACTCTCGGCTTATATTATATAATTTCAAGTACGTTTTATTATGTACATAATATTTTTGACTTATATCAAATACAAATGCTAAAATATAATAAAAGGGCACTAAAGTAATAAACTAACCTCATGTTCTACCAAAAAGCAGAATTCATCTAGTATTTCTTGAAATGAGATCTTCAATGTCTTCATACTAATCTTCTCCAAGACAATATTGGGAGTTTGATTTTCAGAATTTAACGGAAATTCTTTCACAACAAATCTGTCAAGAGCACCCTTTTGAGATTGAGCTTGCGCTACTATCTTTTGCCTTTTTTCTTACGCTTTTTCCAACCAGAATCCTGCGTTCTGTTCCTCGAAGACATAATGAGGATTGAGAAATAAACGACTTCCTGTTAAACATAGAAGTGCCTAATTAGTGTGAATCAAAAATATAAAGGCATCTACAACTGATAAAGAATTAAGTTAATTTCGTCCTACGCCTATTCTAGCACCGTGGATAAATAAATTCGTTACCAAATATCTAATCCAAGAACAAATTATCTCGTCCTACTCGGCTACTCCTAACCTAGGTCAGAGAGATCAAACTTAATTAAGTACTATTATGTAGTGACGAAGAACAAGGATAAAATTAAATAGACGAAACGGCGATACCTGAGCACCGGGCAGTCGCCGATGGTGGAAGGCAGCATCTGGGCGACCGGCGGAAACCGCGGAAAGCAGCCGGACGGCGTCCTGGGCGATGGCGGAAGCCAGAAGTGTTAGCCATCCATATACATGGCTTGATGGATAAGCACTTAACCGCCTCGTGGCTCATGGGCTGAGGTACGTTTACTTACCAGGCTGGCCATTAGATTAATGATGTATTAGCGTTACCTAGCTATTTGGGGCCCCTAAATTTTTGGGGGCCTTGTACGGTCGCCCACCTCGGCCTCCCTTGTCGACGGGCCTGTTTGTGCTGTAAGTGTGCACGTGCAACACACGTATTATCATGTGAACACAATCAACATTCATTCTAGGAAAAAATATATCAATAATATGAACAAAATATAATGATGTATCAACATAAGAGAGGCAATAAAGATGTTTAACAATGTTGTAATAAAAAGATTACTTGGACTAACACTCTAGTGAACATATCGGAGAACCCTGGTATTCAAGTTTTTTCATATCAAATAGGTAATGCTGAGAACCGAATTTAGTAATTACACGCAAGGAAAATCGGCAAAGAACACTTGAAATCCGAGTGGAGCGCATCATTCATCGTAAACAAAAAGATACTATGCATAACGTTAACTCATTTCATTCATCGTAAACAAAAGATACTATGCATACATTAACCCATTTAGTTGTCCGGATGACCAGATTAAATTGTAAGCATCACGTGGTTCTTATTTCAGTGAAAAGTAATTTCATTGAATAATGAACTTAACTTGTACTCTGTCCATCTCATAATATAAAAGCGTTTTTAACATTGCACTAGTGTTGAAAATACTCTTATATTATGGGACGGAGGGAGTATAAAGAACTATAATATGGGTTGCGCTTAAATGGTAAGATAGGTCTAGAAGATAATGAGAATAAAATATGTGAAATAACTCACTAAAAATCTTCTCTGTTCTTACTATTTAGGGATATCGGCTATTTAAGTAATCGAGTAATAATGGGACATGGTGCAACTCAACTCACGTGTCCTAGATTGACACACTCAGAGATGATCTCCAAAGCTTACAACATCATGCAATCAGGAAATGAAGCAAGAGAAGATAGAAGACCAAGATGCTCCATTTCCTCTTCTTGCTTTCGCTTTAGGTCGCCATGGATGATGCATGATGGGGTATAGCTTGTCACTGATGCAGATAAGTCATGCCCCTGAGCACCCAGATGTTCAAATTCTTGTGAGCATCTACAAATTGATGCAGGGATATGGTATTTCATTTTTTAAACTTTGTATATATTTGAACTCCTAGAGCCAAGACCTTTAGAACAAGATCAACTTGAATACATTCAAACACATTTAAATTTCAATGCTTGAAATGAGTGAATTCAACTTTATGAAAATAGTGAAATATGATCTTTGAATTGGGTGAAACCAATTTTCTAAAATGAGTGAAATATGTTTGTCATACACATGACAAATTTTTGGGTGTGTAATACCTGAAACTTGTTATTTCAGAATTTTGAAACAAGTCATGTAAAACATGTGAAACTAATTATTCCAAACATTTTTTAATGAGTGAAATATGTTTTACGAAACAAGTGAAATTGTTTTTTGAATTGAGTCAAATAAGCTTTATGAAATTTTTGGAATCGGTGTTTTGCTTTGAGTGAAATCAATTTCTAAATAAGTGAAATCAGTTTCTCGCATTGACTGGAATCCATTTCGAACTGAAAGATGAAAATTAGTGAATTTTTTTTTCTCAAATTAGTGAATTTTTTTTTCTGAAATGACTGACATCAGTTTTTTCAGATGAGTGAAATCATTTTTTTAACATAGTGAAATGAGTTTTTTTAAATGAGTGTAATCATTTTACGAAAATTAGTGTAGCCAGTTCTTTGAAACGAATGAAATATGTGTTTCTAAATATGTGAAATCGGTGTTTAAATTGAGTCTAATTTGTTCTTTGACACAACCGTAATCTATTTTCCGAAATGAGTGAAATTGTTTTCATAAATGAGTGAAATATGTGTTTCGGAATAAGTGAGATCAGCGTTTCAAAATGAGTGAGATCACATTTTTGAACTGAGTGAAACCGGTTATTTGAAATGACTTAAATATGTGTTTTGATATGATGAAATCAATGTTTTAAAATGAATAAAAATAGTTTTCCAAAATGAGTTCAACCTATTTTAGAATGAGTTAAATCTGTATTTTCAAATGACTCGTTTTTTTCTTAATTGTGAACTCAGTTTTTTAAACAAAGTGAAATGAGTTTATCGAAATGAGTGAAATCCCTTTTTTAAATGCCAAAGTGAATGAAATGGTAAAATTTAAACTATGCTAAAATATATTGAATATTGGTCTTGTTTTAAAGATCTTGCCTTTAGGAATTCAAATATATATAAATATTTAAAAATGAAAAATTTATTTGAAAGATATCATTTAATAGCTAACAAGAAGTTAAATGTTAGTATTATAGGTTGAGTGGTCTGGGAGTACACATGCATGAATGGCTAAATGGAAATTTTGTGGGGGCATGGGGAGAATATCTGGTGCTCCCGGTGCACCTAAGCTTAGGTGCTCTGATGCGACCTCAGCCGTTGGATCGTGATCCAACGGGCTGTTGGAAATATGCCCTAGAGGCAATAATAAAAGGATTATTATTATATTTCCTTGTTCATGATAATTGTCTTTTATTCATGCTATAATTGTATTATCCGGAAATCGTAATACACGTGTGAATACATAGACCACAATATGTCCCTAGTGAGCCTCTAGTTGACTAGCTCGTTGATCAATAGATAGTCATGGTTTCACGACTATGGACATTGGATGTCGTTGATAACGGGATCACATCATTAGGAGAATGATTTGATGGACAAGACCCAATCCTAAGCATAGCACAAGATCGTGTAGTTCATTTTGCTAGAGCTTTTCCAATGTCAAGTATCTCTTCCTTAGACCATGAGATCGTGTAACTCCGGATACCGTAGGAGTGCTTTGGGTGTACCAAACGCCACAACGTAATCGGGTGACTATAAAGGTACACTACAGGTATCTCCGAAAGTGTCATTGGGTTGACACGGATAGAGACTGGGATTTGTCACTCCGTATAACGGAGAGGTATCACTGGGCCCACTCGGTAGTGCATCATCATAATGAGCTCAAGGTGACCAAGTGTCTGGTCACGGGATCATGCATTACGGTGCGAGTAAAGTGACTTGCCGGTAACGAGACTGAACGAGGTATTGGGATACCGACGATCGAGTCTCGGGCAAGTAACATACCGTCTGACAAAGGGAATAGTGTACGGGGTTGCTTGAATCCTCGACATCGTGGTTCATCCGATGAGATCATCGAGGAGTATGTGGGAGCCAACATGGGTATCCAGATCCCGCTGTTGGTTATTGACCGGAGAGCCGTCTCGGTCATGTCTACATGTCTCCCGAACCCGTAGGGTCTACACTAAGGTTCGGTGGCGCTAGGGTTATTAGGAAGACTTGTATGTGATTACCGAATGTTGTTCGGAGTCCCGGATGAGATCCCGGACGTCACGAGGAGTTCCGGAATAGTCCGGAGGTAAAGATTTATATATGGGAAGTCATCATACGGTCACCGGAAAGGTTCGGGGGCATATCGGTATTGTCTGGGGCCACCGGAGGGGTTTCGAGGTCCACGGGAGGGGCCACCTCTCTCGGAGGGCCTTATGGGCTGTATGAGGAAGGGATCCAGCCCAAAGTGGGCTGGGCGCCACTCCCCCCTAGGGCCCATGCGCCTAGGGTTGGGGGAAACCCTGAAGGGGGGCGCCCCCCGTGCGTGGGGGCCAGCCCTCCCTTGGCCGCCGCCTCTAGATCCCATCTAGAGGGCCGCCCCTTCTCCCTTCCCTATAAATAGAGGCGGGGGGAGGCTGCAACACACTTGAAGGCGCAGCCCCTCCCTCCCAACACCTCTCCTCCTCCGTTGAGTGCTTGGCGAAGCCTGGCCGAGTATCTTGCCTCTCCACCATCATCACGCCGTCGTCTTGCTGCTGGAGCCATCTTCCTCAACCTCTCCTTCCCCCTTGCTGGATCAAGAAGGAGGAGACGTCATCCGCTCCGTACGTGTGTTGAACGCGGAGGTGCCGTCCGTTCGGCGCTAGGATCTCCGGTAATAGGATCACGACGAGAACGACTACTTCAACCCCGTTCTTTTGAACGCTTCCGCTCGCGATCTACAAAGTGGTATGTATATGCAATCTCTCTCACATGACTCGATGCTTAGATGAACTCATAGATGGATCTTGGTGAAACCGTAGGAAAAATATTATTTTCTGCAACGTTCCCCAACGGTGGCATCATGAGCTAGGTCTATGCGTAGTTCTCTATTGCACGAGTAGAACACAATTTTGTTGTGGGCGTAGATCTTGTCAACTTGCTTGCCGCTACTAGTCTTATCTTGCTTCAGCGGTATTGTGGGATGAAGCGGCCGGACCAACCTTACACGCACGCTTACTTGAGACCGGTTCCACCGAATCGACATGCACTAGTTGCATAAGGTGGCTGGCGGGTTTCTGTCTCCCACTTTAGTTGGAGAGGATTCGATGAAAAGGGTCCTTATGAAGGGTAAATAGAAGTTGACAAAATCACATTGTGGTTATTCGTAGGTAAGAAAACGTTCTTGCTAGAACCCAATTGCAGCCACGTAAAAGATGCAAACAACAATTAGAGGACGTCTAACTTGTTTTTGCAGCAATTGTCATGTGATGTGATATGGCGAAGTTATGATGAATGATGAATGACATATTGTGATGTATGAGATCATGTTCTTGTAATAGGAATCACGACTTGCATGTCGATGAGTATGACAACCGGCAGGAGCCATAGGAGTTGTCTTTATTTTTGTATGACCTGCGAGTCATTGAAGAACGCCATGTAAATTACTTTACTTTATTGCTAAACGCGTTAGCCATAGAAGTAGAAGTAGTCGTTGGCGTGACAACTTCATGAACACACGATGATGGAGATCATGATGATGGAGATCATGGTGTCATGCCGGTGACAAGATGATCATGGAGCCCCGAAGATGGAGATCAATGGAGCTATATGATATTGACCATATCATGTCACTACTATATAATTGCATGTGATGTTTATTATGTTTATGCATCTTGTTTACTTAGAACGACGGTAGTAAATAAGATGATCCCTTACAACAATATCAAGAAGTGTTCTCCCCTAACTGCTTGCCGTTGCTAAAGTTCGCTAGTTTCAAGCACCACGTGATGATCGGGTGTGATAGATCCTTACGTTCACATACAACGGGTGTAAGACAGTTTTACACATGCAAAACACTTAGGGTTAACTTGACGAGCCTAGCATGTACAGACATGGCCTCGGAACACGGAGACCGAAAGGTCGAACACGAGTCGTATGGAAGATACGATCAACATGAAGATGTTCACCGACGATGACTAGTCCGTCTCACGTGATGATCGGACACGGCCTAGTCGACTCGGATCGTGTAACACTTAGATGACTAGAGGGATGTCTAATCTGAGTGGGAGTTCATTAAAATAATTTGATTAGATGAACTTAATTATCATGAACTTAGTCTAAAACCTTTGCAAATATGTCTTGTAGATCAAATGGCCAACGCTCATGTCAACATGAACTTCAACGCGTTCCTAGAGAAAACGAAGCTGAAAGATGATGGCAGCAACTATTAGGACTGGGTCCGGAACATGATGATCATCCTCATAGCAGACAAGACACAATATGTCATAGAAGCACCGCTAGGTGATGCACCCATCCCAGAGAACAAATACATTATGAATGCTTGGCCGTCTCGTGAAGATGATTACACCCTCGTTCGATGCGGCATGCTTTACGACTTAGAACCGGGGTTCCAAAAGCGTTTTGAGCAACACGGAGCATATGAGATGTTCGAGGAGCTGAAAATGGTTTTCCAAGCTCATGCTCAGGTCGAGAGATATGAAGTCTCCGACAAGTTCTATAGTTGTAAGATGGAGGAAAACAGTTACATCGGTGAGCACATACTCAAAATGTCCGGGTTGCACAACCGCTTTGTCCCGGTGGACATAAACCTCCTGGACGAGGCGGTCATTGATAGAATCCTTGATCGCTCCCACCAAGCTACAAGAGCTTTGTGATGAACTACAATATGTAGGGGATGGTGAAGACCATTCTGAAGTATTCTCAATCTTTGAAGTCGTGAGGTTGAAATCAAGAAAGAACATCAAGTGTTGATGGTCAATAAAACCACTAAGTTCAAAAAGGGCAAGGGTAAGAAGAACTTCAAGAAGGACGACAAAGATGTTGCCGCTACCGTAAGATAGTTGCCGGAAGAAGTCAAAGAATGGACCCAAGCACGAGACAGTGCTTTTTATTGCAAAGGGAAGGGCCATCGAAGCGGAACTGCCCCAAATACTTAGCGGACAAGAAAGCCGGCAACACTAAAGGTATATTTGATGTACATGTAATTGATGTGTACCTTACCGGTACTCGTAGTAACTCCCGGGTATTTGATACGGTGCCGTTGCTCATATTTGTAACTCACAGCAGGAGCTGCGGAATAAACGGAGGCTGGCGAAGGGCGAGGTGACGATCTTGGCGTCGGGAATGGTTCCAAGGTCGATGTGATCGCCGTCGCACGCTACCTCTACATTTACCTACGGGATTAGTTTTAAACCTGAATAATTGTTATTTAGTGCCAAGTTTGAGCATGAACATTGTATCGAGGATCTCGTTTAATGCGAGATGACTACTCATTTAAATCCGAGAATAATGGTTGTTCTATTTATATGAGAGATATGTTTTATGGTCATGCTCCGATGGTCAATGGTTTATTCTTAATGAATCTCGAGCGTAATATTACACATATTCATAGTGTGAATACCAAAAGATGTAAAGTTGATAACGATAGTCCCACATACTTGTGGTAATCGCCGCCTTTGGTCACATTGGTGTCAAGCGCATGAAGAAGCTCCATTCGATGGACTTTTAGAGTCTCTCGATTATGAATCATTTGACACATGCGAACCATGCCTCATGGGCAAAATGACCAAGACTCCATTCTCCGGGACAATGGAGCGAGCAACCAACTTATTGGAAATCATACATACCGATGTGTGCGGTCCAATGAGCGTTGTGGCTCGTGGAGGATATCGTTATGTTCTCACTCTCACTGATGACTTGAGTAGATATGGGTATGTCTACTTGATGAAACACAAGTCTGAGACCTTTGAAAAGTTCAAGGAATTTCAGAATGAAGTAGAGAATCAACGTGACCGAAATATAAAATTCTTGCGATCAGATCGGTATTGTACCGGGGCCACCGGAGGGGTTCCGGGGGTCCACCGGGAGGGGCCACCTCTCTCGGAGGGCCTTATGGGCTGTATGAGGAAGGGATCCGGCCCAAAGTGGGCTGGGGTGCCACTCCCCCCTAGGGCCCATGCGCGTAGGGTTGGGGGAAACCCTGAGGGGGGGCGCCCCCCTTGCTTGGGGGCAAGCCCTCCCTTGGCCGCCCCCCCTCTAGATCCCATCTAGAGGGGCCGGCCCCCTTCTCCCTTCCCCTATAAATAGAGGCGAGGGAGGCTGCAACACACTTGAAGGCGCAGCCCTCCCTCCCCAACACCTCTCCTCCTCCGTTGAGTGCTTGGCGAAGCCTGCCGAGATCTTGCCTCTCCACCATCATCACGCCGTCGTCTGCTTCTGGAGCCATCTTCCTCAACCTCTCCTTCCCCCTTGCTGGATCAAGAAGGAGGAGACGTCATCCGCTCCGTACGTGTGTTGAACGCGGAGGTGCCGTCCGTTCGGCGCTAGGATCTCCGGTGATAGGTGAAGGAAATATGCCCTAGAGGCAATAATAAAGTTATTATTTATTTCCTTATATCATGATAAATGTTTATTATTCATGCTAGAATTGTATTAACTGGAAACATAATACATGTGTGAATACATAGACAAGCAGATAGTCACTAGTAAGCCTCTACTAGACTAGCTCATTAATCAAAGATGGTTATGTTTCCTAACCATAGACATGTGTTGTCATTTGATTAATGGGATCACCTCATTAGAAGAATGATGTGATTGACATGACCCATTCCGTTAGCTTAGCACTTGATCGCGTTTAGTATATTGCTATTGCTTTCTTCATGACTTATACATGTTCCTGTAACTATGAGATTATGCAACTCCCGTTTACGGAGGAACACTTTGGGTACTACCAAGCGTCACAACGTAATCGGGTGATTATAAAGGAGTACTACAGGTGTCTCCAAAGGTACTTGTTGGGTTGGCGTATTTCGAGATTAGGTTTTGTCACTCCGATTGTCGGAGAGGTATCTCTGGGCCTTCTCGGTAATACACATCACATAAGCCTTGCAAGCATTACAACTAATGAGTTAGTTGTGAGATGATGTATTACGGAACGAGTAAAGAGACTTACCGATGCTTGAGATTGAACTAGGTATTGGATACCGACGATCGAATCTCGGGTAAGTAACATACCGATGGCAAAGGGAACAACGTATGTTGTTATGCGGTCTGACCGATAAAGATCTTCGTGAAAATGTAGGAACCAATATGGGCATCCAGGTCCCGCTATTGGTTATTGACGGAGATGTGTCTCGGTCATGTCTACATAGTTCTCGAACCGTAGGGTCCGCACGCTTAAGGTTTCGATGGCGGTTATATTATGAGTTTGTGTATTTTGATGTACCGAAGGAGTTCGAGTCCCGGATGTGATCACGGACATGACGAGGAGTCTCGAAATGATCGAGACATAAAGATTGATATATTGGACGGCTATATTCGGACACCGGAAAGGTTCGGAAGTTTAGGAGAAAGACGGAGTGCCGGAGGGTTACGGAACCCCCGGGAAGTAATGGGCCTTATTGGGCCAAGAGGGAGAGAGAGGGCTGCGCCAGAGGTGGCGCGCGCCCCCCATGGGGAGTCCGACTGGACAAGGAAGGGGCGGCCCCCTTCCTCTCCCTCTCCTCTCTTTCCTTCCCCTTCCTCCTTCCTAGTTGGACTAGGAAAGGGAGTCCTACTCCCACTAGGAGGAGGACTCCCCTCCTTGGCGCACCTCCTAGGGCCGGCCGCACCCCTCCCCCCTTGCTCCTTTATATACGGGGGCAGGGGGGCACCCTAGAACACACAAGTTGATCCTTGAGATCGTTCCTTAGCCGTGTGCGGTGCCCCCCTCCACCATATTCCACCTCGGTCATATCATAGCGGTGCTTAGGCGAAGCCCTGCGTCAGTAGAACATCAAGATCGTCACCACGCCGTCGTCTTGTGACGGAACTCCCTCTCCCGGAGTTTTGCTGGATCGAGCCGAGGAGCGTCATCGAGCTGAGCGTGTGCCAAGAACTTCGAGGCGCCGGAGTAACGGGCGCTGGGATCGGCTGGATCGCGAGGAGAACGTCGACTACTTCCTCTACGTTGATCGACTCGGAGGCGCCGAATGTAACGGCGCTGGGATCGGCTGGATCGCGAGGAGAACGTCACGACTACTTCCTCTACGTTGTGATCGCTTCCGCTTTGGTCTACGAGTGCGTAGACAATACTCTCCCTCTCGTTGCTATGCATCACCATGATCTTGCGTTAATGCGTAGGAAATTTTTTGAAAATACTACGATCCCCAACAGTGGCATCCGAGCCTGGTTTTATGCGATGATGTCATAAGCACGAATAGAACACAATTGATAAATCGGCTAAACAAGTCATACAGCCTAACAGCATGTCATACTATTGATCAGCGGAATAGTGAGATTAAGAGTCCCGGACCGACATTATGCGTGACGCTTCTGCGAGACTGGTTTCACCGTTCTGAGCACTCGTGATTAAAGGTGGCTGGCGGGTGTCTCTCTCTCACTTTAGTTGAACTGAGTGTGGCTACGCCCGGTCCTTGAGAAGGTTAAGCGGAGTCTATTTGACGAAGTATCGTTGTGGTCTTGATGCGTAGGTGAGATTGGTTCTTGCTTAAGCCCGTAGCAGCCACGTAAAATTTGCAACAACAAAGTAGAGGACGTCTAACTTGTTTTTGCAGGGCATGTTGTGATGTGATATGGTCAAGGCGTGATGCTATATTTTATTGTATGAGATGATCATGTTTTGTAACCGAAGTTATCGGCAACTGGTTGGAGCCATATGGTTGTCGCTTTATTGTATGAAATGCAAGCATACTGTAATTGCTTTACTTTATCTCTAAGCGGTAGCGATAGTCGTAGAAGCAATAGATGGCGTAAACGACAACGATGCTACGATGGAGATCAAGGTGTCGCGCCGGTGATGATGGTGATCACGACGGTGCTTCGGAGATGGAGATCACAAGCACGAGATGATGATGGCCATATCATATCACTTATATTGATTGCATGTGATGTTTATCCTTTATGCATCTTATTTTGCTTTGATTGACGGTAGCATTATAAGATGATCTCTCACTAAAATTATCAAGAAGTGTTCTCCACGAGTATGCACCGCTATGCGAAAGTTCTTCGTCTTTGAGACACCACGTGATGATCGGGTGTGATAGGCTCTACGTTCAAATACAACGGGTGCAAAACAGTTGCACGCAGAATACTCAGGTTAAACTTGACGAGCCTAGCATATAACAGATATGGCCTCGGAACACGGAGACCGAAAGGTCGAACGTGAATCATATAGTAGATATGATCAACATAGTGATGTTCACCATTGAAACTACTCCATCTCACGTGATGATCGGACATGGTTTAGTTAATTTGGATCACGTAATCACTTAGATGACTAGAGAGATGTCTGTCTAAGTGGGAGTTTTTAATATGATTAATTAAAACTTAAATTTATCATGAACTTAGTACACGATAGTATTTTGCTTGTCTATGTTTCTTTGTAGATAGATGGCTCGTCTTTGTTGTTCCGTTGAATTTTAATGTGTTCCTTGAGAAAGCAAAGTTGAAAGATGATGGTAGCAATTACACGGACTGGGTCCGTAACTTGAGGATTATCCTCATTGCTTTACGGAAGAATTAAATCCTGGAAGCACCGGCTGGGTGCCAGCTTCTTTGCAGAGAACAACGCCGAAGTTGTGAACGTCTGGCGAGCAAAGTGATGACTACTCGATAGTTCGGTGTGCCATGCTTTACGGCTTAGAACCGGGTCTTCAACGACGTTTTGAGCGTCATGGAGCATATGAGATGTTCCAGGAGTTGAAGTTAATATTTCAAGCAAATGCCCGGATTGAGAGATATGAAGTCTCCAATAAGTTCTATAGCTGCAAAATGGAGGAGAATAGTTCAGTCAGTGAACATATACTCAAAATGTCTGGGTATAATAACCACTTGATTCAAGCTGGGGTTACTCTTCCGGATGATAGTGTCATTGATGTAGAATTCTCCAATCATCGCCACCAAGCTACAAGAGCTTCGTGATGAACTATAATATGCAAGGGATGACCAAAACAATTCCCGAGCTCTTCGCAATGCTAAAAGCAGCGGAGGTAGAAATCAAGAAAGAGCATCAAGTGTTGATGGTCAACAAGACCACTAGTTTCAAGAAAAAGGGCAAAGGAAAGAAGAAGGGGAACTTCAAAAGGAACAGCAAGAAAGTTGCTGCTCAAGAGAAGAAACCCAAGTCCGGGCCTAAGCCTGAAATCGAAAGTGTTTTTACTTGCAAGCAAACTGGATAATCGGAAGCGGAACTGCCCCAAGTATTTGGCGGATAAGAAGGATGGCAAGGTGATCAAAGGTATATGTGATATACATGTTATTGATGTGTACCTTACTAATACTCGCGATGAGTACACAGGTATTTGATACTGGTTCTGTTGCTAATATTTGCAACTCAAAGCAGGAACTACGGATTGCGAAGATTGGCTAAGGGCGAGGTGACGATGCGCGTGGGAAATGGTTCCAAAGTCGATGTGATCGCGATTCGCACGCTACCTCTACATCTACCATCGGGATTAGTTTTAGACCTAAATAATTGTTATTTGGTGCCGACGTTGAGCATGAACATTATATCTGGATCTTGTTTGATGCGAGACGGTTATTCATTTAAGACAGAGAATAATGGTTGTTCTATTTATATGAATAATATCTTTTATGGTCATGCACCCTTGAAGAGTGGTCTATTTTATTGAATCTCGATAGTAGTAATACACATATTCATAGTGTTGAAACCAAAAGATACTGAGTTGATAATGATAATGCAACTTATTTGTGGCAATCGCCATTTGGGTCATATCGGTGTAAAACGCATGAAGAAACTCCATCTTGATGGGCTTCGGAATCACTTGATTATGAATCATTTGGTACTTGCGTAACCATGCCTCATGGGCAAGATGACTAAAACGCCGTTCTCGGAACTATGGAGCGAGCAACTGATTTGTTGGAAATCATACATACCGATGTTTGTGGTCCAATGAATGTTGAGGCACGCCAAGGGTATCGTTATTTTCTCACCTTCACAGATGATTTGAGCAGATATGGGTATATCTACTTAATGAAACACAAATCTGAAACATTTGAAAAGTTCAAAGAATTTCAGAGTGAAGTGGGAAATCATCGTAACAAGAAAATAAAGTTTCTACGATCTGATCGTGGAGGAGAATATTTGAGTTACGAGTTTGGTTTACATTTGAAACAATGTGGAATAGTTTCGCAACTCACGCCACCCGGAACACCACAGAGAAATGGTGTGTCCGAACGTCGTAATCGCATTTTTACTTGATATGGTGCGATCTATGATGTCTCTTCTTGATTTACCGCTATCGTTTTGGGGATATGCTTTAGAGCCGGCCGCATTCACGTTAAATAGGGCACCATCTAAATCCGTTGAGACGACACCGTATGAACTGTGGTTTGGCAAGAAACCAAAGTTGTCGTTTCTTAAAGTTTGGGGCTGCGATGCTTATGTAAAGAAACTTCAACCAGATAAGCTCGAACCCAAATCGGAGAAATGTGTCTTCATAGGATACCCAAAGGAGACTGTTGGGTACACCTTCTATCACAGATCTGAAGGCAAGATTTTCGTTGCTAAATTCGGATCCTTTCTAGAGAAGGAGTTTCTCTCGAAAGAAGTGAGTGGGAGGAAAGTAGAACTTGATGAGATAATCAGATTCTGCTCCTTATTGGAAAATAGTTCATCACAAGAAACGGTTCTGTGACAACTACACCAATTGGTGAGGAAACTAATGATGTTGATCATGAAACTTGAGATCAAGTTGCTCTTGAACTTCAGAGGGTCAAGCAGAATAAAATACGCTTTTGAGTGGTACGGTAATCCTATTACGAAGTCATGTTACTTGACCATGGCGAACCTACAAACTATGAAGAAGCGATGGTGAGCCCAGATTCATGAAATGGCTGGAAGCCATGAAATCTGAGATGGGATCCATGTATGAGAACAAAGTATGGACTTTGGTTGACTTGCCCAATGATCGGCAAGCCATTGAGAATAAATGGATCTTTAAGAAGAAGACCGACGACGATGGTAATGTTACTGTCTACAAAGCTCGACTTGTTGCAAACAGTTTTCAACAAGTTCAAGGGGTTGACTATGATGAGACTTTCTCACCCGTAGCGATGCTTAAGTCTGTCCGAATCATCTTAGCAATTGCTGCATTTTATGATTATGAAATTTGGCAAATGGATGTAAAAACTGCATTCTTGAATGGATTTCTAGAAGAAGAGTTGTATATGATGCAACCAGAAGGTTTTGCTGATCCAAAAGGTGCTAACAAAGTGTGCAAGCTCCAGCGATCAATTTATGGTGCAGTGCAAGCCTCTCGGAGTTGGAATAAACGTTTTGATAGTGTGATCAAAGCATATGGTTTTATCTGAGACTTTTGGAGAAGCCTCAGATTTACAAGAAAGTGAGTGGGAGCTCTGTAGCATTTACGATATTATATGTGGACGACATATTATTGATTGGAAATGATATAGAATTTCTGGATAGCATAAAAGGATACTTGAATAAAAGTTTTTCAATGAAAGACCTCGGTGAAGCTGCTTACATATTGGGCATCAAGATCTATAGAGATAGATCAAGACGCTTAATTGGACTTTCACAAAGCACATACCTTGATAAAGTTTTGAAGAAATTCAAAATGGATCGAGTGCAAAGAAAGGTTTTTACCTCAGACATAAGGTGTAAGATTGAGTCGGACTCAATGCCCGACCACAAGCAGAAGATAGAGAGAAAATGAAAGATGTTCCCTATGCTTGACCATAGGCTCTATCATGTATGCAATCACGTGTACGGACACTGACGTATGCTTAGTTGTAAGCTTGGCGGGAAGGTACCAAAGTAATCCAGAGTGGATCATCGACAGCGGTCAAGAACATCCTGAAATACACGAAAAGGACTAAGGATATGTTTCTCGTATATGGAGGTGACAAAGAGCTAGTCGTAAATGGTTACGTCGATGCAAGCTTTGACACCGATCAGACGATTCTAAATCGCAAACCGGATACGTGTTTTTGTTAAACGGTGGAGCTGTCGGTTGGTGCAGTTCTAAACAAAGCGTCGTGGCGGGATCTACATGTGAAGCGGAGTACATAGCTGCTTGAGCGGCAAATGAAGGAGTCTGGATGAAAGAGTTCATTTCCGATCTAGGTGTCATACCTAGTGCATCGGGACCAATGAAGATCTTCCGTGACAATCTTGGTGCAATTGCCTTGGCAAAGGAATCCAGATTTCACAAGAGGACCAAGCATATCAAAAGACGCTTCAACTCCATTCGGGACCAAGTCCAAGTGGGAGACATAGAGATTTGCAAAATACATACGGATCTGAATGTTGCGAGACCCATTGACTAAGCCTCTTCCACGAGCAAAACATGATCAGCACCAAGACTCCATGGGTGTTAGAATCATTCTTGTGTAATCTAGATTATTGACTCTAGTGCAAGTGGGAGACTGAAGGAAATATGCCCTAGAGGCAATAATAAAGTTATTATTTATTTCCTTATATCATGATAAATGTTTATTATTCATGCTAGAATTGTATTAACCGGAAACATAATACATGTGTGAATACATAGACAAACAGATAGTCACTAGTAAGCCTCTACTAGACTAGCTCATTAATCAAAGATGGTTATGTTTCCTAACCATAGACATGTGTTGTCATTTGATTAATGGGATCACCTCATTAGAAGAATGATGTGATTGACATGACCCATTCCGTTAGCTTAGCACTTGATCGTTTAGTATATTGCTATTGCTTTCTTCATGACTTATACATGTTCCCGTAACTATGAGATTATGCAACTCCCGTTTGGGAGGAACACTTTGGTACTACCAAACGTCACAACGAATCGGGTGATTATAAAGGAGTACTACAGGTGTCTCCAAAGGTACTTGTTGGGTTGGCGTATTTCGAGATTAGGTTTTGTCACTCCGATTGTCGGAGAGGTATCTCTGGGCCTTCTCGGTAATACACATCACATAAGCCTTGCAAGCATTACAACTAATGAGTTAGTTGTGAGATGATGTATTACTTAACGAGTAAAGAGACTTACCAAAGAATCTAGATTGAACTAGGTATTGGATACCGACGATCGAATCTCGGGTAAGTAACATACCGATGACAAAGGGAACAACGTATGTTGTTATGCGGTCTCGACCGATAAAGATCTTCGTAGAAAATGTAGGAACCAATATGGTCATCCAGGTCCCGCTAATGGTTATTGACCGGAGATGTGTCTCGGTCATGTCTACATAGTTCTCGAACCGTAGGGTCCGCACGCTTAAGTTTTCGATGGACGGTTATATTATGAGTTTGTGTATTTTGATGTACCAAGGAGTTCGAGTCCCGGATGTGATCACGGACATGACGAGGAGTCTCGAAATGATCGAGACATAAAGATTGATATATTGGACGGCTATATTCGGACACGGAAAGGTTCCGGAAGTTTCCGGAGAAAGACGGAGTGCCAGAGGGGTTACCGGAACCCCCCCGGGAAGTAATGGGCCTTATTGGGCCAAGAGGGGAGAGAGAGGGCTGTGCCAGGAGGTGGCGCGCGCCCCCCCCCCCATGGGGAGTCCGAATTGGACAAGGAAGGGGGGGCGCGGCCCCCCTTTCCCTCTCCCTCTCCCTCTCTTTCCTTCCCCCTTCCTCCTTCCTAGTTGGACTAGGAAAGAGGAGTCCTACTCCCACTAGGAGGAGGACTCCCCCCTCCCTTGGCGCACCTCCTAGGGCCGGCCGGCCCTCCCCCTTGCTCCTTTATATACGGGGGCAGGGGGGCACCCTAGAACACACAAGTTGATCCTTGAGATCGTTCCTTAGCCGGGTGCCCCCTCCACCATATTCCACCTCGGTCATATCATAGCGGTGCTTAGGCGAAGCCTGCGTCGGTAGAACATCAAGATCGTCACCACGCCGTCGTCTTGTGGAACTCCCTCTCCCGGAGCTTTGCCGGATCGGAGCCCGAGGAGGCGCCATCGAGCTGAGCGTGTGCCAAGAACTTCGGAGGCGCCGGAGTAATGCTACTGGGATCGGCTGGATCGCGAGGAGAACGTCGACTACTTCCTCTACGTTGTGATCGACTCGAGGCGCCGAATGCTTGGTATTTGGGATCGGCTGGATCGCGAGGAGAATGTACGACTACTTCCTCTACGTTGTGATCGCTTCCGCTTTGGTCTCACGAGGCGTGAGACAATACTCTCCCCTCTCGTTGCTATGCATCACCATGATCTTGCGTGTGCGTAGGAAATTTTTTGAAATTACTACGTTCCCCAACAATAGGATCACGACGAGAACGACTACTTCAACCCCGTTCTTTTGAACGCTTCCGCTCGCGATCTACAAAGTGGTATGTAGATGCAATCTCTCTCCCATGACTCGTTGCTTAGATGAACTCATAGATGGATCTTGGTGAAACCGTAGAAAAAATTTTATTTTCTGCAACGTTCCCCAACAGTGGCATCATGAGCTAGGTCTATGCGTAGTTCTCTATTGCACGAGTAGGACACAATTTTGTTGTGGGCGTAGATCTTGTCAACTTGCTTGCCGCTACTAGTCTTATCTTGCTTCAGCGGTATTGTGGGATGAAGGGGCCCGGACCAACCTTACACGTACGCTTACGTGAGACCGGTTCCACCAATCGACATGAACTAGTTGCATAAGGTGGTTGGCGGTGTCATCTCTCCCACTTTAGTTGGAGCGGATCCGATGAAAAGGGTCCTTATGAAGGGTAAATAGAAGTTGACAAAATCACGTTGTGGTTATTCGTAGGTAAGAAAACGTTCTTGCTAGAACCCAATTGCAGCCACGTAAAAGATGCAACAACAATTAGAGGACGTCTAACTTGTTTTTGCAGCAATTGTCATGTGATGTGATATGGCGGAAGTTGTGATGAATGATGAATGACATATTGTGATGTATGAGATCATGTTCTTGTAATAGGAATCACGACTTGCATGTCGATGAGTATGACAACGGCAGGATCAATAGGAGTTGTCTTTATTTTTGTATGACCTGCGAGTCATTGAAGAACGCCATGTAAATTACTTTACTTTATTGCTAAACGCGTTAGCCATAGAAGTAGAAGTAGTCGTTGGCGTGACAACTTCATGAACACACGATGATGGAGATCATGATGATGGAGATCATGGTGTCATGCCGGTGACAAGATGATCATGGAGCCTCAAGATGGAGATCAATGGAGCTATATGATATTGGCCATATCATGTCACTACTATATAATTGCATGTGATGTTTATTATGTTTATGCATCTTGTTTACTTAGAACGATGGTAGTAAATAAGATGATCCCTTACAACAATATCAAGAAGTGTTCTCCCCTAACTGTGCGCCGTTGCTAAAGTTCGTCGTTTCGAAGCACCACGTGATGATCGGGTGTGATAGATCCTTACGTTCACATACAACGGGTGTAAGACAGTTTTACACATGCAAAACACTTAGGGTTAACTTGACGAGCCTAGCATGTACAGACATGGCCTCGGAACATGGAGACCGAAAGGTCGAACACGAGTCGTATGGAAGATACGATCAACATGAAGATGTTCACCGACGATGACTAGTCCGTCTCTCACGTGATGATCGGACACGGCCTAGTCGACTCGGATCGTGTAACACTTAGATGACTAGAGGGATGTCTAATCTGAGTGGGAGTTCATTAAAATAATTTGATTAGATGAACTTAATTATAATGAACTTAGTCTAAAACATTTGCAAATATGTCTTGTAGATCAAATGGCCAATGCTCATGTCAACATGAACTTCAACGCGTTCCTAGAGAAAACGAAGCTGAAAGATGATGGCAGCAACTATTAGGACTGGGTCCGGAACCTGAGGATCATCCTCATAGCAGCCAAGAAACAATATGTCCTAGAAGCACCGCTAGGTGATGCACCCATCGAGAGAACCAAGACATTATGAATGCTTGGCAGTCTCGTCTTGATGATTACTCCCTCGCTCGGTGCGGCATGCTTTACTGACTTAGAACCGGGGTTCCAAAAGCGCTTTTGAGCAACACGGAGCATATGAGATGTTCGAGGAGCTGAAAATGGTTTTCCAAGCTCATGCCCGGGTCGAGAGATATGAAGTCTCCGACAAGTTCTATAGTTGTAAGATGGAGGAAAACAGTTCTGTCAGTGAGCACATACTCAAAATGTCTGGTTGCACAACCTTTGTCCCACTGGACATAAACCTCCTGACGAGGCGGTCATTGATAGAATCCTTGATCGCTCCCACCAAGCTACAAGAGCTTTGTGATGAACTACAATATGTAGGGGATGGTGAAGACCATTCTGAAGTATTCTCAATCTTTGAAGTCGTGAGAGGTTGAAATCAAGAAAGAACATCAAGTGTTGATGGTCAATAAAACCACTAAGTTCAAAAAGGGCAAGGGTAAGAAGAACTTCAAGAAGGACGGCAAAAGATGTTGCGGCGCCCGATAAAGCAAGTTGCCGGAAGAAGTCAAAAATGGACCCAAGCACGAGACAGAGTGCTTTTATTGCAAAGGGAAGGGCCATCGAAGCGGAACTGCCCCAAATACTTAGCGGACAAGAAGGCCGACAACACTAAAGGTATATTTGATATACATGTAATTGATGTGTACCTTACGACTCGTAGTAACTCCACAGGTATTTGATACGGTGCCGTTGCTCATATTTGTAACTCACAGCAGGAGCTGCGGAATAAATGGAGGCTGGCGAAGGACGAGGTGACGGCTTGGCGTCGGGAATGGTTCCAAGGTCGATGTGATCGCCGTCGGCACGCTACCTCTACATTTACCTACGGGGTTAGTTTTAAACCTCAATAATTGTTATTTAGTGCCAAGTTTGAGCATGAACATTGTATCCGGATCTCGTTTAATGCGAGATGGCTACTCATTTAAATCCGAGAATAATGGTTGTTCTATTTATATGAGAGATATTTTTTATGTTCATGCTCCGATGGTCAATGGTTTATTCTTAATGAATCTCGAGCGTAATATTACACATATTCATAGTGTGAATACCAAAAGATGTAAAGTTGATAACGATATTCCAACATACTTGTGGCAATCGCCGCCTTGGTCACATTGGTGTCAAGCGCATGAAGAAGCTCCATTCCGATGGACTTTTAGAGTCTCTCAATTATGAATCATTTGACACATGCGAACCATGCCTCATGGGCAAATGACCAAGACTCCATTCTCCGGACAATGGAGCGAGCAACCAACTTATTGGAAATCATACATACCGATGTGTGCGGTCCAATGAGCGTTGAGGCTCATGGAGGATATCGTTATGTTCTCACTCTCACCGATGACTTGAGTAGATATGGGTATGTCTACTTGATGAAACACAAGTCCGAGACCTTTGAAAAGTTCAAGGAATTTCAGAATGAAGTAGAGAATCAACGTGACCGAAAGATAAAATTCTTGCGATCAGATCGTGGAGGAGAATATTTAAGTCACGAATTTGGTACACACTTAAGGAAATGTGGAATCGTTTCACAACTCACGCCGCCTGGAACACCTCAACGTAACGGTGTGTTCGAACGTCGTAATCGCACTCTATTGGATATGGTGCGATCCATGATGTCTCTTACTGATTTACCGCTATCATTTTGGGGATACGCTCTAGAGACAGCTACATTCACTTTAAATAGGGCACCGTTTAAATCCGTTGAGACGACACCGTATGAATTATGGTTTGGGAAGAAACCTAAGCTGTCATTTCTAAAAGTTTGGGGATGCGATGCTTATGTCAAGAAACTTCAACCGAAAAGCTCGAACCCAAGTCGGAAAAATGCGTCTTCATAGGATACCCTAAGGAAACCATTGGGTATACCTTCTACCTTAGATCCGAAGGCAAGATCTTTGTTGCCAAGAACGGATCCTTTCTCGAAAAAGAGTTTCTCTCGAAAGGAGTAAGTGGGAGGAAAGTAGAACTCGATGAAGTACTACCTCTTGAACTGGAAAGTAGTGCAGCTCAGGAAAATGTTCTGTGGTGCCTACACCGAATCAAGAGGAAATTAATGATGATGATCAAGGTACTTCGGATCAAGTTGCTACTAAACTCAGAGGTCCACTAGGACACGCCCGCACTGCAGTGGTACGGCAACCTCGTCCCGGAAATCATGTTGTTAGACAACGGTGAACCTTGAACTATGAAGAAGCGATGGCGGGCCCAGATTCCAACAAATGGCTTGAAGCCATGCAATCCGAGATAGGATCCATGTATGAAAACAAAGTATGGACTTTACAGACTTGCCCGATGATCGGCGAAGCGATAGAAAACAAATGGATCTTTAAGAAGAAGACGGACGCGGATGGTAATGTCACCATCTGTAAAGCTCGACTGCCGCTAAGGGTTATCGGCAAGTTCAAGGGATTGACTACGATGAGACTTTCTCTCCGTAGCGAAGCTTAAGTCCGTCCGAATCATGTTAGCAATTGCCGCATACTATGATTATGAGATATGGCAAATGGACGTCAAAACAGCATTCCTTAACGGTTATCTTAAGGAAGAGCGTATATGATGCAGCCGGAAGGTTTTGTCGATCCTAAGAATGCTAACAAAGTATGCAAGCTCCAACGATCCATTTATGGGCTGGTGCAAGCATCTCGGAGTTGGAACATTCGCTTTGATGAGATGATCAAAGCGTTTGGGTTTATGCAAGACTTATGGAGAAGCCTGCGTTTACAAGAAAGTGAGTGGGAGCTCTGTAGCATTTCTCATATTATATGTAGATGACATACTTTTGATGGGAAATGATATAGAATTCTTGGACAACATTAAGGCCTACTTGAATAAAAGTTTTTCAATGAAGGACCTTGGAGAAGCTACTTATATATTAGGCATCAAGATCTATAGAGATAGATCAAGACGCCTCATAGGTCTTTCACAAAGCACATACCTTGATAAGATTTTGAAGAAGTTCAAAATGGATCAGTCCAAGAAATGGTTCTTTCCTGTACTACAAGGTGTGAGATTGAGCTCGGCTCAATGCCCGACCACGACAAAAGATAAAGAAGAGATGAGTGTCATCCCCTATGCCTCGACCATAGGATCTATTATGTATGCCATCTTTGTGTACCAGACCTGATGTAAACCTTGCCGTAAGTTTGGTAGGAAGGTACCAAAGTAATCCCGCAAGGAACACCGGACAGCGGTCAAGAATATCCTGAAGTACACGAAAAGGACAAAGGACATGTTTCTCGTTTATGGAGGTGACGAAGAGCTCGTCAGAAGGGTTACGTCGACGCTTAGCTTCGACACAGATCCGGATGACTCTAAGTCACAAACCGGATACGTGTATATGTTGAATGGTGGAGCAAGAAGCTGGTGCACCGCAAGCGAGCGTCGTGGCGGGATCTACATGTGAAGCGGAGTACATGGCAGCCTCGGAGGCAGCACATGAAGCAATATGGGTGAAGGAGTTCATCACCGACCTAGGAGTCATACCCAATGCGTCGGGGCCGATCAAACTCTTCCGTGACAACACCGGAGTTATTGCACTTGCCAAGGAGCCTGGTTTCACAAGAAGACCGTGCACATCTGTTGCCGCTTCAACTCCATCCGTGAAAATGTTCAAGATGGAGACATAGAAATTTGCAAAGTGCATACGGATCTGAATGTCGCAGATCCGCTGACTAAACCTCTTCATGAGCGAAACATGATCAACAATTAACTCTATGGGTGTTAGGTTCATCACAATGTAACTAGATTATTGACTCTAATGCAAGTGGGAGACTGTTGGAAATATGCCCTAGAGGCAATAATAAAAAGATTATTATTATATTTCCTTGTTCATGATAATTGTCTTTTATTCATGCTATAATTGTATTATCCGGAAATCATAATACACGTGTGAATACATAGACCACAATATGTCCCTAGTGAGCCTCTAGTTGACTAGCTCGTTGATCAATAGATAGTCATGGTTTCGACTATGGACATTGGATGTCGTTGATAACGGGATCACATCATTAGGAGAATGATTTGATGGACAAGACCCAATCCTAAGCATAGCACAAGATCGTGTAGTTCGCTTTTGCTAGAGCTTTTCCAATGTCAAGTATCTCTTCCTTAGACCATGAGATCGTGTAACTCCGGATACCGTAGGAGTGCTTTGGTTGTACCAAAGCGTCACAACGTAATCGGGTGACTATAAAGGTACACTACAGGTATCTCCGAAAGTGTCTGTTGGGTTGACACAGATCGAGACTGGGATTTGTCACTCCGTATAACGGAGAGGTATCACTGGGCCCACTCGGTAGTGCATCATCATAATGAGCTCAAGGTGACCAAGTGTCTGGTCACGGGATCATGCATTACGGTACGAGTAAAGTGACTTGCCGGTAACGAGACCGAACGAGGTATTGGGATACCGACGATCGAAGTCTCGGGCAAGTAACATACCGTCTGACAAAGGAAATAGTATACGGGGTTGCTTGAATCCTCGACATCGTGGTTCATCCGATGAGATCATCGAGGAGTATGTGGGAGCCAACATGGGTATCCAGATCCCGCTGTTGGTTATTGACCGGAGAGCCGTCTCGGTCATGTCTACATGTCTCCCGAACCCGTAGGGTCTACATACTTAAGGTTCGGTGACGCTAGGGTTATTAGGAAGACTTGTATGTGATTACCGATGTTGTTCGGAGTCCCGGATGAGATCCCGGACGTCACGAGGAGTTCCGGAATAGTCCGGAGGTAAAGATTTATATATGGGAAGTCATCATACGGTCACCGGAAAGGTTCGGGGCATATCGGTATTGCACGGGGCCACCGGAGGGGTTCCGGGGTCCACCGGAGGGGCCACCTCTCCGGAGGGCCTTATGGGCTGTATGAGGAAGGGATCCAGCCCAAAGTGGGCTGGGCGCCACTCCCCTAGGGCCCATGCGCCTAGGGTTGGGGAAACTCTGAGGGGGCGCCTGCTTGGGGGCAAGCCCCTCCTCATAACCGCCGCCTCTAGATCCCATCTAGAGGGGCCGCCCCTTCTCCCTTCCCTATAAATAGAGGCGAGGGAGGCTGCAACACACTTGAAGGCGCAGCCCTCCTCCCCAACACCTCTCCTCCTCCGCTGAGTGCTTGGCGAAGCCACAGCCGAGATCGCCTCTCCACCATCATCACGCCGTCGTCTTGCTGGAGCCATCTTCCTCAACCTCTCCTTCCCCTTCTTTGGATCAAGAAGGAGGAGACGTCATCCGCTCCAGACGTGTGTTGAACGCGGAGGTGCCGTCTGCTCGGGCGCTAGGATCTCCTAATAGGATCACGACGAGAACGACTACTTCAACCCCGTTCTTTTGAACGCTTCGCTCATGATCTACAAAGTGGTATGTAGATGCAATCTCTCTCCCATGACTCGTTGCTTAGATGAACTCATAGATGGATCTTGGTGAAACCGTAGAATTTTTTTTATTTTCTGCAACGTTCCCCAACGCGGGCTGCATCACGGGGATTTGGACCAAAGCATTATTTTGGGAATGGTCGGGGCGTTTTCTGCAAAACATTCATGCTGGCTTTGTCTTTTCTGTTTCTCAATGTGTATTTCAAATTTTGATTTGAAATTTTTCGGGATTGTACACTGATGTGATGTCAACATCCACAATTTGTTTCGGAAATTTTTGAGACATTTACATGTGCATTTTAAAAATTTGGAGCATGGGAGCACCAAAATGGATGGGAGCACTAGATATTCTCCCTGGGGGCATGTTCATGTATTGGTCAGGTGGTGCCAGACTAGTATAGAAATGTATTTTAGCCCACAAAAGACTTATTAATTTATTAGTCAAAGGACAGTGCGCATCTTGATGTTGACATGAGCGGCGAATGCTTCACCAGTACATACTGGTTCTGGTAAATTTACTTATTCGCAATGCACGCTGCAGCCTACCAGTTAGCGGAAGGAGAGGAGCAAGCGAGAGTTGTACAAACAAGGTGGGTCAGCGGGAGCGTCTGACACCACTTGGGCGAGAAGCCGAGGGACATCCTTGGGGAGACGTGTAAGATCTCACATTTAGGTGAGATCATGAGATCAACCCCCCCCCCCCAAAAAAAATCATATTTACACATTTCGAAAGAATCTGAAATTATTGACAACATTCATGTGGGGCATGTCTACAGTTCTGAAAAAACCAGCTCAATACTCGTTGCACATTCAAAGATTCAAAAAAGACAAATTCGAATGTGAATTTTTCACATTCCAATTTGTCTTTTTTGTTTCCATTGATGTAAGTTGAATTAGGAGATGAAATGTTTTGAGATTGTATATCAAACATTGATGAGTGTCTTCCCCGCAAAAAAAACATTGATGAGTGTCTACAAAAAATTTGAGAACGTTTGAACATGTATTTTTTTTTTAAAAAATCGATCTCATAGATCTCATCCAATGTGAGATCTCACACAAGTCTCCCCCCATTATCTGCATACAGTAAACTGATAATTCATGGCAAATTTAAGCGCCAGTGGTGCATTTACCTCTTACAAAAATCCAGAAATATCCTCTAAAAAAGTTTCCAGAATTATTTTTTTGAGACAAAAAAAATCCAGAAATATCTCCTTTACGCGAGACGGCAAGAGAAAGGCCGTCGCACCGGTCTCGTTCTGGGAGCGGCGGGCCCACACTCAGCCGTCCAACAAACCCTCCACGGTGAGGGCCCACATATCGAAGCCGTTCCCGGTTGGTGGAGGCCGCATGAACCTCGCGCCCCTCTCGGGCCCGCCACCCCGCGGCGGCGAGCGAATCAAAATAAACCCAGAACACAACGCCTGCGCAATCCCAACGAACGGCAATGACAATGACGGGTGGGACCGACCCTCAACATTGACCCACGTGTCAGCTCCGGTTGACCTCTCCCACGGGCTGTCGCCGTTATAATTGACGGCGCTCGCGGCGAGGGCGCAGCCAGTTAAAGAGGCATGCTCCCTTCTCGCTTCCTCCTCACCCCGCACTGCCCCACCGCGCCGGCCCCGACTCCGACTCCGACACACCCCGGTGGCGCGCGCTCACCGGGCTCGGTCGCGCTGCGGTTCGGATCCCCCGGAGGCGTGCGGCTTCGGCGCGGGCGAGGGTCGGCGGCGGTCGCGATGGCATCCGACGGGCGCGTGGAGCGGATCGCGTCCAGCATCCGCGCCATCCCCAACTTTCCCAAGCCAGGTGAGCGCACATCGTCGATGCCTCTCCCCGCTCCCCCCCTCTAGAACCCCTTGGTGTTCGCGGGTGGGTGGGTCGATCTGGTGGATGCCCAGTGGCTGTGGCGGCGGCGGCGGCGGGTTGCTACCTAGTGTGTCGCGGAAGTCGGCTAAGCTATGCTAGTCCCTGTGGTTTACGCGGTTTTGACCCGTGGTTATCATTTCTTAGACTTCACAGGGTAGCAGCGGGTGGACGCCGGTTTGGTGTATTTTGCCCAAGTGCAGCAGATGTAAACCACGCTAAATTTTAGTATGACCAGTATAAGGTGTTGCGAAATAACTGAGCTAGTGCTGGGAAAAATAAAATCTTACCGAAATCATGGCATCGAACAAAACGACAGCCATATATTTTAATCAATACAATCGCAAAAGTTTGGTAAGGTAAACTTCAGCTCACAAGTGTATAGAACATACATCTCCTAGGTTAGAACTAACTAAGGAGTGTAAATTGGTGTTGTAGCATATTGCTGCTGTGGTAAATGAAGTAAGAAATTCCTGTGTTTTTATGGTGAACCAATAGTCGTTACAAGCAGGATGTGTCAATTGCCATTGCCAACAGCTGTAACAGCTTGTGTAGGAAGCTAAGCAAATAGCAGACTACTATAGATTTCTTAATGGTAGATTTATACAATTGCTTATCATTTATAGGCTAGTGAACAGGGACTTAAATTGTGGCACATGGAATTGATTCTGGCTGGTAGGAATTTGCTTATGGTCACGTCCTGATTTTCCTGTGATGATGGGCGACATGTGAACTATTGGTTTGTGTGGTGTTGGGCTGTTGGTAAATGGCAAGTGTATGTTTAGAGAAGGATCATGTCTGCTCTATATTGTTACATGTAAGGAATAAGAATTATTTTATTTAATCATGTATCTCGTTGTTTCTTCATGCAGGGATTTTGTTTCAGGACATCACAACCTTGCTTCTCGATCCGCAGGCGTTCCGTGACACCACTGACCTCTTTGTTGAGCGGTACAAGGACAAAGACATCACTGTAGTTGCTGGTAATGTGAAATTAAGCAGACTGCCTTTTTGTCTTAAATGTTCCTATTATTTAAAGGCCAAAACTGTAAATAAATTTTTGGTTTTTATTTTCTCTGGTGTTAATTTCTCATATTTGTTGCTATTATTATCAGGTGTTGAAGCCAGAGGATTCATTTTTGGTCCTCCCATTGCATTAGCCATAGGTGCAAAGTTTGTTCCAATAAGAAAGCCGAAAAAGTTACCTGGTATGTTCGTTCTTTCAGTGCTTAATATGCAGCAGCCGCTTTTATTGAACAGGTATACTTCAGGTCTCGAACTGGATACATTAGCTAATAATGTTGCATATTTATACTAGGTGAGGTGATATCGGAAGAATATTCTCTGGAATATGGCACTGACAAAATCGAAATGCACGTAGGAGCTGTGCAGCCCAATGACCGGGTCCTTATTGTGGATGATCTAATCGCCACAGGAGGAACCCTTTGTGCCGCTGCCAAACTTATTGGTGAGCTTCTATGTTCAGTTCATAACGTGCTTTGTTCCTGTCTAGAAAATATCTTAAATGTGTAAATGAAAAACCTTGTTAATCAAGGTTCATTTGACTTGCAATTTGCAAAATATATGACCCCACCCCAAACTTGAGATAGCTGCCAACCACATGGAACTTTTTGCCAACTAATTTCCTGGTTCCTCATCCTCAAGTGGTCTCCCACCTTTCTCGAAGTATAAGTGATAGTCCTTGAGAGGAAGACCAAAAATATGTTTGAGATTTGAAATCTACAGTTGTAAATTCTATGGTTGACCTTTGATGGGGAACCGGGGAGACACATGGAGCTCCCTTGAGAGGAATAGAGAGAGGGAGGGAGGGAGGGTCCCCCAAGGATCCAAACTTCGGCGACAAATTGTTGTCTCGTTGGTTTACTCTTTCGCTCGTATAGTTTATTCCACCTAGCTTTGCTTTAGAGAACCTTTTAATTCCACGGTTATTTGAAACAGTTCAACATTTTAAGAAAATCTTGTTACCTTGGTTGCTTGTACCAAAAGTATTTAAATAGTTCATTCTAAAAAACTAGCCGTCGGGATTTTCTGCAAAAAAACTTGACAGTCCAACTCAGATCCGGCACTCTGGATTCAGTAACCAACAGCCACTTTGGCCGACGTGGCAGCTACCACGCACAACTCAGCAACTGCTTCTCACCCGGACACTCTGGATGCCCAATATAGGTAGCCACAAAGGCTTCTCGAGGTAGCACAGGTATGTCTAGGGTCAGCTGAGATTTTCACACTGGTCAATCCATCAAGACCCGGACAGTCTGTGTCAGATAGACACTTCGGTTTCCACCTGGGACACTTTGGCTGCTCATCATAGGGAGTGACAAAGGCTTCTCTGCGGAGAAACATGTCCATTCTCGGCCAAGGGGTTCGGATTGGCCTGATGAAAACAAGTTCGGTCTGTCTGACTCCAACACAAATACTCTTGCTCGCATAGATTTTTGGTTTGCATATAAATAAGAATTTTTTCTTTGGGTGACAAGGTTCGAGTAATGTGCATTGAGCTATTTCATGAGCGTTCCATGGAACCCCCCTTAATAGTACGACTTACATATATACACCCAATGTAAGCTTGATCACTTAAGTCTAGGGAAAACTAATGTTCTTTTGGTTTTGCCAGTCTTTAACTTTTCCGTTCGGGGATTCACTAATATCGGTAAACTTCACTTTTGTGGGACTAAATCTGAGCTTTCACTCATGAAAATTATTAGCCCCTTAATGACTTGTCATTTATTACCAAAACCCACTGGGGTGGAATGCAGTTTCAAATGGTAACGTACCTTCCAAGTTTTGAAAGGAATGCAGTCCAATTATGCTTATATTAGAGGTGTGAATTGGTGACCCTTAGGGTGCTCACATCACTTTTGGAAAACTAGTTCATTTGTTTGAACTAAAGAGGGTTAGAGGGTAACCTAAAGGTTACGCATTTGCACCCCAAACTTATTACATTTCTTTCCTATTGTTTATCATATGGTGATTTATTCATCTTAATTATGTCCTTCTACATTGTAGAACGTGTTGGAGCAAAGGTGGTTGAGTGTGCCTGTGTTATTGAACTGCCAGAGTTGAAGGTACATTTTACTTCCAAATCATGTCTCCTTGTTTAGGTGAACAAAACATTGTTCATACTTGATTGTTGGGATCATTGTCATGCTCTTATTAGGATTTTCCATTCATGTATTTTTTTGTTGGTTAGCTTTCGATAAAACTAATAATTGTGAGGTTTGCTTCCAATGTAGCTAACAGGACAAATGAACTTCACTTTGATGTGATTCTATCGAGGATTATACCACTTGTTATCCACCTAAATATACTAGGATTAGACAGTTTCACCAGTAAAGCTCTATCTGCTTTTATCCTTGTGCAGTTAGATAACACAATGCCTAGTTCATGCACACTGTCATTGATACAAGCAGACTGAATGCACCTTATGACTTGAGGCTAGCTACAAGGAAGGAAATATGTGCAACCTATGTCCAGAAGTTCACCAGCAAAACACTTAGACTAAGCTTTTCTGCAGTTTTTGAAATAATAATTGGTTAACTGCCTAAGGTCATGAATTTTGCAGCTTAATGAATCATAATTATCATCTATGAGTTCCAGCTACTCCCTCCGTCCCAAAATATAAGATCATTTTTGACACTATGATAGTGTCAAAAATGATCTTATATTTTGGGACAGAGGGAGTAGATATGACTTATAGTTGCTTATCATGAGAACTTTGCTTTGTTCCAATGATGTTTCCCTTCTGCATGTATGTCCTAACCAAGGCATGTATTTCAGGGCCGGGACAAGTTGGGGACATGCCTGTTTTTGTCCTTGTGCAGGCAGACGAATCAGTATGACACAAGTTGTGACTCTTGAGTTGTTCCAATGATATTTCCCTGCTGGAACTGTACTGGAACCAGCAAAGATATCCGTTACAATCTTAGCTAGTTCCTATCTGGAGCTGCTCAATAAAATTCCATCTTTAAATTTGTCCTTCTGTAACTGTTTGGGAATGCGGACTTGGTTGTTGTTCCCTGTAATATGTGGCTTATTTCTGTCAGAAACAGTGCAAATTATTCATGTCAATGAAGGATGGTCTGTACTGAAGTTTGTTTCTCTTGCTACTTGCTAGCATTATTTACTTTCGTGCTTTGTTGGTGCTTGTCATGACTGAAAATTGCCGACCGATTTTAGTTGATGTATACGGATCTCCTGCATTTATCTGAGATTTTTCTGGTGTCTGTAGTTAGTATACTCATTGATGTGTTTCTTCAATGACCATTGATAATATTGGGGTTATGGTTATACTTTTGTAGTTTGGTACGTGTCTACCCAAAGTCCCAAATGTACATTTTACCATCTTTGTGTCGGTCATGTTATGAGTTGCATCTGGCCATGCCATTTGGTTGATCTTACCTACCTATATGGCTGGAAAGTCCCCAGACAGATTTGCAGTTCTGAATAAAAATTAGTTGCTCAGGTCGATCAGGATCTTGAATCCTTGCCAACTATAAATCTATTCTTGTTTGAAATTTTTGGGTTACCATCATGGTATAATTGAACTGTCCTACCTACTCCCTCCGTTCTGAATTACTTGTCGCAGGTATGGATGTATCTAGATGTATTTTAGTTCTAGATACATCCATTTCTGCGATGAGTAATTTGGAACGGAGGGAGTAACTGTGAGAAGGTAATTTTAACGGACACAAAAATTTCAGTAGTTTTGCATCAGTTGGAATTTTATTTCTTTCTGAGCAATATTGCCTTCACCGAGCTATGCTTTTGAAAGTTGGAACTAGGGTGTGTTTTTTGCAGCCTTAGTCAACAATTTGTGAATTAATTCTGATGCTTCCTTCTCTGATGTCCTAATCGAAGGTGCCAGAGTATTGTTTGACTTCCAAGTTTTTTACGGATCCAGGGAATAGTTTCATGATCACCTTTGGACATTGTGCTATTATGTATAATCTCTGACTTCTAATTTGTTTCTTGTTCTTTGAAAGTTTCATCTGTTTACTTTGACTTCTTTTGCCTGGCATTAACTGATGAATGCCGAAATTCTTCCTTGTGGTTTCTGGGGATAGGGGCAGTGTAACTACCATCAATCTTCATATCTGAAGAAAGAAATGTATTATCTTGACATTGGTGTCTGCATACTTTTTAGGTTGCTATAATTTGGTCAAGTCCTGATACATCTTTGCTTAGATGGTACTGGGGCTTCTATATCTTGGAGTTCAGCATGCTGACTGGACAAAAAATGGCTACTTTTCCCCCTTTTTTAGTTAAAATAGAGGATGGATCGAGAAATACTTCAGTCATGAACATAGAAATTCATATTACTGAGCAGTATGTTGCTATTAGCAGCAGTAGGGCACTAGTGAGTATTCCACAAATCTGAAGTTTATGTGCATGTTGCTTTCCGTTTGAATTTAGTTCATATGTATATGGTTTTGATAAAATGTTTTCTCATTGCATATGTTTACACTAAATGGAAATTGTATCTGATGTTGTGGTGTCAATGCATGAATTCTTTTGGAAGCTGCATAGTTCAGTCATAGCACAATATCTGTGTTTTGACATTTGACTATCTTAGATGGCCTTGTGAACATTTTTTACTACTCCCTCTGTTCATAAATATAAGTCCTTTTAGAGGTTCCACTGTAGACTACATACAAAGCAAAATGAGTGAACCTATACTCTAAAAGGCGTCTATATACATCCGAATGTAGTCTCTATGGCGGAATCTCTAAAAGAACTTATATTTAGGAACGGAGGGAGTAGTTAATAATACTGTCCTAATTTTGCCCTTGCTATTAACTTCCTAAAATACATTGACGAACCTGGAGTAAACTAGTATTATATTGACTTCTGTGCGATCAATACAAATACTGAAGTTGTAAAAATATTGCATTACTTTTGTCAACTGAAAGTGACAGAAATATCACAGCTCTTATATTCTTACTTCTGTTTTTATTTAGTATTCCCTCCGTCTCAAAATAAATGTCTCAATTTTGTACTAACTTTTGTACAAAATTGTACTAAGGTTGAGACACTTATTTTGGGATGGAGGGAGTACTCTCTCCATCCCATAATATAAGGTGTTATTGCAATCAATATATGAGTACATTGCTTGTAGTAAGATCTTATATTATAGGACGGAGGGAGTAATACATTCGTGATTAGAATCCTGTGGATTGTGATGTTGACATGGTAAATTGCTCCCACCTCCCCAACATTCATCCTCATATATTTACCATGAGGAGGTATACAAACTAACAACAGGCATATTTTCTTAACATTCGATTGAGTGAATTGCAGAAAACCACCACATTGAAGCGTCGTGTTGCAGAAAAGACTTCTACGAATTTGTGCCAGAAAACACTGATTTTTGTCCTAATCATTTGCAGAAACCACCTAACCTTCTGTTCGAGCATTTTAACCTCTATTATGACATGTGGATCCCGCATTTGATGACGTGGCATAACGTTTCGTGGTAGACGCCGTTAGACTGGTATTTTTCAAAAAAGAACCCTCCTCCCAATCCCTCCCCTACCCAATCCATATCACCATCGGAGCTGCACGACTCCTGCGCCCTCCTTGCCGTGGCGGAGCTGCAGGGCGCCCGCGCCCTCCTCGCCGCCAACTTCGGCAGAGCTGCAGCGCTGGAGCCCCACTTCGCACCGCCGCCGGAGACCCACTTTGCACCGCCGCCAAGTCCCTGCATCCCCGCGCACCACCAACCTACGACAGGGCTCGCACCAACCTCCCAGCTGGCCCCGCCTGCTCGCGCCTTGGCTGCCTCCTCCCGGTGGGGCTCCACCACCGTCAGCCTCTTCCGGTCTTGCAAGCACGAAGTGGGGCTCGGCCTTGTGCTGCCGTCATCGGTTTCTTGGGAGGACCCCCAACGGCGGGCAACACCACGAGGATCTAAAGGCGGTCGCGTGCGAGGATGCGGGTCTTGGTTGCGGGATCCGGTGTGGCGCAAGGTAGTCTTTGAGGTCCGGCGGCGCCGAGGAGTTCGCGTCGAGCCGGGGAGGCGTGGCGGCGGCAGTGAGGGGTGAGGTGGACTGACAGTATGTGATGGTCTGGTCCGTGTGAGGCCTTGTAGCGTCGAACTGGGGAGGGTGTGGCGGCGGGGGGTGAGGCTGGGGGGAGGGTGGCCGGCGGCGGGAGGTGGTCAGGTGGATTGGGAAGAGGTGGTCGGGAGGATTGGGTGGAGGGAGTTGATTGCTTTTTGTTTTTTGATTGAAGGGTGTCCCTGTAAAACTATAGGGATTGATTTGTAAATCCAGAAAATCCCTCATCTAACGTCGTCTACCACGAAATGTTGTGCCATGTCATCAAATGCGGGACCCACATGTCATAATAGAGGTTAAAATGCCCGAACAGAAGGTTAGGTGGTTTCTGCAAATGATTAGGATAAAAATCAGTGTTTTCTGGCACAAATTCGTAGAGGAGTCTTTTCTGCAACACGACGCTTCAATGTGGTGGTTTTTTGCAATTCACTCCATTCGCTTCCCTAATTTTATACGAAAATACTTTTTTTGTTTGTAAAACCTACCATCCCATTGTATTCTCATCTTGAACTTTATAATAATGTTAAAACATAAAATTATGATACCACTTTGATGAGAAAGTAAAAGGAATAACATGTAGATGTATTCTTAGATCTAGAAGTTTAGCTATCTTTTCAAGCAACTATGCTCATCTTAAAATACTACTCCCTCTGTAAATAAATATCAGATGTTTTAGATCCCTCCATCTTGAACTTTATAATAATTTCCAAAACATAAAATTACGATGTCTCTTTGATGAGAAAGTAAAAAGAACCTGTAGAGATATTCTTAGATCTAGAAGTTTAGCTATCTTTTCAAGCAACTATGCTCATCTTAAAATACTACTCCCGCCGTAAATAAATATAAGATGTTTTTTATCACTACTTTAGTGATCTAAAACGTCTTATATTTGTTTACGAAGGGAGTATTGTTCTCTAGAGAAACCATAGCAGGGGATGGCTATTCCTTAACATAGTTTATTAGTGCCAGTTTGTGCACATAATTTAAAAGCTAAGAAACACTAACAAGAGAATGTCTTTTAGGATATTCGAAAGGGAGTAATCTCACAAGCAATTTGGATTTCCCATGCTATGAATTGACCTTCTAGGAAGCAAAAAATAAACGTAACCGCATATTTAGTAATGATCTTATGTCAAGCTATTCATTCTACTCTGTTAATGATATCTGCTTGCTTGTTTAGGTCTTCCGTAATGCATAATTGCATATGCATGCAATTTTGCCGCGTAACATTGGAGGGATCATGGGCCATAAACTAACCTCGTATTGTTTCCTTTGAATCATTCTCCTTGCCAGCATCTTAGCTGTTCTTGTTTACCAAAGTGGAGCAGGCAATCTTTTTTCAGAACATGGACAGAAGTACAGCTGATTTGTGCATTGTGGTGGATCTGAGTCATGTGCAGCTATTGATTACTAGATATATACGCAGATCACTTCCTACCCATGAGGATAGCAAGATCAGATCTCCATGTCGGATGTCGCGCAAGCTTTGACACCTTAAAGGGAGACCTACATTGTGGCACCCATTCTGATGATGCACATGCTCATTGATTGTTAAAACGTGCCATAATCTGAATTTAAGATCTAACTGGGGTTTCAGCACAGTTTTTTGGGAATGTTGCTGTAATGTTACCATGTTGACCTTCGGATACGTTGGAATGAAGAAACCAACTGATGACAATGGATGATACAGATCTGTTCATTTTTCAGTACATTTTGCTGGTCCATTATCACTGCATTCCTCTGGTTTGATGCTGTTGACAGAAACTTATTTCTATGTTAGTTCAGGATAGAAAGTTTAACTAGATTGATGTCGGTTATCGTGTGTAAAATGTCAATGTGGTAAATCTTTCAGGATACCAACCTCCAAAATCATGCAAGTGTTGAACATCAATGCTGCTGCTGCTGCGGGCACAGGGTGTGAGAATTATTTGCAGATCAAGACCTTGATATCCATAGAAGTGTGCTTTCATATATCCTCTTTTGAGTTCTTAAGAATGTTCAGATTCCTTCCACCATGTTCGTGCAGGCATGTCTTTGCATATCCTACTTTTGTTTATTCCATCTCTAACCAACACCAGTACACATATTTTTGCAAGAAAGAAAGCATGAGCACATAGTTGTCTTGATCTTATTCTATTCTATTCCAAGGTAAACTCTTGCTATCCCGGTTCAGAGCTCATAGACTTCCTTTGCCTGTCCTCGATGAATCATGGACCAATGATTAGTAAAATGTCTCTAATCATTGTGCGGTTTCTTCGGAGACAGGCCGCATAACTGTAATCTTGGACAAGTCACTGTCTTGCTCACCAACCAGCAGTTGAAATTCTCTAAACTTGTCGTCTTCAGCTCTCCACATCACCACAACATTACCATGGCTGTTGCTAATCGCCAGCCTATCACCACACACTTCATGCCACCCATTGACTGTACTTTGTTTACTCATGCTCACATTTTCTTTATTCTGCAGATGTTGTCCCCTGCAACATCTCAGAATTCTGAACAGTATAAAAGCACCTGAACTGCTGTGCATTTATCTTCACCCCTCTCAACAGCAAGTGCCTCCAACCACACTCCCCAGGCCACCCTTCGCCTCCAAGGCTCCCAAGTCCCAAATTCACATCTAAATGGAGGCTGGAGGCCTGATTTCGGAGGCTGGTTGGACCATGTTTGACTTCCCGCCGCAGGGCGAGGAGTCCGATATCATGGCGCAGCTGCTTGGCTCCTTCCCCTCCCATGCCGAGGAAGCCCAGCAGGATCTGCCTTGGTATCAGGCTTCCCATCCATCCTACTATGACAGTGATATTCATACAAGTGCGTGTAGTGACAGCAATGATGGTAGCTTTGCTGTTCCATCCGAGTGCATGGGCTACTATTTGGGTGATTCAAGTGAGACCCTGGGCATCAGCTCCTGCACTGCACCACAGGACCTGAACTTGGTCCAGGAGCAAGGTGCTACCGAGTTTCTGAATATGATCCCCACCATTTCCCATGATTTGTTCGGGAAGGGCGAGTCAAGCTGCGAGGGTCTCGACTCGGTCAGTGCTACTAACAAGAGGAAGCATTCGGGGGAAGAAGAAATCGATGGCCAAGCGAGAGTAAGTCCTGAGGATGACTGATCATTCTGTTCACCGGCTATGTCTTTTAGAAAGATATATGTTCATGCTGTTAGTGTGGATACTGACTGTAATTGATTAATTGCAGGGTCGGAAATGCGCAAGGAAGGCTGCACCAAAGCGAGCAAAGAACGCGAAGCAAACCGAAGCGAGCTGCTGCACCTCTGACAATGACTCGAATGCTTCTCAAGAGTCTGCAGATGCTGGTGTTACTCCAAAAGGCAAGGTCCGGGCTGGACGCGGGGCGGCAACCGATCCCCAGAGCCTCTATGCAAGGGTACTGCCAATAATCATCTCTTTCGCATCTGAAGGAATTATCTTTTGCAACTGAATGTGAAGTACTAATTCTCTGTTCTTTGCTTGAGCAGAAAAGGAGGGAAAGGATCAACGAGAGGCTGAAGACACTGCAGACCCTTGTGCCCAATGGAACCAAAGTATGCTTCTGAACATTCATGCTACTGATAGCCTACATGAATAAAAATGCTAAGATCCAATGGCTATTTATAAAGCGGGGCGAAAGCCTTTTTCGGAAATCAACAATGTTGTTGTATTGATCTTGCAGGTAGATATGAGCACCATGCTTGAAGAGGCAGTCCAGTATGTCAAATTCCTGCAACTTCAGATCAAGGTGAGCAGTTGCTCAATTTAGTTCGCTTCGACATCAGACAAATTGTTCCATGGCGGACATTGCGACTGACGAATTTCTCTCGTCAATTTTCAGGTCCTCAGCTCTGATGAAATGTGGATGTACGCGCCGATTGCGTACAACGGGATGAACATTGGACTTGATCTGAACATGTAGAGATGATTTTGGCAGTCTCGAGCGGGGAATGCAGTTTGTGTTTGAGATAAACGAGTTCTCCACTAACCATTCAATGTACCTGTGTTACCATGTGTCGTTTTGGAAGCTGTTATACAGATCATCATAGGCGCAGCAGTAGCACACTTAAACTTGTGAAGAGGCCCTTTTAGAGGATCAGTAAACTGAAGATAATACTACCATTTTCTTGACATTAGCATGAAATGCAAGATCTTGAAAACTTGTAGATTTGTATTTGTTTTCTTTGGAGCAAATATAGTTCTTTTGTTGGCATGTGATGATTTGTTCAATGATCTAGTCTCTTGTGCTTTGCAAAGTTCAAACCCTGACACTTTAAGATAAATGACTGCAACTGCAAAATCATATTGGAATGAGCTTCATGATTTTTGGGGGGCACAATCGTTCAGTCTTGCGATATAGTACTATGAGTTATCACCATAAAAACATTTCTCAATTCCATTTTCTCTACCCTTTCCACTATGAAGAACGAGCTTCATAAAGAAAATAACCATGCATGTAGCTGACCGTTGACGTGCACTAGAATTTGCGTTGACATTTCCAACATAAACTGAATTCATTAATTATAAAGTTTTAGATGCGAGTGAAAATGTATTATTAAGAGGGATGTGATATGCTGCACAAATCATGCACTCTCCATTTTAACATTTGTCCTAGACAAATCCTCAAACTAACTTCTGAAAATAGGGTTTATTTCAGGCCGGCCCACACAAGGATGCGATCATTTCGACTGGGATGCTCCGGTTTTCCTGGCTCGCTGGTCAAGGTTGACCGGTCCACTATTGACAATTTACTGTTGACTTTTCAAGTTTTTTTTAAATCAGGAATTCAAAAAAAATGTTTGTGAAAAATTTAAAAAATCACGGTTTCAAAAAATATATTCATGAACTCAAAAAAGTTCATGAGTTCAATTTTTTATGGGATTAAGAAAAGTTAATGAATTTGAAAAAAGTTCAAGAACTTGAAAAGTTCATGCTTTAAAAAAAATTCATGGGATTCAAAAAAAGTTCATGCATTTGAAAAAAAGTTCACGACCTTGAAAATATTCACGAGTTCAAAAAAGTTCATGCTTGTGAAAACAAAGTTCACAAATTTGGAAAAAGGTCGCCTGTCTCACGGGTTTGGGAAAAAGTTCATGATTTTGAGGGAAAGAGTTACAAAACATTGGAAAAAGTTCATGAATTTAAGGAAAAAATGTTCACAATATTTTTTCAAAAAGTTCACAAATTAAAGAAAAAGTTCATGCATCTAAAAAATGAAAAATAATAGATAAAACCAAATAAAACCATCATGAAAACCTTAAAAGGAAAAGAGGAAAAATCATCAGAAGCTTCATAAAACCGGCTGGATTCTCTTCCGAAAAAAAAACACGCATGACAAAATGTTGAACACAAAACTATACGTGCAACAAAATGTTTGCGACCCAAAAAGTTAAAAAAATGTTAATGAGCCGAGCCCAAGGAGGGAGGGGGTGTACGCCGGTTTGTGCCAACGCCTATAAGTGGGGCAACGAGCACCAAATGGGATCGGGTGCCAGGGGTACAAGTGGGTGAAGCTACATGGCAGCTTCGAGGCCAGAAGCCTGAACGCAGTACTAGCAAGGCAAGTTAGCCCTGCCAAAGGCATGCCACCCAGTACTAAGTAAGCTCGGCAACTAAGAGCATCTCCAATAGCTGCCCTAAATAGGGTAGTATCTGTTCTTTTGGCATTTGAGAGCAAAAAATGATTTTCAACAGCAGCCCTATCCTAATTTTTCTACAACTAACAAAAGGGCCCGTGCGTTGCAATGGGAGAAAAAAAAACTATCATCTCCAATGGCCACGATCACATTTTGCTGCATCACCGAGATACACTACCACTCTCAAATTCGTGAAATCATCAACATTTTTTTAAACTCGTGAACATATTTGAAATTGTGAACATTTTGAATTTTTTTTGAACACTTTCTAAAATCAAGAACCTTTTTTTGAGTTCATGAACATATTATGCTATTTGCAATTTTTTTAAAAAAATTGCCAATTTTTTAAACAATTTTCTTGAATCGAAGAACATTTCCAGAATGGACGAACATTGTTTTGGAAATTGGTGGAACAATTTTTGAAATTCACGAAATTTTTTCTGATTAAACGGACATTTTTTTGATTTAACAAACATTTTTTTTGAAATACATGAACATTTTTTAAATTAGTGAACATTTTATGAATTAATAAAAAAGTTTCTAGGTCACCAACAGTTTTTGAATTTTTAGGAAAATTTTCCTTTCATGAACTTTTTTAGAATTGACAAAACTTTGTTCAATTTCATTAATACTTTTTAAGACACAAACTTTTTTTGATTTCCCAAACATTTGTTTTGAAAATTTCGAACATTTTTTAAATAAGAAAACAATTTTTGTAAAATTGCAAATATTTTTTTAATACAAAAACATTTTATGTTTTATTAAAGATTTTATGTTTATAATTTCCGGATTTTTTTGAACTCTCAAATTACTTAAAGTAAAAAAAATGAAAAAATGGAAAAGAAAAAGAAATAGTAAAAAACGAAATTAAAAAAACTGGCCGCATGGACATGGGCGGGCTCAAACGGGCGAGCCGCGTCTTCTCCCAGCGCGCAGAGCGCAATATAGGAGGTCTCTACTGCACGAGCCGGCACAGACGGGGGTTCTCCTGTGTTAAACGCTTTTTATCACTTATGAGTGGCATTGGTGGGTAATATTTTGCTACTTTAGGGGCAATTTCCTTGACTACCGCAAGAAGCAATAGCCCCCTTATTTTTTTGATTGAAAAATCACTCGTATTCCGTTCAACTACAAGCAAGATTCGTACAAGTACGGGTACAAAGACGCAAACATACATCATAGGTACAACCAGTACAGTTGTCCCACCATATCACAAAGAGCACCCAAACAAACACCAAAATCGAATCAAAGTCGTTGGGTCCTTGTTCATCCTCAACCCTCAACGAACCACCGTAATCTTTGTCGTCGCCAGAGCAAAGGAGAGTTGCCGGCCAAGAAGCAAGGGCAGGAGCACCATCGCCACAAAGGCTTTGTGAGCCGCATATAGGTCCCGTCCCAGCGGACGAGAACCAGTGTCGGGTTCCGGTGCATCGGCTGGGGACATTCCCGTGCTCCCTTCACCTTGGATCCGCCACAACCATCGACCTTCGCCGATGAGGAGCAGCATCACCAGCCACCACACGCACCACATCACCACAGCCACAAATAACCTACAACAAACGGATCTGGAATCACCGATCCAAATGCCGCAGACTCCTGTACACCGCCACCGCGCAACCGACACCGTCGGCCCGGTGATAGCCCGCCCCAAGCCCCGCACCGTCGCTAGAGCAAGCACCACCACAACAAAGAGTAGGCTGGAGGAATTTATTCCACCTCATTGGTGTCGTCCCCGCTCGAGCACCAATGCTTGGAGAAACTATCCTAACAACCCTATCCACAATGGCCGCATGGTCGACGACGGTCTCCCCCACCCCCCGACGCCAAGAGGCCGCCAGAGGCGAGGGAGACCGGCGGCACGGCCCATCGGAACCACCCTCTCGCGTCGCCTGTTTTTCGCCTCTGGGAACCGTCGTTCTACTCTTGTGGGACTTAGACGGAATAGCCCCTTTATTATTAGGTATAGATATCGATTTTGTTTGGGCAGCCCAATAAAATGGCTCTAGGTGCTGCAAATATACGGCACAACCTCGGATGCACCATCTCCCTAACCTCAACCCTGACATGTGGTACCCACATGATGTAGGCAGAGTATCCAGAAATACGGTGGCACGTCACCATAGTTAACATAAGTTCTAACACTAAAGTGATCGTTTGCGTGAAGTTCAAGCACCACCGGTGTAATTTACTTGCGTAGGGGCTTCCGGAGTTCTGTAAGTCCCTTCTTGTAATTACAATACTCTCTTTTCTTTTTGACGAAAATATGGCCCTGTTTGATCAAACAAAGGAAACACACATGCGAGGTGGACACACACACAGTGGAGTTTCAGTGAGCGAACCTGAACACAGAGACAGAGATTTTGCGACGCGTAAAGTTTGCGTCTTTTCTGTTTCTTCCTTTTAATCCTTCTGATCCTAACAAGCCGGCCTCGATCCGTTTTACCCGCGCCATCCCACATACAAGATCGTGGCCAACGATTACACGATTCACAGGAAAAGTGAATACTAGCCCTACTCACCCGCAACACGAACACATCGTGCCTCTGGCATTATATTCAGAAAGTTCAGGAAACAAAACACTAGCGTGGCTGGTTCAGGTTCAGTAAGATTAACACAACACTTCACCTCCTTAAGTTTGATGACCTGAGCCCACCTCCTGCATGCCGACCTTCCCTTTCAGTGACTCAAAACAAAGCCTAGCCAATGGACTCGTTAGGATGTTTGCATGCTACTCATCAGTTCTGACATGCTCCACTTCTATGTTGCCCTCTTCAACGTAATTTCTGACAAAATGATAACACACATCAATGTGTTTGATCCTCTCATGAAACACATGATTCTTGCATAAATGAATTCCTGACTGGTTATCTATATGGATTGTGTACTTGTCACCATCACAACCCAACAATTCCTCAATTAGCCTTGGCAACCATACCTCTTGACAGGCTACTGCGGCAGTAGCCACATACTCTATTTCGCATGAAGACTGTGCCACAATTTTCTTCTTTTGTGAGGTCCAGGACATAGGGTCGTGACCAAATTAGTACAACACTCCAGTGGTACTTTTGCGACCATCAACATCACCTGCATGATCACTGTCATAGTATCCTAACAACTCTCTTTCTTGTGACCCTTTTATAGCTGCAGCCAAGCTTAACAGTCCCTTTCACATACCTAAGAATGTGTTTCACTACTGTCATATGTTCCCTGGTAGGTCTCTCCATAAACCTGCTGACATAGCCGACAGAGAAGCTAAGATCAGACCTTGTGTGCAGCAGGTACCTCAAGCCTCCAACCACGCTTCGCTATTCAGTTGGATAAACTTCCTCGGCCTTACTTTCTGTGCTTAGTTTCATCCTAGATTCCATTGGAGTGTGTGTTGGATTGTAGTTTGACATCCCCATTCTGTCAAGTATACGGGCATTTTAACAAGATTGGCAGAGGGTGATCCCTTCCTCTCCTTGTTTCACCTCAATGCCGAGATAGTAAGACAACAACTCTAGATCAGACATGCTAAATTTCGACTTCATTTGCTTTTTGAAGTCCACAATAGCTTGACTGCTGCCACCGGTTATAACCAAATCATCCACATATACTCCAACGATCAGAACCGAATCCCTTTCCTTTTTCCTGTACAGACCAGATTCAGAAGGGCACTTCTCAAACCCCAATTCTAGTAGGGTTGAGTCCAACTTGGAGTTCCAAGCCCTAGGAGCTTGTCGAAGACCATATAATGCTTTTGTTAGCCTATAGACCTTGCTGCTCTTTCCTTCTATCTCGTGGCCTGGAGGTTGACTGACATACACCTCCTCACTCAAATCCCCATTGAGGAATGCAGATTTAACATCCATTTGGTGAATCTTCCAATTGAATTGGGTTGCAAGTGCAATGAGTAATCGAACAGACTCAAGGCAGGCAACAGGGGAAAAAACTTCATCGAAATCAATGCCCTGCCGCTGCACATACTCTTTTGCAACTAGCCTCGCCTTGTGTTTGACAATCTCCCCACTTGGGCCCCTTTTGATCTTGTACACCCACTTTAGTCCAATCTGCCGGTATCAACTTGGCAAGTCAACTAGTTCCCAAGTTCTATTCTCCTGAATCGATGTCAGCTCTTCTTTCATTGCCTTTTGCCAATATGAATCTCTTATTGCCTCAATGTGGTTTGTGGGTTCCTCCAACCCGGACAGACACAAACCAGCCTCGACCTCCTTGATCTCCATGGTTTCTTCGCAGATGTCTTCGAGCAGGCGCTTCTCTTGTGGTCCCTGCAATGGCTCACTGTATGGTGTGTCAAGTGCTGTAGAACTTGGACCAGGTGTCACTAGAGAATCCTCTAGGTCACACGGGACAATCGCCCCATCATTTGCGTGTCAGGTTCTGCCGCCTTGCCGAGGTTCTGCCATGCAGCATAATTTGATGCCCTTAAAGTCAATTTTTGTGCCATGGCAGGTGTTTTGCTGGGTGTGTTCTCTGCCATGGCAGCATTTCTTCCCGCATCTCTACTATGGCAGCGAAATCCCGGTCCTTGGCAGCACTTTTTGCTGTGCTTTCTGTTTCCACCCGACCTTGCTGCTCTGGATAGTACACTACAAAGGGACCTCGATCATCATCTTCCTCTGACCCCGAGGAGTTCCAATCCCAAGGTCTATTTTCTTCAAATACAACATCCCGAGACACCACCCATTTTTTGTTCTCTAGATCATACAAGCGGTACGCTCATACGTCTCCGTTGTATCTATAATTTTTGATTGTTTCATGCCAATATTATTCAACTTTTACATACTTTTGGCAACTTTTTATATGATTTATTTGGACTAGCTTATCCAGTGCCCAGTGCCAGTTCCTATTTGTTGCCTGTTTTGTATCGCAGAAAATCCATATCAAACGAAGTCGAAACGTGATGCAACTCCATGGAGAATTATTTTGGAATATTTTTTATTTTTGGGAGTTGGAATCACCGCAAATGGAGGCCCACATGGACCACGATACACCAGGGCGTGCCCCAGGCCCCTGGCTCGTGGTGGTGTATGCTGCTCACCTCGTACGTCTGTTGGAGCTCTACTTCGGGCGCAAGGAAGCTTATATCAGGAAAAAAATCATGTAAAAAGATCAGCGCAATCCGTGTTATGGATCTCCGGGAATATAAGAAACAGTTTTCGGCCAGATCTGAGGAGCGCGAAACAGAAGAGAATAGAGAGGGAGATCCAATCTCGGAGGGGCTTCCGCCCCTCCGGCGCCATGGAGACCAAGGACCAGAGGGGGAACCCTCCTCCCATCTAGGGGGAGGCCAAGGAAGAAGAAGAAGAAGGATGGGGGCTCTCTCCCCCTCGGTTCGATGTGGAGTGCAGCAGAACGATCGGGACGTCGATCTACATCAACAATCTTGCTACCGTCAACACCAACTTTCTTCCCCTCTATGCAGCGGTGTGACACCTCTTCTCCCCGCTGTAATCTCTACTTAAACATGGTGCTCAACTCCATATATTATTTCCCAATGATATATGGTTATCCTATGATGTTTGAGTAGATCCGTTTTCTCCTATGGGTTAATTGTGATCTTGGTTGGTATGACTGTATATTTTATTTATAGTACTGTCCTACGGTGCCCTCCGTTCTCGTGCAAACGTGAGGGCCCCCCGCTGTAGGGTGTTGCAATATGTTCATGGTTTGCTTATTGTCAGTGTTGCGGGGGTGGCAGCAGCCTAAACGCGGATAAGAGGACTTTATACTTAATGCTATGGTTGGGTTTCACGACCTTAATGATCTTTAGTAGTTGCGGATGCTTGCTAGAGTTCCAATCATAAGTGCATATGATCCAAGCAGAGAAAGTATGTTAGTTCATGCCTCTCCCTCATATAAAATTGCAAGAATCATTACTGGTACTTGTTATCGATTGCCTAGGGACAATTGACTTTCTCGTTGAAAAAAGCTATCTACTTTTACTTTCCCGCAATTTATTCATAGTTTTATTCTGGCAAAGTACTTGTAGTTTTATTCTTGCAAAATAGTTTCATACTTGTTTTAGGTAAAGCAAACATCAAGTATGCGTAGCGTTGTATCGGTGGTCGATAGAACTTGAGGGAGTATTTGTTCTGCCTTTAGCTCCTCATTGGGTTCGACGCTCTTATTTATCGAAGAAGGCTACAAACAATCCCTTATACTTGTGGGTTATCAAGACCTTTTTCTGGCGCCGTTGCCGGGGAGTTATAGCATGGGGTGAATATTCTAGTGTGTGCTTGTTTGCTTTATCACTAAGTAATTTTTATTTTGTGCTCTTGTTTTCTATCTTTAGTTATGGGTAGGAAATGCAAAATACCAGAAAAATTAGTTGTACCTACTAAACCAATGGTTGAAGAACCACCCAAAATATATCATACTACTGAATCTTTCTACTTGGATCATCTTTGATCCATTTGTGCTCATGCTGAAAACCCAACTAGCTTAGTTGAGGGAACATCATTAGATGAGCATGCTTGTTTTGTGCGACATTGTTTATCTGAAAAAGGGAAACTTTTACAACATAAAATTAATACTATGCAATGCTATGCTTGGAATTTATGTGAATTATGTGATGGTACTTGTTGTTCTGAAGACCCTAAGAAACACCTTCCCTACCAATGTGAGTTTATTGATATTGGAATCGTATCTTCTTATGCCAAAGGTGTTTAAATTACTTTGATATTGAACAAATTGAATAATTTGTTGCTTTTAAGGGTGCTTATGAAATTGCTTCTTTGATTGGAAGTATGATGCTACTCTTTACAAATATGAAAATCTTGCCATACTTAAATATTGTTATGATAATTATGCTTCTAATGCCTATGTTAAACTATAATTGAGGACTCCTCCACTGTCCAAGAAGCAACTAATATTTTGCAGGAGTCTATGGAAGAAGAAATTGATGAAACTGCGAGCTCATTGGATGAAAAAGATGATGAGGAGAGCGAAGAACAAACGGAGGAAGAGCGGATTAGCTACCTATGCCCACCTTCTAATGAGAGTAACTCTTCAAATCATACATTATTTAATGCTCCTTTGTTCTTACCGAAGGATGAATGCTATGATAATTGCTATGATCCTGTTGATTCTTTTGAAATATCCCTTTTTGATGAACTTGATGATTGCTATGCTTGTGGCCAGGATGCCAGTATGAATGATGCTTATGGAGATGAACTTGCTATAGTTCCTTATGTTAAGAATGAAATTGTTGCTATTGCACCCATGCATGATAGTCCTATTATCCTTTTGAATTCTCCAAACTACACTATATCGGAGAAGTTTGTTCTTATTAAGGATTATATTGATGGGTTTCCTTTTACCGTTGCGCGTGATGATTTTGATGAATATAATATGCATGTGCTTGCTGCTCCTACTTGCAATTATTATGAGAGAGGAACTACATCTCCACCTCTTTATATTTCCAACACGATAGAATTGCAAGAAACTACTTATGCTATGTATTGGCCTTTACTTGATGTGCATGAATTGTTCTTGTATGACATGCCGATGCATAGGAAGAGAGTTAGACTTCGTCATTGCTTTATATATGTTGCTTTGTGCTCACTACTAAATGCCAAATCATTGTTAATTAAAATTGGCTTTGATATACCTTGGGATCCAGGTGGATTCATTACTTGAGCACTTTAAGCCTAGCTTAATGGGTTTAAAGAAAGCACTGACAGGGAGACAACACAAAAGTTTTAGAGAGTCATTTATTTCTGTTGAGTGCTTTTATAAAGTTTAAAAACAAAAAATATAGAGGGGAACCCAAAACTTTTCAAAAAGGAAAGTGAAAGTGAGAGAGACAAGCATTGTTGAAGTGGGGGAGCTCCTTGAACTTTGTTCATGCTCACGGAAACTTTGTGAATGTTAATTACAGAAACTTTTCAACAAAAATAATTATCCCCTTGTACAATTCCATTGTATTATAAAAATAATGTGCCAAGATTTACCATTAGGATGGGTAGATTGCTTGTTGGTTCGTGCGGTGCAAAACAGAAACTTTGGCTGTAGTGCGCGATTTTACATTTTTACTGGAACGTCATACGGTTCTGAAAGTTTTTGCACTGTATTTCTATACAAAATTTTTATTTTTCCTAATTTTCTCAGAATTGTTAGAGTTACAGAAGTATGGTGGATGTTCAAATCTTTACAGACTGTCCTGTTTTCACAGATTGCTGTTATAGCTTCATTATTTGCGTATGTTTGAATTCTTGTTGAAGCCTCCTTGACTTGGGGCCATAGAATTGTGATAAGATACTGTGGGTAATGTTTGTCTATAATTATACAATAATGTTGCAGCAGTACATGATGGTATTTCATTGCCATTTTCGCTAACCCCGCCACTAAAAGTTCGTTTAAGTTTTGTGTGGATGAAGTGTTCGAAGATCGAGGAGGTCTTGATATGAGGAGAAGGAGGACAGGAAAGAGCTCAAGATTTGGGATGCCCAAGGCACCCCAAGTAAATATTCAAGGAGACTCAAGCGTCTAAGCTTGGGGATGCCCCGGAAGGCATCCCATCTTTCTTCAACAAGTATCGGTATGTTTTCGGATTCGTTTCGTTCATGTGATATGTGCCAATCTTGGAGCGTCTTTTGCATTTAGTTTTCTTTTTTTTCTTTTATGCACCATGCTGGTATGAGATAGTCCATGGAATGTTCATTGCACTTCACTTATATCTTTTGAGTATGGCTTTATAGAATGCTTCATGTGCTGCAGTTATATCATTTGAAGTTTGGATTGCCTGTTTCTCTTCACATAGAAAACCGATGACAGTAGAATGCTCTTTTGCTTCACTAATATTTGTTAGAGCATGATCTTTTGTAGAAAGAATTGAACTCTCATGCTTCACTTATATCTATTTAGAGAGTCAAGATGAATTGGTCAATTGCATGGTTAGTCATAAAATCCTACATAAAACTTATGGATCACTGAATATGATATGTTTGATTCCTTGCAATAGTTTTGCAATATAGAAATGTAATATATGGGAAGTACTAGTAAACGGTTGTGGTTAGTAAGAATATTGGTGTTAAGGTTTGTGATTCCCGAAGTGTGCACGTATAGTCTCTCGTTATGCTATGAAAGTTGGAGCGTAATTTATCCTTGATTGTCTTCCTTATGAGTGGCGGTCGGGGACGAGCGATGTCTTTTCCTACCAATCTATCCCCCTAGGGGCATGCATAGTAGTACTTTGCTTCGAGGGCTAATAAACTTTTGCAATAAGTATATGAGCTCTTCATGACTAATGTGAGTCCATAGATTATACGCACTCTTACCTTTCCGCAATTTGCTAGCCTCTACGGTACCGTGCATTGCCCTTTCTCACCTCGAGAGTCGGTGCAAACTTCGCAGGTGCATCCAAACCCCGTGATATGATACGCTCTATCACACATAAGCCTTATTATATCTTCCTCAAAACAACCACCATACCTACCTATTATGGCTTTTCCATGCCCATTCCGAGATATATTGCCATGCAACTTCCACCCGCTTCCGTTTGATGACTTGAGAATTCATTGTCAGCTTTGCATGATCATATAGCTAACCTAGTAGTTGTGGCTCAGCCACCGTGCATCATTTGTCATACATGTTATGCTAGATCATCTGTCAGAGGCATTCATATAGAGTCATATTTTGTTTTAGGTATTGAGTTGTAATTTTTATTACTTTTGAGTTATAAGTAAATAGAAGTGTGACGATCATCATTTTTAGAGCAGTGCCCCAGTGAGGAAAGGATGATGGAGACTATGATTCCCCCACAAGTCGGGATGAGACTCCGAACAATGAGAGAAAAAAAAAGTGAGAAAAAGGAAAAAAAGAAAAAGAAAGAAAAAAATAAAAAAGAAAAAAGAAAAAAAAAACAAAGAGAGAAGGGGCATTGTTAGTATCCTTTACCACACTTGTGCTTCAAAGTAGCACCATGTTTTTCATATGGAGAGTCTCATATGTTGTCACTTTCATATACTAGTGGGAATATTTCATTATAGGATTAGATGCATACCCACTTAGTTTTCATATGGAGCTTTCATACACTTATAGCTCTTAGTGCATTCGTTGCATGACAATCCCTACTCCTCGCATTGATATCAATTGATGGGTATCTCCATAGCCCGTTGGTTACCGCGTTGATGTGAGGCTTTGTTACTTTTTTGTCTTCTTTATTTTACCCCTGTCATCATACTCTATTCCACCCGTAGTGTTATATCCATGGCTTGCGCTCATGTATTGTGTGAGGGTTGAAAAAGCTGAAGCGCGTTAAAAAGTATGAACCAATTGCTCGGCTTGTCATCGGGGTTGTACATGATTTATACTTTGTGTTAAGAAGACAGAGCATGACAAGACTATATGATTTTGTAGGGATAGCTTTCATTAGCGTTGATATTCTAAAAGACATGATTGTTTATTGGGATGCCTGAGTATTGATGTCTTTATGTCAAATTATAGACTATTGCTTTGAATCACTTATGTCTTAATATTCATGCCATGACTAGATATATGGTCAAGTTTATGTTAGGTAGCATTCCACATAAAAAATTATCTTTTTTATCATTTACCTACTCAAGGAAGAGCAGGATTTAAGCCCGGGGATGTTGATACGTCTCCGTCGTATCTATAATTTTTGATTGTTTCATGCCAATATTATTCAACTTTTACATACTTTTGGCAACTTTTTATATGATTTATTTGGACTAACTTACTTATCCAGTGCGCAGTGCCAGTTCCTATTTGTTGACTATTTTTGTATCGCAGAAAATCCATATCAAACAAAGTCCAAACGTGATGCAACTCCACGGAAAATTATTTTGGAATATTTGTGATATTTGGGAGTTTGAATCATCGCAAACGGAGGCCCACACGGACCACGATACACCAGGGCGCGCCCCAGGCCCCTGGCGCATGGTGGTGTATGCTGCTCACCTCGTACGTTGGTTGGAGCTCTACTTCGGGTGCAAGGAAGCTTATATCAGGAAAAAATCATGTAAAAAGATCAGCGCAATCGGAGTTACAGATCTCCGGGAATATAAGAAACGGTTTTCGACCAGATCTGAGGAGCGCGAAACAGAAGAGAACAGAGAGGGAGATCCAATCTCGGAGGGGCTCCTGCCCCTCCGCCTCCATGGAGACCAAGGACCAGAGAGGGAACTCTCCTCCCATCTAGGGGGGAGGCCAAGGAAGAAGAAGAAGAAGGAGGGGGCTCCCCCCTCGCTCCTGATGGCGCTGGAGTGCGCCGGGGCAACGATCGGGATGGCGATCTACATCAACAATCTTGCTACCGTCAACACCAACTTTCTCCCCCTCTATGCAGCAGTGTAACACCTCTTCTCCCCGCTGTAATCTTGACTTAAACATGGTGGTCAGCTCCATGTATTATTTCCCAATGATCTATGGTTATCCTATGATGTTTGAGTAGATCCGTTTTGTCCTATGGGTTAATCATGATCTTGGTTGGTATGATTGTATATTTTATTTATGGTGCCGTCCTACAGTGCCCTCCATTCTCGCGCAAACGTGAGGGGCCCCCGCTGTAGGGTGTTGCAATATGTTCATGGTTTGCTTATTGTCAGTGTTGTGGGGGTGATAGCAGCCTAAATGCGGATAAGTGGGTTATGACGTATGGTAGTAAAGAGGACTTGATACTTAATGCTATGGTTGGGTTTCATGACCTTAATGATCTTTAGTAGTTGCGGATGCTTGCTAGAGTTCCAACCGTAAGTGCATATGATCCAAGTAGAGAAAGTATGTTATCTCATGCCTCCCCCTCATATAAAATTGCAAGAATGATTACCGGTACTTGTTATCGATTGCCTAGGGACAAATGACTTTCTTGTTGACAAAAGCTATCTACTTTTACTTTCCTGCAATTTATTTGTAGTTTTATTCTCACAAAGTACTTGTAGTCCTATTCTTGCAAAATAGTTTCATACTTGTTTTAGGTAAAGGAAACGTCAAGTGTGCGTAGAGTTGTATCGGTGGTCGATAGAACTTGAGGGAATATTTGTTCTGCCTTTAGCTCCTCGTTGGGTTCGACACTCTTATTTATCGAAGAAGGCTACAAACGATCCCCTATACTTGTGGGTTATCATATGCCTTTGACCCCGACTCATAACTGATAAAAACCATCTGAGAACTCCTATCTGTCGGGCCCATGGGACCGGGGGTACCCAGGCCCGTATGCCTGCGGCCGAGTATGCGGCACCTGCGAGGAAGCCCAAAGCTGGCCCACCACCAGGACTTCACAAGAGGACCCTTGCGAGGCCCTTGCCTTGCGAGGCATGCATCGGCAAGCACCACCAGGAGCCTCGCGAGGTTCTCTCGCGAGGCATCTTTTCGAGGCTGCCTCCCGAGGCTCCTCATGGAGGCGTACAAGTCAAGAGCAGTTCAATAGAGTTGTGTGGCCCTGCACCTTCACGTGGGTGACGCGTGCGGTGACGAGCGAGGCAAGAGGAGCGCCAGCAGGCGCGGATGAGGAGGCTTTCCTCTTTTGTGCGAAGGGAGCAAGGACATCCACTAGTTCCCGAGGCAATCCCCAAAGGTTTCCAGTTTGGTGTAAGAAGACCGGGACGATGGGCGCGCCAGGACAGAGGTCATCATCGAGCCCACCGGCGCATCATAGGCGGTAGCTTTGCAGGTGTAGATCACCTTTAGTCAGGATAAGCTGCGCCCTTGTCCCCCTTGAAAATGGCTGTTGTGGCAACCCTTCTCGCCAAGTGTTTTCAGGGGAAGAGGACCAAGGCTAGTATTAAAGAGGGCAGGGTGCCGCCGTAGAAGAGGATCGATGCCATCTCCCCCACAAAGCTTGTACTCATGTCGCCCCTTGTGAGTGCAATCAAACCACAAAGCAGGATTAGGGTTTTACACCGCAAGGTGGCCCGAACCTAGGTAAACTGCTGTGTATATCGTTCTTCTTCTCTAGTTCGTGCTCGCCGGGCGTCACCGTGAGGTGGTGAGGCAGAGTAGGGTGGCGGCAGCGAGCGCACCCCAGAGTTTGAACATCTTGGGTCCCCGGAGCCCCGATTCTACATTTGGCGTGCTAGGTAGGGGTGCGCTGCTATTCTTCCACTTCACTCCGATCTCCGCTCCATCCACTCCATGGCTGACGCTTGCCGTGTTCGTGCCGAGCGCCAGGCGGCTCGTGTCGCCTAGACGGAGCTCGTAGGCCACGACAACCGCCGCCACTTCACCGAGGCCGCAACAGCTGCCACCAACCCCGTCGCCCACGAGCGGCAAGACAACTCCTGGCACCTGTTCAGGCGAGCGGGTGGCCGCACCACTGCAGCTTCTTCCCCCGGCTCCTCAGTCGTGACCCGAGGCCCAACGGGTAGCGATGGCCGGCATGGACTCCTCCATGAGCGTCGTAGGTTGCCAAGCCTTCACCGACGAGCTGCGCCGGGTAGATTGGCCGGTGAAGTTCAGGCCGGAACTGCCCTCGCGCTACGATGGCATTCTGGGCCCTACAACATTTTGGCGGCGTGCGGTGATGACAAGGCCGTGGCGAATTGGCTCCGCATGGCTCTCACGGGCGTCCCATGCTTTTGAATCTTCAGCCTTCCCGAGGCTTCAGTCTCCTCCTAGCGTGAGCGCCGTGACCCGTTCATCACGCGTTTTGCGCCCCTTGGCGCTGGCGTCAGGAGCCTCCAGGGGCCCCACGCCATCGCGTGCATCCTTGGCGGATCCAGGCCCCCCGTCCAGCCACCATTCCAAGCAGATTTTCCATGGGGCGAACACCATGCAGCCCAGGCCGAAGGCCCCGTGGGCCTGCGCATGGCCTTAGTGCACCATCACCTTCGATTCCAGAGACCGCCCCAATGAAGGAAATATGCCCTAGAGGCAATAATAAAGTTGTTATTTATATTTCCTTATATCATGATAAATGTTTATTATTCATGCTAGAATTCTATTAACCAGAAACTTGATACATGTGTGAATATATAGACAAAACACTGTGTCCCTAGTAAGCCTCTACTAGACTAGCTCGCTAATCAAAGATGGTTAACTTTCCTAGCCATAGACATGTGTTGTCATTTGTTGAACAGGATCACATCATTAGGAGAATGATGTGATGGACAAGACCCATCTGATAGCTTAGCATAATGATCGTTAAGTTTTATTGCTATTGCTTTCTTCATGACTTATACATATTCCTTTGACTAAGAGATTATGCAACTCCCGGATACCGGAGGAATACCTTGTGTGCTATAAAACATCACAACGTAATTGGGTGATTATAAAGATTCTCTACAGGTATCTTCAAAGGTGTTTGTTGGGTTGGCATAGATCAAGATTAGGATTTATCACTCCGAGTATTAGAGAGGTATATCTGGGCCCTCTCGGTAATGCACATCATGATAAGACTTGCAAGCAATGTGACCAATGAGTTAGTTACGGGATGATGCATTACGGAATGAGTAAAGAGACTTGCGGGTAATGAGATTGAACTAGGTATGAAGATACCGACGAGCGAATCTCGGGCAAGTAACATACTGATGATAAAGGGAATTACGTATGTTGTCGTTGCCGTACGACCGATAAAAGATCTTTGTAGAATATGTAGGAACCAATATGAGCATCCAGGCTCCTCTTTTGGTTATTGACCGGAGAGGTGTCTTGGTCATGTCTACATAGTTCTCGAACCCGTAGGGTCCGCACGCTTAATGTTTGATGGCGATTTGTATTATATGAGTTATATGATTTGGTGACCGAATGTTGTTCGGAATCCCGGATGAGTTCACAGACATGGCGAGGAGTCTTGAAATGGTTGAGAGGTAAATATTGATATATTGGACGATAGTATTCGGACACCAGAAGTGTTCCGGAATGTATCGGGTACATATCGGAGTACTGGGAGGGGGGGGGGGGGGTGTTACCGGAACCCCCAGGGGAAGATGGGACATATGGGCAATAGGAGCAACCTTTTAAATAGCGGATAGTGGACTGGTTGTGGATTAGGGTCCGTGTAGTGGAATGCGGATAGCGGGCGATATTGTGGGCGCTATGTCCACATAGCCAATTTTTAAAGAACACTCATATATTTGAGATCGTTGTGTATATTTCTAGGCCACTGACAAAAAATTGTTGGGGAACGTAGCAGAAATTCAAAATTTTCTACGCATCACCAAGATCAATCTATGGAGAGACTAGCGACGAGAGAGAGGGGAGTGCATCTTCATACCCTTGAAGATCGCGATGCGGAAGCGTTACAAGAACGCAGTTGGTGGAGTCGTAAACGAGCGATTCAGATCACGGTCGATTCCGATCTAAGCGCCGAACGGACGGCGCCTCCGCGTTCAACACACGTACAGCCCGGGGATGGCTCCTCCTTCTTGATCCAGCAAGGGGAGAGGATAAGTTGAGGGAAAACTCCAGCAGCACGATGGCGTGGTGTCGATGGAGCTCGTGGTTCTCCGGCAGGGCTTCGCCAAGCACTACAGAGGAGGAGGAGGTGTTGGAGGAGGGAGGGGGCTGTGCCAGGGAAGAGGTGCGGATGCCCTCCCACCCCTCCACTATATATAGGGGCAAGGGGAGAGGGGGAGGCTCCCTAGGGTTTCCCCTAGGGGCGGCGGCCAAGCAGATTGGATTCCCTAGGGAAAATCCTAGGGAGACTTGCCCCCCAAGCCAAGCATGTGGAGGTTTGCCTCCCAAGCCAGGTGGAGGCGCCCCAACCTCCCCAAGTAACATGGGAAAGGGTGTGGGGGGCGCACCACCCCTTAGTGGGCTGGTTTGCCCCTTCCCCTTTGGCCCATGAGACCCTCCAACACTTGCCGGGGCTCCCGAAACACCTTTCGGTCATGCTGGCCATAACCTGGTTCCCCCGGAACACTTCCGGACTCCAATACCCTTCGTCCAATATATCAATCTTCACCGCCGGACCATTCCGGAACTCCTCGTGAAGTCCGAGATCTCATCCGGGACTCCGAACTACCTTCGGTAACCACATACTATTTCCCATAACAACTCTAGCGTCACCGAACCTTAAGTGTGTAGACCCTACGGGTTCGGGAACCATGCAGACATGACCGAGACATCTCTCCGGCCAATAACCAACATCGGGATCTGGATACCCATGTTGGCTCCCACATGTTCCACGATGATCTCATCGGATGAACTACAATGTCGAGGATTCAAGCAATCCCGTATACAATTCCCTTTGTCAATCGGTACGTTACTTGCCCGAGATTTGATCGTCGGTATCCCAATACCTCGTTCAATCTCGTTACCGGCAAGTCACTTTACTCATTCCGCAATGCATGATCCCGTGACTAACTACTTAGTCACATTGAGCTCATTATGATGATGCATTATCGAGTGGGCCCAGAGATACCTCTCCGTCATACGGAGTGACAAATCCCAGTCTCGATTCGTGCCAACCCAACAGACACTTTCGGAGATGCCTGCAGTGTACCTTTATAGCCACCCAGTTATGTTGTGACGTTTGGTACACCCAAAGCATTCCTACGCTATCCGGGAGTTGCACAATCTCATGGTCTAAGGAAATGATACTTGACATTATAAAAGCTTTAGCAAATGAACTACACGATCTTATGCTATGCTTAGGATTGGGTCTTGTCCATCACATCATTCTCCTAATGATGTGATCCCATTATCAATGACATCCAATGTCCATGGTCAGGAAACCATAACCATCTATTGATCAACGAGCTAGTCAACTAGAGGCTCACTAGGGACATGTTGTGGTCTATGTATTCACACATGTATTACGGTTTCCGATTAATACAATTATAGCATGAACAATAGACAATCATCATGAACAAGGAAATATAATAATAACCATTTTATTATTGCCTCTAGGGCATATTTCCAACAGTCTCCCACTTGCACTAGAGTCAATAATCTAGTTCACATCACTATGTGATTGTAATGAATCCAACACCCATTGGGTTTGATCATATCTCGCTTGTGAGAGAGGTTATTAGTCAACGGGTCTGAATCTCTCAGATCCGTGTCTGCTTTACAAATCTCTATGTCATCTCCTATATGCAACTACCACGCGCCATTTGGAACTATTCCAAATAACAGCTCTACTATACGAATCCGGTTTACTACTCAGAGTCATCCAGATTAGTTTCAAAGTTTGTATCGGCATAACCCTTTACGACGAACTCTTTTACCACCTCCATAATCGAGAAAATTCCTTAGTCAACTAGTTACTACGGATAACCTTGACCGCTGTCCTGTGATCCATTCCTGGATCACACTTGTACCCCTTGACTGACTCATGGCAAGGCACACTTCAGGTGCGGTACACATCATAGCATACTGTAGAGCCTACGTCTAAAGCATAGGGGACGACCTTCGTCCTTTCTCTCTCTTCTGCCGTGGTCAGGTCTTGAGTCTTACTCAATACTCACACCTTATAACACAGCCAAGAACTCCTTCTTTGCTGATCTATTTTGAACTCCTTCAAAATCTTGTCACGGTATGTATTCATTTGAAAGTACTATTAAGCGTTTTTGGTCTATCCTTATAGATCTTGATGCTCAATGTTCAAGTAGCTTAATCCAGGTTTTCTATTGAAAAACACTTTTCAAATAACCCTATATGCTTTCCGGAAATTCTACAGCATTTCTGATCAACAATATGTTAACAACATATACTCATCAGAAATTCTATAGTGCTCCCACTCACTTCTTTGGAAATACAAGTTTCTCATAAACTTTGTATAAACCCAAAATCTTTGGTCATCTCATCAAAGCGTATATTCCATCTCCGAGATGCTTACTCCAGTCCTTAGAAGGATTCTTTGGAGCTTTGCATACTTGTTAGCATCTTTCAGGATTGACAAAACCTTATGATTGTATCACATACAACCTTTCCTCAAGAAAATCGTCGAGGAAACAATGTTTTGACATCCTATCGCAAGATTTCATAAATAATGCAAGAATCGCTAATATAATTCCAACAGACTCTTCGCATCGCTACGAGTGAGAAAGTCTCATCGTAGTCAACTCCTTGAACTTGTCGGAAAACATCTTAGTGACAAGCCGAGCTTTCTTAATGGTGACACTTACCATCATTGTCCGTCTTCCTTTTAAAATCCATCTATACTCAACAACCTTATGACCATGGAGTAGTTCTTCCAAAGTCTATACTTTGTTTTCATACATGGATCCTCTCTCGGATGTTATGGCTTCGAGCCATTCGTCGGAATCCAGGCCCACCATCGCTTCTCCATAGCTTGTAGGTTCATTGTTGTCTAGCAACATGACCTCTAAGACAGGATTACGTACCACTCAAGTAGCACGCATCCTTGTCGACTCCACGAGGTTTGGTAGTGACTTGATCTGAAGTTTCATGATCACTATCATCAGCTTCCACTTCAATTGGTGTAGGCGCCATAGGAACAACTTCCTGTGCCCTGCTACACACTAGTTGAAGTGATGGTTCAACAACCTCATCAAGTCTCCACCATCCTCCCACTCAATTCTTTCAAGAGAAACTTTTCCTCGAGAAAGGACCCGTTTCTGGAAACAATCACTTTTGCTTCCGGATCTGAATTAGGAGGTATACCCAACTATTTTTGGGTGTCCTATGAAGATGCATTTTAGCCGCTTTGGGTTCGAGCTCATCAGGCAAAACTTTTCACATAAGCATCACAACCCCAAATTTTTTAAGAAATGACAGCTTAGGTTTCTCTAAACCATAGTTCATACGGTGTCATCTCAACGGAATTACGTGGTGCCCTATTTAAAGTGAATGCGGTTGTCTCTAATGCCTAACCCATAAACGATAGTGGTAATTCGATAAGAGACATCACGGTATGCACCATATCCAATAGGGTGCATTTATGATGTTCGGACACACCATCACACTATGGTGTTCCAGGCGGTATTAGTTATGAAACAATTTCCACAAGGTCTTAATTGCTTACCAAACTCGTAACTCAGATATTCATCTCTATGATCATATCATAGACATTTTATCCTCTTGCCACGATGATCTTCAACTTCACTCTGAAATTGCTTGAACCTTTCAATAATTTAGACTCGTGTTTCATCAAGTAAATATACTCAGAATCTACTCAAATCATCCGTGAAGTAAGAGAATAACGATATTCATCAAGTGCCTCAAAGACTCATTGGATTGCACACATGAAATGTATTACTTCCAACAAGTTGCTCTCTTGTTTCATCTCACTGAAAAATGAGGCCTTTCAGTCATCTTGCCCATGTGGTATGATTTGCATGTCTCAAGTGATTCAAAATCAAGTGAGTCCAAACAATCCATCTGTATGGAGTTTCTTCATGCATATATACCAATAGACATGGTTCGCATGTCTCAATCTTTTCAAAACGAGTGAGTCCAAAGATACATCAACATGGAGCTTCTTCATGCGTTTTGTACCAATATGACTCAAATGGCAGTGCCACAAGTATGTGGTACTATCATTACTATCTTATATCTTTTGGTATGAACATGTGTATCACTATGATCAAGATTCAATAAACCATTCAATTTAGGTGCAAGACCGTTGAAGGTATTGTTCAAATAAACAGAGTAACCATTATTCTCCTTAAATGAATAACTGTATTGCGATAAACATAATCCAATCATGTCTATGCTCAACGCAAACACCAAATAACAATTATTTAGGTTTAACACTAATCTCGATGGTAGAGGGAGCAGGCGATGCTTGACACATCAACCTTGGAAACACTTCCAACACACATCATCATCTCACCTTTAGCTAGTCTCCATTTATTCCGTAGCTCTTTTATTTCGAGTTACTAACACTTAGCAACTGAACCAGTATCTTAATACCCTGGTGCTACTAGGAGTACTAGTAAAGTACACATTTAATACAATGTATATCCAATATACTTATGTCAACCTTGCTAGCCTTCTCATCTACCAAGTATGTAGGGTAGTTCTGCTTCAGTGACCGTTCCCTCATTACAGTAGCACTTAGTCTCGGGTTTGGGTTCAACCCTGGGTTTCTTCACTAGAGCAGCAACTGATTTGCCGTTTAATGAAGTATCCCTTCTTGCCCTTGCCCTTCTTGAAACTAGTGGTTTTACTAACCATCATCAATTGATGCTCCTACTCGATTTCTACTTTCGTGGTGTCAAACATCACGAATTTCTCAAGGATCATCATGTTTATCCCTGATATGTTATAGTTCATCACGAAGCTCTAATAGCTTGGTGGCAGTGACTATGGAGAACCATCACTATCTCATCTGGAAGATTAACTCCCACTCGATTCAAGTGATTGTAGTACTTAGACAATCTGAGCACATGCTCAATGATTGAGCTTTTCTCCCTTAGTTTGCAGGCTAAGAAACTTGTCGGAGGTCTTACACCTCTTGACGTGGGCACGAGCCTGAAATCCCAATTTCAGCTCTTGGAACATCTCATATGTTCTGCGATGTTTCAAAAATGTCTTCGGCGCCCCAATTCTAAACCGTTTAACATTACACACTGAACTATCATGTAGTCATCAAAACGTGTATGTCAGATGTTCGCAACATCCACAAACGATGCTCGAGGTTCAGCACACCAAGCGGTGCATTAAGGACATAAGCCTTTTGTGCAGCAATGAGGACAATCCTCAGAATAGGACACAGTCCGCATAATTGCTACTGTCAACTTTCAACTAAATTTTCTCTAGGAACGTATCTTAAACAGTAGAACTAAAGCGTAAGCTACGGCATAATTTGCAAAGATCTTTTGACTATGTTCATGATAATTAAGTTCATCTAATTATTTAATGAACTCCCACTTAGATAGACATCCCTCTAGTCATCTAAGTGATACATGATCCGAGTCAACTAGGCCATGTCCGATCATCACGTGAAACAGACTAGTCATCATCGGTGAACATCTTCATGTTGATCGCATCTGCTATACGACTCATGTTCGACCTTTCGGTCTCTTGTGTTTCGAGGCCATGTCTGTACATGCTAGGCTCGTCAAGTCAACCTAAGTGTTTTGCATGTGCAAATCTGGCTTACACCCGTTGTATGCGAACGTTAGAATCTATCACACCCGATCATCACGTGGTGCTTCGAAACAACGAACCTTCGCAACGGTGCACAGTTAGGGGGAACACTTTCTTGAAATTTTATGAGGGATCATCTTATTATGCTACCGTCGTTCTAAGCAAATAAGATGCAAAAAACATGATAAACATCTCATGCAATCAAATAGTGACATGAGATGGCCAATATCTTTTTGCTCCTTTTGATCTCCATCTTCGGGGCGCCATGATCATCATCATCACCGGCATGACACCATGATCTCCATCATCATGATCTCCATCATCGTGTCTTCATGAAGTTGTCTCGCCAACTATTACTTCTACTACTATGGCTAACGGTTTAGCAATAAAGTGAAGTAATTACATGGCGTTATTCAATGACACGCAGGTCATACAATAAATTAAGACAACTCCTATGGCTCCTGCCGGTTGTCATACTCATCGACATGCAAGTCGTGATTCCTATTACAAGAACATGATCAATCTCATACATCACATATATGTCATTCATCACATCCTTTTGGCCATATCACATCACACGACATATGCTGCAAAAACAAGTTAGACGTCCTCTAATAGTTGTTGCAAGTTTTTTTACGTGGCTGCTATAGGTTTCTAGCAAGAACGTTTCTTACCTACGCAAAATCCACAACGGTGATATGCCAATTGCTATTTACCCTTCATAAGGACCCTTTTCATCAAATCCAATCCGACTAAAGTGGGAGAGACTGGCACCCGCTAGCCACCTTATGCAACTAGTGCATGTCAGTCGGTGGAACCTGTCTCACGTAAGTGTACGTGTAAGGTCGGTCCAGGCCGCTTCATCCCACGATGCCGCCAAATCAAGATAAGACTAGTAACGACAAGCAAATTGAACAAACCAACGCCCACAACTACTTGTGTTCTACTCGTGCATAGAATCTACGCATAGACCTAGCTCTGATGCCACTGTTGGGGAACGTAGCAGAAATTCAAAATTTTCTACGCATCACCAAGATCAATCTATGGAGAGACTAGCAACAAGAGAGAGGGGTGTGCATCTTCATACCCTTGAAGATCGCGATGCGGAAGCGTTACAAGAACGCGGTTGGTGGAGTCGTACACGCAGCGATTCAGATCGCAGTCGATTCCGATCTAAGCGCCGAACGGATGGCGCCTCCGCGTTCAACACACCTACAGCCCGGGGACGTCTCCTCCTTCTTGATCCAGGAAGGGGAGAGGAGAAGTTGAGGGAAAACTCCAGCAGCACGATGGCATGGTGGTGGTGGAGCTCGTGGTTCTCCGGCAGTGCTTCGCCAAGCACTACAGAGAAGGAGGAGGTGTTGGAGGAGGGAGGGGGCTGTGCCAGGGAAGAGGTGCGGCTGCCCTCCCACCCCTCCACTATATATAGGGGCAAGGGGAGAGGGGGAGGCACCCTAGGGTTTCCCCTAGGGGGCGGCGGCCAAGCAGATTGGATCTCCCTAGGGAAAATCCTAGGGAGGCTTGCCCCCCAAGCCAAGCATGTGGAGGCTTTTTTTTTTGAGGGTCAAAGCAATAGCTTTATTACTCAACCAGGTTAGGCAAATCGCCTAGTACAAAGGCCGCCACAGAAGGCGGGACAGTAGACTCCCACACAGTGGGTTCATTTTCGTTACAATCATACCCAAGCTTTGCTAGTTCATGAGCCGCACAATTGGCCTCTCGTCTACATGCGGTAACCTCACAACGTGAGAACCATAGCTTCATTCGGACCTTCAGGTCTTCCAGGACCGATGCGTACGCCATGAAACTTGGCTCATTTTGCATAAGGGCCGTCTGCAAAAGCTGGGAGTCCGTCTCAATGCATATCCTGATCGCTCCAAGATGTGTAGCTAGTTCCACAGCCGCTGCCGCTTGTAACTCCGCTGCGAAAGCATCGTGGACATGCTCACTCTTCCCAGCCATGCAAGCAGCAACATCCCGGTATGGTCATGGCGATGACCCCTGTGCAGCATGGGCGTTCCCCGACATATGTGCTCCGTCAATGTTGAGCTTGATGATCCCGTCATCGAGGGCTCGCCACCTGGTCCGAACTTTAGGGCTTTGCTCTTTGTGCTTCCCCACTACCTCCCAATATTCCATGGTGGCAAGCTTGACCGGTGCACGAAGTTCCTCAGGTCGCATTCTCTTCTCTTCCTTCCTGGCCCTATTCCGCTCATTCCACCATTCCCACCAAAAGTACTGGATCTGCACTCTATCCTCCATTTTGAGCGTCCATAGGTGATCCATGACATCACCCACTGCGTTATATGTCTCCAGGTCTCTTCTCAGAGTTTCCATGCCCATTGCACGCCATACCATTTTCATTTCTTTGCATCTGATAAACAGGTGCCCACCATCCTCGGCGTTTCTGGAGCAGAGCGGACAACTAGTATCCTCGATCACCATCCCCCTTCCCGCCAGGTTTGTGCATAGAGCAAGTGAGTTGTGTGCTAGTCGCCATGTAAACATTTGGACTTTGCTTTGGCAGGGCATCTTCCAGATACGGCTCCAGTACGTGCTTTCACATACATCTAGCGACCCATGCTCCTCTCCGCTCCTGCCGGCCTCTTGATCCGCCATGATCTCATTCATTTTAACATGCAGTTTGTATGCCTGCTTCACGGAGTGCACGCCCTTCTCATCGAAATGCCATGCAATAAAGTCTTGCACGCCGTCCCTCAACGGGATCGCAAGGATCATGCTTGCATCTTGCGGGACGAAGATGTCCCTCACCAGATCATCGTCCCAAAGCCAAGTGAGTGGGTTTATGAGCTCATGCACCTTTTGCAAGAGGATGCCGTTCCTCGGCGTTTGGACTCGACGCGACCAAGCCCTCGGCAGCCAAGGATCCTCCCATATGTTCACTTGCTGCCCATCCCCTATATGCCATATGTAGCCCTGCTTCACCAGGTCTAGGCCATGGAGCAGGCTTGTCCAAGTATAAGAGATGCCGTCCTTCGGTGCTGCGTTCAATATGTTGCCGTCGGGGTAATACTTTGCCTTCAACAGCTGTGCGCAGAGGCTGTCCGGTTTTGGATCAGCCGCCATATCTCGACGCGACAACATCGCAATGTTGAAGGAGTGGATATCTCTGAATCCTAGTCCCCCATGCGCTTTTCATTTGTGTTAGTTTTGGCCACCCAATCCAATGAATCTTGGACTCATTATCCTGCTGGCTCCACCAAAACCTTGCAATAAGTGAACTTATTTCCTCGCAGAGAGTTTTCGTGAGGTAGAAGCATGACATGGCATATGTCGGGATGGCTTGCGCTACGGCCTTCACGAGCACTTCCTTCCCAACTTTGTCAAGTAGTCTCTCCTTCCAGCCTTGCATGCGACGCCATATAGCATCTTTGACATATGCAAAAACCTGTTTGCGAGATCGCCCCACATACACCAGCAGACCTAGGTATCGTTCGTTCCAAGTTTTAGATGAGATTCCCGTTCCTTGTTTCACAATCTCTTTCTGCTCCGTACGGGTATTGGCACTAAACATTATTGCACTCTTCTCCTTGTTAATGCATTGTCCCGAACAATCCTCATAGAGGTCCAGGATCCTCTTCAGTTCTCTGGCTTCGCCATTGCTTGCTTTGATCATTAGGACGGAATCATCTGCGAAGAATAAATGGGTGATGGTAGGTGCCCCTTGACACACTCGGACACCGGACAACCTCCCCTCCCTCTCAGCATCGTGCAGCAGCGCAGAGAGCCCCTCAGCACAGAGAACAAAGGGATACGGTGAGAGTGGATCCCCTTGCCGTAAACCCTGGTTGGTACAAACTGCTCCGTGAGGACCCCATTCACCTTAATCTGGTATCGTACCGTAGTAACACACTTCATTAGTAATCGAACCCAAGCATCAGACAACCCCAACCTCTCCAGCATCACCTTGAGGAATCCCCATTCGACCCCCTTGCCTTTCTTCTTATTCAGCAGCATGTGTGAGAGTTCATACGCTATTAGCACATTGTCTGTGATTAGACGTCCAAGTACAAATGCGCTTTGGTTCTCTGAGATCACCTCTGGAAGGATGAGTTTCAGCCTGTTAGCCATCACCTTTAAGACAAGTTTGTAGAGCACATTGCACAAGCTTATGGGCCTTAAATCCTTAATTCGGTTTGGGTTTTTAACCTTTGGTATCAAGACCACAAACGTATCATTCCAGCCCTCGGGCATTGGTCCACCATTGAGCACGTGCAGCACCTCATCAGCAATATTTTCTCCCATCATGCACCAATGCTTTTTATACACCAACGATGGCATGCCATCCGGCCCTGGCGCCTTCAAGTTTCCAATGTGATCGAGGGCAGTTTTGATTTCCTCACGTGTGAACTCCTTTTCCAGGAACTCGCTCATTTGCGGTGTAACCCGCCTCTGAACTTTTTGTGCGAGCTCCTCCGTCCTACTACTCGGTTTAGTAGTGAACAAATCCTGAAAAAACGAGCAAACGTAATTAGTCATCTCGGGACCCTCCTTCACCACCGAGTCATCCTCCTTCTTAACTCCTTGATCTTGTTGTTCTTCTTCCTCGCCGTAGCGCATTTATGCAGGAACTTTGTATTCCTTCCCCACTCCTTAAGCCACCAGACATGTGCTCTTTGTCTCCACTTAATATGCATTAGTTCCTCCAGCCTTGCTACTTCTCCTCTCCACCAAGCCTCCTCCTTCACTTTCTCCTCCGTAATGTCATGGCGCCGCCACTTCTCAAGCTCGCAATTTGCCTTCTTCAACCTCGTCCCCAGCTGCCCCACAACCTCCTTACTCCATTTCGTCAGCCTCCTCGCCACCCCTGCCAACACCCGAGACACCTCCCCTCCCCCTTCCGGCCAGCTTTCCTCCCAAGCTTGCTTAATTACTTCATCATATCCCTCCTCCTCCATCCAACGGGCCTCAAACCAGAAGCTACTGTCCCGACCCCCCCCTCCTTCCTCTCCTTGATCAGTATGTATCACAACTGGTCTATGATCCGAGTGTCGAGGGTCTCCGTTTATTACTCTGAAGTTTGGGTATTGCAAGCACCAATCATCATTTGCTACTGCCTGATCCAATCTCTCGCATATGTAGTTTGTGCTGTCCTCACAATGATTTCTCCAAGTACACATGTCACCTTCAAAACCCAAATCTTGCAGATCGCAGAAAGTGAGGGCCTCCCTGAACCGGTCCATATAAGATTGGCTCCTAGGTGCTCCTCCCACCTTTTCATCATTACTCAATATTTCATTAAAATCGCCAAGACACACCCATGCCCTCCCTTCCTGGTGTTGCTGCTTCAGTGTGCGTAATGCTCTCCATGTTTCCACCTTCCTGTCCCATTGCGATTCACCATACACCCCCGTGAGCCTCCACACACCCTTCTCATCCAACACATCGACATCTATATGCCTTCTTCCCATTGATCTGAGTGTCACATCCACCCCTCTCCTCCAGAACAGCGCCACCCCCCTACTCCTACCCTCCGGGTTCCATGCCACCATGCTCGCGAGCCCGAGCTTCCACCTTAGCCACTCCATCTCCTCCCCAGTCAACCTAGTTTCAGCCAAGAACAAAATGTCGGGATCCTCCTTCCTCCCAAGATCTAGGAGTGCACGAACTGCCGGGCCGTTCCCAAGCCCCTGGCAGTTCCAACTTATAATTTTCATGACTCCCGGCGGGGCTGCTCGTACAGCCCGGCCGATGAAAAGTTGCTCGAAGCAATCAGGTTCTCCTCACTCATGTGTTCTTCGTTCCTCCTCTCCTTCTTAGCCCCCCTGCCGGCCTCCTCCAGCACCTCCTCCTCCTCCCCCAACGATCTCTTCCTGCTACCCCCAGCTACCAGGTGAGTCGTAGCTCCCTCTCCCTCCTTACTGGCTCTTCCCTTCCTCTTGAACGTTCCTGGCCCCCTCCCCTTACCTCCCTTACCGCCCTTAGCTCCCCCTTCCCCTCCTTCCTGCAGCACGCTCTCAATCTGCTTCCCTTCCTCCATACTAACTCCTTCATCAACCTCCATGCCTCCATCATTCGCTACGGTCTCTCCTAACTCCTTGATCACGAGAGCAGTTGAGGCAGTCTCAACTTTTTGTGGTTCAGTGGGTTTCTCAATGAAAGATATCTTCCTCGGGTTTCCCTCCTTTCCCCCCTGCTTCATCCCCTTGCTAGGACTAGTCACCTCGGGGCCCTTCTCCACTGCTCCCCCTCCTCCTCCCGACCTACTGCCATCCTTCCTCCATGACAGGCTATCACTCCCGGATCGATCAATAGACCTCCCAAAACCATAGACACGACTACCACTATTGCCCCGGGACGAGCTCCTCCATGCTCCCTCCTGTGATCCACTCCTCCTCATCCCCATGTCCGCCTTCAGCCATCGTCCAAATTGTGCTCTCTCCCCCTTCTTCAGTTTGATAGAGCATTCCTTGTCAACATGGCCTAGCCTCCCACAAATATAGCAGAAGTCAGGGAGGTATTCATACTCAAACCGGCACCATTGTTCCTCCTCCTTCCCATACCCCTCCTTGTTTCGTTGGGACGCCTCCTCCTTCCTCCTACTATTTTCTTCCTCCTCGCCTTCCCCTTCTTCCTGTTCTGTGTCCAACTTGAACCCACGCATCAGAGGTTTACCAATTTGGATTCTCACCTTTACTCTCAGGAATTTGCCGATTGTTCTGCCATCTACACCGGTGTCCACTTCCACAAACACCCCCACCATATTCCCGATCATCTCTCCCGTGTCTTCGTCCATGTGTCCGAGTGGCAGCCCATATACCCGAATCCAAATCGGGATTTCCTTGAACTCATAATCATCTATTCGCTTGCTCGGGTGAAATTCCTCCATTACCACCAAGGCTTTATCAAACATCCATGGGCCATCCTCCAATGCTTTCCTCTTCTCCCTCTCCTGCTTGAAAATAAACATGAATCTGTTCTCACCCAGGTCCTTGCAGTCCACACCGTGTATGGGGCTCCAAATCCTCCCCAATGAGTTGCAGATCACCTCCGGGTGCGCCAGCCTCTCCGCCATGACCTTCCCGATCGCACGGATCTCGACCTGCTTCCCTTTCCCCTTCTTCGCCCTCTTGATCTTCATCCCTTTACTCTCTTCCTCCGACAGCCTCAGACTCTCCAACATCCCCGCCATATTCTGCATCCTTCCGCTACTGAGCACTTGAGAACAAACTAGGGTTTCGGTGGTGTACGATCGCGCTCCCTAGCATGCGCGACGACTTGGTGTGGACTTGGATGGGTGCGCCCTCCGTCCAGGAGATCGAAGTAGCAAGATCAGGTGTGGATGAAAGCGCGATCCGCCCTTGGGAGATCGAAGAGCAGATGGCTGGGCTGGCGTTAGGCGCGCGCGGCGACAGAAACCCTAATCGCCCCCGGAATCGCCGCTTCCCAAACGCAAACCGTCACCCCTCGGGACGGACCTTCTCTAGCATGCATGTGGAGGCTTGCCTCCCAAGCCAGGTGGAGGCGCCCCAAACTCCCCAAGTAACGTGGGAAAGGGTGTGGGGGGCGCACCACCCCTTAGTGGGCTGGTTTGCCCCTTCCCCTTTGGCCCATGAGGCCCTCCAACACTTGCCGGGGCTCCCGAAACACCTTTCGGTCATGCTGGCCATAGCCTGGTACCCCGGAACATACGGACTCCAATACCCTTCGTCAAAGATATCAATCTTCACCGCCGGACCATTCCGGAACTCCTCGTGATGACCGGGATCTCATCCGGGACTCCGAACTACCTTCGGTAACCACATACTATTTCCCATAACAACTCTAGCGTCACCGAACCTTAAGTGTGTAGACCCTACGGGTTTGGGTACCATGCAGACATGACCGAGACATCTCTCCGGCCAATAACCAACAACGGGATCTGGATACCCATGTTGGCTCCCACATGTTCCACGATGATCTCATCGGATGAAACACAATGTCGAGGATTCAAGCAATCCCGTATACAATTCCCTTTGTCAATCGGTACGTTACTTGCCCGAGATTCGATCGTCGGTATCCCAATACCTCGTTCAATCTCGTTACGCAAGTCACTTTACTCGTTCCGTAATGCATGATCCCGTGACTAACTACTTAGTCACATTGAGCTCATTATGATGATGCATTACCGAGTGGGCCCAGAGATACCTCTCCGTCATACGGAGTGACAACTCCTAGTCTCGATTCGTGCCAACACAACAGACACTTTCGGAGATGCCTGTAGTGTACCTTTATAGCCACCTAGTTACGTTGTGACGTTTGGTACACCCAAAGCATTCCTACGCTATCCGGGAGTTGCACAATCTCATGGTCTAAAGAAATGATACTTGACATTAGAAAAGCTTTAGCAAACGAACTACACGATCTTTGTGCTACGCTTAGGATTGGGTCTTGTCCATCACATCATTCTCCTAATGATGTGATCCCATTATCAATGACATCCAATGTCCATGGTCAGGAAACCATAACCATCTGTTGATCAACGAGCTAGTCAACTAGAGGCTCACTAGGGACATGTTGTGGTCTATGTATTCACACATGTATTGCGGTTTCCAGTTAATACAATTATAGCATGAACAATAGACAATTATCATGAACAAGGAAATATAATAATAACCATTTTATTATTGCCTCTAGGGCATATTTCCAACAAAAATATGACACTTAATTTGAGAAACCATCATTTATATAAGAATATAAACTATAATTGAACAATATTTGGTTGTGCAACCATGCAAGCAAGACACATTTACCAAAATAGATTACACAACAGAACAACAAGGACTTATATAGCGGGCGATATTGCGGATAGCGGACGATATAGTGGTCTAACAAGTGATATTGCACCCGCATCATGGCAACACGCTATTTTCTAACGCGACCTTAAACTAATAGTGGTAGAGTGACGTACTGCTATTGCGGCCGCAATAGCGGAGGTAGCGGACGCTATTTAAAAGCTTGCATAGGAGGGAGGCATACCAACCCACAAAGGGGTGGCGCACTCCGCACAGGGAAGGAGGCTGAATTGGACTATGGAAGGGGGCGGAGCCCCCTTTCCTTCTCCCCCTCTCTCTCTTTCACGCTTTCCCCCTCCGGTAAAAGGAAAGGGGGGGGGCTGAATCCAACTAGGAGCACAAGTAGGATTCCTCCTACTTGGGCGTGCCTAGGGCCGGCCTCCTCCCCCTCCCTCCTTTATATATGTGTGTGTGTGTGTGGGGGGGGGGAGCCTACAACACACATCAACTGTTCCAAGCTGTGTGCGGCGCCCCCTCCATAGTTTACGCCTCTGGTCATATTCACGTAGTGCTTAGGCAAAGCCCTGCACGGATCACTTCACCATCACTGTCACCACGCCGTCGTGCTGATGGAACTCTCCCTCGACACATTGCCGGATCAAGAGTTCGAGGGACGTCATCGAGCTGAACGTGTGTAGAACTTGGAGGTGCCATACGTTTGGTGCTTGATCGGTCGAAACGAAAAGAAGTTCGACTACATCAACCGCGTTAACAAATGCTTCCGCTTTTGGTCTATGAGGGTACGTGGACACACTTCCCCTCTCGTTGCTATGCATCTCCTAGATAGATCTTGCGGGAGCATAGGAATTTTTTTGAAATTGCATGCTACGTTTCCCAACAGTGGCATCCGAGCCAGGTCTATGTGTAGATGATATGCACGAGTAGAACAAAAATAGTTGTGGGCGGTGATAGTCATACTGCTTACCACCAACGTCTTATTTTGATCCGGCGGTATGTTGGATGAAGCGGCCCGAACCAACCTTACATGACCACATTCATGAGACCGGTTCCACCGACTGACATGCAACTAGTTTTGCATAAATGTGGCTGGCGGGTGTCTATTTCTCCAACTTTAGTTTAATCGAATTTGACTGCGGCCAGTCCTTGTTGAAGGTTAAAACAACAAACTTGACGAAACACCGTTGTGGTTTTGATGCGTAGGTAAGAACGGTTCTTACTAGAAGCCCGTAGCAGCCACGTAAAACTTGCAACAATAAATTAGAGGACGTCTAACTTGTTTTTGCAGGGCATGTTGTGATGTTATATGGTCAAGACATGATGTGATATAAGTTGTTGTATGAGATGATCGTGTTTTGTAAAAGTTATCGGCAACTGGCAGTGGCCTTATGGTTGTCTCTTTATTGTATGAAATGCAAACGCCATGTAATTACTTTACTTTATCACTATGCATTAGCGATAGTTGTAGAAGCAATACTTGGCGAGATCAAGGTGTCAGGCCGGTGACGATGGAGATCATGACGGTGCTTTGGAGATGGAGATCAAAGGCACAAGATGATGATGGCCATATCATGTCACATATTTTGATTGCATGTGATGTTTATCTTTTATGCATCTTATTTTGCTTAGTACGGCGGTAGCATTATAAGATGATCCCTTACTAAAATGTCAAGGTATAAGTGTTCTCCCTGAGTATGCACCGTTGCGACAGTTCATCATGCCGAGACGCCACGTGATGATCGGGTGTGATAAGCTCTACGTTCACATACAACGGGTGCAAGACAGTTTTGCACATGCAGAATACTCGGGTTAAACTTGGCGAGCCTAGCATGTGCAGAGATGGCCTCGGAACACTGAGACCGAAAGGTCGAGTATGAATCATATAGTAGATATGATCAACATAGAGATGTTCACCATTAAAAACTACTCCATCTCACGTGATGATCAGACATGCATGGTTTAGTTGATTTGAATCAAGTGATCATTTAGATGACTCGAGGGATGTCTATCTAAGTGGGAGTTCTTAAGTAATATGATTAACTGAACTTAATTTATCATGAACTTAGTCCTGATAGTTTTTGCATATCTATGTTGAAGATCAATGGCCCGTGCTACCGTTCCCTTGAATTTTAATGTGTTCCTAGAGAAAGCTAAGTTGAAAGATGATGGTAGCAACTACACAGACTGGGTCCGTAACTTGAGGATTATCCTCATTTCTGCACAGAAGAATTATGTCCTTGATGCACCGCTAGGTGTGCCACCCCCAGCAACTGCAGACGTTGTGAACGCCTGGTAGTCACGTTTTGATGACTACTCGATAGTACAGTTTGCCATGCTTTACAGCTTAGAATTGGGACTTCAAAGACGTTTTGAACGTCATGGAGTATATGAGATGTTCCAGGAGTTGAAGTTAATATTTCAAGCAAATGCCCGAGTTGAGAGATATGAAGTCTCCAACAAGTTCTATAGCTGCAAGATGGAGGAGAATAGTCCTATCAGTGAACACATACTCAGAATGTCTGGGTATCACAACCACTTGACTCAGCTAGGAGTTAGTCTTCCAGATGATAGTGTTATTGACAAAGTTCTTCAATCACTGCCACCAAGCTATAAAGGCTTCATGATGAACTATAATATGCAAGGGATGGAGAAGACTATTCCCGAGCTCTTCGCAATGCTCAAAGTTGAGGAGGTAGAAATCAAGAAGGAGCATCAAGTGTTGATGGTTAACAAGACCACTAGTTTCAAGAAAAAGGGCAAAGGAAAGAAGGGGAACTTGAAGAAGAATGTCAAGCAGGTTGCCACTCCGGGAAGAAGCCCAAGTGCGGACCTAAGCACTGGCTGAGTGCTTCTACTGCAAAGGGATTGGTCACTGGAAGCGGAACTGCCCAAGTATTTGGCAGATAAGAAGGATGTCAAAGTGAACAAAGGTATATTTGATATACATGTTATTGATGTGTACCTTACTAATGATCGTAGTAGTGCCTGGGTATTTGATACCGGTTCGGCTGCTCATATTTGTAACTTGAAACAGGGACTACGGATTACACGAAGATTGGCTAAGGACGACGTGATGATGCACATAGGGAATGCTTCCAAGGTCGATGTGATCGCCGTCGGCACGCTACCTCTACATCTACCTTTGGGATTAGTTTTAGACGTGAATAATTGTTATTTGGTGCCAGCGTTGAGCATGAACATTATATCTGGATCTTGTTTAATGCGAGACAGTTATTCATTTAAATCAAAGAATAATGGTTGTTCTATTTATATGAGTAATATCTTTTATGGTCATGCACCCTTGAGGAGTGGTCTATTTTTGTTGAATCTCGATCGTGGTGATACACATATTCATAATATTGATGCCAAAAGATGCAAAGTTGATAATGATAGTGCAACATATTTGTGGCACTGCCGTTTAGATCATATTGGTGTAAAGCGTATGAAGAAACTCCATGCGGATAGACTTTTGGAATCACTTGATTATGAATCATTTGATGCTTGCGAACCATGCCTCATGGGCAAGATGACTAAAACTCCGTTCTCCGGAACAACAGACCGAGCTACTGACTTATTGGAAATAATACATACCGATGTATGCGGTCCAATGAGTGTTGGGGCTCGCAGTGGGTATCGTTATTTTCTGACCTTCACAGATGATTTGAGCAGATATGGGAATATCTACTTAATGAAACACAAGTCTGAAACATTTGAAAAGTTCAAAGAGTTTCAGAGTGAAGTGGAGAATCATCGTAACAAGAAAATAAAGTTTCTACGATCTGGTCGTGGAGGCGAATATTTGAGTTGTGAGTTTTGCCTTCATATAAAACAATGTGGAATAGTTTCACAACTCACGCCACCTGGAACACCACAACGTAATGGTGTGTCCGAACGTCGGAACCGTACTTTATTAGATATGGTGCGATCTATGATGTCTCTTACCGATTTACCACTATCATTATGTGTTATGCATTAGATACAGCCGCATTCATGTTAAATAGGGCACCATCTAAATCCGTTGAGACGACACCGTATGAACTGTGGTTTGGCAAGAAATCTAAGCTGTCGTTTCTTAAAGTTTGGGGTTGCGATGCTGATATGAAAAATCTTTAGCCTGATAAGCTCGAACCCATATCGGAGATATGCGTCTTCATAGGATACCCAAAAGAAACTGTTGGGTACACCTTCTATCATAGATCCGAAGGCAAGATCTTTGTTGCTAAGAATAGATCCATTCTAGAGAAGGAATTTCTCTCGAATGAAGTGTGTGGGAGGAAAGTAGAACTTGATGAGGTAATTGTATCTTCTCTCGAATTGGAAAGTAGCTCATCACAGAAAACTGTTCCCGTGATGCCTACACCAACTAGAGAGGAAGCTAATGATAATGATCATGAAACTTCAGATCAAGCTACTACCAAACCTCGTAGGTCAACCAGAGTACGTTCCGCACTAGAGTGGTACAGTAATCCTGTTTTGGAAGTCATGTTACTAGACCATGACGAACCTACGTACTATGAGGAAGCGATGATGAGCCCAGATTCCGCAAATGGCTTGAGGCCATGAAATCTGAGATGGGATCCATGTATGAGAACAAAGTGTGGACTTTGTTGACTTGCCCGATGATTGGCAAGCCATAGAGAATAAATGGATCTTCAAGAAGAAGACTGACGATGATGGTAATGGTACTGTCTACAAAGCTCGACTTGTTGCGAAAGGTTTTCGACAAGTTCAAGGAGTTGACTACGATGAGACCTTCTCAGACGTAGCGATGCTTAAGTTTGTCCGAATCATGTTAGCAATTGCCGCATTTTATGATTACGAAATCTGGCAAATGGATGTCAAAACTGCATTCCTTAATGGATTTCTTAAAGAAGAGTTGTATATGATGCAACCAGAAGGTTTTGTCGATCCTAAAGGTGCTAACAAAGTGTGCAAGCTCCAGCGATCCATTTATGGACTGGTGCAAGCCTCTCGGAGTTGGAATATACGCTTTGATAAAGTGATCAAAGCATATGGTTTTATACAAACTTTTGGAGAAGCCTGTATTTACAAGAAAGTGAGTGGGAGCTCTGTAGCATTTCTAATATTATATGTGGATGACATATTGTTGATTGGAAATGATATAGAATATCTGGATAGCATAAAAGGATACTTGACTAAGAGTTTTTCAATGAAAGACCTCGGTGAAGCTGCTTATATATTGGGCATCAAGATCTATAGAGATAGATCAAGACGCTGGACTTTCACAAAGCACATACCTTGATAAAGTTTTGAAAAAGTTCAAAATGGATTAGTCAAATAAAGGGTTCTTGCCTGTGTTACAAGGTGTGAAGTTGAGTCAGACTCAATGCCCGACCACTGCAGAAGATAGAGAGAAAATGAAAGTCATTCCCTATGCCTCGGCCATAGGGAATGTATGCAATGCTGTGTACCAGACCTGATGTGTGCCTTGCTATAAGTCTAGCAGGGAGGTACCAAAGTAATCCCGAGTGGATCATCGAATGACCAAGAACATCCTGAAGTACCTGAAAAGGACTAAGGATATGTTTCTCGTTTATGGAGGTGAAATAGAGCTCGTCGCAAATGGTTACGTCGATGCTAGCTTTGACGCTGATCCGGATGACTCTAAGTCACAAACCGGATATGTATTTATATTGAATGGTGGAGCTATCAGTTGGTGCATTTCCAAGCAAAGCGTCGTGGAGGGATCTACGTGCGAAGCGGAGTACATAGCTGCTTCAGAAGCAGCGAATGAAGGAGTCTAGATGAAGGAGTCTAGATGAAGGAGTTCATATCCAATATAGGTGTAATACCTAGTGCATCGGGTCCAATGAAAAATCTTTTGTGACAATACTGGAGCAATTGCCTTGGCGAAGGAATCCAGATTTCACAAAAGAACCAAACACATCAAGAGACGCTTCAACTCCATCCGTGATCAAGTCAAGGAGGGAGACATAGAGATTTGCAAAATACATACGAATCTGAATATGGCAGACCCGTTGACTAAGCCTCTTCTACGAGCAAAACATGATCATCACCAAGACTCCATGGGTGTTAAAATCATTACATTGTAATCAAGATTATTGACTCTAGTGCAAGTCAGAGACTGAAGGAAATATGCCCTAGAGGCAATAATAAAGTTGTTATTTATATTTCCTTATATCATGATAAATTTTTATTATTCATGCTAGAATTGTATTAAACAGAAACTTGATACATGTGTGAATATATAGACAAAATACAGTGTCCCTAGTAAGCCTCTACTAGACTAGCTCGTTAATCAAAGATGGTTAAGTTTCCTAGGCATAGACATGTGTTGTCACTTGATGAACGGGATCACATCATTAGGAGAATGATGTGATGGACAAGACCCATCCGTTAGCTTAGCATAATGATCATTAAGTTTTATTGCTATTCTTTCTTCATGACTTATACATATTCCTTTGACTATGAGATTATGCAACTCCCGGACACCGGAGGGATACCTTGTGTGCTGTCAAACGTCACAACGTAACTGGGTGACTATAAAGATGCTCTACAGGTATCTCCGAAGGTGTTTGTTGGTTTGGCATAGATAGAGATTAGGATTTGTCACTCCGTGTATCGGAGAGGTATCTCTGGTCCCTCTCGTTAATGCACATCATGATAAGCCTTGCAAGCAATGTGACTAATGAGTTAGTTGCGGGATGATGCATTACGGAACGAGTAAAGAGACTTGCCGGTAACGAGATTGAACTAGGTATGAAGATACCGACGATCGAATCTCGGGCAAGTAACATACCGATGACAAAGGGAATTATGTATTTTGTCCTTGCGGCACGACCGATAGAAGATATTCATAGAATATGTAGGAACCAATATGAGCATCTAGGTTCCGCTGTTGGTTATTGACCGGAGAGGTGTCTCAGTCATGTCTACATAGTTCTCAAACCCGTAGGGTCCGCACGCTTAATGTTCGATGACGATTTGTATTATATGAGTTATGTGATTTGGTGACCGAATGTTGTTTGGAGTCCCAGATGAGATCATGGAAATGACGAGGAGTCTCGAAATGGTCGAGAGGTAAAGATTGATATATTGGATGATAGTATTCGGACACCGGAAGTGTTCCGGAATGTATCGTTTACATATCGGAGTATCGGAGGGGGGGGGGGGTACCGAAACCCCCCCGGGGAAGATATGGGCCATATGGGCCATAGGAGGGAGGCACACTAGCCCACAAAGGGGTGGCGCGCCCCCACAAGGAAGGAGGCCGAATTGGACTAGGGAAGGTGGCGGCGCCCCCCTTTCCTTCTCCCCCTCTCTCTCTTTCCCCCTTTCCCCCTCCGGTAAAAGGAAGGGGGGGTGAATCCAACTAGGAGCCCAAGTAGGATTCCTCCTACTTGGGTGCGCCTTGGGCCGGCCTCCGCCCCTCCCTCCTTTGTATACGTGGGGGGGGGGCACCTACAACACACATCAATTGTCCCAAGCCGTGTGCGGCGCCCCCTGCATAGTTTACGCCTCCGGTCATATTCACGTAGTGCTTAGGCAAAGCCCTGCGCGAATCACTTCACCATCACCGTCACCACGCCGTCGTGCTGACAGAACTCTCCATCGACACTTTTCTGGATCAAGGGTTCGAAGGACTTCATTGAGCTGAACGTGTGCAGTACTCGGAGGTTCCATACGTTCGGTGCTTGATCGGTTGGAACGTGAAGAAGTTCGACTACATCAACCACGTTAACAAATGCTTCCGCTTTCGGTCTACGAGCGTACGTGGACACACTCTCCCCCTCTCGTTGCTATTCATCTCCTAGGTAGATCTTGCGTGAGCGTAGGATTTGTTTTGAAATTGCATGCTACGTTTCCCAACACCCAAGTCCGGAGCCGCTGCCAGCGCCTTCCCATGTTGTGCACCCCCACCATCAGCAACACCGCTGTCACCAAGATCCTCATCGACGGGGGTGCTGGCCTCAACGTGATCTCCATCGCGATATTCGAGACGCACCAAGTGCCCTATGACCACTAGTGCTGACCAGACCCTTCTCTAGGGTGACGGACGAGTCTACCATCCCCCTGGGGCAGGCACGCCTCTCTCTCTCACCTTCGGCACCCGCGACAACTACCACACTGAGCTCATCGACTTCAACATGGCCCACATTACCCTCCCGTACAACGCCATCCTAGGGTACCCCACGCTCGCCAAGTTCATGGAGGCAACCCACCCCGGCTACAACGTCATCAAGATGCCCGACAGTGGCGACATTATCACCATCATCGGCAACAGGGAGGACGTGGTCCGCGCCTACAAGGTTGCGGCAGGTGCACGCCCAGGTACCGAAGACAGGGCCGAGTTCCCGGAGGCCGTGCAGGAAGAAGTAATTATTCTCTCAGGACAACGCATAAACGAAGAAAGTATCGGTTGATGGTAGCAGCACCGGCCCTACCTCCACCATCATCGCTGGGCTCCCTCCCAAGCAGGAGGGCGCACTCATCTCCTTCCTTCGGGAGAACTTGGACGTCTTTGCTTGGAAGGCATCCGACCTCTCTGGGGTTCCAATGGAGGTGATCGAGCACCACCTGGCGGTGTGTCCAAATGCCCGCCCCGTCAAGCAGAAGGTGCGGCGCCAAGCGCTGGAGAAGCATGTGTTCATTGTACAGGAGGTGCACAAGTTGCAGGAAGCAGGGGTCATTCAAGAGGTGCGCTATCCTGAGTGGCTCATGAACCCAGTCATCGTCCCCAAGAAATGCGGGAAGGAGCGCATGTGCATCGACTTCACGAGCCTCAATAAGGCCTGCCCCCAGGACCCCTTCCAGTGGTCGCACATCAACCAGATTCTGGGTTACATCGTCAAGTGCGACCTACTGTTCTTCCTGGATGCCTTCTCAGGCTATCACCAGATCAAGATGGCGGCAAAAGATGTAAAGAGGACGACCTTCATCTCCCCGACCTGCATGCCTTTTGGCTTGAGAGTGCCGGCGCTACCTTCGAACGGTTGATGCGCATCATGCAAGGGCCACAGCTAGGGAGGAACGCTGAGGTCAAGTCGCACGAGGCCAGAACACTTGTCGAAGACTTGGAAGAAACATTCACCAACCTACACAAGGTCAGACTGAAGCTCAACCCCGACAAGTGTGTCATTGGAGTTCCCTCTGGCAAGCTTCTCGGCTTCCTTGTCTCCCACCGGGGGATCGAGGCCAACCCCAAAAAGATCAATGCTATCAGGAAGATGCGCCCCCCGGACCCTCAAGGAAATCTAGCGGCTGGCAAGGTGCATGGCTTCCCTAGGGCGCTTCATCTCCAAGTTCGGCGAGCGTGCCTTGCCCTTCTTCAAGCTCATGAAGAGAACCAGCCCCTTCGAGTGGACCTCAGAAGCGGACGCAACCTTCAAAGACCTCAAGAGATACCTCACGAGCCTGCCCATCATGGTTGCGTCACGCTCCCGCGAGCCATTTATCCTCTACTTGGCGGCCACCCCGCAGACAACCAGTGTCATGCTTGTGGTGGTTCGGGAGGAGCAGATCGACACCGAAGGGCAGCTTCTCGAGTCTCGCGAGCCTCCCGAGATCCCGAAGCCTTCCAAGCCTCGTGAGCTGTCCGAGTTTCGCGAGCCCGCCAAGCTTTGTGAGCTTCTCACGCTCTAGGCCGGCGCCTTTGAGCCCATCACGCTTCCCGCGCTGCGTGAGCCTCCCGAGATCCACGCGCCTCTCCAGGAGCAGGCCGCCACCGCGACCACGCACCTCGTTGAGCACCCCGTGTACTTCATCAACACGGTGCTGAGGGATGCGCGCCCACTACCCTATATAATGGAAACTCCTCCTCGCGCTTCTGGTTGCCTCCAGGAAGCTGCCCCACTACTTTCAAGGCCACCCATCAAGGTCATCTCCATGTATCCCCTGGAAAAGGTGTTGCGTAGCCCCAATGCCGCTGGCCAAGTCACCAAGTGGAACATCGAGCTGCAGGCTTTCCAGATGGAGTTCTATACCACCAGGGTCATCAAGGGTGCGAACCTCGCCGATTGTGTGATAGAATAGATGGATACTTACGAGGAAGAGCCTCAGGAGAGCAAGACCCTCCTGCCTGGAGATGAGGCGCCTACCGGCTGGGTCATGCACTTTGATGGTGCCTTCTCTAGGCAGGGCACGGGGGCTGGGGTCGCTCTCGTTTCCCTAGCTGGAGACAAGCTTTACTACACCATCCAACTCTGTTTCCAGCATGATGAAAAGGTTTATAACAACATCGCGGAGTATGAGGGCCTCATGCAACGCCCCGAGACCGATGCGCCAGGTGTCTTCCAGTTATTCGCCGTCGTTGCCATGTCATTTGCTTGCGTGTTGCATTTTGCCATGTCATCATCTGAATTTCATCTGCATGTTTTTCAAAACTTGCATCCGTTCGGGTTCCCCCGGTTCTCTCCGTTGTTCGTTCTGAGCCCAACCACACTCGCACGCGCCCGCGGCACCTCCCAGTTCTTGTTTTGTGAGCCTCCGAAAAACGTTCTCGGAATGGGCCGAGAGTTGACGAGTGGTTTTGGTACATCATCAGTAGACCGCCTGTCAAATTTCGTTCCATTTGGAGGTCGTTTGATGCCCCATCGGTAAATCGAGTTAACCGAAACCCCTCTCTCTTTGCAGCCCATCACCCCTCCACACAGTCCACCTAGCCCATCTAACCCCACTCTATGCTCTCCGCCGTTCGATCACGATCGTGTGGGCAAAAACCGCACCTCATTTGGACGCTCCTAGCTCCCTTTACCTATAAATAGGTCCTCCCCCTCCATTTTCGCGGATGAAACCCTAGCCTCTTCCTCCTCCCGCCGCCGGATGCGTCCACCCCGCCGCTGGACACGTTCGCGCCGCCACCCGCAGCCACTCATAGCGCACCACGTGTCCTCCCTGCGGGCTCCCACCGCCGCGGCCCGCGAAGCCCACGGGGAGCCCGCCCTGGCCGAATCCGGGCCCCGGCGCCCTCCAAGGCTGCAGCCCGAGCACCTGATCCGCCTCCTCCCGCCTGTTCTGGATCGAGGGGGAGGAGCTTGTCACATCCCTAGCTTCTGGCAACGCACTAGTGCTAGCCTTTGGTGATGCATCATGTTTAAATTTTAAAATGAACTTGAAATGGGGGATGATCAAACCCTAGCACAAAATCAAATCTAACAAGTTCAAACTAAAAATATCTTCAATGAACCCAAAAAAATGCTTTAATTAATGTTTGATAATTTTGGCAAGGGTTTTGATCCAAACCAAAAATATTGAACATTTTTAGGGAATTATTTGCCCTTTGATTTAATTCACTAATGTATTTGAGTTGGAGCAAATAAACTCTATACATATTTTTATTGCTCCAATAATTATGAAAATTGTGAGTGGCCTTGAATATATTTTACCAGGCCACATTATAATTTTGAGAATTTATAAAAATGATTTGGTATAAAAATCAAATCAAAACAAAATGACAGAAATAGAAAACAGAAAGAACAAAAGGAAAACAGGCTTACCTGGACTTACCTGGCGCCCCCCAACAGGCCCAGTACTGTAGCCGGTGTCCCAGCCCAGCCAGCGCTGCCCGCTTCTTCAACCTTCTGCCAGAAGGAGAAGCAGGTGCGTGGCGAGCGCGCAGCCGAGCCGCGCCAGCTCCTCCCTGCCTGCTTGTCCGTCCCTGACGCGTCTGGACGACGCCACACAACCCCTCTGGCCCTCTCCCACTCTCCCCGTGCTCCTCCTCCCCTCTGACTCTCTCTCACGCGCACGGCCGAATGCTACCGTCGCCGCCGCTCGCCGTAGACACGGACACCGTCCACCACTCGCCTCTCCGACGCGCCAAGAAGCTCCGCCGTCGACCTCTACGCCGTCTCCACCGAGCCACGCGACGGGAAGAGCCCTGGAGCACCGTCCCCAACGTGTTCTTCCTCCTCAGGCCACCGAGATTGCCGACGACCTCTCGTCATCACCAGCCCCTCCCCGAGTGTGCAGAGGCCTCCGTTCAACTCGCTGTGAGCTCCTGCGTCTTTCCCCTCCTTCCCGAGCTCGTTCCTGTTCTGTAGCCGCGGTTCCACCGGAGCCGCGAGCTCGGCTCCGCCGGCCATGTCGCCACCGTGGCCACCGTAACCTAGAGCTACAACCGAGCGCACATCCATGCTCAGTGCAATGCCCGAAGCCCAAAACCCCCTCCAGTTGCTCCCGCAGTGCACCGCAACACCGAAACCGCTGAGACCCGAACTCCGGCCGCCGCCTTTGAGCTCGCTGCCGTCGATATAGGTCGCCCCCATCGTAACTGACTGCACCACTCGATGCGCGGGATCACCAGTTGTCTGTAGGTGGTCTCCTCCATCCGTTTGGACGCCGTAGCGCGAAACCCGCGGCCCTCCACTGCGTCTGGCCTCGCCGGCGTCGACTCGCCGACGGGATTAGCCCGAGTTGACCATGTTTGATCTAGGGTTTGACTCCCCTGGGTCAATGACTGGTGGGCCCAGAGTCCTGCTAATTTTAGCTTAGCGCTAATTAACTTTTAGTTAACACACTAAGTCACTGACGTGTAGGCCCTGGCCCCACTAACAGCTTAGTTAGTATTAACTTAACCCTGTTAATTAGTTGTTTCACTGACGAGTGGGTCCAAGCCGTCAGGTTTGACCTGGGCTGGCGCCTTTGACTTGCTGACGTCATGCTTACCCTATGGTGACGCAGTAATTGATTTTCTGGATTTAAAATAATCCAGGAAATTCCAGAAAATGCTTAAACCTTCTAAAATCATAGAAATTCAACCGTAACTCCAAATGAAACAAATTATATATGAAAAATGATCAGAAAAATCCAATGTATCCATCTATGGCATTCTCATGCATGTTTGAACAACTTAAAGCTACTGTATATGACAATTTTAATTAATGGCATTTGAAATGCCTTATGTGGAGTTTGAATTTGAATCTAGCGTTCAAATCAACTCCATTTAAATTGTTGCTAGATGCATTAGCTCAAATGACAGCATGTTGCCATGTCATGATCATGCATCATATTATGGCATTGCATTGATTGTGTTTCCTTCTGTGTTGCCGGTGTTTGTCCCCTCTCGATGAGCGACGCATCTGGCGATGAGTTCGATGACACCGATGAAGAACTATACCATCTTCAGAAGTGCCAGGCAAGCAAAATCCCCTTGTTCATTCCGATACAATCCCACTATCTCGCTCCTGCTCTCTTTTACTGCATTAGCACAACAACGATTCAACTGTTACATGCTGCAGTAGTTGAACCCCTTTTCCTCTGCATGACCTGTCACTGCCACAGTATATAGATGAAACCCACTATCATGAGTAGGAGTTGTTTGAGCCCTGATGTGCCTACTCATTGATACGTCTCCAACATATCTATAATTTATGAAGTATTCATGCTATTATATTATCCATCTATGATGTTTTATAAGCATTTATATGATTTTTGGGACTAACCTATTAACCTAGAGCCCAGTGCCAGTTTCTGTTTTCTCCTTGTTTTAGTGTTTTACAGAAAAGGGATACCAAACGGAGTCCAAATGACGTGCCAATTTTTGAGGATTTTTTCTGGACCAAAAGAAGACCACATAGCATCGGAGTTGGGCCAGGGGAGTCCCGGGCTGCCCACGAGAGTGGGGGGCGCCCCCCTAGGGTGCGTCCCCCTATGACAAATACTTGGGGCTCTCCTCCCTGGTAGGAGTGGATAGGAGCGACTGCTTCCAACACTTAATTGTCTCGTGGGAAGCGCCCCCCTAGGGCGCGTCCCCCTATCTCGTGGACAGCCCGGAGGCCCCCTTGACGTGAAATCAACGCCAAAAATTCCTATAAATACTGAAACTTTCGGGAATTAACCTAGATCGGAAGTTCCGCCGCCGCAAGCCTCTGTAGCCACGAGAAATCAATCTAGGCCCTCTCTGGCACCCTGCCGGAGGGGCCCATCATCACCGGAGGCCATGGAGGAGGATCTCGGAGGGGCCATCATCATCATGAAGGCCAAGGACCAGAGGGGGAAAGCCATGGAGGAGGAAGCACAAGGGGGAGAACCCCTCCTCCTCTCTCTTTGTGGCACCGGAGTGCCATCGGGAGGGGAATCATCGCCGCGGTGATCGTCTTCATCAACATCACCATCCTCATCTCTTTTACGCAGTCCACTCTCCCGCACCCCGCTGTAATCCCTACTTGAACATGGTGCTTTATGCCACATATTATGATCCAATAATGTGTTGCCATCCTATGATGTTTTGAGTAGATATCTTTTGTCTTTGAGTTGATTGATGATCTAGATTGGTACGAGTTGTATGTTTTATTTTGGTGCTGTCCTATGGTGCCCTCCGTGTCGCGCTAGCGTGAGGGTTTCCCGCTGTAGGGTGTTGCAATACGTTCACGATTCGCTTATAGTGGGTTGCTAGAGTGACAGAAGCTTAAACCCGAGTAAGGGGGTTGTTGCGTATGGGATAAAAGGGAACTTGATGCTTTAATGCTATGGTTGGATTTTACCTTAATGAATCTTTAGTATTTGCGGATGCTTGCTAGGGTTCCAATCATAAGAGCATACGATCCATGTAGGAAAAGTATGTTAGTTTATGCCTCTCCCTCATATGAAATTGCAATGACGACTATCGATCTTGTTAACAATTGCTTAGGACAATTCCACTTTACCGATCCACCATTATTCCACACTCGCTATTTATATTATTTAGTATTATATTCTAACTTTATGATAACAACACCTACTTTTATATTTTAGCTCTCTGATATCATACAAAGTTATCCTCTTTATACCCACAACATAGTTTTACTTCTTGTTTCTAGTTGGAAGCAAACTTTCGGTGCACATAGAGTCGTATCAGTGGCAGATAGGGCTTGAGAGAATATTGATCTTACCTTTAGCTCCATGTGGGTTTGACACTCCATACTTATCACTTCCACCTTTGGGAATTGCTACGATGATTCCCTGCACTTGGGGATTATCAAGCTCTTTTCTGGCAGCCGTTGCCGGGGAGCAATAGCGTGGGGTTGGTATGCTCGTGTGTGCTTGTTTGCTTTCTTCACTAAGTATATTTTGTTTTTCCTTTTTGTTTATGTTTAGTTGTGGGTGAAACATAGAAAAAATTTAAAGAATGAAAATACCAAAAAATATTTACTTGCCTCTCATGCCTAAAAAAGTTTTTCAAAAAGAGAAGTGATTGGAAAGTTATGCATTGAAGAAGTGAGGGTCGACCTTGAGCACTTGTGTTCATGCTCACGGAAACAATGTAGAATTTTTTCATGGAAGTTCCTCTGTAAATAATTATCCCCTTGTATATATTCATTATATTATAAAAATAATGTGCCAAGCTTTGATTGTAGGATGATAAGATTGCTTGCTTGCTATGTGCAGAACAAAAACAGAAACTTTGGCTGTAGTGCATGAATTTACATTTTTTTATGGAAAGTCAAATGGGTCTGAAACTTTTTGCACATTACTTCTGTACAAATGGTTCAAATTTTCAAATTTATTTCATAATTTTTGGAGTTACATAAGTTTACTAAAGTTCCAGATTACTACAGACTGTCCTGTTCTTGACAGATTCTGTTTTTCGTGTGTTGTTTGCTTATTTTGATGCATCTATGGCTAGTATGTGGAGGTATGAACCATAGAGAAGTTGGAAATACAGTAGGTTTAACACCAATATAAACAAAGAATGAGTTAATTACAATACCTTAAAGTGGTAATTTGCTTTATTACACTAACGGATCTCACAAGTTTTTGTTTAAGTTTTTGTGAATGAAGTATTTGAAGAACAAGGAGATACCGATGTGAGAAGAATAAAGAGAGACAAGAGTTCAATCTTGGGGATGCCCAAGGTGTTGGAAATACCCTAGAGGCAATAATAAATTGGTTATTATTATATTTCCTTGTTCATGATAATCGTTTATTATCCATGCTAGAATTGTATTGATAGGAAACTCAGATACATGTGTGGATACATAGACAACACCATGTCCCTAGTAAGCCTCTAGTTAACTAGCTCGTTGATCAATAGATGGTTACGGTTTCCTGACCATGGACATTGGATGTCGTTGATAACGGGATCACATCATTAGGAGAATGATGTGATGGACAAGACCCAATCCTAAGCCTAGCACAAAGATTATGTAGTTCGTATGCTAAAGCTTTTCTAAATGTCAAGTATCATTTCCTTAGACCATGAGATTGTGCAACTCCCGGATGCCGTAGGAATGCTTTGGGTGTGCAAAACGTCACAACGTAACTGGGTGGCTATAAAGGTGCACTACGGGTATCTCCGAAAGTGTCTGTTGGGTTGGCACGAATCGAGACTGGGATTTTTCACTCCGTGTGATGGAGAGGTATCTCTGGGCCCACTCGGTAGGACATCATCATAATGTGCACAATGTGACCAAGGATTTGATCACGGGATGATGTGTTACGGAACGAGTAAAGAGACTTGCCGGTAACGAGATTGAACAAGGTATCGGATACCGACGATCGAATCTCGGGCAAGTACAATACCGCTGGACAAAGGGAATTGAATTCGGGATTGATTGAATCCTTGACATCGTGGTTCATCCGATGAGATCATCTTGGAACATGTGGGAGCCAACATGGGTATCCAGATCCCGCTGTTGGTTATTGACCGGAGAGTCGTCTCGGTCATGTCTGCATGTCTCCCGAACCCGAAGGGTCTACACACAAAAGGTTCGGTGACGCTAGGGTTGTAGAGATATTAGTATGCGGTAACCCGAAAGTTTTGAGTCGGATGAGATCGAACGTCACGAGGAGTTCCGGAATGGTCGGAGGTAAAAATTTATATATAGGAAGTCCTATTTTGGCCACCGGAAAATGTTCGGGATTTTTGATTATTGTACCGAGAAGGTTCTAGAAGGTTCGGAGTGGGGCCCACCTGCATGGGGGACCCACATGAACGTGGGGTAGTGGGGCAAGGCCCCACACCCCTGGTCAAGGCGCACCAAGATCCCCCCTTAGAAGGAATAAGATCATATCCCGAAGGGATAAGATCAAGATCCCTAAAAAGGGGGATAACAATCGGTGGGGAAGGGAAATGATGGGATTTCTTTCCCCCACCTTTGCCAACGCCCCAATGGACTTGGAGGGCAAGAAACTAGCCCCCTCCACCCCTATATATAGTGGGGAGGCGCATGGGAGCCGCACCCTAGCCCCTGGCGCCTCCCTCTCCCCTCGTAACACCTCTCCCTCTCGCTGAGCTTGGCGAAGCCCTGCCGAGATCCCCGCTGCTTCCACCACCACGCCGTCGTGCTGCTGGATCTCCATCAACCTCTCCTTCCCCCTTGCTGGATCAAGAAGGAGGAGACGTCTTCCCCAACCGTACGTGTGTTGAACGCGGAGGTGCCGTCCGTTCGGCGCTCGGTCATCGGTGATTTGGATCACGACGAGTACGACTTCATCAACCCCGTTCTCTTGAACGCTTCCGCTCGCGATCTACAAGGGTATGTAGATGCACTCCTCTCTCTCGTTGCTAGATGACTCCATAGATTGATCTTGGTGATGCGTAGAAAATTTTAAAATTCTGCTACGTTCCCCTACAGTGGCATCATGAGCTAGGTCTATGCGTAGTTTCTATGCACGAGTAGAACACAAGTTGTTGTGGGCGTTGATTTTGTTCAATATGCTTACCGTTACTAGTACAATCTTGTTTCGATGGTATTGTGGGATGAAGCGTCCCGGACCCACCATACACGTACACTTACGTGAGACAGGTTCCACCGACTGACATGCACTTGTTGCATAAGGTGGCTAGCGGGTGCCAGTCTCTCTCATTTTAGTCGGATCGGATTCGATGAAAAGGGTCCTTATGAAGGGTAAATAGCAATTTACATATCACGTTGTGGTTTTTGCGTAGGTAAGAAACATTCTTGCTAGAAATCCATAGCAGCCACGTAAAACATGCAAACAACAATTAGAGGACGTCTAAGTTGTTTTTGCAGGGTATGCTATGTGATGTGATATGGCCAAAAGAATGTGATGAATGATATGTGATGTATGAGATTGATCATGTTCTTGTAATAGGAATCACGACTTGCATGTCGATGAGTATGACAACCGGCAGGAGCCATAGGAGTTGTCTTAATTTATTGTATGACCTGCGCGTCAATCAACAACACCATGTAATTACTTTACTTTATTGCTAAACCGTTAGCCATAGTAGTAGAAGTAATAGTTGGCGAGACAACTTCATGGAGACACGATGATGGAGATCATGATGATGGAGATCATGGTGTCATGCCGGTGACGATGATGATCATGGAGCCCCGAAGATGGAGATCAAAAGGAGCAAAATGATATTGGCCATATCGTGTCACTTTTTGATTGCATGTGATGTTTATCATGTTTATGCATCTTATTTGCTTAGAACGACGGTAGTAAATAAGATGATCCTCATTAAAATTTCAAGAAAGTGTTCCCCTAACCGTGCACCGTTGCGAAAGTTCATTGTTTCGAAGCACCACGTGATGATCGGGTGTGATAGATTCTAACGTTCACATACAACGGGTGTAAGCCAGATTTACACACGCGAAACACTTAGGTTAACTTGATGAGCCTAGCATGTACAGACATGGCCTCAGAACAAAAGAGACCGAAAGGTCGAGCATGAGTCGTATGATAGATACGATTAACATGAAGATGTTCACCGATGATGACTAGTCCGTCTCACGTGATGATCGGACACGGCCTAGTTGACTCGGATCATGCAATCACTTAGATGACTAGAGGGATGTCTATCTGAGTGGGAGTTCATAAGATGAACTTAATTATCCTGAACATAGTCAAAAGGTCTTTGCAAATTATGTCGTAAGCTCGCGCTTTAGTTCTAATGTTTAGATATGTTCCTAGAGAAAATTCAGTTGAAAGTTAATAGTAGCGATTATGCGGACTAGGTCCGTAAACTGAGGATTGTCCTTGTTGCTTCGTAGAAGGCTTATGTCCTTAATGCACCGCTCAGTGTGCTGAACCTCGAACGTCATCTGTGGATGTTGCGAACATCTGACATACATGTTTTGATAACTACGTGATAGTTCAGTAATGTTAAACGGTTTAGAGTTGATGCACCGAAGACGATTTCGAAACGTCGCGGAACATATGAGATGTTTCGAGGGCTGAAATTGGGATTTCAGGCTCGTGCTCATGTCAAGAGGTATAAGACCTCCGACGAGTTTCTTAGCCTGCAAACTAAGGGACAAAAGCTCAATCGTTGAGCTTGTGCCCAGATTGTCTGAGTACCACAATCACTTGAATCAAGTGGGAGTTAATCTTCCAGATGAGATAGTGATGTTTCTCCAAAGTCATTGCCACCAAGCTGCTAGAGCTTCGTGATGAACTATAACATATCAGGGATAGATATGATGATCCTTGAAATACTCGCGATGTTTGACACCGCGAAAGTAGAAATCAAGAAGGAGCATCTATTGTTGATGGTTGGTGAAACCACTAGTTTCAAGAAGGGCAAGGGCAAGAAGGGATACTTCATGAAACGGCAAATCGATTCTTGCTCTAGTGAAGAAACCCAAGGTTGAACCCAAACCCGAGACTAAGTGCTTCTGAAATGAGGGGAACGGTCACTGAAGCGGAACTACCCTAGATACTTGGTAGATGAGAAGGCTGGCAAGGTCGATAGAAGTATATTATATTAATGTGTACTTTACTAGTACTCCCAGTAGCACCAAGGTATTAGATACCGGTTCGGTTGCTAAGTGTTATTAACTCGAAATAAAAGCTACGGAACAAATGGAGACTAGCTAAAGGGGAGATGACGATATGTGTTGGAAGTGTTTCCAAGCTTGATGTGATCAAGCATCGCATACTCCCTCTACCATCGAGATTGGTGTTAGACCTAAATAATTGTTATTTGGTGTTTGCATTTTTTTTGAGGGTTAAAACAGTAGGAGAGCTTCCTACTGCATGTATATATAAATAAGCAAAAGAGCAGTTACATGGTGATTTTACAATGGGGGAAGGGTTAGCGGAAGACACAATCCTAACTAAGTTGTGGTAGATTTTGTAAAAGGAGGAGACAACATGTCTCTTTCTACTAGGCAGCCTAAAGCTGATATTGCCAAAGTCTTCCTTGAATCTAGTGAACCAAGAGGGGACGGAGGGCAACACCCGTCTAAAGTAATTGTTGTTGCGTTCCTTCCAAAGGCTCCAAGCAGCAGTGAGAAATATTTCCATGATCATTTTCTGGGATGTTGTGTCTTTAGGTTCTCCAACAGATGCAACCTATCTCCGTAAAGCGGCCCAGGATATATTCAGCAGGCCCCAACATTCTGACTGAAGGTACAATGAAAGAAGAGATGCTCCACCGTTTCTTCAATGTGCTGCCCATAAAGAAGACAATCAAAGTTGTTACCAATATTGTAGTGACGCCGTTTGGGCATGTTCCTTGTGTTGAGCCGATCCGAGAGCAGAAACCAACCAAAGACTTTGATTTTTGGTATGCATTTAGTCTTCCAAAGCCATTGGAATGTCACGTGTGCGACCACAAAGACGGAAAACAAACTGATAGTACGCTGTGGTTTTGAACACAGTAGATCCCCAACAATAGGAACAGACATCGTCACGATCTTCCAAACTCACGGCAGCCAAATCAGCTTGTAGGAGCTTGAGCTCGTCATGAGCTTGCACCTTGTGAGGCAGCTGAAAGGTTTCGTGGAGGGCAGGGGCAGTCAAGAAACCATGCACAGACAAATCCTCATTAATGACATAAGAGAAAGCGCGTGGATACTTCTCTGCTAAGATGGACCGATTCCAGTAATCTTTCCAGAACAGGACCGAATCGCAACGTTTAACCCGCACTTGGGTAATGCCACGATATATCGGCATAAGATTTGCAATGTCACGCCACCAAAAGGAGCCACAATTGTCCGAAGCATGCGGGATGGAGTCAGCATAATATGTTTCCCAAATAAGCCGAACCCAAGGGACATCCATTCTATTGTAGAATTTGTGCAGGAATTTGAGCAAGAGGGCGTCATTCTGAATTTTAAGGTTAATGATGCCCAAACCACCACACTTCTCCGGTGACGGACCATGTCCCAAGCCGCCAATGAATTCTGCTTATCCCCATCCGCCGTATGCGTTTGTTCCATAGGCAGTGTCTACGGATTTTATCAAGTTGAGCCAGGATCTTGGGCGGCAGTCTGAGAGTCCCCATTGGGTAGATAGCCAATGAGGTGATGAGCGAGTTGACCAAAGCAAGCTTGCCTTGCGTTGAGCATATACATGATTGGATTATGTCTATCGCAATACGGTCATTCATTTAAGGAGAATAATAGTTACTCTATTTATTTGAATAATACCTTCAATGGTCTTACACCTAAAATAAATGGTTTATTGAATCTCGATCGTAGTGATACACTTGTTCATGCCAAAAGATATAAGATAATAATGATAGTACCACATACTTGTGGCACTGCAATTTGAGTCATAGTGGTATAAAACGCATGAAGAAGCTCCATGTTGATGGATCTTTGGACTCACTTGATTTTGAATCACTGGAGACATGCAAATCATACCATATGAGCAAGATGACTGAAAGCCTCGTTTTCAGTGAAATGGAACAAGAAAGCAACTTGTTGGAAGTAATACATTTTGATGTGTGCAGTCCAATGAGTCTTTGAGGCACGTGATGGATATCGTTATGTTCTTACTTCACGGATGATTTGAGTAGATACTGAGTATATTTACTTGATGAAACACAAGTCTGAATTATTGAATGGCTCAAGTAATTTCAGAGTGAAGTTTAAGATCATCGTGACAAGAGGATAAAATGTCTATGATATGATCATAGAAATGAGTATCTGAGTTACGAGCTTTGTACATAATTAAGACATTGTGGAAATTGTTTCACAATTAATACACTTTGGAACACCATAGTGTGATGGTGTGTCCGAACATCATAGTTGCACCCTATTGGATATGGTGCGTACCATGATATCTCTTATCAAATTACGACTATCATTCATGGGTTAGGCATTAGAGACAACCACACTCCCTTTAATAGGGAACCACATAATTCCGTTGAGACGACACCGTTTGAACTATGGTTTGAGAAACCTGAGTTGTCGTTTCTTAAAAGTTTGGGGCTGCGACGCTTATGTGAAAAGTTTCAGGTTGATAAGCTCGAAACCAAAGCGGATAAAATGCATCTTCATAGGACACCCAAAACAGTTGGGTATTCCTCCTAATTCAGATCCGAAAGCAATAGAGATTGTTTCTTGAATAGGGTCCTTTCTGAGGAAAAGTTTGTCACGAAAATTGAGTGGGAGGATGGTGGAGACTTGATATGGTTATTGAACCGTAAGTACAACTAGTGTGTAGCAGGGCACAGGAAGTTGTTCCTGTGGCACCTACACCAATTGAAGTAGAAGCTTATGATAGTGATCATGAAACTTCGGATCAAGTCACTACCGAACCTCGTAGGTCGACAATGATGCGTACTACTTCAGAATGGTACGTATTCCTGTCTTGGAGGTCATGTTGCTAGACAACAATGAACGTACGAGCTATGGAGAAGCGATGGTGGGCCCGGATTCCGGCAAATGGCTCGAGGCCACAAAATCCGAGAGAGGATACATGTATGAAAACAAAGTGTAGACTTTGGAATAACTACTTGATGGTCGTAAGGCTATTGGGTACAGATGGATTTTAAAAGGAAGACGGACAATGATGGTAAGTATCACCATTAAGAAAGCTCGACTTGTCATTAAGATGTTTTCCGACAAGTTCAAGGAGTTGACTACGGTGAGGCTTTCTCACTCGTAGCGATGCTAAGAGTCCGTTGGAATTGTATTAGCGATTCTTTGCATTATTTATGAAATCTTGCAGATAGGATGTAAAAAACATTGTTTCCTCGACAATTTTCTTGAGGAAAGGTTGTATGTGATACAACCAAAAGGTTTTGACAATCCTGAAAGACGCTAACAAGTATGCAAAACTCCAGCAATCCTTCTAAGGACTGGAGTAAGCATCTCGGAGTTGGAATGTACGCTTTGATGAGATGATCAAAGCTTTTGGGTTTATACAAAGTTTATGAGAAACTTGTATTTCCAAAGAAGTGAGTGGGAGCACTATAGAATTTCTGATAAGTATATGTTGTTGACATATTGTTGATCAGAAATGATGTAGAATTTTTGGAAAGCATATAGGGTTATCTGAAAAGTGTTTTTCAATGGAAAACCTGGATTAAGCTACTTGAACATTGAGCATCAAGATCTATAAGGATAGATAAAAACGCTTAATGGTACTTTCAAATGAGCACGTACCTTGACTTGATCTTGAAGGTGTTCAAGATGGATCAGTCAAAGAAGGAGTACTTGCCTGAGTTGTAAGGTATGAAGTTATGAAGTTAAACCTCGACCACGGCAGGAGAAAGAGGAAGGACGAAGGTCGTCCCCTATGCTTTTGTCATAGGCTCTATACAAGATGCCATCTGAGTACCGCACCTGATGTGTGCCTTGCCACATGTCCGGCAAGAGGGTACAAAGGTGATCTAGGAGTAGATCACCGGATAAGCGATCAAAATTATCCTTAGAGGAATAAGGATATGTTTCTCGGTTATGGAGGTGATAAAGAGTTCGACGTAAAGAGTTACATCGATGCAAGCTTAACACCTATCCGGATAGCTCTGAGTAGAGATACCAGATACGTATAATGGATCAACAATTTAGAATAGCTCCAAGTAGAATAGTTATTTGAAATGGCTCCAAATATAGCATAGAGATTTGCGAAGTACATACGGATCTGAATGTTGTAGACCCATTGACTAAAACCTCTCTCACAAGCATAACATGATCAAACCCAGAACTCATTGAGTGTTAATCACATAGTGATGTGAACTAGATTACTGACTCTAGTAAACTCTTTGGATGTTGGTCACATGGCGATGTGACCTGTGAGTGTAAATCACACGGCGATGTGAACTAGATTATTGACTCTAGTGCAAGTGGGAGACTGTTGGAAATATGCCCTAGAGGCAATAATAAATTGGCTATTATTATATTTCCTTGTTCATGATAATCGTTTATTATCCATGCTAGAATTGTATTGATAGGAAACTCAGATACATGTGTGGATACATAGACAACACCATGTCCCTAGTAAGCCTCTAGTTAACTAGCTCGTTGATCAATAGATGGTTACGATTTCCTGACCATGGACATTGGATGTTGTTGATAACGGGATCACATCATTAGGAGAATGATGTGATGGACAAGACCCAATCCTAGCACAAAGATCGTGTAGTTCGTATGCTAAAGCTTTTCTAAATGTCAAGTATCATTTCCTTAGACCATGAGATTGTGCAACTCCCGGATACCGCAAGAATGCTTTGGGTGTGCCAAACGTCACAACGTATTTGGGTGGCTATAAAGGTGCACTACGGGTATCTCCAAAAGTGTCTATTGGGTTGGCACGAATCGAGACTGGGATTTGTCACTCCGTGTGACGGAGAGGTATCTCTGGGCCCACTCGGTAGGACATCATCATAATGTGCACAATGTGACCAAGGAGTTGATCACGAGATGATGTGTTACGGAACGAGTAAAGAGACTTGCCGGTAACGAGATTGAACAAGGTATCAGATACCGACGATCGAATCTCGGGCAAGTACAATACCGCTGGACAAAGGGAATTGAATACGGGATTGATTGAATCCTCGACATCGTGGTTAATCCGATGAGATCATCATGGAACATGTGGGAGCCAACATGGGTATCCAGATCCCGCTGTTGGTTATTGACCGGAGAGTCGTCTCGGTCATGTCTGCATGTCTCCCGAACCCGTAGGGTCTACACACTTAAGGTTCGGTGACACTAGGGTTGTAGAGATATTAGTATGCGGTAACTCGAAAGTTGTTCGGTGTCCCGGATGAGATCCCGGACGTCACGAGGAGTTCCGGAATGGTCCGGAGGTAAAAATTTATATATAGGAAGTCCTATTTTGGCCACCGGAAAATGTTCGGGATTTTTTGGTATTGTACCGAGAAGGTTCTAGAAGGTTCCGGAGTGGGGCCCACCTGCATGGGGGGACCCACATGAACTTGGGTAGTGGGGGCAAGGCCCCACACCCCTGGTCAAGGCGCACCAAGATCCCCCCTTAGAAGGAATAAGATCATATCGAAGGGATAAGATCAAGATCCTAAAAGGGGGATAACAATCGGTGGGGAAGGGAAATGATGGGATTTCTTTCCCCCACCTTTGCCAACGCCCCAATGGACTTGGAGGGCAAGAAACCAGCCCCCTCCACCCCTATATATAGTGGGGAGGCGCATGGGAGCCGCACCCTAGCCCCTGGCGCCTCCCTCTCCCCTCGTAACACTTCTCCCTCTCGCTGAGCTTGGTGAAGCCCTGCCGAGATCCCCGCTGCTTCCACCACCACGCCGTCGTGCTGCTGGATCTCCATCAACCTCTCCATCCCCCTTGCTGGATCAAGAAGGAGGATACGTCTTCCCCAACCGTACGTGTGTTGAATGCGGAGGTGCCGTCCGTTCGGCGCTCGGTCATCGGTGATTTGGATCACGACGAGTACGACTTCATCCACCCCGTTCTCTTGAACGCTTCCGCTCGCGATCTACAAGGGTATGTAGATGCACTCCTCTCTCTCGTTGCTAGATGACTCCATAGATTGATCTTGGTGATGCGTAGAAAATTTTAAAATTCTGCTACGTTCCCCTACACAAGGCACCCCAAGTAAATATTTCAAAGGATACTCAAGCATCTAAGCTTGGGGATGCCCCGGTTGGCATCCCATCTTTCTTCTTCAACAAATATCGGTATACCTCGGTTTTTGTTTTGTTCACATTGTTTGTGCCCTTTGTGTTTTTGTTTTTCTTTAAGAATCATGCTAGTATGAGATAGCTCTTCATTGATTTATAGAATGCTCCATGAACTTCACTTATATCTTTTAAGTATGATCTTATAGAATTGCTCTTTGTGCTTCACTTAAATCGTTTGAGTATGGTTCTATAGAATGCTTCGTGCGCTTCACTTATATATTTTGAGCTTGGACATTGGTTAGTCTATATTAATTGTAGAATGCTCCATGAACTTAACTTATATCTTTTGGAATATGAATAATACTATAATTTAAAGTGGGTTTGGAATAGTGTCAACTTTAGGAATTAGCGATCCCACTATCTTGGAGGATGTTGAATCTGCGTACGATATTTATGAAAGTGGATTTGGAAGAGTGTCAACTTTAGTTAGTATTCCACTATTTCGGAAGAGGTTCCAATTGAGTATGAGAACAAATTTGATATCCATGATGCTACTGAAAATTATTATGAGGGAGGAATATGTGCTTGTAGGAGTTGCAATAATATCAAGTTTCCTCTCTATGTGCTTAAAGTTTTAAAGTTATACTTGTTTTGCCTTCCTATGCTAGTTGATTCTTGTTCCTATAATTTGTGTACTCACAAAATCCCAAGGCATAGGAAGTGGGTTATATTTAAATGTGCTAGTCATATTCTTCATGATGCTCTTTTTATGTTTCAACTCCTATCCTTTGTGCGAGCATCATTGAAATCATCATGCCTAGCTAAAAGACATTAAAGAAAAGCGCTTGTTGGGAGACAACCCAATATTTACACTTACTGTTTTTGTGTGTACACATGATTAGGCTACTGTATTAATCATGTTTTATAGCTTTTGTTTCAATAAAGTTCCAAGTAAGACCTTTGGGAAGACTTGGGTGAAAGTTAATGTGATCTTGCTGTAAAAAACAGAAACTTTGCGCTCACGAGATTTGCTTCCATTTTTTACAGAAGAGAGATTTTGAGTTGATTCTTTTTTAAGAAGATTACTAGACAAATTCCTCACGTACACCAGTTTATTTCATAATTTTTGGAGAAGCAGAAGTATGGTTATTGTTCAGATCATTACAGACTGTTCTGTTTCTGACAGATTCTGTTTTCATTGCATAGTTTGCTTGTTTTCTAGTTTCTATGGCTTATATTTCTCAATATAAATTATAGAAATGATATGATACAGTAAGAATTATGTGAAAAAAATTATGAACCTTGTCTTTTACAGTACCAAAGTGCATGGTTTACTCTTTATCATACTAACCTATCTCACGAAGTTCCATTAAGTTTTGTGTGATTGAAGTTTTCAAGTTTTGGGCGAGATATCGATATGAGGAGAATAAGGAGTGGAAATACCCTAAGCTTGGGGATGCCCAAGGAACCCCAAGGTAATATTCAAGGAAGACTCAAGCGCCTAAGCTTGGGGATGCCCCGGAAGGCATCCCGTCTTTCGTCTTCAAAACTATCGGTACACCTTACTCGGAGCTATATTTTTATTCGTTACATGATATGTGTTTTACTTGGAGCGTCATTTTATTTTGTGATTAGCTTGATGTTATTTAGAATACTGTTTTTCATCTTTATTTTTAATAAAAATGTCAAGGATAGCCTTTACCATGCTTATTTTGCTAGTATACATGTTGCTGTTTGAAAACAGAAAGTTTACCGCTGTTGCAAAAATTCCCTAGAAAAGTCAAAGCATGATATAATGTTGAAACCTTTTGCATAATGAGATCTGATAAATATACTACAGTGGGAATTTTCTCTCATAATTTTTGGAGTTAGGGAAGTATTGATACTCTTGCATTCTTTACAGGCTGTACTGTTTTGACAGATTGCTGTTATGTTTGCATTGTTTGCATATGTTTGCTTGTTTAATGATCCTATTTGAGGATAGGAGTATTAAATATGCAGAGGCATTTAGTATGCAATGTTGAATAATAATTCTAGTTATTTGTTCAGTAGAAAATGATAATGTTTTGCATTGGTATATACTAACCTATCTCACGAGTTCTTGTTGAGTTTGGTGTGGATGAAGCTTTCGATAAAAAGAGAAACCATGATATGAGAAGAATTAAGGAGACACAAAAGTTCAAGCTTGGGGAGGCCCAAGGCACCCCAAGATAATATTCCAATAAGTCTTAAGCATCTAAGCTTGGGGATGCCCCGTTAGGCACCCCACCTTTCTTCTTCAACAACTATCGGTTAGTATCGGTTGAACCTAAGTTTTTGCTTCTTCACATGAGTTGTGCTATCCTTGCAATGTCATTTTATTTTGTTTTACTTGCTGTTTGAATAAAATCATTGGATCTGAATTATTGGAAAAAAGGAACCCTCCCATGGCTAGTTAATTATTTGACTACTCAGTGTCCTTCACTCATATCTTTTGGAGTACTTTGTCATTTACTCATGTGCTTCATGTATATCCTATGAGTAAATGGGGGAATGAATTGAATGTCATAAATCTGAATTTATATATTTTTCATATGCTTATAACATGGTTAGTAATTACTTCACACATAGAAAGTATGAGGCATAAAAGTTGTTGAGAGTTGGCAAACGTAGTTTTGGTCATCGTTGCAATTAATGGGAAGTAATAAAGAAAGAGAGGTTCACATACAAATATATTATCTTGGACATATTTTATGATTGTGAAGCACTCATTAAGTATGACCTGCTAAAAGAGTTGACGTTGGACAAGGAAGACAACGTAATGGTTTATGTTTTCCGACATCTCAGTTAAAGTATATGGTCATTGACTTTCCAAACATGTTGAGCTTGCCTTTCTCCCTCATGCTAGCCAAATCCCTCGCACCAAGTAGAGATACTACTTGTGCTTCCAAATACCCGTAAACCCAGTTTTGCCATGAGAGTCCACCATACCTACCTATGGATTGAGTAAGATCCTTCAAGTAAGTTGTCATCAGTGCAAGCAATAAAAATTGCTCTCTAAATATGCATGACTTATTAGTGCAGAGAAAATAAGCTTTGTACGAACTTGTTGTGGAAGTAATAAATGCGACGGACTGCATAATAAAGGTCCACATACAAGGGGCAATAAAAGTGATGTTCTTTTGCATTAAGATTTTGTGCATCAACCCTAAACGCGCATGACAACCTCTGCTTCCCTCTGCGAAGGGCCTATCTTTTACTTTATGTTTTTACTTTATGCTTGAGTCAAGGTGATCCTCACCTTTTCCTTTTTCATTTTATCTTTTGGCAAGCTCTTCGTGTTTGAAAGATCATGATATATATATCCAATTGGATGTAAGTTAGCATGAGCTATTATTGTTGACATCACCTAAAGGTGAATACATTGGGAGGCAACACAATAATCCCCTATCTTTCTCGATTAATAAAATTTGAAACTCCATAACCACAAGTATTGCGTGAGTGTTAGCAATTGTAGAAGACCATATGATAGTTGAGTATGTGGACTTGCTGAAAGGCTCTATTCTTGACTCTTTCTGATGTCATGATAAATTGCAATTGCTTCAATGACTGAGATTATAGTCTGTTAGTTCTCAATGAAGTTTCTGAACCATGCTTGACATTGTGAATAGATTGTTACTTGATCATGAAAAGTTTTATGAGATAAGCTACTATTATGACACATATTGATGCTAGAAAAGGTGATTGAAATTATCATTGATCAAACTTGTGCACCTTCTAGCATTCACACTTCATAAATTATCTCTTTTATCATTTACCTACTCGAGGATGAGCAGGAATTAAGCTTGGGGATGCTGATACGTCTCCAACGTATCTATAATTTATGAAGTATTCATGCTATTATATTATCCATCTATGATGTTTTATAAGCATTTATATGTCATTTTATATGATTTTTGGGACTAACCTATTAACCTAGAGCCCAGTGCCAGTTTCTGTTTTCTCCTTGTTTTAGTGTTTTATAGAAAAGGGATACCAAACGGAGTCCAAATGACGTGCCAATTTTTGAGGATTTTTTCTGGACCAAAAGAAGACCACGGAGCATCGGAGTTGGGCCAGGGGAGTCCCGGGCTGCCCACGAGAGTGGGGCGCCTGAGGCGGGGCCCCTATCTCGTGTGGACAGCCCGAGGCCCCTTGACGTGAAACCAACGCCAAAAATTCCTATAAATACTGAAACTTTTGGGAATTAACCTAGATCGAAGTTCCGCCGCAAGCCTCTGTAGCCACGAGAAATCAATCTAGGCCCTCTCGGCACCCTCACGGAGGGGCCATCATCACCGGAGGCCATGGAGGAGGATCTCGGAGGGGCCATCATCATCATGAAGGCCAAGGACCAGAGGGGGAAAGCCATGGAGGAGGAAGCACAAGGGGTAGAACCCCTCCTCCTCTCTCTTGGTGGCACCGGAGTGCCATCGGGAGGCGAATCATCGCCGCGGTGATCGTCTTCATCAACATCACCATCATCATCACCATCCTCATCTCTTTTACGCGGTCCACTCTCCCGCACCCCGCTGTAATCCCTACTTGAACATGGTGCTTTATAGCACATATTATGATCCAATTATGTGTTGCCATCCTATGATGTTTTGAGTAGATATCTTTTGTCTTTGAGTTGATTGATGATCTAGATTGGTACGAGTTGTATGTTTTATTTTGGTGCTGTCCTATGGTGCCCTCCGTGTCGCGCAAGCGTGAGGGATTCCCGCTGTAGGGTTTTGCAATACGTTCATGATTCTATTATAGTGGGTTGCTAGAGTGACAGAAGCTTAAACCCGAGTAAGAGGGTTGTTGCGTATGGGATAAAAGGGGACTTGATGCTTTAATGCTATGGTTGGGTTTTACCTTAATGAATCTTTAGTATTTGTGGATGCTTGCTAGGGTTCCAATCATAAGAGCATATGATCCATGTAGGAAAAGTATGTTAGTTTATGCCTCCCCCTCATATGAATGCAATGACGACTATCGATCTTGGTAACAATTGCTTAGGACAATTCCGCACACCGATCCACCATTATTCCACACTCGCTATTTATATTATATAGTATTATATTCTAACTTTATGATAACAGCACCTACTTTTATATTTTAGCTCTCCGATATCATAGAAAGTTATCCTCTTTATACCCACAACACAGTTTTACTTCTTGTTTCTAGTTGGAAGCAAAGGTTCGGTTCTCGTAGAGTCGTATCAGTAGCAGATAGGGCTTGAGAGAATATTGATCTTACCTTTATCTCCTTGTGGGTTCGACACTCCATACTTATCACTTCCACCTTTGGGAATTGCTACGATGATTCCCTGCACTTGGGGATTATCACTCATTCATGCTTGTTTGTCATGCCTGCTATTGCTTAGGGCTGTGTCAGATCTTGGAATGTGGTGAACATGTCCTACTATTGAGAGCTAAGTGTGTGAACACGATTTGGTAAAGGTAGCGATGAGAGGCCATGTAGGAGTACATGGTGGGTTGTCTCATTGAAATCGTCCTCAGGAACTGAGTTCTGTGTTTGTGATCCATGAACAGTTACTACCACACATTGGGTTCCTGTAACTCGGCCCCTCTCGACTTATTAATCAACCTGATCTCTGTCCAGGAGTTGCAACTAGTTTCTGGTGTTTGTAGGTAGTGTTAGTAGTCTACCAAGTGGCACCCGGTACAGGTGGGCTTGGTACAGACTAGGCACAGTGGCACGATGTACCAAGTGGCACCCGGATGGTGGGTGTCGGTGTCAAAACCGGCGGATCTCGGGTAGGGGGTCCCGAACTGTGCGTCTAGGCGGATGGTAACAGGAGACAAGGGACACGATGTTTTTACCCAGGTTCGGGCCCTCTCGATGGAGGTAAAACCCTACTCCTGCTTGATTAATATTGATGATATGGGTAGTACAAGAGTAGATCTACCACGAGATCGGAGAGGCTAAACCCTAGAAGCTAGCCTATGGTATGATTGTTGTTTGTCCTACGGACTAAAACCCTCCGGTTTATATGGACACCGAAGAGGGTTAGGGTTACACAAAGTCGGTTACAATGGTAGGAGATCTACATATCCGTATCGCCAAGCTTGCCTTCCACGCCAAGGAAAGTCCCATCCGGACACGGGACGAAGTCTTCAATCTTGTATCTTCATAGTCCAGGAGTCCGGCCAAAGGTGATAATTCGGCTACCCGGACACCCCCTAATCCAGGACTCCCTCAGTAGCCCCTGAACCAGGCTTCAATGACGATGAGTCTGGCGCGCATATTGTCTTCGGCATTGCAAGGCGGGTTCCTCCTCCGATTTTTTCATAGAAGATTTTGAACACAAGGATAGTGTCCGGCTCTGCAAAACAAGTTCCACATACCACCGTAGAGAGAATAACCTTTACGGATCTGCGGCGTATTCAGCGGCGTGACATCACACCACGGCCAGGCCTTTATTCGATCTGTTTTACTAGTCCCACCTCAGCGCATTTAAGCGAAGGCGGTTTCCTTTGGCACGCCTTATCAAAGCGGAGATCGTGCCCCTTATTCCGGATTCTCATCAATACGGCGTGGGTAACCCAGTCGTGCTCGTTGGCACGCCTCCTCTATCGAAGGCGAGTCCCGAACGGTCACGGGGAGGGCTCTGGGTATTCAACCTCTTTATAACGAGACCAAGGCCTGCTCCTTTCTTTCAATCTCAATCGAATCCACCCCTCACCTCGAGTTCCAACACCCAAAAGCTCCAGATTCAGGCGCTTCAGACCTTCAACGATGTCCGGCTCCGACCTGCACGGCCGCTGGATGCCTTCCTCCGTCACGGAAGAAGATGTGCTAAAGCTGAGAGACGCCAGGTATCTTACCGGCGAAATTTCGCATAGGCTGCCTGCCAAGGGCAGGTTGTTCCCACTCCCGAGCCTAGTGAGAGCATAGTGTTCGTGTCTCACTTCCTTCGGGGTTTAGGCTTCCCGACGGACCCCTTCGTGAGGGGGCTCATGTTTTATTATGGGCTGGAATTCCATGACTTGGATCCAGAGTCTATCCTCCACATCTCATCGTTCATTGTCGTATGCGAAGCCTTCCTCCACATTACCCCTCACTTCGGATTGTGGCTCAAGACCTTTAAAGTGGAGCCGAAGATGATCAAGGGGCAGCAGGCAGAGTGCAGAGGGGCCGTTATAAGCAAGAATGCTGACGCTCCATGGCCCGAGGGCTCTTTCCAAGAGGAGCTCAGTCTATGGCAACAGGAGTGGTTTTATATCACCGCTCCTAGGGGCACCAATTGGATGGCGCCGCCTGCCTTTCGCTCGGGTCCTCCACTGCGGCTGGCGTTATGGGTCAATAAAGGGCTTGACCGGGGGCCGTCCAAGGACGTGCCCCTGTTGCAGGGCCGCATTCGAGACCTCCTAGAGAAAGAGATCAATCTGGTCGTAGTAGCGCAGGTAATGCTGATTCGGCGCCTCCTGCCCTGCAGACGTCGCCCCCTCCGCCTATGGGAGTTTAATCCGGAGGGACCACGAGCTCTCCAACATTTTATGGGCCCGACGCCCGTGGAGATGTACCAACTGTTCTTCGGATCACAAGGAATGTGTCCGGACTTGACCGAGGACGTAGGTCTGAGCTGCAATCGCCTGGATACTCAAGTAAGTAGTCCTGTACCCGGACACGCTATTCGTACATTTATCATAAACTTGCCCTTAAAAGAGCTTTCCCTTGAACAGGAGTGGATAGCGAAAGCAAAACTGATAAGGTGTCCGGCCCCCCTCCCTGAGACCACGCCGGATCCCGTGTTAACCAAGATGCTGGAGGCTGCGCCTTTGGAAGAAGGCAAAGGGGGGAACAAGGAAGCTACTGCCTCCATGAAGGAGGCTATCAAGAAAGGGGGGGGGGGGTCGAGAATTCCTCCATCCAGGGGGAGAAGAGGACCGCCTCTGAAGATCCGGAGACCAAAGCCACAAAGCGAGGGAAGAAATCTTCGCCAGAGGGTCCTGCGCCGGGAGATGTCCCGGCCGCACTATTTCCCCAAGGAGATCAGCCCTCCAGCGAGCCGTAAGTAGAGAGGGGAGTTTTTTTTAAAATAATAGACATCCCTGTTTTATTTCTGAAGATAACCAAAATTTTACCTTGTAGTTCGGACCTCAGCCCTTCTCAGCAGAGCTCATCTTCGGGGGATCTTCGTCCGGAGATGATGGAGAGCGAAACGCCTCCGCCTGCCGTACCGTCATGCGAGGCTGACAACCCTGAGGTGTCGTCGCGGAGGGTTTCCCCGAATCCGGTGGGGCCGGAAGGCAGTCGTATGTCCCCTGAAATCCCTCCGCGTCCGGCCTTCGAAAGAGGCCATCAGACAAGTCCGGCACCGACTAGTGTACGGTCGGAGGAGCTGAAGGATCTGCTCGGGCGAGCGTCTATCTCAGAAGATCACCGTGCGTTAATGGGCACGGTGATTGAAAGGATTTTATCCGCTGAGAGCGGATTGCATGAAGTCGTCAGAAGTTTACTGATGGGTTTTGAGGTACGCAAAATGATGTACCTTCTGACAGTTCGGCATATAGAATGCGCCCTATGTAGATAGTAGCCCCTGAGACTCGGTGCGTTGTCAAAAATGACAACGTGCCGAGGATCATAATCCCAGGTATAATATGATCTCTTCCTATGTAGGTGGTGAAGCGTCCGGTGGCCAGCCGGACAGATGAATTTGCCGAACTAAAGCGGCAACTTGACGTGGCGGATGCTGACATCGCGCTTGTCAATAAGCGGCTTGACGAGTCACAAGGTATGCAGTTTCTCCGCGGACACCTGGTAAGGGGGCTTGATGTCCGTGCCTTACAACATGTATGCTTGATGCAGATGGTGCCGCTTTCATGGAGAATCTTCGGGCGGAGCTTGCCTGAGCCAAGGAGCAAGCCAGAAAAAGTGATGCGGCTGCCTTAAAGGCAGCCGAAGAGCTAAAAGCCGAACAGGCTGCTCACTGCCGAAGCAAGAAGGAAATGGCCGAGATGGCCGTGAAATTGAAGAATGCCACCGACCGCTGCGAGTTTCTTGAAAAATAAGGTCGAGCGGAGCAAGAGGACCCGAAAAAGGCTACCATCGAGGCCAAGGATGCTCGCTCCACAATGAGAGCTATAAAGGACGAGCTACGTCAAGCCGGGGATATCGCGGCTGGAAAGCCCTTTCTGCCGTGGTGGAAGTTCACGGATCCGAAATATGCTCAGTTGGACCGGCTGTGGGGTGCGGAGGATGCTTATCTGGACTTAGCGGCGAGTGCCGCGGACGCGGTCGAGCACTTCCAGGTCAAAAGGATCACGAAATGGAAGAGCTATTTTGGTCGCAGTTCCGTAATCCAGAGCGTCCACTTCCATTAACCTATCGGTTAGCCGAATGGGCTGAGCTGAATAGGTTGTCCGTACTTGCCATGAAGGATGTCGTGACTCATTTGTGGCCGAAAAGGCCCGAGCCGAAGAGTTATTTTGGCTTGGTGCAGCAGTTCCTTGGTGCGGTGCCGCATATCGATGCAATGAAGCGGTCGGCATGCATAGAGGGTGCGCGGATGGCTCTTGCCCGTGTCAAGACATACTGGGCAGAGATGAAGGCCACCGACGTTGCATCCCCGGATTTGGACGGAAGCCGAGTGCCAGTCGAGCGCTATTTTGAGGAAGTCCTGCAGGGCGCTCGTTTAATAGAGGCACAGTGCTCGAAGGATATTATGTTCTAATGACATGTATGATTTGTGAAACAATGTTTCAATAGAATATAAGAGCTTTTTATACTTGTGCATTCAAGTAGTAAAATACCTCCTGTGCGGCCGTTAATGTATATTTGTATATAACCTGAAAGATGGTAGTCTTGACTTTCCCCCACGCACATAATGCGGGGGTGTTTGCAAAAAAGGCACATTTTCACACTTAATCCAACGTCTTGGTCCTGTAAAGGAGGTGATAGCATAGAAAACTAGGCAACCGGACTATAATGCTTATCACTTCCACTTAGCCATAGGAGTTCGATGGTGGGGCTACTATATAGCCCCTAGGGGCACCACGCTCTCCCGAATTTGGGGCGCGTATGTGCCTGACCGGAAAACGGCCCTTCGTTAATGCGGCGGAATTCTAAACATTCTGGTGGGTCATCGAGTGGTTGACCAGTCTCATGCTATATCATGACAGTCAGTTTTTGGCTTTCTCTACTGAGGTGCTCACCTGGCCAAACCGGGGCACAATCGCAGTAGTTCTCCTGGTGCCGCGTTAGCCGATAGAACGGAACGTAAGGCAGCAAAACACAGGAGCCGCAAACCCAACATTTTACCAAAGACATGATTCGAGCTGATGCATATAAGGCCTAACTTTCGAGACGCCGAACACTCCCTAAGGTATTCGGTCTTTATGAAAACGGGCGAACAATGCCCTTGGTAACAAGCCCCTGGTGTCGTGTACACGCATAAAATTCACGGCCGATGCCAAAACGCCACCTCCTCCTTGGTTATAGCAAGAAACCGGGGATGTGTATCAACAAGAGACATTAAAAAGGTTTACAGTGGTCTTAATCTGAAAAGAATCCTTGCAATGGGTCCCTACTGCACGTCTGCGCCTGTGTCTCCGTTGTGCCGTATCCTGGACGGGTGTAGCACGGTGTTCATCTGTAAAAGAGAGGAACTTAGTTGAAAAAAGATCGTGCGAAAAATGTACTTTATATTAAATAAACAGAGTATGATTCGAAAAATGAATAAAATTGAGCTTTATTGTCTCTTGTTGTACATGCGCGGAGCCCCTTGTAAGGGGGTATGCGGCTAGTAAGCCCTTGGATATTTACGCAGGATTCGCCTAATCGTGTCCGGGGTCTGAACGACCTGTTTAGGTGCTTTGATTAGCGAAGCCGCATTAGTGTGTGGCTGTCAAGGCAGTCCCACATTCTTCCGTGCTTGAGGAACACTCGAAATTTCCTTTTAATGAGATGATGCCGCATGGACCGGGCATTTTAAGTGTAAGGGATGCATAATGCGGTATTGCGTTGAAGCGGGCGAAAGCTTTGCCTCCCAATAGTGCTTGATAGCTACTTTTAAATGGGGCGATGTGGAAGACTAACTTTTCGCGACGAAAGTTGTCGGATGAGCCGAACACAACTTCTAGCAGTAGAGAGCTCGTACAATGGGCATATGGGCCTGGCATTACCCCTTGAAAGGAGGTGTTGCTATGGCGAATTTTGGTTGGGTCTATCCACATCCTGCGGATTGTGTCCTGATATAGCAGGTTTAGATCACTGCCGCCTTCCATTAGGACTTGTGTAAATTGGAGTCCGTCGATTATTGGATCTAATATCAAGGCAGTCCATCCTGCATTCCGGATACTTCCGGAGTAATCCTGATGGTCGAAGGTGATTGGTTTTGACAACCAGTGTCGGGACTCCGTTGGGATAGACCGTGCGGCGCTTATTTCAATGGGCGCCGCTATGTTTTTCCCTTTTATCACTTGAAGTGAGTTTACTATTTTGACTTCTTGTGGGAAATTCTTTTGTTTTCCGGTGCTATGCTTGTGGGGTTCGTCATCGTCCTCGCTTGGTGTGTCGAGCCCCTTGTGTTCGGCGTTGAGTTTGCCGGACTACTTGAAGACCCAACAATCTCTGTGGGTATGGTTTGCAGGCTTCCCGGGGGTACTGTGGATTTGGCATATCTTGTCCAAGATTTTGTTTAAGTTGGATAGCTCGTCGCTGTTATCCTTAAGGGGCAGTTTTTTATTATTCTGCCGAGAGCTTTTGAATCCGGCGTTCACTCCCGTGCTCTTTGGGCTGTTTCCCTTGGTCTGGCGCCGGTCCTTGCTGCGTCGTGGTTTCCCATTTCCATCCCTGACTTCGGATGTACTTGGATCGCTGGTACTGCATCTTGCCAGCCAGCTATCCTCTCCCGCGCAAAAGCGGGTCATGAGGCTTGTTAATGCGGCCATTGTTCTTGGCTTTTCTTGGCCAAGGTGTCTGGCGAGCCATTCGTCTCGGACGTTGTGTTTGAAAGCTGCTAGGGCTTTGGCGTCCGGACAGTCGACTATTTGGTTCTTTTTAGTGAGGAACCTGTTCCAGAATTTTTGGGCTGACTCTCTGGGCTGTTGAGTTATGTGACTTAAATTGTCTGCGTCCGGAGGGCAGACATAGGTCCCTTGAAAATTTGCCCGAAAAGCATCCTCGAGCTCTTCCCAACTTCCGATGGTGTTTTTGGGGAGGCTTTTAAGCCAATGCCGGGCTGGCCCTTTGAGCTTGAGGGGTAAGTATTTTATGACGTGGAGGTCATCTCCTCTGGCCATGTGTATGTGGAGGATGTAATCCTCGATCCAAACTCCAGGGTCTGTTGTTCCGTCGTATGCCTCTATGTTTACGGGCTTGAATCCCGCTGGAAATTCATAATCCAGCACCTCATCGGTGAAACATAGGGGGTGTGCGGCACCCCTATATTTGGGTGTGCCGTGATGTTCAGATACTCGATGTGTTGCATTGCTTACTAGAGCTTGTTTTCTTGGCCCATAGATAGACCTGACTGGGCCATCCTTTTGGTGCGAATCCTTATGCGGATCGCGTGCCGGCTTGTGTGCGGTGCCGCTTGCCGCTCTATGTTTGCCATGTGGTCATCTATCCGACCGGGCGGCCTCTTTGTTCTTTGATTGTGGGGGCTTTATGGCCTCCTCATCGAATTCGGACAGTAGTTTGCGCTTCGGGTAGCTCTTTGTTTGGCGACTGTCGCCGTATTTGTCTGCGGTGTTGAGTACTTTGCTCCATCTGATTCTGAGTGCATCTTCCGCTTTTTGAGCTTCCGCTTCTGCTTTTTCAGGCTACGCGCAGTGGCGACGAGCCTTTTGTGGAGGTTCTTCTGCTCCAACAATTTGTCCGGCGTGAGATCGTCCGGACTGTTATCTTCGCCGGGGACGGATTGTTTATCCAAGTTATCCTGTTCGGATGGTTGCTCGATAGCATGTTCGTCGTCCACCGGTTCGCCCTGCTCTATGGCTGGGTCTGTATGGATGCTGTCTTTGTCGAGGCGGGACTTTGAGCGGCGCTTACGTCGCCGTTTTGACTGTTTTTCGAGGGAATTATCCTTCGTAGCGTCCCGTTGTTCCTCGTCGTCACTTCCTTTAGGTGTATCCACCATGTATACATCGTGAGATGAGGTGGCTATCCAGTACCCTATGGGTGCTGGTTCATAATTATCTCCTGCATCGTCATCCATATCGTCGATATCTTCGGAGTCGAGATCGAGCACGTCATTTAAACTTTCGACAGTGGCTACGAAGTGGGTGGTGGGTGGGCATCGAATTTCTTCGTCGTCCGCATCCCAACCTTGCTGACCACAGTCCGGCCAGGGCTCCCCTAATAAAGAGAGAGATTTTAGTGAATTCAGGATGTCGCCAAAGGGCGAGTGCTGAAAGATGTCCGCGGCAGTGAACTCCATAACCGGCGCCTAATCGGATTCGATTGGCAGGGGCGCGGAAGGTTCGGAGTCCGGATAGGAGTCCGGCACTTTGGAGTCACGAGCTTCGCGAAGGACAGGGGTGCTGTTCGGCTCAATCGCCGTAGAGATCGCATCCCCCGAGGCGGTGTCTAGCCACTCATCCTCGATCGGCGAAGTTGGCTCCGAGCTAAGGGTCGGAGCGGACAAATGCGGACCTCGTGGCAATCGCTCGGCTGACGAGCTAGATCATGCCCATCGAGACAGTGCAGCGCACTAGGCTGTGGATCGAATCCGTCGAAGATCAAGTCTCCGCGGATGTCGGCCGTGTAGTTCAAACTCCCAAATCTGACCTGATGGCCAGGGGCGTAGCTTTTGATCTGCTCCAGATGGCCAAGTGAATTGACCCGCAGTGCAAAGCCGCCGAATACGAAGATCTGTCCGGGCAGAAAAGTCTCACCCTGGACCGTGTCGTTGTTGATGATTGAAGGAGCCATCGGGCCTAAAGGTGACGACACAGAGGAACTCTCAATGAAAGCACCAATGTCGGTGTCAAAACCGGCGGATCTCGGGTAGGGGGTCCCGAACTGTGCGTCTAGGCGGATGGTAACAGGAGACAAGGGACACGATGTTTTTACCTGTGTTCGGGCCCTCTCGATGGAGGTAAAACCCTACTCCTGCTTGATTAATATTGATGATATGGGTAGTACAAGAGTAGATCTACCACGAGATCGAGAGAGGTTAAACCCTAGAAGCTAGCCTATGGTATGATTGTTGTTAGTCCCACGGACTAAAACCCTCCGGTTTATATAGACCTTCAAGAGGGTTAGGGTTACACAGTCGGTTACAATGGTAGGAGATCTACATATCCGTATCGCCAAGCTTGCCTTCCACGCCAAGGAAAGTCCCATCCGGACATGGGACGAAGTCTTCAATCTTGTATCTTCATAGTCCAGGAGTCCGACCAAAGGTGATAGTTCGGCTCTCCGGAAACCCCCTAATCCAGGACTCCCTCAGTGGGCTTGGGAACCCTGCTCACATCGTTTGGGGCCATGAGCGACACCCCGGCCGGATCTCCTTGCGGATGGAACCCGAATAGGCGATAAACCTGGACGAGAGACTTGTGTGGTTAGTCAGATCGTGGCCGACACTCTCGCTGGGCTTCCGCTTGAAGGTTGCCGAGTACATGTCGTGTAAACGGCGATAAGTGGTGAGAGCATGTGTGAAGAAGTACACCCCTGCAGGGTTAATATGATCTATTTGAATAGCGGTGTCCGCGGTAAAGGACTTCTGGGTTGCCTGTACAGTTCATAAACAAGTGAAAGTGGATACTCTAAAATGCGCAAGATAAGCGTGAGTGCTATGGATGGCATTCTCGTAGGGAGACCGGAGCGGATCCATAGTGGTGTATTGATATGGTGAATATGTGGACTCGTGTGCGCCACCTCAAAAGAATTACTTGCAGTCGTAGCTCAGGATAGCCACCGAGTCAAAGCTGGCTTGCTGCAGTTAAACCCCACCACCCCTTTGTTGATAATGATGCATATGTAGTTAGTTCTGACGTAAGTCTTGATGGCGACATTTGTACTCACGTTGGCCTATTTTATGTTTTTGCAGAGAGACTTCCGTCTCACTAGTAGTTTCGCGTGGACTTCGACGTTTAGCTTGTTACCTCAGCTACGATCTTTTTCCCTCGGCAGGATCGGGTAGATAGTCAGGCTTCTCAGCCCTTTTCATTTGTAGATGTCTGTACTCAAACATGTTAAGCTTCCGCTTGTGCTTTGACTTGTATGCTCTGAATGTTGGGTCATGAGACCCATGATTGTAATATCTCGCTCCTCGGAGCCTATTGAATAAAATACTTGTGTTGTAGAGTCATGTGTATTCGCACATATCGAGCATATTGTGTGAATGTTATTGAAATGCTTGGTATGTGTGAGATCTTACTATCTAGTTGTTTATCCTTGGTAGCCTCTCTTACCTAGAAATGTCTCCTAGTGTTTCCACTGAGCCATGGTAGCTTGCTACTGCTCCGGAACACATAGGCTGGCCGACATGTGTCCTTCTTCGTTCCTGTGTCTGTCGCTTTGGGAAAATGTCAAGCGGTGTGTACTGGAGTCCTGTTAGCCTGCTACAGCCCAGATTCTCTGGAGTCCTGCTAGCCCAGCTGCTACAGCCCGGATTCACTCGCTGTTGACCGACACGTTCGTTGTTGGCTTATGTATGCATGTCCCTGTAAGATAGCACCACTTTGGGTTCACGACTAGTCATGTCAGCCTGGGTTCTTTTTCATATGGATGCTAGCGACACTATCATATACGTGAGCCAAAAGGCGCAAACGGTCCCGGGCCTGGTAAGGCGACACCCGTGGGAATACCGTGCATGAGGCCGCAAAGTGATATGAGGTGTTACATGCTAGATCGGTGTGGTATTGGATCGGGGTTCTGACAGCTTTGGTATCAGAGTTTGACTGCGTGTAGGGTTACCAAATCAAACTGGTCGAAGTTGAGTCTAGAAATTCTTTAATTATATAAGGGAATTGATTGTGAATGGAACGTAAGGCTCTTTTTACTCCTTTAATTACCTTATGCCCTTCTGATCTGAGTCATCATATCTTTCCTACGGGGTTAAGGAACTAGGCTTTCTCTTCTCTCTATCAGGATCACGTGTTACTAATCCGTAGACTTATAAGATTGCTGGATTTAAGTCTCAGTTCAGTTCCTACTACTTCCGTATGTTAACTGTTGATCTCGAAACCTTGATATTGTGTCTCAAATTCTTTTGAGCATTTACAGCCGTTATGCTGTCCGAGTCATCCCAGGTTTCTAAATAGTCTGATGCATTTGCAAATCCCTTCTTACCATTCCGATGTTCCTTTGGCCAGGTTAACCACACTAACTAGTGTGTTGAGGTACTTCATTGCCTCGGTATATAGGTTGGTGCTATTATTATGACCCTAGGTGTCTTAGAGGATCACCTAGTAACCCAGCCATGTTTTGTGTTTCCAGTGTGATCATTCTAGCCATCATTCTCGAAATCATCCCCTGATGCCACTTAGTTAGTAGGCATTCTATTCCTGGGTTATTGAACCCGAGATTCACCCTACTTGCTTCATGTTGATAGTGTTTGCTAGTTGCTTAGGACATTAGTAAACCTTGTGATAGTCCTCGAGGTTCGTGGTATATCATTCTTCCAGTACCATGAACCAATATGTCAGAAGTTCTTGCACCGAAAGGTCACAATAAGAGTGCTCTTGACTAGTTCTCCATTCTATAAAGTGCATCTGCCAGTTCTACCCTTCTGCATAGGTTATCCTGAAGAAATATGTTGAACTCGTTCGACATTCTAATCCATGCATCCACAACTCAGAAAATCATATGTTCCTTTGGGTTGTCCCTCTTTTGTTGTCTTCTGACCTTCGTCTATCAATTGATAGTCAGGAGTAGTCGTGCACTCGTGTTATCGATGCCCATTACTCCTGTGGTCCGTCAAGCCATTCTAATCGGAATGACTAGGAAAAACAAACTCCAATACCTCATCCATATCCAGGATTGGGTCAAAGTAGTTGTACCTCGCAGATCAAAATGCCAACCCAGCTTTTGTCCTGTCCTACCCTGAAGTATTACACACTTTATGTCAGGAATGTCATGAGGATTACACCTTCTCTTATGGATTCTTGACGTAGTGATACTTCTCGCCATCATTATTCATTCCTCGCTTCCGTGTTGTCGCAACCAGAGCGCAGACAAGTGAATCGTGATGTCTGCAATCTATACTCCTAGCAACTCCGTTGTTTGGTAGTTAAAGGACAATAATTTCGTTCTTAGCATGTTGGATCTCGAATCATCATTCTAAGATTGATTGTGCTACCTAGTCCTTATTTCTGGTGTCAAATCCTCACTCATTTGATCATATCATCTTGCTCTGAAAGGCAAGATTGTTCTCGAGCTTAATAACATATTGGTGGTTCGTGATTTTCCGAATATCTTCTCGGAAGTATTACCAGGTTGTCACCTGACCATTATGTTGAGCTCATGATCAAGTTGGTTTTCGAAACCCCACCATTCTCCAAGATTCTGTGTTGGGTACCCCTGAGCTAGTTGGTTGAGCTAAACAACAACTTGGAGAGTTGGAATGAAAGCTTGTCTGACTTAGTTCATCACTAGGGGATATCCTTGTGTGTGTGTGTGTGTGTGTGTGTGTGTTGAAGAGAGATGATATCTTCATCGATTGTTCCTCGTGATCGGTTGTTGAGTCTATCGTCTTGTCTAAATATTGATTTGAGCGTCGGCTATCGTCAAATCAAGTTAGAAGCAATGATATTTGTATGTTGTCTTACTCTTGGTTGTTCCTCGAGCATACACCATTACATCTTTTGGTCTGACCAACACTATCACATTGTTCACATAATGGTGGAATTCCAGTGATATGGAAACTTTCGATGAGTTGCTATTGAGCCCATCAGCAGCATTTTGTCTCCTCCATGATTCATGTTGAACATCAACCTAGTGTTGGAAACTTTGTAAGCAATGCCTTCGTGTTCCGTTCATGAAGCTTATGCTTGGATGGAAGAAGTCACTTCCTCTAAGTTCACGTGCATTTGATGAAAGTTGCTGCCGTGAATTTGAGAAAGTTTGTTTTGTTTCCTCTGGAATCATCACAAGTCAGTTATGCATGTGTGAATGTATACTATGGTTTGGTAGATTAATTACCTCCACTCCATATGTACTCCGTAGCACACCAAGCCACTGATTGATTTGCTCAAGGAGAAGAAGCACCTTCTTAAGAGTATACCTTATGCAAGAACTTTGATATCCTCGATGATGATTCCTCACCGGAACTCGGTAGTGTTTTATTGTAAGACTACCATGTGATCATGTTTGTCTGGGACAACATGTTCACATGTGTGTAGCAGAACCAGCTCATGTTTTGGAGCTTGCTATCATAGTTCATTTCCCGAGAATCTCGCAACGTCATCTCGTCGATTTGTGTTGCAAACTTTCATTTTTCCTTCTAGACTTGATGAGTCTGGAATATTCTGACACCAACCAGATCTGAATCTCAGGCAGATATGATGGTTGGAACATCTCCCAAGAACTATAATATTGGTCTCTCTGTAACCCGGTAAAGTGGATGTCGTGGCCAACACACCCAACCGGAAGACCCATTATTATAGTATCTTGATTGAGGAAGTTGGCCACCTCCCCATGAGGATTTCGTAGGATTTACCTCCATAATTATTCCTTATGGATTTTTTGTTTCCGAAGTCCGACCTTTTATTTGATGTTCTAGATATCAAACCATATCTATGAATGGGATACACTAGTATATCAAGGAGAACATTAGAAGCGGAGTGCTAATGTCTCTCGATCGATCATCCTGGTTTTGTTTCCTTGGCCTCACTATAGTGAAATCTGAGAAGATGTTTTAATCCTTTGCAACTACATCATCCATCACTATTCATCATGGTAGTATGTTGTGTTACCAGGATCCTCACAGACATAGGTAGAACCTTGATGAATATGGAAATGCTCAAGTTTTGGAGAGCATGTTGTCGGTGTCAAAACCGGCGGATCTCGGGTAGGGGGTCCCGAACTGCAAGGCCTAGGCGGATGGTAACAGGAGACAAGGGACACGATGTTTTACCTGTGTTCAGGCCCTCTTGATGGAGGTAAAACCTCACGCCTTGCTAGATTAATATTGATGATGTGTGTTACAAGAGTGGATCTACCACGAGATCAAAGAGGCTAAACCCTAGAAGCTAGCCTATGGTATGATTGTTGTTCGTCCCCACGGACTAAAACCCTCCGGTTTATATAGACACCGGATAGGGTTAGGGTTACAGAGTCGGTTACAAAGGTAGGAGATCTACATATCCAGACGCCAAGCTTGCCTTCCACGCCAAGGAAAGTCCCATCCGGACACGGGACGAAGTCTTCAATCTTGTATCTTCATAGTCTTGGAGTCCGGCCAATGATGATAGTTCGGCTATGCGGACACCCCCTAGTCCGGAACTCCCTCAGTAGCCCCTGAACCAGGCTTCAATGACGATGGGTGCCGGTGCGCATATTGTCTTCGGCATTGCAAGGCGGGTTCTTCCTCCGAATAATTTATAGAAGATTGTGAGCACCAGGATAGTGTTCGGCTCTGCAAAAATAAATTCCACATACCACCGTAGCGAGAATAATATTACACAAGATCAATCTGCTGACGTATTTTGTGGCGTGGCGTCGCACCACTACCAAGCCTTTATTCAAATTGTTTTTACTGTTCCACCTCAGCGCGTTTAGCGAAGTGGTTTCCTTGGCACGTCTTGTCGAGGCAGAGATCGTGTTCCCCTTTATTCGGGATTCCCATCAATACGGACGTGGGTAACTCCAACCGCGCCATTGATTGTGGCGCTTGGGAGATAAGCGAAGTTTTACCAGCCGGTGGGGACACATGTTTTGTCCGCCCATATAAGGGATAAGGATCCACCCTTTCACCTATGCCTTCTTCCTCCTTTGCTCATCCATTCCGTGCACTCGAGCTCTAGCGCCCAAGTCCGCACTTTCCTCCTCAACCTTCTCCAACCATGTCGAGCTGGGAGGCAGATGGATGGCCTCCTCCGTCACGGAGGGGCACATCACAAGACTGCGGGAGGCGGATACTTGTCCGGCGATATCGCAGACAAAGCTGCCTGACGCTGGGCAGCTTATTCCAACCCCTGGGCCCCCATGAGAGGGTGGTATCCCCCCCACTTCCTCCGCGGACTAGGTTTTCCACTTCACCCATTTGTCCGGGGCTCATGTTCTACTACGGCCCGGACTTCCATGACCTGGCCCCAATTTCGCCCTCAACGTCTCGGCATTTATCGTCAGGTGCGAGGCCTTCCTTGCATCCAGCCCCACTTCGCCATGGCTCAAGACCTTGATGTCAAGTCAAGGTTGTGAAGGGCAGCCAAGCGGAGTGCGGAGGCACCATGGTCGGCAAGATGGCCAAAGTCCTATGGCTCGAGGGCTCCTTTGTGGAGACAATAAAGGGGTGGCAATCGGGTGGTTCTACATCACCGAGCCACGCTGCCCTGAATGGGTGGCGGCCCCCAATTCAGATCTGGATTCCCCACACGGCTCTCGTCATGGAAAGAGACGGGCTGAAGTGGGGGGGGGGGATTCGGACGAGCTATCCGGACTCCAAACACGCGTCCGGAACCTGGTGGACAAGAATCGCAGGCTTGTCGATGTAATCCAGGTGATGCTCATCCGCCGGATTCTCCCATGCCAACAACGGGACTTCAATTTGTGGGAGTTCGATCCGGCACAGCACCAAACCTTGAGCCGGCTCTTCGATACCACGTACGAAGATGCTTGGAAGGTGCTGTTCAAGGGCGCTGAAGCCCCGTGATCCGCTAACAAAGATCGCGGATACAGCTTCGCGCGCCAAGCCAGCGAGGTAAGTTATTTTACCCTTTACGGGACTCCTTTTCCATAGATTGACTCTACGCGGGATCTGAAAACTCCCTATTCTTCGACAGGTCTGGTTGAAGACGTCCGGACATATTAACTGTCCGGCTCCTTTGCCAGAAGACCCAGCGGACGCCCGATTGACGGGGCTGCTGGCTCCAGCACCCCATGTAGTGCCGGAGAAGAAGGCCAAGAAGGAGGCTACGGGAACTCGAAGGAGCACCCGACGCCAGTGCCGTCGGATTCTCAAGCGTAATCTTCTCCTCAAGACGCAGGAGGAAGAAGAAGAAGCTTCTCCCGCCGGGGAGGAGAGGAAAAGGAAGGCCGCCCCAACTGGGGAGGCCGGAGGGTACAAGAAGGGAAGAACCCTTCCTCCGGACTTCTCCACCAACGTCGACGACGACGAGGGGGATCGGTCTACGAGGGCCAAGCCCCTGGCGAGATCGTAAGTGTCTGGATACCCGTGGCTTTTTGTTATCACAGAGTGTTCTCTAATGTCGAACAATCGTGCAGTCCGCCCAAAGGCGAGTTCGTCGATTCATCGAGCGGGTCCTTGGGCTCGTCGGAAATGGAGAGTACTTTGCTTCCGACCGCCTCCTCGCCTCATGCTGCGGACAACGCCGCGGCGGGGCTCCAAAGGGGGCTTGGTCACGAGGAGGTGGCGCAGGAGGTGCCACAAGGAAACCTCCGGATTCCAGCGGCGTGGGGGCAAGACCTCAGGGCTCTAAGCCCGACCCTTGTCCGGGCTTCATGCCGAACCTTCAGTGGTTCCGAGTCCGTAAGCGATCCTTCGCAAGAAGGGTAAGACGCCGTGTCCTTCGGCCCAACCGGAGGCACCGGATAGCATCGAGGCGCTCAACGGCGCCTCCATCGAGGAGGAGCACCGCCTTGTTATGAGTGCGGTGATCCGACAGATTCGATCCGCCAAGAGCGGGCTGACCAAGCTTGTACCAGTCTTCTATCGTGCTTTGAGGTAAGAACTTTCAATATATGTAAAATGGTACCTGCATAGACGGTTGCTCGATGCTCGGTTCGGTGTTGGAAAGAAAAGCCGGACCGAGGATCTTTAGAAAGATAAACACAGGAGTCATAAAAATATGTCAATATGGGATTGCAGGTTGTTGTTGACCTCCGCCAAGACCGATCATGGGAGGTCAATACTTTGAAGAAAAACCTCGGCGTTTCGAGAACGAAGCTCGCCATGCCAAGAAGCAGCTCGAGGAAAAAGAAGGTGAGTAATACCTTATGAAAAATGTACCTTAGAATAGGATTTGGTTGCAAGAAAATGACAAGGATAACGTGGGTATTGTAGGGGCCGCTAACGAGGTGGCGACCTGAAGGAGGCGGTGGTCATGCGGCCGAGCTGCAGAATGCGCTGACATGAACGCACCGAGTGAGAGAAGCAGGAGGCGCGGGTGGCGGAGGTACAGCAAGAGCTCCAGGATCTCGTGAAAAACATGAGAACTTGAGCGTGACTCAAGACTCGAGAGTCCGAGCTTGCAACGGCTCTTGAGAGTGCCAAAACCGCTAAGGCCGAAGCCTACAAGGCCCTCCAGGAGATTGAGGCGGTGAAGAAAATAGCAGCAGGTAAGGCATTTTTCATGCAGAGTAAGCATGTGCGTGTTAATTACCTGTTGCTTACCCGAATTCGGAGATCTCCAGGGGCGTTCGCAGAGCTTCCTCGCAGCGTGTCCGATGCTGCCGCATTCTACCGGGCCAAGGAGGGGAGCTCAACGGAGAAGGTCTTCTGGTCTCAAGATGTCGAGGCCGCCATCCGGTGCCTTTAGCGACCAAATGAAGCAGCTGGTCGAGCTCCACAAGGCGGCCGAACAGGCCATGAAGGGCCTCATAGTTCGGCTGTGTCCTAAGGAGGCCATGCCAGGAGCTACTTCGGCCCGGGTACGGCGGCTGGTGGATGCGCGTCTGCAGGAAGTTATCAAGCATTCCGCTTGTATCGAGGGTGCCCGTCGGGCCCTTGCCCGCCAAGAAGGTGCACTCGGGCAAGATGGATGCCTGAAGCTCGTGGACGGACCCGCCACTGTGAGGCCAAGGAGCATCGCACGCCCGAGATGTATTATAAGAGTGTGTCAAGGGCGCCAAGACTATTGCGGGTGAGTGCTCCAAAGATGTAATATTTGAGTAGACTCGCATTTTATTATCCCGTGCGCTGAAAACTTAGTTCATATGCGCTTAAGCAACGCTTTGTTAATTTAAAATATTACCTTCGCGGCGGCTGTTTATCAAATCCGAGAGATGGCAAGTCGTCGGCTTCAAATTTCATGCCACGAGTCTTTGGGGTGTTCGGGATAAACTTGAGCGCTCTTGTTCCCATTTTTGGGTCCATCTAGGGAGGCGCTCAACACAACGTAACAAGGCAACCGGACTTATAATGCTTGAACACTCTCACTTAGCCATAGAATTCTATAATTTTAAATTTCGTGAAGCCCCTAGTCTTCTAAGGTCAATTTGGGGCGCTATCCACCACTTGGCCGGACAGTATCCGGCTCCTCGCTCTAAGCGGCATAAGTCTTTAAGGACTCATAGAAAACCTCTCGAACAGCGACCGGTCTCTCGCCTCATCATGACAGTCAGTTTTAGCTTTCTCCACTGAGGCGTTAACCCAGCCGAACTGGGGCGGAATCGCAGTGGTTCTCCCGGTGCTACCTTAGCCGATATAACGGAACGTAAGGTACCAAAACACGGGAGCCGGGCAAACCCAACTATTGACCCAAGACATGATTCGGCCGATGCATATAGTGCTATAAGTTCGGGTGCCGCACTTGTGAAAGTGTTCGGACTCATCACACCATAACGCGGGAAACATAAGCCCCTGGTGTATATTAGCCGTACCAAAGTGTACGGATGCAACATGTCGGGAATGAACATATGTATGAAAAAGAAATGCAATTATAAGAAAAAGGGTGCTGCATTGTTTTATTCAATAAGTGCTGCTACGAATGCAGAACGATACAAATAGTGCGATAAGCAAGGTAGGAGACTGTTTAAACATGTCCCCCTCCAGGGGTAGGCTGCAGATTGGTGTATGAAAATGCTCGTAATGGAGACCACCTGTATATTCGTTGTAGCCTTTATCCTTCCCTAGCTGTTGCATCGTGAGTTCGGCAGGTCTGCTGCCGGATAGGGCTTCTGACAAATGGAGTCCTGTGGTTAAAAATTAAAAGGTAAAAAGAAAAAAAAAGGAACGACACACTTGAGAGCCCCTTGTGTGGTTGAGCCGCAGTCTGGGTGTATTGTGGTCGTGCCCCCCTCCCCATGCCCATGGTATCTTCAGAGCGTAATGGTGTACACGGCGACCTGCTTTGACGTTTCACAGAGCTGGGTTGGGGCATCGCACGCTGGCGATGCTTTCGGGCGTGCTGTGGTCTTGTTGTAAGTTACTCCGGCGGCTATTGTGTCTCGGCCGTTTAACAGCCGGATTCGATAATTGCCTTAAGAGGCTGCTTGCACTTCTGCTGCGAGAGCTGCTGTATGTTCCTCCGTGCGGAGAGAATGTTCAGTGTTCCCGTTGACCGTAATGACTCCTCGAGGGCCTGGCATCTTGAGCTTGAGGTATGCGTAGTGCGGCACCGCGTTGAACTTTGCAAACGCGGTACGTCCGAAAGCAAGGCATGATAGCCGCCATGAACGGGACTATGTCGAAGATTAAGTCCTCGCTCGGAAGTTATCCGGGATCCAAGACCACTTCCAATGTAATTGAGCCTGCATAATTGGCTTCTACACCTGGTATGACGCCTTTAAAGGTCGCTTTTGGTAGGTTTAATCCTTGAGGGTCTATGCCCATTTTGCGACCGTATCCCGGTAAAGCAGGTTCAGTTGCTGCCGCCCGTCCATCGTGACTCTGGTTAGGTGAAATCCATCGATGATTGGGTCTAGGACGGTGCGGCGAATCCGCCGTGGCGGATCTTTGGTGGGGTGGTCCCTTCGGTCAAAAGTGATCGGGCAGGAGGACCATGGATTGAACTTCGGGCCAACTGGCTCCATCGCATAGACATCCTTGAGTGCACGCTTCCGCTCCCTTTTGGGTATATGCGTTACGTATATCATGTTTACCGTCCGCACCTGTGGGGGGAAACCCTTCTGTCCTCTATTGTTCGGCGGTTGGGTCTCGTCCTCGTCATCGCTATGCAGCCCCTTGTCATTGTTTTCGGCAATTAACTTGCCTGCCTGCTTGAATACCCAACAATCCTGGTGTGGTTAGCTGGCTTTTCGGGTGCCGTATCCGGCATAAGCAATGAGTATTCGGTCCAAATTGGACGGACCCGGAGTAGTTCGCTTTGAATGGCTTTTTCACGACCGGTTTAGAGCCTTTGAATCCGGCATTGACTGCCAGATCCTCAATATTGTCGCCGTTAGTGCGGCGTTTGTTTTGTTACGACGCTGCCTGCCGCTTTGGTCCTTGAAGTCCGGACCGCCAGAATTTTTGCCGAGGTTGTTGCTGCGTGCTAGCTACCTGTCCTCACCGCTAAGCGGGTCATGAGTGATGTGAGGGCTGCCATGGATTTCGGCTTTTCCTGTCCTAGGTGCCGGGCAAGCCACTCGTCATGGATGTTATGCTTGAAGGCCGCGAGGGCCTCCGTGATCCGGACAGTCAACGATTTGGTTTTTCTTGGTTAAGAACCGTGTCCAGAATTGTCCGCCGATTCGTCTGCTGCTAAATTATGTGGCTTAGGTCATCGGGCCCGGTGGTCGCATATAAGTGCCCTGGAAGTTATCGAGGAATGCGGCTTTCAGGTCCTCCCAGCTCCCAATTGACTCTGCTGGCAAGCTGTTGAGCCAATGCCGGGCTGGTCCTTTAAGCTTGAGGGGGAGGTATTTGATGGCGCTGAAGATCGCCACCGCGGGCCATGTGGATGTGAAGGAGATAGTCTTCGATCCAAACCACGGGGTATGTTGTGCCATCATAGGATTCAATATTGACGGGTTTAAACCCTTCGGGGATTTGATGATCCATTACTTCGTCTGTGAAGCATAGTGGGTGTGCGGCGCCTCTGTACTGGGCGATATCACGACAGAGCTCAAAAGAGCTTGGTCTGTTTTGTTCGGCCCGGCCAGACTTACTATGTCCGGCGCAACGGTTGTCGTCACGCACTGGGCCCACGCCGATCCATAGATCGATCTTGATTGTCTTGCCTTGTCCTCCAATATATCTTGCAGGTCCGGAGCGTTCCCCTTTGGCCGTGTGCTTTTTGAGCGATGCCATGGTACGGTTCTAGCGAAGGGCCTAGAGGCCTCTCTGTCGCGGCCACGGGGTGGTCGGTCGGCCGTATTGTCTCCTGGTGATGCGGGTTCGTAAGCCTTCTCCTCTAATCGGGGGAGCAGCTTGCGTTTGGGGTAGCTTTTGGAGGGGCGTTCGAGCTCATGCTCTTCAGCCGCGAGGACTTCGTCCATCCGCCGGCTAGCAGATCCCGATCAGCTATAAGCTGTTGCTGCTTTTCTTTAGGCTGTTCGCCGTGGCCATAAGCCCGCGTCTAAAACGCTCTTGTTCGACGAGATTCTCGTGCACGGCATTTAATTCGTTGTCGCCAAGGCTTGCTTCGCCTTCGGAGGGAGGCATATAATCCTCTACCTCTTCTTCCGCCGCTCTCTCTTGAGGGCTGGAGTCTTCATCCTCTGCGATGGATCTTGGCCGGAGTGGATTGTCTTCGGTGTTGTCCGTGTATTGTTATCTCCGTGCCGGAATCTTCATTCTTGCTTTGTGGCGGGATTTAGAGCGGCGCCACGACGCCGGGCGCTTGGGCTGCTTCTTGGAGGGTCATCCTCCGTTGTTCCATCGCCGTTCCCATTTTGGGATTTCCACCATGTATATGTCGATGACGAGGTGGCCTTCCAGCGTTCTGTAGGCGCTGGGTCTTGGTCGTCTCCGCATCGCCGCCCATACCGTCGATGTCTTCGGAGTCGTAGTCTAGCATGTCGGTTAGGTCGTCGATAGCGGCTACCAAGTTGGTGGTGGGTGGGCGTCAAATTTCTTCGTCGACCGTATCCCAACCTTCCTGACCGTAGTCCGGTCAGGGCTCTCCGGATAAAGAGAGAGACTTTAGTGAATTCAGGATGTTGCCAAAAGGCGAGTGCTGAAAGATGTCCGCGGCCGTGAACTCCATAACGGGCGCCCAATCGGATTCGATCGGCAAGGGCGCGGAGGGTTCGGAGTCCGGATAGGAGTCCGACACCCTGGAGTCGGAGTCTTTGCAAAGGACAGGGATGGAGTTCGGCTCGATCACCGTAGAGATTGTAGCCCCCGAGGCGGTGTCCAACCACTCGTCCTCGGTCGGGGAATCTGGCTCCGGATTAAGGGCCGGAGCGGATATCGTGCGGCCTCCGTGGCACTTTGTTCGTCAGCAGAGCTAGATCATGCCCATCGAGACAGGCGGCATGCTTGGCTGCGGCTCGAATCCGTCAAGATCAAGTCTCTGCGGATATCGGCTGTATAGTTTAAACTTCCAAATCTGACACGATGGCCAGGGCGTAGCTATCGATCTGCTCCAGATGGCTGAACGAATTGGCCTGCAGTGCGAAGCCGCCGAACACAAAGATCTTCCGGGGAGGAAAGTCTCACCCTGGACCGTGTCGTTGATGATGATCGGAGGAGCCATCGGGCCTATCGGGCGACGGCTACGCAGGAACTCTCAATGAAAGCACCAATGTCGGTGTCAAAATCGGCGGATCTCGGGTAGGGGGTCCCGAATCATGTCTAGGGCGGATGGTAACAGGAGACGAGGGACATGATGTTTTACCCAGGTTCAGGCCCTCTTGATGGAGGTAAAACCCTACATCCTGCTAGATTAATATTGATGATGTGTGTTACAAGAGTGGATCTACCACGAGATCAAAGAGGCTAAACCCTAGAAGCTAGCCTATGGTATGATTGTTGTTCGTCCTACGGACTAAAACCCTCCGGTTTATATAGACACCAGATAGGGTTAGGGTTACACAGAGTCGGTTACAAAGGTAGGAGATCTACATATCCGTATCGCCAAGCTTGCCTTCCACGCCAAGGAAAGTCTCATTCGGACACGGGACGAAGTCTTCAATCTTGTATCTTCATTGTCTTGGAGTCCGGCCGATGATGATAGTTCGGCTATCCGGACACCCCGTAGTCCGAAACTCCCTCACATGTGCAAGCAAAATCATCCCTTGCATGGTCTTCAACAAGGTAGTCCACATCATCCATTCTGGCCCGAGAATGTCATTCTTTCGGACTCCTTCAAATGATCGATTGTGATTTGCCTTAGGTTGGTATAAAGAGTTTCAATGATCTCTGAATCAAAGGTAATTCTTTTTGCCACTTAAGGGGATATATCTACAAGTCACCATCCCTAAGGTGTCTCGTTGTGGTATCATGGCAACTCAACTCCTCGCTATGTTGACAACCGATTACCACCTTCTTAAGCATGGAATTGTTGTCTACCTAGTGAACCTTCAACATCTGTTCCACTCCATCCCTTTGGATGAATGCTTCGTATCTCAGCTCGAGAGATGTTCTTACCTCTCACTCCATGAGTCGATCGTGAATATTCGATCTTCGAGGAGATCGTTTTCTGTAGAGTCTCCTTCTGTTGTCATCGTGTTGGATGAAGACCTTGCAAGCAAAGATGTCAAGGTCAATTTGATGTCAACAAATCAACAACCTCGAGAAGACAGTTGGATCATGAAGTTTGTAATGCTTAGTGTCCCCTTTGTCTTCTTACCTCACGTTTTGAATCTCGGGACGAGATTCTTGTTTAGTGGGGGTGAGTTGTCACATCCCTAGCTTCTGGCAATGCACTAGTGCTAGCCTTTGGTGATGCATCATGTTTAAATTTTAAAATGAACTTGAAATGGGGGATGATCAAACCCTAGCACCAAATCAAATCCAATAGGTTCAAACTAAAAATATTTTCAATGAACCCAGAAAAATGCCTCAATTAATGTTTGATAATTTTGGCAAGGTTTTTGATCCAAACCAAAAATATTGAACATTTTTAGGGAATTATTTGGGCTTTGATTTAATTCACTAATGTATTTGAGTTGGAGCAAATAAACTCTATAAATATTTTTATTGCTCCAATAATTCTGAAAATTGTGAGTGGCCTTGAATATATTTTACCAGGCCACATTATAATTTTTAGAATTTATAAAATGATTTGGTATAAAAATCAAATCAAAACAAAATGACAGAAATAGAAAACAGAAAGAACAAAAGGAAAACAAGCTTATCTGGACTTACCTGGCGCCCCCCCAACAGGCCCAGTACTGTAGCTGGTGGCCCAGCCCAGCCATCGCTGCCTGCTTCTTCAACCTTCTGCCAGAAGGAGAAGCAGGTGCGTCCCGAGCGCGCAGCCGAGCCGCGCCAGCTCCTCCCTGGCTGCCTGCCCCTCCCCGACGCTTCTGGACGACGCGATGCAACCCCTCTGGCCCTCTCCCACTCTCCCCGTGCTCCCCCTCCCCTCTGACTCTCTCTCACGCGCACGACTGAATGCTACCATCGCCACCGGTCGCCGTAGACATGGACACCGTCCACCCCTCGCCTCTCCGACGCGCCAAGAAGCTCCGCCGCCGACCTCTACGCCGTCTCCACCGAGCCACGCGACGGGAAGAGGCCTGGAGCGCCGTCCCCAACGTCTTCTTCCTCCTCGGGCCACCGAGATCGCCGGTGACCTCCCGTCGTCACCAGCCCCTCCCCGAGCGCGCAGAGGCCTCCGTTCAACTTGCTGTGAGCTGCTGCTTCTTTTACCCTCCTCCCCGAGCTCGTTCCTGTTCTGTAGCCGCCGGTTCCACCGGAGCCGCGAGCTCGGCTCCGCCGGCCATGCCGCCGCCGTGGCCACCGTGACCTAGAGCTACAACCGAGCGCACAGCCGTGCTCAGCGCAATGCCCGAAGCCCCAAACCCCCTCCAGTTGCTCCTGCCGTGCACCGCAACACCGAAACCACTGAGACCCGAACTCCGGCAACCGCCTTTGAGCTCCCCGCCGTTGATATAGGTCGCCCCCGTCGTAACTGACTGCACCACTCGACGTGCAGGATCACCAGTTGTCCGTAGGTGGTCTCCTCCGTCCATTTGGACGCCGGAGCGCGAAACCCGCGGCCCTTCACCGCGTCTGGCCTCGCCGGCGGGATTAGCCCGAGTTGACCATGTTTGATCTGGGGTTTGACTCCCCTGGGTCAATGACTGGTGGGCCCAGAGCCCTGCTAATTTTAGGTTAGCGCTAATTAACTTTTAGTTAACACACTAAGTCACTGACGTGTAGGCTCTCGCCCCACTGACAGCTTAGTTAGTATTAACTTAACCCTGTTAATTAGTTGTTTCACTGACGAGTGGGTCCAAGCCGTCAGGTTTGACCTGGGCTGGCGCCTTTGACTTGCTGACGTCATGCTGACCCTGTGATGATGCGGTAATTGGTTTTCTGGATTTAAAATAATCCAGGAAACTCCAGAAAATGTTTAAACATTCTAAAATTCGTAGAAATTCAACCGTAACTCCAAATGAAACAAATTATATATGAAAAATGATCAGAAAAATACAATGTATCCATCTGTGGCATTCTCATGCATGTTTGAACAACTTAAAGCTACTGTATATGACAATTTGAATTAATGGCATTTGAAATGCCTTATGTGGAGTTTGAATTTGAATCTAGCGTTCAAATCAACTCCATTTAAATCGTTGCTAGCTGCATTAGCTCAAATCACAACATGTTGCCATGTCATGATCATGCATCATATTGTGGCATTGCATTGATTGTGTTTCCTTCAGTGTTGCCGGTGTTTGTCCCCTCTCAGTAGACGATGTACCGACGATGAGTTCGGTGACACCGATGAAGAACTATACCATCTTCAGAAGTGCCAGGCAAGCAAAACCCCCTTGTTCATTCCGATACAATCCCACTCTCCCGCTCCTGCTCTCTTATATTGCATTAGGACAACAATGATTCAACTGTTACATGCTGTGGTAGTTAAACCCCTTTTCCTTTGCATCACCTGTCATTGCCATAGTAAATAGATGAAACCCACTAGCATGAGTAGGAGTTGTTTGAGCCCTGATGTGCCTACTCATTCATGCTTGTTTGTCATGCCTGCTTTGCTTAGAGTTGTGTCAGATCTGATTCATCGGGGATGAATTGGAATGTGGTGAACATGTCCTACTGTTGAGAGCTAAGTGTGCGAACACGATTTTGTAAAGGTAGCAATGAGAGGCCATGTAGGTGTACATGGTGGGTTGTCTCATTGAGACCGTCCTCAGGAACTGAGTTCTGTGTTTGTGATGAAGGAACAGTTACTACCACACATTGGGTTCCGTAACTCGGCCCCTCTCGACTTATTAATAAACCTGATCTCTGTCCAGGAGTGGCAACTAGTTTCTGGTGTTTGTAGGTAGTGTTAGTAGTCTACCAAGTGGCACCCGGTATAGGTGGGCTTGGGACAGACTAGGCACAGTGGCACGGTGTACCAAGTGGCACCCAGATGGTGGGCTTGGGAACCCTGCTCACATCGTTTGCTGCCGTGAGCGACACCCCGGCCGGATCTCCTTGCGGATGGAACCCGAATAGGCGATAAACCTGGACGAGAGACTTGTGTGGTTAGTCAGGTCGTGGCTGACAGCCTCGCTAGGCTTCCGCTTGAAGGTTGCCGAGTACATGTTGTGTAAACAACGATAAGTGGTGAGAGCGTGTGTGAAGAAGTACACCCCTGCAGGGTTAATATGATCTATTCGAATAGCCGTGTCCGCGGTAAAGGACTTCTAGGTTCCATGTACAGTTCATAAACAAGTGAAAGTGGATACTCTAAAATGCGCAAGATAAGCGTGAGTGCTATGGATGGCGTTCTCGTAGGGAGACGGGAGCGGATCCATAGTGGTGTATTGATATGGTGAATACGTGGACTCGTGTGCGCCACCTCAAAAGAATTACTCACAGTCGTAGCTCAGGATAGCCACCGAGTCAAAGATGGCTTGCTGATGTTAAACACCACCACCCCTTTGTTGATAATGATGCATATGTAGTTAGTTCTGATGTAAGTCTTGCTGGGTACATTTGTACTCACGTTTTCCTATTTTATGTTTTTGTAGAGAGACTTCCGTCTCACTAGTAGTTTTGTGTGGACTTCAATGTTTAGCTTGTTACCTCAGCTACGATCTTGTGCCCTCGGTAGGATCAGGTAGATAGTCAGGCTTCTCAGCCCTTTTCATTTGTAGATGTCTGTACTCAGACATGTTAAGCTTCCGCTTGTGCTTTGACTTGTATGCTCTGAATGTTGGGTCATGAGATCCATGATTGTAATATCTCGCTCCTCGGAGCCTATTGAATAAAATACTTGAGTTGTAGAGTCATGTTGTGATGCCATGTTGTATTCGCACATATCGAGCATATTGTGTGAAAGTTATTGAAATGCTTGGTATGTGTGGGATCTGACTATCTAGTTGTTTATCCTTGGTAGCCTCTCTTACCTGGAAATGTCTCCTAGTGTTTCCACTGAGCCATGGTAGCTTGCTACTGCTCCGGAACACTTAGACTGGCCGGCATGTGTCCTTCTTTGTTCCTGTGTCTGCCCCTTCGGGGAAATGTCACGCGGTGTCTACTGGAGTCCTGTTAGCCTGCTACAGCCCAGATTCTCTGGAGTCCTGCTAGCCCAGCTGCTACAGCCCGGATTCACTCGCTGTTGACCGAAAGGATCGTTGTTGGCTCATGTATGCCTGTCCCTGTAAGATAGCGCCACTTTAGGTTCACCACCAGTCATGTCAGCCCGGGTTCTTTGTCATATGGATGCTAGCGACACTATCATATACGTGAGCCAAAAGGCGCAAACGGTCCCGAGCCTGGTAAGGCGACACCCGTGGGAATACTGTGCGCGAGGCCGCAAAGTGATATGAGGTGTTACATGCTAGATCGGTGTGGTATTGGATCGGGGTCCTGACAGCTTTGGTATCAGAGCTTGACTGCCTGTAGGATTACCAAGCCAAACTGGTCGAAGTTGAGTCTAGAAATTCTTTAGTTATATAAGGGAATTGATTGTGAATGGAACGTAAGGCTCTTTTTACTCCTTTACCTTATGCCCTTCTAATCTGAGTCATCATATCTTTCCTACGGGGTTAATTAAGGAACTAGGCTTTCTCTTCTCTCTATCAGGATCACTTGTTACTAATCCGTAGACTTATAAGATTGTTGGATTTAAGTCTCAGTTCAGTTCCTACTACTTCCGTATGTTAACTGTTGATCTCGAAACCTTGATATTGTGCTTTTGAGTGGTTATGCCACCATTTTTGTAGCATGTCTCAAATTCTTTTGAGCATTTACAGTTGGTTATGCTGTCCGAGTCATCCCAGGTTTCTAAATAGTCTGATGCATTTGCAAATCCCTTCTTACCATTCCGATGTTCCTTTGGCCAGGTTAACCACACTAACTAGTGTGCTGAGGTACTTCATTGCCTCGGTATATAGGTTGGAGCTATTATTATGACCCTAGGTGTCTTAGAGGATCACATAGTAACCGAGCCATGTTTTGTGTTTACAGTGTGATCATTCTGGCCATTATTCTCGGAAGCATCCCGTGATGCCACTTAGTTAGTAGGCATTCTATTCCTGGGTTATTGAACCAGAGATTCACCCTACTTGCTTCATGTTGATAGTGTTTGCTAGTTCCTTAGGACATTAGTAAACCTTGTGATAGTCCTCGAGGTTCGTGGTATATCATTCTTCCCGTACCATGAACCAATATGGCAGAAGTTCTTGCACCGAAAGATCATAATAAGAGTGCACTTGACTAGTTCTCCATTCTATATTGTGAATCTGCCAATTCTACCCTTCTGCATGGGTTATCCGGAAGAAATATGTTGAACTCGTTCGACATTCTAATCCATGCATCCACAACTCAGAAAATCATATGTTCCTTTGAGTTGTCCCTCTTTTGTTGTCTTCTGACCTTCGTCTATCAATTGATAGTCAGGAGTAGTCGTGCACTCGTGTTATTGATGCCCATTACTCCTGTGGTCCGTCAAGCCATTCTAATCGGAATGACTAGGAAAAAAAACTCCAGTACCTCATCCATATCCAGGATTGGGTCAAAGTAGTTGTACCTCGCAGATCAAAATGCCAACCCAGCTTTTGTTCTGTCCTACCCTGAAGTATTACCCCCTTTATGTCAGTAATGTCATGAGGATTACACCTTCTCTTATGGATTATTGACGTAGTGATACTTATCGCCATCATTATTCATTCCTCGGTTCCGTGTTGTCGCAACTAGAGCGCTGACAAGTGAATCATGATGTGTGCAATCTATACTCCTAGCAACTCCGTTGTTTGGTAGTTAAAGAACAATGATTTCATTCTTAGCATGTTGGATCTCGAATCATCATTCTAAGATTGATTGTGCTACCTAGTCCTTATTTCTGGTGTCAAATCCTCACTCATTTGATCATATCATCTTGCTCTGAAAGGCAAGATTGTTCTCGAGCTTAATAACATATTGGTGGTTCGTGATTTTCCGAATATCTTCTCGGAAGTATTACCAGGTGGTCACCTGACCGTTATGTTGAGCTCGTGATCAAGTTGGTTTTCGAAACCCCACCATTCTCCAAGATTCTGTGTTGGGTACCCCTGAGCTAGTTGGTTGAGCTAAACAACAACTTGGAGAGTTGGAATGAAAGCTTGTATGACTTAGTTCATCACTAGGGGATATCCTTGTGTGTGTGTGTGTGTGTGTGTATGTGTGTTGAAGAGAGATGATATCTTCATCGATTGTTCCTCGTGATCGGTTGTTGAATCTATCGTCTTGTCTAAATATTGATTTGAGCGTGGGCTATCGTCAAATCAAGTTAGAACCAATGATATTTGTAATGTTGTCTTACTCTTGGTTGTTCCTCGAGCATACACCATTACATCTTTTGGCCTGACCAACACTATCACATTGTTCACATAATGGTGGAATTCCAGTGATATGGAAACTTTCGATGAGTTGCTATTGAGCCCATCAGCAGCATTTTGTCTCCTCCATGATTCATGTTGAACATCAACCTAGTGTTGGAAACTTTGTAAGCAATGCCTTCGTGTTCCGTTCATGAAGCTTATGCTTGGATGGAAGAAGTCACTTCCTCTAAGTTCATGTGCATTTGATGAAAGTTGCCGCCGTGAATTTGAGAAAGTTTGTTTTGTTTCCTCTGGAATCATCACAAGTCAGTTATGCATGTGTGAATTTATACTATGGTTTGGTAGATTAATTACCTCCACTCCATATGTACTCCGTAGCACACCAAGCCACTGATTGATTTGCTCAAGGAGAAGAAGCTCCTTCTTAAGAGTATACCTTATGCAAGGACTTTGATATCCTTGATGATGATTCCCCACCAGAACTCGGAAGTGTTTTATTGTAAGACTACCATGTGATCATGTTTGTCTAGGACAACATGTTCACATGTGTGTAGCAGAACCAGCTCATGTTTTGAAGCTTGCTATCATAGTTCATTTCCCGAGAATCTCGCAACGTCATCTCGTCGATTTGTGTTGCAAACTTTTATTTTCCTTCTAGACTTGATGAGTCTGGAATATTATGACACCAACCAGATCTGAATCTCAGGCAGATATGATGGTTGGAACATCTCCCAAGAACTATAATATTGGTCTCTCTGTAACCCGGTAAAGTGGATGTCGTGGCCAACACACCCAACCGGAAGACCCATTATTATAGTATCTTGATTGAGGAAGTTGGCCACCTCCCCATGAGGATTTCGTCGAAGTTACCTCCATAGTTATTCCTTATGGATTTTGTGTTTCCGAAGTCCGAACTTTTGTTTGATGTTCTAGATATCAAACCATATCTATGAATGGGATACACTAGTACATCAAGGAGAACATTAGAAGCGGAGTGCTAAATGTCTCTCGGTCGATCATCCAGATTTTGTTTCCTTGGCCTCGCTATAGTGAAATCTGAGAAGATGTTGTAATCCTTTGCAACTTCATCGTCCATCACTATTCATCATAGTAGTATGATGTGTTACCAGGATCCTTGACACAGACGTAGGTAGAACCTTGATGAATACGGAAATCCTCAAGCTTTGGAGAGCACGTGCAAGCAAAATCAAGCCTTGCAAATTTCTTCAACAAGGTAGTCCACATCATCCATTCTGGCCCGAGAATGTCATTCTTTCGGACTCCTTCAAATGATCGATTGTGATTTGCCTTAGGTTGCTATAAAGAGTTTCAATGATCTTTGAATCAAAGGTAATTCTTTTTGCCACTTAAGGGGATATATCTACGAGTCACCATCCCTAAGGTGTCTCGTTGTGGTATCATGGCAACTCAACTCCTCGCTATGTTGACAACCGATTACCACCTTCTAAAGCATGGAATTGTTGTCTACCTAGTGAACCTTCGACATCTGTTCCACTCCATCCCTTTGGATGAGTGCTTTGTATCTCAGCTCGAGAGATGTTCTTACCTCTCACTCCATGAGTCGATCTTGAATATTCGATCTTCGAGGAGATCGTTTTCTATAGTCTCTCCTTCTGTTGTCATCGTGTTGGATGAAGACCTCACAAGCAAAGATGTCAAGATCAATTTGATGTCAACAAATCAACAACCTCGAGAAGACAGTTGGATCATGAAGTTTGAAATGCTTAGTGTCCCCTTTGTCTTCTTACCTCATGTTTTGAATCTCGGGACGAGATTCTTGTTTAGTGGGGGTGAGTTGTCACATCCCTAGCTTCTGGCAATGCACTAGTGCTAGCCTTTGGTGATGCATCATGTTTAAATTTTAAAATGAACTTGAAATGGGGGATGATGAAACCCTAGCACCAAATCAAATCCAACAGGTTCAAACTAAAAATATTTTCAATGAACCCAGAAAAATGCCTTAATTAATGTTTGATAATTTTGGCAAGGGTTTTGATCCAAACCAAAAATATTGAACATTTTTAGGGAATTATTTGGGCTTTGATTTAATTCACTAATGTATTTGAGTTGGAGCAAATAAACTCTATAAATATTTTTATTGCTCCAATAATTCTAAAAATTGTGAGTGGCCTTGAATATATTTTACCAGGCCACATTATAATTTTTAGAGTTTATAAAAATGATTTGGTATAAAAATCAAATCAAAACAAAAAGACAGAAATATAAAACAGAAAGAACAAAAGGAAAACAGGCTTACCTGGACTTACCTGGCGCCCCCCAACAGGCCCAGTACTGTAGTTGGTCGCCCAGCCCAGCCATTGCTGCCTGCTTCTTCAACCTTCTACCAGAAGGAGAAGCAGGTGCGCCGCGAGCGCGCAGCCGAGCCGCGCCAGCTCCTCCCTGGCTGCGTGCCCCTCCCCGACGCGTCTTGACGACGCCATGCAACCCCTCTGGCCCTCTCCCACTCTCCCCGTGCTCCTCCTCCCCTCTGACTCTCGCTCACGCGCACAGCCGAATGCTACCATCGCCGTCGCTCGCCGTAGACACGGACACCGTCCACCCCTCGCCTCTCCAACGCGCCAAGAAGCTCCACCGTCGACCTCTACGCCGTCTCCACCGAGCCACACGACGGGAAGAGCCCTGGAGCGCCGTCCCCAACGTCTTCTTCCTCCTCGGGCCGCCTAGATCGTCGGCGACCTCCCGTCGTCACCAGCCCCTCCCCGAGCGCGCAGAGGCCTCGGTTCAACTCGCTGTGAGCTGCTGCTTCTTTTCCCCTCCTCCCCGAGCTCGTTCCTGTTCTGTAGCCGCCGGTTCCACCGGAGCCGCGAGCTCGGGTCCGCCGGCCATGTCGCCGCCGTGGCCACCGTAACCTAGTGCTACAACCGAGCGCCTGACCATGCTCAAGACAATGCCCAAGCCCAAAACCCTCCAGCTTGCTCTGCAATCAGAACACCAAAACCGGCCGAGACCCGAACTCCGGCCGCCGCCTTTGAGCTCGCCGCCCGTTGATATAGGTCGCCCGTCAGAATCGATCGCACACTCGTGGCAGGGATCACCCGATTGTCTCAGAGGTGGTCTCCTCCGTCCATTTGGACGCCGAGCCTTGAAACCCTGACCCTCCACCGTGCAGCCTCGCTCGGCGGATTAGCCCGAGTTGACCATGTTTGGTCTGGGGTTTGACTCCCCTGGGTCAATGACTGGTGGGCCCAGAGCCCTGCTAATTTTAGGTTAGCGCTAATTAACTTTTAGTTAACACACTAAGTCACTGACGGGTAGGCCCTGTCATCACTGACAGCTTAGTTAGTATTAACTTAACCCTGTTAATTAGTTGTTTCACTAACGAGTGGGTCCAAGCCGTCAGGTTTGACCTGAGCTGGCGCCTTTGACTTGCTGACGTCATGCTGACCCTGTGATGACGCAGTAATTGATTTTCTGGATTTAAAATAATCCAGAAAATGTTTAAACATTCTAAAATTCATAGAAATTCAACCGTAACTCCAAATGAAACAAACTATATATGAAAAATGATTAGAAAAATCCAATGTATCCATCTGTGGCATTCTCATGCATGTTTGAACAACTTAAAGCTATTGTATATGAAAATTTGAATTAATGGCATTTGAAATGCCTTATGTGGAGTTTGAATTTGAATCTAGCGTTCAAATCAACTCCATTTAAATTGTTGCTAGCTGCATTAGCTCAAATCACAACATGTTGCCATGTCATGATCATGCATCATATTATGGCATTGCATTGATTGTGTTTCCTTCTGTGTTGCCGGTGTTTGTCCCCTCTCAGTAGACGATGTACCGACGATGGGTTCGATGACACTGATGAAGAACTATACCATCTTCAGAAGTGCCAGGCAAGCAAAACCCACTTTTTCATTCCGATACAATCCCACTCTCTTGCTCCTGCTCTCTTTTATTGCATTAGGACAACAACGATTCAACTGTTACATGCTGCGGTAGTTGAACCCCTTTTCCTCTGCACGACCTGTCATTGCCACAATAAATAGATGAAACCCACTAGCATGAGTAGGATTTTTTGAGCCCTGATGTGCCTACTCATTCATGCTTGTTTGTCATGCCTGCTATTGCTTAGAGTTGTGTCAGATCTGATTCATCGGGGATGAATTGGAATGTGGTGAACATGTCCTACTGTTGAGAGCTAAGTGTGTGAACACGATTTGGTAAAGGTAGCGATGAGAGGCCATGTAGGAGTACATGGTGGGTTGTCTCATTGGAACCGTCCTCAGGAACTGAGTTCTGTGTTTGTGATCCATGAACAGTTACTACCACACATTGGGTTCCGGTAGCTCGGCCCCTCTCGACTTATTAATCAACCTGATCTCTGTCTGTGAGTTGCAACTAGTTTCGGTGTTTGTAGGTAGTGTTAGTAGTCTACCAAGTGGCACCCGGACAGGTGGGCTTGGGACAGACTAGGCACAGTGGCACGGTGTACCAAGTGGCACTCGGATGGTGGGCTTGGGAACCCTGCTCACATCGTTTCAGGCCGTGAGCGACACCCCGGCCGGATCTCCTTGCGGATGGAACCCGAATAGGCGATAAACCTGGACGAGAGACTTGTGTGTTTAGTCAGGTCGTGGCCCACACCCTCGCTGGTCTTCCGCTTGAAGGTTGCCGAGTACATGTCGTGTAAACGGAGATAAGTGGTGAGAGCGTGTGTGAAGAAGTACACCCCTGCAGGGTTAATATGATCTATTTGGATAGCCGTGTCCGCGGTAAAGGACTTCTGGGTTGCCTGTGCAGTTCATAAACAAGTGAAAGTGGATACTCTAAAATGCGCAAGATAAGCATGAGTGCTATGGATGGCGTTCTCATAGGGATACGGGAGCGGATCCATAGTGGTGTATTGATATGGTGAATATGTGGACTCGTGTGCGCCACCTCAAAAGAATTACTTGCAGTCGTAGCTCAGGATAGCCACCGAGTCAAAGCTGGCTTGCTGCAGTTAAACCCCACCACCCCGTTGTTGATAATGATGCATATGTAGTTAGTTCTGATGTAAGTCTTGCTGGGTACATTTGTACTCACGTTTGCCTATTTCATGTTTTTGCAGAGAGACTTTCGTTTCACTAGTAGTTTTGCGTGGACTTCGACGTCTAGCTTGTAACCTCAGCTACGATCTTCTGCCCTCGGCAGGATCGGGTAGATAGTCAGGCTTCTCAGCCCTTTTCATTTGTAGATGTCTGTACTCAGACATGTTAAGCTTCCGCTTGTGCTTTGACTTGTATGCTCTGAATGTTGGGTCATGAAACCCAGGATTGTAATATCACGCTCCTCGGAGCCTATTGAATGAAATACTTGAGTTGTAGAGTCAGTTTGTGATGCCATGTTGTATTCGCACATATCTAGCATGTTGTGTGAATGTTATTGAAATGCTTGGTATGTGTGGGATCTAACTATCTAGTTGTTTATCCTTGGTAGCCTCTCTTACCGGGAAATGTGTCCTAGTGTTTCCACTGAGCCATGGTAGCTTGCTACTGCTCCGGAACACTTAGGCTGGCCGACATGTGTCCTTCTTCGTTCTCGTGGTCTCGTTCTTCGGGAAATGTCACGCTTGGTGTTCACTGGAGTCCTGTTAGCCTGCTACAGCCCAAATTCTCTGGAGTCCTGCTAGCCCAGCTGCTACAGCCCGGATTCACTCGCTGTTGACCACCACGTTCGTTGTTGGGTCATGTATGCCTGTCCCTGTAAGACAGCGCCACTTTGGGTTCACGACTAGTCATGTCAGCCCGGGTTCTTTGTCATATGGATGCTAGCGACACTATCATATACGTGAGCCAAAAGGCGCAAACGGTCCCGGGCCTGGTAAGGCGACACCCGTGGGAATACCGTGCGTGAGGCCGCAAAGTGATATGAGGTGTTACATGCTAGATCGGTGTGGCATTGGATCGGGGTCCTGATAGAGCTCCTCGACCTTGGGCTTAGTCGCCCCGCGCCGCCCCCGCGTGGCCTTGCCTTACCTGCAACCGCCGGCAACCACCTCCGACCAGGCTAGCCCCTCGCGCCTCTCCTCCTCCCGTTCTGCTTGCTCTCTCTCTCACCGACGAGCTCTCTCTCTCTCACTGGAACCTTAACAGGAGCACCATGGCCGCCCCGATCTCCTCGCTCATGCCGCCCCAAGACGCCTCATCGTCAGGAGTGGGTTCCCCATGCCCCGATCTATCCATTCTCGACCATCCCGAGCCCCGCCGGAGTCCCACGCCCCCTCCCCTCCGGTGTTGACTTCCGTGCCCGCGGTTCTGTACGAGAGAAGGAGCCAACCCCGACCTGCCAGTTTTTTTCGCGAGATGAAAAAACTGCCAAGTCCCAGGATATCAGCATTAAGTGTGCATGTTTGACCTGTGATATCTTTGTGCATGTGGCTCCGTTTTACACACATAATATGTCAAAATGTTCATCTCTTGATGCTCTTCATGATGAAGTAGTTTTCATGCATGTTACTGTTCATATTGATGCCTTAATATTGGTTGCAAAACTGCTATGTGATATAAACTACTGGAATCCGCTGTATGTTAACAACATGTATGCATCTTGTGAGTAGTGTAACTTTGTACCTGTTGATCCTATGATGATGATATTGATATGAACATGTTCTCTCTTCATGCTCTACATGTTGGTGTTCTTTGAATTCAAGGTAGGGTGCATCTTGATATCTTAATCCCTGTTGCAAAAGTGCATATTGCTGTTAACGGCTGAAAACCGTTATAACTTGCCTATTTGTCATTGTTATATCTTTTTGTGTGATTTTCTTTTGAGCATTATGTCTACATGTTTTAGGAGCATAATTATTCCATCTTTACAGGGGTGCAATCCATATATTTTGATATGCCCTGTAGTGAGTGCATCAAGCTTGTGAAGTGGGCCACTCGTTGTTAATGTTCTGTCAAGTCTGTTTCTGTCATATCATGTTGCCATGTTTGCTTGATGCTACTAATTAATCCATGCATAATCTGGAGATGCTTATTTGACATGTTTTGTCATATATGTTATGCTCTTTTGGATACCCAAACCCCCACACATCTGAATGACATGGGTTTTCTCGTCACTCGTATTTGCTTTCTTTACCGACTGAGAACGGATGGTGAAAATATGCTTGAAAAGACCCCAGTGCGGTCGACACCCAAGAAAGTTCTCGCACATAGACACGAAGGCAGCAAGGTACGTGATGGTGTTGGGAGAAAAATGATGGAGTTGGGCACCGAAGAAATTCAAGAATCCTCGAAAGAAGGGGTGCGAAGGAAGCGAGAAGCCCCGGTCGACGTGGGTAGTGAGCAGTACACACTCACCCGGTCGATGTTGCGGCTCCGACTCTCCCTCAGGCAGCCTTGCTGCACCCTTGGCGATCAGCCCGGACTCCACCAGCTTGTCCAGATCTTCTTGCCGGAGCGAAGACCGGATCCAATCTCCTTGGATCCAACCTGGCAGCAGCCCCGAGCGCGACGACGACCCGCGATTCTGCTTCTTGCCCTTCGCCGCCCCCGTCGCCTTCTTCGTGCGTTCCAGCGCCACCGTCTTGTCCTTCACCATAGTGGCGGAGCGGCGGCATCGAGAGCGGAGGAGCCAGATGCGGTGGAGAAGCAGAGGAAGAAGAGAAAAAACAGATGCGCACAGTACAGGTGCCTCGGCTCCGTCACCTTATAAAGGGCCGCTTCCGAGTGGCTGACGCGTGGGACCAAACGATCCTGTCAAATCCCGCAACAGTCGCGTGCATCATACATGGCGAAAAAGGTGACGCGGTGATCGAGGCGCTCCTGTTTATCCACCCTGCTTACTTCGGCGTGCTCTGTCCCGCACGCTTCCCTGAAATTTTGAATCCCGTGAAATCTAGGATACACCGCAATCAATCGTGCCAAAGATTCTGCGTCCCAAAGCAATACTTGACAGATGATGTTACAAGTTCACTCGACGATTTTTTGAATCGATCAAGGTGACTGAATCGAAGCTGAAGTTTCAACAAGAGTCCTCCGTCCCGCGTAAAACATTCGCGAAGCGCAAAGTTCAGAGCAAGTTCAACTTCAACCTACTTTCCACTCAGACCTTAATCCATTCGGGGGCTACTGATGAGGATACAGACCCGGGGTAGGGTCATAGGCCTGACCTATACGCCCTATGCAAGGTCACTACCCTATAAGCAAAGAAGTCCAAGAGACGACAAACAACCCCCAGTCAAAGGTGTCGAGTGCAATCCACTCGACAAATCACATCACCCGGGTACCCTTCTTACCTGATGCCACTCGACCGTACAAGGAACCACTCGACCTACTGAAGACCAGGAGTCACTCAGCACTGCAATGGTCAGGTGTTCACTCCGTAGTCTTTAAGGTCATTAATAGCACTTATAGTTGGCGTTACTAGTAACGCCCTGTCTTTACGTACATTGAACCCTTTGTAATGGAGGATGGCTGGGGTCCTGGCGCACTCTATATAAGCCACCCCCTCCTCTGGCACAAGGGTTCTCACCCCCTGTAACACCACACACATCTAATCCAGTCGACCGCCTCCGGGCACCAAGACGTAGGGCTATTACTTCCTCCGTGAAGGGCCTGAACTCGTAAATCTTGTGTGTACACCTTCACCATAGCTGAGATCTTGCCTCTCCATACCTACCCCTATTCTACTGTCAGTCTTAGGACCACGCCAATATGTATATGATTCCATGATGTTATTTGCTCTCTGTCATGTGTACTTTGATGCCATGCCCTTGGGGTCTATATATACTTGCTGTAGCTTGTCTCTTTCTTGCTCTCAAGTTGCCATCATATTAACTCTGCTAGTGCGTATGCTCCTGTGTTATGAAGTTGCATTTTGCATTAATCATATTGGTTTAATCTTGATGTCTATGAACCTGAACCTTAATGATATTTGAAGTATGTTATCTGTACATGAAGTGCATGTCAAGTTTGTGTTCATATGATTATTGTAGCATGTTGTTTTGATGTTTGCAAAGTGCCTACTAGCTGTTTTGGACAGATTGTTGTTATATCTTGTTTGGAGTGTATTTGTTACACCGGTGCTCTGTTTTGAGCATGCTCTATATAAAAATTGCTTGATTTTGCATGTAATTTCATCTTATCATGTTGCATCCATGTTTTGAGAGTGTTTGCTTGATGTTTGAATGCATTATTCATCAATGCCATGTTTGACTTATTTTGTTCATATATTCTAGGCCATAGCTCCGAATTAAATGAACTTTATATGTAACTTGACTAGATTTTCGTGTAGATCATATTGGTGCTCTTTAACTTGCTGTTTAACAACTTCAAGTTAAGGTTTATTCAGATCTGGACTAATTTCGAAATTTGCATATGAGGACTCACCGGATTTGTTATGTGTTGTTTTCAGCCTCATTTAAACTTCCTTTGATGTGTTGTTCTTGTGTGCACCATCTCTTTCCATGAGTAGCATCATATAGCCTTTTTAATGCATCATGCTTGGTTGTGCATCATGTCATGTTTATGTGTTGTGTGTTTACCATGTTGTTTGCTTCTTTCCGGTTGTGCTTCTTCTTGATAGTTCCTGTTTCGTTGCGATCGTGAGGATTCGTTCGACTACTATTGGTTCGTCTTCGCCCGTTCGTCTTTTTCATGGACTCGTTCTTCTTCCTTGCGGGATTTCAGGCAAGATGACCATTACCCTGGATCTCACAACTATGATAGCTATGCTAGTTGCTTCGTTCTATCGCTATGCCGCGCTACCTATCACTTGTTTATCATGCCTCCTAAATTGCCATGTCAGCCTCCAACCTTTTCACCCTTCCTAGCAAACCGTTGTTTGTCTATGTTACCGCTCTACTCAGCCCCTCTTATAGCGTTGTTAGTTGCAGGTGAAGTTGAAGATTGCTCCATGTTGGACAGGATTATGTTGGGATATCATAATATCTCTTATTTAATTAATGCATCTATATACTTGGTAAAGGGTGGAAGGCTCGGCCTTATGCATGGTGTTTTGTTCCACTCTTGCCGCCTTAGTTTTCGTCATACCGGTGTTATGTTCCTTGATTTTGCATTCCTTACGCGGCCGGGTGTATGGGAACCCCTTGACAGTTCGCTTTGAATAAAACTCCTCCACCAAGGCCCAACTTTGGTTTTACATTTTCCTAACAACCTATAACCATTCCCTTGGGAGTAATTAACCCGAGGGTCATTTTTATTTTAACCCCCCCCCCCCGGCCAGTGCTTCTCTAAGTGTTGGTCCGAACCGAGCAGCCTGCGGGGCCACCTCGGGGAAACTTGAGGGCTGGTTTTACTCATAGCTTGTCTCATCCGTTGTGCCCTGAGAACGAGATATGTGCAGGTCCTATCGGGATTTTTCGGCACATTCGGGCGGTCTTGCTGGTCTTGTTTTACCATTGCCTAAATGTCTTGTAACTGGGATTCCGAGACTGATCGGGTCTTCCGGGGAGAAGGAATATCCTTCGCTGGTCGTGAGAGCTTATAATGGGCTAAGTTTGGACACCCCTGCAGGGTTTAAACTTTCAAAAGCCATGCCGCGGTTATGTGGCAAATGGGAATTTGTTAATATCCGGTTGTAGAGAACTTGACACTTGACATAACTAAAATGCATCAACCACGTGTGTAGCCGTGATGGTCTCTTCTCGAAGGAGTCCGGGAAGTGAACATGGTTTGCGTTATGTTTGAACGTAAGTAGTTTCAGGGTCACTTCTTGATCATTACTAGTTTGCGGCCGTCTACGTAGCTTCTCATCTTATTCTTGTATTCGTAAGTTAGCCACCATATCATGCTTAGTCGCTGCTGCAACCTCTCCACTATCCATTCCTTACCCATTAAGCTTTGCTAGTCTTGATATCCATGGTTATGGGATTGTTGAGTCCTCGTGGCTCACAGATTACTACAACAACAGTTGCAGGTACAGGTAATGCGATGATCATGACGCGAGAGCGATGCTTGCTTGTTTTGAGTTCTTCTGCTTCGTCGTTCAGGGGATAGGTTCCTGGTCGGCAGCCTGGGCTAGCAGGGTGGATGTCGTTTGAGTTTCTGTTTGTGTTTCATCTGTAGTCGGATGTTGCCCTATGTACGATGGTGTTGTATTCATGTGGCATTGTTTGCCTCTTGTATGTATCCCCAGATATTATGTAATGGTATGATGTAATGATATCCATCTTGCAAAAGCGTCTCGAATATGCGCTTCTATCCCTGGTGGGACTTTCGAGTTCCTTTAGGATAGGGTCGCATATTGGGCGTGACAAGTTGGTATCAGAGCCTCGACTGACCATAGGAGCCCCCCTTGATTGTTCGTAGTTTGGCCGTTGTCGAGTCTAGAAGAAAACTGTTTTCAGAGTCTAGTTATATCGGAGACTAGGAATTCTTTTTACTCCTCAGCCCCTTCATTCCTCTGGTTAAAAATCTTGACGTAGGTGTTTTGAATTGCTTCTTTTCCCATTCAAATTTTCTTTAGGATCACGCGGTTAGTTTTTTGTTCGTTGGTTTTCAGCTCTTTTGATCTGGTGCATTTTCTCGTCAAGTCGATTCGACCTCCTTGTTTTCGCAAGATCAATCCTCAGTTTTTTTCTTTTCCCACCCGCCCACTCTTTTTTCTTCTCGGAGCCGGAGTCCGTAATCGAGTATCCATCCTACTCGTGCGAAGTCTTTGCATTCTTTCCTCAATTATTTCAACCGTTCTTTTCTCTTCAAGATATTCGTCGGCCCCCCCTTCCAAGTTGCCTTTGTTTTTCCTGCCCTCCCACCCTCTTCTTCCCGGAGCCTGAGTCTGTTTCGAGCATCAATTTCAGTCGCGCGGAGCCTCTTCAGTCTTTCGTTAGTTGTTTCAACTGGTGATTCTCGTCTTGTTTGACATTCTTCATCTCCTTTTCTTCTCCGGTGGACTCAATTAAAGTTTTTCGGTGTTGATCATATTCTTTTCCTTGGATCAAGTGTTTCCCCTGCTTGTTCGCCTCTCGCCAGTTTATCCTTCCGGAGTGCTCAAGACATCTCAGGAGATTCGGCTGTGTTTGAATTAATTTGAGGTTGTCACCTCATTCAAATATTTCATTTGTTCCGGTGCATCATCTATCTCTTCAACAATCCTTTTCAACGGTGTTTTCTTTTTAGTGGGCCCTAACCCACAGGCCTTTTCCCAGGATCTTACCTGACTCTTCTAATTTTCTGGAGCTATTCCCAAATTCTTTTACAAGTGTGACGTAAAATGAATTCGATCAATCACATGCTTTCTCCAAGATCACGTTCAAGTTCTTTTCATTGGCTCAACCTCTTCGCTTTTCATTCTCCTGGAGTATCTCAGTAATTTTGGTGGTGTTTCTCGTTGTCAGTTGAAGATCGAAGAAGAGTTTTTCCTGTAAATCTTTCCCGTTCTCCCGAAGATTCGTGTTCTAGCTTCATGTTATCCTCTCGAATTATTCCATTTGTCAGATATTTTTTTCTTACCAATCCGGAGTAGGTCAGGAGTTGTTTTTCCGTTTCTTTTCACCGGAGGCCATCATTCCAGAAGAATTCTTCGTCCTCACATTTCAGCTACCATTATCCAATTATCCTAGTGCTTCATTCAAGTATTCTTTAATCAGCTTGTTATCTCTTCGTTCTTTTGCATCTAAATCCCCTCAAGCATATTTGTTCTTCTAATTCTTCCCGGTGATTCATTCCCTTTCAGCAGTCATTTTCGAATTCTTACGATGGTTCCTTCAGAGTCCTTTTCCTTTGTTATCATTTTAATCCATTCGTTCTTTCCAATCCTACCGGTGGTTCATGAAGACTTCCTCAAGTTTTGTGCTATATCCCCCGTAATCCTTTTCCAATAAGAATAAGTAGTATGCAAAAATCCATTGCTTGTTATCAATTTAATTTGATTAAGGAAAAGCATACAATAAATCTTATTCTTATTTCCTCCAAGTGATTAATCCCTTCCTTTGGAGTTTGTTCTTGATGAATAAATTCTAGTTCCAAGTGTTTTCATCTTTTCTTTTCCGAAGTTCAAATTTCCTCGACCATTTTGTCAGAACCTCCATCTAAATCACCGCAAGGCTTAATCTTATTCTTTCGTCCTTCATTCTATCTCATCATCCTTTTGTCACCGGAGTTCTTCATGGTGGTTCTTCTTTCGTCAAGAGTTCATCAAGATTCTTGTTGAAGGAGTTCAAGTATCTTTTCTTCTCGCGTCTCGAAGTGCAAATAATTCTTCATTTTCTTCTGAAGTGGAGTTTTGCATTTCTTTGTTCTTCTCAGCTATTCAGACATTTGCTTGTGGCAGAGTTTCACCTCAAGTTTTGAGATGTTTTTCCATAGGTCCACAACAAGCAGATTCTTTCGTTGTTGATTTTCTCAACAATTCCGTTCAATCCTTCCTTCTAAGTTCTTTTCATTCAATCCTTTCAATTATTCCGGAAGCATTGCGTCTTCATCTCGTCAAGTGCCATTCCATCTTGTGAAATTCATGTTCTATTCCTTCCATTTTCAGCCGGAGTGCTGCCTAAATTCTTATGTTCATATTCATTTTTCTACCTTGTTATAACTGGAGTAGTTTTAGAATCTATCTTATTCCTTGAGATTTTCATTTTTTTCATATTCGCCGTTCCTCTTTCTACTCGAGTGCTCTCAACCTTGTACATCTTCTCTCTTGCACTCTTGCTTCACCTCTTCCTCTTTCTCTTCTGTCTCGTTCCTAAGATCTCGGGACGAGATCTCTTGTTAGTGGAGGAGAGTTGTAACGCCCCGAGACCGATGCGCCAGGTGTCTTCCAGTTATTCGCCATCGTTGCCATGTCATTTGCTTGCGTGTTGCATTTTGCCATGTCATCATCTGCATGTTCTTCAAAACTTGCATCCGTTCGGGTTCCCCGATTCTCTTCGTTGTCCGTTCTGAGCCCAACGACACTCGCACGCGCCCACGGAACCTCCCAATTCTTGTTTTGTGAGCCGCCGAAAAATGTTCTCGGAATGGGCCGAGAGCTGACGAGTGGTTTTGGTACATCACCGGTAGACCGCTTGTCAAATTTCGTTCCATTTGGAGGTCGTTTGATGCCCCATCGGTAAAACGAGTTAACATAAACCCCTCTATCTTTGCAGCCCATGACCCCTCCACACAGTCCACCTAGCCCATCTAACCCCCCCTATGCTCTCCGTCTTTCAATCACGATCGTGTGGGCGAAAACCGCACCTCATTTGGACGCCCCTAGCTCCCTTTACCTATAAATAGGTCCTCCCCCTGCATTTTCACGGATGAAACCCTAGCCTCTTCCTCCTCCCGCTGCCGGACGCGTCCACCCCACCGCCGGAAATGTCCGTGCTGCCGCCCACAGCCACTCACAGCGTGCCACGTGTCCTCCCTGCCGGCTCCCACCGCTGCGGCCCGCGAATCCCACGGGGAGCCCGCCCCCGCCGAACCGGGCCCCGAGCGCCCCTCCGCGCCCCGTAGCCCGAGCACCCGATCCGCCGCCTCCTGCCTGTTCTGGATCAAGGGGCAGGAGCTCCTCGACCTTGAGCTTAGTCGCCCCGCGCCGCCCCCGTGTGGCCTCGCCGGACCTGCAGCCGCCGGCGACCACCACCGACCAGGCTAGCCCCTCGCGCCTCTCCTCCCCCCGTCCAGCTCTCTCTCTCTCTCACCCACGAGCTCTCTCTCTCTCTCTCTCTCTCCTTGGAACCTTCACAGGAGCACCATGGCCGCATCGATCTCCTCGCTCGTGCCGCCCCAAGACGCCTCATCTTCGGGAATGGGTTCCCCATGCCCCGATCTATCCATTCCCGGCTGTCCCGAGCCCCGCCGGAGTCCCACGCCCCTCCCCGCAGGCGTTGACTTCCGTGCCTGCGGTTCTGTATGAGAGAAGGAGCCAACCCCGACCTGCCAGTTTTTTCGCGAGGTGAAAAAACTGCCAAGTCCCAGGATATCAGCATTAAGTGTGCATGTTTGACCTGTGATATCTTTGTGCATGTGGCTCCGTTTTACGTGCATAATATGTCAAAACGTTCATATCTTGATGCTCTTCATGATGGAGTAGTTTGCATGCATGTTACTATTCATATTGATGCCTTAATATTCGTTGAAAAACTGCTATGTGATATAAACTGCTGGAATCTGCTGTCTGTTAACATCATGGATGCATCTTGTAAGTGGTGTAACTTTGTACCTGTTGATCCTATGATGATGATCTTGATATGAACATGTTCTGATATTGATGCTCTAAATGTTGGTGTGCTTTCAATTCATGTTAGGTTACATATTGATATCTTAATACCTGTTGCAAAAGTGTATATTGTTGTTAACTGCTGAAAACCGTTATAACTTGCCTATTTGTCATTGTTCTATCTTTTTGTGTGATTTTATTTTAAGCATTATGTCTGGATGTTTTAGGAGCATAATTACGCCATATTTACAGGAGTGCAAACCATGTATTTTGATATGCCCTGTAGTGAGTGCATCAAACTTGTGAAGTGGGCCACTCGCTGTTATTGTTCTGTCAAGTCTGTTTCTGTCATATCATGTTGCCATGTTTGCTTGATGCTACTAATTAATCCAAGCATGATCTGGAGATGATTATTTGATATGTTTTGTCGTATGTTATTCTCTATAATGACATGCGTTTGGATGCCTCATATATGTTCTTTAGCATATGCTTTCATTGCCATGAACATGCCTACATGTTGTTCCAGATTTCTGCTAACTTCATTATGCCTTGTTGTGAGCTTGATATTAGTTGATACATGCCTATTATAGAGATGCTCCAATTACATGTTTTGAAATATCCTATGAGTACTTGGTTCGCATGCCATGGTTGTTAATTTTGGATGTCATATGCCTCTGTTCAATTCTTGCAAACATGCTATCTTAATGTTGCTATTTTACACTTGCTGAAACTGTTTCAACATTCAATCGTCATGTTGGTTTCTACTAATCCATGAGCCATATGTATATGATGCCATGATGTTATTTTCTCTCTGTCATATGTACTTTGATGCCATGCCCTTGGTTGCTATATATGCTTGCTGTAGCTTGTCTCTTTCTTGCTCTCAAGTTGCCATCATATTAAGTCTGCTCATGCGTATGCTCCTGTGTTATGAAGTTGCATTTTGCATTGATCATATTGGTTTAATCTTGATGTCTATGAACCTGAACCTTAATGAAATTTGAAGTATGTTATCTGTACATGAAGTGCATGTCAAGTTTGTGTTCATATGATTATTGTAGCATGTTGTTTTGATGTTTGCAAAGTGCCTACTAGCTGTTTTGGACAGATTGTTGTTATATCTTGTTTGGAGTGTATTTGTTGCACCGGTGCTCTGTTTTGAGCATGCTCTATATAAAACTTGCTTAATTTTGCATGTAGTTTCATCTTATCATGTTGCATCCATGTTTTGAGAGTGTTTGCTTGATGTTTGAATGCATTATTCATCAATGCCATGTTTGACTTGTTTTGCTCATATATTCTAGATCGTAACTCCGAATTAAATGAACTTTATACGTAACTTGACTAGATTTTCGTGTAGATCATCTTGGTGTTATTTAACTTTCTGTTTAACAACTTCAAGTTAAGGTTTATTCAGAACTGGACTAATTTCGAAATTTGAATATGAGGACTTACCAGATTTGTTATATGTTGTTTTCGGCTTCATTTAAACTTGCTTTGACGTGTTGTTCTTGTGTGCACCATCTCTTTCCATGAGTAGCATCATATAGCCTTTGTAATGCATCATGCTTGGTTGTGCATCATGTCATGTTTATGTGTTGTGTGTTTACCATGTTGTTTGCTTCTTTCCAGTTATGCTTCTTCTCGATAGTTCCTGTTTCGTTGCGATCGTGAGGATTCGTTCGACTACTCTAGGTTCATCTTCGCCCGTTCGTCTTCTTCATGGACTCGTTCTTCTTCCTTGAGGGATTTCAGGCAAGATGACCGTTACCCTGGATCTCACTACTATCATTGCTATGCTAGTTGCTTCGTTCTATCGCTATGCTGCGCTACCTATCACTTGTTTATCAAGCCTCCCAAATTGCCATGTCAGCCTCTAACCTTTTCACCCTTCCTAGCAAACCGTTGTTTGGCTATGTTACCGCTCTGCTCAGCCCCTCTTATAGCGTTGTTAGTTGCAGGTGAAATTGAAGATTGCTCCATGTTGGACATGATTATGTTGGGATATCACAATATCTCGTATTTAATTAATGCATCTATATACTTGGTAAAGGGTGGAAGGCTCGACCTTATGCCTGCTGTTTTGTTCCACTCTTGCCGCCTTAGTTTCCGTCATACCGGTGTTATGTTCCTTGATTTTGTGTTCCTTACGGGGCTGGGTGTATGGGAACCCCTTGACAGTTTGCTTTGAATAAAACTCCTCCAGCAAGGCCCAACTTTGGTTTTACATTTGCCTAACAACCTATAACATTTCCCTTGGGAGTAATTAACCCGAGGGTCATCTTTATTTTAAACCCCCCGGGCTAGTGCTTCTCTAAGTGTTGGTCCGAACCGAGCAGCTTGCGGGGCCACATCGGGGAAACTTGAGGGATGGTTTTACTCGTAGCTTGTCTCATCCGTTGTGCCCCGAGAACGAGATATGTGCAGCTCCTATCGGGATTTGTCATCACATTCGGGCGGTCTTGCTGGTCTTGTTTTACCATTGCCGAAATGTCTTTTAACCGGGATTCCGAGACTGATCGGGTCTTCCCGGGAGAAGGAATATCCTTCGATGGTCGTGAGAGCTTATAATGGGCTAAGTTGGGACACCCCTGCAGGGTTTAAACTTTCGAAAGCCGTGCCTGCGGTTATGTGGCAGATGGGAATTTTTTAATATCCGACTGTAGAGAACTTGACACTTGACTTAACTAAAATGCATCAACCGCGTGTATAGCCGTGATGGTCTCTTCTCGGTGGAGTCCGGGAAGTGAACACGGTTTGGGTTATGTTTGAACGTAAGTAGTTTCAGGATCACTTCTTGATCATTACTAGTTTGTGACCGTTTGTGTAGCTTCTCATCTTATTCTTGTATTCGTAAGTTAGCCACCATATCATGCTTAGTCGCTACTGCAACCTCACCACTATCCATTCCTTACCGATTAAGCTTTGCTAGTCTTGATATCCATGGTAATGGGATTGCTGAGTCCTCGTGGCTCAGAGATTACTACAACAACAGTTGCAGGTAGAGGTAATGCGATGATCATGATGCAAGAGCGATGCTTGCTTGTTTTGAGTTCTTCTTCTGCTTTGTCTTTCAGGGGATAGGTTCCTAGTCGGCAGCCTGGGATAGCAGGATGGATGTCGTTTGAGTTTCTGTTTGTGTTTCATCCGTAGTCGGATGTTTCCCTATGTATGATGGTGTTGTATTCATGTAGCATTGTATGCCTCTTGTATGTATCCCCAGATATTATGTAATGGTACGATGTAATGATATCCACCTTGCGAAAGTGTCTCCAATATGCGCTTCTATCCTTGGTGGGACCTTCGAGTTCCTTTAGGATAGGGTCGCATATTGGGCGTGACACCTCATCACCGGCCTCAAGGCCGCCCCTGCCTTGGGGATTAGGCGTCTCACCATCAAGGGTGATTCTCAGCTCCTTTTCAACTTCTCTAATAAGAAGTATAAGTCGAAGGACGAGTGCATGGGGGCTTACCTGGAGGAGGTACATAAACTTGAGAAACATTTCTTGGGCTTAGAGCTGCAACACATCCCATGCAGCATCAACAAGGAAGCCGACGGCATCGCCAAGCGAGCATCTCGTTGTGAGCCCTAGAGCCCCGGTGTCTTTGAAGAGAGACTCTTCAATCCATCAGCCATGCCCCTCGCAGTTGGCATGGCATTGTTCCATGAGGAGCTTCCACCCGTGCCGCCCACGGGCGCGCCGGACTATGGCCCAAACTCGGGAGCCCGTTTGCTGCTGGCGTTGGAGCCCCAGGCGGCAGCTGGGTCATGGAGTTTAAGGCTTACCTGTTGCAGAGCACTCTTCCAGAGGAGTATTGGGAAGCGGAGCACGTGGCCCGACAGGCCACTGCTTACTGCTTATGAGACGCGAGTTGTGCCGCAAGCCCCCAATGACGTCTTGCTGTGGCTCATTTCAGAAGAACAAGGGCGCGAGTTACTTGCCAACATCCACGAAGTAGACTGTGGGCACCACTCCTCATCGCGCACCTTCGCCGGTAAGGTGTTCCGCTGCGGTTTCTATTAGCCCACAGTGCTCTGTGACGCCACTGAGCTGGTCCAATCCTGCGAGGCCTGCCAGTTCCACGCCAAGCAAATCCACCATCCTGCGCAGGGGCTTCAGACGATTCCATCTCATGGCCCTTTGCGGTCTGGGGGCTGGACATACTCGGCCCTTTCCCCCGCACGGCCGACGGCTACCGCTACCTCTACATCGCCATTGACAAATTCACCAAGCAGGCGGAGGCCGAGCCCATGCACACCATCCCGGCGGGCTCAGATGTCAAGTTCATCAAGGGCCCCAAGAGCCGATTCGACGTCCCCAACCGTATCATCACCGACAACGGCTCCCAATTCACAAGCGGTCTCTTCAAGTCATACTAAGCTAACCTTGGTATGTAGATATGCTACGCCTCCGTGGCACACCCGGGGAGCAACAACCAGGCTGAGCATGCCAACGCTGAGGTCCTCAAGGGCCTCAAGACCAGGAGCTTAAAGAAGAAGCTCAAGGCCTGCGGCAAGGGCTGGACTGGCTGAGCTGCAGCCCGTGTTGTGGTCCATCCGCACCACGATGACTAAGCCCACTGGCGAGACCCCGTTCTTCCTCGTCTATGGGGCTGAGGCGGTCCTTCCTTTGGAGCTTAAGCATGGTTCCCCGTGAGTCCTGGCGTTTGACGAGGCGCGCCAGGACGATTCGCGGGAGGCCAACCTTTTGCTCCTTGAGGAGGCCCGCCTCCAGGCCGCCCTTTGTGCCGCGAGGTACTAGCAGGCCTTGCGGCGCTACCACAGCTGCAACATCCGCCCTCACACCCTTGAGGTCGGGGATCTCGTCCTGCGGCGAATACTATCCATCGAGGGGCACCACAAGCTCTCACCCATGTGGGAAGGCCATTTCAGGGTCGCTCACATCGCCAGGCCAGGCATCGTCCGCCTGGAGAGGAAGGTGGAGTTTCCGTGCCTAATACCTGGAACATCCAACACCTTCGCAAGTTCTAACCGTGACCTTCACGAGTACGAACAGAAGGGGGTTGTACATGCCCCGGAGACTCTCAACAGAGCTCCTGCCCACCCCAAGTGGAAGCCCATGCTCCGTGCTGGCGGAACGGTCGACTCACGATCATGCCCAGGCCCAAGTGGAATCCCCATGCTCCGTGCTGGCAGAACGGTCGAACCTTGATCATGCCCACGCCCAAGTGGAAGCCCCATGCTCTACACTAGCGGATTAATTAACTAAATGAGGGCGCCCCACAGGGTACACCAACCTCAGGCTGACCCGTGCCGGACACGGCAACCACCGCTCCTTATGGCCTGTGTAAACGAATTTGTTTCTTCCTTTAGTAAAGCTTTCGTTTTTGAGTATTGCTACATTTTGTTGAATTTTTACCCCACGTGCCACGTGCCCTCGTAATCCCCCTCAGGAGTGTCGCACGAGCGGGGGCAAGACACGGTGTCTATGCTCGAATATCAGTCCTAACACCATTTGAAAAACCAAGTGACCGGGCTCTGGCTTGCAGGCCTGCTCCCGTTTGTCACCGCAGCAAGGTCCTTGGTGTCTAATCTCCTCGCATGATGCTCATGAGCGAGATGTCGAGCGTGCGCCACTCCCCTGAGGTGGAACCCCCTATGCATGGTCCATATGTTTTATTGCACGTGACCTGCTTGCACGCCAAAAGGCGGCCTCCCGAGCACTTCACCTCAGGAGCCCTTGCTAGCCCCTGATGCCCCTCACCTCCTGGCCTTGCCCAGGCATCATGACCTGGCTTACCAGCGACGACTGAGTCCCACATGGGGGTTGTGTTCTAACTACATAGAGTGCAAAAGCAAGTGTAAAGGAAAAACAAGCCCCACGAGAGCACGAGCGTTCATTACAACAGTAAAAGGCTAAAGCAAGAGTCGCTGACTTCATGCCTCCGCGGGGCCACAATTGAGTATCAACATGTAAATAAAGGGGGCGGCCTAAGGAGACGCGGTGCCACCATAGTCGCTGTTGTCGCCCTCACTTCCTCGACTCTGCCCTGGCCCTCGCTGCCGTCATAGACAAACTGCGCATTCAGCGCGCCCACATGATCCTCCACCGCTTCACCAAGGGCATCATAGATCACCTCAGGGAGGGGGCATTAATGGCCTCAAAGTCGAAGTGGGGGTAAGACGCGTGTCGATGCCTGGGTATGGAGGTCGCGACATTCTTCCTCGATGATTTTGCCCACCTTCTTGGCTCCCCCTTCGAGCCGCTCCATGACCTTGGTAAAGAAGTCGAGGTAGCCAGTGTCGGTGTTCATGATGGGGATGGAGACGTCCTCCTTGCAGATGGACCCAAGGCGCAGCGAGCCTGCAACTCGAGGTCTTGGAACATCTTGGAGCGCTCATGGTGTCGCCCCCAAGCCTGGTTCGCTTCGTCCTTCGCCTGCTCCACGAGGGATGTGACACTTTCCACTTGCTCCAGAAGCGATGCCAGCTCGGCTTCAGCGATGGTTTTGGCTCCCAGTGCGGCCTTTCGCTGCCCTTCCGCTTCAGTCAGTACTTCCTTGAGGCATATATCTCGTGCTTTAACTCCCTGTGTCGAGCGCTGAAGCATGTTTCCTGTAGCTTTAGCCTTTTTCTATGCTCCTTGCTGAGTGCTCGGCGGGCACTCGTGATTTTCTCATTGGCGTCCGCCTGGATCTTCGCTTCCTTGGATGCCAGGGAGGCGTTGGCCTTCTCCACGCGTCGAGCAATAGAAGTTTGACCAGCACCCATCTGGCTGTCTAGCACCTCCATCCGCTCGCGCTCTAGACTTTGCTTAGACGATGTCATCACGAGTTCCTGCTCGAGGGCCTTGAGGTTTGCCTCGCGCGTCGCCAGCCTTCCCCGCAGGCTGAGAGGGTGCCCCTTCGTGCTTGGATTAGCCACTCTAGGACGATGTTCAAGGCTAGGAGCTCTTACTCGTGGGCCTCCACTGCTTCGCACCGCCGGTCTTCCGCCTCGACTTCTTGTAAAGCATGCTCACAGGCCTCTAACAACCCACAAGTGTAGGGGATCGCAACAGCTTTCGAGGGTAGGGTATTCAACCCAAATTTATTGATTCGACACAAGGGGAGCCAAAGAATATTCTTAAGTATTAGCAGTTGAGTTTTCAATTCAATCACACCTGGATAACTTAGTATCTCCAGCAAAGTATTTAGTAGCAAAGTAGTATGATAGTAATGGTAACAGTGGCAAAAGTAAAGATAATAGTTTTGTAGTAATTGTAACAAAGAGTAACGGAAAAGTAAATAAGCGAAGCACAATATGTGAAAAGCTTCGTAGGCATTGGATCGATGATGGATAATTATGTCGGATGCGATTCCTCATGTAATAGCTATAACATAGGGTGACACAGAACTAGCTCCAATTCATCAATGTAATGTAGATATGTATTCCGAATATAGCCATACGTGCTTATGGAAAAGAACTTGCATGACATCTTTTGTCCTACCCTCCCGTGGCAGCGGGGTCCTAGTTGAAACTAAGGGATATTAAGGCCTCCTTTTAATAGAGAACCGGAACAAAGCATTAGCACATAGTGAATACATGAACTCCTCAAACTATGATCATCACCGAGAAGTATCCCGATTATTGTCACTTCGGGGTTGTCGGATCATAACACATAATAGGTGACTATAGACTTGCAAGATAGGATCAAGAACTCACATATATTCATGAAAACATAATAGGTCTAGATCTGAAATCATGGCACTTGGGCCCTAGTGACAAGCATTAAGCATAGCAAAGTCATAGCAACATCAATCTCAGAACATAGTGGATACTAGGGATCAAACCCTAACAAAACTAACTTGATTACATGGTAAATCTCATCCAACCCATCACCGTCCAGCAAGCCTACGATGGAATTACTCATGCAATGCGGTGAGTATCATGAAATTGGTGATGGAGGATGGTTGATGATGGCGACGGCGACGAATCCCCCTCTCCGGAGCCCCGAACGGACTCCAGATCAGCCCTCCCGAGAGAGATTAGGGCTTGGCGGCGGCTCCGTATCGTAAAACGCGATGAAACTTTCTCTCTGATTTTTTTCTCCGCGAAACAGAATATATGGAGTTGGAGTTGAGGTCGGTGGAGCATCAAGGGGCCCACGAGACAGGGGCGCGCCCAGCGGGGAGGGCGCGCCCCCACCCTCGTGGACAGGGTGTGGGCCCCCTGGCGTTGATTCTTTCGCCAGTATTTTTTATATTTTCCTAAACTTAGCTCCGTGGATTTTCAGGTCATTCCGAGAACTTTTGTTTTCTGCACAATAAACAACATCATGGCAGTTCTGCTGAAAACAGCGCTAGTCTGGGTTAGTTTCATTCAAATCATGCAAGTTAGAGTCCAAAACAAGGGCAAAAGTGTTTGGAAAAGTAGATACGTTGGAGACGTATCAACTCCCCCAAGGTTAAACCTTTGCTTGTCCTCAAGCAATTCAGTTGATAAACTGAAAGTGATAAAGAAAAACTTCTACAAACTCTGTTTGCTCTTGTTGTTGTATATATGTAAAGCCAGCATTGAAGGTTTCAGCAAGTATTATGAACTAATCATACTCACAATAACACTTATGTCTCACATTTACTCGTATCAATGGCGTAATCAGCTAGCGAGCAATAATAATAAAACTCGGATGACAACACTTTCTCAAAACAATCATAATATGATATAACAAGATGGTATCTCGCTAGCCCTTTGTGAGACCGCAAAACATAAATGCAGAGGACCTTTAAAGATCAAGGACTGACTAAACATTGTAATTCATGGTAAAAGAGATCCAGTCAAGTCATACCTAATATTAACCAATAGTAATGAATGCAAATTGTCGGGGATATACCCCGCGGCGTAAACCGGCCGGAAGTATAACCCGGCCGGACTTGGCGGTTTATATGAGACCCCGCTGACACTTGGCGGTTCACCGGGCGACCTGCTTTGGACTCAAGTGTTCACGACTCATTGGTAATCCGCAAGCGGGTGCGAGGAGTGACAAGACCTGGTGGCCCAACGGGCGGTTCATGAAGGCCGGTTCATACTATGGTGGGCCGGTTTAAGAGGAAAGGCATAAGGAATATTTGTCTTACAAGGAATTAAGACCTGGACTTGTATCCGGTTTGTATTAGAGATAGACTAGTCCTAATCCTAATAGGACTCCACATGTAACCCGCCTTCAACATATATAAGGAGGGGCAGGGCTCCCCAAAGAGGGACAAGCTACAAGCAAGAAGAAACAATCTTAGGGCTAGACACAAAGAGGAGAGCCGGTTTACGGCGACTCCCTCGTGATGATAATGAGACCTAGCCTCAAACAGCATGTAGGGTTTTTACCGGATGATGTTTCCCGAGGCTCGAAGCTGTCTAAATCCCTGTCTTGTGTTGCGTCTCTCGATTCCGCTCAATCCCTCTCAAGCTACCACATAGATGCGTTGGCCTCGCGAGTAAGTCCTCGCACTAAGGATATCTGTCGTGACAAAACCACGACACAAATGACATTGTGCTCTCCAGCGGGTGCTTTTTAATAAGAAGGTGATGACTCAACATAAAAGTAAATAGATAGGCCCTTCGCAGAGGGAAGCTGGGATTTGTAGAGGTGCAAGAGCTCGATTTTAAAATAGAGATGAATAACATTTTGAGTAGCATACTTTCACTGTCAATGCAACAACTATGAGATGGCTATATCTTCCATACTACATGCATTATAGGCAATTCCCAAAAAGAATGGTAACAGTTTATACTCCCCCACCACCAACAAGCATCAATCCATGGCTTGCTCGAAACAACGAGTGCCTCCAACTAACAACAGCCCTGGGGGAGTTTTGTTTAATTATATTGATTTGCTTTGATCTTTTTGGATCATGGGACTGGGCATCCCAGATACCGGCCCTTTCTCGTGAGTGAGGAGGTCCACTCCTCTTGAGAATAACCCACCTAGCATGGAAGATACAGGCAGCCGTAGCTGAAACATGAGCTGCTCGAGCATACAAAATAGAATTTCATTTGAAGGTTTGGAGTTTGGCACATACAAATTTACTTGGAACGACACGTAAATACCGCATATAGGAAGGTATGGTGGACTCATATGGAACAACTTTGGGGTTTAAGGAGTTTGGATGCACAAGCAGTATTCCCACTTAGTACACGTGAAGGCTAGCAAATGACTGGGAAGCGACCAACTGAGAGAGCGACAACAGTCATGAACATGCAAATTAATTCACACCAAGTACAAGCATGAGTAGGATATAGTCTACCATGAACATAAATATCGTGAAGGCTATGTTGATTTGTTTTAACTACATGCGTGAACATGTGCCAAGTCGAGTCACTCAATTCATTCAAAGGAGGATACCATCCCATCATACCACATCACAATCATTTTAATAGCATGTTGGCACGCAAGGTAAACCAATATAACTCATAGCTAATCAAGCATGGCACAAGCAACTATAATCTCTAAATGTCATTGCAAATATGTTTACTTCATAATAAGCTGAATCAGGAACGATGAACTCATCATATTTACAAAAACAAGAGAGGTCGAGTTCATACCAGCTTCTCTCATCTCAATCAGTCCATCATATATCGTCATTATTGCCTTTCACTTGCACGACCGAATGATGTGTATAATAATAATAGTGCACGTGCATTGGACTAAGATAGAATCTGCAAGCATTCAACTCAAGAGAGAAGACAAAGTAATATGGGCTCTAAGTTAAATAAACAATCATGCATATGAGAGCCACTAAACATTTTAAATATGGTCTTCTACTCTCGACCCCCAAAGGAAAGGAAAGACAATAAAACTATTTACACGAGAAAGCTCCCAACAAGCAAGAAGAAGAACGAGAAATCTTTTTGGGTTTTCATTTTAATTTCTACTACAAGCATGGAAATTAAACTAACTATTTTTTTGGTTTTTCTTCAGGTTTATCAAACACACAAGAAGAAAGCGAGAAAAATAAAATTAAACTAGCATGGATAATACAATGAAAGAGTATGAGCACCGATAGCTAGAATAGTGTGTGAACATGAATGTAAAGTTGGTGAGAAATACGTACTCCCCCAAGCTTAGGCTTTTGGCCTAAGTTGGTATACTGCCAAGGACCGCGGCTACTGTCCCCGGTGTACTGAGGGGTGTAATCAGGGTACCACTGGCTAGCCATCTCCTCCGGATCCCATTGGAAAGATGATGAACGATAAGGGTCCAGTGAAGGTTCCGGCTCAGGCTCAGGGTCTGGAGTGGATGCTTGGCCTCGATGAGTGTACACCGCTTTTGGCGTGACAAGATAATTAACTGCAGTCAAATCAAACAACAGAGGCGCAGTCAGAATAATAGTCTCATTGTGTTTCTTATTAAATCTCAAGTTACACAGGAGCATCTTATCATCATTATGAACAATAAACTCATGTGCTACCATGCTCCTTTAATCTAAAATGTAAGGAGGCAATATTTTCTCCTCTTTCTCATGGTGCCTAATAGGTATCTCAAAGTGTCTAGGAAGACGTGCAACATAGATACCTCCAAAGATGGGGCCTTTTGTATGATTCAGGCTTAGACGTTTAGCAATAACAGCACCCATACTAAAACTATTATCACCAAACAAGGCATGGAGAAGATTAATAATATCAGGAACATTGGAGTTTCCACTATTTCCACGACCAATTAAGCATCGACTAGCAAATAAGGCAAAGTAGCATAAAACAGGAAAGTGTATGCTAGAGATTCTCGCATCGGAACCCTTCTTTGGATCCCGTACAGTAATGGTGTTAACAAAGCCATCCACATCTTTACGATGTGGTTCATCTAATTTACCCTCAAAGGGTATTCTACATACTGCGCAAAAATTACGTAAAGACATTTCCTTGAATTCATCATATAAATGAAATGATACCGAACAAGGTGATTTCTTAGGATAGTAATAAAAGTTTTGCACGAAAGTATTGGTGAGTAAGAGATACTGATTGATCCGGTCGTGGAGGAAGTCGGTGAGGCCAGCATTTTCAATCAAGGAATAAAAGTCTTCATAAATACCGGCTTCTCTCAAGAAATTATCAGAGGGCCATTCACACGGCCGTACTTCCACTACACGAGGAAGATTATACTTGACCTTTTCCTTCTCTTTAGCTTGTTTTTCCTGGGAGCCTTGGCTAGAAAAGCCCCTCAAAAATCTCCTTAACATTTTCTGAAAATTTCTGAAATTTCAGTAGCTTCAAAATAAAAGTGAATGAAACTAAACAAGATTGGTAGAAACTACTCCTACAAGTTCCTAGAGCCTATATCATGCATTAGAATTACTTGGGACCTCATAAATTTGACATGCAAGCTCAAGAACAAGGTCACCTATGCAGCAAAAAATTGCAATGAATAAAGCACTAGAAGAAAAACTAATTGGACCAATGGAGGAGTCACATACCAAGCAACAATCTCCCAAAGCAATTCTGTGAATGGAGCTTTGAGCAAGGAGATCGAAAATCGCAGCAAAATGAGCTAGAACTCGTGCTTGAGCTGGATGGGGATTTTTTTGGGAAGAAGATGGAGTGTGTGGGTGCAGGAATAAGTGGAGGGGGCCACCATGGGCCCACGAGATAGGGGCGCGCCCTCCACCCTCGTGGCCAGGTGCTTGCCCCCCCAGCAGTGTTTTCAGTGCCTAAAATCCTCAAATGTTCCATAAAAAATCATACTAAATTTGCAGGGCATTTGGAGCACTTTTATTTTCGGAATATTTTTTTATTGCACGAATAATTCAGAAAACAGACAGATAATACTATTATTTATTTATTTATTTTAAATAACAGAAAGTAAAAAGAGGGTACAGAAGGTTGTGCCTTCTAGTTTCATCCATCTCATGATCATCAAAATGAATCCACTAACAAGGTTGATCAAGTCTTGTTAACAAACTCATTCCGAATAACACGGAACCGGAGAAATTTCGATAGCACTAAGTTACCTCAACGGGGATATGAACATCCCCAACAATAAGAATATCATACTTTTTCTTGACAGTAGGAAGAGGAAATTCAAAACCTCCAATAATGATAGTTGGAACTTTTCCAATAGAATTGATGCTATGAACTTGAGATTGTTTCCTCAGAAAGTGTACCGTATGCTCATTACCATTAACATGAAAAGTGACATTGTCTTTGTTGCAATCAATAACAGCCCCTGCAGTATTCAAAAAGGGTCTACCAAGGATAATCGACATCCTATCATCCTCGGGAATATCAAGAATAACAAAGTCCGTTAAGATAGTGACATTTGCAACCACAACAGGCACATCCTCACAAATACCGGCTGTGTATAGCAGTTGATTTATCAGCCATTTGCAAAGATATTTCAGTAGGTGTCAACTTATTCAATTCAAGTCTATGATATAAAGAGAGAGGCATAACACTAACACCGGCTCCAAGATCACATAAAGCAGTTTTAACATAGTTTCTTTTAATGGAGAATGGTATGGTTGGTACCCCGGGATCTCCAAGTTTCTTTGGTATTTCACCCATAAAAGTATAATTAGCAAGCATGGTGGAAATTTCAGCTTCCGGCATCTTTCTTTTATTGTAATGATATCCTTCATATACTTAGCATAAGGATTTACTTTAAGCAAATCAGTTAAGCGCATACGTAAGAAGATAGTTCTCATCATTTCGGCAAAGCGCTCAAAATCCTCATCATCCTCTGTCTTGGATGGTTTAGGAGGAAAGGGCATGGGTTTCTGAACCCATGGTTCACTTTCTCTACCGTGCTTCCTAGCAATAAAATCTCTCTTATCATAACGTTGATTCTTTGATTGTGGGTTATCAAGATCAACAATAGGTTCAATCTCTACATCATTATTTTTGCTAGGTTGAGCATCAACATGTTCATCACCTGATTGTGTTTCAGCATCAGAAATAGAAATATCATTGGGATTCTCAGGTGTGTCTACAACAGGTTCACTAGAAGCATGCAAAGTCATATCGTTTTTCTTTTTCTTCTTTTTAGAAGAACTAGATGCCTCTAAATTATTTCTTTGAGAATCCTGCTCGATTCTCTTAGGGTGGCCTTCAGGATACAAAGGTTCCTAAGTCATTCTACCCGTTCTAGTAGCCATTCTAACAGCAAAGTCATGTTTATTATTTAATTCATCGAGCAAATCACTTTGAGATTTAAGTACTTGCTCAGCTTGAGTGGTATCCATAGAAGCATATTTGCTAATGAGTCTTAGTTCACCTTTAATTCTAGCCATATAATCACTCAAGCGTCCTATCACGAAAGCATTATTCTTTAATTCTCTACCAACATAAGCATTAAAACTTTCTTGTCTAGCCATAAAGTCATCAAATTCATCTAAGCATGGGCTATGAAATTTAGAAGACGGGATTTCACGTTTATCATATCTATAGAGAGAATTTACCTTTACTACCTGTGTCGGGTTATCAAGATAATATGTTTCTTCAACAGGCGCTATATTAAGACCATGTATTTCTTCAATAAGTGGTAAATTCTTAACATCTTCAGCTTTAATACCTTTTTATTTCATTGATTTCTTTGCCTCTTGCATATCTTCAGGACTGAGAAATAGAGCACCCCTCTTCTTTGGAGTAGGTTTAGGAATAGGCTCAGGAGTTGGCTCAATTGGTTTAGGAATTGCCTTAGGAATTGGCTCAGGGAGAGTCCAATTATTTTCATTAGTCAACATATTATTCAATAGTAATTCAGCTTGGTCGACTGTTCTTTCCCTGAAAACACAACCAACACAACTATCCAAGTACTCCTTGGAAGCATCGGTTAGTCCATTATAAAAGATATCAAGTATTTCATTTTTCTTAAGAGGATGATCAGGCAAAGCATTAAGTAACCGGAGAAGCCTCCCCCAAGCTTGTGGGAGACTCTCTTCTTTGATTTGCACAAAATTATATATTTCCCGCAAGGCAGCTTGTTTCTTATGAGCAGGAAAATATTTAGCAGAGAAGTAATAAATCATATCCTGGGGACTACGCACACAACCAGGATCAAGAGAATTAAACCAAGTCTTAGCATCACCCTTTAACGAGAACGGAAATATCTTAAGGATATAATAATGGCGAGACTTCTCATCATTAGTAAACAGGGTTGCTATATAATTCAACTTGGTAAGATGTGCCACAACAGTTTCAGATTCAAGGCCATAAAAAGGATCAGATTCAACCAAGGTAATTATTTTAGGATCAACAGAGAATTCATGATCCTTATCAGTAACACAGATGGGTGAAGTAGCAAAAGCGGGGTCAGGTTTCATTCTAGCATTAGGAGATTGCTGCTTCCATTTAGCTAATAATTTCTTAAGATCATATCTATCTTTGCAAGCAAAAATAGCTCTAGCAGCTTCCTCATCCATAACATAACCCTCAGGAACAACAGGTAATTCATAATCAGGGGGAGAACTTTCATCATCACTATCATCAATAATAGCATCTTCAATAATTTCATTCTCTCTAACCCTAGCAAGTTGTTCATCAAGAAATTCACCTAATGGCACAAAGAGTATCACACATACGTAAGTAGTTTCATCATAAGTATCATGCATAGCAGAAGTAGCATCATCAATAACATGCGACATATCAGAATTCAAATCAGTAGCAGGTTTAGGTGTCGCAAGCTTACTAATAACGGAAGGAGAATCTAGTGCAGAGCTAGATGGCAGTTCCTTACCTCCCCTCGTAGTTGAGGGCAAAATCTTGGTTCTTTCGTCTTTCAACTTCCTCATAGTGATCAATAGATATAAATCCCAAGTGACTCAAAGGATAGAGCTATGCTCCCCGGCAACGGCGCCATAAATTAGTCTTGATAACCCACAAGTGTAGGGGATCGCAACAGCTTTCGAGGGTAGAGTATTCAACCCAAATTTATTGATCCGACACAAGGGGAGCCAAAGAATATTCGTAAGTATTAGCAGTTGAGTTGTCAATTCAACCACACCTGGATAACTTAGTATCTCCAGCAAAGTATTTAGTAGCAAAGTAGTATGACAAAGAATGGTAACAGTGGCAAAAAGTAAAGATAATAGTTTTGTAGTAATTGTAACAAGAGTAAACGAAAAAGTAAATAAGCGAAGCACAATATGTGAAAAGCTTCGTGAGGCATTGGATCAATGATGGATAATTATGTCGGATGCGATTCCTCATGTAATAGCTATAACATAGGGTGACACAAAACTAGCTCCAATTCATCAATGTAATGTAGGCATGTATTCTGAATATAGTCATACGTGCTTATGGAAAAGAACTTGCATGCCATCTTTTGTCCTACCCTCCCGTGGCAGCGGGGTCCTAGTGGAAACTAAGGGATATTAAGGCCTCCTTTTAATAGAGAACCAGAATAAAGCATTAGCACATAGTGAATACATGAACTCCTCGAACTATGGTCATCACCGAGAAGTATCCCGATTATTGTCACTTCGGGGTTGTCGGATCATAACACATAATAGGTGACTATAGACTTGCAAGATAGGATCAAGAACTCACATATATTCATGAAAACATAATAGGTCCAGATCTGAAATCATGGCACTTGGGCCCTAGTGACAAGCATTAAGCATAGCAAAGTCATAGCAACATCAATCTCAGAACATAGTGGATACTAGGGATCAAACCCTAACAAAACTAACTTGATTACATGGTAAATCTCATCCAACCCATCACCGTCCAGCAAGCCTACGATGGAATTACTCACGCAATGCGGTGAGCATCATGAAATTGGTGATGGAGGATGGTTGATGATGGCGACGGGGACGAATCCCCTTCTCCGGAGCCCCGAACGGACTCCAGATCAGCCCTCCCGAGAGAGATTAGGGCTTGGCGGCGGCTCCGTATCGTAAAACGCGATGAAACTTTCTCTTTGATTTTTTCTCCGTGAAACGGAATAGATGGAGTTGGAGTTGAGGTCGGTGGAGCATCAGGGGGCCCACGAGACACGGGGGTGCGCCCAGGGGGGGAGGGCACGCCCCCCACCCTCGTGGACAGGGTGTGGGCCCCCTGGCCTTGATTCTTTCGCCAGTATTTTTTATATTTTCCAAAACTTATCTCCGTGGATTTTCAGGTCATTCCGAGAACTTTTGTTTTCTGCACAATAAACAACATCATGGCAGTTCTGCTGAAAACAGCGTCAGTCCGGGTTAGTTTCATTCTAATCATGCAAGTTAGAGTCCAAAACAAGGGCAAAAGTGTTTGGAAAAGCATATACGTTGGAGACGTATCAACCTCTTTTGCCTCGGCGACGGATATCTCGTCCGCCGAGCGGGTGGTCTAATGCTGGAGGCGGCTTAGCTTGATGGCGACTTCAAGTTGATGCCACCCGCGCGCTAGGCGCAGTCGCTCCTCAGCAAGACGCGTTTCAACGTCTTGGAGCTCTGCCTCGAGCTGGTTCAGCTCGCCCACCGTGTTCTGCAAGAGGCCGTGCTGAACCATGGTCCGATAGTTCACGAGCGCGAGGGTCAAGTCCGGGTTGAGCCCCTCATTCCCATCTGCCGTCGCGGCCTGTGAAGCTCCGGCCTCACCCACCGGGGGCTGGGAGCTGGCCGACGCCCCTTCCGTCCCTCTTGGGTGAGGCGATGCGCCACACAGGCTCGTTGCTCTCTCAGAGAGGCAGCCGGGCCCCCAGGGCCGCCCCCTATGCCAGCATGGACGGGCGCGGTGGCCGACGATTCCACCTCCACTGTCTCGGCATCCACCTCAGCGGTAGGTACCCCGGAGGCTAGGGAGTTGATGCGGAGCATCCCTCGACCATCACCATTGACGTCTCACCACCACGGCAAGGACGGAGAGGACCCTTGACAAGAGCTCGCGCACGCACCATCGAGAACGAGGTCAATTCTTTCCTCTCCGAGTTACGTTCGGAATCACATATGAATCGGGTTCTACCTCAAATGGTTTCATTGTGCATTCTTAGGTACCAAGGACTTGACCACGAAGAAGCTAGGAGGGAGACTCGTGCACACATCGAGGAATGAGAAGGAGGGAAGCATCGAGACGTGCGGGAAGACGGAGTTCCGGACACGAAGCCATAGAAGGGGCCAAGTCCTCCTGACACCCCGGTGCCCGGCCGTTACAGCCCCGGGTGCCCAGCCATCGCCACCTAGGCATGACACCGGCCCACCCTGGGTGCCCGGCCCTTTGGCCCCGGGTGCCCGGGCATCGTCCCAGCCGCCAGCCGCCGCACTCCGGGTGCCCGGGCCCCCCTCTCCAGCCACTGGCCACAGCCTCGGGTGCCCGGGCCATCAACCCCCGGGTGCCCGGCCTCCCTCCAGCCGGCCCTCGGCCTGGACAGGGTGCCTGACCCTCTTCGTCCCAGGTGCCTGGGCCCCCTTATGCGCCATCCCCTGTCCACCCCGGGTGCCCGGGCCTCACACCCCCGGGTGCCCGCACCACTCCGAGGGCCTGCGTGCCTTTTTGGGTTTTTACCCATGTATCCCCCTCCTCCTCTTATTTGGTCCCTAGACTATATATACCCCTTCCCTACCTCATTGGTAGCATAGCAAAGTATTTGATAGACAAAGAGAGAGCTTTGCTCGTCTTCCTCCTCATGGAGATCATGACCTCCTAAGGGAGAAGATCCTCTTGTGGATGTCAAGCCCTCCTCTTGGAGAAGGATCCCCATCATAGGATCATCAAGGCCTCTCTCCTCATAGGATTGGGATGAACTCTACCATATATCTTGTTTCCCTTTGATTGTTCATGTACCTTGTGGATCTTGTGTGTTTCTTGGTCTAGTGGATGTGTGATTGGACTTGTTCTTTAGTGTTCCTCTTGTTTTCTCTCTTGTGTTCATCTTGTTCTTGGGGATTCCCCCTCCAATTCGTGAAAGATCTTCACTTAGGGTTCCACCCTACAACATCTTGGTATAATGAGCCATGGTTTCTCACGAAATTGGAGCCCCCCTCTTTGTTTTCTAGCCTAATTTTGTGTGTTCTTCCCCAATTTCGAAAATTCCCCACCAAAAATAGCCCCAAATTTTTTTTGTGATTTGTTAGTTTGATGAGGATTTGTTGGATTTGATCCATGGATTTGCTTGGTTTCAAGTGGATCTAGCATTCCCCCATCCATCTCCACCTTTCCCTCCACAAAATCCACCAATTTCTTGCATCTTCCCACGAATTTCCGCCCAAATCCGACACCCCCGGGCACCCGGACCTCAACCCCCGTGCACCCGGACCCCCTGTGCATTTCCTCTGACCACCCCGGGTGCCCGCACCCCCAACCCCCGGGCACCCGCACCCCCGGGCTGTTTGCCTTGGACCACCCCTGGTGCCCGCACCTTCCACCCCCGGGCACCCGCACCCCCCAAAACCACCATAGCTTTCCGCAACCTAACCCATTTTTGATCCATATAGCATTTTTGGTTGCTTGAGTGGTGACTTGAGTCTCCTAAGGTGTTCCGGCTACTTAGGGATGGTTGCTTCATCATCAACCACCACCACCACTTCCGCATTGCTAACTCCGGAACCACCAACGCATTCCGCTACCACCATTTGACATTTTCCTTGAGATTTTGAGTTCGTGGTTTTTCACCGTTTCCTAAGGTGTTTCGGATACTTAGGGACGGGTCTACATCATCTTGGTATCTACATTAAGAACACCGCCACTCATCATCGCCACGAGGTCGTCATCGACATCGACCACTTCACCATTTTGACAACCTAACCGTAAGGAAGAACGGTAACCTCCGTATCACCTTGGTATCGTGGTATCCCTTCATTGTACATTCTTGCCCTTACATTGTTAACCCTTTAGCCCATTTTGCGTCACTTGCCTATCAAGACTAGCCATTGAGTATTGCCGGCAACGTTACTTGTGCACATTAGTGATCATTGATCTACACTTTCCATTGCATACATACCATATCATATTGGTATCATCTTGCTATCATCCTATCATCCCTCGTGTCACAAGATTGTTCCCGCATATACAAAATTGCTTTCTTGTTTTGTGCATTTCGCATAGTGGCCATATAAAAAAAGAGAATAAGCTTTTAAGCAAAAAGAGAGCAAAGAGCTTGTAAGCAATAGCCATAGCATCATACCACATTGCACATAAGATTGTCATATCTGATCATCGTGGATCACCTTTAGAAGAACATTGGGAACATCATACACATAGCATACTTGGGATTGAAAGCTCATACATTTTGCATCTTATAGTTTGTGCACAAGTGTCGTATCCGCCTATTGAGCAATCGTGCTAGCGTCTCTCTTGAGTTGTGCAACATGAGCGTTTTCCATGGTTTCCATATTTTGTGCTCATTCCTTGGTTGCACGACCCCATTTATCTATCCGTGTGTGTGTTTCCGTGTGCCACCCATTGCTATTGGTCTACTTGTTTCACTTGAGAATTTGTGAATCTTTTTCCAACATTATTGACTCTTGCTAACATTTTGCATCAAATTTTTTTTGTGCCACTATCCTCACCGAGCTCCACCATAAGCTTTACTTGATAGGTGTGAGTGAACAAGTCCAGTACCAATTTCACTATTCTTTCATCTCACATTGAGTGAAACGGGATACATCCTCAACTTTGGGAAAAGGTAACTTGGTATTGTTTATCTCATTTCCTACTCACCTCTACTCGAGTCTTGTGATGGATAGGCAAGGCATTTCATCTCCGGTCTTCCACGACAACGACAACGCGAACAACTACATCACCAAAATGTCCATCTTCGGACTACAACGAGCAATGCAAGGCATTGAGCGACTCACCATCGACATTCGCCAAAACGAAGCAAGGATAAGGGACTACCTCGACACCAAGTTGGCCGAGCAAAGGGATCAAGTACGAGACATGGTGGCCAACTACGAGTCTTCTTCCTCTTCGTCATCCTCAAGGCGGAGACACTCAAGTCGCAAGTCTTCGGAGCGGCCACAAGATGCAAGTACCACGCGGCGCCGTCAAGAAAACCAACACGAGCACAAGAGAAGACCGAGAGACGAGCACCACCACGAGCTAGCTATGACTACTACCACCACTTCGGCATCTTCGGCAAGTGTTATCAAGGCATCTTCACCTTTGGACTCTTCGGCCTTCATCCACGACGAGAGTGATGATGTGCCATCTTCGGCCTTCATCCATGGCGACGACTATGAGATGGTTGAGCATGGGATTTTCCCTTTGACCACGGCGACATATGATGACTTGAGTGACTTGTGCCACCATATGGAGAGTGAGAGTGACTTCACCACTAGCCCCATATATGATGAGTTGCCACAATTCCCATGTGAGGAGAGCCACAACCCCCACCACTTGAGTGAGATGAGTGACTCCATCATATGTGACATTGGGTGCACCTACCTTGAGGGAGTGAGTGAGCCACCACCACATAGAGAGAGTTTCTAACAACTTAACCTCTACCTCTGTTGTGTCTTCTCATTTGGTGCTAGGTCCCTTATATGATGACGCGCCGGTCCTCGACGACTTCGTCCTTCCTTTGGACAAGATAATGTCCATGGTGGACTATGATGCACCCCCCACATGGTTCCATCACGATGATGACGTTGACCACACTTTGGTCTTTCCCACCTCACCTACACCACTTGAGTGGAACGAGAAAGGTAACATAGGTGAAGGTGATGCTCTTGTCCCACTAGTGGACGTTCTTGACATTGATTGCTTGCATGATGTTGCTCCACCTATTACCATGCCTCATGCTAGTATGATTTCTCCATGCGATGATTTACCCATTTATGATGAGTTTGATGATTTCCATGAGGAGTCTATTGGTTGTGATGCCATGTTACATAGGATTTCTTGTGATAATTCTCTTGGTCACATCATGTTTGACAATCCGCTTGACTTGTCATATGCTATGCATGAGATCAACAATATGTCATATTTGCAATCTCATCGTAGTGACTATGCATATGCCATCAACATAAACCCAATTTGCACATATGGCATATATGACAAGCCCATGGTTATTGGCATTTGTTTTTCTTGTGATAATATGGATGTGCTCCCTTTGCATCATTTATCTCATATGCCATGCCATGACCACCTAGCTTTGGACATGCATTGTTTTGGATGTTCTCCATTTTCTCCGTATGATGTTTCCACTATTGCTCATGAGGACACCCCCATAGTTTCCTCATACATTTTAGGAGATTTTGATTCATCCTATCCATTGCATGATCTCACTACGTGTGTGCACCATATGCTCCCCATGAATAAACATGCTATTGATGTGCCATATACTTCTATGCTAAATTTGCATCCCCATCGTGTCATACACAATAACTATTCTTTCATGATGGATGACATGTTATTATACCATGCATCAAATTTCTTTGAGTGATGCTTATCTTGTGCTAAATCACATGTGCACATACACATCATGATGGATGATGTGTACATTTACCACGAACACAATTTCTTTGGTTTGTGTCTCTTTTGCGTAGGTACCCATGAATACTTGTCAACCTCGCAATCCCATGAGTTGACAAAACGAGCTCTCGAGAGCAACGATGACTTGGGATCACATGGATTGCCTTTCCCACTGATCTCTTCGCGCTACGACTTAGCGCATTTCTTCTACATGGCTCTCACATGGTTATGGGTTATCGTCCATTACATCTTATATGCCCATCTTGCCATGTTCACTTTGCATGATATGCTCATTCCTATGCCTTTGCCATGCATTTGTGACCCGTGCTTTGCACTACACAAGATGATTGATTCTACTACGTGCATGTGTATTTGAAAGATTGGTGGATATATTGCTTGTTATTGCCATGTTTGCTATGTGCTCCATTCCTATGATGATATCTTGCTTTGCAATCGTGCTTGTGATATGCCATGTGCATTGCCTATGCCTACTCTTTGCTCAAATAACATGATTGCCATGATTTCCTCTAGTGTGTTGCATCTTCGCTCCACTAGTTTACACGACTTGATTTCTATGCTTTCTCATGTTGCATCCACTTTTTGGATTACTTGATCCTATCACATGTTTGGTTGCAACAATGTCATTCCTTCACATATGCAATGTCCCATGGATTGCTACATGCTTGCCTTTACCTCACACATGATGAACAATTGCTCTGTCTATTGTGTTGAGTGCCACTCGTTTTTCACTACACCCTATGCACATCATGCTTGGATTGTCTTGCACTTGCATGTGTTTAGTCATATCATCTTCTTGGGTGTTGTGAATGACTCTTATGCCTACCATAGACCGTTCATTGAGAGTCTTATGCATGCTTGCTATGTCATTGAGGTAGATGCTTGTTCACTTGTCTCACATATTAGCACCTTTACCCCACCCTTGCATGATTGTTTCCATGATGCTTCTCCATGTGCTCAATTTATCTGGTTACATTCCATGCCACAATCCCTCGTCACACTATATGCTATACTTGATGACGACACTTGCTTGGTTACTCACCTCTGGAATGCTTGGTTTTGCTCTAATGCTAACCGCATTTGTTTTTCCAAGTGTTTGTTCTACTCGTTCCTTTTGAAGAAATCACAAGACGGTGCGACATTGGAGAGTGACCATTTCGAGCTTCCACATGACAAGTGCTTGGTGGTTGTCCACTTCTACACGGTGATGCCGTCTCCTTCCCATGGTGATGAAGATCACGATCCGTGGACGGATCTCTCCCACGGGGGGGGGGGGAGATGATGCGGAGCATCCCTCGACCATCACCATGGACGTCTCACCACCACCGCAAGGACGGAGAGGACCCTTGACAAGAGCTCGCGCACGCACCATCGAGAACAAGGTAAATTCTTTCCTCTTCGAGTTTCGTTCGGAATCACATATGAATCGGGTTCTACCTCAAATGGTTTCATTGTGCATTCTTAGGTACCAAGGACTTGACCACGAAGAAGCTAGGAGGGAGACTCGTGCACACATCGAGGAATGAGAAGGAGGGAAGCATCGAGACGTGCGGGAAGACGGAGTTCCGGACACGAAGCCATAGAAGGGGCCAAGTCCTCCTGGACACCCCGAGTGCCCGGCCGTTACAGCCCCGGGTGCCCAGCCATCGCCACCTAGGCATCACCCCGGCCCACCCTGGGTGCCCGGCCCTTTGGCCCCGGGTGCCCGGGCATCGTCCCAGCCGCCAGCCGCCGCACTCCGGGTGCCCGGGCCCCCCTCTCCAGCCGCTGGCCACAGCCCCGGGTGCCCGGGCCATCAACCCCCGGGTGCCCGGCCTCCATCCAGCCGGCCCTCGGCCTGGACAGGGTGCCCGACCCTCTTCGTCCCGGGTGCCTGGGCCCCCTTATGCGCCATCCCCTGTCCACCCCGGGTGCCCGGGCCTCACACCCCCGGGTGCCCGCACCACTCCGAGGGCTCATGTGCCTTTTGGGTTTTTACCCATGTATCCCCCTCCTCCTCTTATTTGGTCCCTAGACTATATATACCCCTTCCCTACCTCATTGGTAGCATAGCAAGTATTTGATAGACAAAGAGAGAGCTTTGCTCATCTTCCTCCTCATGGAGATCATGACCTCCTAAGGGAGAAGATCCTCTTGTGGATGTCAAGCCCTCCTCTTGGAGAAGGATCCCCATCATAGGATCATCAAGGCCTCTCTCCTCATAGGATTGGGATGAACTCTACCATGTATCTTGTTTCCCTTTGGTTGTTCATGTACCTTGTGGATCTTGTGTGTTTGTTGGTCTAGTGGATGTGTGATTGGACTTGTTCTTGAGTGTTCCTCTTGTTTTCTCTCTTGTGTTCATCTTGTTTTTGGGGACTCCCCCTCCAATTCGTGAATGATCACTTAGGGTTCCACCCTACAACAGGAGTGGTCTCCCGAGGGCACCTTCGGAGGAGTCACCAGCACTACCCCGCACGCGGGTTCATCTTCGGCAGCCAAGGGATGCTCGACCACTCCGCGGCCGCAGTGGGCGGCAGAGAAGCTGCCCTTCGTCCGAGCGCGGCTTTGGCAGCTCGGTGGTGCACATCCTCCCCGCATTCCACGGTCACGGCGAGCGGAGAGGGAGCGCTCACTGGGCTCGGGGGTTCCTTCACCTTTTTGCTTCAAGAAGACCTGCGTGGAGGAAAAGCTCAGACACCCTAGTCATGCTGGAGACAAGAAGGGCAAGGGTAGAGTACTTACTCATCCTTGGTGACCCACTTCCTTTTCTTCAGCGCGCCTGGCAGTGCGCCGACGTTGCTCTTCGACCGAGGCTTCCTCTCGCGGCCGGTTCTGGGAAAGGGTCGCGCAGCCTCGACGTCGTCCCCCGCCCCCTCGCGAGGGGGACCTGGGAGTCTGTTGGGAAGCGTTGCATGGAAAACAATTATTTTCTATGCACACACAATGATCTATCCATGGAGATGCATAGTAATGAGGGGGAGAGTGTGTCTACGTACCCTCGTAGACCGCAAGCGGAAGCGTTTCTCAACACGGTTGATGTAGTCGAATTTCCTCGCTCTTCAACCGATCAAGTACCGAATGCACGACACCTCCGTGTTCTGCACACGTTCAGCTAGGTGACGTCCCTCGCCTTCTTCATCCAGCAAGATGTCGAGGTAGTATATGAGTTATGTCAGGACGACGGCTTGGTGGCGGTGATGGTGAAGTGATCCTTGCATGGCTTCGTCTAAGCACTACGAAAATATGACCGGGGAAGTAAATGGTGGAGGCACTACAAAAAAAAGACACATCCGTGACATTTTGGGCCGAACGAATTTTTTTCTGTCATACTTATGACACTTCTATGACGATAATTGCGACAAAACCCGGTATCATCATAGATGTGGTGGGCTCCTACTTCTATGACAAAAAATCATGACAGAAAATGGGCTTTTCGTCCTGGGCAGGCCGGAGACGCAGCTGCATGACATTCTTTGGGCCGTCCCATGACGGAAAAAACCATGGTAGAAGCGAGGGCGAGGAAAATTTCAGGAGTTCTGTGTTACGGTGGGTGGTTTGGGGCTGAAGCGATGCGCTGCTTTCTCGTGACACGACGCTGTGTGTGCGAGGCGTTGGCTCTAACTGAACCCGAGCGAGGCGTTGGGCTCTAACTGAACCCGAGCGATTGTGCAGCAGGCTACGCATTACTGAACCCGAGCGATCGATCAATGGGTGTTAACTAAACCCGATCGAGCGATTCCTTCGCTACAGCTGCTAACTGAAGCCGATCGATGCTGCCTCTCTGGATGAACAGTGAGTGTTGGGGGGGGGGGGTTGATGAACAGTGAGCGGTGGCGTTGCCTCTGGATGAACGGGACCCCTGGTGTGGAGGGCTGGATGAACAGGACGACCCCGTGGAGGGCTGGATGAACAGTAGACGGTGGAGGGGTGCCCGTGGAGGGGTGGTTGAACAGTAGCCAGTGGAGTAGCGCGCGGTGGAGGCTGGATGAACAGGAGCCCGTGGAGGCTGGAGGAGGTCGACGGTAGCCCGTGGAGGCTGGAGGAGGTCGACGGTGGAGATGAACAGTATCCCGTAGAGTCCTGCTTATGGCACGCCACACCCTCCCGATGTACAGGACCCCCGTTCGACCGTAGTGCTCCAACACAAGTCTGTTTCGTCCGTTTTGCGGTACGCCACACCCCTCCCGATCAACAGGACCCTCGTTTCGACCGTAGCACTCCAACACAAGTCTGTTTTGTCTATTTTGCGGTACGTCACACCCCTCCCGATCAACAGGACCCCCGTTTCGACCGTAGGAGGTCCGTTTCCTCCGTTTTGCGGTATGCCACACCCCTCCCGATGAACAAGATCCCGTTTCGAACGTGGACGGTCGAACACAAGGCCGTTTCCTCCATTCTGCGGTATGCCAAGCCTCGTTTCCATCGCCTGTTCCGTCCAAGCCCTCCCAATGAACACAACCACGCATTCCGTTCCGACCCAGCCGGTTGGCTCCCCATGTACATGACAACAGCACTGTTTCTCCGTTCCGACCCAGCCATGTACACGAGCCCTGTCAGACGTGTGCGGTAGCACGTTCGAGACCCCTACCAGATGTATGTACGCGGGTCAGATTTTCTTTCTTGCACCCTGGCCGTTGTATGCACGTGTACATGCTATGTGCACGCCTCTACTACGACACGTGCACGCCTCTACTACGACAAGTGCGCGCCTCTACATCAACCAGTATGTACGTACACGCTTGTGACCAGAATGACAACGCTACGTACGCTTTGACCAGGTGGGTCCCGACTGTCAGACACTTGCTTGCGTGCGAAGATGTAGCTGGTGGGTCCCAGCAGTTAGGGGGTGAATTGTTTTTTTGCCCGGACGCACTTCCTTGCGTGCGAAGGTGTAGCTGGTGGGTCCCAGCAGTCAGGGGGGTGAATCATTTTTTTTCCGGACGCACTTCCTTGCGTGCGAAGATGTAGCTGGTGGGTCCTAGCAGTCAGGGGGGCGAATCGTTTTTTTTTCGAACGCAGTTTCTTGCGTGCAAAGATGTAGCTGGTGGGTCCCAGCAGTTAGGGGGAGAATCATTTTTTCACAAAATATGGTGGCCTGTCCGATGGGTCCCCACTGTCAGGTGGAGGAATAATTATTTTGCGCGTAATAAGGAGGCACTTCCTTGCGGCTGCTATGGACCCAGCTGTCAGCCTCTCCACGTACAGTCCACGTCTGATGGAAGTCATTCCTTGACCATGTTGACCATGCCGCGCCAAGAGCACCACGGCGGTGGACGACGACGAGGCCTAGGAAGGGGACAACGCGGGAGTGGATGCACACGCGGAGAGGAGTACGAGGGTTCACTGGTTCTGCAGCGCTGCCGTCGCCGCAGAATAACAGGGGGTGTGGGTGAGTGGAGGGATGGCCTGGCCAGCGGTGGGAGTAGTAGGGGGCGGTGAAGCCTCCGCGGCAGCACAACCGGCCACGGGAGACAGGAGCAGGCGGCACGACCGGCTCTGCTTTGGGCGGCTGGAGCAAGAAGACCAGAGGTTGAAGAAGCACGACGGCCGTTGGATGGACATCGTACGGTCACTGCAACTAGAATCGTCTATATTGACTAAGTTGACAAAGCCCTTGGTACGTCAACTTAGTAGGCCCACAGGCCAGCGTCCGAAACGGTGCGCCCCAGATGTCAGGGGGAGGAATCATTTTTTGGGCGGATGAAGCTAGAATATCCGAGATTGAAGAAGAAGCACGACATCCGTCGGATGGACATCCAAAGGCCACTGCTGCTAGACCCATGTGTTGACTATAAGTTGACAAAGCCTTGCATACGCGTCAACTCTGTTTTTTATGGGATGCGTCAACTTAGTAATGCCAGAAGTGTGTGGAAGAGAACTTATAGCCCATTTGAGATTTGTAAGAATGTGCAGCCCAGTTTTTAATTCTAATGGAATTTACTACGACCCATTTACAGTTTGTTAAAAGTACCACCCATTTCAACCAACCGTTCAAAACCGAATTCAATATAATTTCCCACATTTTGATGGGATCCGAAATATTTTTATCCCGAAATTTCTAGTCAGATTAAATAGAATTTCAATATAAATTTATATTACGTAAAAATCAAACGAAACATTTGTCGGCGTTTTGGGAACGGGGGTCCCTAGACTTGCCTGCCTGCGGCCTGCAGCGTGGCTCAAGTGGGGGCCCAATGCAGCCCAGCTTCATCAGCTCAAGATCAAGACCCTCGCGAGGGGCCAAGCCTCGCGGGGCGGACGACAGGAAGCTTCCTCAGGAGGAGCCTCCTTAGGCAGGCTCGCGAGGAGGCGGAGAGATCAAGGCAGGGCACCTCCCGAGGGGCCCGTGACGCAAGCCATGACGATCGAAGGCCAGGCGGGCGCCGGCCTGCGTAGTGTCCATGTTTCCCTCTCGGTGCAAAGGGGGCAAGCACAGGCCAAGGCATCAGGCAAAGGTTACCATTTCGGTGCAACAATACCAAGACCAGCAGAACGGCAGGATGGAGGTCATCGTGGAGCCCAAAGGCGTCATCGCTGTGGCCTTTGGCAGCCGAAGACCAACTTTAGTCAGGATAAGTGTACCAAATGTTCCCCTTCAAAATGGCCAATTGTTGGCGCCCTTCCCGCTCATTATTTGCGGAGAGGCCTAGGGCCTCGCTCTATAAATAGGACTAGCCACCACAAGATAGAGGCATCGAGAAACAGATCGCCAGAGAGAGGGAGAAGCGACTAAACTCACCCAAGCAGTTCATCGCACCAGCTCAAGAACAGCCCCTCACGAGGTTGTTCCCCCTTTGTACTGTTTACCATCAGCCCCTGAGGCAATCCACCACACCACACACTGGAGTAGGGTATTACACCACAATGGTGGCCTGAACTAGTATAAATCTCATGTCCCTTGTGTGTTCATCTTTCTTGCTTAGATCTTTGCGGGACTTGAGAGGCGAGCTGGTAGGGGAGAGATTTCCGTGCGCACCCCAGTGTTCGAACCTCAAGGGTCTGCCGGAACCCGAAATCCGACATTTGGCGCGCCAGGTAGGGGAGAGATTTCCATGCGCACCCCAGTGTTCGAACCTCAAGGGTTTGCCGGAACCCGAAATCCAACATTTGGCGCGCCAGGTAGGGGTGCGCCGGAATCTTTCTTCCGCTGGTCATGTTTGATCTTCCGCCGTGACCATGGCTGATGCTCGTCGAGCTTCGTGGCCGAAGCGCCGGGCTGTTTCGCCACCAGCTGCCGCTTCAGACGGCGCCTGCCGGGCGGACGCCCCTCGTTTCTCCGTCACCTGCTGCCAACGCCACCACCGGCCCGACGGGGAACGAGCAGCAGGCCTCGTCCCTGCATCCTTCGGTGCGGCGCGATGGCCGCACCGCCACCCCGTCGCTGACTCCGACCAGTTCATTGTCCCACGCCCGTCGCGCCCCCACGGACGCGCACGCCGTGCTGCTCCTGGCGCGTGAGCTCCTGCACTACCGTCCCGTCGACGACCTCTACGAAGATTGGCTCGCCCGTATCACTGAGATCGTCAGCGCCGCAGGGGGCTCCCCATGTCGTCCCTTTCACTGCCTCGCCCTCCATCCTATGCAGGAGGCGAGGAGCAGGAGGTGCCTCCACCACCTCCTCCCCAAGAAGGCGCCCTGGCTCCAAGGCGCGCGGCCCCAGGATGAGACCCACCGTGTCCGGCGCCTGCGCGACAAGAAAGGAGCTGCCAAGAGATCCCTCGCCCTCAAGAAGGCGCTCGCGTGCTCCCAGCACCGGAGCGCCACGACCGTATCCCTGCACCACCACGTCAAGACCTCGTGACCGCTTCCGTGCAGCGGCGCAGGAACCTCTGTGAGCAAGCCTCACATCAAGAGAGCTCGTGGCTACAAAGAAGCTGCCGCTTTCACCTCCGAGCTGCGTAGCGTCGCGTGGCCCGGCAAGTTCAAGCCGGACCTGCCTCCTCGCTACGACGGCACCGCAGACCCCGCGGAGTTCCTCCAGCTCTACGAGCTGGGCATCGAAGCTGCCAACGGGGACGAGAAGGTTATGGCGAATTGGTTCCCCATGGCGCTCAAGGACGGTGCCCGCACCTGGCTCCTGAACCTGGCTCCTGGCACGATCTCCTCCTGGGACGAGATGCACACCCGCTTCATCGCCAACTTCTGTGGTACTTGGACCGCCCCCACCATGAGTGACTGCGCCAGATCAAGCAACAGCCAGGGGAGACCCTGCAGAAGTACATCCAACGCTTCAACAACGCCCGCCTCAAGATCCCCAGGGTGACTGAGGAGGCCATCATTTCAGCCTTCTCCGATGGCGTGCGTGAGATAAAGATGAAGGAGGAGCTAGTGATCCATGAAGACCTGTGCACATCACTGGAGCTGTTCAACTTGGCGACCAAATGCGCCAGGGCTGAGGAGGGGCGCCTCTCCCTCCTCGAGCTCCCGGCTGCCGACCCGGAGGAAAAGAAGCCCAAGGTCAAGGACGTGGAGTGCAAGGGGGCTGCTGTGCTTGCAGCAGAGCCAGACACCAAGCGAGGCAGGGACCAGCCTGAGTCATCCAAGGGCAGCCGGTACTGCGTGTACCACGACCTCCACACCCACAACACCAATGAATGCCAAGAGCTCAGGGCCGTGCGAGATGGGCGTATCGGCCGACGCCCCGATGGCAACGACCGGGGCTATGGCCGAGGAGGAGGAAGAGGTGGAGGACGATGGGAAGACCATGGACCTCGCCAAGGGTGGCGTGACCGACCTCGCGAGGACCGCTGGCAGGACCAGCCTCGCAAGGGAGGTTGGAGGGATCAGCCTCGTGAGGACCGCCCTCAAGGCAATGCGGGCCTCCCTCCTCTGCCATCACCGCCAAGAAGGAATGAAGACCATCACCAGAACGAGGGGGCTGGGGACTTCCAGGAGCCATGCGCGACCGCTTGCATCCTGGGCGGCGCTCAGGCCGCAGCCTCTCAGCGCATCTTCAAGCAGTTTGCTCGCGAGGTGAATGCAGTCCTCCCCAAGCTTGAGGCCACGCACCCTCTCAGGTGGTCTACGTGCACCATCACGTTCAGCTCAGCGGATCAACTCAAGTGCGCAGCAACGGTCGGAGTCCTCCCGATGCTTTGTTCCCCAGTCATCAGCAATGTGCAAGTCACCAGGACCCTCATCGACGGCGGAGCTGGACTCAACGTCATGTCCGTCGAGACGTTAAACAATCTCCAAGTGCCATACGATCATCTTTAGCCGACCAAGCCTTTCTCAGTGGTCACTGATGGTTCCACTGTTCCGATAGGGCAAGTTCGCATTCCTGTCACCTTTGGGCAGCGCAACAATTACCGCACCGAGCTCATTGACTTCGACGTCGCCCACATCCGCCTACCATACAATGCCATCCTCGGGTACCCAGCTCTGGCCAAGTTCATGGCAGTGACTCACCATGGCTACAATGTCCTCAAGATGCCAGGAAGCGGTGGAATCATCACAGTGCCTTGCGAGGAGAGGGATGCAGTGTGTTCTCTTGAGCGTGCCTTCCAAGCCACGGCAGTCGAAGACCCAGATCACAGGAGCGGGAGACTTCCAGAAGCAGTCCCTTAGAAGAAGAAGGCTTCACCTGGCCCGAACCCTCAGGAGGCAGGCACCTCCAGAGGCGTTGCGTCAGGGCCTGCGCCTGTTCAAGGGAATAGAAGGTTTGATCCAAAGGGAATAGAAGGTTTGATCAAAACGAAGAAACCCAAGAAGAGAAAACAAAGACACCCTCAGAACAACCCAATTCCTGCAAAGAGGGACAAGAGTCATATTACCTGTTTTAAATGTAAGGACGTCGGGCATTATGCCAATCATTGTCTCGAAAGGAAGCAAGGAACTCAAGGAGCAGGCACCATCTCCAAGAAGCCCAAAGACTTATCGAAAGTTATGTGTTTTCATTGCAAGGAAGCAGGACATTGTGCTACTAAATGTCCCGACAAGATGAAAGGTGAGTGGAGTAGTTGGAATTTTGATATTGGAAACAAGAGTAATAGAAAGCAATTCCATTTTCATGAGTTCGATGAGTTGAGTTATGTAATGGGTGCTCAGAGATTGTAATGAATGCATGAATCAATAAAGTTAAGGTGTGATGATTTCATATGTTGAATTTTATGGGTTGTTACTCCATGAACAAAGAGTTTTGACCATTTTCGAGGATATGAGAAAAATATGGTCTATGGAAGAATTTGTGCATTTTAAGGGTGGTAGTACCATGTGAAGAAGACTAGACTAATGGATAAGAAAATATATATTCCACGGACTGTAGTTCGAAGGAATATTTTTTTTTTTGGAGAAACAGAGTACTACTGGATTTAAAGGATGTGTAATATGGAACAAGAGAGTTACTCCAAGGATGAGTTAAAGCTGCAGTAGTGTTGAAGTGGGCCATAACCCATGTGCCCAGGATTTTGATAAGGAACAGATTGTAACCTTGATAAAGGAGTACATTTGGAAGAATCAGTGATCCAATCAAAGATACGCTTACGTAGGAGGTTACGCAAAAACCCGAGAGTGGTGAAGTAACGATAGATGTTTTGTTTGGCTTGCGTAAACCATGGAATTACTCAAACCAGTTCGAGAACAAGAGAAATTCTGCAATACTTGTGAGTATGCCCAAGTGTTAGAATACGTGATTCGATAGTTACGTATGTGGTAATGATTCAAGTACGGGATGGATTGGCCCCCATACCGAAGACTTCTCTCATGAACTATCATATGTTGATGGAAAATCGAGAGCCTTGAAAACCTTAGAAGAGTGTCGACACGATAAGCCATAAAACCATAGAATGGTAGTACGATGGAACCCTTTACAGTGCAACCGCTGCCAATCGTAGGATATACGGTGAAGTTCAACCTGCACTGCTTCCTGCAGGAGAAAACCATAAATTGTAGACCACCATGAGTGTTTCGATAGTTGTCTAGAATGGACATGCACCTATCGACTAAGAAGATCCGGTCTCGGATTTAACCACGACTTTGAAGAACCGACCCAAGGTTTCGAGGAAAACTTTACGCTCCTAATGTAAGAGCGTTAATGAAGGAGTTATTGTAAGATATTTGAAGATGCATACATTGTCAAGACTCCGGAGGAAGTATCTGAGTTTATTGGAACCGTAACCTTGATTTTAAGTGTGGTAGCCCATCCGACCTTTCTCGACTGCAACATTTGCTAGAAGACCCCAACCCTAACCTTTTCTTGTTAGTTTCTTGAATCTCGAGGACGAGATTCATTTTAAGTGTGGTAGGTTTGTAACATCCCAAAATTCTAAATTTTGGAATGTTATAATAAATAAATAACTATGGTTGTTGTCTGATTGTTTGACTGATTGAATGGAATTGAGTGGAAATTGAAACTTTTGAAAGTTGAATGAGAGGGAATGAAATGACTTTCCCAAACTTTCCATTTTGCATTTTTGGATCCCAATTGAACTCAAGTTCATTGCAACACCAAAACCTAGAGTGAAGATGACATGACTTCTTCCATTTTGAAATGAATAGGGTTTTGGAAAAAGAATTGAATTTCATTTGGGAAGTTTTCAAATTCAAAGCTTTATGCAACTCAATGATTTTCATGAGGGAAGATAAAATGACTTCTTCAATTATATGAAATAGGAGTTGGAAGTTATAATGAATCAAGTTGAAAATCATTTGAAGGTGCTTTGGAACCCTCTTTCAAATTTTGAGTTTTGAATTTGAATTTCAAACTTTGGCATGTGGGAAACATTTCAAAAACTATGCCTGATAAATACTTGATCAAAAGTATGAGAGGAGCAAACATGACACTCCAAAAATATCTGAGGAAACAATGCCAAAAGATTTGGATTCAAACCTGAAATTTAATTGAATTTGAAAAAAATGAATTTTTATAAAGTTTGGATTTTGCCTTTGGAAAAATGTTCAAATGATAGGGAATATTCCCCTGATCATTTTGGTATATATATGTCCTATATAAAATATTTATAGATATTGTTTTATTTCTGTTTTTGTTTTATTTAAAAAATAAATTTTAAAAAGAAAACCCCCAGCGCCAGCCAGTCTCTGCCCAGCCAGAAAGCCCCCACCACGGCCCACCAGCGGCCCAACTGCCCAGCCAATGAGCCGAGCCGACCGACCTCCCTCGCTTCGAAACCTTTCTCGGCTCGGTCGACCGACCGAGACCGCGCCTTCTCTCCCCACTGCCAGCGGACCCCACCCCTTCTTCCTTCCCGCCCCACGCCACGCTGTCGCCGCCACGGATCGCCGGATCCCGAGGATCCGGATGCCGATTCCTCCCGATCCCTTCCTTCCCGACGAGGCCCCGCCCTATAAAACCCCTCCCCGCACCCCTGCTTCCTCGCCCCCTCGCTGACCTCCTCTCCCTCCCTTTCGTGCTCATGGAGCAAGCTCCCTCCGCCAAAGTCGCCATTGCCGACGCCCTAGCCCTCCCCGAGCTCCCCGACCCCACCGAACTCCTCACCGCCTTCCTCAGACTCAAGACGGCGACTCCCCCGAGCTCCCCGACGCTCGAAGCCCCCGACGCACTCTCGCCGCCGCCGCCGCCGTCGCCGGACTCCGGTACGTCGCCGGAAACCACCTCTCCCGTCCGATCTCAAACGGACGGCCACGATTAGAACCCCCGAAGGGGTACGTTTTTATTAGAAAACCGGCCGGTTCATTCGGTTTATTAGTTAGGGTTTTTAGTCAATTAGCCGGCCCGTTTTTAGTTTTAACCCGAGGCCCATTTAGACTAAATTACGCACAGGGCACAGTATAGGCCCATTAGGCCTTTTCTTTTAATTTGATTTTCTGTTTTAGCAGAATAGTTTCTGTTTTCAAAAATTCATATCTTTTATTCTGTTCAATATTTTTGAGTGATTCTTTTTTGTTGGATTGCAAATTTTATGTAGCTTCTGAAAAATATATAGTTAGCTATGTTAAAAATAATTAAAATTGCTTTATTTTAGTTTTAGTCAGAATAGTAAATCTGCTATAACTTTAGTTAAAAAAATTATTTTTGCATGATTCTTTTTGTCATCACTTTATTTTGACATTGACAAACCCTAGAAATTAACTTGGGTATTTTAGGATTAATAAATAATTAGTTTTAGACAGAATCCTATTAATCCAAATTAATTAACTAGTTCTGTTTTCCTAATTAATTAATTAGTAAATTAATTTATTTTTAACTTGTGATTAGTTATTCTAGGTTAGTTTCTGTCATTCTAGTAGATGAACTTTTATTTATAATTAATAAAAGTTTTAAATTATTTTTCTTAATAGGAATTGGATTAGGCTTAAAATGAGTTTTATAATAGTTTTTTTTAAATTAATTCTTTTTGCTCCTAGTTGCTTAGTGAATCCTTTTCTGTTTAGTTAACTTAAAACCATGATTAGGTTATGTTAGAAAATTTTTGTTATATAAAAACTATTTTGTTATTTGTTTGAAGTAGGGAAAACTTGAGTGGCCTTTTCTTTGAGTTTTTCTTTTGGATTTGGTTTTGGTTGTTTTGTTGTGTTACTTTTGTTATGTTGTGTTATGTGATCCTATTGCTATGTGCTTATTATAGTTATTATTTGCCTCGGTAGAATTTCCGGAGTGCGAAGATTGCTACTCTGAAACCCTAGTTTTTCAAGATCGTCAACTGTGCAAGTTCACTTTGACCATGCTTTTTCTTACCTATGTTTTATTGCATTTAGTGGCACCTTGGTAACCACCCCTCAAAGAGTGTTATTGAATCCCTGTAGTTGAGTAGTATGCATGAGGTAGGAACCCATCACCACATTACCAAGCCCAGGACGTTATTTCTTTTAATGCTACGCTATAGTAGACGGGGTTTGGTATGAGTGCACGGAGTGGTGTGAGAATGGAGGATTCTACGCCAATGACGACAACTCCATGATGGAATCTGCAAGGACTGCATCTTCAAGACCTCAAGACTTCAAGACTCGAGACAGGATTGCAATACACACTGGGTGAAGGACGGTTGACGGGCAGCCCTGGAGAAACCAGTGGTTGGCGGGATGCATGGAGAAGCGCCATGACATCTCGCGGAAAGCTTCACCCAGGACTCAAAGAGACGGAAGAATACTTCACGCCCGAAAGCTTACGTGCAACCGCAAGTCATTATGGGCTCGCTTGGTTGACCTTAGTTGTGACTCTGGCTGGGACGGTACTAGCAGATGTAGAATGACGGTAGGATTGGATGGGTACCGACAATGGTCGAGGAACTCTTTGGAAGACCATGTTTCGGTCATCTTGTTCTCAAACACTCAAGTGCGAGAACGTAAAGAGAGGGATCGAATCTTGCGGGTAAAGTGTACAAACCTCTGCAGAGGGTTATAACCTAATCGATTAGCCGTGTCCCGATTCACGGACAATTTGAGCATCTGGACTTGGATCTATCTCGGAACTCTCAACACCGGATTGATAACTTAATTGTGGGCAACATATGATGAATTTTGGGCTATGAGACATTGGTTGGCGGAACCATGTCATGATAGAAAACTCCTTAGTACAGACTTCATTCTATTCCTTTGATGTAGGTAAAATAAAATCAGCTTTTACGCAAACAAAACTCAGATACAGAGCCATAAAGCCATATTGCATATAGTATAGTTTTATCATCTGTTTTCTCATATTGTGATCTTCCCGGTACATTCAATGTACTGACCTACACGGCTGCAACTTATGATGTTGCAGATATTTTACTCCCGACGGGTAAGAGTATGCAGACAGGTTACGGTCTACACTCAACCTCGCCGATGGCGTTGATGGGACTCCACACCCGCTTGATTGTTTCACGAGTATTATGAGGTATATATCATTTTACGTTATTTATACATGTGATTGCACTTTGATATATACATTGATGTACTGTGTGTGCCAGCATACTGATCCAGGGATGGCACAGTAACACAGAGGCTTGACCGTCTGAGGTCGGGTCGCTACATGTATCCACGAGATCCCATCTCGGGGCCTGTTCCGGAGCTCCGCCGGACACTACAAGAAATATGTCAACTTGTGACCACCACTATTGGTCACTGAAAGGTCATGGTTTTTCATTTGCAACCTTTTTGTGACCAAAAATAGAAGGTCAAAAGCTGGCGGTCGTAAACTGACTATAGCGACCTTCTCTGTGAGAAGGTCGTAGACGCCATTCTGACCAAAACAGAAAGGTCGTTGAACCCATGACCTTTTGTTTTGGTCACTAGCTGTTCTGTTTAGGCCACGCCGGATCCGACGTGGCAACTCGACGTGGCAAAATTACGACCAATTCAAAAGGTCAAAAATTAGAATCGGCCCGGTCCAATTGGGTGTTTATATGGGCCGAGCCCATTAATTCAGCCAATTTAGTGTGTTTTTTCTGTCAATTTTTGTTAGCTTCATGGGCCAAGCCCAACAGACTTCCATTTTTTTGGCCACAATCTTTTACAGTTCACGTTTTTTGGGCCTCAGCCTTTTCTAGCCCACTTGTTAGTTTTCTTTTGTTTCTTTTCCATTTTAAAGTAGGTCCCAATAGTCAAATGGGAACCAATTACCAGAATTGTTGTTTGGGAACCACACGTCAGTTCTATATTTGTGCAATTAGATAATTTGATTCAAAGAGCCAATAAGGCATAATATTTCATACAACAGCCAAGCAAAGTACATTACAATCATACATAGTACAGATCTGGTATTCAGCTATAAAATACAACTAAACATACACAACACATAACTAGCTCAAGTGAGCTAAAACGCATTGCTGGGTGTGGTTTTTCTTTAGGATTCTTCTTCCTAGAGCTCCTGTGCACCCAACTTATGAAGAATGAAGGCCAACATCTACAAATAATAAATCATGGGAAGTTAGAAACATAATAACGTGACAAGGTCAAGATAGGCACAAGCAGCACATGAAAGGAAGGACATAAATGGTAATCTAATCTTGTTCTCTCTCATTGGATCCAACGAGAAAACGGGATAATTCTGGTTGAACATATGCAAATATCTGAATACTATGCCATGGCAAAAAAATGACTAGTCGTCCACTGCCAATCAATTTCGGCATGGGAAACCTCCCCTACTCATTACACCCAACAACACAGGTCATAAACCAAGCCCAATTACACATACAAGTTACAATAAATCATCATATATAATTTCAGTGCAGAATAATAAACCACCCAATTTCTAACATGTTAAGCTACCACAATATCATTATTACAGAACAAATGGAGTCTACGAGGGCTGGCAAGCAGAGAATGAACAGAGTCAAGACAGAATGTAAACATGCATGCAAATCCAAGACTAGCTACAGCCAAGACATAAATCAATCTTCATTCAGTTGCAAACTACCTTCTAAACATTTGCAACAAGGCATTCAGGAGCAGAGACTTACTTGGAGGGAACATCGTGTTGAGGTTCTAGTAGTTCTGCAGGATGTGCACCACTTGCAGCCACATGTTAGGGTTGTTTTGCAGAACCCGTAGCATCAGATCAGCAGCGCTCCTCTGAAACAAAGCAGCCCATTTCAATCAGCAAAGTTAAAAGCAGTCACATAAACCACATTACTAGTAGCATAACCCCTACACTGCTATAAACCAAACATGTGTGTAGATAAAGGGGTCACTACAGATCAGCTATCAACTCGATATTTATGTACACCATACAGAATATTGTTTCCAGTTAATACAAGTTAATTTAATACTCAGCTCTTTATTTGTGTCCATTTAGTGCAAGTTCATTATCCATGCATATAAACTTTTGCTCCCAGCCAGCACCATGAGTCTTCTCAGCTACCTACCCAACTACAAGTCAGGAGGCCACTACTGTTAAACCAACTCAAGTGAGAGAGCCAGCAAACTAGGTGGGATCTTTCCCTATCACTAAAATTAAAAATTTGAGCACACCAAAAATTGATTGTGTGTCATAAGATGATCCTCAGAGTGCAGCACCATGTTACCATCTCTAAAGCTGATTAGCCAGCAGCAAAAGTTGTGTAACATATGTATAACCATTGCAAACAACCTTAGCAGAATAAGCAGAACAAAATTTGATTTGTAACACTATTCTTTCATGTCAAAAGGACTGCATGAAGACTTTCTTTCACTTGGGGAGACCAAGCTAAGTAGCAGTCCAGAGAGACAATACAAGTACATGCATTAGATAAACGCCACTGTAGAAATTGCAAGATGAGGATTATTACACACGACACTGTAGAAGAAATGAGGGACATTATCTCTTTATAAATGCAAAAGAGCCACATTGATCATGTTGTTTAAAGAAAACATAAACTCTGCATTTTTCGTAATCTAGTACTCCATGCAGTGCTCTAGTACAAAGTTAGCCTTGACAAAATTTTAGTAGAACAAAATGTTCTATGCTGAACAAATAAGTCATAACTCTCATCCTAAGCTCTAACTATAGAAACTATCAATCATTAGAAAAAATAGAAAGCCTACTCTTTCAGACTCGACTGCTTCATCCAGCACTAAGTTCAGCAGTAGGTCATATCTAAGGAGGTTTAGATGAGAAAAAAACACATTACACCTGGGATTTGCTGATTCACCGAGCATATTTACAAGCTGAAAGAAAAGAAAACCCCAGGGTCAAGACAGATAAATCTTTTCTCCCTGGCAATGAGTGGACGACCAAATGATGTCCTCCCCTGATCTGCATATTTAAAAATCATGAGTTTAAACATTACACAAAGGAACACCTGTGTGCATGCTCATGAACGGCAGCAAGAGCACACATCATAAAAAAGTACTCAAGGGAGGTACTCAAGGGAGGGCCTTTTAGATGCTATGACCTTGTATCCGTGGAAGAAGTGAGATCTCACTACAAAGCAAGATCTTCTTCTGGCCCTCAAAGAACCAGAGCCTTGCACGAGATATATCCTTGCTGTGACGTCGCCCTAATATACGAGCACATATAGACAGTTAATATACACAAGACAAAAAAACATATTCTCGATAAAAATGCACAACATTCTGGTACACCTTCGACAAATACTGTTGTAAAATTTGCATCAATACAGCTACACTAGCACATATTAGCAAACTATAGGCAAGTTTGTGGTTTTTAAAAACTAGCACTAGTATAGCTACACAAGCAGTATTTGCATCAGTACAGAAATAAAAGAGTTTTAAGAATGCATGCGATAAAAAGCCCATGCATCAGGCTAAAACATGATGAATTACCATGATCCAGGTTTAACTTCTATTTCCCAGCCCACCTGTTTCCTCACCGTAGTTGTTTCCTCACTGTAGTAACAGGTATCCTAGCACATATATCTAGACTAGATAAACTCACACAGAGGCATTTGTTTTGCTGACTAGAATGACAACAGCCAACAACTCACCAACTAAATCAGACAAAGGCCAGCTAACAAGTTGCTTTAGTAACGTTCGCAGCATTCTCTACGAATCTCTCGACACCAAACACTGCAACGGTGGCAGAGCCTAACGCAAAACAAATAGGGAGCCCTCTAGTTGATCTGACGATGTATCTATCATAACACTGGGAAGGGACAGAAGAAAAACGATGTATCTATCATAACAACGGTGCGAATCGAATCAACCTTGGCGGCCGCCGGTGATCTTGACCTGGACGCCCTTGTCGACGAACTTGGCCAGGTTGAGCATCGTCTCCTTGCGCCCCGCTTGAGCAAAAAAACAGACAGGAAAGCATCAACGACACACTCGCACCAGCATGAATTGAATCATCAAACCAGCCTGCAGCACCAGCTTACCATCTCACCAGCCAAATCCTCCTTCGCCGACCTGCAGCTCCATCATGAACTGGGAGACCATGAGCGGCTCCTCCCCCTCCCTGAGCTGCACGATCTTGGGGTCCAGCATGAGCCCGCACGGAAGCACGGCAGCTCCACTGTCCAGCCCCGGGCCCGGAACTCGTCGCTGGCGAGCACGATGGAGTGCAGGCACTTGGCCCTGTGCTCCTCATCCAGCGGGTCCCGCAGGGACGCGCTCCCACGGGTGTACAAGTCGGCGAAGACGTGGGCCCCGGCGGTGGCGGCCTCGCCAGCGACCTTGCGGAGCGACCCGCCGGAGTGGGAGGAGTTGAGGCGGCCGAGGTCGAGCCCGGAGACGATCCCCGACGGCGCCGCCTCGAGGGCTTCCCGGTGCGCGCGCACAGAGGGCCGCGCCGGCACGCCCCGCCCGCCCGCCGCTTGAGGGCTCGGGAGTCGTCGGAGGCAGAGCAGCGCCGGAGTTGGAGCCGACTGAAACCCTAGCCGCCACGGGGTAGGGTTTCGGGCTCCCCCTGTCATGGCCGCTGGGTAGGGGTTCGACCTGAGCTGCTGCTAGGTTGGATCTGCCGCGCGCCGGCGGTGGGGGAGAGGACTGGCGGTCGCTGGTGGGGCTGGTGGAGCGGAGGTCGCGCCGGCCGATGGGATCGGGGGAGAGGTTGGGGTCGCGGGAGGGAGGGGTTGGGGTCGGTGGTCGCGGGACTGCGGAGGGAGGGAGAAAGAAAGGAGGCGGGTGGTGGATGGAAAATGTCCACGAGGACTAGGGTTTTGGCTTAGGTGGGCTTGGGGTGAGGACTGCCGTTGGATCCGCGAGCATCCGACGGTGGTCGATCCATGATCCGCTTGAAACGCCCCCAGACCAATCAAAATGCAGCACATGGGTACGATGTCATGACCATCTAAATTGGTCGTAGTTGACTAAAAAAATTGGTGATGGTTGATTAAAAATTCATTTTCCATTTTTCGAGTGTCCAAAATGAGTCTTTTTTGTAAAGGACCTACCAAATATTTGTTGCAAATTAGTATCAAATCATTTTTCTACAATACTAGACCATATTTAATGTACAAATAACCAAATGATTGGGTGTCAAAACTTTTGATCCACCTCTCGTGAAAAAGATAAATTCTTGTCGATTCAGCTGGAAGTGGGTCAAATTTGAACTGTAGCTGCCTCATAGCTTGCTCTTTATTTTTTCTGAAAATCATTTCTAGGTACATAAGTATCTATTTAATCAGAGAAACACCAAAAAAATTCCAAGATTCAACCACTAGCTAGGAACGGTCATTCCCGCCGTTTTGACCGCATTTTGAAACGGGCATAAAAAATTAAAAAAAATCAAAAAATTGGAAAACCTTTGCATTCTGTCATTATATGTGACCGAGTTATCAAGAAAAATAATAAACTTGTAATACGGCAATTATTTTAAAAAAGTGTTCTCAGAAATGAGCTATCATCTCTGAAGATTCATGGCTTTCAAGCCAAATGATCAATCTTATGCCCATATTCATGGCATAGTTTGTTCAAATGACCTCATATCATGCACAAGGGTGCATATTGGAATGGCAAACAATGTTGCCTAAGGAATTTTTCATTTTCTTTGGACGAAAAATTCATTTTCCATTTTCCAAGTGCCTGAAATGAGTTTTTTTGTGAAGGACCTACCATATATTTGTTGCAAAATTGGACCAAATCAATTTTATAAAATACTAGGCCATATTTAATGCACAATTGACAAAATGGTTGGGTGTCAAAAGTTTTGATCCACCTCTGGTGAAAAAGACAAATTTCCGCCAATTCAGTAGGAAGCAAGTCAAATTTGAACTGCAGCTGCCTTATAGTTTGCTCTTTATTTTTTCCAAAAATCATTTATATTTACATAAGTATCTATTTAATCAGAGAAACACCAAAAAAATTCCAAAATTCGACCACTAGCTAGGAACAGTCAAGCCCGCCATTTTGACCGCATTTTGAAACGGGCATAAAAAATTCAAAAAAAAATCAAAAAATTGGAAAACCTTCGCATTTTGTCATTATATGTTACCAAGTTTCCAGGAAAAATAATAAACTTGTAATACGGCAATTGTTTTAAAAAAGTGTTCTCAGAAATGAGCTATCATGCGTGAAAATTCATGGCTTTCAAGCCAAATGATCAATCTTATGGCCACACTCATGGCATAGTTTGTTCAAATGATCTCATATTGTGCAGAAGGGTGCATATTGGAATGGCAAACAATGTTGCCTAAGGAAGTTTTCATTTTCTTTGGACGAAAAAACCATTTTCCATTTTCTGAGTGCCTGAAATGAGTTTTTTTTTGTGAAGGACCTACCATATATTTGTTGCAAAATTGGACCTAATCAATTTTATAAAATACTAGGCCATATTTAATGCACAATTTACAAAATGGTTGGGTGTCAAAAGTTTTGATCCACCACTGGTGAAAAAGACAAATTCCCGTCGATTCAGCTGGAAGCGGGTCAAATTTGAACTGCAGCTGCCTCATAGTTTGCTCTTTATTTTTTCCAAAAATCATTTTAGGTAAATAAGTATCTATTTAATCAGAAATACATGGTTTGATGGCAATACATCGAGGTTTGGACGGTTGCCGAGGGCCCCAACTCTAGAGCGTGAAGCTCAAGATGTTCGCCGTGGTGGTCACCAGCGTGACCGTAGTATGCCACATGTGTTTTGGGCGGCCTAGGCATGTCTAGTGGGTTGGGCACTCCCCAGGTTGGTGCTAGGAAGAAAATCACAACATAAGATTCTCACGAGGAGACCGATCGATGCTCAAACATGAATAAGCAGCCAAGTGTTTGATTTGCGGTACGGGAAATGCACATGGCTAATGGGCGTGAGTTTTGGCTAAGGATGATCAGTTACTAAGAAGACCGTCTTCACAAATTTTCACCTCAAAAGGAGGAGCCTAGGTGGTACTTGCTTTACAAAGTACCACACTGGACATAAATACGAATGTTGAAGCTGGGCTCAAAATAATGAATGGATTGAGCTGGCATTTGGTGGAGGATGGTTATTTGGGCATAGGAAAGCACTAGAAAATGGATACCATTTGGACATGCCAAAGTGGTACTTCCTTCACAAAGTGCTTTGCTGAACAGAATAGGAAAATGAATATTTTCGAATTATTTTTGAACTAGGCAAGGAATGTTTTTGACATATTTGATGAAGATATGTCCAAAACATTTATGAGAATTTTTTGGGAATTTTTGAATAACAGAAATATAGGTTGCTTCACAACCTAGGGCAAAAACTGCCACATGGACATGACACATAGGCAAAAATGATGAGATGGCGCCTAGTCATCACAACCCACCACGATCTACAAGGCTATGACCATCTATATTGGTCATTAACAACTAGAAATAAGGCAGCGGACTAGCAATCGCTTTGCTTTGTGACCATTTTGTGTAAGGAAATTACGACCTTTCTGACCAAAATGGTCGCAGTGGTTTAGGGTTTGGAGCCCCCCGAACAGCTTTTGACCAATTGGTCTGAAATGGTCATAGACCTATGACCAATTCTTCTAGGGCCACTGACAGAAGGTCACTAGTTGACATATTTCTTGTAGTGGGAGGGGGCATCCACCACGGAGGGCTTCTACATCAACACCATAGCCCCTCCGATGAAGTGTGAGTAGTTTACTTTAGACCTTCGGGTCCATAGCTAGTAGCTAGATGGCTTCTTCTCTCTTTTTGGATCTCAATACAATGTTCTCCCCCTCTCTTGTGGAGATCTATTCGATGTAATCTTCTTTTTGCGGTGTGTTTGTTGAGACTAATGAATTGTGGGTTTATGATCCAGTATTATCTATGGAAATTCTTCTCTGAATTCTTTTATGTATGATTGAGTTATCTTTGCAAGTCTCTTCGAATTATCCTTTTTGGTTTGGCCAACTAGATTGGTAGTTCTTGAAATGGGAGAAGTGCTTAGCTTTGGGTTCAATCTTGCGGTGTCCTTACCCAAAGGATGTAAAGGGTTGCAAGGCACGTATTGTATTGTTACCATCGAGGATAACAAGATGGGGTTTTTATCATATTGCATGAATTTATCCCTCTACATCATGTCATCTTGCTTAAGGCGTTACTCAGTTTTTAATTTAATACTCTAGATGCATGCTGGATAGCGGTCGATGAGTGGAGTAATAGTAGTAGATGCAGAACCGTTTCGATCTACTTGTTTCGGACGTGATGCCTATATGCATGATCATTACCTAGATATGCTCATAACTATGCTCAATTCTGTCAATTGCTCAACAGTAATTTGTTCACCCACCGTAGAATATCTATGCTCTTGAGAGAAGCCACTAGTGAAACCTATGGCCCCCGGGTCTATTCTCATCATATCAATCTCTGTCGCTTTATTTACTTGCTTTGTTTTTACTTTGCCTTTTACTTTTTACTTTTCATCAATCTATCAAAAATACCAAAAATATTATTTATCATCTCTATCAGATCTCACTCTCGTAAGTGACCGTGAAGGGATTGACAACCCCTAATCGCGTTGGTTGCGAGTAGCTATGGTTTTGTGTAGGTACGAGGGACTTGTGCCTGGTCTCCTACTGGATTGATACCTTGGTTCTCAAAATCTGAGGTAAATACTTACGCTACTTTGCTGCATCATCCTCTCCTCTTCGGGGAAATCCAACACAGTTCTCAAGAGGTAGCAAGAAGAATTGCTGGCGCCGTTGCCGGGGAGGCTCACGCAAGCAAGTCAACCATACCAAGTACCCATCGCAATCCCTATCTCTTGCATTACATTATTTGCCATTTGCCTCTCATTTTCCTCTCCCCCATTTCACCCTTGCCGTTTTATTTGCCCTCTCTTTCCCAATATCTTCCTCTCTTTACCGTTTGCCTTTTTCCTGTTGCCTTTCTGTTTGATTGTGTGTTGGATTACTTGTTGCCATGGCGCAAGATAATACCAAATTGTGTGATTTCTCGAATACCAATAATAATGATTTCCTTAGTACTCCGATTGCTCCTCTTAATAATGATGAGTCTTGTGAAATCAATACCGCTTTGTTGAATCTTGTTACGAAAGATCAGTTTGCCGGCCTTCCTAGTGAAGATGCCGCTACTCATCTAAACAATTTTTTTGATTTGTGTGATATTCAAAAGAAGAAAGATACGGATAACAATATTGTCAAATTGAAGTTATTTCCGTTTTCACTTAGAGATCGTGCTAAAGTTTGGTTTTCGTCTTTGCCTAAAAATAGTATTTTCCTCCCGCGAAGATTATCACTCTTAGGAACGATATCATGAATTTTAAACAACTTGATCATGAGCATGTTGCCCAATCTTGGGAAATAATGAAATTGATGTTTCGCAATTGCCCTACTCATGGTTTGAATTTATGGATGATAATACAAAAATTTTATGCCGGATTGAATTTTGCTTCTAGAAATCTTTTAGATTCGACCGTGGGAGGCACGTTTATGGAAATTACATTAGGAGATGCTACCAAATTGCTTGATAATATTATGGCTAATTATTCTCAATGGCACACCGAAGGATCTTATAGTAAAAAAGTGCATGCTATAGAAGAAATCAATGTTTTGAGTGAAAAGATGGATGAACTTATGAAGATGTTTGCTCCTAAAAATACTCCTCTTGATCCCAATGATATGCCTTTATCTATTTTGCTTGAGAATAATATTGAATCTATGGATGTGAATTTTGTTGGTAGGAATAGTTTTGGAAACAACGCGTATAGAGGGAATTTTAATCCTAGGCCTTATCCTAGTAATCCTTCTAATAATTATGGAAATTCCTACAACAACTCTTATGGAAATTTTAATAAGATGCCCTCTGAATTTGGGAGTAGTGTTAAAGAGTTTATGAATTCACAAAAGAATTTTAATGCTTTACTTGAAGAGAAATTGCTCAAAGTTGATGATTTGGCTAGGAACGTTGATAGAATTTCTCTTGAAATTGATTCTTTAAATCTTAGATCTATTCCTCCTAAGCATGATATCAATGAGTCTCTAAAATCCATGAGAATTTCCATTGATGAGTGCAAAGAAAGAACCGCTAGGATGTGTGCTTCCAAAGATGCCTTTATTAAAGCGTGTTCTTCCAATTCCTATGAAAATAAAGATGAAGATCTAAAAGTTATTGATGTGTCCCACATTAAATCTTTGTTTTGCAATATGAATCTTGATGAAACTGAATATGATCTTCCTTTACCTAGAAGGCGTTCTAAGAATTCGGAGTTTCTAGATCTTGTAGATGAAATTGATGAAAGTGGGATTGAAATAAATAAAAACCGAGATGTTGCTAAACCCACTATTTTGGATCTCAAGGAATTTAATTATGAAAATTGCTCTTTGATTGGTTATATTTCCTTGTTGCAATCCGTGCTAGATTCTCCTCATGCTTATAGTCAAAATAAGGCCTTTACCGAACACATTGTTGATGCCTTGATGCAATCTTATGAAGAAAAACTTGAGTTCAAAGTTTCTATCCCTAGAAAACTCTATGATGAGTGGGAACCTACTATTAAAATTAAAATTAAAGATTATGAGTTTCATGCTTTGTGTGATTTGGGTGCTAGTGTCTCTACTATTCCCAAAGCTTTGTGTGATTTGCTAGATTTCCATGACTTTGATGATTGCTCTCTAAACTTGCATCTTGCGGATTCCACTATTAAAAAACCTATGGGAAGAATTAATGATGTTCTTATTGTTGCAAATAGGAATTATGTGCCCGTAGGTTTTATCGTTCTTGAATAGATTGCAATCCTTCATGTCCTATTATTCTTGGTAGACCCTTCCTTAGAACGATTGGAGCAATTATTGATATGAAGGAAGGGAATATTAGATTCCAATTTCCCTTAAAGAAGGGCATGGAACACTTCCCTAGAAAGAAATAAAATTACCATATGAATCTATCATGAGAGCCACTTATGGATTGCCTACCAAAGATGGCAATACCTAGATCTATCCTTGCTTTTATGCCTAGCTAGGGCGTTAAACGATAGCGCTTGTTGGGAGGCAACCCAATTTTATTTTGTGTTTTTTTGTTTTTGCTTATGTTTAGGAATAAATAATCCATCTAGCCTCTGTTTGGATGTGCTTTTTTCTTTTAATTAGTGTTTGTGCCAAGTAGAACCTATAGGATAACCTACGATGATAGTTGATTTGATTCTGCTGAAAAACAAAAACTTTGCGCGCACGAATATAATTTTTTTAAATCACACGAACGTGATTTTGCGTTGATTATTTTTTCTGATGTTCAATAAACAAATTTTCCAGGACTTCCTATTTTGGTAGAATTTGTAGAGTTCCAGAAGTTTGCATTAGTTACAGATTGCTACAGACTGTTCTGTTTTTGACAGATTCTGTTTTACGTGTGTTGTTTGCTTATTTTGATGAATCTATGGCTAGTCAAATAGTTTATAATCCATAGAGAAGTTGGAATACAGTAGGTTTAACACCAATATAAATAAAGAATGAGTTCATTACAGTACCTTGAAGTAGTCTTTTGTTTTCTTTCTCTAACGGAGCTCACGAGATTTCTGTTGAGTTTTGTGTTGTGAAGTTTTCAAGTTTTGGGTGAATTCTTTTGATGGATTATGGAACAAGGAGTGGCAAGAGCCTAAGCTTGGGGATGCCCATGTCACCCCAAGATAATCCAAGGACACCAAAAGTCAAAGCTTGGGGATGCCCGGAAGGCATCCCCTCTTTAAATCCACTTCCATCGGTAATTTACTTGGAGCTATATTTTTATTCACCACATGATATGTGTTTTGCTTGGAGCGTCTTGTATTATTTGTGTATTTTCTTGTTATTCTACCACAATCATCCTTGCTGTACACACCTTTTGAGAGAGCCATACATGAATTGGAATTTGTTAGAATACTCTATGTGCTTCACTTATATCTTTTGAGATTGATTGTTTTGCTCATAATACTTCACTTATATCTTTTGAGCGTGATAATTTTTGCTCTAGTGCTTCACTTAGATCTTTGAGAGCACGGTGGTGGATTTGTTTTAAAGAAACTATTGATCTCTCATGCTTCACTTAGATTTTTTTGAGAGTCGTTAATAGCATGGTAATTTGCTTAATATTAATATACTTGGTATTCAAGATATGTGAAACTTTCTTTTGAGTGAATTGAATACTAAGATAAGTTTGATGCTTGATAATTGTTTTGAGATATGGAGGTGATAATATCAAAGTCGTGCTAGTTGGGCGATTATGAATTTGAGAAATACTTGTGTTGAAGTTTGCAAGTCACGTAGCATGCACGTATGGTTAAAGTTGTGTAACAAATTTGAAACATGAAGTGTACCTGGCTTGTGCATCATTATGAGTGGCGGTCGGGGACAAGCGATGGTCTGTTCCTACCAATCTATCCCCCTAGGAGCATGCACGTAGTACTTGATTTTTGATGACTTCAAAATTTTTGCAATAAGTATATGAGTTCTTTTGACTAATGTTGAGTCCATGGATTATACGCACTCTCACCTTTCCGCCTTTGCTAGCCTCTTGACTGCCGTGCATTGCCCTTTCTCACCTTGAGAGTTGGTGCAAACTTCACGGTTCATCCAAACGCCGTGATACGATACGCTCTATCACACATAAACCTCCTTATATCTTCCTCAAAACAGCCACCATACCTACCTATTATGGCATTTCCATAGCCATTCCGAGATATATTGCCATGCAACTTCCACCATCATCATCATGACAGGCATTACTTTTGTCATATTGCCATTGCATGATCATGTAGTTGACATCGTATTTGTGGCAAGGCCACCATGCATTATTGTCCATACATGTCACTCATTGCACCATCCCGGTACACTGCCGGAGGCATTCATATAGAGTCATATCTTGTTCTAAGTTTCGAGTTGTAATCTTTATGTTGTAACCAATAGAAGTGTGATGATCATCATTATTAGAGCATTGCCCAAAAGAAAAAAAATAAAAAAAAAAGAAAGTCCAAAAGAAAAAAAAGGAAAGGCCCAAAAAAAAGAAAAAGAAAGAAAAGAAAAAAGGGCAATGCTACTATCTCTTTTTCCACACTTGTGCTTCAAAGTAGCACCTTGTCCTTCATGTAGTGAGTCTCATATATTGTGCTTCAAAGTAGCACCTTGTCCTTCATGTAGTGAGTCTCATATATTGTGCTTCAAAGTAGCACCTTGCTCTTCATGTAGTGAGTTTCATAAGTTATCTTTTTATACTAGTGGGAATCTTTCATTATAGAACTTGGCTTGTATATTCCTACAATGGGCTTCCTCAAATGCCCTAGGTCTTCATGAGCAAGCGAGTTGGATGCACACCCACTAGTTTTCTTTTGTTGAGCATTCATAGCTCTAGTGCATCCGTTGCATGGCAATCCCTACTCCTCATGTTGACATCAATTGATGGGCATCTCCATAGCCCGTTGATTAGCCTCGTCAATGTGAGAGTTTCTCCTTTGTCTTCTCCACACAATCCCCATCATCATATTCTATTACACCCATAGTGCTATATCCATGGCTCACGCTCATGTACTGCGTAAAGGTTGAAAAAGTTTGAGATTATTTAAGTATGAAACAATTTCTTGGCTTGTCATCGGGGTATAGAAGTTGGGAACATCTTTGTGTGACGAAAATGAAGCATAGCCTAACTATATGATTTTGTAGGGATGAACTTTCTTTTGCCATGTTATTTTGAGAAGACATGATTGCTTTGATTAGTATGCTTGAAGTATTATTATTTTTGTGTCAATATGAACTTTTGTCTTGAATCTTTCGGATCTGAATATTCATATCACAATTAAGAACATTTACATTGAAATTATGGCCAAGTATCACTCCGCATCAAAAATTCTTTTTTTTATCATTTACCTACTCGAGGACGAGCAGGAATTAAGCTTGGGATGCACGATACGTCTCCAAAGTATCTATAATTTCTGATTGCTCCATGCTACTTTATCTACTGTTTTGGACTATATTGGGCTTTATTTTTCACTTATATATTATTTTTGGGACTAACCTATTAACCGGAGGCCCAGCCCAGAATTGCTGTTTTTTTTGCCTATTTCAGTGTTTCAAAGAAACGAAATATCAAACGGATTCCAAACGGAATGAAACCTTTGGGAACGTGATTTTCTCACCGAACGTGATCCAGGAGACTTGGACCCTACTCCAAGAAGTGCCAGAGGCGGTCACGAGGGTGGAGGGCGCGCCCCCTGGGCGCGCCCCCCTACCTCGTGGGCCCCCTTTTGCTCCACCGACGTACTCCTTCCTCCTATACATACCTACGTATCCCCGAACGATGAGAATATGAGCCAAAAACCTAATTCCACCGCCGCAACCTTCTGTATCCACAAGATCCCATCTTGGGGCCTGTTCCGGAGCTCCGCCGGAGGGGGCATCCACCACGGAGGGCTTCTACATCAACACCATAGCCCCTCCGATGAAGTGTGAGTAGTTTACTTCAGACCTTCGGGTCCATAGCTAGTAGCTAGATGGCTTCTTCTCTCTTTCTGGATCTCAATACAATGTTCTCCCCCTCTCTTGTGGAGATCTATTCGATGTAATCTTCTTTCTGCGGTGTGTTTGTTGAGACGATGAATTGTGGGTTTATGATCCAGTATTATCTATGGAAAATATTTGATTCTTCTCTGAATTTTTTATGTATGATTGAGTTATCTTTGCAAGTCTCTTCGAATTATCCATTTTGGTTTGGCCAACTAGATTGGCAGTTCTTGCAATGGGAGAAGTGCTTAGCTTTGGGTTCAATCTTGCGGTGTCCTTACCCAAAGGATGTAAAGGGTTGCAAGGCACGTATTGTATTGTTGCCATCGAGGATAACAAGATGGGGTTTTTATCATATTGCATGAATTTATCCCTCTACATCATGTCATCTTGCTTAAGGCGTTACTGCTTTTTAACTTAATACTCTAGATGCATGCTGGATAGCGGTCGATGAGTGGAGTAATAGTAGTAGATGCAGAATCGTTTCGATCTACTTGTTTCGGACGTGATGCCTATATGCATGATCATTACCTAGATATGCTCATAACTATGCTCAATTCTGTCAATTGCTCAACAGTAATTTGTTCACCAACCGTAGAATATCTATGCTCTTGAGAGAAGCCACTAGTGAAACCTATGGCCCCCGGGTCTATTCTCATCATATCAATCTCTATCGCTTTATTTACTTGCTTTGTTTTTACTTTGCCTTTTACTTTTTACTTTGCATCAATCTATCAAAAATACCAAAAATATTATTTATCATCTCTATCAGATCTCACTCTCGTAAGTGACCGTGAAGGGATTGACAACCCCTAAGCGTTGGTTGCGAGTAGCTATCGTTTTGTGTAGGTACGAGGGACTTGTGCGTGGTCTGCTACTAGATTGATACCTTGGTTCTCAAAAACTAAGGGAAATACTTACGCTACTTTGCTGCATCATCCTCTCCTCTTCGGGGAAATCCAACGCAGTGCTCAAGAGGTAGCAGGCATCACGCGGCCCTGGCGGAGATGAAGATGGCCCTCGAAGATCCACCAGTGCCCCCGAAGCCTCCCGAGGCTCCAGGTCCCGGGAACTCGTGAGGGTCGGCTTCCTCGCCGCGCATCGTCCACTACTTCAGCAGCACTTCATCCCCAACGGTATCAGGTGACATCTTTTCAAGTTCTATCTTCAGCTGGGAGCGCCCGCAGGGCTGCATCTTTCCCAGGTCGCGTGGGTCCGTCCCTGCGGCATGTATCCGTTTTGCTTAATGCTTTTTACCTACCTTGTCGGGGGCGCCCCTCGGGCTGCATTATCCCCAAGCTGCTCGGGCCGGACCCAGTGGCATTTACTTTTCCCACATCTATCTAAATGGATTTGCTCCTCTGAGATTAACCTGGTCCCCATGATTATCATCTGCTGCTTGTTGCGGACCTCTCCGCGCGCATGCAAAGCGTTTGCACGTTAAAAGAGGGGCACCTGAGCATCACGACTCATGGGCTCTTACTGGCTCTCCAGCCCTCACCCCCTGGCCTTGACCCACGGCATCGCGACCTGTCATACCAGCGGCGGCTGAGCTCGCTCGAGGGCCGGGACCTGAGGACGTAGAGCATTTGCATTCTAACCACCCTGCAGGAACACACCATTGATAAAGGCCCAGAGCCAGGCGCAACCCTCCTCGAGGTAGGGCCTCGTGAGTCCCGCGCTGGCTCACGGGTGCCCAGATACACCTCTCCTAGCCCTACCGTGCCGGCCACGTGTCGTATGGGGCTGTACACGCCAGGGCTCCTCCCGGAGGGGAGCCCCCCTCCCACGTACCAGTGGAAGCACCATGCTCCGCGCTGGCTGACGACACTGTCGAGGAGCGGCTATGCCCGTACACATACGGAAGCGCTATGCTCCGCGCTGGTGATAAACAACTGAGGGCGGCCCACGGCCGTACCAACCTCAGGGAGCCCAGAGCTCAGTGTCTGGCGCCGTCGCAACGCCTCCCCTCGGGAGCGCCGCACGAGGGGGCTAGACACGGGGGCTGCACCCGGGCCATGCTCGAGCGCACGCCACCCAGCCAGGTCCCTCGGACCTGGTCGTCGCGCGCCCCTCCCCGAGTGGAGCCAAGGTACGAAAGCTTGTTTGCACGTCAAGGGGGACTCCCGAGCATCGCGACTCAGGAGCCTAACTGGTAACGTAGCCCCTCACTCCTTAGTCCCGTCCTGGTTTCCGGTCGGGGCTAACGGCGGCTAAGGTATGCGCGGGGCTGGGCCCTGCCGACGTAGAACGACAGATCCACTCCTATGCCTCCCTTCCCTACTTGTTGTTTGCGCGTCAAGGGGGACTCCTGAGCATCGCGACTCAAGAGCCGAACTTGCCACATAGCCCCTCACTCCTTAGTCCCGTCCTGGTTTCCGGTCGGGGCTAACGCCAGGCCCTACCGACGTAGAACACGGGAAAATGGGAGGGAGAATACAAATTCTAAGGAATTCAAAAGCAAATATTACAAGCCATAGAGTGTCTCACAACACCAAACACAAGTTTAACCGCCTCCACGAGGCACGGTGCATGTTGCAGGAATTGAAAACAGGATAGAAGCCGCAAAGGGGTCACTTTCCAGTGGCGCCGCCGCTTGTGGTGGGGCCACGCTGGGCAGCTCCGCCTCCTGAAGCCGCGGAACTGGCGGCGTCGCGTCTGGGCCAGATGCTGAAGGCAGGGAACCTCCCCAGCAAAGCCTCGGCTCGGCCCTTCACAGCCTCAGTAGCAGCAGCAGCAAGGTCGCCGCTCACGGGTTCCATCAGGCTGTCAAGGTCGACGTTGGGGTCGCGAAGGTAGATGTGGCTGAGGACGCGCGTCAGCGCTGCAGACGACAGGGCACGCGCCTCGGCCTCGGCCGTAGGGCCAAGGCCGTCCGCGGCTTCTTCAAGCGCACAGACCAGGGAGGGAAGAAGCTCAAGAGGGCCTAATCCCGCAACACCTCAGCTGCCGCCGCGCAGGCCCGGCACCTCCCCGCGAACTACTCCAAGCCTACGAGATAAGTCACATGGAAACTGATTCGACTCAGCGCTAAACCCTTGCCTAGTGCAGCTCTGTCACGGCAACATTGTGTCACACCCTGATTTTCATGGCACAACACTTAAGATGATAAATCATGATAAAGTGTGGTTTGACAAAAACTTTTGCATTATTTGACTTTTTATTTGAGTTGGTTTTCTCTCTCTGTGTTTTCAAGTGCTCTTAAAAGTCAACATAGCTTCACCTTCTATACTTCCTTTCCTTGATCCAAAACTTTTGCCCAATGATCATAGCATGTGTATAGTAAAATATAGAATTTTCTTACAAAAATAATTTGGCCAAAAAGTATTTTCTAAATTTAGTTTTCCAAAAATCACTGAATTGAGGTTTGCACTGCAAGTACTTGGTTTGGGTTATGAAAAATCTTTCAAAGAGTATGTTTGATTCCTATTAGGTATAGGACTCCCAAAAACCACAAAAGTATAATTTTCAAAGTCATTTTCCTATTTTATTTAAAGGCTTTTTCTTTAGGCCAGAAACTGTCATTAATAGGTAAAAATTATTGTAATACTTTAAAAATATTTGTGAAAATTTAGGGAAACTCAGTGGACATATATTGTCCATATATAAGTTTCAACACATGGTCATGTTCAAAATATTGGTCAAACCCCTCAAAAACCATTTCTGGATGTTTCAAGCTTTTGAAATATTTACAAAGTAAATATTCTTTAAAAATTCCAAGAAAATTCTAGCATGTCACATATGAAATATTAGATGATCTTGCCAAGTCTCATGTCTTGGAGAACAACATAACATTACCAAATCTCTTCAAAACCATTTCTGTCCATTTTGAAGTTTGAGCAACTCTACATTGCCAAACATTTCCAAATGTTCTCAAACTTGGTTCACATGCTCCAATGGTCTAATCATGCATCTAGACCAAATGGCACAAGTTGGAGAAAAGGATATCTTGATCAAAGTGCCTCAAAACCCTCTCTGTCCAGAATCAAATTTGAACAACTTTACATTGTCAACTTTCTTATTTTGCTCTCAACTTTGGTGAGCATGTTCACATGACCAAATGAGGCCACTTATCCCAGTGGTTCATCAAGTGGAAGTGATTTGCTCAACTAGATCTACACAAGTTCATTTCTGTTAATTTCTAGGGTTTACAAAAGTTGCATTGGCAACTTTGCCCAAATAATCTCCAAATTGGTGGAAGGCCCTAATTATATGTTTCATTTCACCCTGTGGAGTCTCATGGCAGTTGGAAATCATCTGCTGGCCCAAACCATTATCAAACACCTTCTGCCACTTTTCAAAAATCACCATTTTGACCACTAACACTATTCTCCTTGAGCTCAACTTTTTACCACAGCCCCTCAGAGTCCCCTTGCACCTCCAGTAACTCTTCCCTGGCCTCAACTCAATGATTGAAGGGTGAAACATCCCCATTTACCCTTCTGGACAGCAGCATTCTTCTCCTTTCTCACCTCCCTCATCACTCCAGTGGCCACCCAGGGCATCCAATGCCCCTCCCCCATTCTTTACGCCTCCCTAGAGCTACCAGACATGCTTGGCCGTGCCCACTTTGCCAAAAAAATGGCATGCCGGCCATTTGCACGCTCTGGAGCGCGCTACAGTGCACTCCCGCACTGTAGCCGCCCCCTGCCAAGCACCTCCGGCCACCTTGCCTCTCCCCCTCACGCCAGCCGATGCTCCTCGATGTCCGCAGCACGCCACACCTCTGTCCCCCTCCTCCTTCTCCCTCCTCTCGCCCCAGCTCGCACGCGCACCGGCCACCAGAGCGCACCAGTGAGCGCGCTCACACGCGCGGTGCCCTGACCCCCTACTTTCCCTCTCTTCTCTCTCCTCGCCCTAGACCAACCCCACGAGCACCCCAGACACGCCCACGCGCGCCCCCGTGACCCATGGCAACGGCAGCGACCTCGGCAGCGCATGGGTCCACGGCAAGCCCTGGCCCGGCTATATAAGACCTCCCCGAGCTCTCCTCTCCTCACCACTAGCCCTCTGCACCACCAAATAATCCTCCTGCACCCCCAGTTCCTCTCCAGAGCCGCCCGAGCTCGAGATCGAGCTCGAGCTCCGCCGCTTCGGCTCACCAGAGTTCGCAAAGTACAGGCCTCCCACGCTCCTCCTCTGCCTCGATATGGAACCCCCGAGCACCCCTGATCATTTCCCCTTTCTCCCCCGCTTCTTTTGTGTCGGTGTACTAGAGTAGGGGTACCCTAGTATCCCGAACTTGTGCACGGGCAGTTGCAGCCCTCCGCGGCAAGGCTTACCGGGTGACCGCCAAGATCCTCCGTGGTTCCTTTGGAGCCATTCAAGAACAAAGTATTCAAGCCAAGGAGACAATGCCCCGGCAAGAGGAGCTTGCCGGGAAGGCCACCCAAGGCACATACAAGACGAAGCCCCGGCAAGAGGAGCTTGCCGAAGTCTGATCTTGCGACAAGCTTCCGGGCGCGGCAAGACAACAATCATGACAAAGGCGCTTGCCGCGGCAGACCATCACTCGGTACCTACGCTCCAGCACATCCACTAACGTGTCGCCCTGGGACCTTCCCAGGAGCGCGTGGCGGGAGGCTGTGCAGCCAGCGGTGCGAGGTGGCAAGCGGCGCTGACAAGTTTGCCATCGTGGCGAACGGTGGCGCCCCTGACGGTCCCTGTTTGCCTTTATTAGAGGCGACTAGACGGGCATTTAATGCCTTTGTCCCCTACCATCAGGGTTAGGTATGGTACACTGTACACTATACAAGTAGGTGTACCAACCACTTCTTTTCCATTTGTACCCTTGTCTACGTTGCCACCTGTCGGAGCCCCTTGAGAATATAAAAGGAGGCCCATGCGCAACGTAGAGAGGGGGGACGGTCAGTTCTCTCCACGCTCAGTCTCGTTAGCAGCTCGTGTGCACTATAGCACTCAGCGCTCCTGAGCAATAACGCAATACACCTAGACATGCAGCAGTAGGAGTGTTCTCTCTCCGGAGAGCTCCGAAGCTGGGTAAACCTCTCGTGTGCTTCGCCTCGATCTGCTCTTCGTGCGACCTCCTCCCGCCTTGAACCGAAAGGGCTCGGTCCGCCGGGTCCCATAGGTGTTCGTGGGCCGATCAGCCTGCCCCGACATCTTTGGCGCGCCAGGTAGGGGCGTCAAGGTTGTGTGAACCTGATCCGGCGTCCACGCGAGCTAGATCTTCATCATCTTCATCAACATGCCACCGAAGAAGAAGGCTTCGGTGGCAGAAGCCCCGTCCGCGTCAAACCCACCGCCACCGTAGCAAACGGGTGGTGGGGTAGACGCTGGCGGAAGAATGGACGGTGACGGGGGAGCTCACGGTGCTGCCAAGTCCAAGGACAAGGCTGCACAGACCTCGGCGTCCGTACATGCACCGCGCCCGTCTCAGGAGGCGCGAGATCGACAGCGTCATGGCATTCACAATGCCATACGCTCGTTGGACCAAGATCGAGCTGGAGGATCTCGGGATGTTCAAGACCGGCATGCACGCCAACATCTTTGGCGGCGGCGAAATAGGCACGGTCACCCGGACGGGATACTGCTCCTTCTAACATAGTTAGAAGTTCGAGCATATCCGCTCCTCGCGCCGTTCGCCATCGCCACCCACCACTCCAGCGAAGCTTTGGCGAGCTCAAGCGCTCTGGATTACCCTCCAACGGCCGACAAGGTCGACGAATGGAGGGCCACCATTCAGAGTCTCATCGGCCGCTTAACGCGGCGACGCTCCGCGGCAACCGAAAGTGCATCATCGCCGCGGCAAGACTGCCAAACACGAGCCGGTGGTGACGAGACCGGTGGAGGTGCAACCACCATGCACTCTCCACCCCGAAGGCCAAGATCGCCGACTCGCCGGATCCACCTCGACAGCGACTCCACCGCGTCATCGGATCCACGAGCTCGTCGCGATCAGCGCCAAGTTCTTCACGAACGACAGCAAGAAGACGCTCGAACTCGCATCGAGCGCCGAAGAGAAGCGCGGCGTCAATCCGACAAGCGCGCTGGGCCCTCTGTTGACATGCATGCGCCAGGGGAACCAGGCGACTTGCCGTACGCGGTAGGTTGCCCTGCGTTCACTCGTGAGCTACGGCAAGTCGGTGGCCCAGCAAGAAAAACTTCAAGCGGGCGTACCGGAGAAGTACGACGGCAAGGCGCATCCGTCGGAGTTCCTCGGCATCTACACCATTGCGGTGCGAGGCTGCGGGGCGAGACGACAAGATCCTTGCCAACTACTTCCCGCTGGTGCTCAAGCCCAATGTCAGATCCTGGCTCATGCACTTGCCAGACAACTCCATATCTTCTTGGGCAGATCTATGCCATCAGTTTGTCGGCGCCTTTACAGGCGGCCACAAGCCCCATGGCCAAGAAAGCGATCTTCATCTGCTCGCCCAGAAGGAAGGAGAGCCCCTGCGCAAGTATATTCACAGATTCAGCCGTGTACAACACAACATCCCAGATGTCCACCCTGCCGCGGTGATCAGCGCGTTCCATCAGAACGTGCGAAACCGCAGGATGCGCGAGGAGATGGCGGTGTGCAAGATCAGAGACGTCGATGAGCTATATGCCACTGGCGACAAGTGTGCGCGTCTTTGAGGAAGGAGGAGACTCCCCAGAGAGAATACTTAAGCACGAGGATCTGATAGTGAGGAGACCGCCCCGACAAAGAAGAGCCGGCGGCGGGGCAAGAGGAAGAAGAAAGGCAGAGATGTACTGGTTGTTGAGCAGTCCGGCGACGGAGGTGGCGCCAAGAAAGCCAAGGCTGGTAGCTCCGGCAAGGAGGTTGCCGCTGGCACCAACTGCCAGTCTGTGGCGGCCGACAAGCGGGGAGCTCCGGCAAGCGATCTTGCAAGATCCACCGCACCAAGGGTCATGACCTCGGAGCTGCAAGAAGGTCGAGCAGCAGAAGGCTGAATCTGACGGCGCGACAAGGAGAAGGCCTAGGAGGGTCTTTGGAGGAGCTAGCAAGAAGCGCCCAACCGGGAGGACGCCTTGTGGCAAGGCCAAGCAGCGGCAAGGAGACAGACCTCCCGTGGCGCGACAAGGATGACGACGACGACGATGAAGGCATGGATGATGATGAGACTGATGAGCAGGAGTTCGAGAAAGCCACAGAGGTCACATGCGTTGTGGCGGTGCTTTTCTGCATACTTCACACCGCCAGCTCAAGAAGTGGATGCGGGAAGTCAATGCGGCAGAACCATCCATCGAGTCACGCAGGCCTCTGAAATGGTCCAGCACGCCTATCCTCTTTGATATTGAGGACCACCCTAATCGTGTAACTGCGGTCGGGTGCTTGCCGATGTTGGTTTCACCAACTATCCGCAACCTCAAGGTCACCAAGATGCTAGTTGACGGCGGGGCCGGCTTGAACCTGATCTCCTCCACGGTGCTCCAGAAACTCCAGATCCCTGATGGCGAGCTCGAAGAGACCGGCACTTTTCAAGGAATCAATCCGGGAAGGAGCAAGCCAAAGGGAAAGATCACGTTGCGGTGACATTTGGCGTGAAGTTGAACTTCAGGACTGAGAGGGTCACTTTTGGCGTTGCTGACTTTCCATTGCCTTACAATGGGATACTTGGCCGTCCGGCCTTTCGCCAAATTCATGGCGGCCTCTCACTATGCCTACAACATGCTGAAAATGCCAGGCCCGATAAGTGTCATCTCTATCCCTGGCGACAAGAAGGATGCTCTTATCTGCGCCGACAAGATCTACCGGGAAGCAGCAACTGCAACAGATTGCAAGCCACTTGCCGCGAAGCTCCGGGGAAGAAGAAGACCAAGTCCGGCAAGAGCTCGATGCCCACTCCGGCAAGCGCACCTCTTCGAGCGCTGCGCTACCGTCGAGGACGCACCATCGAGCTCCACCGGCAAGTGTAAGAAGGCGATGGCAGCTCCACGAGAGACCAAGAGGGTGTGCGCCAAGGAGGGGCGGCTTGGTGGTACTTTCACCATCAGTGCCTCTCTCGACCCTAAATAGGAAGGCGCGCTCGTTGCTTTCCTGCGGGCGAACGTCGACGTGTTTGCATGGCAACCGTCTGACATCCCCGGTGTTCCTAGGAAAGTAATTGAGCACCATCTTGCCATTTGTCCTCATGCGCGGCCCGTGAAGCAGAAAGTCAGGAAGCAGGCGGTGGAGCATCAAGAGTTCATCGCAGAAGAAATCAAGAAACTGGAAGCAGCAGGCCTTGTCAGAGGAGTGCTCCATCCTACGTGGTTGGCCAATCCTGTAGTTGTACGCATAAGGCTAACGAAATCGAGGCTTTGTATCGACTTTAACGATGTCAATAAAGCTTGTCCCAAAGACCCATTTCCCTTGCAGCGCATCGAGCAGATTGTTGACTCCAAGTCCGGATGTGATTTGCTTTCATTTCTGGATGCATACTCAGGATATCATCAGATCTTCATGGCAGAAGAGGATGAGGAGAAGACCGCATTCATCACCCCATGTGGCACATACTGTTTTTGTACGGATGCCCTTCGGGTTAAAGAATGCTGGTTCAACATTTGCAAGAGTAGTTCATGACGCTTTTGAGCCGCAAATGCACAGAAATGTGGAAGCATACATGGATGACATAGTGGTCAAAAGCAAGGACAAAGCGACCCTGGTTCAAGATTTAGACGAAACCTTTGCAAATCTGCACAAGATCAACCTCAAGCTCAACCCTGAGAAGTGTGTGTTTGGAGTCCCTTCCGGCAAGCTTCTCGGGTTCTTCGTGTCTCAGCGGGGAATTGAAGCCAATCCCGACAAGATCAAGGCCATTGAGCAGATTGAAGCACCAAAGCGCGTCAAGGATGTACGAAGGCTTGCCGGTTGCATAGCTGCTCTCAGCAGGTTTATCTCTAGATCTGCTGAGCGCGCCCTGCCATTCTTCAAAATTTTGAAGAAGGCAGGTCCGATGCAATGGACTCCGAAAGCGGAGGCTGCGCTACAGAGACTTGAAGAGATACATCCTCCACTCCAACACTTGTCGCACCTAAGCCACAAGAGAAGTTGCTGCTATATATAGCGGCAACCAATCAAGTGGTTAGTGCTGCGCTAGTAGCGGAGAGGAGGCGGATCATGAGCTAGCAACCATGGCGGTACATCCGGCGACAAGCGGGGGCTTCACCCGGCGAGCTCTGGTCCCGACAAGGATGGATCTGTGAGACGCATGAGAAGATGCAGAAAAAAGAATGGTGCAGCGCCCGGTTTACTTTGTCGGTTCCCTTACTGCAGGGGCTAGGTCAAGGTACTGCAGTGCGCAGAAATTGCTTTCGGCCTCCTCATGGCCTCGAAAGCTGCGCCATTACTTCCAGCACATGAGATCACAGTTGTCACTCGTTTTCGCTGAAGAGGATCGCAAAATCCAGAGGCAACAGGCAGGATTGTCGGTGGGCACTGGAACTATCAAGCTTTGGCCTCAAGTTTGAGAGCACTTCAACTATACAAAGCGAGCATTGGCGGAGTTCATAGCAGAATGGGCGCCAACACGGATGAAGAAATTCCAGAAGCGAGCATCCCGTCAAGGAAGCAAGCAAAGAGTGGCTGATGTACTTTGATGGTGCCTTCTCGTTGCAAAGGCGCCGGTGCGGCGTGCTACTTGTCGCACCACCGGAGAGCTCCTCAAGCACGTAGTCCGGATGCACTTTCCCAAGGAGCAAGCAACAAATAATCTGCAGAGTATGAAGGTTTGCTTGCCGGTCTCGAGATCATGATGAGACCTTGGGATCAAGAAGCTCATTGTCAGGGGTGACTCGCAGCTTGTTATCCGCCAAGTGAACAAGAATTATCAAAGTCCGTTGATGGAAGCTTATGTTGATGAAGTGAGAAAGCTAGAAGAGCACTTTGACGGCCTGCAGATGGAACATATTCCAAGAGCTCAGAACGACATTGCTGATGGCCTGTCAAAGTGGGCCGCACTTAAGTTACCTGTGGAACCAGGGATCTTTGTGCTCAAGCTGACTCAACCGACTGTAACACCATCAGCTGGACAGAACAAGAAGAGGAAGTTGGTCTCTGGTAACTACTTTCCGGCAGAGCTTCCCGAAGCCGCCGCCAAGAAGGTCCCTAAGATCGACGCCAACAGTGCTGAGGAGCAGTCTGCTCCGACAAGCCCTAGGGTTTGTTTCGTTGAAGCAGACGCTCCCGACAAGCTTTGCCCCGGCAAGCTTGCCGGGGAACGTCAAGCTCCGGCTGAGCCGCAGGTTCTCGCCGTGGAAGCTGATGTTCCCGCAGCAGCAGATGTGCCTTTAGTCCTTGTTGTCGAGCCACAAGCTCCAGCATGAGCGCAGCAAATTGTCCATTTCCTTGAGACGGAGAACTTCGAAGAGCAAGAAGAAGCAAAAAGAGTAGCCCGACAGTCAAGTATGTACGGTTTGTCGACGACACTGCATGTAAGAAGACTCAACGGTGTGAAATTGAAGTGTATTCACCGGGAAGGCGGACAAAAGTTGTTGGCGAGAGATACATGGAGGCATATGTGGTCACCACACTGGCGCCAGAGCACTTGCCGGCAAAGCATTCCGGCAAGGTTTCTTTTGGCCGACAGCCCTCCAGGATGCAACTGCACAAGTAACCAAGTGTGAAGCGTGCTAGTTCCATTCCAAGCAGATACACCAGCCAGCTCAAGCACTCCGGGCGATCCCTTTATCCTGGCCATTTTCGATGCAGGGGCTCGACATCCTTGGCCCCTTTCCCGAAGTTGTCGGGGCTTTGAGTACTTATGCGTTGCAATCGACAAGTTCACAAAGTAGCCGGAAGTGGAAGCGGTGAGGAAGGTGACAGACGGTCGGCGATCAAGTTCTTGGTCGATTGTTTGCCGTTTGGAATCCCTAACAGGATCATCACCGACAACGGCACGCGCAATTCTAAGCCGCACCTTCATGCAGACGTCCCAAGATCTTGGTGCCAAGGTGCGCTTCGCTTTTGTTGCTCATCCGAGAAGCAACGGTCAAGCGGAGAGGGCAAATCTTTGAAGTGCTGCGCGGGCTCAAGACCAGAACTTTCGACGAGGCTGCCTGAGTCGCGGAAGAAACTGGATTGAGGAGCTACGGTGGTTCTTTGGTCCATCAGACGACGCCAAATCGAGCCACCGGCGGACACCTTTTGCTCTAGTCTATGGAGCAGAGGCAGTTCTCCCCACGGAACTTCGTATACGGATCGCCTCGAGTGCTCGCTTATGATGAGCTTGAGCAAGAGCAGCTGCGACAAGATGACGCTGCTCCTTGAGGAAGATCGTCTTCGAGCTCTTTGTCTGAGCTGCTCGGTACCAGCAAGCTTTGCGCCCGCTACCATAGCCGCAAAGTCAATGCGGAAGTCTCGAGGAAGCGACCTTGTTCTTGGTAGCGTTCGATCCGCCAAGAATTCCAACAAGTTGGCCTTGAAGTGGGAAGGCCCTTACCGGGTGAAACGAGTCACTAGGCCTGGTGCTGTCTGCCTTGAGACCGAAGATGGCATTCCGGTGAGCAACTCCTGGAACATTGAGCATCTTCGTAAGTTTTATCCGTAGGGCGCGGTTGCCGGAACCTGTTCCGGCAACCACCTAATACAAGTCTTGCCGCTGTTGCATGTAATCCTTTGTACAAAGCGGTATGAGACCCGTGCATAAGTAAAGCTAAGCGTGCCGCACACCTTGTCGATTTCATGCTTTTTACTTCATTTGCATCGTTATCGACACTTTGTGCAGCACCTACCCCTGGTAAGTGATAACGAGCCACAAGGCTCCATATCTTTATTTTCTCTTCTTTCTCTTTCTCAAAGAAAGGAAGGTTCCCTCGCACACAAGTTTGCTGGGGGGAAAGAAGAAGATAATTGTGTGGACCAAGCGTCGCTCAAGGAAGTTTAGCCTTACCGGGAAGCAAACGACAGAAAAGCTAAGTTGCCAAAGTTTGAGCAATCAGTTTTAAAATTTTTAAGTTATCTTCCTTGAACGACCGAACTTTGTATGGAAAACACATGCGCAGAGGAACCAACTTCGTAGCTAGTTGCGCCCTTACTTTGTTTCGAGTCCGCTCAACAACTTAAGTGAGCTGCGACTAGTTGCGACAAGGTTGCTTGTCGGAGCGGCACCGCCACGAGCTTGACGTCCACTTTTCGGCGCTCATGGCTCAGGTGCCCGCCGACAAGTTCCCCTAAAAGCGTGGGGCAAAAACATACAAAGGAAGGAATCAAGTAAAGGAAATAACATAGCAATTGATACTCAAAATAGAGTTATATTACAAGATAACTTGCCGCAGCTCTAATGGATTGTTCCTATGACATGACCAGCGGCGGCAAGAGAAAAAAACAAGCAGGCGGCCTAATCTACGCGATCGCCCTCAACTCTCTTGATTCCGCTCACCCTGTCCACAATGGGTGCGACATGGGTCTTGAGCGCCTCCACATCAGCATCCGGTGGCAGGGACTTGAGGACGTTGGTGAAGTTGAGGCCTGGATTGCGGAAGGCCACCTTCATCAGCACCTTCTTGAGAGCTCCCGCGCAGATCTGGCGCGACTGCTCGGCCAGCTGCTTTGGGACTTCTTCCCGGAGTCGCTGGAGGGCCTTCACCACGCCCTTGAAGAACAAGCGAAGCTTGGCACTGGGTTGGAGGTGTTCGTCGAAGGAATATCCAAGATCCACCATCCCGGCTCCATCGGCTCCTGTGGATGGCTGCAGCAGTATCCACGAGACCCTCGGTCCAATGCTCCATGTTCTCCCTCAAGGCACTCTGGGCGGCAACAGCATTCGCCAGCAGCCCCTCGTCGGCCTTGATCTTCTCCTTCAAGGCCACCTCCTGCTCCCTGGCGCCGTCCAGCGCCTGAGTCAAAGTAGTTAGCTTCAACTCAAGATCTGCATTGGAGTCCCTGGCGGCGCTGAGCTCCTTGCTCCTCTCGGTGAGACGGCCCTGCAGCTCGCCAAGAGTGTAGGCGTCCTTCTCGCGCTCGTGCTTGAGTGCAGCAAGCTCCTCGCCGCTCTTCTTGAGGCTGGCCTCCAATTGCGCCACCTTCGTCTCCAGCTCCTTCTTGGCGGCCTCGGCAGCTGCGGCAGCATCCTTTACTTCCTTGAGAGCCCCGCCAAATGTTTGCTCGCGCATAGCAAGATCCTCCTCGTGGCTGTCAAGGTTAACCTTCCGCTGCGCCAACTCACCTTCCTGCGCAGATAGCTTCTTGGCGGCAAGCCGCTGTTCCTCCTCAGCTTCAGCCTTCTCGAGGATGAAAGCCTTGCGCTCCTTGGTGAGTTGCTCCCGCTCCTCCGCCAAGGACCGGAGAGCTTCCTGGTTACGGCCCCGGAGCTCCTCCGCGCGCTTCTCAATATCTCCTCCCGCCTTCGCGACAAGCACTTCCCGGGATTCCAGCTTGGCTTGTCGGGCGCGGTAGAGCGACAGCAACTTCCGCAGCAGCTGCTCCTCCTCAGGCTCGCTGCTGCTGCTGCTTGGCGCGTCAACCAGCGTCAGCCCAGCGGAGGCGAGCAGCTCTTCATCGAAGGTTTCTCCTTCGGCCGGCGCCCTGGAGCTCGACTCCCATGGGAGCTTGATGAAGACGCCATCACCGGCCTTCAAGTAGGCGCCGGGCTAGGGCTCTTGAACTGGCCTGCGGCAGCGGGCGGAGGATCGGCGGTCGGCGTGGCGCTGGCGCTCCTGCTGACCTCGGGGTCGTCGGTCGCGATCGCGGACCCTCGCCCGACCTGCTGCGGCAGCTTCGGCGGCCTCTTCGCCGGTAGGCTCGTCAGCGCCGGCTCCTTCTTCCACGGCGGCGGCTTCATTAGTGTTGTCGCGCGCGTCCTCCTCGCCGGCGACCTCGGTCTCCATTGGCCCTATGGTGGATGGATGAAGAAAGTCAAGCAAACATTCAAAGACAAAATCAGAAGAAGAAGAACACAAGGGAAGTTCTCAGGCAAGAAGATTACCTGCGTTGGGGTCCGCGGTCAAGGTCTCCGCTGCCAAGGGATCGCTGGTGCCGACCCTTGCCGGAGAAGTCTCCCTTGCCGGAGAACGCTCCCTTGCCGGGGGATCCACCCTTGGCGGCATAGTCGAAGCAGAAGGAGGCTGCTCTGCTCCTACACAAATCAAAAGCCAGATATCAGCAAAGAAAGAGCATCCATGCACGCCGAACAGCAAGAAGTAGACCATATACTTACGCTGGGGGCTGCTTTGAAGAAGAGTTGCCTCATCCGGCAAGGTGGTCTCGGACGCGCCTCCTGCTTTGTCGCGATGGGCGCAAATCCTCGACGATGATCACGGGGTCTTGGCTCTCTTCGACATTCTTCCGGGCCAGCGTCACGAAAAGGAATGGGTTGAGTAAAGCAAATCAGATACAAGACAAAGCAACAAATCGAAGAATTACAAGTACTGACAAGGAACCTTACTCTTCTTCTTCCTCGTCGGAATTTGAGTGCGGAGAGGTCAAATTCTGGCCCACCTCCGTCTGACGAGGCGGAGGTGGGTTCCCTTGGGCGCTTGGCGGGAGCGGAACCGGTGGTCTGTGAGGGCCCGCTCCGATTACCGCGGCGTGAGGTGCTCCAACAGCTTGATGCTTGCCGCGGTGGAGCGCGTCGCGCGGCGCTGCGGCTGTTGGCCCGTCTGCCGCCCCGCTACGTCTCCGGCCTTGCGAAGACGCCTTCTTGGTGGAGCTGGTGGCTCCGCTCGCGGCAAGCTACTTGGAGGCGGGGAGGATGCGCCCTCGGCGGGTTCGCTCGATTCGGCCAGGCTCGGCAAGCTCCTCCTCGCGGCAAACTCCTTTCGCTCGACAAGGCTTGCCGCCTCGGCTGCCTCTGCCTCCTCCATAGTGAAGCCAAACTTCGCCCAGCTGGCAGCACTCTGCCGCCTCTTCCGGCTGGTGGCGTCGCTGCATCTCATCGCCGTCGATAGTGTCATGGTGAGGCCCCTACGCTTTCGTCGGGCGGACCGGCATTTCCACCAGATTGTCAAAGAACTGCCGCACGACGTCATCTGCCGGCTCTTGCCAAGTTGGGACAATTCCATGTGAGTCGCACGACGGCATCATTGCATGGATGCGGTCAAGCGCGGAATTGTTACCTGCAATGAACGACGCCCCTCGGCAACCTAAACATCTCTGGATGATCAGGATCGGGCTTGAACAGCTCTGAGAGCATTGCGTCAAGCTCCAAGATGGTCAAGTTGAAGTTGAGGCCCGGGCGTAGCCTCATGATATCTGCTGCATTCTGAAATTCCCAGGCAGGTCTCCTTCTCTCCTCCAAAGGCGTCTGGCGGCGAAGAAAGTCCGCATAGCAGTGCCTCTGATGAGTCCGGCAAGTCTCGAGGCGGAGGATTCGAGTGGCTGCGATCTTCAGCCTAAGCGTCCTCCGGGGCCAGATTACTCCAATCATTGCCAGCGATCTTTGGGGTTTAGTATTTGGGCAGTAAAGGGCTGCGGGTTCTCCTCAACAATCCAGCACCAATCCGCCCTCCACTCCTCCCATTTGGTACGGAGCTCCCCCTCCAGATAAGCTTCCTTCTTGCCGACCATGGAGATCCAAGCGATTCCTCCGGCAAGGGGCTCTCCTCTCTCAACACGGGGTAAAAAGAAGTGGCGGAAAAGGGCTACATTTGGGTGGACTCCGACAAAGTTTTCGCAGAGATGTGCGAAAAGTGCCATGGTCAGAACGGCGTTGGGGGTGAAATCAAGGAGGCAGAACCCATAGGTGTTCATAATGTCACAGAAGAACTCAGAGAAAGGCGGGCAGAGCCCACAGTAGAAGAAGAGAGCGAAGAAGGGATACCCAGTCGGGGCTAGTTCCGCAGCAGCGGCGGGGAGTACTGCCGTGCTTGGATGCGCCAGCGTCTCCGTCGACGAGAAGAGGTAGTAGTTCTCCCTCAGCTCCTCGCGGCCGAGGTGAGGGAAGATGGCCGCTCCTTCTGCAGCGCCGCAAGCCGCTGCGCCTCGGCCGACTTCACGCCCTTCCCCTTGTCGGCTTTCGGGCCCATGGCGGAGGCGGTGGAGGAGATCGATGGCGTTGAGGATGCTGGTGGCGATGGGGGGCGCAGCGCCGCTCTCTTCAGCCCTGAGAAGAAGGGGGAGCAGCGGTGGTTTTTCGATGGGACAGCAACTGGCAAGGTAGGCGGCCTGCCCCTGTTTCCCCTGCTTATAAAGAGGAAGGGGGCGGATGTTCCGTTTTTCCGAATAAAGAAACCCCCACGATCTCGCCCACGATCTCTCACATGACGCCACGTTCGATGCGTGCCGTTCGTGGGGGGCGTGGTGGGTCCGGGGTGAGTTATGGTGTGACCCGGGCCGCGTGTGCCCGTGCCCTGTTTTGGGCCTGGCCCAACAGCGCTCGGCACCGTGTGTGGCCCAGGCCCGGGCTCTGTCGGTGTACTAGAGTAGGGGTACCCTAGTATCCCGAACTTGTGCACGGCGATTGCAGCCCTCCGCGGCAAGGCTTACCGGGTGACCGCCAAGATCCTCCGTGGTTCCTTTGGAGCCATTCAAGAACAAAGTATTCAAGCCAAGGAGACAAGGCCCCGACAAGAGGAGCTTGCCGGGAAGGCCACCCAAGGCACATACAAGACGAAGCCCCGGCAAGAGGAGCTTGCCGGGAAGGCCCGGTGCGCGACAAGCTTCCGGGCGCGGCAAGACAACAACCGCGTCAAGGCGCTTGCCGCGGCAGACAATCACTCGGTACCTACGCTCCAGCACATCCACTAACGTGTCGCATACAGGACCTTCCCGGTAGCAGCGTGAGGCTGTGCAGCCAGCGGTGCGAGGTGGCAAGCGGCGCTGACAAGTTTGCCATCGTGGCGAACGGTGGCTCCCCTGACTGTCTCTGTTTGCACTGTTAGGGCGACTAGACGGGCATTTAATGCCTTTGTCCCCTGCCGTCAGGGTTAGGTATGGTACACTGTACCTTTGTACAAGTAGGTGTACCAACCACTTCTTTTACATTTGTACCCTTGTCTACGTTGCCACCTGTCGGAGCCCCTTGAGCATATAAAAGGAGGCCCATGCACAACATAGAGAGGGGGTGGTCGATTCTCTCACGCTTTCAGTCTCATTAGCAGCTCGTGTGTACTGTAGCACTCAGCGCTCCTGAGCAAGAACGCAATACACCTAGACATGCAGCACTAGGAGTCTTATCTCTCCGCAGAGCTCCGAAGCTGGGTAAACCTCTCGTGTGCTTCGCCTCGATCTGCTCTTCGTGCGACCTCCGCTCCCCGCCGAACCGAAAGGGGCTCGGTCCGCCGGTCCCATAGGTGTTCGTGGGCCAGATCAGCCTGCCCCGACATTTTGCAACCGGAAATGGCCGGAACCGTCGATGCCCGATGCTCCTCCGCCGCGAACCTCGTCGCCGGCGAACCACTACTCCCCTCCGGCCAACTCGGGCACCACCCGAATGGCGACATGACGAGGAGTCCAACGGTGCCACTTCTCCCTAGTATAAATGTGATTTTAAGCATTTAAATATACCTTTGTAAATCCATTTCTCCTATTATGCCACTCCAAATCCAAAACTAGGAATTTTTCCCTTCTTAGTTTTCACCCTAGTATTTAACAAAAATGAATTGACATTTTTCTGAGCACTTTGGTTTTTCTGTTTTACTATTGCCTTATTTTCTTGTTATTTTCTTGCGACGATTAGATCCCATATTAGACGAAGTTGCTGAAGCAGAAGAAGGAGAAGTATTTCAAGAACCTGAAGACCAAGCCAATCAAGGCAAGCAGCCCTTTGACCATGTCTATGAAACCCTTTTTATGCATGTCATATAGCACCATATTGTTGTTGCAACGCAATCATGATGAGGCGGTAACCACTTTGATGGTTTGCCACCGTACTTCCTAATTGATACTTGCATTGTGCATGACCCTACCTCCTTATGAGGGTTATGCCGGTGGGGGTTGATAGGATGCTAAGTAGTGCTACGCAAAAAGGGACGGGGATATGCATGGTGATGGAGACAAAGTATTTTCAAAAGACTTTCCGAAAGCCCCATCGGGTGCCACTTATGCCCGGGGTAGATGATGAGTTGGGTAGCCATTTGATGATGAAGTGGTGTACCGAGGCAAGTGTGTGTTGTTTTTAAAATGGATTGGTTTAAGTTGCGATCGTTATTCCAACCTTACATGCGCAACCACTCTACCCTTGTATGGGAAAGAGCATTATTAATTACCTAGGCCGATACTAGCTTGGAGCATGCATTACTAGTGACGGCGGACAGTTGGTGCTCTCTCTCGGGACGGGGTCGTGCCAGGTAGGGCGGCCATGACTGTTTCTGAGGCACGGATACACCGTTGCGTCCCCTCTCGGATGTTACGATCTCGAGTGAGTCTCGTATGATGTACATCGTGAGGATAAGGAACAACGAGTGGACTCCTTGTTAGTGTCGTCTAGGGAAAGGTAGTGATCGGGTGCTTACCCCGGGTACTTGAGGTATCGCGGGTCATGGATGACACGGAAGTTCCCCGGATCTTGTTGGTAAAGTGTGCAACCTCTGCAGAGTGTAAAACTATTCGAATAGTCGTGTCCATGGTCAAGGACAGTTGGGTAACCGCTCTTGTGCTACGTCCACATGTTTACAAACCAGTGTATGTTTGGATAATTGGGGAAAACTACTTGGGTCAAGTCAAGGGACTTGACATGATTGAGTTGGGTTGATGCCCACACTATTTATGTTGATATCTGTAACCTGTCCTCATGTTACTTGAATTTCTCCTGATGCATGTCTTACAAGTTATTGAACATGTCATTGCACTCAAAACTAGCTTTCTGCAAAAATTTACCTATATCATGCATTGTTACATCTTGGACCAAAACTTGGGTTGCTTGCGAGTACATTCAAAGTACTCATTAGCTTGCCACTGGTTATTTAATTGGCCAGACATGGAAGAACAGGAGTTCGAAGAAGAGTTCTTTGGCGACGAACATGGAAACTAGGCCGTTTCCTAGTCAGAATGCCTGTAGGGTTAAGGCAGATGGCATGGGTTCTACTTATCGACGAAGATTTCCGCTGCTTAAGTTTATTTGGTATTCAACCCCTGTGGCTTTATCTATGTAAGACTTGACCATAATGGTCATAATTTGTGTAAGACGGTATGTATGGATGTAAGACTCTTGTTATTCAGCTTCTGTGTGTTCAGTCAGCATTGATCTCTGGATCACTGTACACGTGCATTCGTTGATCACGACTTATGAGTCGGGGTCCCCACAGAGCTGGTTTCAGAGCCATCCTGACTGTAGGAAGCCTTAGTTAGCATGGACTAGAAAATGATGTGTTCGAGAAGGAGTTCTACGCCAAGGTTTTTGTGCCTGCCAAGACCTCACCTCAGGGGTGGTTCTTCGTTGGACCACCTATGCCAACAAGAGACCTAGCCATTCAGCAAGTGGCATACGAAGCACTCCTCCGTCTTCGAGACCTCCTTCCAGAAATTAAAGAAGAACATGCAACCTGCTACCTGCCTGGCAAGAGCGGATTCGGAGGTCCGACTCAAGTGATGATTTCCCCAGAAGATGAGGATCCAACCCTCAAGTACCAGATCCATTTCGTCAACGCAGGAGACTACCTTCTACGCCACCTTACCGAAGCATTTCTCAAGGCTCGCCAAGATCTCCCTTCACTTCTGCACCTCCAGTGCCTCGAGAAGAAGAAGGTGGTTGAGCAAGAATAGCAAATCACTGCCCTAGAAGCCCACATTTTTAATCAGGAGCAGCAAATCAAGGGACTTCAGAAAGCTCACAACCAAACCCCACGCAAAAGGCATAGGAATGGATTTCCATATCCACCTCATAGAGGATCATCGTCAGGCCCCCGACGACAATACCCAAGACTGAATAGCAACCCTTTTGCTTCCGTCACATGTCACGGGTGTGGTGAACTCAAGCATATTAATAGGATGTGTCCCAACAAGCAGCCGACTGCCGCATGTCCATTGGCACCCAGGAGAACCTAGAAGCCGCAGACCGAACGCCTTTCTCTCAAAATGATGAAGCAAGCACGACTACTGAATCCGAGGACCCCTAGGATAGGATTAGTCATGTACCCCTATCTTGTGATCGAGTCCATATGATGGTTCAAATGAAACCATGTTGAGTGTTGCTTGTTCTTATCTGTTTGTGTTTTGATATAAGTTGCACTTTTGCCTTAGGCATCATGTATGCGACTATATCACCTATCTTATCATAATGAAATTGTGTGTGGCCTTTTTGGCACTTGTTTGTTTGCACCTGCACTATAGAACCCCCTTTAGGCATTCCCCCCCATATATGATGCTTTTCCCTCTCATCCCTCTCTCCTCAACTGAAGACCGGCAAGACAAGGTACACTAAGGATTCTACTTCAGCGACCAACTAGCACTAGAGACTTTTGCTGCAGCCTCCTCGACCAAGAGCAGCCCAGTAGAGTTATGTTTACCTCTCAAGATTAGAAACCCATCCCTAGACTCTTTAAGACTTCATGAGATAACCCAACTCGAATCCCTAACCAAGTGCTTAACCCACAAAACTGCAAGAGAACCAGCTAAGCCTCCGTAACCTTGCACTGGTTCATTATGGAACTAGCGGACATAGTGAACGAGCACATTATCATCCTAAGTTAGTACCAGAACTGACGATGCCATAGGGTAGACCTATTCGAGGATATTGAAATAGGACAAAGGACTTGATGAGTTTATATCAGATACCTTGAGGAATTATCCGAGACTTCTTGGTGGATTATGAGGTTTTCATGTTAGTTGATGAACTTGGTGGGATCATGTTAATAGAGTTGCATGGCATTCATTACCCGTGGAGTAAACTGGATTTTGTAGGACAATTATGATCGCACGATAAAATTCTTGAAGGTATAAGGAGTTGACTTAGCCAGGAAATATTGATAGAAGATAGCTGACCATGATATTTGGATTAAATAGGTGATCCTAATGGAGTCTAGATGCTGAGTAAGTCTACATGGTTCGGATTAAATTGGATTTATACTGACGATCTCAATTATGATACCATGTTTCTCGGTGGATAATAAACTAGGAGATTGGATTAATTGTCGGAGTTGATTTAGGGATCTATATAAGCTTGAGGTTGGAAGTTATTTGACCCCGAAGATGGGAATTGGTGGATTGACTATAGTAGAGATAGCTCTTTCAAGTATTTGGGGATTATAGGACATTAGAAGATCGTGTGGAACACCATAGACATTGGATTTGTAGTGGTTAATGGAAGTTAATGGGCTGTGGGAGTTGATTCATAGGAAGGAAACAAGATCTTGGAGTGGGTTATGACGTGTTTCCTTAGGATAGCCATGAGCATATGAATAACATGAGTGATGATTGGAGTTGACCTACACGAGATGATTCTTTTGGTAATATGATGTGAAGACTAGGTAGAACTATTGGCATCTCAGAAACTGTGCTTAAGGATGAGATGATAAGCGTTCACCCGCACACTAGAACCCTTGAAAGTCTTAAGCCCCACCAAACCACAACATGGTCGGGTCATGACCACGGGCTTTGGCTCTAGGAGAAGAAGACCTTTGCCAATGCTCAATCGAGACCACCACCAATACCCCAGCCTACTTTGCGTACCCCATAGACTTCATGGAATACTTGGACAAGTTAGTTGTCATCTTTATTTGGTGACATACCTGTCTACCCGAAAATGGAAGAAGAGTCGTTCAGCTGATTAGGAGACATTTTAAAACCGCCATGCCTAGAAGGAAGAACTACACCAACCACCATAATTAAACATCCGCGTTGAAGACCAGGTGTATCTGCAAGCCACTTCTCTCAAAGGAACCAAGCATTTCCATGTCAAAGGGAAGCTTACACCAAGATTTAACAAACCCCTCCGAGGTCACTTCAAGACGAAGGATAGACGGCTACCAGCTAGAGTTACCACCTGAGTTATCCACTGTGCGTAATGTTTCCACGTGACACAACTCCGGGAGTGTTTTCGACTTCCTAGCTAGCCCAATCACTAACAAGGACATCGATCATTGAGCCATCGACCCCCAGCCCAAACGGACCTACGTGAGAAACCCCTTAGCAACCTGGATCAAGTCGAACGTCATACACGGAGCCAGACCATCAAGTACCTCAAGGTTCAATGGAGCACCACTCGGAAACAAAAGCAGTATGAGGACGTGAAGACTACCCCGAATCCAAGTTTCCATACTCCTTTCCGCGCCTAGTTTGGGAATCTCGGGGACGAGATTCTTGTAAGGGGGGTAGGTATGTCACACCCTGATTTTCATGGCACAACACTTAAGATGATAAATCATGATAAAGTGTGGTTTGACAAAAACTTTTGCATTATTTGACTTTTTATTTGAGTTGGTTTTCTCTCTCTGTGTTTTCAAGTGCTCTTAAAAGTCAACATAGCTTCACCTTCTATACTTCCTTTCCTTGATCCAAAATTTCTGCCCAATGATCATACCATGTGTATAGTACAATATAGAATTTTCTTACAAAAATAATTTGGCCAAAAAGTATTTTCTAAATTTAGTTTTCCAAAACCCCTGAATTGAGGTTTGCACTACAAGTACTTGATTTGGGGTATGAAAAATCTTTCAAAGAGTATGTTTGATTCCTATTAGGTATAGGAATCCCAAAAACCACAAAAGTATAATTTTAGAAGTCATTTTCCTATTTTATTTAAAGGCTTTTTCTTTAGGCCAAAAACTGTATTTAATAGATAAAAATTATTTTAATACTTCAAAAATATTTGTGAAAATTTAGGGAAACTCAGTGGACGTATATTGTCCATATATAAGAGTTTCAACACATGGTCATGTTCAAAATATTGGTCAAACCCCTCAAAAACCATTTCTGGATATTTCAAGCTTTTGAAATATTTACAAAGTAAATATTCTCTAAAAATTCCAAGAAAATTCTAGAATGTCACATATGACATATTAGATGATCTTGCCAAGTCTCATGTCTTGGAGAACAACATAACATTACCAAATCTCTTCAAAACCATTTCTGTCCATTTTGAAGTTTGAGCAACTCTACATTGCCAAACATGTCCAAATGTTCTCAAACTTGGTTCACATGCTAAAATGGTCTAATCATGCATCTAGACCAAATGTCACAAGTTGGAGAAAAGGATATCTTGATCAAAGTGCCTCAAAACCCTCTCTGTCCAGAATCAAATTTGAACAACTTTACATTGTCAACTTTCTTATTTTGCTCTCAACTTTGGTGAGCATGTTCACATGACAAAATGAGGCCACTACACCCAGTGGTTTATCAAGTGGAAGTGATTTTCTCAACTAGATCTACACAAGTTCATTTCTGCTAATTTCTAGGGTTTACAAAAGTTGCATTGGCAACTTTGCCCAAATAATCTCCAACTTGGTGGAAGGCCCTAATTATATGTTTCATTTCACCCTGTGGAGTCTCATGGCTGTTGGAAATCATCTGCTGGCCCAAACCATTATCAAACACCTTCTGCCACTTTTCAAAAATCACCATTTTGACCACTAACACTATTCTCCTTGAGCTCAACTTTTTACCACAACCCCTTAGAGTCCCCTTGCACCTCCAGTAACTCTTCCCTGGCCTCAACTCAATGATTGAAGGGTGAAACACCCCCATTTACCCTTCTGGACAGCAGCATTCTTCTCCTTTCTCACCTCCCTCCTCACTCTAGTGGCCACCCAGGGCATCCAATGCCCCTCCCCCATTCTTTACTCCTCCCTAGAGCTACCAGACATGCTTGGCCGTGCCCACTTTGCCAGAAAAATGGCATGCCGGCCATTTGCACGCTCTGGAGCGCGCTATAGTGCACTCCCGCACTGTAGCCGCCTCCTGCCAAGCACCTCCGGCCACCTTGCCTCTCCCCCTCACGCCAGCCGATGCTCCTCGATGTCCATGAGACGCCCACACCTCTGTCCCCCTCCTCCTTCTCCCTCCTCTCGCCCCATACCTTGCAAGACCGGCCACCCAGGCGCACCGGTGGCCAGCGCTCACCTGTGCAGTGCCACGACCCCTACTTTCCCTCTCTTCTCTCCCGCCCTAGACCAACCCCACGAGCACCCCAGACACGCCCACGCTGCGTGCCCGTGACCCATGGCAGCAGCAGCTGACCTCGGCGGCAAGATGGGTCCACCTGCAAGCCCTGGCCCGGCTATATAAGACCTCCCCGAGCTCTCCTCTCCTCACCACTAGCCATCTGCACCACCAAATAATCCTCCTGCACCCCCGGTTCCTCTCCAGAGCCGCCCGAGCTCGAGATCGAGCTCGAGCTCCGCCGCTTCGGCTCACCAGAGTTCGCAAAGTACAGGCCTCCCACACTCCTCCTCTGCCTCGATCTGGAACCCCCGAGCACCCCTGATCATTTCCCCTTTCTCCCCCGCTTCTTTTGCAGCCGGAAATGGCCGGAACCGTCGATGCCCGATGCTCCTCCGCCGCGAACCTCGTCGCCGGCGAACCACTACTTCCCTCCGGCCAACTCGGGCACCACCCGAACGGCGACATGACGAGGAGTCCAACGATGCCACTTCTCCCTAGTATAAATGTGATTTTAAGCATTTAAATATACCTTTGTAAATCCATTTCTCCTATTATGCCACTCCAAATCCAAAACTAGGAATTTTTCCCTTCTTAGTTTGCACCCTAGTATTTAACAAAAATGAATTGACATTTTTTTGAGCACTTTGGTTTTTCTGTTTTACTATTGCCTTATTTTCTTGTTATTTTCTTGCGACGATTAGATCCCGTATTATACGAAGTTGCTGAAGAAGAAGAAGGAGAAGGATTTGAAGAACCTGAAGACCAAGCCAATCAAGGCAAGCAGCCCTTTGACCATGTCTATGAAACCCTTTTTATGCATGTCATATAGCACCATATTGTTGTTGCAACGCAATCATGATGAGGCGGTAACCACTTTGATGGTTTGCCACCATACTTCCTCGTTGATACTTGCATTGTGCATGACCATACCTCCTTATGAGGGTTATGCCGGTGGGGGTAGATAGGATGCTAAGTAGTGCTACACAAAAAGGGACGGGGATATGCATGGTGATGGAGACAAACTATTTTCAAAAGACTTTTCGAAAACCCCATCGGGTGCCACTTATGCCCGGGGGAGACGATGAGTTGGGTAGCCACTTGATGACGAAGTGGTGTACCGAGGCAAGTGTGTGTTGTTTTCAAAACGGATTGGTTTAAGTTGCGACCGTTATTCCAACCTTACATGCGCAACCACTCTACCCTTGTATGGGAAAGGGCATTATTGATTACCTAGGCTGATACTAGCTTGGAGCATGCATTACTAGTGACGGGGGAGAGTTGGTGCTCTCTCTTGGGACGGGGTCGTGCCAGGTAGGGTGGCCATGAATGTTTTTACAGGGCACCGGATACACCGTTGCGTCCCCTCTTGGATGTTACGATCTCGAGTGAGTCTCGTATGATGTACATTGTGAGGATATGGAACAACGAGTGGACTCCTTGTTAGTGTCGTCTAGGGAAAGGTAGTGATCGGGTGCTTACCCCGGGTACTTGAGGTATCGCGGGTCATGGATGACACGGAAGTTCCCCGGATCTTGTGGGTAAAGTGTGCAACCTCTGCAGAGTGTAAAACTATTCGAATAGCCATGTCCATGGTCAAGGACAGTTGGTTAACCGCTCTTGGGCTACGTCCACATGATTACAAACCAGTGTTTGTTTGGATAATTGGGGAGAACTACTTGGGTCAAGTCAAGGGACTTGACAAGATTGAGTTGGGTTGATGCCCACTCTATTTATGTTGATATCTGTAACCTGTCCTCATGGTTACTTGAATTTCTCCTGATGCATGTCTTACAAGTTGTTGAACATGTCATTGCACTCAAAACTAGCTTTCTGCAAAAATTTACCTATATCATGCATTGTTACATCTTGGACCAAAACTTGGGTTGCTTGCGAGTACATTCAAAGTACTCATTGGCTTGCCACTGGTTATTTAATTGGCCAGGCATGGAAGAACAGGAGTTCAAAGAAGAGTTCTTTGGAGATGAACATGGGAACTAGGCCGTTTCCCAGTCAGAATGCATGTAGGGTTAAGGCAGATGGCATGGGTTCTACTTATCGACAAATATTTCCGCTGCTTAAGTTTATTTGGTATTCAACCCCTGTGGCTTTATCTATGTAAGACTTGACCATAATGGTCATAATTTGTGTAAGACGGTATGTATGGATGTAAGACTCTTGTTATTCAACACGTGTGTTCGGTGAGCATTGATCTACGGATCCTTTGTACACGTGCATTCGTTGATCACGACTTATGAGTCGGGGTCCCCACAGAGCTGGTTTCAGAGCCATCCTGACTGTACCCCGGGTACTTGAGGTATCGCGGGTCATGGATGACACGGAAGTTCCCCGGATCTTGTGGGTAAAGTGTGCAACCTCTACAGAGTGTAAAACTATTCGAATAGCCATGTCCACGGTCAAGGACAGTTGGGTAACCGCTCTTGGGCTACGTCCACATGTTTACAAACCAGTGTGTGTTTGGATAATTGGGGAGAACTACTTGGGTCAAGTCAAGGGACTTGACATGATTGAGTTGGGTTGATGCCCACTCTATTTATGTTGATATCTGTAACCTGTCCTCATGGTTACTTGAATTTCTCCTGATGCATGTCTTACAAGTTATTGAACATGTCATTGCACTCAAAACTAGCTTTTTGCAAAAATTTACCTATATCATGCATTGTTACATCTTGGACCCAAACTTGGGTTGCTTGCGAGTACATTCAAAGTACTCATTGTCTTGCCACTGGTTATTTAATTGGCCAGGCATGGAAGAACAGGAGTTCGAAGAAGAGTTATTTGGAGACGAACATGCGAACTAGGACGTTTCCCAGTAAGAATGCCTGTAGGGTTAAGGCAGATGGCATGGGTTCTACTTATCGACGAAGATTTCCGCTGCTTAAGTTTATTTGGTATTCAGCCCCTGTAGCTTTATCTATGTAAGACTTGACCATAATGGTCATAATTTGTGTAAGACGGTATGTGAGGGAGAGAGAGGTCTTGCGATACTCTCTGCCCGGCGGTGGTCTATCCGTCACAAGCTTCTCAGCGTCCATCTTGCCCCAGTGCACTTTAGCAGGCAAGGCCTCTGAGCACCTTCGATGCAGACGGAGCGCTTGACGACTTCAATCCATGGACAGGCGTCCACCAGCCGCCTCACCAGCCCGAAGTAGCTCCCAAGCATGGCTTCCTTAGGCCACAGCCGAACTATGAGGCCCTTCATGGCATGTTCGGCCACCTTATGGAGCTCGACCAGCTGCTTCAGCTGGTCGCTCAAAAACTGCCGGTGTCCGGCCTCGATATCTTGAGACAGAACACCTTCTCCGTCGAGCTCCCCTCCTTGGCTCGGTAGAGCAGCGGCGGCATCGGACGCCTTCTGGGCAGATCTGCGAATGCTCTGGAGAGCTCGGATTCGGGTAAGTAACAAGTAATTCACTTTCACGTGCCTGCTTTGCATAAAGAATGCCTTACCCGCCGCTATCTTCTTCATCGCTTCAATTTCTGGAGGGCTTTTTGGGCTTGACCTTAGCGGCTTTGGCACTCTCAAGGGCCGAGGCGAGCTCGGACTCTCGAGTCTTTGAGTCACGCTCCAAACTCTCGTGTTTTTCCACGAGCACGGAGCTCTTGCCGCACCTCCGCCATCCGCGCCTCCTGCTTCTCTCACTCGGTGCGCTCCGCGGCCGCATTGCTTTCGGCCTTGGACACCGCTTCCTTCAGGGTCGTCACCTCGTTCGTGGCCCCTCCAATACTCACGTTATTCCTGTCATTTTTTGCAACCACATCTTTTATATACTTCCATAAGGTATTACTTACCTTCCTTGTCCTCGAGCTGCTTTTTGGCAAGGCCGAGCTTGTTCTCGGACCGCTCGAGGCTCTGCTTCAATGCATTGACCTCCGCAGTTAGTGCGGCAGAGTTCAGCAGCGCAGCCTGCATTCCCCATATTGACATACTTATGTTAGACTCCTGCATACATCTTTTTAGATCCTTAGTTCGGCTTTTCTTTCCGAACACCAAACTGAGCATCAGGGGCTACTGTCTATGCGGTAATATTTTCACATATCTTAAATACATACCTCAAATCCTGTTAGAAGGCTGGCACGAGCTTGATCCAGCCCGCTCTTGGCGGACTGAACTTTCTGGATCACCACACTCATAACAGTGCGGTGATCCTCGTCGATGGAGGCGCCGTTAAGCGCCTCCAGCAAATTATCCGGTGCCTTCGGTTTGATGGAGGTCACCAGTGTCGCAGTCTCGCCCTTCTTACGAAGGGGCCGCCTGCCCGACTCCAGAACAACTGAAGGTTCCGGTGCGGAGTCCGGCCCAGGGCCGGACATAGAGCCCTTTGGGGTTTTATCCCCCTTGCGCCTGGAGTCCGGGAGGTTGCCTTGCGGCGCCTCCTGGACCACCTCCTCCTGGCTGGGCCCCTTTTGGGACACCACCTCGACGTCATCCGCTGCGCGAGGAGAGGAGGCGGCCGGAAGTGAGGTGCTATTCACGTCCTACGAATCCAGGGAGCCGCTCGTTGAAGCGTCGAGCCCGTCCTTGGGCGGGCTGCAGGGTTATATTCGGCGTTAGGAGATTCTGTATGACAAACGAAATGACATGAGTTATTCTTGTATCCGGACACTTACGATGTCGCCAGGGGCTTAGCCCTCGGTGGCCACTCCTCTTCGCCGTCGTCGGTGTTGGTGGAGTAGTCCGGAGGAAGGGTCCTTCCCTTCTTGGACCCTCCGGCCTCCCCAGTTGGGGCGGCCTTCCTTTTCTTCGGGGGGAGAGGCCTCTTTTTCCTCCTCCTCGTCTTCGCGGGAGGAGTCTGCCTCGGAGTCGGGAACTCCTTCAAGTTCCCATGGCCTTCTTCTTGGCCTTCTTCTACGGCACCACGTGAGGTGCCGGAACCAGCAGCCCCGTCAATCGGGCATCCGCTGGGTCTTCTGGCAAGGGAGCCGGACAGTCAACCTGCCCGGACGTCTTCTGCCAATCCTGTAAAAGGCAAGGGAGTTTAGATCCCGCATAGAGTCAAACTATGGAAAACAAGAGTCCCGTAAAGAGTAAAGTAGCTTACTTCGCTGGCTTGACGCTGCGAGCTGAATCCGCGATCTTCGGTAGCAGATGCGGGAGCCTCGGCGCCCTTGAACAGCACCTTCCAGGCATCTTCGTACGTAGTGTCGAAGAGCCTGCTCAAGGTTTGGTGTTGTGCCGGATCAAACTCCCACAAGTTGAAGGCCCGTTGTTGGCACGGGAGGATCCGGCGGATGAGCATGACCTGGACTACGTTGACAAGCTTGAGCTTCTTGTTCACCAGGTTTTGGACGCAGGTTTGGAGTCCGGTCAGCTCTTCCGAATTACCCCATGTCAGGCCCGTCTCTTTCCAAGAGGTGAGCCGTGTAGGGAAGCCAGATCAGAATTCGGGGCCGCTGCCCATTTAGGGTCACACGGCTCAGTGATGTAGAACCACCCCGATTGCCACCCCTTTATGGTCTCCACGAAGGAGCCCTCGAGCCATAGGATGTTGGTCATCTTGCCCACCATGGCACCTCCACACTTCGCTTGGCGGCCGCCCACTACCTTTGGCATGACATTGAAGGTCTTCAGCCATAAGCTGAAGTGGGGTTGGATGCAGAGGAACGCCTCGCACACGACGATGAACGCCGAGATGTTGAGGATGAAATTCGGGGCCAGATCATGGAAATCCAGGCCGTAGTAGAACATGAGCCCCCGGACAAATGGGTGTAGTGGAAAACCTAGTCCGCGGAGGAAGTGGGTGAGGAACACCACCCTCTCATGGGGCCTGGAGGTGGGGATAAGCTACCCCTTGTCGGGGAGTCAATGCGCGATGTCGCTGGACAAGTATCCGGCCTTCCGCAGCTTTTTGATGTGCCCCTCCGTGACGGAGGAGACCATCCACTTGCCTCCCACTCCGGACATGGCTGGGGAAGGTTGAGGCGAGATGTGCGGACTTGGTATTTGGAGCTCGAAGTCTTGTGAAATGGATGAGCAAAGGAGGAAGAAGGCGTGGGTAAAGGTGGATCCTTATCCCCTTATATGAGCAGACGAAGCTATCGTCCCCACCAGCTAGTAAAACTCGCTTATCTCCCAAGTGCCATAATCAATGGCGCGGTTGGGTTACTACGCCCGTATTTATGAGAATCCGGAATAAGGGGACACGATCTCTGCTTTGACAAGGCGTGCCAAGGAAACCGCCTCGCTAAGCCTTGAGGTGGGACGGTAAAAGCGATTCGAATAAAGGCTTGGCCGTGGTGTGATGTCACGCCACGAATCACGTCGATGGAATTGAATTTGTGTAAATATTATTCTCTCTACGGTGGTATGTGGAACTTATTTTGCAGAGCCGGACACTATCCTTGTGTTCAAAATCTTCTATAAGTATTCGGAGGAGGAACCCGCCTTGCAATCCCGAAGACAATATGCGCGCCGGACTCGTCATCATTGAAGCCTGGTTCAGGGGCTACTGAGGGAGTCCTGGATTAGGGGCTGTCTGGATGGCCGGACTATAGCCTTTGGCCGGACTCCTGGACTATGAAGATACAAGATTGAAGACTTCGTCCATGGTCCGGATGGGACTTTCCTTGGCATGGAAGGCAAGCTTAGCGATACAGATATGTAGATCTCCTACCATTGTAACCGACTCTGTGTAACCCTAACCCTCTTCGGTGCCTATATAAACCGGAGGGTTTTAGTCCGTAGGACGAACAACAATCATACCATAGGCTAGCTTCTAGGGTTTAGCCTCTCGATCTCGTGGTAGATCTACTCTTGTACTACCCATATCATCAATATTAATCAAGCGGGGAGTAGGGTTTTACCTCCATCGAGAGGGCCCAAACCTGGGTAAAAACATCGTGTCCCTTGTCTCCTGTTACCATCCGCCTAGACAAACAGTTCGGGACCCCCTACCCGAGATCCGCCGGTTTTGACACCGACAGTATGTATGGATTTAAGACTCTTGTTATTCAGCTGCTGTGTGTTCAGTGAGCATTGATCTCTGGGATCACTGTACACGTGCATTCGGTGATCACGACTTATGAGTCGGGGTCCCCACACATTGCCTACCTTTCTTGCCCAGCGGAAGCTGCTTGAGCGCTAAAGGGGACCTCTTGAGCATCGCGACTTAGGGGCTCTTACTGGACCTCGGGCCACTCACCTCCTGGCCTTGACCACGGCATCGCGACCTGGCATACCAGTGACTGCTGAAGCCTGCCTGGGGACCGGGACCTGTCAGCGTAGAGCACCAGGCCTTCGTGAGGGAAGAAAGGGGGAGCCGAGCCTGGACAGGACAAGCATCTCGCATCGATTCATACTAGGGATATGGCATTTACAAAAGACATGGCCAGCGCCTTACATACCCCCATGGGGTGATACTTCGATTCCTCGCATGGAACAAAAGGAGCTAATCCTAAGGGGCGCTAACTACGCGCGCCTCTGCAAGAGACACCATCATCAAAAGTGGGCCGTCAGGCACTGGTGCCAACCCCATGCAGATCAGCGGCGTCGGCGGCCTGACGAGCCCGCCCTGCTCCGAGCGTGTCACGAGCTCGGGGGATCGTAGCTGTCGTCGCTCGTCTCCGGAGTCGCGAGAAGCTCGGCGGAGTCGCTGGACCCTCCGGCACCTTCGCTGCCACCAAAGGAGCTGCTGGGGAAGCGGCTGGCGAGCCTGGTCTTCGCCACGACGATGCTTCGGCCGCCTTTCTCGAGGCAGCATTCCAGCCAGCGTCCTTCCGCGTCGAAGACCTTGAAGAACATTAGGGAGGCGCCATCGTACTCGAGGTGGATTACGAGGGCGCCACCTGTCCTGCAGACCCGGGCGATCTCACCCCAGCCATGGGTCATGTAGACCTTGCCCGGGGCGACGACCTCGACCTCTGCTCCGGTCGCAAGGGTGCTGCAGTCGGCGTGCTGCAGCCAGAGCTCAAGAGGTCCCCTCGGCGGGATCTCAAAGGCGAAGGAGGGAGGAAGGCAAATCCAAGACCGAGGAGCCATGGCTGCGTGGAGCACAAGCTCGCGAGAGGAGCCCTCGGCGTGGACTCCAGGAGGAACGACGTGCACCGCCGTGACCCGCCGACGTCGACGGCGGCACCGTCGGTGTCGCTCGGCACTCCCTTCTCCTAAGCCCTTGGTGCGGGCGTACAAGGGCAACAGGAATCCAGGCAGCGGCCGCTCGTACCAGGGCCTCGACGTCTCCTGCCCGGCGCCCTCATCTCGACGGCAGAGGACTTGCCACTTCTTCGGCGGAAGCGGGTCGGGACCCTCTCGGGGGGCCTTCCCCTTCTCTTCTGCAGAAAACCGACGAATTGGTGCCATCGGCGTGAGGTGGAGCAAGGGCGAGGATGAAGAAGAGGAGGAGTAGCAGAGGGAGATGAACTGGAATGGCTCGTGCCGTTCCGTACTTATAGCCGGAGGAGGCCAACCGTCGGCCTCCACGATCACAGGTAATCATGACCCATTTTTGCATGCAGGGACTTGTCAAGTCGTGCGGTTGCCAAGGTGTCGTGGGGAAGCGGAGACGCCCACGTCTAATCAATAACCACGCGGCGCCCAAGGCCGCAGGCTGTTAGGGCCTGCGGTGCTTCGCACTTGCCCCTTCGCTTCTCCGCTAAGCCAAGTCCGGGCGCGCCTTGGGCCCGGGGGCTACTGTCGGCATTCTGGGAATGGGGGTCCCCAGACTTGCCTGCCTGCGGCCTGCAGCGTGGCTCAAGTGGGGGCCCAATGCAGCTATCTTCATCAGCGCAAGATCTAGATCCACGCGAGGGGCCAGGCCTCGCGGGGCGGACGACAGGAAGCTTCGTCAGGAGGAGCCTCCTCAGGCAGGATTGAGAGGAGGCGAAGAGATCAAGGCATGGCACCTCCCGAGGGGCCCGTGACGCAAGCCATGACGATCGAAGGCGGTGAGGCGCCCGGGCGCCCGGCCTACTGCCTTGATCCTTGTTTCCCTTTTGGTGCAAAGGGGGCAAGCACAGGCCAAGGCATCAGGCAAACGTTACCATTCTGGTGCAACAAGACCAAGACCAACTGGCGGCAGGATGGAGGTCATCGTGGAGCCAGGCGGCGTCATCGTCGGGGGCCTTTGGCAGAAGACCAACTTTAGTCAGGATAAGTGTACCAGATGTTCCCCTTCAAAATGGCCAATTGTTGGCGCCCTTCCCGCTCATTATTTGGGGAGAGGCCCAGGGCCTCGCTCTGTAAATAGGACTAGCCACCACAGGGTAGAGGCATCGAGAAACAGATCGCCAGAGAAAGGGAGAAGCGACTGAACTCACCCAAGCAGTTCATCGCACCAGCTCAAGAACAGCCCCTCGCGTGGCTGTTCCCCCTTTGTACTGTTTACCATCAGCCCCTGAGGCAATCCACCACACCACACACTGGAGTAGGATATTACACCACAATGGTGGCCTGAACCAGTATAAATCTCGTGTCCCTTGTGTGTTCGTCTTTCTTGCTTAGATCTTTGCGGGACTTGAGACGCGAGCTGGTAGGGGAGAGATTTCCGTGCGAACCCCAGTGTTCAAACCTCAATGGTCTGCCGGAACCCGAAATCCGACAACATTGCACTCGCAACAATTAATGAAATTAAAAATTTTCAATATCCAAAAATAATATTTTATGAAGTAATTATGTGTTTGGTGCATTTTTTATAGTTACTGCCTAGTTTTTATAATTACATCCCATTTATTATTTCTTAAAGCCCATTTTCTTGTTAAGCCTAATGCATCCCTCCTTGGAAAGATTTGCAGCCCAGCGGGGCGAAGAATAACAACTTGACCTTGCCTGGGTATTCCTAAAATAATTATAGCTGGGCTAGCCATTTTCAGCTTGAAAAAAATTAATATCTGGCCTGGATATCTGGCCTAGGCTAGACGGGCTACAGCCCACCCAGTTAATACCTGCAGTGATGTTTTCGTTGTTGTTAAGAGGAGAAAAATTAATATCTGGGCTAAACATCAAAAAACTCTGCAGTGCTCACACCTCAAAAATTAATATCTGCTTGGTCCCAGCTGTCGGCCGTTTCTTGTGCAATTCTCTCGTTTATTGACTACTCCCTCCTTTCCTGGTTTATACTTCTCAATTAAAAAATCTCACTAATCAAGGTAGATGGCGAGTGGTGGAATACTTTTTGTAGTTTTGCAAAAGCACCTAATTAATGCTCTTGTGATCCTCAAAAAATTATGTTTATCAATGCATTAGTTGCAATGCATGCATGCATAAAGTACATGCATTGGTCAATTTTCTCTTAATACTTGCATGCAATGATTTAATGCACCTTGGAATCTGAACATGTGATGGAAAACAACCAAATTGAGCCTTATAAAATGGAAAAACTAAAGTTTTGAGATAAGCCCTATAAACCGGAAAGGAGACAGTACATAGGTTGACAATGGTGTGGGACCGTGATGTCAGGAAACCAGGAGGAAGCAAAATAAATTATAGTTATATATATATATATATATATATATATATATATATAAAATAAGGAGGCACTTGCGTACGTGAGGCTATGGCCCTGGTGGGGCCCCATTGTCATCCACTCCAAGTCAAGTCATCTCCTCGCCCGCGCGTGCTTTCCGCCCGAAACAGTCAGCGCCGCCCGCCCCGCTTCCCGGTGCAGGCGATTGCTCCGCCTTCAAACGACACAAGTGCCGTTCGTCCATCCATCTGCTGCCCACATTAATGATACGCGGTTGCCGAGGCGGCTACTCCGGCGCCACACGTCTGTCCCTCCGTCGCCCACCATAGCATCCGTTCCCTTTTTCCTGTCCACACCACTACTGCCCACCATGGCTTCCTCGCGCTCTAGCGCTCTTCGGGACGGGTGGACGATGGACCACAAGGAGATGGCAGCCATTGCTGCCGGCCGGCTGGCCGGTGGGCAGTCGAAGGACGACAACGTCCCAATGGAGAACATGGTAGTCGACGATCCGGCACCAACCCCCTCCTCCGCGCCATCCTCGCCGGTGCATTGCACCTTGACCATCAGCGAGGCCCGTGCCCAATATATGGACACGGTGAGGCAGATGCGTGAGGAGCAGTTCCGGGAGGCACAGGCCGACGCCGCCTACAACCATCATCTCCTCCAGGAGCACTTGTAGGCGGAGGAGCAGATCGCCGCGGAGCGGGCGAAGCAGGAGGCGCTGCTCGACTCGTACCGCTCCGCCCGCAAGGGCCGCCTCGAGCGCTGGCGGTACCGCATGCGGGTGGTGGAGGCTGCGGCCGCCTACAAAGAGGGCGATGAAGCGGGCGAGGCGCTATTTGGCAAGACCGAGGACGAGCTAGAGGACAATGCCGGCCCCGACGAGTCCCCTCTCCGCTGGCATCGACGAGGCCCTGCTCCGCCGAGGTCCCGCGGCGCCAACAACGAGGCAGAGGATACCGACGGCTCTGCCGAGGCCCTGCCCCGCCAACAACGAGGCAGAGGACATTGCCGGCTCAGCCGAGGCCCCACCCTGTCGGTAACGAGGGGGAGGATTTCCACCGCTCCGCCGAGGCCCCGCCCACCGACAACGAGACAGAGGACATCACCGGCTCCGCCGAGGCCCCGCCCCACTGCCAATGAGGCCGCACCACACAGAAAACAAGGAAGAGTAGAACATGGTAGGTCGCCGCCGCTCGGGTCCAAGTAAGGCCACCGCTGCTACCCTCCGGTTGAAGCCAAGCTAGGCGGGTTAACCATTGACGACCGGTTGGCTTCTTGGCGGCGACGTGGAGTCGGAGAGCTGCGCTGGAGAAGAACGCTGCTTCTACTTAACTGCTGGTGCAGTTGGCTGACTGACACGTGGGCCCAATAGGCCACATGTCAGTTACGCAACTGCACCTGCAGTTAAGTCACTAAAGCTTCTGTTCGGCTCAACGGGACACAGGTGGGTATCTTCGGTTAATTAATTATACCTCCAGCACACCCCTTTTTAGTTGAAGAATGTATGAAATGTAAATCCGGCATGTTTATATTAAATCTGACCGTGTATGAATGAATTTATTTTGATTAGTTCGAATTCCTGTATCACTAGCATTGGATGAACATGCAAAACAATATGTACTAGCATTATTCCTAGGGTGATCACCTCGTTTGCAGCGATTTCACATGTACTCCCTCCGGTCCTTTCTAGTGCGCATACAAGTTTTATGCTGCAGTCAAAGTATCTCTACTTTGACCAATCTTATACAAAAAAGTGTGCACTTTCACAATGTGCGAAGTAAAAAGGAACAGAAGGAGTACAAAGAGTTTGAGCAGCTTTTTAGCGTTTCTGTACATTGCAATCAAACACACATGGCTGGCAATTCACAGAGAACATTCAAAACAATCGATGATTATGCATCTTAGCGACTCACGTGTCAGACGCAATATTTACTTCACAACTAAAGAATAAAGAAAAAAATTGATCGACGCTGCTGACAGCAAAGGGCGTCCCATTCGAAAATATCAAACGCATGTCTTGCAAAAATCAATGAGCAAAATTTGACAAGGTTGTCCCATTCCAAAATATCAATTGCCTATGATTGTGGAATGGGCAGGGTTTCTCATCGATTCGGACATTGACATGGCACCTCGTGCTAAATAAACTAGCTGTTCTTTTCTGCGGTTCCACCAAAATCAACCAAATTCAGCGTAGCTTGTATGATTTCGCCCTTATATGTTGCAACGCCTTGAACTTATCGGCACCTCCTTTCTTGTGGTGGAAATGAATGATTTGATGTATTCATGAACATTTTGTGCAGTTCCCATTGAAATCAAGCTGAGCACCCCTGTTTGCACAAATACAAAAAAGTGATTAGTATAAAGCAGACTATACTATGAATTGACAGTTTAAACAGGCACCTACATGGTCCATGTAGAGCACACTTTTAGAAAAATGGAACTCACCAGAAAGAATCCTAGAACAACATTGTACTCACGCATCACAGCAAAAAAATGGAGATTTGTCAGTCCTTCTGAGCTGAAGTTAGTTTGGTCTGTGGGGAGTAATGTAACCATCCTTCAACTGCTCCTTCTGATGAGAAGATAGATAGGGCCTCTTCATCCTGGCATAATCGGAACTAGTCACTTCACGTACTCCATATTCTTCTTTAGAGGAAGATGATCCTGTTGTGCAAAGGCAAGAGGACTACTAAATGCTAGCATCCCTGTTTGCTCGAAAAAAAGGAAAGGAAATATTTAAAACAACACAGATGAAGCACTTCTCAAGGACAATACCACTTTTTCATGGCAGTATCTAAACAGTAGCACAACACCAATAGAGATGACAAAGCTCAATCATATGGATGAAATCAGTGGGGAGTACCAACCTTTGTCAGGAGGCTTATTGTGTAGAGCATACAGATGAAGCACTTCTCCGGAACCATCTGTTGCTATCTACGGTGGTGGCCATGCTTACTATATACCCCTCGATTAGTTTAATGTTTCCAACATCTTATTGTGTAGTTCCACTAAAATATATGGTATCTTCAAAGAAGATCCCTATTTGCACAAGTAGAGATAATTACGTATTACATTAAGAGTGGCATCAAATCAGTGGCAAAACAATTGCTTGTTCCAGCCATAGCAATAAATTAAGATGCAAAACTATATCATTACTTGTGTCATCACAGTTCGATGCTTCATTCTGACCGGGAGTTGACTTTTGTTTTTCTTCCGCTTGTTCTTCCCTTCATCACTTGGTTCAATAACAGACAAGCTTCGCCTTCAATGTAAGATTTGGCATGTCAATTAGGGAGCACAAGTATAGTACTAAACTTAATTTTCTGATGAAAGTGGCAAAATACAGGCCAACAATTGTGAAATATCCTTATCTTACCTCAATGTGATATTACGGTGCACATATAGATTGGAAGTCTTGTCTCCATTTGTGCAGTTTTCACTAAAATCAAGCAACATTATCGTACAAGTAGCACAACATATGAAAGCACACTGCAGAATCATGTGAAAGAAGGCTAGTACTGACCTCTCATGATGCGGAATTCAAACAACTCACAAGAAGAAGATCTGAACCAAATTTGCCAACACGGATAGGAAGTAAGATCTCCTCTTGTGCAGTTCCACTAAGATCAAGCAATCAAACAACGTTGTCGATTGTGATATTTTGGTTGAACTGCACAAAACACTCTTAAAACTAAAGTGTTTTGTGCGGTAAACAAAAAAGTCACAATGGCAACGAGGTGAAATAGATAACCCTGTTTACACAGAGAGGTGCAAAGGAAACAATTAGTGGTCAATAACGGTGGATGACAGAAGCCAACAAAAAGAAGCATCTACCTTATCTAAATGGGGAAGAAAGCAAGACAATAGCATTTCTCAAATGGTGGCATTGATTAATATTAACATAGAGATTATATTAACAATAAAATTCGTTAAACATGTAATTTGCTTTTAAGCGTGGCATTGCATCAATTTTCAGTGACATTATTAGAGGGTGTTTGTTTACAGGGACATTTTGGTGTAGCGACTAAAAAAACTCCGTGTCAGTCCCATCTAAACCAAACAGGAGGGACTTTTAGGGACTAAAAGTGGGCATTTGGGACTAAAGAAATAAGACCCCGAGGGAGTCTTTTTGGGACTTTTCCAACAGTTGCCCCTGCCACGCATCGCACCTTGTCTCTATTAGTTCATTACTAGGGGTAACATGATCTTTTAGCATGTCATTTAATAACCTCTAGTCCATGTTTAGTCCTTGGAACCAAGCAGGTAGGTACTAGGGAGTTTTTAACCAAACAGGGCCTTAGATTAACAACAACTAATGAGTTGCACGGGCGGTGGGCGCTTTGACACCATGTGCATCTACCGATGTACTGTGGTCATGTACAGTCTGTTGCAACAAAGAACAAACAACCAAGGAGCATATTTGTGTTGGTCCGAGTTTTGTTATCTTTAGACACCTTTCCCTATGTGGCGCAACAAATCTAGTCCTGCTCAAACTCTACAGCCTTGTCCCCCAAAACAAAAGATCAGTTCGTTACAGATGTGCGTACTGCATTTGTCATTGTTTTCCCTTTTCGACCAACGTAGGTGCTAGATAGCCAGTCTGTCCTAGTACTTTTGCCCCTTCCTTTCCTCTTTGAACCACGTCCTAGATTCATGCTATATACAACTTTTCCCACTACTTTCCCCCACTCCTTTCCTCTTTGAACCATATCCTAGATTCATGGTATACATGCAACTAGAGCAATGCATGTGGAGTAAGTAAATTATACCTTAAGGTTCTTGGGGCGTGGTTCGATGGGCGACGGGACGACGGCGAGGAAGAAGGGGTCGGAGGCCCTCCCACGCCATTGCTGGGTGAAAGTGAACAGCTGCGCCGGTAGTGGATTCCCTCATTTGCCGACGGCGACAACGTTAAGCTTCCTTCCCTTCTCGGCGGACGGATCCTGCCGGCTCTTTGAGCAGCAGTGAGGGGAGAGAGAGGCCAACGAAGTCTTGTTTAGATCTGGAGAGGGCGAGAGAGTGTGAAGAGAGCAACTACAAGCGTTGAGGCTCCAGCGTGTATATATCTACTGGAGAGAGAGTGTGAAGCGTGCAAACCCTAGAAAACAAGTGCCGAGGCTGTATCTTATACGTGATGAGGTGATTATACGGTCACTACGAGATCGTATAGCTCCGTATCCATCCATTTTGACCAGTCAAAGAATCCTCCTGGCACAAATTATGATCAAGTGTAGTTATCGAACCCGAGACCTCAAGTTTGATGAGCGAATAGGCTAACCAGCTACACAACCCTCCCGGTATGTTCAACGAGAGGAAAATAACCTTTTAAACATTCCTGCATTCGTGTGACAAGCATGACGTGTTTTTTTGTGTGTGTGGGAGTCATTGGGATTTCAATCATAATCATGTCATGTGGCTTTGGTGGCAAGACTATCCACAGTGGTGCAGAAATAATGCAGCCTTAGTCACCTTACCTCTCTCCACGTAGTACGTGGGGTCCCACCCGGTCGGAGGGTGAAACAAACAAATTAATAAGAAAAATTAAAAGCGCCCGGTGATGTATCTTACCTCACACATCTTGCTACTTTCGGGAACCTTGTCCAATTGATCCCTCTGTTCGCTCACGTACTATTTTAAGTGAATCCTTATTATAACATGCACACAATTTTGGGCACCTGTATTCGACTTAAGTCAGTGTGCCACCGTATCTCGTATACTTACTACTCCCTCCGTCTTGGTGTAATAAGTCACGTTAGAAGGTGCAACGGGACCAAGGTGCGCGTGTGTGTGTGTGTGTGTGTGTGTGCACTTAACATCATGTGGGTGTTAGAGAGAGCGACAGATCGACCTACTCCTACAGAGAGATGGTGTGTAGTGTACGATTTTAGCCGCGAGAGTCGGTGCATCCTCTCGTTTCCGGGCGTGTTCGGTAGGGACATGCGGACAGCTGCCACGCCCGCTCCTGACTAGCCTGGCCCACCCAAAGCCCCTCCATCGCCCGCGTGCGCTTCCCGCCCGAAACGGTCAGCGCCGCTCCAGAGAATCGGTGCCGCATTCATGACCGGGTAGAGCGAACGCGACCTCTCACTGGCGCAAGAGTGATGGTTGCTTCATCCGTCCAACTTACTACTGGGTCTATGTGATTTGACGGCTCATTGGTCTTTATTACTGAGGTGGTAGGACTGGTGGATGTCCCACACTTTCGACGAAAGGAGGTACTACTAGATTACAATTTTCTCCATTCTTACAGCGGAGGAGTGCAAGAGCAGTGAAAACACGCAGGCTCAGTGATTACATGGCCCACCTCACACTATCACCGCGCGACACCTAACACTTTACATAGTACTCCCTCCGTTCCTAAATATTACTAGATGAGTCCTTGGCGTTGCAGCAGAACAGTATATATCTCTGCGCCAAAATTATCGATTTCATAGAACTAAAAAACTCTATAACCGCATGACAAATGTGGTAGCCAAACTAAATAAACTCCCATCATCATTTAGATCATCCCACGTAAGGAAAAAAGATCAGCCAACTCCTACTGCATAATGGGATTATATTTTTCTTTTTCGCATGTTAATGGGACTTAAAAGCTCACTTACATGCATGCTACCGGTGCATGCTTGCATGCAGACATGTTGATGTGATTTAAAACCCACTCACATGCATGCCACGGTATTTCTGCATGCTTGCATGTGGCTTAGTGCAGAGCCTCTCAACGTCTAGATCAGACAACTTATGGACTAATTTAGTTCATCTAACAGCTACATTAATTTTGATGATGTGGCTCAAGGAGAGGATAGAGAATTCCTAGTAGTGGGGGCTAGCTATTACTAGTAGATAAGTCTTTGTAGAGATTCCACTAGGTGAACTGCATACGGAACAAAATGAATGAATCTACACTTAAAATGCATCTATATACATCCGCATGTGGTTCATGGTGAAATCTCTACAAAGACTTATATTTAGGAATGGAGGAAGTACTAGTATAGTACGTACTGTAATTTGTCAGCGAGATAAATCTCTACAATGCTATGAAGCTTCCGACACATTACATGTATCTTGCATCCAAGGTTGCCCGTTGCAACATTTCATCAAATACAAAGGAGACTAACATGCATGCTATTGCATCTCAATGATTGACAGATCATAGCAAATATGTACTCCCTCCGTTCCAAAATAAGTGTCCCAACTTTGTGCAAACTTTAGTACAAAGTTGTACTACTACTAAAGTTGACACTTATTTTGGAAAAAAGGCCCCTAAAGAAAAAATGATCCATGCAGTCCCTAGCCCTTGAACCGTGAACCCTAACCAGGCTTCAATTTGCTGGCAACATTCGAGCTTCCTAATAAATGAAGTTTGCAACCTTTTGACCATCGGATCATTTTGTGCAGTTTCACCAAAATCGAGATGAGCAACCCTCTGGCAAACAAAATTAAGAAGCGTGATTAGAATAAGATTACTCGGACTAGTTGATGAGACATAAACTCATCAGAAATATAGTACATAGAAGCCAGTAGAGGTATTTGCGGGGCAAATAAGTAGAGAAATATCCACAAGGAGTGATGTGGGCAGCTGGAGTAGTGGTGCAAGCCGGCTGTAAAGGGAGTTGTACCTGAGGGACGTAGCCCAACCTTGAGGAGGGCGGAGGGAGGCGGCAACTGCCCACGTCACGGTAGTGAGCAAGGAACGAAGGCAACCTCACCAGCTTTGTGAGAGAGAATGGCGGGGACCCCTGATCGGGACGTGCCGACTGTGGGTTTTCGCCGTCGGTGACGGTGACCGCATCTACACTAAGCATCCACCCCTTCCCCCAGCGGACGTGATCCACCGGGATGTTAGAGATGTGGCCACAATCGTTTTGTGCGAGAGAGTGTGAAGAGAGCAACCCCAGCAAGCAACCGTGTAGGCTGGCCTGTCCTGACTATGTATATAGTGGAGCAGTTTCCTTTTCTCTCCATATGAACCTATCATATTTGCGTACGTGCCACTAAAGAAAAAAACTTTATTTATAAATGACGCGACACCTACTACTCGTTCTCCTATAACATTGCACTTGGCATCTCCAAAATATTAACCTTGCGATTGGCTCTTTGCCTCTTCAGGAAGTCGAGCAATAATGGTAGTGAAGTATATATCGTTCTGGCTATATGCGACCGAATGAATTGCTGCACGTCCACCACGTGGGTGAGGGTCGAGGGGCGAGGGAGAGTGCTACATACAGAGCAAAATGAGTGAATATACACTCTAAAATACGTCTATATACATCAGTGTTTGGAGTATGTACTAGTAGTTCATATTGAAATCTACTAAAGGACATATATATTCCAAACAATATGATATAATCTCTATAACCAAGATAGTAGGGACGAGGAGTAAACAGAGGGAGTAGTAATTTTTTCTCCTCATCCTGCGAGCCACCGCGCGCATGGGCGAGGGAGCGGCGTAAGGCGGAGTAAGCTTCACCTCATCCTGCGAGCCACCGCCCCCGTGGGCGGGGGAGACGGCGTACTAAGCAAGCTTCTCCTCGCTCATGAGTTGACGGGACACATCAAAAGTACTCCAGTGTATAGAGCCTTGCCTCTAAGGTAGGTCCCACATGGTTTGCCTCTTTTTTTAATTTAACATAACGCGTCAAGTCGCAATTTGTTTGTTCACCCATGGTAGAAAATCCTCCCTCCACCAAGTGGACAACCAGTACACATGCCAAATTACCACGTGGGCTGCCTTTTTCGTACAGAAATGAGCTCCACCGTGTACTGCTTGGTGTGGTTGGGAAAGAGGCAGAATCGTCTTGCGCCGTGCATGCACTGTTCTCTTCGTGCACCTCCCCACCCTACGTGGGTGTGTGTGAGAGATACAAACCGCGTTCGTGAGTGTTTTTTGTTTTGGGGTGGGGGTGGGGTGGGGGTTGATTTCGTGAATTATTTGTGGGAATATGTGTCGATGACATCTCAAACAAAATTTTGCATGCAATGTGTGTGAAATGGAGGCATATCCATATCATATATAGAGGGTCGGGCAATCCACGAGAAGAGAGGGAGGGGCCATAGCTATCGATAGAGTCGAAGAGAGGATCAAGTGGGTGGGTGCGAGATCGATGAAGAGAGCCATCGAAATTGTGTGTGTGTGTGTGTGCAAGTCATAGATATAGGGCGACTTGCCTACCGGAACGTTCGAGGGCACATGTCAAGTTTGCGTGTGGCAGGGAGACATGACTAGAGCGCTCGATGTATCAGTGTGTGTGGGGGGGAGGGGGTGGGAGGAGGGGTAGGCAGAGGCCTAACTATAGAGGTAGACCGACTCGTATATGTGTTGAGAAGGAGATGCCCAGCTATGTCTTGAGGGAGATCGGTCGACATCCATACATAACTGAAGGACAGGAAATATGACGGGACAGAGAGAGAGAGGAGAGAGGAGAGAGAGAGGGAGGGAGAGGGGTAGAGTGCTGGATGGGGGATGGAGTTGCTTCTCGAAGATGGTGGGAGAGGCCTACTAGACAAACTGAGGGTGGAACTGCAATGTTACCAATAAGAGTGGGGATGTGTTTCTGTGTGTGCCTGTGCGTGATAGATCTTGTCGGGACGCATCCATGGACTATGAAGGGGAACCATGTGTTTGGTAAGCAAACCTAATTAGATCGGTAGATCAATTGTTGTTTATCGGAGGAAGGGAGAGACACAACTAATGAGGTAGATTGATCGACGCGTGGGTAAAAACGAGTTATAAGGACCTAGCTAGCTATATGTATAGCGAGAGATTGGTCGGTGTACGTCCATTTGTTAGAGGCAAATAAGGCCCAACGAGACGGATAGACAGAGAGAATGGAGCTAGGAGGTGGTGGGAGAGGCCCAGCTACTAGCTAGATAGGGGGAGGAGTGTGCGGTTGTGAGATCGATGAAAAGAGGGGCGAGAGTTTACACGCGTGTGTGACTGTATGAGAGACACGAGGCAAGGACACATAAAGGAGGATATTGAAGGTGTGTGTGTATGTTGTAGGAAGGCATCGCTGGAGAGGTTTATTGATCGGTGTGTGTCGGAAAGGAGTTGTGGAGACTCTGGTAGAACGACCTAAAAAAATGAATGTGCCCGGTGGATAGAATGCCGAGGGAGAGGAAGGACGAGGAGAGCGTGTGCATGCATGAGAGAAAGTTAGTGGTAGCTACAAAGGTTAGAGGATTGTGTGGGTGTAAGAGACTAACAAAGAACATAATTTGATATGAAATAGGAGATCATAGTGTTTTAAACATTGCATGCATGAATATAGCGGTGATACATGTGTTGTGCACATGTTAATCTAAACCATATTGTACATCAAACAATCTCACATTTTATTTGAATTTGTGATAATGTGTGGCGTTTGCATCTTACAACTAAATATCGAACAATCTAAACAATACTATATATCGAACATTCTCACATTTTATTTGAATTTGTGGTAATGTGTGGTGTTTGCAACTCACATCTAAATACTTGTAGGCGTGGGGGGCACCATTCATAATGTGATAAACACATTATACCTATGAGACATGGTTTAGATTATGAAGATCTAGCTAGAGCTAGAAATGTAATGTGATTTGAAATCAACATAAAGTGGATTCAAAAAATCGAGTTCGAGTTCATATAGTACACATAGTTCATATGTAACTCGAGACTAATCATGTGGTGTGTTGTGAAGATAATACACAAACAATGGTTTAACTTGACAATAATGATGATTGTAGATCTTATTAAAACAGAGAAACGAATTCAAATGCTATGACTTCACAACAATCATTACTGTAGATCTTATTCAAATAGAGAAACGAATTCAAATTTAGTTCATATTGAAGCGGTAGTATATATGTTTGGAATGCACTAAAACGTTCATTTGAGTAGTAGGTTGCATGCATTATACACGTAGCGAAATATTTTAATTGAACATAACATGAATTCAAAGTTTTGAATGACATTTGTAGTGCGCATTGATTTGGTACAGTACACGTTAGGCTTGTTCGGAAATTTCAACCCGCGCCTTGTTAGCCCGAAATATTTAAGATATATCTTTGTCTAAATGGGTGCTCTGACAACTCCCTCCATCTCAACCTGCGCCTTGCTATTCCGAAATTACAACGCGCGTGAAAACTCCCACCTCCTGTGAAATCCCGACACGCGAAATGCCCGTGGTACCCCTGAACCGAAAGAACCGCCTCAAATTGGTGGGGGTACTTTCGTAACTTAACCGCATTTCGGACAAGCGCGTCGCTAAGCCATGGTTCCCCACTGCCATCCCATCCGCCCACCCATTCGTACACCGAGGCCGCGAAAGCCCACGACGAAACCCCACACCCTACTCCGTCCGCCACCCAACCGGAGCCTCTTCCCCGACGACGTCGTCCACAACAACACCTCGACGTCTCTCATCCATCGTACCGGATGAGAATCCGTCTTTGATCTCGTCGTCTCGCCGGTTCAGCCACGCCGTCCTCCACCTCCAAGGAGCTGCCCCGACGTTCCCCTCGTCTTTTGTGCCACCTCCATTTTCACACCGCCATCTTCACCTGCACCACCGGAAGAGCATCATCATCACCGTTTCCTCGGATAAAGCTGCGGCCTAATCGGCGCCACCAAAGAGGTTGTACACTAATTGCCGCATTTTCTTCTTGATTCGATCTCACGGTGCTGCCGGCGCTCGGTCCCGAGCCGACACGGCGCGGCTCCATCCACGGCGGCGTCGCCGGCCACTTCCTCCACGGTGTCGCTCCCTCGGCGGCGACGCCCACATCAGTAGGAGCTGCTGCTGCTTTAGCTCTTGCTCGCGCTGCTGCTCTACTCTTGCTCTCGGTCCCCTGCCTGGTCTACTCTTGCTATTGCTCTTGCTCGCGCTTTTGCTCTCGCTCTTGCTCTTTCTTGCGATGCTGCTTCGATTTAGCTACACTTCAGTCGACTGAATCGACTTTTGGGTTGCTACCTCTTGAGCACTGCGTTGGATTTCCCCGAAGATGAGAGGATGACGCAGCAAAGTAGCATAAGTATTTCCCTCAGTTTTTGAGAACCAAGGTATCAATCCAGTAGGAGACCATGCACAAGTCCCTCGTACCTACACAAAATGATAGCTACTCGCAACCAACACGATTAGGGGTTGTCAATCGCTTCACGGTCACTTACGAGGGTGATATCTGATAGAGATGATAAATAATATTTTTGGTATTTTTGATAGATAGATGCAAAGTAAAAAGTAAAAGGCAAAGTAAAAACAAAGCAAGTAAATAAAGTTATAGAGATTGATATGATGAGAATAGACCCGGGGGCCATAGGTTTCACTAGTGGCTTCTCTCAAGAGCATATATATTCTACGATGGGTGAACAAATTACTGTTGAGCAATTGACAGAATTAAGCATAGTTATGAGTATATCTAGGCAATGGTCATGTATATAGGCATCACGTCCAAGACAAGTAGATCGAAACGATTCTGCATCTACTACTATTACTCCACTCATCGTAGCTATCCGGCATGCATCTAGAGTATTAAGTTAAAAGCAGTAACGCCTGTAAGCAAGATGACATGATATAGAGGGATAAATTCATGCAATATGATAAAACCCCATCTTGTTATCCTCGATGGCAACAATACAATACGTGCCTTGCAACCCTTTACATCCTTTGGGTAAGAACACCGCAAGATTGAACCCAAAGCTAAGCACTTCTCCCATTGCAAGAACTACCAATATAGTTGGCCAAACCAAAAAGGATAATTTGAAGAGACTTGCAAAGATAACTCAATCATACATAAAAGAATTCAGAGAAGAATCAAATATTTTCCATAGATAATACTGGATCATAAACCCACAATTCATCGGTCTCAACAAACACACCGCAAAAAGAAGATTACATCGAATAGATCTCCACGAGAGGGGAGAACATTGTATTGAGATCCAAAAGAGAGAAGAAGCCATCTAGCTACTAGCTATGGACCCGAAGGTCTGAAGTAAACTACTCACACTTCATCGGAGGGGCTATGGTGTTGATGTAGAAGCCCTCCGTGGTGGATGCCCCCTCGTGAGCTCCGGAACAGGCCCCAAGATGGGATCTAGTGGATACAGAAGGTTGCGGCGGTGGAATTAGGTTTTTGGCTCCTGTTCTGATCGTTCGGGGGATACGTAGGTATATATAGGAGGAAGGAGTACTTCGGTGGAGCAACAGGGGGCCCACGAGGTAGGGGGCGCGCCTAGGGGGCGCCCTCCACCCTCGTGACCGCCTCTGGCACTTCTTGGAGTAGGGTCCAAGTCTCTTGGATCACGTTCGGTGAGAAAATCACGTTCCCGAAGGTTTCATTCCGTTTGGACTCCGTTTGATATTCCGTTTCTTCGAAACACTGAAATAGGTAAAAACAGCAATTAAAATTTGGGCCTCCGGTTAATAGGTTAGTCCCAAAAATAATATAAAAGTGGAAAATAAAGCCCAATATAGTCCAAAACAGTAGATAAAGTAGCATGGAGCAATCAAAAATTATAGATACGTTGGAGACGTATCAGGCATCCCCAAGCTTAATTCCTGCTCGTCCTCGAGTAGGTAAATGATAAACAAGAATTTTTGATGCAGAGTGGTACTTTTGCATAATTTCAATGTAAATCTTCTTAATTGTGATATGAATATTCGGATCCGAAAGATTCAAGACAAAAGTTCATATTGACACAAAAATAATAATACTTCAAGCATACTAATCAAAGCAATCATGTCTTCTCAAAATAACATGGCAAAAGAAAGTTCATCCCTACAAAATCATATAGTTAGGCTATGCTTCATTTTCATCACACAAAGATGTTCCCAACTTCTATACCCCCGATGACAAGCCAAGCAATTATTTCATACTTAAATAATCTCAAACTTTTTCAACCTTCACGCAATACATGAGCGCGAGCCATGGATATAGCACTATGGGTGGAATAGAATATGATGATGGGGATTGTGTGGGGAAGACAAAAAAGGAGAAGGTATCACATTGACGAGGATAATCAACGGGCTATGGAGATGCCCATCAATTGATGTCAACATGAGGAGTAGGGATTGCCATGCAACAGATGCACCAGAGCTATGAATGCTCAACAAAAGAAAACTAGTGGGTGTGCATCCAAATTGCTTGCTCACGAAGACCTAGGGCATTTGAGGAAGCCCATCGTAGGAATATACAAGCCAAGTTCTAATGAAAAATTCCCACTAGTATAAAAAAGACAACTTATGAGACTCACTACATGAGGAACAAGGTGCTACTTTGAAGCACAATATGTGAGACTCACTACATGAGGAACAAGGTGCTACTTTGAAGCACAAGTGTGGAAAAAGAGATAGTAGCATTGCCCTTTTTATTTTATTTTATTTTTTGGGCCTTTTTTTTTCTTTTGGCCTTTCTCTTTTTTTGTTTGGGCAATGCTCTAATAATGATGATCATCACACATCTATTGATTACAACTCGAAACTTAGAACAAGATATGACTCTATATGAATGCCTCCGGCAGTGTACCGGGATGGTGCAATGAATCAAGAGTGACATGTATGAAATATAATGTATGGTGGCTTTGCCACAAATGCGATGTCAACTACATGATCATGCAATGGCAATATGACAAAAGTAATGTATGTCATGATGATGATGATGGAGATTGCATGGCAATATATATCAGAATGGCTATGGAAATGCCATAATAGGTAGGTATGGTGGCTGTTTTGAGGAAGATATAAGGAGGTTTATGTGTGATAGAGCGTATTGTATCACGGGGTTTGGATGCACCGTGAAGTTTGCACCAACTCTCAAGGTGACAAAGGGCAATGCACGGCAATCAAGAGGCTAGCAAAGGCGGAAACGTGAGAGTGCGTATAATCCATGGACTCAACATTAGTCAAAAGAACTCATATACTTATTGAAAAAATTTAGAAGTCATCAAAAATTCAAGTACTACGTGCATGCTCCTAGAGGGATAGATTGGTAGGAAAAGACCATCGCTCGTCCCCGACCGCCACTCATAAGGATGCACAAGCCAGGTACACTTCATGTTTCAAATTTGTTACACAACTTTAACCATACGTGCATGCTACGGGACTTGCAAAATTCAACACAAGCATTTCTCAAATTCATAATCACCCAACTAGCATGACTTTGATATTATCACCTCCATATCTCAAAACAATTATCAAGCATCAAACTTATCTTAGTATTCAATTCACTCAAAAGAAAGTTTCACATATCTTAAACACCAAGTATATTAACATTAACCAAATTACCATGCTATTAATGACTCTTAAAATAATCTAAGTGAAGCATGAGAGATCAATAGTTTCTTTAAAACTAATCCACCACCGTGCTCTAAAAGATCTAAATGAAGCTCTAGAGCAAAAATTATCACGCTCAAAAGATATAAGTGAAGTACTATGAGCAAAACTATCAAGCTCAAAAGATATAAGTGAAGCACATAGAGTATTCTAGGAAATTCCAAATCATGTATGGCTCTCTCAAAATGTGTGTACAGCAAGGATGATTGTGGTAAATTAACAAGCAAAGACACAAATAATACACGACGCTCCAAGCAAAACACATATCATGTGGTGAATAAAAATATAGCTCCAAGTAAATTACCGATGGAAGTGGACGAAAGAGGGGATGCCTTCTGGGGCATCCCCGCTTTGACTTTTTGGTGCCCTTGGATTACCTAGGGGGTGCCATGGGCATCCCCAAGTTTAGGCCCTTGCCACTCCTTGTTCTATAATCCATCAAAAGAATTCACCCAAAACTTGAAAACTTCACAACACAAAACTCAACAGAAATCTCGTGAGCTCCGTTAGTGAAAGAAAACAAAAGACTACTTCAAGGTACTGTAATGAACTCATTCTTTATTTATATTGGTGTTAAACCTACTGTATTCCAACTTCTCTATGGTTTATAAACTATTTTACTATCCATAGATTCATTGAAATAAGCAAACAATCACACGTAAAACAGAATATGTTAAAAACATATCAGTCTGTAGCAATCTGTAGCTAACGCAAGCTTCTGGAACTCTAACAATTCTACCAAAATAGGAAGTCCTGGAAAATTTGTTTATTGAACAGAAGCAAAAAGAATCAACGCAAAAGCACGTATCTGTGATTTAACAAAATTATATTCGTGCATGCAAAGTTTCTGTTTTTCAGCAGAATCAAATCAACTATCATCATAGTTTATCCTATAGGTTCTACTTGGCACAAACACTAATTAAAAGATAAAACCACATCCAAACAGAGGATAGATGGATTATTTATTCCTAAACAGAAGCAAAAAAAAAACAAAAAAAAATTGGGTTGCCTCCCAACAAGCGCTATCGTTTAACGCCCCTAGCTAGGCATAAAAGCAAGGATAGATCTAGGTATTGCCATCTTTGGAAGGAAATACATAAGTGGCTCTTATAATAGATTCATATGGTAATTTTATTTTCTTTCTAGGGAAGCGTTACATGCCCTTCTTTAAGGGAAATTGGAATCGAATATTCCCTTCCTTCATATCAATAATTGCACCAATCGTTCTAAGGAAAGGTCTACCAATAATAATAGGACATGAAGGATTGCAATCTATATCAAGAATGATAAAATCTACGGGCACATAATTCCTATTTGCAACAATAAGAACATCATTAATTCTTCCCATAGGTTTTTTAATAGTGGAATCCGCAAGATGCAAGTTTAGAGAGCAATCATAGAAATCACAGAAATCTAGCAAATCACACAAAGCTTTGGAAAATAGTAGAGACACTAGGACCCAAATCACACAAAGCATGAAACTCATAATCTATAATTTTAATTTTAGTAGTAGGTTCCCACTAATCATAGAGTTCTCTAGGGATAGAAACTTTCAACTCAAGTTTTTCTTCATAAGATTGCATCAAGGCATCAACAATGTGTTCGGTAAAGGCCTTATTTTGACTATAAGCATGAGGAGAATCTAGCACGGATTGCAACAAGGAAATACAACAAATAAAAGAGCAATTTTCATAATTAATTCCTTGAGATCCAAAATAGTGGGTTTAGCAACATCTAGGTTTTTATTTCTTTCAATCCCACTTTCATCAATTTCATCATCAAGATCTAGAAACTCCGAATTCTTAAAACGTCTTCTAGGTAAAGGAAGATCATCTTCAGTTTCATCAAGATTCATATTGCAAAACAAAGATTTAATGGGGGACACATCAATAACTTTTAGATCTTCATCTTGATTTTCATAGGAATTGGAATAACACGCTTTAATAAAGGCATCTTTGGAAGCACGCATCCTAGCGGTTCTTTCCTTGCACTCATCAATGGAAATTCGCATGGCTTTGAGAGACTCATTTATATCATGCTTAGGAGGAATAGATCTAAGCTTTAAAGAATCAATTTCAAGAGAAATTTTATCAACGTTCCTAGCCAAATCATCAACTTTAAGCAATTTCTTTTCAAGCAAAGCATTAAAATTCTTTTGTGAATTCATAAACTCTTTAACACTACTCTCAAATTCAGAGGGCATCTTATTAAAATTTCCATAAGAGTTGTTGTAGGAATTTCCATAATTATTAGAGGGATTACTAGGATAAGACCTAGGATTAAAATTCCCTCTATACGCGTTGTTTCCAAAACTATTCCTACCAACAAAATTCACATCCATAGATTCATTATTATTCTCAAGCAAAGTAGATAAAGGCATATCATTGGGATCAAGAGGAGTATTTTTAGGAGCAAACATCTTCATATGTTCATCCATCTTTTCACTCAAAACATTGATTTCTTCTATAGCATGCACTTTTTTACTAGAAGATCTTTCGTCGTGCCATTGAGAATAATTAGCCATAATATTATCTAGCAATTTGGTAGCATCTCCTAATGTAATTTCCATAAACGTGCCTCCTGCGGCTGAATCTAAAAGATTTCTAGAAGCAAAATTCAATCCGGCATAAATTTTTTGTATGATCATCCATAAATTCAAACCATGAGTAGGGCAATTGTGAAGCATTAATTTCATTCTTTCCCAAGATTGGGCAACATGCTCATGATCAAGTTGTTTAAAATTCATGATATCGTTCCTAAGAGTGATGATCTTAGCGGGAGGAAAATACTTAGAGATAAAAGCATCTTTGCACTTGTTCCAAGAATCAATACTTTTTTTAGGCAAAGACGAAAACGAAACTTTAGCACGATCTCTAAGTGAAAATGGAAATAACTTCAATTTGACAATATTGTTATCCGTATCTTTATTCTTTTGCATATCACACAAATCAACAAAATTATTTAGATGAGTAGCGGCATCTTCACTAGGAAGGCCGGAAAATTGATCTTTCATAACAAGATTCAACAAAGCGGTATTGATTTCACAAGACTCATCATTATTAAGAGGAGCAATCGGAGTACTAAGGAAATCATTATTATTGGTATTCGAGAAATCACACAACTTGGTATTATCTTGCGCCATGGCAACAAGTAATCCAACACACAAGCAAACAGAAAAGCAACAGGAAAAAGGCAAACGGGAAAGAGAGGAGGAGATTGGGAAAGAGAGGGCGAGTAAAACGGCAAGGGTGAAGTGGGGGAGAGGAAAACGAGAAGCAAATGGCAAATAATGTAATGCGAGATATAGGGATTGCGATGGGTACTTGGTATAGTTGACTTGCTTGCGTGAGCCTCGACAACGGCGCCAGAAATTCTTCTTGCTACCTCTTGAGCACTGCGTTGGATTTCCCCGAAGAGGAGAGGATGATGCAGCAAAGTAGCGTAAGTATTACCCTCAGTTTTTGAGAACCAAGGTATCAATTCATTAGGAGACCACGCACAAGTCCCTCGTACCTAGACAAAACGATAGCTACTCGCAACCAACGCGATTAGGGGTTGTCAATCCCTTCACAGTCACTTACGAGGGTGAGATCTGATAGAGATGATAAATAATATTTTTGGTATTTTTGATAGATAGCTGCAAAGTAAAAAGTAAAAGGCAAAGTAAAAACAAAGCAAGTAAATAAAGTGATAGAGATTGATATGATGAGAATAGACCCGGGGGCCATAGGTTTCACTAGTGGCTTCTCTCAAGAGCATAGATATTCTACGGTGGGTGAAAAAATTACTGTTGAGCAATTGACAGAATTGCGCATAGTTATGAGTATATCTAGGCAATGAGCATGTATATAGGCATCACGTCCAAGACAAGTAGATCGAAACGATTCTGCATCTACTACTATTACTCAATTCATCGACCGCTATCCAGCATGCATCTAGAGTATTAATTTAAAAACAGAGTAACGCCTTAAGCAAGATGACATGATGTAGAGGGATAAATTCATGCAATATGATAAAAACCCCATCTTGTTATCCTCGATGGCAACAATACAATACGTGCCTTGCAACCCTTTACATCCTTTGGGCAAGAACACCGCAAGATTGAACCCAAAGCTAAGCACTTCTCCCATTGCAAGAACTACCAATCTAGTTGGCCAAACCAAAAAGGATAGTTCGAAGAGACTTGCAAAGATAACTCAATCATACATAAAAGAATTCAGAGAAGAATCAAATATTTTCCATAGATAATACTGGATCATAAACCCACAATTCATCAGTCTCAACAAACACACCGCAAAAAGAAGATCACATCGAATAGATCCCCACGAGAGAGGGGGAGAACATTGTATTGAGATCCAAAAAGAGAGAAGAAGCCATCTAGCTACTAGCTATGGACCCGAAGGTCTAAAGTACACTACTCACACTTCATCGGAGGGGCTATGGTGTTGATGTAGAAGCCCTCCGTGGTGGATGCCCCCTCCGGCGGAGCTCCCGAACAGGCCCCAAGATGGGATCTCGTGGATACAGAAGGTTGCGGCGGTGGAATTAGGTTTTGGCTCCTCTTCTGATCGTTCGGGGATACGTAGGTATATATAGGAGGAAGAATGCGTCGGTGGAGCAGGGGGCCCACGAGGTGAGGCGGCGCCTAGGGGCGCCCTCCACCTCGTGTTGCCTCTGGCACTTCTTGGAGTAGGTTCCAAGTCTCCTGGATCACGTTCGGTGAGAAAATCACGTTCCCGAAGGTTTCATTCCATTTGGACTCCGTTTGATATTCCCTTTCTTCGAAACACTTAAATAGGCAAAAATCATCAATTCTGGGCTGGGCCTCCGGTTAATAGGTTAGTCCCAAAAATAATATAAAAGTGGAAAATAAAGCCCAATATAGTCCAAAACAGTAGATAAAGTAGCATGGAGCAATCAAAAATTATAGATACGTTGGAGACGTATCATGGGTCAGTCGATTTTCAGGGGGGGGGGTTGCCGGGGTGAAGGAAGAACCAGCCCTGGGAGGAGGGGCTCATGGAGAGGTACCCACTATCTATCTTAGTGTTCAGGTGGGCGGTGGTGGTGGCGGTGGCGGGCGGTTCTTGGGCGGTGGTGTGGGGATCGCCAGAGAAAAGCTCAGCCTGAGGGGGCTAGAGGGATGGCGGGCGGCAGATCCGGTGGGGAGTATTTTCGGGGCGGGCGGCGGGGGGCTGCTGTTTGGCCGGTGGTGGCTGGCGGCTCAGGGGGTGGAGGTTGAAGATGAACCGCAGGCCCTTGATTTCGTATCCAACGGCTGCAAAATTGACTGACCAGAGATGAAAAAGTCAGTCGACCGACGTGTAGCCTCACCTTGTGCGTTCAGTTTCACAGCAAAATTTAGTTTCGACAGCAAAATTCAGTTTCAATAGTTAAGTTCAGTTTCGACAGTTAAATTCAGTTTCGACAGTTAAGTTCAGAGATGAGCGGCTGATTTATTTTACATCTAGCACTTTGTGGTTATGTATTTTACGTCATGTATTGGAGATGCTATTAGAATTCCACTCAGGTTAACGTTGTCTCTCTTGTCCAGCTTCAGCCTCGGCGTCGTAAAACTCATCGGAGCTGCTCCAACGATGAAACCCTCCATCACAGTGGAGCAGTACCTCGGGCTCCATCTCCAGACGCCTAAGATCTTCTTCCCCTCCTCCGACAGCCAAGTCAGTCGGAGCATCCTCACCGGCCAACCCAATCACACTGATATCGACATGGCTTCGCCAAAGAGGTTGTACACTTGTTGCATCTCTTTTTTACTCTACATGTTATATATATTGTCCACTGAGCACACAGATTTGTTCCTTTAGTGTCTCCTTGAAAGAAAAAACGTAGGAATTTTAATTTTCACTTGTCGTCCTTTTAAAATTCCTATTCATGAAGCACAAGACTAAGAGATAGTAGCCTAATAGCATTATAACCGTACATTTTCTTGTGGTTTGACTTAATCTCACCATGCTTCTCTGCATCATGTGATCTTCCAATTGTTGTGAATCAAACACCCAGATTGGCAGAAATCCTGTGTTTTTAAATTCTCTGTTTTGCACGTGCATTCATATCCTATTCCTGTCTATTTCCTATCCTCGCATTGTTGGAATCCTCCAATTCAAACGAGCCCTTACAGTAATTACTTCTCTTAGAGATAGTTGTCAAAGAAAACCTTGCGTGGTTTGTCCGCTCCTGTTGCCGTCGTCCACCCCAGCTCAGCTGCTCCAACAACGAAGGGTCCAACACAACAGTATCCGGCCTCCATCTGTCTTTTCACCGCCTCAGATCTTCTTCCCTTGCCAAGCAGCCATGAAAACTGCATTACCATCATCAACCGAGCATATGACCTCGAGGACTACACGGGTCCGCAAGAGAGGTCGCACTCTTTCTTGTCTGCTTACGTTATGCATCGCTTAATATTACATGCTACTTTATCATCCTGTTCACCGATTAGACTCTGAGTCAACTCCAAACTAATGGTCAAACTTGAGTTTTTAAATGGTTGTGGGGTACATATCGGGGCCGCAATCAATAGTATCTATCTACTATCTGGTTAATCTCTGGTGTCTACTATGAGTTTCATGTTGGGTGGGAAACAAACAAAGAAAAGCCATTATCTGCATTTTTAACCGAAGGCATTATCACTCGCTATTATTGGTATTGTGTCTATCCACAGGTTGCTACCATCACTCTGGATTTCTGCATGCACTCCTTACATAATCTCACTATGTTTTATTCCTATGCATGACAGTTATTGTAAACAATGGAACTGAACACCAGAGAAAAAAGAGACGAGCCTTGCGTGGCAATAAAATTTCATGCGGCGATAAGCTACATGGTAGGCGCAAAGGCAGCCCCCCCTCCACGCATTTCGGATTGTAATCGAGAGGAAGATATCTGTTCTGAGGGGGATTCAGAAGGAGAAGACAACTCCTATTTACCCCCTGAGGTCTTCGCTCTAACTTGGCATTCTGATGGTTGTTACATCATACTACTAGAAAAACCCCTACTAATGGCGCACCTAGTATGGCTATTAATGACGCATCTGTGGTGCGCCATTAATAGCACGCCATTAGTAATTTTTACTAATGGCGCACCACCTGGTGCGCCATTAGTATCTGTATACTAATGGCGCACCATGTAGTGCGCCATTAGTATAGCCGATGCGCCATTAGTATCTAGTATACTAATGGCGCACTACATAGAGGTGCGCCATTAGTATACGGTATACTAATGGCGCACCTATAGAAGTGCGCCATTAGTAACATTTTTTCAAAAAAAATTTTCAAATTTTTCTTAATCTCGATTCACTATGGCTTAATCTCGGTCAATATGCTTAATCTCAGGTCAAATCGCACTCCGTGGTCAAACTTCCGAAAGGTCACCCATCCTCACACTACTCCAGCCCAAGCACGCTTAACTTCGGAGTTCTATCCAACCCTAGCAACAGCTCACTTCACAGGCACTTGTTGATATATCTAGCATATCAATCCTGTTATACCTTATTGATGTCTAGGACTTTGTTCATGTTAATGACTATGATGAAATTTTGAAAAATATTTGAAACTTCTCGATCATATTACGTATCATTTTTTGAAAAAAAATTCAATTTTTTTTTGAAATTAGTATTTTTGAAATTAGTAATTTTTTTCTATTACTAGTGGCGCACCACATCCACGGTGCGCCACTAGTAAGTTTGAAATTTTTTGAATTTTTTTGCCGCTAGATCTTGAAAGCCCCGTAACTTTTTTTCTGTTAGGTTTTTGGGGATTTTGAAAATGTTTAACGGATGTGGTGCGCCATTACTATGTCAATTAGTAATGGCGCACTATGCACCGGTGCGCCATTAGTAACAAAAATTGTTTTTATGTTTTTTTTCCAAACTACTAATGGCGCACCACACACAAAAGCGCCATTAGTAATATATTACTAATGGCGCAGACATTATCAATGCGCCATTAGAATATAGTAATGGCGCACCACATCACAGGTGCGCCATTAGTAGCCATTCCATCTATAGCCCTTTTTGTAGTAGTGTCATGCATATGGTGTCTTGATTGCTTACTTTATACATCAAATATGTCATCTGCTTAGTTTAGACATCCTTTGTGCGAATGCCGTATGTTTAGTTCATTCATCATTTATGTGAATTATGCAACGCCATCTTGTTTAGCCAGGCATCATATATGTGAATTTTGCAATGCCATCTTGCTTAGCTAGTCATCTTATATGTAAATTATATCAGGCCATCCTTTTTTTCATTACATATTACATTTGTCAACAATGTTAGTACATTCAACTGCTCTTCGTGTGCATCAGCCATTTGACACGGTGATGGCAAATTCTGGAGTGAAAACAAGGTTTTCTGAGCAGACTATGCTATCTGACGAAGCGCATATCTCGCTGATTCTGGATAGCTCCTCGGAGGAGGATTCATAGGCAGATGACGATCCTATTCCCCCGAGGTGTACGCCCTAACTTGGCAGGGTTATGTTGCTCATATCGTGCGTATGGTATCTCGAATTGCTATGTCATTTGATTAGTTTAGACATGCTTTGTGTGAATGCCACCTGTCCAGTGTCTAATTACCATATATGTGAATTATGCATTGCCATCTTGTTGCAAGACATTATATATGTGAATTATAAAATGCTATCTTGTTGCAAAGGCATTATATATGTGAATTATGCAATGCCATGCTGTTTAGCCAATCATCATATATGTGAATTATATCATGCTATCATTTTTTTGTATTACGTGTTCCATTTGTCGACAACGTTTGTATATTCAACTACTCTTCCTGTGCATCAGCCATTTGAAGCGGTGATGGATGTATCTGGAGTGAAAACAAGGTATTTAGAGCAGACAGTGCTACCTGCTGAAGCAGACATCTTGTTGGTTACAGAGAGCTCCTCAGAGGAGGATTCAGAGACTGATGACCAGTCCTATTTCCCCCCTGAGGTCTATGCTCAAACTTGGCAGGGTTATATTACCCATGTCATGCATGTTGTCTTGCATTGCTTAGTTTTTACATCATATATGGATTGCCATCTGCTTACTTGCTTACTATATAAGCCATGTATCTGAATTATATCATGCCATATGATTACATAGTACATACACATCATCTATCTGAATTATGGCATGGCAACCCATTTAATAAAGACATCATATAGTTATATCATCTCATCCTGTTTAGTGTTTACAGTCATCATATTTTGAATTAGGGCAGTCTATCTGTGAATGTATGTGAATTATGGCATGCCAACCTATTTAATAAACACATTATATAGTTATATCATGTCATCCTGTTTACATAGTCTCATATTTTGAACTATGTCTTTCCATCTTTTTTAGTTAGCCATCATAATGTGAAATTGTGTCATGCTATCCTGTTTAGTTAGCCATCATATATGTGAAATTGTGTCATGCTATCCTGTTTGGTTAGACAACATAAATATGAATTATTTCATGCCCTCTTTTATTGCCCACTATCCATTGCACCTGTCTATCATACAATGTCTATACTTTCAATTACTTTTCTTGTTTATCAGCCATTTGAATTGGAGAGGGTGATGGCAGTATCTAAGGGAGTAACAACACGGTCTTCAGAAAAGATACTGCTACCAGTTGATGTAGATAGAACCACGGTTGTACTTGCCCAAGGACCAGATCCACCACACATAACCCAGACTCTCATGATTGTACCCCTACCAGTTGGACGGAGAACCAGCTACACCCCTTCTAACCCCAACCCGGGAGATAGTAACCCGGTTCCAATTGACACAAAGACCGTCTCCACCACAGAGCACCCAAACACGAGCAGTTAGTAAGGGAACTGTAGTGCCCAAAGCACGAGGACCACCACTCCGAATCCCAACTCAACGCTTAAAGGAGAAGAAGATTTCTTCTCGGGTCAGGTTGTGTAGCTATGGTTCATATTCCTTTGCTCTTGCATTACTGTATTTACTCATACCAACTATTTTCAAATTTGAAGGATGGAATTGAAACTCCAATGGCGCAACAGGTATGTTTTAAACCTGTTTCTTTAACTGTTTTGCTTTTGTAACCTGCTCTATGTTGATTTCAGTTTCAATTGAATAAACAGTTATGTTCTCATGTCATGCACATTACAAGTGTTGTTATTGCTCTATAGTTTCCCACACTTATATTCTGTCTATTCTGCTTTGTCTTGAACAAATATTATTTGAACTGTGCCTCTATCTTGATTTGGCAACACAAACTAGAATGATATAGACCATAAAGTGACCATGGTACATAGATATATGTTTGTTTCATGCTGTTATCCTGTCCACTTTACTACTGAACTCATTTACCAAAATGAGTTTCGTATACAACATGGTAAACATGTGATGTGTCTCCTTGTTTCTCTTTTAGAATGCGGACAAAATATTGGAGAACAGTACCGCATTATCCAATGGTAAAGGAAGTAATGCAGATAAGGTTCAATATAGTGAGACATCCCTATTGGTTTCCAAGAAAGCTGATAAAAACTATCTTGACGACAGTGAGAGAACCCAAAAGTCCTGTCTTGATGTAGTGTTCGAGTTACTGGCCACTATTGCTGGCACAAGCTCTTCGAACTCGCTGCCTGAATCAGTTCGTCTTCTTGAGTCTCAACTTCAAGTTGAAAGACATCGATCAGATGTCTTTGACAGGAAAATTTGAAGGAGTGAGGAAGTCCCTGCAGAATTCAGATGCATATTTCCTGGTGCAACAGCAAGCGCTGGAGGATTTAAGCGCGAAACAAGAGAAAGTTAATGAGCTTGCTAAGCATCTTGCCAGCATTATGGGTACCAAGGATATTGTTTCTTGAGATCTTCTGAAGTGGTTTCAGTTATGGATTTGTTTTGCTGCGGCGTTTATTTGTGCTGGTCACCAACTTTGACAACTAGTGTATATGATATGCTGCTTTGTTCCCTATATTTGCACTGGTGGCGAACTTTGATGCCCAGTGGATGTAATATGTGTAATAGCCGTGATAGCCTAACGTTAGTTGATTGCTTATTTATTTCCTTGTTGTCTTGTTTATTTGCTTGCTTGTAGTCATTGCAGTTCTTTTTCCGCGGTTTGCTAGTGGCTGCAATAACCTATTATTTAAAACTAGGCCACAATAACCATGGGCTAATCTACTGTAGCGACACTGGGCCTTTTACGGGCCGTAGAAATAGTGGGCCTTCTACGGGCCGTAGAAACAATGGGCCTTCTATGGGCCGTAGAAACAATGGGCCTTCTGTGGGCCGTATCATCAATGGGCCTTATACGGGCCGTATGATCGATTGGCCAAACATGGGCCAAACAGACCGCATTATGGCCGTAAACGGGCTAGAGTTGGAATCGTCCATTCATGGGCTGACCATAACGGGCCATCGTTAATAGGCCGTATTTGATGATGCTATGAAAACGGCCCAATGTATTAACAGAGCACAAACGGGCTGACTGTAACCACGGGCTGAATTTGGCCCACAAGCAGAAAATGACAGTCACGGGCCGTAAGTAAATGAATGCTGGAAATGAGACCAAGAATAAATAGGCTCTGAGAAGGACGAAAGATAACATGGGCTGGAAACGGCCCAACGGAATAACGGGCCGTTAATGGGTGTAAGGTGATACACTGTTCATTACGGGCCAGTTTCACCACGTGCCATTAATGGGTGTAAAGTGATACACTATTCATTACGGGCCAGTTTCACCACAGGCCGTTAATAGGCCAAGAGTTACAAAGGGCCTCATATGGGCCGAAAGACGTCATGGGCCATACATGGGTCAGAAGTGAAAACGGGCTGGAATCATATTGGATGGCCCAGATGATGCTACTGGGCCTAATTCGGATAAGGCGTAATGGGCCTTGGGTTAGCGGGCTGTAAATGGGCTATATGCGAACATGCCGTTAACAGGCTTTCCATGGGCCGGCCCACCACATTTTGAACAAGTCAAATGGGCCGGCCTTTTCACAAGAATGGCCCTCTGTTGGGTCGTGCCACGTGTCGATGTATCATAGGCGCCTTCTGTCAAATGAGTGCATGCCATCTGTCCTAACGATGAGCCGACACGTGTTTCCTCCAGCCAATGATGATTTTACACGTGGAAAATCCCCATTGGTAGGGGCTGTTAATGGGTTATCGGATCCAAAACCCGACCCGATAGCTTAATGGCGTTCCGTTACGAGGGATGCCACGTGTCGGTCACCCTTGACAAAAGCACTACTATGACGCGTGATTTATCATCATGGAAGTGGACACTTCCGTGATGATAATTTTGGTAATGTCATGGAACACTTCTACGACAGCACAGGTATGACTATCTTGATTCTGTCATAAAATTTTCATGGATGTACATGCATGACAAAAAACGCGACCTACTGACAAAGACGTATCATCACGGAAGTGTATTTTTTTGTAGTGAGGGGGGGGGGCGCCACACACGGCTAAACAATTGTCTGGTGTGTGCTAGGCACCCCCCACATATATATAGGTGGGAGGGGGAGGGGAGAGGCCAAGAGGTGCCCCAAGTAGGACTGAATCCTACTTGGGCACCTCCCAAGCCGTGCACCCCCTGCCATATATAACGGAGGGGGAAGGAAAGAGGGGGAAGCGGGAATCCTATTCCCTTTCTTTCCGTTCCTCCTTCCCTTTTCCTTCTCCACCTTGGCCGACCCATATGGGGGGCTCACCAGCCCCTTGTGGCTGGTGCGTTTCCCGTCTTGGCCCATATGGCCCATATCATTTGTCGGGGGTGCTCGGAACCCCTTCCAATGATCTGATATGTACCCGGTACCCTCCTGAACACTTCCAGTGTCTGAATACCATCGTCCTATATATCAATCTTTACCTCTCGACCATTTCGAGACTCCTCGTCATGTCCGTTATCTCATTTAGGACTCCAAACAACATTCGGTCACCAAATTACACAACTCATATAATACTTATCGTCAACGTAAGTTAAGCGTGCGGACCCTACGGGTTTGAGAACTATGTAGACATGACTGAGTCACCACTCCGGTCAATAACCAATAGAGGAACCTGGATGCCCATATTGGCTCCTACATATTCTACAAAGATCTTTACCGGTCGAACCATTATGACAACATACATAATTCCCTTTGTCCATCGGTATGTTACTTGCCCGAGAATCGGTCGTTGGTATCTTCATACCTAGCTCATTCTCGTTACCGGCAAGTCTCTTTACTCATTCCATAATACATTATGTCGTGACTAACTCCTTAGTCGTTTGCTTGCAAGCTTATGATGTGTGTTACTGAGAGGGCCCAGAGATACCTCTCCGAGACTTGGAGTGACAAATCCTAATATCGATCTATGCCAACTCAACAAACACCTTTGGAGATACCTGTAGAGCATCTTTATAATCACCCAGTTACATTGTGACGTTTGATAGCACACAAGGCATTCCTTCGGTATCCGGGAGTTGCATAATCTCATAGTCGAAGGAATATGTATTTGACATGAAGAAAGCAATAGCAATAAAACTGAACGATCATTATGCTAAGCTAACGGATGGGTCTTGTCCATCACATCATTCTCCTAATGATGTGATCTCGTTATCAAATGACAACTCATGTCCATGGTTAGGAAACCTTAACCATCTTTGATCAACGAGATAGTCTAGTAGAGGCTTACTAGGGACATGATATTTGTTTATGTATTCACCTATGTATTTAGGTTTCCGATCAATGCAATTATAGCATGAATAATTAACCTTTATCATGAATAAGGAAATATAAAATAACAAGTCTATTATTGCCTCTAGGGCATATTTCCTTCAGTCCCCCACTTGTAATAGAGTCAATAATCTAGTTCACATCGCCATGTGAGTAACTCCCATTGTTTACATCGCCATGTGATTAACATCCATAGTTCACATCGCCATGTGACCAACACCCAAAGGATTTACTAGAGTCAATAACCTAGTTCACATCACCATGTGATTAACACCCAAAGAGCAATAAGGTGTGATCATGTTTTGCTTCTGAGAGAGGTTTAGTCAACGGGCCTGCCACATTCAGATCAGTATGTATTTTGCAAATTTTTATGTCTACAATGCTCTGCATGGAGCTACTCTAGCTAATTGCTCCCACTTTCAATATGTATCAAGAATGAGACTAAGAAACATCTGAATCGGTGTCAAAGCTTGCATCGACGTAACACTTTACGACGAACTCTTTATCACCTCCATAACCGAGAAACATTTCCTTAGTCTTCTAAGGATAATTTTGACCGCTATCTAGTGATCCACTCCTGGATCACTATTGTACCCCCTTGCCAAACTCATGGCAAGGTACACAATAGGTCTAGTACACAGCATGGCATACTTTATAAAATCTATGGCTGAGGCATAGGGAATGACTTTCATTCTCTCTCTATCTTCCGCCGTGGTCGGGTTTTGAGTCTTGCTTAACTTCACACCTCGCAACACATGAAAGAACTCTTTCTTTGACTGATCTATTTTGAACTTCTTCAAAACATTGCCAAGGTATGTACTTTGTGAAAGTCCTACAAAGCGTCTCGATCTATCCCTATAGATTTTCATGCCTAATATGTAACCAGCTTCACCGAGGTCTTTCATTGAAAAATTCTTATTCAAGTATCCTTTTATGCTATCAAGAAATTCTATATCATTTCCAATCAACAATATGTCATCCACATATATATCAGAAATGCTAGAGAGCTCCCATTCACTTTTTTGTAAATACAGGCTTCACCGTAAGTCTGTATAAAGCCATATGCTTTGATCACCTCATCAAAGCGTATATTCCAACTCCGAGATGCTTGCACCAGTCCATAGACGGATCGCTAGAGCTTGCGCACTTTGTTAGCACCTTTAGGATTGACAAAACTTTCTAATTGCATCATATACAACTCATCTTTAAGAAATCCGTTAAGGAATGCAGTTTTGACGTCCATTTGCCAGATTTCATAAAATGCGGCAATTGCTGTGTAGACAGACTTGAGCATCGCTACGGGTGAGAAAATCTCATCGTAGTCAACCCCTTGAACTTGTCGAAAACCTTTTGTGATAAGTCCAGCTTTGTAGACAGTAACATTACCATCAGTGTCAGTCTTCTTATTGAATATCCATTTATTCTCTATGGCTTGCCGATCATCAGGCAAATCCACCAAAGTCCACACTTTGTTCTCATACATGGACCCTATCTCATATTTCATGGCCTCAAGCCATCTGTCGGAATCTAGGCTCATCATAGCTTCTTCATAGTTCGTAGGTTCGCCTTGGTCTAGTAACATGACTTCCAGAATAGGATTACCGTACCACTCTGGTGCGGATCGTGCTCTGGTTGACCTACGAAGTTCAGTAGTAGCTTGATCTGAAGTTTCATGATCATTATCATTAGCTTCCTCTCTAGTTGGTGTAGGCATCAAGGGAATAGTTTTTTGTGATGAGCTACTTTCCAATTCAAGGGAAGGTATATTTACCTCATCAAGTTCTACTTTCCTCCCACTCACTTGTTTCGAGAGAAACTCCTTCTCTATAAAGGACCCAAAGTTAGCAACAAAGATCTTGCCTTCGGATATGTGATGGAAGGTGTACCCAATTGTTTCCTTAGGGTATCCTATGGAGACACACTTCTCCAATTTGGGTTTGAGGTTATCAGGCTGAAGCCTTTTGACATTAGTGTCGCAACCCCAAATTTTAAGAAGTGCTAGCTTAGGTTTCTTGCCAAACCACAGTTCATACATCGTCGTCTCAAAGGATTTAGACGGTGACCTATTTAACGTGAATGCAGCTGTCTCTAATGCATAACCCCAAAAGGATAGTTATAAATTGGTAAGAGACATCATAGAAAGCACCATATCCAATAAAGTACGGTTACGACGTTCAAATACACCATTACACTGTGGTGTTCCAGGTGGCGTGAGTTGTGAAACAATTCCACATTGTTTTAAATGAAGGCCAAACTTGTAACTCAAATATTCGCCTCCGCGATCAGATCGTAGAAACTTTATTTTCTTGTTACAATGATTCTTCACTTCACTATGATATTCTTTGAACTATACAAATGTTTCAGAATTGTGTTTCATTAAGTAGTTATACCCATACCTACTCATATCATCTGTGAGGCATGGCTCGCAAGTATCAAATGATTCATAATGAAGTGATTCCAAAAATCCATTTGCATGGAGTTTCTTCATGCGCTTTACATCAATATGACCTAAACGACAGTGCCACAAGTACGTTGCACTATCATTATCAACTTTGCATCTTTTGGCATCAATATTATGAATATGTGTATTACTAAAATCAAGATTCAATAAACCATTCGCATTGGGTGTATGACCATAGAAGGTTTTATTCGTGTAAAGAGAACAACAATTATTCTCCAACTTAAATTAATAACCTTATTGCAATAAACATGATCAAATCATATTCATGCTCAAGCAAACACCAAATAACATTTTAGGTTCAAAACTAATCCCGAAGGTAGAGGGAGTGTGCGATGGTGATCATATCAACCTTGGAATCATTTCCAACACACATCGTCACCTTGCTTTTAACTAGTCTCTGCAACTCCTATTTTGAGTTACTGATCTTAGCAACTGAACCGGTATCAAATACCTAGGGATTACTTCGAATACTAGTAAAATACACATCAATAACATGTATATAAAATATACCTTTGTTCACTTTGCCATCCTTCTTATCCGCTAAGTTTTTGGGGGCAGTTCCACTTCCAATGACCATTTCCTTCGTAGTAGAAGCACTCAGTTTCAGGCTTGGGTCCAGCTTTGGGCTTCTTCATGGGAGTGGCAACTTGCTTGCCATTCTTCTTGAAGTTCCCTTTCCTTCCCACACCCCTTCTCTTGAAACTAGTGGTCTTGTTAACCATCAACACTTGATTCTCTTTCTTGATTTCTACCTTTGCTAATTTCAGCATTGTGAATAGCTTGGGAATCGTGTTTGTCATCCCTTCCATATTACAGTTCATCACGAAGTTCTAGTAGCTTGGTGATAGTGACTAGAGAACTCTGTCAATCACTATCTTATCTGGAAGATTTACTCCCACTTGATTCAAGAGATTGTAGTTCCTAGTCATTCTGAGCACATGCTTACTGGCTATTCTCCTCCATGTTGTAGGCAAATTACTTTTCAGAGGTCTAATACGTCTCGACACGGGCATGTGTCTGAAATACCAATTTCGGCTCTTGGAACATCTCATATGCTCCGTGGTGTTCAAAACATTTTTGAGGTCCCGGTTCTAAGCCTTAAAGCATGGCGCACTGAACTATCAAGTAGTCATCATACCGAGCTTGTCAAACGTTCATAACGTCTGCTTCTGCTCATGCAATAGGTCTTTCACCTAGTGGTGCATCAAGGACAAAATTCTTTTGTGCAGCAATGAGGATAATCCTTAGATCACGTACCCAGTCCGCATCATTGCTACTATCATCTTTCAACTTATATTTCTCTAGGAATATATATAAAATAGGGGAGCTATATCGCGAGCTATTGATCTACAACATAGATCTGCAAATACTATCAGGACTAAGTTCATGATAAATTAAATTCAATTAATCAAATTACTTAAGAACTCCCACTTAAATAGAGATCCCTCAAGTGATCTAAGTGATACGTGATCCAAATCAACTAACCCATGTCCGATCATCACGTGAGATGGGGTAGTCATTAATGATGAACATCTCTATGTTGATCATATCTACTATATGATTCACGTTCTACTTTTCGGTCTACAGTGTTCCGAGGCTATGTCTGTACATCCTAGGCTCGTCAAGTTTAACCCAAGTATCCTGCATGCGTAAAACTGTCTTACACCCGTTGTATGTGAACGTAGAGTCTATCACACCCGATCATCACGTGATGTATCAAAACGACGAACTTTCACAACGATGCATACTCAGGGAGAACACTTTTACCTTCAAATTTAGTGAAGGGATCATCTTATAATGCTACTGTTGTTCTAAGCAAAATAAGATGCATAAAAGATAAACATCAGATGCAATCAAAATATGTGACATGATATGGCCATCATCATCTCGTGCTTTTGATCTCCATCTCCAACGTCACCGGCTCGACACCTTGATATTCATCGTCGCGTCATGGTCGTCTCGCCAACTATTGCTTCCACAACTATTTCTAACACATAGCGATAAAGTAAAGCAATTACATGGTGTTTGCATTTCATACAATAAAGAGACAACCATAAGGCTCCTACTGGTTGCCGATAACTTACAAAACATGATCATCTCATACAATAATGTATATCACATCATGTCTTGACCATATTACATCACAACATACCCTGCAAAAACAAGTTAGACATCGTCTAATTTGTTGTTGCAAGTTTTACGTGGCTGCTACGGGTTTCTAGTTAAAAAAAATTCTTACCTACGACAAAAACCACAACGGTGATTCGTCAAGTTTGCTATTTTAACCTTCTTCAAGGACCGGCCATAGTCAAACTCGATTCAACTAAAGTAGGAGAAATAGACACCCGCCAGCCACCTTTATGCAAAACTAGTTGCATGTCAGTCGGTGGAACTGGTCTCATGTGCATGGACATGTAAGGTTGGTTCGGGCCGCTTCATCCCACAATACCGCCGAACCAAAATAAGACATTGGTGGTAAGGAGTATGACTATCACCACCCACAACTCTTTGTGTTCTACTCATGCATATCGTCTACACATAGAGCTAGCTCATGATGCTACTGTTGGGAAGCGTTGCATGGAAAACATTTTTTTTCTACGCACACGCAATGATCTATCCATGTAATGCATAGCAATGAGGGGGAGAGTGTGTCTACATACCCTCATAGACCATAAGAGGAAGCATTTCTCAACGCGGTTGATGAGGTCGAACTCCTCACGCTTCAACCGGTCAAGTACCGAACACACGACACCTCCGCCTTCTACACACGTTCAGCTCGATGACGTTCCTCGCCTTCTTGACCTAGCAAGATGTCGAGGTAGCAGATGAGTTCCTTCAGCATGATGGCATGGTGACGGTGATGCTGAAGTGATCCTCGCAGGGCTTCGCCTAAGCACTACGCAAATATGACCCGGGAAGTAAACGGTGGAGGGGGGCGCCGCACACGGCTAAACAATTGTCTGGTGTGTGCTAGGCACCCCCCCACATATATATAGGTGGGAGGGGGAGGGGAGAGGCTAGGAGGCACCCCAAGTAGGAAGAAATCCTACTTGGGCTCCTCCCAAGCCGCGCCCCCCTGCCATATATATCGGAGGGGGAAGGAAAGAGGGGGAAGGGGGAATCCTATTCCCTTTCTTTTCTTTCCTCCTTCCCCTTTCCTTCTCCACCTTGGCCGGCCCATATGGGGGGCACACCAGCCCCTTGTGGCTGGTGCATTTCCCCTCTTGGCCCATAAGGCCCGTATCTTTTGCCAGGGGTGCCCGAAACCCCTTCCGGTGATCTGATATGTACCCGGTACCCTCTGGAACACTTCTAGTGTCTGAATACCATCGTCCTATATATCAATCTTTACCTCTCGACCATTTCGAGACTCCTCATCATGTCCGTGATCTCATTCGGGACTCCGAACAACATTCGTTCACCAAATCACATAACTCATTTAATACCATATTGTCAACGAACGTTAAGCGTGCGGACCCTACGGGTTCAAGAACTATGTAGACATGACGGAGACACCTCTCCGGTCAATAACGAATAGCGAAACCTGGATGCCCATATTGGCTCCTATATATTCTACAAAGATCTTTGTCGGTCGAACCATCATGAGAACTAATACGTCTCCAACGTATCTATAATTTTTGATTGTTCCATGCCATTATATTATCTGTTTTGGATGTTCTATATGCATTAATATGCTATTTTGTATTATTTTTGGGACTAACCTATTAACCTAGAGCCCAGTCCCAATTTCTGTTTTTCCCTGTTTTTGAGTTTCATAGAGAAGGAATACCAAATAGAGTCCAAACGAAATAAAACCTTCGCGATGATTTTTCTCGGACCAGAAGACAACCGAGAGACTTGGAGATGAAGTCGGAGGAGCCACGAGGCGGCCACAAGGGTGGAGGGCGCGCTTAGGGGGTAGGGTGCGCCCCTGCCTTGTGGGCCCCCCGTGACTCCCCTGACCTAATTCTTTCGCCTATATATTCCCAAATATCCCCAAACCACCAGAAGCATCCACGAAAACACTTTTCCACTGCCGCAACCTTCTGTACCCATGAGATCCCATCGAGGGATCTTTTCCGGCACCCTGCTGGAGGGGGATTCGATCATGGAGGGCTTCTACATCAACTCTATTGCCCTTCCAATGAAGCGTGAGTAGTTTACCACAGACCTACGAGTCTATTGCACTACAAAAAAAAGACACATCCGTGACATGTTGTGCCGAACGAAAATTTTTTTCTCATACATATGACACTTCCATGATGATAATTGTGACAAAACCCAGTATCATCATAGATGTGGTGGGCTCCTACTTCTATGACAAAAAATCATGACAAAAAATGGGCTTTTCGTCCTGGGCGGGCTGGAGACGCAGCTGCATGACATTCTTTGGGCCGTCCATGACGGAAAAAACCGTGGTAGAAGCGAGGGGGAGGAAAATTTCGGGGAGTTGCCGGTTCTGGCGGGAGGTCGGGGTGGAAGCGATGCGCTGCTTTCTCGTGACGACGCTGGCGTGTGCGTAGGCGTTAGCTCTAATCAAGCCGAAGCGAGGCGTTGGGCTCTAATCGAACCCGGCGACAGCACTGCAGTTACGCTGAATCGAACCCGAGGGATCGATCGATGGCTGTTAATCGAACCCGATGGAGCGATTCGCCGCTCTGCTGCTAATCGAAGCCGATCGATGCTGCCTCTCGGATGAACAGTGGCGTTACGGGGGGGTTGGCTGAGCGATGGCGGTGGCGTTGCCTCTGGATGAACAGGAACCTGTGGTGTGGAGGGCTGGACGAGCGATGAAGCGGTGGAGGGTGGCGAGGAGGGTGTTGAACAGCACCCCGTGGTGTGGAGGGCTGGATGAGCGATGAGGCGGTGGAGGGGTGCCCGTGGAGGGTGGTTGAGCGATGGCCGGTGGAGTAGCGCGGTGGTGGCTGGATGAAAAGGAGCCCGTGGAGGCTGGAGGACGTCGACGGTAGCCCGTGGAGGCTAGAGGAGGTCGACGGTGGAGATGAACAGTATCCCGTGGAGTCCCGTTTTGCGGTACGCCACACCCCTCCCCCCGTTTCGACCGTAGCACTCCAACACAAATCCGTTTCGTCCATTTTGCGGTACGCCACACCCCTCCCGATCAACAGGACCCCCGTTTCGACCGTAGCGCTCCAACACAAGTCCGTTTCGTCTGTTTTGCGGTACGCCACACCCCTCCCGATCAACAGGACCCCCGTTTCGACCGTAGGAGGTCCGTTTCCTCCGTTTTGCGGCACGCCAAGCCCCTCCCGATCAACAGGACCCTGTTTTGAACGTGGTCGGTCGAACACAAGGCCGTTTCCTCCGTTGTGCGGTACGTCAGGCCTCGTTTCCATCACCTGTTCCGTCCAAGCCCTCTCGATGAACACGACCACGCATTCCGTTCCGACCCAGCCGGTTGGCTCCCACGCGTTCCGTTGCCTCCCGATGAACACGACGCATTCCGTTGCCTCCCCATGAACACGACGACGATGCTGTTTCTCCGTTCCGACCCAGCCATGTACGTATGCGCGAGTAGGCGTTCGAGACCCTGCCCGTGTATGCGTGCGTGGCGTATTTTCTTTCTTGCACCCTCGCCGCTGTGATGCGTGTACATGCTACGTCGGCGCCTCTACTACGACGTGCGGCGCCTCTGCATCCACCAAGATATATATATCGTACCGTTCGTGACCAGAATGACAACGGTACGTGCGCTTCGACCAGGTGGGTCCCGACCGCCGACACTTCCTTACTGCGAAGATGTAGCTGGTGGGTCCCAGCAGTCAGGGGGGCGAATGGTTTTTTTTGCCCGAACCCACTTCCTTGCGTGTGAAGATGTAGCTGGTGGGTCCCAGCAGTCAGGGGGGCGAATCGTTTTTTTTGCCTGGACGCACTTCCTTGCATGCGAAGATGTAGCTGGTGGGTCCCAGCAGTCAGGGGGGCGAATCGTTTTTTTTTGCCCGGACGCACTTCCTTGCGTGCGAAGGTGCAGCTGGTGGGTCCCAGCAGTCAGGGGGGAAACATTTTTTTCGCGAAATACTGTGGCCCGTCCGGTGGGTCCCCGCTGTCAGGTGGAGGAATAATTATTTTCCGCGTAATAAGGAGGCACTTCCTTGCTGCGGCCGTGGACCCAGCTATCAGCCTCTCCACATTCAGTCCACGTCTGATGGAAGTCGTTCCTTGACCACGTTGACCACGCCGCGCCGAGAGCACCAGGGCGGTGGACGGCGGCGAGGCCTAGGAAGGGGATGACAGGGAGCCGTGGAAGACGCGACAGTGGAAGCCCGCACGGAGAGGAGTACGAGGGTTCACTGGTTTGGCTGCGGTGTGAGGCTGCCGTCGCCGTAGGGCCTGGCCAGCGGTGGGAATAGTAGGGGGCGGTGAGGCCTTCGCGGCAGCACATCCGCCCACGGGAAGCAGGAGCATGCGGCACGACCGGCGCTGCTTTGAGCGGCTGGAGCAAGAAGACCAGAGGTTGAAGAAGCACTACGGCCGTTGGATGGACATCGTACGGTCACTGCAGCTAGAATCGTTTATATTGACTAAGTTAACAAAGCCCTTCGTCCCCGTCAACTTAGTAGGCCCACAAGTCAGCATCCCACCAAGGTGGGTCCCAGCTAGCAGGGGGTATTCATTTTTTTGTGCATCATAAGGAGGCACTTCCGGTGGGTCCGAGCTGACAGCAGGGGGAACGTTTTTTTCGTGACATACGGTGGCCCGTCGGGTGGGTCCCAGCATTCAGGGGCAAACGTTTTTTTTCGCGAAATACTGGTGGCCCGTCCGGTGGGTCCCGGCTGTCAGGTGGAGGAATAATTATTTTCCGCATAATAAGGAGGCACTTCCTTGCGGCTGCCGTGGACCCAGCTGTCAGCCTCTTGACGTACAGTATTCTTCCGATGGAATTTGGTCGTTGACCACATTTACCACTCCGCGCCGAGAGCTCCACGGCGGTGGACGACGACGAGGCCGAGGAAGGGGATGATGCGGAGCCGGGGAAGACGCGGCAGTGGATGCCCACGCGGAGAGGAGTATGAGGGTTCACTGGTTCGGCTGCACTGTCGTCGCCGCAGAATAACAGGGGGTGTGGGTGAGTGGAGTGGAGGGATAGCCTGGTCAGCGGTGGGTGTAGTATGGAGGCGGTGAGGCCTCCGCGGCAGCACAGCCGGCGCTGCTTGGGGCGGCTGGAGCAAGAAGACCAGAGGTTGAAGAAGCACTACGGCCGTTGGATGGACATCGTACGGTCACTAGAGCTAGAATCGTTCATATTCACTAAGTTGACAAAGCCCTCCGTCCCCATCAACTTAGTAGGCCCACAAGTCAGCTTCCCACCAAGGTGAGTCCCATCTAGCAGGGGCGTATTCATTTTTTTGTGCGTAATAAAGAGGCACTTCCGGTTGGTCCGAGCTGACAGCGGGGGGAACGTTTTTTTTCGCGAAATACGGTGGCCCATCCGGTGGGTACCAGCAGTCAGGGGGGAAATGTTTTTTTCGCGAAATAAGGTGGCCCGTCCGTGGGTCCCTCGCTGTCATGTGGAGGAATAATTATTTTGCGGCGTAATAAGGAGGCACTTCCTTGCGGCGCCGTGGACCCGGTGTCGGCCTCTCCACGTCTGATACTCTTCCGATGGAAGTGGATTCGTTGACCACGTTGACCACGCCGCGCCGAGAGCACCAGGGCGGTGGACGACGGCGACGCCTAGGAAGGGGACGACGCGGAGCCGGGGAAGACGCAGCAGTGGAAGCCCGCGCGGAGAGGAGCACTACGGCCGTTGGATGGACATCGTACGGTCACTGAAGCTAGAATCGTTTATATTGACTAAGTTGACATAGCCCTTGGTACGCTCCAACTTAGTAGGCCCACAGGTCAGCCTCCGAAACGGTCACTACTACAAAAAGGGCTATAGATGGAATGGCTACTAATGGCGCACCTGTGATGTGGTGCGCCATTACTATATTCTAATGGCGCACCATGTCTCGGTGCGCCATTAGTAATATATTACTAATGGCGCACATGGTGTGTGGTGCGCCTTTTGTAGTTTGAAAAAACATAAAAAAATTTGTTACTAATGGCGCACGGTGCATAGTGCGCCATTACTAATTGATAGTAATGGCGCACCACATCCGTCGTGCGCCATTAGTAGTTTTGAAAAAGATGTAAAAAATAAATAAAAAATTTTTGTTACTAATGGCGCACCTTGGGTGGTGCGCCATTACTAGTTTTAACTAGTAATGGCGCACTTTCCACTGGTGCGCCATTAGTAAGTTACAAAAAAATCAAAAAATATCATTTTTTATTTTTTTCAAAACTACTAATGGCGCACCGTGGGAGTGGTGCGCCATTAGTAGTTGAACTAGTAATGGCGCACCACCCCACGGTGCGCCATTAGTAACTTGGCCACCTTCCACCGACGGCGTGCCGTGGAAGGTGGAAGGTAACCAAGTTACTAATGGTACCGTGCGCCATTACTAGTTCAACTACTACTAATGGCGCACCACTCCCACGGTGCCATTAGTAACTTGGCCACCTTCCACGAATACCCCCCGTGGATCGCCTTTTTAGTTTTAAAAAAAATAAAAGAAAATGATGAAAATGTCAAAAAAATAAAAGAAAATAAGTTTCCCATGTGATATGTGGTCTAGTTGTTGGGAAAATTTGCAAATATGAATTTCAACTTCATTTGCAAAATCTCTCGAGAATTTGTAAAAATGGGCATAACTTTTGCATACTAACTCGGATGAAAAAGTTTTTTATATGAAAAATCATCTACTCGAAAAGTTGTAAATATTTTTCAAAATTTCATCATAGTCATTAACATGAACAAAGTCCTAGACATCAATAAGGTATAACAGGATTGATATGCTAGATATATCAACAAGTGCCTGTGAAGTGAAATTTATTCTTTGGGATTGGATAGAACTACGAAGTTAAGTGTGCTTGAAATGGAGTAGTGTGAGGATGGGTGACCTTTCGGGAAGTTTGACCACGGAGTGCGATTTGACCTGAGATTAAGCATATTGACCCGAGATTAAGCCATAGTGAACTGAGATTAAGAAAAAATTGAAAAAAAAATTAAAAAATTTGAAAAAAAAATTTGAAAAAAATTAAAAAAAAATTGGAAAAATTTAAAAAAAAATTGAAAAAAAAAGTTACTAATGGCGCACTTCTATGTGGTGCGCCATTAGTATACCAGATACTAATGGCGCACCTCTATGTAGTGCGTCATTAGTATGCTAGATACTAATGGCGCACCGTGGGCTATACTAATGGCGCACTACATGGTGCGCCATTAGTATACCAGATACTAATGGCGCATCAGGTGGTGCGCCATTAGTAAAAATTACTAATGGCGTGCTATTAATGGCGCACCACAGATGCGCCATTAATAGCCATACTAGGTGCGCCATTAGTAGGGGTTTTTCTAGTAGTGGGTGCGCCCCAGATGTCAGGGGGAGGAATCATTTTTTGGGCGGCCGAAGCTAAAAATATCCGAGATTGAAGAAGAAGCACGACATCCGTTGGATAGACATCCAACGGCCACTGCTGCTAGAACCGTGTGTTGACTATCATAAGTTGACAAAGCCTTGCATACGCGTCAACTTATTTTTTAGGGGACGTGTCACTTAGTAGGCCCACAAGTGTGTGGCAGAGAACTTATAGCCCATTCGCGTTTTGTAAGAATGTACAGCCCATTTTTGAATTCTAATGGAATTTACAACAGCCCATTTACAGTTTGTTAAAAGTACACCCATTTTCTAGCTAGGACAACGATTAATAATTTCAACCAACCGTTGAAGACAGAATTCAATAAAATTTCCCACATTTTGATGGGATCCGAAAAATTTTTATCCCGAAATTTCTATTCAGATTAAATATAAATTTGTATTACGTAAAAATCCAACGAAACATTGCGCGCGCAACAATGAAAATTTAAGATTTTCAAAATCCATAAATAATATTTTATAAACTAATTTCGTGTTTGGTGCATTTTTTTGTAGTTACTGCCTAGTTTTTATAATTACATCCCATTTATTATTTTTAAAGCCCATTTTCCTGTTAAGCCTAATGCATCCCTCCTAGGAAAGATTTGCAAAGACAACGGGCGGAGAATAACAAGTTCACCTTGCCTGGGTATTCCTCAAAAAGACGTATAGCTGGGCTAGCCATTTTCATCTTGAAAAAAGTAGTATCTGGGCTGGATATCTAGCCTGGGCTAGACGGGCCACAGCCCGCCTAGTTAATACCATGCTCTCCTCTGAACAACAACGAAACCATCGCCAAGAAAAACTCTACAGTGCTCACGCCTCAAAAACACAAATACTGCTCGAGCTACTTGGTCCCAGCTGTCGGCCGCACCTTGTGCAATTCTCTCGTTTATATTGACTACATAGGTTGACAATGGTGCGGGACCATGATGTCAGGAAACCAGGAGAAAGCAAAAAAAATATAGTTGTACATAATAAGGAGGCACTTGCGTACGTACGGCTGTGGCCCTAGTGGATCCCTAGTGTCATCCAGTCAAAATAAAGTCATCTCCTAAATCCTCATGTTCGTTGACCATGTTAACAATGCTCGGCGCCACGGCGAGCGCAACAACTCGAAGGACAATGGAGAGGGCCTCGCGGGCCCTACGGAGTCGATCTGGCGCCCGCTGCTCATTCAGGAAGCCAGGATCATCGGACACCTATGAGCACCTTCGAGAAACTGAGATGGCATGAAACCGTAAGGCCGCGCTTGGGAGCTCTGGTTTATTTCAAACCTGTATTAACATACAATTGTAATTTACTCGTCATCGGAAGGCCTGAGGTCTGTAAGTAAAACTGGCGGGTTACGCGTGTAATTTGAGAGACCAGTGTATATTTTACGAGCATTGCTATATGGACGACATTACTATACGATACATGCATGACGTGCGTATCATGCCATCCATGGGCAATCGACCAACCAAGCGCCTTCGCCCGAGACCATCTGCTTTAATTTACAAGCATCAGTTTTACAAGCGGTTTTGGTTGGAAAACAACGATCCAATCACGGCCTAATATCATGAGTTGGTCGGAAGATCATAAGGTTTCACGTCTAACCTACCCGACATGTCGTAAAGGCTATGAATGAAACATCAGACGATGAACTTCTTACGCACGGAAACAACAGAAGAGGATGATCTTCTTAACAAGCAAATCACTGGCATTAGATCGACATGCAAAACAATAGGAAGCATTATTCTCAGGAGGCACGATGAACAGCTCGTGATGCCGCATGCCACAACATTCCAAGCTCAACTTTGCAATCAAACACAAGGCCTGGCATTACATAGACAATATTGAGAACAAACGCTTAACACAGTAATATCTCAGCAGAGTAACTATTTACTTCTAAACTGAACACAGGAATAGGAAAAAACACTCGACGCTGCTCACAGCAAGGGCGTCCGACTCAAAAATATCAAATGCATGTCTTCTGGCTAACATCAATGAGCAAATTTTGACAAGGTTTTCCAATTCCAATATATTAAACTAACGTCTTCTTGCTAACATCAATGAGCAAATTTTGACAAGATTTTCCAATTCCAATATATTAAACTAACGTCTTCTTGCTAACATCAATGATTAAACTTTGACAAGCTTTTCCCATTCAAAATATGTAATGCCTATGATCGTGTCCTATCTTAGCTTCTTGTACTTGTTTGGGCACTTTTTGCCCAGGGCACTCCACATGTTGTTAAATTGCCAATGGTCTCTGTAGACTAGTCATGTCACCGGTGTCTAATAATACTCTGTAAAGCTTCTTGGTCATTCCTTCTGTAATGCACCGCATCCGATGGCCTTCTTTACGCAAAGTGGAGCGTCCAAGCTGGACCCGTAGCATAGCGGTTGCCTTGGACACATTGGCTCCTTTTGTGGAGTTCAACTAAAATCGAAGTCGGAATAAAACCGAGCTGTCATTTTGATATCCCTGTAAGCAACAATAGGTATCAGGGAAACAATTATTGAGAAATAACGGTTGATGACTTGTCTTAATGGGAAACAAAGCAGGAGATGAGCAATTCTCCATCGGTGTCATTCATTCATATTGGTGAGGCATTATCTTAACAATGCCTTGGTTCAACATGTATAAAGAAACGACAAAGCGAGAAAAGTACCATTCCTAAAACAATGCAACTGATTCATTTTTAAAGAGACATTATCTTAACAATACCTTGGTTAAACATGTAGAAAAGAACTACAAAGCGAGGATAGTACCATTCCTAACAAGTGTTGCAGTTTGAACTAAGATTCAGTAGTTAATTAATTACGAGAGTGGCATTGCTTAATTTTACCAGAGGCATTAGATTAACGAAAAGCATAAACAGTTCGAGGGAGAGTGGGCGCAACAACAATATGTGCTTCCATCTACTTATAAGCGGGGTGATGCGAGTTTGTTGTAACAAAGCAACAAGCATCATATGCAGGTTGGTCCCATTTTTGTTCACTACTTAATGGGAAAAGACAGCAATACAATAGCTTCAATTCAACATTTATTTAAAACAGTACCAATACAAGTAGCACAACATCTCAAAGCACACTGCACAATCATGTGGATGAAGGCCTGTACTGACCTTTCATGAGAACACCAGGATAAAATACGAATCTGCTAACACAAATAGGAAATCCAATCTCATTTTTGTGCAGTTGCACTGAAATCAAGCAAAGTGTTTCGTGTAGCGAAGCAAAATGTCGCAATAGCAACAAGTTGAATAGATATCATGTGGTAGAGACCAAGATTTGAAACAACTCGACAGGAACACTTGAAACAAATCTCGATCTCCTTTTGTGCAGTTCCACCAAAATTAAGCAAAGTCACCGGTGTGACATTCAAGTTGAACTACACAAAACACTCTTAAAACATAAGTGTTTCGAGTAGCGAAGCAAAATGTCGTAATAGCAACAAGTTGAATCAAACGGTAAAGGAGGATGAAACAATTACTTGCCGATAAAGGAGGATGAAACAAACGGTGACAGAAAGAAGCATCTAACTTATCTTGGATGGAAAACAAAGTAGGATAGTAGCATTTCTAAAACGGTAGCATTGATTCATATTAACAGAGACACTCTCTTGAAACAACATTCATTAAAAAATGTAATTTACATTTAACAGTGGCATTGCTTCAATTTTCCGGCGGCATTCTTAGATTAACAACAGCAAAATAGGTGTATGGGACATGCTAGCACCATGTGCGTCCACACGTATAAATGGGTGATGCAGAGTATAAATGGGTGATGCATATCTGGGTTGGTCCCATATTTGTTCTCTTTGAACTTTTTTCCTATGTGAGGGCAGCAAATCTAGTCCTACACAAACTACCCGACCCCCCCCCCCAGTTTCTTTCCCTTTTCAACAAAGAGATCGGTTCCTTACAGATGTGTGTACTGGGTTACCCCCTATTTCCCTTTTCGACCAACAAAGCGGCTGGATAGCCAGTCTATACTACTTTTTCCTCCCTCCTTTCCTCATTGAACCACGTCCTAGATTCATGCTCCACCCCACCGCACCTTTCTTTGCTCTTTGAACCAAGACCTAGATTCGACTACAGATCGAAAAAGATCCACATGCAGTTAGAGCCACGACGGTTTCAAAGAAACTTATACCTTAAGGTCGTCAGGATGTGGCAAGGCGTGCGGCGGGAGGCCGGATCTGCCACACTACATACGGCAGCGTGGAAGAAGGTCGATGGCCCTCCCAAGACAAAGCTGGGTGAAAGAGAACAGCCTTGGCCGGCAGTGGATTGCCTCCCTCGCCGAAGGCGATAGAGTTAAGCTGCACCTCCTCCCCTTCCCGGTGCGACGGGATACAGACGCCTCCTTCACCAGCTGTGAGGGGGGAGAGAGACAAGAGGCCAACGCAGTCTTGTTCAGCTCCGGTGAAGAGAGGGTGAGAGACTATGAATATAGCAAACCCTAGCAAATGTACGCTGAGCCTCCAGCGTGTAACATATATGTATTGCGGCGAGCGTGTGGAGAGTGCAAACCCTAGCGAACAAGCGCTGAGGCTCCCGCTTATATATATACTAATGTAGTACGGACTGAGCTCCGGTGCCTTCACTCCATCTGCTTTTGGCTGTATGACAGGTGAGCCAGCCACATTTTGGGCCCACCTGTCATAAACCCAAAGGCAGGTGCACTAAGTCAATGAAGCTACATCCATATAGTACTCTCGTGTGTATACAACTAATATATAGTGGAGTGGTTTTGTTATTCTCTCCATAACAATTGTTTTAAATTGTGTAAGTACGAAACGAAACTCTTTATTTAATGTAAAGAGGGAGTACTACTTCCGATGAACTAACGATCCACGCCCACACGTCTTGGTCGCACTTCCTGTCCTTCACGTGTGGTACACTACCCTCCCTTAAGTGAACAACCACACATGCGCCAAATTATCGGAAACGTGTGAGAGTGTGTACAAATAAAGAATTTTAATTTCAATTATCGGAAAGGTTTGAGAGTATTACAAAGTTTGACTTCAGTCAAATCTAATCTGTGAGTAAATAAAAATGGAGGGCTACTACGTCCATCCGGGTTTTAGTCCACACCATTTTTAAAGTCAAAGTTAATAGCTGGACAAATAAAATTACAGGGAGCTGGAGACAAAGTTGTGAGAAGGCTTAGAAATCAATACAGAACTTATGCTCTTAGTACCAACGTCGATCCATCTTCGAGGAAACATTTGGTTCATAGCCAAAAGTGTGATAAAAATGCACCAACGTGAAAGAAGACTGCGTCTCTAACGCAACCAAGGTGAATCGACGAAGGATATCATCTTTGTGCGTAACAAGCAAAGAGCACCGATGGAAGACAGCTTGTTTTTCATTGAAAATCGATCAGCTTCACCGGTAAGCGCAACCATGAGGCGACCATGAGCATCAATAGGTCATCGTGGTGATGCATCATCCATTTGGCATCAAGTTTGGGTGAGGCACCTATGAAGTTCGACAAATCCTCCTTTGTGGTATGTTTCTTCTCGATAATCAAGCTCAAGGAAGGAAGAACCACGTGGCGGAAGGGACGATGGCGGAACAACAATGGCCATCCAATTTTGTGCAGTTCCACTAAAATTGAGGAAGATATGCGGGTATGGAGACACGCATCGCTGTTTCCAAAAAATATAAAAAGGGTTAATGAAAAGTACACCAACAAACAGAAGCATCATAATTATATCTTGATGGGAACTAAACCAGGATACCCGAGAAAAAAACCATTTCTTCATTTAACCAGTGATAGTACTACCACCATATGGACAATGACTGCACAACCACCATCTACTTTTTGTCGAAACAACATGTATACCTCCACCGATGCATAAATCAGGACAACTTTTCGAGTGGCATTTCCTCTAGTACTAGTAGGTGATGTTGGACCAGCCGACGAACCCTAGCTACTATGCATGGGGAGCTGGGGAGTAGTCGCATAGAAGAAAACCCGCACGCAGCGACCTGGGGAGCTGGACCAGTACAAGAAGTTATACCTCAATTGGGCGAGATGTCGTTTAAGGGCGGGCGGGATCTGCACAATGACGGCAGCGAACAAGGGCGCGGAGGATCTTCGTCTGCGCTTAACGCCGGCTCGAGAGGACGGTGCGCATCGGCTCCCCGTCAGCCGACGGGCGACATAACGTCAACGCTGCACCTCCTCACCTCCCACGTGGGCGGGATTCGCCGGATCTGTGACCACCGGTGAGGAGAGAGATAGACTGGACACTGTCATCTTGTTTTTATATGGAGAGGGTGAGAGAGCAAGACGCGAGAAACTCTATCAAACAAGAGGCTATAATGGAGTAAAAAAATCTCCCCATAGCAGTGGTTTTAAATAGAATACACGCGTTCCTGGAAAAAAGAAATGAAAACTGGCGGACAATTTTGTAAGGGTCTGTCTAGGACATATCTAGATGTGACATAGTTATGTCACATCTAAGTTGATGTCCACTCTGTTTGTGGTCTATTTTTTTTGTCCTAGTTTTTTTGTTTCTGCATTATATATTTGTGAGAGCTTAGATGTGATATCCTTAAATAACATCTAGATGTGAATTGGACAAACTGATTTTCTAACGTACCAAGAAAGAAAACTCGATCAAAAACACGCCCCCGCTTCCAGGTCGCGAGAGTCGTCACGCACACACACATAGACATAGACATGCATATCCATGTTTACGTAAAATTCCATTTCCATCTCCATCTCCAATCATATTTGTCCAACTGGCACATTATTTACATTGTTAATTATATACGCAACAATATTAACGTACATCATCTCTTGTTTGCGCACGTCCGGACCGCTGCCACGGCCGGTCCTGACCAACCCGAACCCTCTTCATCACCCGCGTGTGCTTCCCGCCGGAAAGCGGTCGATTGCGCATTCATGACCGCCAGAGCGGACGTGACCTCTCACTGGCGCCCGGCATTGAAGCGGGCGCCCGGCGAGAGAGCGTCGCCAGCGGCTTCCGGGTGCACGTGGCTGCTCCGCGTTCAAAGGTCGCAATAGCCGGCTACAACACGCATGTAAAAAGTTTTGGGAGTCCGTGCTACAGCTAGCTGTCCTCCCCCAACTCGTCAATCTCTTCCAGTAGTGCTAGTAGTACTCCATGGCGCGATCCATCGACAAGCAGGCGGGAAAGTTATCGTATACTCGGTTTGCGGTGGCATGCCGAGCGACCGTGTGGGGTCGATCCATGGAGGAGGGTGAGACACGAACACGACAAACGTGATTTAAACGTTGGTTGTGCTCGATGGCGCGATCCAACGAAACGAAACGTTGGTTTCTCTCCGTTTCCATTTTTTCTCCGGAAAAACGGAAACTTTCCACTCCATTTTCATTCCTACTCCAAGGTTGCCCAGTTACAACATTCCATCAAATACAAAGGAAAACTAACACGCATGCTGATGCATCTCAATGATTCACAGATCATAGCCAATATTCACTTCACAACTAAAGAAAAAAGTTGTGAGAGCGTGTACGAAAGAAAAACTGCTGATGGGGTCACTACGACTTAAACCCTAAACCCTAAACATGATTTAATTCCCTGGCCAGGTAGAACCTGTCGAAGGAAAGACGGCGGCACCCTCGGATCATCTGATGCTTTGTGCAGTTCCACTAAAATCGACTGAGCATCCACGATGGCAAAGATATTGAAGAAGTGTGATTAGAATAATAATCGGCACTAGTTCATGAGACATAAACTCATCACAAGTAGAAGCCGGTAGAAGTAGAGCAAGATCGACATGGAGATGGAACTACTGCAGTGGAGCAAGCCGGATCCAAAAGGAAGATGGATTACCTGGGACGTCGTGCTGTAGCTTGAAGGGCGGTTGGGACGCGACATCGGCCCAAACCGCGGTGACCCCCGATTGGGACGCACCGACTGTGGGTTTTCTCCCTCGCCGATGTCGACCACATCGACGCAGAACATTGTTCCCTTCCCCCAGCTGCGGGATAAGGCCCGTCGTTCTATGCTTGTGAAGAGAGCAACCTTAGCAAGATGGCTTGTAGCTTAGGCTCCTGCTAGTGTATATATAGTGGTTTTCTTTTTCTCTCCATATCAACCATTTTATATTGCATACGTGTCATTCAAGAGTGAAATGATGGTTGCTTCTTCCAACTAACTTACTGTGTGATTTGTTGCTCCTTAGTGGCCCCTACACGTACTCCCCTACGTGTATGCAACAGCGATCCTGCGTACACATGGACGCAAAAAGCAGCACGACGCCCTAATGCATGCATGTCCGAGCACACGACGGAACACACACAGTCACGCTAAGTGCTCAACCTACGTGCATGCACACACATACTCAGTCAGGGTGAGCTAGTGACCGTATAAACACCGGAAAATATATATATTGAGCGCAATGAGCGTATTATGAAGTCCACTGACCGTATTTTTACAAATATACAGTGACAAACATTGTATTTATCTTGTTTGAAATTAATCCATATTAACCGGAGAGGAGGCAGTATGGACTAGTATTACTTGCTCGCGTTGGCTCGCAGGACAAGGAGAAACTTTTGACTAATGCGAGCTCTCCCTCGCTCAGGTGGTGGACGTGCAATAGTTAATTCGGTGTCAGATTGCCAGAAGCATACACTATACTACTAGTGCTACTATTGTTCGACTTCCTGAATAGGCGAACAGCCAAGCGCAAAGTTTATTAATATAGTCTATAAAGGTACGTACTAGGAACCGGATGGAGGAGCGTCTGCACTCTTTTTATAATTTTAAAATGTGATAAAGCAATCTTCAACACATTTGGTTATCTTCGAGGGTTCTCCCATGTGATAATGGAAGTTGATTGCATGGAACACTCGCCACAATTCTCGCTTAATTCTGGCTCATATCCTGTTACAAATAGTAGCGCTCGGTAATATTTCCCCTTTTTTTGTTATTCAGCATGTAAACAGGTCAGCAAACCTTGCGGCGCTTCTTCGTGCGAACCGTGCTTGCTGCACTATGAATGTGGCCGAGAGCTGGCTTGATGAAACACCTCGCTTCCTACTTCTTTTTTTGTGGGGTACCTTGCTTCCTAGTGACCAGTACCAGTGTCTTGGCTGATCGTCCTAAGAATGCTTATATATGAATAAAGCTCTCTCATTTACCCGCAAAAAGGATTGAGCCATATTAACCGGAAAGGAGGGAGTATGGACTAGCACTACTTTTTGGTGTGTCACGTCAACTAGCAGAACGACGAGAAGCTTGCAGGACAAGGTGAAGCTCGCTTACGCCTTTTGACTAATGCAACGTACCCTCGGTGGACATGCATCAGTCCATTCGGTTTCAGATTGTCAGAGGCATACACTGTAATACCCAACATGCGGAGTACCATCATTGTTCGACTTCATGAAGAGGCGAAGAGCCAAGCCTTGATAGTCTGCAGTAGTACTACTACTAGAACTGCATGGTGGAGCGTTTGTGCTCTTATTTCATTTTATCTCTGATAAAGTACACGTTTATTCCGGAGAAGGGCGGAAAACGGCAGCCCAACATGTAATGAATGATATCGATCAACCAACCATGCTCGAATATATCTTGGCCTCCATGCGAACCCGTCTGTGTTTTCTCGCTCCTCGTCTCTCTCAAGGAACAGCGGGCTGGCTCTTTGCCGTCAATTGAGATCGGTTTGCTCACACTCCTGTCCCACATGTCAGTGATATGCCAAGAGGAGGTGCGTTGACTGACTGGCCATACACGTACTTGGTTTTGAACCTTCATACTACTCCTCCCTCCGTCACAGTTCAGGGTGCGCTTCATTATGATGCATTTCTCTCAATGCATTTCCACCACCAGAGAGACTTTAGACACGTTTGGTTTAATGCTCAATTAATTAGGGCGTGGTAACCGCAATCAAGTCCACAATTTTCTCTCCATGTAACTACGGAGTGGAGTAAGTGCATGCATGTGTGTACCCGGGGTGGAAGCACTGCATGCATGTGTGTACGCATTATTCCCTCGACTAGTAATAGACGCCGTGCTATAACTACCAATGCTATTTTTCAGGCCGATCGCTAGTCACCTTGGTCCCACAGATCTTTTTTCTTTTTTCTGAAGCACGTTGTATAAACAGTGACGGATGGAGTAGTATGAGCGGATTCAAAGAAGAGCGTATTGATGGTTGCTTCTTCAGAGCAACTTACAATGGGAAAGGTGGGGCTTATGATTTGATCGCTCATTACTCACTATTAATGCGGCACAACAACCGGGCTGAGTCTCCCATGCGGTTGTGCACTACCCCCTCGGTTCTTAAATATACTCCAGAGTATATTTGTCTTTCTAGAGATTTCAACGAGTGACTACTGAAATATTTGTCTTTTTAGAGAATTCAAATGGACTAGCACATACGGATGTATATACATATTTTAGAGTGTAGATTCTCTCATTTTGCTCCGTATGTAGTCAGTTGTTGAAATCTCTAGAAAGACGAATAGAATATTTAGGAACGGAGGGAGTACTATCTGAAGCAAAATGAGTGAATCTACACTCTAAAATATGCCCGTTTGAAATTTGTAAAAATAAAAATATTTAGGAAAGAAGGAGTATAATTTTGTGCATGGCACATGGGCCCGGATGATGAAGAGGCTTTTGGCAATGCTATCAAGCTTCCATCAATTGTTTACATAACTAACGTACTATACAAATAATTTTCCTGCGAGACATGAAATTGTACAATGGTGTGAGCTTTCAGCTTCTGTTTCGCGTATCTTGCCGTCGATGCTCTTTCGGAAACAATAAAAAACTAACTTCCTTGCTAATGCATGTCAATTATTAGCAAATCAGAGCTAATAATTACATCACAACTGAAGACAGAGTTCTGAGAAGGTGTTAAATTAAAATTGATCCATGCTTTCATTGGCAACAACGTCCCCCCAGCTCTGTCTAAATCAACAAGGCATGTTGGGAAAAAAAGTAGCTATGCGGAGCATGCAACATTCCGATCATTTTGTGCAGTTCCACTAAAATAGAGCTGGCGTCCCTGTTAGAAGATATTAAGTGTGATTACGATAATAGAGGACTGCTGATGAAACAATAAACACATAAATAGAAGCCGGTCACCTTTGCGGTCTCTTTTAAGACTAACTAGTTGGTTAAGTTTAGGCTCGGAGTTGGATGAGGAGGACAGAGCAAAACCAATCTCCCTTTGTGCAGTCGCACTGAAATGTAGAGACGTTGCCCATGTTACATTTTAGTACAACTACACAAAACACTCTTAAGAAAAAAGTGATTTGTGCAGTTCACCAAAAGGTCGCAATAGCAACAAGGTGAAATGGATAGCCCTGTTTGCAAAAAAGAGGTAGAAAGGAAACAATTACTGGCCAATAACAGTTGATGACACATGCGACAAAAAAAGCATATTCCTTGCCCTAAGGGAAGATAACAACACGGTTGTGTTTGTCTAAAACGGTGTGCGGACGAGAATGCAATATGGAAAGTACGCTGGACGAGCTACGTTTTGGGAAAAGAACTATGGAAGATCCACATGCAACGACGTGGGAAGACGGGCAGTGGAGCAAGGCCGGAGGGGATACCTGGAGGTCGTCGGGATGTAACTAGGTGAGCGGTGGCGGGCGGAATCTGCGAGCAGGTGGCGTAGGCCCTGCCGCGCCAGAGCTTGGTTAGAGAGAACGGCGAGTACCGCAGATCGGGACGTGCTGCCTCGGCACCGTCGAACAGAGAAACGATGCACTTCCTTCCTTTCCCCCGGTGGACGGGATGCGGCCGGATCAGTGACCAACAGTGAGAGAGAGAGAGGCCACCGCACTCCCTTTCCCTCGGCGGACGGGATGCGGCCGGATCGGTGACCAACGGTGAGAGAGAGAGAGGCCACTGCACTCCCTTTGCCCCTCCGGACGGGATGCGGCTGGGTCAGTGACCAACGGTGAGAGAGAGAGAGGCCACCGCAGCCTTGTGTGAGATACTCTGAAGAGCGACACACCAGGCACGCAAGGCTCCATTGTATATAGTGAGCGGACTACCTTTTTCTCCATAAAAATCGTTTTATATTCTGTGTACCTACCATTGAGGGCTATAACTTTATTTAAAAATAACGCGGCAACACATCAAGTCGAACTTTGTTTCGTGCAGGCGTGGTACACGACCTCCCTAGGTAAACAACCGCTATAGGCGTTCAAATTAGCACATGGGCTGCCATTTCGTAAAGAAATGAGCTGCACCGTGTACCCGCGCGGGTGTGGCTGGGCACGAAGCGTGAAATCGTGCAGTGCACCTATTCTCTTCTTGTATACGTACACCACCTACGTGGGGTTGTGTGAGAGAGATACAAACCTAGAGAGATATAGTGTGTGGGTTCTTGGGAGTTCTTTTTTGGGGGGGGTTCAATCAAAAAATGTAACATATGCAATGTGTGTGAAATAGAGTTCTGGATATAACATATATATAGAGGGGGCGATCCACGAGAAGAGAGTGGAGGTATCACCGGCTTGAGGTGTCCATAGAATAGAAAATAGGGATGATGTGTGTGTGTGCGCGCGCGATCGATAAAGAGTGCCATCGAATTTGTGTGTGCCCACGTCAAAGATATAGAGTGGCTGGCCTACTGGAATGTGAGAGGAGACATGTGCAGTTTGTCTCTGTGGCATGGATACCTACCTGCAGCGCTCGACTATTGGTGTGTGGTGGGGGAAGAGGGAGGCCCAATTAACTATATAGGTACAATGGCTTATATATGTGTGGAGGAGGAGAGAGGCCTACCTCATGTATTAAGGAGATCGATCTTCCTCATGTATTAAGGGAGATGGATCGGCCATGCATATGTGCATGAGAGGAATAAGGTTGGGAGAGAGACAGAGCTAGAGTGTTGGAGGGGGTGGTAGTGGAGTTGCTTCTAACAAATGGTGGGATAGGCTTGCTAGACAAACGGAGGGCACGCCGCAATATCAATAAGAGAGGAGATGGTTGCTTGTTATGCGTACGCGTGCGTGTGAGAGACGGGTCAGGAGGCATGTACGAATGATGAGGGGGACGATGTGGCTGTGGTAAGCAGACATAACTACATAGGAAGATCAATCGCCCTTTGTTAGAGAAAGGAGAGACATAACTTGTGAGGTACGTCGATCGATGGGGGGTAGTTAAAGTCGATCCAGGTATATGTTGGGTGATCGATCGGTATACATGCATGTGTGTGTTAGAAGCAAATGAGGCACGGGGAGAAGGATAGAGAGAGAGAGAGAGGGATGCATGTAGGAGGTGGTACGAGAGGCATACTATATCAGGCGGGGAGGAGTGTGCGAGTACGAGAACGATGAAAAGAGTGGTGGGAGTGAGGCATGGACGGTGAGAAGAGAAGAGGGGAAGCTTGTGTTTGTGCTAGGCACACCTGGCTAGAGAGGCATATCGATCGATGTGTGTTGTAAAGAAGGAGCTGGGGGGCCTACACACACCGTGGGTGAAGGACCTAAAGTGAAAAGACGAATTTGCGCGATGGAGCTAGAGAATGGTGAGGGAGGGTGAGAGGGATGCGGGCGTGTGCATGCACAAGAGAAAGTTAACGCTAGCTACAAAGATAAGAGGGTTGTGTGGGTGTAAAAGACGAATAGAGATCATATATACTTCATTATAAAAAGTGAAATCGGATATTTGAAGAATTTATCATAGTGTTTTAAACCGACGTATGTGTGAATATATATAACGGTGATACACATGGTGTGTTTATGAACATGTTATACTACATTTAATATATTTTATCTCTTCTCTTATAAAAAACGAAGTTGTTGATGATGGTGTGCCTGCCATCCTGCATTATAGGCCGTCCGATTTATACCTGGCGGATAGCAAGGAAACTATGATGGTTGAAGTTGGCAACAATCATGATTGTAGATTCTTATTGAAATAGAGAAACAAATTCAAATTTAGTTCGAATTGCAACGGTAGTATAGACATTTGGAATGCACTAAAATGTTGGTATGAGTAGGTTACATGCATTATCTGACAAGCGAAAAAAATTAATCGGACATAACATGGATTCATACTCCTCCTTCCATCTATATAGGGCGTAATGAGATTTTTAAGACCGCCTTTGACTATTGACAAGATTAATAGTACATGACATGCACAATGTGAAAATTATATCACTGAAAGAACCTTTCACACACGAAGTTAACGGTGTGCTTTGTGTAAGTTGCATGTCATATATCTTGCTCTAATATTTGGTCAAAGTTAGCATCGAAAAACGCATTAGGACCTATATAGATGGAAGGAGGGAGTAGCTTTGAATAGCATTTGTATAGTAAAACGGGGCAAGACTCTCTCTTTGTGTGGTGTGAATAGTTTTATTTTTTTCATTTTCTTTTTGATTGAGGGAAGGGTGAATTGATTTGGTACGTACATGTACAATATTACTACATGTTAGGCTTGTCCCAAAAATTCAACCCGCATCTTGTTATATCCCGAAAATTCAGATATCGTGCTCCCAAAACTGGCGCCTTCACAACCCGCGCCTTGCTATCCCGAAATTACAACGCGCACGAAAACTCCCTCCAGCTGCCAAATCCCGACATGAAATCCCCTTCTAACCACAGGCGAAAGGGCCGCTAGTTCAAATTGGTGGGGCGGGGGTACTTTTGTAACACACCCTACATTTTGGACAAGCGCGTCCCTAAGTCATGCATCACCCCCTCCCATCGCCCCCTTTTCGCCATTCGAAATCCCAGGCCGCCATAACCTCTCCGCTCCACCCGCGAAACTCCACCCTCCTCCGTCCGCCACGTCACTGCTGCCCAGGCGGAGCCTCTTCCCCGACGACGTCGTCCACCGCAACAGCTTGACGTCCCTCGTCCACCTCCCCGGATGAGGATCCGTCGTCCATATCGCCGTCCAGCCGGTTCAGCCGCCCCGTCCTCCACCTCCAAGGAGCTGCTCCGACGATCGCCTCGTCTATCGCGGCTGCTCCATCCCCTGGCGCCGCCTTAACCTGCTCGACCGGAACCGCAACATCCTCACCGACTCCTCGGACGAAGCCGAGGCCTACTCGGCGCCACCAAAGAGGTTGTACACTCATCGCGTCGCACCTTCTCCTTAACTCGACCTCCCGGCGCTGACGGTGCTCCATCCCGCACCGCCATGGAGCGGCTACCTTGAAGCCGGTGCCGCGGGCGACATCTCCACGGGCGTTTCCCCTCAGCAGGTGGCTCCCTTCAACGGGCGTCCATACCAGCCAGATCTGCTGGTGCTGCTCCGGCTCTCGCTCGCTCACCCAACTACTGCTGCTGCTCTCCCTCTCGCTCGTGCTGCTGCTCTGCTCCGATTAAGCCACACTTCAGTCGACTGAATCGAATTTTGGGTCAGTCGATTTTCCGGGGGTGGGGGGCTCGCCGGAGTTAAGGAAGAACCACCCGCAGCGGGGACGGGGGCTCGCCGGATAGGTACCCCACTATCTATCTTAGGGTTCAGGGTGGGGGTGGCGGGGGGCCTAGAGGGCTGGCCGGGGCGGCGGTGGCGAGTTGTTTCGGGGCGGCGAGGCGGTGATGGGGCCGGCGGTTCGGCCGGTGGTGGCAGGCGGCTCAGGGGTGTGCAGGTTGAAGATGAACTGCAGGCCCTCCCTAAACTACATGTCAAGTGTCTCTCTGCTACCATTGCATTCAGTTTCGACAGTAGCATTCAGATTCCACAGTTAATTTCAGTTTTGACAGTTAAGTTCAGAGTCAACAGTTTTTACCTCATCTGTTGTAGTCAGGTGGTTTTTGGTGATGTTAATTTTACATCCATTTTTCATCATCTATTGGAGATGCTATTAGAATCCCACTTGAGATTGACGATGTACATCTTGTGCTGCTTCAGCCTTGACGTCTTATGGCTCACCGGAGCTGCTCCAACGACAGAACGATCCATCACAACAGAGCAGTGCCCTGGACGCCGTCTACAGATTCCTCAGATCTTCCTCCACACCTCCGACAGCCACCTCTGCCTCAACTGCTTTAGCGACCAACCCAATGATGCTGAGGTCGACACGGCTACGGAAAAGAGGTTGTACACTTGTTGCGTCACTTATTACTATACATTCACGTCGATCCATTATGGCTATTTTGGTTCAACGGAAAAACGTCGATCCACTGGTTGTTACCATCACTCTAAATTTTGTGCATGCTCTCCTTACATAATCTCACCATATTTTTTCCGTATGCATGTCAGATATTGTACACAGTCATGCTGAACATGTAGAGAAAAAGAGAAGAGTTTTGTGCGGCAATACAATGTCATGCAGACATCGCTCCATGGTGGGTTCAATGGCAAACCCTCCCCACCCCACTCCAGATTGTAATCCAGAGGAAGATATCTGTTCTGAGGCGTATTCAGACGCCGCTGACCACTCCTATTTACCCCCAAGGTGTTTGCTCTACCTTGGCATGATGATGTTAGTCATATCATGCATATGTTGCCTTGCAGTGCCTACTTTTGACATCATATATGTCATCTGGGTAGTGTAGACAGGTTCTGTAATGCCACCTGTTTAGTTTCTATATCATATATGGGAAGTATGCAGTCTCATGTCTTTTAGCCAGCCATAATATATGTGAAATGTGCAATGCCATCCTGTTTAATTAGGCATCATATATTTGAATGATATCTTGCCCATCCTTTTCTTCATTACATTTCCATTTGTCGACAATGTTTGTACATTAAACTACTCTTCACGTGAATCAGCCATTTGGGTGGGAGATGGAAAAATCTGGAGTGAAAACAAGGCCTTGAGGCGAGGCAGTGCTACCTGTCGAAGCAGATCTCTTGTTGGGTCCCGATAGCTCCTCAGAGATGGATTCAGAGACAGATGAACAGTCCTATTCCCCCACTGAGGTGTATGCTCTAACTTGGCACGGTTATACTTCTCAGATCATGCATACGGTGTCTTGCATTGCAAAGTTTAGACATCATATACACAATATTCAACACCATGTTCTTAGTTCAGACATCATATTGAATGCCCTCTGTTTAGCATATAAATCACATATGTGAATTAAATGATGCGATCCTGATTGCTTAGATAACATGTAGGTGAATTATGTCATGCGATCCTGTTTAATTATTCATCATATCTTTGAATTATGTTATGCTATGCTATCCAGTTTAGATAGACATCATATATGTGAAATTATGTCATGCTATCTGTTTTAGTTAAACAATATACATGTCAACTATTTCATGCCCTCTTTTTTCACACTATCTATTGCATCATCTCTCATACAATGTCCGTACATTCAACTATGTTTCCTGTTTATCAGCCATTTGAATTGGAGCCGGGTGATGCGATATCTAAGCGGAATAAAAACACGGTCTTCAAATAAAGCAGTGCTACCTCTTGGTGGAGATAGCACCCGGTTGTACATGCACAAGAACCAGCCCTACCACACATAACCCAAACTCTCACAGATTGTACCCCTCTGCGATGGATGAGAGAACTAGATTCACCCAATCTAACCCCAACCCGATAATAGTAACCCAATTCCTGTTGACACGGAAGCATCTCCACCACAGAGCTCCCAAACAACGGCAGTTAGTAAGGCAGCTCCGGTGGCCAAAGGGCGATACTATCACGGCGAACCCCAACTCCATCGGTTAAATGCGCCTATTCACGTGGAGGAAGCACAACCAGCCAGTCGTAGTTTAGCATCTATCGCATTTGATGTTGTTAAATCGTATGTACGTATCTTCCCATCTTGAAAATATTATACTGAAGATGAAGGAAAATGCCAGTTGCAGGTGTTTGTCAAGGATTTATGTGTAAGTAATGTTATTCATGGCAATAACTTTGCTTCGTCCCATACATCCTACCTCCATGATGGTTATAATACACAAATTTTCCCATTTTTCTCTATAGAGAAGGACCGATTTGGAAACTCAGGATGAGGTAACCTGTGCTAATACCTCTGCTATCTTCAAGAATGCTTGGTGGCAATATCGAAATTACCTGAAGAAAATGTACTTCACCGGCAAAGAAACTCATCAAATTCCCTTACGTTCTCCTGAGACACATTCTTCGGACGATGAATGGGAACGCCTTTGTTCACATCTTGGTCCCGAACCAAGAATGTGGTAAGGTCTATGAGCTCATTTTTTATTTTGAAGTATTTTATTCTTGCGTCTTACTGTACTCCGTTCATGTAGAACAAGTGCCTAAACCTGAAGAACAACTGTTCTAATTTAAGATTCCATTGCTATCATAGTTCAAAAAGCACTAGGCATTAATTGTGCGTTTTGCCACCGCCTTGCGCTTTATTGACCAAAGTGCATGCTTATGCGCAGTTATGCACAGGTTATGCGTAGTTATGCGCAATGCGTTTTGCCAACGCCTAGAGCCTAGGCGCGCTTAAGCGCGCCTTTTTTTAACTATGATTGCTTTGCTCTTGTATCACTGTATTTACTGATACGAACTTATTTTTAAATTGAAGGATCCAATCGAAACTCCAATGGTAGAGCAGGTATGTTCACGCATGTTTCTTTATGAGTTTGCTCTTATCAATAGCTCTGTTGATTTCAATTTCAATTGTGTATACTGATTGACTTTCATATCATGCACATTACTAGCATCACAACAGAGCCAATAGTGTTGTTGTACATGTAGACCCGTGGTACCCATCTGAAATCTTGTTGTGCCGTGTAGTTTCCCACGCTTTGTATTCTTTCACTGCTGATTTGTCTTGAACTGATATGATCTGAACCGTGTCTCTATTTTGATTTGGCAAGACAATGCAGTGACCATAGGACATGAGATATATGTTTGTTTGATGCTTTTATTATGTACTAGTACTTGGCAATAGAAGACTTGGTAGTTTAATCATGTCCACCTTACTAATGAACTGGTTCACCGAAATGAGTTTCATATACTAGTACATGCTAAACTTGTTATGTGTCTGCTTGTTTTTTCTTTTAGAATGCTGACAGAATATTGGGGAAGAGTGCCTTATTAAGCAATGACAAAGGAAGTAATGCAGATAAGGTTCAGGATAGTGACACATCCTTGTTGGTCTCCAACAAAGCTGATAAAACAGCTAAGGAAGACTATCTTGAAGACAGCGAGACAACCCCAAAGTCCTATCTTGGTTTAGTGTTCGAGTTACTGGCCACTACCGCTTGCACAAGCTATTCAAACTCACTGTCTGAATCAGATCGGTTTCTTAAGTCTCAACTACAAGCTGAAAGACATCGATCGGTGTCTGCGACAAGAAGCGGAAGGGCTGCGGAAGTCCTGGAGCATTCAGATGCATACTTTACGGTGCAACAACAAGCATTGGAGGATTTTAGCGCCAAATAGGACAAAGCTAATCAGCTTGCTAAGCTTATTGCCGCATGGTGGATACGGGATAACGCTTTCTTGAGCTCTTCCGAAGTTGTTTGATTATGCTCTTGTTTTGCTACAGCGTTTATTTACCTTGGTGGCCAATTTTGACGGCCAAGTGTATGTAATATGCTGCTTTGTTCCCTATATTTGCACTGGTGGAGAACTTTGATGCCCAGTGGATGTAACATTTGTAATAGCGGTAATAGGCTAGCCTTAATTGCTTGCTTATTTATTTCCTTATTGTCTTGTTTAGTTGTTTGCTTGTAGTCACTGCAGTTCTTTTTCTGTGTTTTTCTAGTGGCCACAATAGCCTATTTTTGGTAACTAGGCCAAATAATCATGGCAACACACGGACTGTTGTAACCATGGGCCTCCTGCAGGCCGTATGATCCATGGGCCTTTGTTCGGCCGTAGGACCATTGGCCTTCTATAACGGCCCGTAGGATCCATCGGCCTTCTATATGGGCCTTAGGGATCAATGGGCCTTCTACGGGCCGTAGGGTCCATGGGCCTTCTATGGGCCGTACTATCCATGGGCATCCTAGGGCCGTAGGATCCATGGGCCTTCTACGGGGCGTATCATCATTTCGCCAATCATGGGCCGTACTATTCGTGCACCATAACGGGCCGTTAATAGGCCGTATTTGATAACTCTATGGAAACAGCCCAACGTATTAACGGTCCACAAACGGGCCGACTGTAACGACGGGCTGAATTTGGCCCACAAGCAGAAAATGAAAGTAACGGGCCGTATGTAACCGAATGCTGCAAATGATCCCAAAAATCAATGGGCCCTGAGAAGGCCGAAAGATAACTTGGGCTGGAAATGGCCCAATGGAATAACAGGCCGTTAATGGGTATAAAGTGATACACTGTTCATTATGGGCCAGTTTCACCATGGGCCGTTAATGGGCCAAGAGTTACAAAGGTCCTCATATGGGCCGAAAGAAGTCATGGGCCACATATGGGCCGGAAGTTAAAACGGGCTGAATCATATTGGACGGCCCAGATGACGCTACTGGGCCTAATTCGGATAGGGTGTTACGGGCCCTAGGTTAGCGGGCTGTAAATGGGCTATATGCACGAGCAGTAGTTAACAGGCTTTCAGGGCGGCCGCCACCTTTTGACCAAATCAAACGGGCCGGCCTTTTCACAGGAATGGGCCTCTGTTGGGCCGTGCCACGTGTCGCCGTATCGTAGGAGCCTTCGGTCCAATGAGCGGATGACATCTGTCCCAACGGTGAGCAGACACGTGTTTGCTCATGCCAATGATGATTTTACACGTGGAAAATCCCCATTGGTCGGGGCTGTTAACGGGTTATTGGATCCAAAACCCGACCCGATAGCTTAACAGCTTTCCGTTACGGTGGATGCCACGTGTCGGTCACCCTTGACGAAAGCAGTTACGTGGCCAGCGATTTATCGTCATGGAAGTGGACACTTCCGTGATGATAATTTTGGTAATGTCATGGAACACTTCTACGACAAAGACAGGTATGACTATCTTGATTTTGTCATAAATTTGTCATGGATGTACATGCATGACAAAAAACGCGACCTACTGTGACAAACACGTATCATCACGGAAGTGTATTTTTTTTGTAGTGTTGCTAGTAGCTAGATGGCTTCTTCTCTCTCTTTGATCCTCAATACTATGTTCTCCTCGATGTTCTTGGAGATCTATTCGATGTAATACTTTTTCGCGATGTGTTTGCCGAGATCCGATGAATTGTGGATTTATGATCAGCTTACCTATGAATATTAATTGAATCTTCTCTAAATTCTTTTATGCATGATTTGATATCTTTGTAATTCTCTTCGAACCATCGGTTTGGTTTGGCCAACTAGATTGGTTTTTCTAGCAATGGGAGAAGTTCTTAGCTTTGGGTTCAATCTTGCGGTGTCCTTTCCCAGTGACAATAGGGTCAGCAAGGCACGTATTGTATTGTTGACATCGAGGATAAAAAGATGGGGTTTTCATCATATTTCTTGAGTAAATTCCTCTACATCATGTCATCTTACTTAATGCGTTACTCTATTCTTCATGAACTTAATACTCTAGATGCAGGCAGGAGTCGGTCGATGTGTGGAGTAATAGTAGTAGATGCAGAATGGTTTTGGTCTGCGTGACACGGACGTGATGCCTATATTCATGATCATTGCCTTAGATATCATCATAACTTTGCACTTTTCTATCAATTGCTCGGCAGTAATTTGTTCACCCATCATATTATTTGCTATCTTGAGAGAAGCCTCTAATTAAACCTGTGGCCCCCGGGTCTATTTTCCATCATATAAGTTTCCGATCTACTATTTTGCAATCTTCTACTTTCCGATCTATAAACCAAAAATACCAAAAATATTTACTTTACCGTTTATTTATCTCTATCGGATCTCACTTTTGCAAGTAACCATGAAGGGATTGACAACCCCTTTATCGCGTTGGGTGCAAGTTGTTTGATTGTTTGTGCAGGTATTAGGTGATTTGTGCGTTGTCTCCTACTGGATTGATACCTTGGTTCTCAAACTAAGGGAATACTTATCTCTACGTTGCTGCATCACCCTTTCCTCTTCAAGGAAAAAACCAGCACAATCTCAAGAAGTAGCAACAAAATACATAATTCCCTTTCTCCATCGGTATGTTACTTTCCCGAGATTCGATAGTCGGTATCTTCATACCTAGTTCAATATCGTTACCGGCAAGCCGCTTTACTCGTTCTATAATACATCACCTCGTGACTAACTCCTTAGTCGTTTGCTTGCAAGCTTATGATGTGTATTACCGAGAGGGCCCAGAGATACCTCTCCGATACTCGGAGGGATAAATCCTAATGTCGATCTATGCCAACTCAAAAAACACCTTGGGAGATATCTGTAGAGCATCTTTATAATCACCCAATTATGTTGTGACGTTTGATAGCACACAAGCCATTCCTCCGGTATCCGGGAGTTGCACAATCTCATAGTTGAAGGAATATGTATTTGACATGAAGAAAGCAATAGCAATAAAACTGAACGATCATTATGCTAAGCTAACTGATGGGCCTCGTCCATCACATCATTCTCCTAATGATGTGATCCTATTATCAAATGACAACTCATGTCCATGGTTAGGAAACCTAAACCATCTTTGATCAACGAACTAGTCTAGTAGAGGCTTAGTAGGGACACGGTATTTGTTTATGTATTCACACATGTATTTAGGTTTCTGATCAATACAATTATAGCATGAATAATAAACCTGTATAATGAATAAGCAAATATAAAATAACAAGTTTATTATTGCCACTATGGCATATTTCCTTCAGAGTCGCCCCTAGCACCTCCCTTGGGGGTGTGCGGCCCATAAACTATCGTCCTGGGGCCCCTTGTGTCCCTCGTTGTGTCGGGCATGGTGGCCGCGGACTCGGGCGGGGCGATGCTGCTAGCACCTGCAAGCATGGTGGTGAGCTGGTTACCGGCCCTACGGGACAAGCTGCCTCCGCCTTCCACTTCTTCGGCCGGGGGCTCGCCGCCCCATTGGCTCTCTGATTCTGGCATTGCCAGGATGGGATGATTTTCCCGAGGCCCTTCACGGCCCTCCGGAAGCAGCTCCCATTGATCGAAACGGGGAATTGCATCGGCAAAGGCCTCCTTGTTCCGATAGTTATACAGGGGGAGCTCCTTCCCTGGGAGCTCACCTGCTTCCTCGCCGATCAGGACGCGGAGCACTCCGTCAACACTTTGGTGAAGGAAATATGCCCTAGAGGCAATAATAAAGTTGTTATTCATATTTCCTTATATCATGATAAATGTTTATTATTCTTGCTAGAATTGTATTAACCAGATCGAAACTTAGTACATGTGTGGTTACAAAGAAAAAACAAAGTGTCCCTAGTATGCCTCTACTTGACTAGCTCGTTAATCAAAGATGGTTATGTTTCCTGACCATAGACATGTGTGGTCATTTGATGAACGAGATCACATCATTAGAGAATGATGTGATGGACAAGAGCCATCCGTTAGCTTAGCATAATGATCGATAAGTTTTATTGCTATTGCTTTCTTCATGACTTATACATGTTCCTCTGACTATGAGATTATGCAACTCCTGAATAACGGAGGAACACCTTGTGTTCCATCAAACGTCACAACGTAACTGGGTGATTATAAAGATGCTATACAGGTGTCTCCGAAGGTGTTTGTTGGGTTGGCATAGATCGAGATTAGGACTTGTCACTCTGTGTATCGAAGAGGTATCTCTCGGCCCTCTCGGTAATGCTCATAACTATAAGCCTTGCAAGCAATGTAACTCATGAGTTAGTTGCAGGATGAAGCATTACGGAACGAGTAAAGAGACTTGCCGGTAACGAGATTGAACTAGGTATGAATATACCGACGATTGAATCTTGGTTAAGTAACATATCGATGACAAAGGGAACAACGTATGTTGTTGTGCAGTTTGATCGATAAAGATCTTTGTAGAATATGTAGGAGCCAATATGAGCATCTAGGTTACACTATTGGTTATTGAACAGAGATGTGTCTCGATCATGTCTACATAGTTCTCGAACCCGTAGGGTCCGCACGCTTAACGTTCGATGACGATTTGTATTAAGAGTTATGTGTTTTTGATGACCGAAGTTTGTTCGGAGTCCCGGATGAGATCACTGACATGACGAGGATTCTCGAAATGCTCGAGACATAATGATTGATATATTGGAAGATTATGTTCAGACACCGGAAGGTTTTGGAAAGGTTCGGACATTTTCCGGAGTACCGGGAGGTTACCGGAACCCCCCGGGGGATTAATTGGCCTTCATTGGCCTTAGTGGAAGAGAGGATGTTATGTCCAGGTGGAGGCGCGCCCCCCAGCCCAAGCCGAATTGGACTAGGTGTGGGAGGCGCGCCCCCCTTTCCTCCTTATCCTCCACCTCTTTCCCTCTTCTCCTATTCCTGAAAGGAATGGGGAATCCTACTAGGACTAGGGAGTCCTAGTAGGACTCCCCACACTTGGTGCGCCCCCTAGGCCGACCACCTCCTCCCCTCCTCTTTTATATACGGGGGAGGGGGCACCCCAAAGACACACCAAGATTTCTCTTAGCCATGTGTGGTGCCCCCTTCCATAGTTTACTCCTCCGGTCATAGCATCATAGTGCTTAGGCGAAGCCCGCCGCGGATGACATCCTCAACACCGTCACCACGCCGTCATGCTGACGGAACTCTCCCTCGACCCTCTACTGGATCAAGAGTTCGAGGGACGTCATTGAGCTGAACGTTTGCTGAACACGGAGGTGCCGTACATTAGGTACTTGGATCGGTTGGATCGTGAAGACGTTCGACTACATCAACCGCGTTAACTAACGCTTCCGCTTTCGGTCTACGAGTGTACGTGGACACACTCTCCCCTCTCGTTGCTATGCATATCCTAGATAGATCTTGCGTGATCGTAGGAAAACTATTGAAATTGCATGCTACGTTCCCCAACAGTGGTACATAGCTAGGTCTATGCCGAGATGATATGCACGAGTAGAACACAAAGAGTTGTGGGCAATAATAGTCATACTGCTTACCACCAACGTCTTACTTTGATTCGGCGGTATTGTTGGATGAAGCGGCCCGGACCGACACTACATGACCGCGTTCATGAGACTGGTTCTACCAACATGCGTTGCACACAGGTGGCTGCCGGGTGTCTGTTTCTGCAACTTTAGTTGAATCGAGTTCGACTACGGACGGTCCTTGCGGAAGGATAAAACATCACACTTGACGAAAATCGTTGTGGTTTAGATGCGTAGGTAAGAACGGTTCTTGCTAGAAGCCCATAGCAGCCACGTAAAACTTCCAACAACAAAGTAGAGGACGTCTAACTTGTTTTTGCAGGGCTTGTTGTGATGTGATATGGTCAAGACATGATGTGGTATAAATGTTGTATGAGATGATCATGTTTTGTAACAGAGTTATTGGCAACTGGCAGGAGCCATATGGTTGTCGCTTTATTGTATGAAATGCAATCGCCATGTAATTTCTTTAGTTTATCTCTAAGCAGTAGCGATAGTCATAGAAGCAATAGTTGGCAAGACGACATGTGGCACCCCCGCTCAGAGCAACCGGTTTACCTTGCATTTCCAGCACAGAGATCAAGTCTTCTGGCAACACACAACATCATGGTACAGAAACAACCGCTTTATTGATGCTAGTTGGTACATAAGTCTGATATTACATCGAGATAAGTTGCCAAGCGGCACACATGGTGCAGCTGAATAGTATGTACATTATTTAATGAACATGAAAGTGCCTCGATCATATCAACTACGCGGCAGCGGAATAACTACGAAGTGGAACTCCATAGTATAGGGACACCGACGTGGACACGATGCTAGACATGGGACGCTCTCCGATCCGATCAGTCTTGCCTGAAAGCTGGCATGACACGCCAGGTCAGTACATTGAATGTACTTGCAAGCTCACAACAAACATAAGCACAATGACAAACAATATCATGAAAATTAATCAGGTTTAATGCAATGCAAGTGATACTACAGATGCAATGAAACCGACAGGTGCACCGAATCCCTCGGACTCGCTTACCAGACGGGTTACGACTGTAACCAAACGGTGATCATACCCAGATCACAACTGAAGCCAACCACTTACGATCATCACATGATCCAAAGTTCATCATGAAACCAGTGCCACAATAATACCAAGTGTGCAATATTAATTATAATTGTTGATCCATGGTGTGACTTACTACCGAGTTGTGTCCATAACCGAGGACGCAACTATAGATTGATTAAAATACACTCTGCAGAGGTTAGCACACTTTACCCACACTGCGGAACTCAAGGGCCTCGCACTCCCATTCGGGTGGACCACAGAGTTCCGAAGAAATCCTTCCCTTGCCATGACACTCTTCCGCCCACTTCGACTCACTCCCTCTCAGGGCTAAGTCATGGGTGGCCCATGCCTACCAAAGGCATCTTCGGCCACCGTCGTGGCAAAAAGGTCCCAAATGGGGACGAGGTACCATAAAAACAAACAAGCACACAAGGTTATGTCTGCTTACCGGGCCAGGGTACCGCATGCCCATAACCTTCCCTCGTTGGAGGCACCGGTAAGAGGCATGACAAAGGACCGAATCAAGACCTCCCATAAATGTAAATGTGGTCACACTGAAAAGAACCCGATTCAGAGGCAGCCTGACTTGATCAACTTAATAATCAAGTTGTATTATTTCCATGTTTAACTAGAAAATAAACTCATTACAAGCCATATGATGCCATGATCATGCAACTACCCGATATGCTCAAGATGCAACTCATAAGAATAGATCAACATCAAAGAAATAACTTTCTTGCACTACTCATCAACAAAACTACTGGTATTACTACACTGATTATTATCAAACCTCACTTTTAGTCATTTATCTTTAATATGAAAATTTACTTATCAAAATAAACTACCATTATTTATCAAAGCACTTTCATTAAGCCAAAATATTTACTCTACTTGATTAAACTACTGCATGCAATCAACCAGTAACTAAAGCAAGCATAACAAGCATGATAACGTAACTAAGCATTTAATCATAATTATTTAACTATTTTAAATGTATGAAAATAAGCTCTATTTAAGTAGAAAATCATAGATATTGAGATGAAACCATCCAAATGTTATTGTGGCTTGCCTTAGTGCAGAGGATGTTCACACTCCTCCTGGATAGCTTCAAGACAAGTCTCTCCTTCGGAAATTTTTTAAAAACCAAAAACAAAATATCAAGAACCACTCTGAAAATCACCAGAAATTCTAGGCAGCAAGGAAACATCCACACTTTGGTGTGCTGCTAGAGTTTTCTGTAACAAACCAAATGAAAAGACAATCAACTCATTTGGAATTATAGGCTAGGAGATATTCAAGGTCAAAGTTCTGGTAAAAATATTTGAATTAATTTGAATAAAAAGAAAATCCAGGGGGTAACGTCGATGGCATAAAGCCAAAAGACACATCCACTTGTACCGCTTTGGCTGTGAGTGGAGATGCTGACAGCGGGCCCCACCGGTCTGTAGAGAGGGGAGGGGGAGAGAAACAGAACATGGCGGCGTTTCACCGGAGCTCACGCCGGCGAGGAGGAACCCTTGGGACAAACTGGAGGCATAGAAATGGAGAGGGGGCTACGGCGCACCTGCCTGTACCCGTGGCACGACGAGAGACGGCCGGAGATGCTCGCTATCAACCTCGCAAGCGGCAGCGGTGGTCGGGTCTTGAGGGAGAGGAAGAAGGCGACGACGTGGGGCTATTCTAGGGGCTCTGCGGTTTTGGGACGACACCAGAGGGGCTCCAGGGACACGCCAGGTGGTTGGTTGGGCTCCAGGAGGCCGCGGACGGGGTGGCTGAGCTATGGGTGTCACCGGCGAGCTCAGGTCGGCACGGCAGCCAGAGGCCTGCCCGGCCAGGCTGCGGCTGCGCTACGTGTGTGTGTGTGGGTGTGTGTGTGTGTGTGTGTGTGTGTGTGTGTGTGTGTGGAGGTTGGATGGTGCTGTGGGTTGCTCTAGAATGGAGGGGAGGGCTCAATTTATAGCCGGAGGGGGAAGGGGGTATGTGTCGCCGCCAGAGTTCTCTGGAAGATGGCGAGATATGACGAGGGGCATCATCGAGGGCGCGAGAAGCTCAACGATCACATGGAGGCTGTCCACGCTCGCAGACGAGCATAGGGAGGAGAGGGAGAAGAAGACAGGGGCACGGGTGCATTGTGGCTTTTGGCCGTGACGTGCCCGTGCTCACTGCGGCGTCTCCAACATCGGCGAACGCCAGGGAGAGGTCAAGGGCGATGAGACGAAGGGGGTGGCACGGTGCGACAGTCGTCGACGAGCTCAGGCTTGGGCACGCGCCGAACAGAGGCACTGGCGCGATGCAGAGCGCGTCAAACGCATGGCAAGCCTCATGTCCACACGCGGTCACTACCCTGGCATAGCCAAAACAATGCCCAAACGCTGCCAAACCTGGTCTGGGCTAAAGTCCACACAGTGTTAGGTCTAAGAAAGGTGAACACTCAAACCCAGGCCGACCAGAAGTGACTCAAGCTTGCTGGCAAGTTTGTGGACAGAAATTTGGTCGCCAGGTTTGGCTAGCTAGCTTCTAGAAGGACATTAGGGCTAATCTCCTGGGGTTAAGGGTTTCTTAGGAGGATGTTTAAGCTCAAGAAAGATCAGCTCCAAAAGATTAAGGAAAAATGCACTTGATGTACAAAGTGCAGTTTTGGGCCAGAAAGGAAAAGATTTTCTGTAGCAAAAATATTACAAAAAGTCATGCAATATTTTTACTCAGGGGGGTGGGCCAAGGTTCAAAGAAAATTCAGGAATTATCTCAGTATTTTTGGAGCTATAAAAATTGGGTTTGCTTTGGACCTCTAATTTCTGAAATGAGGTTTCAGAAAGAAGATGAATATTTTCACTTATGAAAAATATCAATGGGCCATTCTAGGGTTTTAGAAACAAATGGAGTTGGATGAGATGCAGATGGGTCACTTGGGTGAAAGTCAAGGGCATGCCCAAGTGACAAGTCCATTTGAATTGATTTTAAAAACTCAAAACCAAGGAAAATGCAAACCAAGTCCGAAATTAGAGAGAAGGCAAAAAACAGGTTGTCACAAACCTCCCCCACTTAGGATGAATCTTGTCCTTGAGATTCAGTTGCTTGGGAAAACAGTTCTTGGTAAGCAGTCCTTAAAAATTCCTCTCTTTCCCAAGTTGCCTCTTCGTCGGTATGGTGCTTCCATTGAACTTTGAAAAACTTGATTACTTTGCTACGAGTGACTCTTTCTGTATTATCCAATATTTTCACTGGTCTTTCCTCATCTGTCAGATCCTTAGCCAGTTCTATCTCTGCCATATCAGTCTTTTTCTCCGGTGGCGAGATACATCTTCTCAACTAGGAGACATGAAACACATCGTGTACCTCTGACAGTTCTGGTGGCAACTCCAATCAATAAGCAACTGCTCCAACTCTGTTCATGACTGGGAATGGGACAATGTATCTGGGTGCCAACTTGCCTCGGGTCTGAAACCTCTTAATACCTTTCATCGGGGTGACTCAGAGATACACATGTTCTCCTGGTTCAAATCTGATCTGGCGGTGCTTGGCATCATAGTAACTCTTCTGTCGTGACTTGGCCAATTGCAGTCTGTCTGGGATCTCCTTGACTTGCTTCTCAGCTTCCATCATTAGGTCCGTTCCGAAGATACGACTGTCTCCGGTTTGAGACCAGGCCAGTGGAGTGCGGCACTTACGGCCATACAGAGCTTCATATGGTGACATCTTCAAACTGGTCTAGAAACTTTTGTTGTAGGACTCGGTGTACGGCAGATAGTCTTCCCACTTAGTTCCTTGGGCCAATACACATGCTCGGGGGCATATCTTCGAGTATTTGATTTACCCGCTCGGTCTGTCTGTCTGTCCGTGGATGATAAGCTGTGTTGTATTTCAGGGCAGTCCCCATGGCTTGATGTAGACGGGACCAGAAGGCTGAAGTGAAGAGAGATCCTTTGTCGGAGGTGATGGTCCTTGGTACGCCATGCAAACTGACGATCCTGGACACATATAATTGTGCAAGTTGATCGGCACGATAAGTGGTCCGGATAGGCAGAAAATGAGCCACCTTGGTTAAGGTATCCACAATGACCCATATTGCGTCATTCCCTCGGTGTGTCTTTGGTAAGCCGGTGATGAAGTCCATGCAGACATCGTCCCATTTCCATTGTGATACGGGCAAAGGTTGAAGGAGTCCGGCGGGATTATGATGTTCCACCTTCACCTTGTTGCATATGTCGCAACAAGCTATGAAGTAAGCGATGTATTTCTTCATTCCTTCCCACCAGAATACCTAACGGAGATCTTCATACATTTTGGTGCCACCTAGGTGAATCGAGTACGAAGATTCGTGGGCTTATGATAATATCTTCTCTTTTAGACTTTCTTGGTTGGGTACGCAAATCCTTCCTCGAAACCTCAGCGTACCGTTTTGATCCTTAGAGAAATCCTTGGTCGGCTTGGCATATGATTGCAGTGAATCATCATGTGCTTGAGCGTTGCGAATTTCTTCCTCGAGAGTAGGAGCCATTCCAAATATGCTGGCCATACAGTCATCCACTATAAACAAATTGAGCTAAGCCATTTCTTCACAGAGCTTGGGATGCAACGTATCCAGTAGAGCATTCAGGCTGACGGGCTTGTGGCTGAGGGCATCTTCTACCACATTAGCTTTTCCCGGGTGGTAGTTTATCCCGAGGTCATAATCCTTAACCAACTCAAGCCATCTTCGCTGACGGAGGTTTAAGTCCGGTTGAGTGAATATATACTTGAGACTCTTGTGGTCCGTAAATATTTGACACCTTTTTCCAATCAGATAGTGTCTCCAAATCTTCAAGGCATGCACCACTGCGGCCAATTCAAAATCATGAGTTGGGTAATTTCCTTCGTGAGGATGTAATTGTCGAGATGCATAGGCCACAACCTTGCCATCTTGCATGAGGACACATCTGAGTCCTTTCCTCGATGCATCGTAGTAGACATAAAAACTGCGGTAGATATCAGGAAGAGTCAATACTGGCGCAGATGTCAGCCTGGTTTTTAGCTTGTTGAAGCTCCTTTCGCAGTCCTCAGTCCACATAATCTTCTTATCCTTCTTTAGGAGCTCTGTCATTGGCTTGGCTATCTTAGAGAATTCTTCAATAAAACGATGATAATACCCAGCTAATCCAAGGAAACTCCGGATTTCTGAGACTGTCATGGGTGCGGACCAATCAAGCACATCTTTCACTTTACTTGGATCCACGACAATACCTTCAGCTGAGAGAATATGCCCCAGAAATCCCACTTGGTAGAGCCAAAGTTCACATTTGCTGAACTTTGCATAAAGCTGATGATCACAGAGTCTTTACAACACTGCTCGGAGGTGGTCCGTGTGCTCTTCTTTGCTTTCTGGATAAATGAGGATATCATCGATGAACACCACCACAAACTTATCCAAGAAATCCATAAACACCTTATTCATCATATGCATGGAAAAGGCGAGGGCGTTGGTGAGACCGAATGACATAACAGTATATTCATAAAGACCATACAGAGTGGTGAACACGGTCTTGGGAATATCTTCCTTCCTGATTTTGAGTTGATGATATCTGGTCCTCAAATCAATCTTGGAGAATACTTTGGCCCCGCTGAGTTGATCAAACAAATCATCAATTCTTGGTAGTGGATACTTGTTCTTGATGGTGACGTCATTCAACTGTCAGTAGTCTACACACATCCGAAGACGGCCGTCCTTTTTATCCATGAATATAGCGGGTGATCCCCAAGGTGAAGAGCTTGGACGGACGTATCCTTTCTGCAACATTTCATCGAGCTGTGTCTTTAACTCCACCAATTCTGACGAAGGCATCCGATAATATTTCTTATATATCGGTGCAGTCCCGGGCACCAAGTCAATAAAAAACTCCAATTCTCTGTCTGGCGGCATTCCTGGCAATTCCTCACGGGATACTCGCTGACCACATGAATTGATTCCACTTCTTCGGCCACAGCTGAGAATACCATATACTTCTTGGGTATACTTCTGTGTGCATAAAAACTTGCGATGCGACCTTCCTGATTTACCACGGTGACTTCTCTGGTCGCACAGTTGATGCATACTTGGTATTGGGTCAACCAATTCATTCCCAGAATAATGTCCAGTTTATCAGATTCAATGACTATCAAAGTTGTTGGAAACTTGACTCCCTTTATCTCAATTTCCAATTTTCGACAGACTAGATTACTTCGGAGCACCAATCCCGGGGGTTGTACCATCATACTTTTGCCCATAATCGAGCGCGGAAACTTGTTTTGGGCAGCAAAACTCCGCGAAATAAAAGAGTGGGAAGCCCTAGAATCAAATACAATTACTGCAGGTATGCTATTAACAGGGAATGTACCAATGACCACTTCCGGGTCTTCTTGGGCTTCGTTAGCGGAGATATGATGGATTTGGCCTTCGATGGCCCTCAGGTCAGAATATGACTCTAGGTGGTTGACTTGTGGAAAGTAGGAGGCTATTGGTTTGCCGTTCTTGGGACATTGTCTAGCGTAATGACCGGTTTGTCCACAGCTGAAACATGCGTTGTTGCGCTGACAATCTACACGCACCAGATTGGTTACAACATTCTTGACTTGAGTAGTGGTCTTGTTGACATTCTGCTGCCAATTGGGTTCGTACTCGACCTGAGTCTGCTGCCATGTATGAGCCTTCTGCACTGGTTGCATATCCTTCTTAGGCTCGAATTTGCGCTTGTGATCATTATTTGCGGGCCTGCTGTCGTGCATGAGCTTGTGTTCCCTTTCTGCGATGAGGGCCTTGTTCACCAGAGTTTGGAAGTCTGGAATATCAGACATGCTGAGAGTGCATCTGAGGTGCTGGTTCAGTCCGCCAAGGAATCTGTCGACCTTCCTTTCTTCGATGGCCACATCATAGAGAGAATACCGGGCCAAATGGTTGAATTTATTCAGGTATTCACTTACTGTCATGCTTCTTTGAGTAAGGGCGAGGAATTCGCACTGCTTGATCTTCATAATTCCGGTGGGTAAATTATACTTGCGGAAATGATCCTTGAATTTGGTCCACGTAATTTCCTCTTCTGCGGGCCACATAGCTTTAGCATTATCCCACCATATAGCAGTAGCTCCTTCGAGATAATGCATTGCGAACGGAACCTTGTCTCCTTCTTCAGTGCGAGCAATTTCCAGCTTCCTCTCAATGGTCCTTAACCAATCATCGGCTTCCAATGGATCAACAGCTTGACTGAAACTGGGAGGCTTGCTCCTTTGAAAATCTGACAGCTTGGAGTAATGACCATTCTGATTTCCATTTTGTCCAACCATAAATTGCACACTTTTCAGCATCTCCATCAGATCGTTGTTTCTTCTTTCTTCAAACATTCGCATAATCTGCTCAGTGGAGGGCGGATGTGGCGATGGAGGTGGTGGTGGCTGGTATGGCTCGGGGGAATGTCCTGCTTGCCGGGCGGAGCGACGGCCAGGGACATCCTCACAAGCTTGGCTGCTGCTACCTCCCCACGTCATCCTATTATTTCTTTTCCCGATACAAGGCAACCGTGATGAGAAATATCCAAAATGGGAGGAAAAAGCCAGTGACAAACCCAGAAAAACACGACGAAAAGAAACCAAGGCGAATAAAAAGGTACCAACATAATTATACATAGACTCAGCATAAAAGGTAACATCATGACGAGTTCACTACCCTCATACATGAAACTAAACATCATGACACATACGACTACATCCATACATCATACTCATGACAAAGATGATACTCTAGCGATCTACTGCTCGGCTGGTGCTGCTGCAGGCTCCTCTCCTGAGCCAGACTCAGACCCTGAACTGGTAGTGGAAACCTCCGGATTAAAAGAAACGCGAGGACGCTGCCTCGAGGACTCTCCCTCAGGGGTAGGTGCGGGATGGGATCTAAGCATGGGAGCTTCAGGAGTAGCGACAAGGGAAGACCACACAGCAGGAGCATTGTGAGGAGTCACTGCCAAAGGGTTGGTGATACCCTTGGTGGTCGCCGGGGTACTAGAAGTGGGAGGAACATATGGAGTGAAACCGACAGTGGGTAGAGGGTTCCTATTCCGAGCTGCGGCAAGGGCTATCCGAGCTCTGATACCAAGCGTTATGGTACCCCGGCTCAGAGCAACCGGTTTACCTTGCATTGCCAGCCCAGAGATATAGGCTTCTGGCAACACACAACATCATGGTACAGAAACAACCGCTTTATTGATGCTAGCGGGTACATAAGTCTGATATTACATCAAGATAAGAGGCCAAGTGGCACACGTGGTGCAGCTAAATAGTATGTACATTATTTAATGAACATCAAAGGGCCTCGATAACATCAACTACGCGGCAACGGAATAACGACGAAGTGGAACTCCATAGTATAGGGACACCAACGTGGACACGATGCTAGACGCGAGCCGCTCTCCGATCCAATCAGTCTTGCCTAAAAGCTGGCATGACACATGAGGTCAGTACATTGAATGTACTTGCAAGCTCACAACAAACATAAGCACAATGACAAACAATATCATGACAATTAATCAGGTTTAATGCAATGCAAGTAGAAAGCACAAGTGCTCCCCGGATGATTTTGGTAATTTATGTCAACATATCTCTTGTTGGACTAATACTTTTACCTAGTATGTTTCAGATAAGTTCAACAGTGGAGTGGCATGGACTAGAGGATGTGGAACCCCTTGAAGATGCTAAGGACAAAGGATTGGCTCAACCTCAAAGAACAAGACTCTACATTTTCTATTTTAGTTATCCAAGATCAGATTGAATCTATAGGAAAAGCCAATACTATCAAGGAGGGATGAGGTATTGCTTAATGGCTTGCTTGCTCAAAGTGCTTAGGGATATGCTCCAAAGCCCTCAACTACATTCTCACATCCACACATGACCCAAACAAAAGTCCAACTCGGCCCTACCGATTCTTTCTATCCGGCGCCATCGCGTTCAGATGTCATAGCCACTGCCACAAACCCTACTCTTTTTGGTCTCACCGATAGGGATCTCGTTCTCACCGAGATGGGATTGTAATCTTTGTGTATGTATCCATTACCAAAATCGGTTCCACCGAGTTTGTGTCATCGGTCCTACCGAGATTACAATGCAAACTCTCTGTTCCTCTTCGTAACGTTTTGGTCTAACCGAGATGCGCGAATCAGTCCCACCGAGTTTGCCTGACCAACTATCTAGTTAGCTTATTACCAAAATCGGTCCCACTGAGTTTGTGTAATCGGTCTCCCCGAGATTAGGTTATGCCCTAACCCTAACCATATCGGTCCCACCGAAAATCCTAACGGTCACATTATTTGCTAAGTCGGTCTGACCGAGTTTCACGATTCGGTCCCACCGAGATTGGTAAGTTGTGTGTAATAGTTAGATTTTGTGTGGAGGCTATATATACCCCTCCACCCACTCTTCATTCATGGAGAGAGCCATCAGAACGTGCCTACACTTCCAGCATTCATTTTCTGAGAGAGAACCACCTACTCATGTGTTGAGACGAAGATATTCTATTCCTACTATATGAATCTTGATCTCCAGCCTTCCCCAAGTTGCTTTCCACTAAAATCTTCTTTCCACCAAATCCAAATCCTGTGAGAGAGAGTTGAGTGTTGGGGAGACTATCATTTGAAGCACAAGAGCAAGGAGTTCATCAACAACACACCATTTGTTACTTCTTGGAGAGTGGTGTCTCCTAGATTGGCTAGGTGTCACTTGGCAGCCTCCTACAAGATTGTGGAGTTGAACCAAGGAGTTTGTAAGGGCAAGGAGATCGCCTACTTCGTGAAGATCTACCCTAGTGAGGCAAGTCGTTCGTGGGCGACGGCCATGGTGGGATAGACAAGGTTGCTTCTTCATGGACCCTTCGTGGGTGGAGCCCTCCATGGACTCGCGCAGCCGTTACCCTTTGTGGGTTGAAGTCTCCATCAACGTGGATGTACGATAGCACCACCTATCGGAACCACGACGAAAACATCCGTGTCTCCAATTGCGTTTGCACAGCCCAATGCCATCCCTTTACATTCTTGCAAGTTGCATGCTTTACTTTCCGCTGCTCATATACTCTTCGCATGCTTGCTTGTTATGTATTGTGAATGTTAAACTTGTGCCAAAACTCCACTTCAACTTAAAGAAATTAGAAACTTCAACCTTTTCACTTATTATCTAATCCCCCCCTCTAGATACCTCTTCTCGATCCTTTCAATTGGTATCAGAGCTTTGGTCTCCATTGCTTTGGTTTAATCACCATTGGAGGAAGATGGATGAGTCTAGTTTGGGGAGTCTTAGACACAGAGTGCCTATACTTGATGCAGAGTACTTTCATGAGTGGAAAAATGAGATGCTTATGATTTTCAATGAATATCATTTGAACAAGTACATTACTAGCCCTTGTGCACCTCATGTTGATCCTATGCATCCTACCCTTGATGAGCCAATTGACATGATTCGCAATCTTATAACTATTGATCTAATCACTAGAGGTTTGCCTAGAAACTTGATTGGAAGTTTGCCTACTCTTGAGTGTGCCTGCACTATATGGAAATTTCTTGAGGAACGTTTTCCAAATTATTCCTTGAAAAATCTAGATGAAATTCTCCATAAGTCTATTGCCTTGAGTAAGATGAATTCCAATGATCCTATGTTTGGTGATTGTCTATTTGAGCTTACAAACCTTATGCGTGCCAAAGGAGATGTTGGAATTATTAGTGATATTATTTCCAAAGCTATTAAAATTCATAAAGAAGATCATTGTCAAACTCACTCTAACGAATCACCCTCTCTAGGAATTGATCCACCACATGACGATGTTGAACATGGATACTATGATGAGGATGATGATAGTGACCTTGATCTTGAAGATGCAATGAGACACTTTGGTCTTATGGCAAATCTTCGGGAATATATGGCAGGAGGAAAGGAATGGGTTCTTGATAGTGGATGTACCGATCACATGACCGGAGATAAAGATATGTTTTGTGAGCTAGCTGAAAATGACGGCCCTCGAAAGTATGTCACTTTCAGTGACAACTCAAAGGGTAAGGTGGTTGGCCTCGGTAAGGTGGCCACCTCACATGATAGCTCCATTCAAAATGTCATGCTCGTTGAATCTCTTGGCTACAATTTACTTTCAGTATCTAGACTTGCTGATTTTGGTTTCAATGTCCTATTCACTAAAGTAGATTGCTAAGTGTTTCATAGAGATAATCATAAAATGGTCTTAACTGGTATACATAGAGGTGATCTTTACATCGTTGATTTCACTAAAAAGGCTCAACCTAGAAATTGCTTTATTGCTAAATCCTGTAAAGGCTGGTTGTGGCATAGACGATTAGGTCATGTGGGCATGCAAAACCTTGACAACCTTATTAAAGGAAATCATATCCTTGGCATTAACGATGTCATATTTGATAAGGATAGACTTTGCAGCGCTTGTCAAAGTGTAAACAGGTTGGAGGAAGGCATCCCGTGAAGAACATCATGACCACAAGGAGGCCACTCGAGCTACTTCACATGGATCTTTTTGGTCCCAACGCCTACAAATATCTCGGTGGAAATTCTTTTGGTCTAGTTATAGTTGATGATTTTTCAAGATTTACGTGGGAGTTCTTTCTCGATGATAAATCGCAGGTCCAAAAGATCTCCAAAAACTTCGCTAGGAAGGCCCAAAATCAATTTGAAGTGAAGATCAAGAAGGTTCGCAGCGATAATGGAACGGATTTCAAGAACGCAAATGTGGAAACCTTTCTTGACAAAGAAGGGATTTCACATGAGTTCTCGGCTACGTACACACCTCAAAAAAATGGAGTTGTTGAGAGGAAGAACCAGACGCTCATCAAAATGACGAGAACGATGCTTGATGAGTACAAGACGCCGAAGCACTTTTGGGCAGAAGCGGTTGAGACAGCTTGTCACGCAACAAATCTCTTGTATCTTCACAAGCTACTCGGCAAGACGGCATACGAGCTCCTCACCGGTAACAAACCCCAAATTGGATACTTTCGAGAATTCGGCTCAAAGTGCTACATTCTTGATAAGCATCGTCGTTCTAAATTTTCTCTAAGTCTCATGAAGGTTTCCTACTTGGTTATGGCTCAAACTCTCACACTTACCGTGTCTACAATAATTTCACCCGAAAGGTTGAACAGACGGTAGATGTGAAGTTTGATGAATCTAACGGCTCGCAAGTAGAGCAATTTCCAATTGATGTAGAATACAAAGACTCTTCGGAAGCAATCCAAGACTTGTCGATTGGCAAGATTCGTCCAACAGAGGTGAAGGAGAGTACCTAGTCCGTCTAAGTGGAAGCTTCTACCTCACGACAAGGTGAACCAAGAGTAGATACGGAAGCATCCACAAGTGGGACACACCAAGATGAAGAAAACGAGGAAGTACACCAAGATGAACGTCAACAACCTCCTTCTCCACCACGACAAGAGAACGACAACGTCAACAATGAAGAAGGACAAGAAGAAGAACAAGATGAAGAAGATGTTCCACCTAGATCCAAGCAAAATCTTTCACGAGTTCGAGCAAGAGTTGCTAAAGACCATCCCGTCGAGCAAATCTACAATGATATCCAAACCGGGAGAATCACTCGCTCTAAAACTCATTTAGCTAACTTTTGTGAACACTATTCATTCATCTCTAGCATTGAATGTATGAAGGTTGAAGAAGCATTGAAGAAGCAATGAAGAGCTACACAACTTTGAGAGAAATCATGTTTGGACATTGGTTGAGAAGCCCGACAACAACCACAACATCATCGGTACCAAATGGGTGTTTCGCAACAAGCAAGATGAAGATGGACAAGTAGTTCGCAACAAAGCACGTCTCTTCGCCCAAGGCTACACTCAAGTCGAAGGTATGGACTATGGTGAGACATATGCCCCTGTTGCTAGACTTGAGTCCATTCGCATCTTACTTGCCTATGCTAATCACCATGATATCACCTTGTACCAAATGGACATTAAAAGTGCTTTTCTAAATGGTGAAATAGAGGAGGAAGTTTATGTTAAGCAACCTCCCGGCTTTGTCAATCCTAAGAAACCTAATCATGTTTACAAACTTCACAAAGCTATTTACGGTCTTAAACAAGCTCCTAGAGCATGGTATAAATGCTTGACCAAGTTCCTTATTGAAAAAGGCTTTGAAATTGGAAAAATTTATTCTACTCTTTTTTGGGTTAATGGAGAACTATTTGCGTGCCAAATCATGTTGATGATATTATATTTGGTTTGACTAACCCTCACTTCAGTGAGAAGTTTGGAAAGCTAATGTCAGAGAAGTTTGAGATGTCTATGATGAGTGAACTCAAATTCTTTCTCGGTTTGCAAATCAAGCAAACTAAGGAAGGTACCTTTGTCTCTCAAACAAAGTACACCAAGGACTTATTCAAGAAGTTCAATATGCAAGAATGCAAAGGTATGACTACACCCATGCCTACTAGTGGACGTCTTGATTTGACCAAAGATGGTGAACTGGTTGATCAAAAGGTTTATCGCTCTATGATTGGTTCACGTCCCGATATTATGCTAAGTGTGTGCATGTGTGCACGATATCAAGCGGCTCCTAAAGAATGTCATCTTAAGGCTGTGAAAAGGATAGTGAGATACTTAATCCATACACCAAATTTTGGCATTTGGTATCCAAAGAGGGCCTCTTTTAATCTTGTTGGCTACTCCGGCTCGGACCATGCCGGTGACAAGGTTGATAGAAAGTCCACTTTGGGTACTTGTCAGTTTCTTGGTATATCTCTTGCGTCTTGGTCTTCCAAGAAATAAAACTCGGTATCCTTATCCACCACCGAAGTGGAATACATTGCCGCTGGTTCATGTTGTGCTCAATTACTTTGGATGACCCAAACTCTTAAAGATTATGGGATATATGTGAAACATGTTCCTTTACTTTGTGACAATGAAAGTGCTATCAAGATTGCTCACAATCCCGTGCAACATTCTCGAACTAAGCATATTGAAGTTCGTCATCATTTCATTCAAGATCATGTTGCCAAAGGGGACATTAATCTTAAGCATGTTCGCACCAACAAGCAATTAGCGGATATTTTCACTAAACCACTTGATGAGAAAGTGTTTTGCAGGTTAAGAGGCGAATTGAACATCATTGATGCTTCAAACTTGGAGTAGGAACTCCATTTGGATACATGCAAGACATGAGCCTATGACTAATCCTTGATATTTCTCTTATGATGATAATCTTATGTCTTGGATATATCTGCACCTTGCATGTTATCTAACCCATGTAGGTACTTGGATGAATCTAAATCTATGAGATTGCGACTCACTCACATCTTGAGCAATCTCTACATCACCAAGTCTCTACACAATGGTGGTTGAAGACAAGGAAGCACGGAACCATTCAAACATATCCTTTGACAAATTTGTTATTGAGTATCATGATTGTCATTTTGGATACACAAGTGATCTTCCTTGCAAAAACTAACCCATGTAGGTAGATGAACTCAAATTCCAAAGTGGTGCTCCCAACTCTTGATGAGCTACATCAACCTTGAGCAACTCACATAAGTTCAACTACATGATCACGAACAACAACACCACCCAAGGTATGTTATTCCATCTTAGAGAAGCTTTACTCCATGTCATGAGTCAAAGAAACTCGACAAGATGTGAATACATCAAGATGCTTAAAAGAAAAATGGTAACCCCATTTTGAGCTTAAACGATGAGTATGACCTATGATCAAGTGATCTCACTTGACTCCTAAGTCAATATACTCTAACATAGGTGACTTTCCCGCCGACCAATTCTAGATGAAGTTCTGTCATGTTTTTTTTGTGCTCTTGCATTTGTCTCATGCATATTTGTTTCCCCTTTCAAAAAAATTCATCTAGATTTATTTTCTGTTTTTGCATTCCCTACATCCAATTCATTGCAAATATTTCAGTTAATTCCTTGCAAATCCTTGTGAGATCTTACTCGTCTAGTGAGCTGAGGTGACAAGTGTTTTCTCTGTGATGAACTCGGTCACACTGATATATTGCCTTGGGTCCAACCGAAACCTTTCGGTGCAACCGAAGCATAAAACTCGGTGCCACCGATTTCACTATAGGATAGACACCTTGCCACTTGTTTCTGCATTCTTTTTTATCTAGCTCCACTCAATGATTCTTGTCCTCTACCAGCATCACATTCAACTTGCTGCTTTGTTCTGTGACTCAAGGACCAAACCCATTTGAAACAAAAATCCAGAAGAACCCTTCTTCGAAATTGATGTCAAAGGGGGAGAGAGAGATCACATCAAAGCTTAATCATATCTATAGGGGGAGAGAATAATCAAGGGGAGAGAGAGTAATCATCAAGGACCCCAGATGCTTGGTGTTCAAGAGGAGAGAAGATACATGTCTTTGAGAGGGGAAAGCCATGTTCATATTTGTTTGTTTGCATTAGCTCTATTTCTTTTCTTTGAGCTCTGATTTTCTGTTCCCTATCTTCTCCCAGTATCCCATGCTAGATTCAGGGGGAGCAAGACATCTAAGGGAAGGAAATCCTTGAATTCATTGCACATCTTTACCTTTGGGGACATGTACATATCAAATGGAGTACTCTGTACTCACTCTCTACATGTCATCCCAGTCTTGGTACTCTTGTGGTTTCTTTTGTTTGCTCTGGCTAGTAGGTGCATCTATGTTATCTAACCTTGTTTACGCAGGTTCATTCCATCCTAGGCCAACTCAAGACCACAAGGTAAGTATATGCATCACGGTCATGTGTGTGAGGTTTTCTTGCTGATGTACATACTGTTTGCAAGAAGGACTCATGAGCATGAAGGCACATTTCCCATATTCACATCTTTTGCTCTGATGCATATAGCCAAGATAAATGTAACACATTGCTTACTCTGTCATGCTTATGCATTCACTTGCTCCTATATTCCATATTCACATGATTGCATACATGTAAGGGGAGCCTATGCATGTTACATGTCTTTCCAAAGCTTTACTTGTTATTCTCTATATCTTTGTATAAAGCTTTGATGTATGTTGTCATCAATTACCAAAAAGGGGGAGATTGAAAGCACAAGTGCTCCCTGGGTGATTTTGGTAATTTATGTCAACATATCTCTTGTTGGACTAATACTTTTACCTAGTATGTTTCAGATAAGTTCAACAATGGAGTGGCATGGACTAGAGGATGTGGAACCCCTTCAAGATGCTAAGGACAAAGGATTGGCTCAAGCTCAAAGCACAAGACTCTACATTTTCTATTTTAGTGATCCAAGATCACATTGAGTATATAGGAAAAACCAATACTATCAAGGATGGATGAGGTGTTGCTTAATGGCTTGCTTGCTCAAAGTGCTTAGTGATATGCTCCAAAGCCCTCAACTACATTCTCACATCCACACATGACCCAAACCAAAAGTCCAACTCGACCCTACCGATTCTTTTTATCCAGCGCCACCGAGTTCAGATGTCATAGCCACTGCCACAAACCCTAGTCTTTTTGGTCTCACCGATAGGGATCTCGGTCTCACCAAGATGGGATTGTAATCTCTCTGTATGTATCCATTACCAAAATCGGTCCCACCGAGTTTGTGTAATCGGTCCTACCGAGATTACGATGCAAACTCTCTGTTCCTCTTCGTAACGTTTCGGTCTAACCGAGATGAGTGAATCGGTCCCACCGAGTTTGCCTGACCAACTCTCTAGTTAGCTTATTACCAAAATCGGTCCCATTGAGTTTGTGTAATCGGTCTCACCGAGATTACGTTATGCCCTAACCCTAACCATATCGGTCCCACCGAGTTGCATGTCGGTCCCACCAAAAATCCTAACGGTCACATTATTTGCTAAATCGGTCCGACGGAGTTTCACGATTCGGTCCCACCGAGATTGGTAAGTTGTGTGTAATTGTTAGATTTTGTGTGGAGGCTATATATACCCCTCCACACACTCTTCATTCATGGAGAGAGCCATCAGAACGTGCCTACACTTCCAGCATTCATTTTCTGAGAGAGAACCACCTACTCATGTGTTGAGACCAAGATATTCCATTCCTACCATATGAATATTGATCTCTAGCCTTCCCCAAGTTGCTTTCCACTAAAATCTTCTTTCCACCAAATCCAAATCCTATGAGAGAGGGTTGAGTGTTGGGGAGACTATCATTTGAAGCACAAGAGCAAGGAGTTCATCAACAACACACCATTTGTTACTTCTTGGAGAGTGGTGTCTCCTTGATTGTCTAGGTGTCACTTGGGAGCCTCCTACAAGATTGTGGAGTTGAACCAAGGAGTTTGTAAGGGCAAGGAGATCGCCTACTTCCTGAAGATCTACCCTAGTGAGGCAAGTCCTTTGTGGGCAACGGCCATGGTGGGATAGACAAGGTTGCTTCTTCGTGGACCCTTCGTGGGTGGAGCCCTCCGTGGACTCATGTGATCATTACCCTTCGTGGGTTGAAGTCTCCATCAACGTGGATGTACGATTGCACCACCTATCGGAACCACGACAAAAACATCCGTGTCTCCAATTGCGTTTGCACACTCCAATCACATCCCTTTACATTCTTGCAAGTTGCATGCTTTACTTTCCGCTTCTCATATACTCTTTGCATGCTTGCTTGTTATGTATTGTGAATGTTAAACTTGTGCCAAAACTCCACTTCAAATTAAAAACTGCAACTTTTTCACTTAGTGTCTAATCAACCCCCCCCCCCTCTAGACACCTATTCTTGATCCTTTCACAAGTGATACTACGGATGCAATGAAACTGATATGTGCACCAAGTCCCTCGGACTCGCTTACCAGACGGGTTATCACTGTAACCGAACGGTGATCATACCCAGATCACAATTGAAGCCAATCACTTACGATCATCACATGATCCACAGTTCATCATGAAACCAGTGCCACAATAATACCAAGTGTGCAGCATTAATTATAATTGTTGACCCGTGGTGTGACTTACTACCGAGTTGTGTCCATAACCGAGGACGCGGCTATCGATAGATTAAAATACACTCTGCAGTGGTTAGTTTAAAGGATCGACAAGAGGTGTGGGGGTGAATAGACCCTCAACACACAAAGTTGACAGTTTTTAAGTTTTACAAGTTTAGGTGGAGTTTAAGCACAAGTTTAACCATTCACAATACATATCAAGCAAGCGTGCAACGAGTATATGGGCAGTGGAAAGTAAAGCATGCAACTTGCAAGAAAGTAAAGGGATGGGATTGGAGTGTGCAAACGCAATTGGAGACACGTATCTTTTTGGCGTGGTTCCGATAGGTGGTGCTATCGTACATCCACGTTGATGGAGACTTCAAACCATTTAAGGGTAACGGCTATGCTGAGTCCACAGAGGGCTCCACCCACGAACGGTCCACGAAGAAGCAACCTTGTCTATCCCACCATGGCTATCGCCCATGAAAGACTTGCCTCACTAGGGTAGATCTTCACGAAGTAGGCGATTTCCTTGGCCTTACAAACTCCTTGGTTCAACTCCACAATCTTGTCAGAGGCTCCCAAGTGACACCTAACCAATCTAGGAGACACCACTCTCCAAAAGGTAATAGATGGTGTGTTTCAAATGATAGTATCCCCAACACTCAACTCTCTCTCATAGGATTGGATTTGGTGGAAAGATGATTTGAGTGGAAAGCAACTTGGGGAAGGCTACAGATCAAGATTCATATGGTTGGATTGGAATATCTTGGCCTCAACACATGAGTAGGTGGTTCTCTCTCAGAAAATGAATGCTGGAAATGTAGGCATGTTCTGATGGCTTCCCTCTCACGAATGAGGAGAGGGTGGAGGGGTATATATAGCCTCCACACAAAATCTAACCGTTACACACAATTCACCAAACTCGGTCGAACCGATGACCATTAGGCATTTCGGTGGGACCGATATGATCAACTCGGTGGAACCGATGTGCAAGGGTTAGGGTAAAACCTCATCTCGGTTTGACCGATTACACAACTCAGTGTGACCGATTTGGTAATAGGCAAAACAGAGAGTTGGTCAGGAAAACTCGGTGTGACTGATTACCTTTTCTCAGTGAGACCGGAAATATTGCAATAGACAATAGGAAGTTTTCAAGCCCATCTCGGTGAGACCGAGATCCCATCGGTTAGATCGAAGTGATTAGGGTTTCTAGCAGTGGCTATGTCAACTAAACTCGGTGGCACCGGATGGATCAAATCGGTGGGGCCGAGTTTGACTTTTGGTTTGGGACATGTGGATATGAGAAAGTAGTTGAGGGCTTTGGAGAATATCACTAAGCACTTTGAGCAAGCAAGCCATTAAGCAACACCTCATCCCCTTTTAAAAGTATTGGCTTTCCTATGGACTCAATGTGATCTTGGGTCACTGGAATAGAAAATATAGAGTCTTGAACTTTAGAGCTTGAGCCAATCCTTTCTCCTTAGCATTTCGAAGGGGCTCCACATACTCTTGTCCATGCCACTCCACTGTTGGACTTATCTGAAATACACTAGATAAAAATATTGGTCCAACAAGAGATATGTTGACATTAATTACCAAAATCACCCAGGGAGCACTTGTGCTTTCATTAGCGCACTTTACCCACACTACGGAACTCAAGGGCCTTACATACCCATTCGGGTGGACCACGGAGTTTCGACGAAACCCTTCCCTTGCCATGACACTCTTCCATCCACTCCGACTCACTCCCTCTCAGGGCTAAGTCATGGGTGGCCCATGCCTACCAAAGGCATCTTCGGCCACCGTCATGGCAAAACGGTCCCAAACGGGGACAAGGTACCATAAAAACAAACGAGCACACAAGGTTATGTCTGCTTACCGGGCCAGGGTACTGCACGCCCATAACCTTCCCTCGCTGGAGGCACCGATAATAGGCATGACAAAGGACCGAATCAAGCCCCCCCCCCATAAAGGTAAATGTGGTCACACTGAAAAGAACCCGATTTAGAGGCACCATGACTTGATCAACTTAATATTCAAGTTGGATTATTTTCATGTTTAACTAGAAAATAAACTCACTACAAGCCATATGATGCCATGATCATGCAACTACCCAATATGCTCAAGATGTAACTCATAAGAACGGATCAACATCAAAGAAATAACTTTCCTGCACTACTCATCAACAAAACTACTGGTATTACTACACTGGTTATTATCAAACCCCACTTTTAGTCATTTATCGTTAATATGAAAATTTACTTATCAAAATAAACTACCATTATTTATCAAAGCACTTTCATTAAGCCAAAACATTTACTCTACTTGATTAAACTACTTCATGCAATCAACCAGTAACTAAAGCAAGCATAACAAGCATGATAAAGTAACTAAGCATTTTATCATAATTATTTAACTATTTTTAATGCATGAAAATAAGCTCATATTTAAGTAGAAAATCATAGATATTGAGATGAAACCATCCAAATGTTATTGTGGCTTGCCTTAGTGCAGAAGAGGTTCACACTCCTCCTGGATAGCTTCAACAAAAGTCTCTCCTTCTGAAAATATTTAAAAAAACACAAAACAAAATATCAAGAACCACTCTAAAATCACCAGAAATTCTAGGCAGCAAGGAAAAATCCACACTTTGGTGTGCTACTAGAGTTTTCTGTAACAGACCAAATGCAAAAAGAATCAACTCATTTGGACTTATAGGCTAGGAGATATTCAAGGTCAAAGTTCTGGTCAAAATATTTGAATTAATTTGAATAAACATAAAATCTTGGGGGGGGGGGGTGTGATGTCGATGGCGTAAAGCCAAAAGATGCCTCCACTCGTACCGCTTCGGGTGCGAGTGGAGAGGCTAACAACGGCCCCCACTGGTTAGGAGAGAGGGTAGGGGAGAGAAACAGAACGCGTCGGCGTTTCGCCGGAGCTCACGCCAGGGAGGAGGAGTCCTTGGGCCAAACTGGAGGGATAGAAATGGAGAGGGGGCTACGGCGCACCTGCCTGTACCCGTGGCACCACGAGAGACGGCCGGAGCTGCTCGCAATCAACCTCGCAAGCAGCGGCGGCGGTTGGGTGTTGCCGGAGAGGAAGAAGGCGACGGCAAGGGGCTGTTCTAGGGGCTCTGTGGCTTCGGGGCGGAACTAGAGGGGCTCCAGGGACGCGCCTAGGTGGTTGGTTGGGCTCCAGGAGGTCGGGGACGGGGTGGCTGAGCTATGGGTGTCGCCGGTGAGCTCATGTCGGGCATGGCGGCCAGAGGCCAGCCCGGCTGGGCTGCGGCTGTGCTGTGTGTGTGTGTGTGTGTGTGGAGGTTGGATGGTGCTGTGGGTTGCTCTGGAATGCAGGAGAGGGCTCAATTTATAGCCGGAGGGGGAAGGGGGTATGTGTCACCGCCGTAGTTGTCTAGAAGACGGCGAGAGACGACAAGGGGCGTCAGCTAGGGCACAAGAAGCTCGGCGATCACGCGGAGGCTGTCCACGCTCGCGAACGAGCACAGGGAGGAGGGGGAGAAGAAGACAGGGGCACGGGTGCACTGTGGCTTTTCGCCGCGATGCGCCCGTGCTCGCTGCGGCATCTCCAGCGTCAGCGAGCGCCAGGGAGAGGTCAAGGGCAATGAGTCGAAGGGGGTGGCGCGGTGCGGTAGTCGTCGGCGAGCTCTGGCTCGAGCACGCGTCGAACAGAGGCACTGGCACGACGTAGAGCGCGTCGAACGCATGTCAGGCTCCGTATCCACATGCGGTCACTGCCCTGGCATTGCCAAAACGACGCCCAAACGCTGCCAAACCTTGTCTAGGCTAAAGTCCACGCAGTGTTAGGTCTAACAAAGGTGAAAACTCAAACCCAGGCCGACCAGAAGTGACTCAAGTTTGCTGGCAAGTTTCTGGACAGAAACTTGGTCGCCAAGTTTGGCTACCTTCTAGAAGGCCATTAGGGATGATCTCCCGGGGTTAAGGGTTTCTTAGGAGGGTGTTTAAGCTCAAGAAAGATCAGCTCCAACAGATTAAGAAAAAATGCACTTGCTGTACAAAGTGCAATTTTAGGCCAGAAAGGAAAAGATTTTCTGTAGCAAAAATATTACAAAAAGTCATGCAATATTTTACTCAGGGAGGTGGGCCAAGGTTCAAAGAAAATTCAGGAATTATCTCAAGATTTTTGGAGCTATAAAAATTGGGGTTGCTTTGGAGCCCTAATTTCTGAAATGAGGTTTCAGAAAGAAAATGAATATTTTCACTTATGAAAAATATTCAATGGGCTATTCTAGGGGTTTAGAAAGAAATGGAGTTCGATGAGATGTAGATCGGTCACTTGGGTGAAAGTTAAGGGCATGCCCAAGTGACAAGTCCATTTGAATTGATTCTAAAAACTCAAAACCAAGGCAAATGCAAACCAAGTCCGGAAAAAGAGAGAAGGCAAAAACCAGGCTGTCACACAACAACGATGCTACGATGGAGATCAAGGTGTCAAGCCAGTGACAATGGAGATCATGATGGTGCTTTGGAGATGGTGATCAAAGGCACAAGATGATGATGGCCATATCATGTCACATATTTTTATTGCATGTGATGTTTATCTTTTATGCATCTTATTATGCTTAGTACGGTGGTAGCATTATAAGATGATCCCTCACTAAATTTCAAGGTGTAAGTGTTCTCCCTGAGTATGCACCGTTGCTACAGCTCGTCGTGCCGAGACACCACGTGATGATCGTGTGTGATAAGATCTACATTCACATACAACGGGTGCAAGCTAGTTTTGCACGTGCAGAATACTCGGGTTAAACTTGACGAGCCTAGCATATGCAGATATGGCCTCGGAACACTGAGACCGAAAGGTCGAACGTGAATCATATAGTAGATATGATCAACATAGAGATGTTCACCATTGAAAACTACTCCATCTCACGTGATGATCGGACATGGTTTAGTTGATTTGGATCACGTGATCATTTAGATGACTAGAGTGTTGTCTATCTAAGTGGGAGTTCTTTAGTAATATGATTAATTGAACTTTAATTTATCGTGAACTTAGTCCCGATAGTATTTGCAAATTATGTTGTAGATCAATAGCTCGCATTGTAGCTTCCCTATGTTTTTTGATATGTACCTAGAGAAAACTAAGTTGAAAGATGATAGTAGCAATGATCCGGACTAGGTTAGTGATCTGAGGTTTATCCTCATTGTTGCACAGAAGAATTATGTTCTTGATGCGCCGCTAGGTGACATACCTATTGTAGGAGCAGATGCAGACGTTATGAACGTTTGGCTAGCTCAATATGATGACTACTTGACAGTTTAGTGCACCATGCTTTACGGCTTAGAACCGGGACTTAAAAAATGTTTTGAAACGCCATGGAGCATATGAGATGTTCCAAGAGGTGAAATTGGTATTTCAGACTCATGACTGTGTCGAGAGGTATGAGACCTCTGACAAGTACTTCGCCTAAAAGGATGGAGTAGAATAGCTCAGCTAGTGAGCATGTGCTCAAAATGTCTGGGTACTACAATCGCTTGAATCAAGTGGGAGGTAATCTTTCAGATAAGATAGTGATTGACAGAGTTCTCTAGTCACCATCACCAAGTTACTGGAACTTCGTGATAAATTATATATGCAAGGGATGACAAAAGCGATTCCCGAGCTCTTCGCGATGCTGAAATCAACGAAGGTAGAAATCAAGAAAAAGCATCAAGTGTTGATGATTAAACAAGATCTCTAGTTTCAAGAAAAGGGCAAAAGGAAAGAAAGGGAACTTAAAGAAGAATGGAAAGAAAGTTTCCACTCTCGTGAAGAAGCCCAAAGCTGGACCTAAGCCTAAAAGTAAGTGCTTCTACTGCAAAGGAAATGGTCACTTGAAGCGGAGTTAACCAAAATATTTGGTGGATAAGAAGGATGGCAAAGTGAACAAAGGTATATTTGATATACATGTTATTGATGTGTACCTTACTAGTGCTCGTAGTAACCCCTGGGTATTCGATACTTGTTCAGTTGCTAAGATTAGTAACTCGAAACAGGAGTTGCAGAATAAATAGAGACTAGTTGAGGGTGAAGTGGCGATGTATGTTGGAAGTGGTTCCAAGATTAATATGATCATCATCACACAATCCCTATACTTCCAGGATTAATGTTGGACCTAAATAAATGTTATTTGGTGTTTGTGTTGAGCATGAATATGATTAGGTCATGTTTATTGCAATAAGGTTATTCATTTAAGATGGAGAATAGTTGTTATTCTGTTTACATGAATAAAACCTTCTATGATCATAAACCCTATGTTAATGGTTTATTCAATCTTGATCATAGTGATACAGATATTCATAATATTGATGCCAAAAGATGCAAAGTTGATAATGATAGTGCAACTTATTTATCGCACTACCGTTTAGGTCATATCGGTGTAAAGTGCATGAAGAAACTCCATGCAGATGGACTTTTGGAATCACTTGATTATGAATCATTTGATACTTGCAGACCGTGCCTTATGGGCAAGATGACTAAAACCCGTTCTCCGGAACAATGGAACAGGCTAGTGACTTACTGGAAATAATACATAAGATGTATGCGGTCCAATGAGTGTTGATGCTCGTGGCAGGTATCGTTACTTTCTGATCTTCACAGATGATTTGAGCAGATATGGGTATATCTACTTAATGAAACACAAGTCTGGAACATTTGAAAAGTTCAAAGAATTTCAGAGTGAAGTGGAGAATCATCGTAACAAGAAAATAAAGTTTCTATGATCTGATCATGGAGGAGAATATTTGAGTTACGAGTTTGGCCTTCATTTAAAACAATGTGGAATAGTTTCACAACTCACGCCACCTGGAACACCACAGCGTAATGGTGTGTACGAACGTCGTAACCGTACTTTATTAGATATGGTGCGATATATGATGTCTCTTACCCATTTACCACTATTTTTTTGGGATTATGCATTAGAGACAGCTGCATTCACGTTAAACAGGGCACCATAAAAATCGGTTGACACGACACCGTATGAACTGTGGTTTGGCAACAAACCTAAGCTATCATTTCTTAAAGTTTGGGGCTGTGATGCTTATGTGAAAAAGCTTTAACCTGATAAGCTCGAGCCCAAATCGGATAAATGTGTCTTCATAGGATAGCCAAAAGAAATTGTTGGGTACACCTTCTATCACAGATCCGAAGGCAAGATATTCATTGCTAAGAATGGATCCTTTCTAGAGATGGAGTTTCTCTCGAAAGAAGTGAGTGGGAGGAAAGTAGAACTTGATGAGGTAATTGGAAAGTAGTTCATCACAGAAATCAGTTCTAGTGATTCCTACACCAGTTAGTGAAGAAGCTAATGCTGATGATCATGAAACTTCAGATCAAGTTACTACCAAACCTCGTAGGTGAATTAGAGTACGGTCCACACCAGAGTGGTACGGTAATCCTATTCTGGAAGTCATGTTACTAGACCGTGATGAACCTACAAACTATGAGGAAGCGATGATGAGCCCAGATTCCACGAAATGGCTTGAGGCAAGTAAATCTGAGATGGTATCCATGTATGAGAACAAAGTGTGGACTTTGGTGGACTTTCCCGATGACCGACAAGCCATAGAAAATAAATGGATCTTAAAGAGGAAGATGGACACTGATAGTAGTGTTACTATTTACAAAGCTCTACTTTTCGCAAAAGGTTTTCAACAAGTTCAAGGTGTTGACTACAATGAGATTTTCTCAACTACAACAATGCTTAAATCCGTCGGAATCATGTTAGCAATTGCCATATTTTATGAAATCTGGCAAATGGATGTCAAAACTGCGTTCATTAAATGGATATTTCTTAAAGAAGAGTTGTATATGATGCAACCGAAAGGTTTTTTCGATCCTAAAGGTACTAACAAGATGTGCAAGCTCCAGCGATTCCTCTATGGACTCGTGCAAGCATCTTGGAGTTGGAATATACTGTTTGATGAGTTGATCAAAGCATATAGTTTTATACAGACTTGCGGTGACACCTGTATTTACAAGAACGTGAGTTGGAGCACTATAGCCTTTCTGATAAGTATATGTGAATGATATATTTTTGATTAGAAATGATGTAGAATTTTCTAGAAAGCATAAAGGAGAGTTTGAAAGGAGATTTTCAAAGAAAGACCTCGGTGAAGCTTCTTACATATTGGGCATCAAGATCTATAGAGATAGATCAAGACACTTGATAAGATTTTTTTCAATGATTACATACCTTGACAAGATTTTGAAAGAGTTCAAAATGGATCAGTCAAAGAAGAATTTCTTGCCTGTATTACAATGTGTAAAGTTGAATAAGACTCAAAGCCAGGCCACAGTAGAAGATAGAAATAAAATGAAAGTCATTCCCTATGCCTCAGTCATAGGTTCTATAGAGTATGCCATGCTATGTACCAGGTCAATTGTGTGCCTTGCTATGAGTTTGGCAAGGGGGTATGATAGTGATCCAGGCATGGATCACTGTATAGCGGTCAAAGTTATCCTTATCCAGCTAAGAGGACTAAGGAAGTATTTCTCAGTAATTGAGGTGATAAAGAGTTACGTGAATGTAAGCTTTACACCAATCCAGATGACTCTGAGTCTCAATCTGGATACATATTGAAAGTGGGAGCAATTATCTAGAGTAGCTCCATGAAGAGCATTGTAGACATATAAAATTTGCAAAATACATACGGCTCTGAATTTAGTAGACCCGTTGACTAAACTTTTCTCACAAGCAAAACACGATCACACATTAGTACTCTTTGGGTTTTAATCACATAGCGATGTGAACTAGATTATTGACTCTAGTAAACCTTTTGGTTGTTGGTCACATGACAATGTGAACTATGGGTGTTAATCACATATAGATGTGAACTATTGATGTTAAATCACATGGCGATGTGAACTAGATTACTGACTCTAGTGCAAGTGAGAGACTGAAGGAAATATGCCCTAGAGGCAATAATAAAGTTGTTATTTATATTTCCTTATATCATGATAAATGTTTATTATTCATGCTAGAATAGTATTAACCAGAAACTTAGTACATGTGTGAATACGTAGACAAAACAAAGTGTCCCTAGTTTGCCTCTACTTGACTAGCTCGTTAATAAAAAATGGTTATGTTTCCAGACCATAGACATGTGTTGTAATTCGATGAACGGGATTACATCATTAGAGAGTGATGTGATGGACAAGACCCATCCGTTAGCTTAGCATAATGATCGATAAGTTTTATTGCTATTGCTTTCTTCATGACTTATACACGTTCCTCTGACTATGAGATTATGAAACTCCTGAATACCGGAGGAACACCTTGTGTGCTATCAAACGTCACAACGTAGATGGGTGATTATAAAGATGCTATAAAGGTGTCTCCGGAGGTGTTTGTTGGGTTGGCATAGATCGAGATTAGGACTTGTCACTCCATGTATCGAAGAGGTATCTCTGGGCCCTCTTGGTAATGCTCATCACTATAAGCCTTGCAAGCAATGTGACTAATGAGTTAGTTGTGGGGTGAAGCATTACGGAACGAGTAAAGAGACTTGCCGGTAACGAGATTGAACTAGGTATGAACATACCGACGATCGAATCTCGGGCAAGTAACATATCAATGACAAAGGGAACAACGTATTTGTTGTGCGGTTTGACCGACAAAGATCTTCGTAGAATATGTAGGATCCAATATGAGAATCCAGGTTCCACTATTTGTTATTGATCGGAGATGTGTCTCGAATATGTCTACATAGTTCTCGAACCCGTAGGGTCCGCACGCTTAACGTTCGATGACGATTTGTATTAAGAGTTATGTGTTTTTGATGACCGAAGTTTGGTCGGAGTCCCAGATGAGATCACTGACATGATGAGGAGTCTCGAAATGGCCGAGACATAAAGATTGATATATTGGAAGGTTATGTTCGGACACCGAAAAGGGTTCAGAAAGATTCGGACATTTTCCGGAGTACCGAGAGGTTACCGGAACCCCCCGGGGGATTAATGGGCCTTCATCGGCCTTAGTGGAAGAGAGGAGGCGGCGGCCAGGTGGAGACGTGCCCCCCAGTCCAAACCGAATTGGACTAGGGGTGGGACGCGCGCCCCCCTTTCCTCCTTCTCCACCTCTTTCCCTCTTCTCCTGTTCCGGAAAGGAAAGTGGAATCCTACTAGGACTAGGGAGTCCTAGTAGTTCTCCCCGCACTTGGCGTGCCCCCTAGGCCGGCCACCTCCTCCCCTCCTCATTTATATACGCAGGCGGGGGGCACCCCAAAGACACACCAAGATTTCTCTTAGCCGTGTGCGGTGCCCCCTTCCACGGTTTACTCCTCCGGTCATAGCATCGTAGTGCTTAGGCGAAGCCCTGCACTACAAAAAAACACACATCCGTGACATTATGGGCCGAACGAATTTTTTTTCTGTCATGCATATGACACTTCTATGACGATAATTGTGACAAAACCCGGTATCATCATAGATGTGGTGGGCTCCTACTTCTATGACAAAAAATCATGACTGAAAATGGGCTTTTCGTCCTGGGCGGGCCGGAGACGCAGCTGCATGACATTCTTTGGGCCGTCCATGATGGAAAAAACCATGGTAGAAGCAAGGGGGCGGGAATTTCGGGGAGTTGCCGGTTACGATGAGAGGTCGGGGGCCGAGCGATGCGCGTTTCTCTCATACACGTGCGAGGCGTTGGCTCTAATCGAACCCGGCGACAGACCGCAGTTACGCTATCGAACCCGGCGATCGATCGATGGCTGTTAATCGAACCCGATGGAGCGGTTCTTCGCCATCGCTGCTAACTGAAGCCGATCGATGCTGCCTGCAGGATGAGCGATGGCGTTGCGGGGGATTGGATGAGCGGTGGCGGTGGCGTTGCCTGGATGAACAGGAACCCGTGGTGTGGAGGGCTGGATGAGCGATGAAGCGGTGGAGGGGTGGCCGTGGAGGGGTGGTTGAACAGGACCCCGTGGTGTGGAGGGCTGGATGAACAGTAGACGGTGGAGGGCTGGATGAACAGTAGACGGTGGAGGGGTGGTTGAACAGTAGTCGGTGGAGTAGTGTGCGGTGGAGGCTGGATGAACAAGAGCCCGTGGAGGCTGGAGGAGGTCGACGGTAGCCCGTGGAGGCCGGAGGAGGTCGACGGTGGAGATGAAAAGTATCCCGTGGAGTCCCGTTTTGCGGTACGCCACACCCCTTCCGATGAACAGGACCCCTGTTTCGACCGTAGCGCTCCAACACAAGTCCGTTTTGTCCGTTTTGCGGTACGCCACACCCCTCCCGATCAACAGGACCCTGTTTCGACCGTAGGAGGTCCGTTTAAATCTGCTTTTGCGATGCACGCCACACCCCTCCCGATCAACATGACCCCCGTTTCGACCATAGGAGGTCTGTTTCCTTCGTTTTGCGGTACACCATACCCCTCCCGATCAACAGGACCCCCATTTTGACCGTAGGAGGTCCGTTTCCTCCGTTTCGCGGTACGCCAGGCCCCTCTCGATCAACAGGGTCTCGTTTCGAACATGGCCGGTCGAACACAAGGCCGTTTCCTCCGTTCTGCGGTACGCCAGACCTCGTTTCCAGCGCATGTTCCATCCAAGCCCTCCCGATGAACAGGACCACGCATTCCGTTCCGACCCAGCTGGTTGGCTCCCCATGAACACGACGACGATGATGTTTCTCCGTTCCGACCCAGCCATGTGCGTATGCGCGAGTAGGCGTTCGAGACCCCGCCCGTATGTACACATACGTGGCCGTATTTTCTTTCTTGCACCCTGGCCGCTTTACGTACGTGTACATACTACGTGCGCGCCTCTACTACGACACGTGCGCGCCTCTACAATGACCAGTATGTATGTACACGTTCGCGACCAGAATGACAACGCTACGTACTCTTCGACTAGGTGGGTCCCGACTGTCAGGCACTTCCTTGCATGCGAAAATGTAGCTGGTGGGTCCATGCAGTCAGAGGGGCGAATCGTTTTTTTTTTGCCCGGACGCACTTCCTTGCATGCGAAGGTGTAGCTGGTGGGTCCCAGCAGTCAGGGGGGACACGTTTTTTTCACGAAATACGGTGGCCCATCCGGTGGGTCCCCGCTGTCAGGTGGAGGAATAATTATTTTCCGCGTAATAAGGAGGCACTTCCTTGCTGCGGCCGTGGACCCAGCTGTCAGCCTCTCCACATATAGTCCACGTCCGATGGAAGTCGTTCCTTGACCACGTTGACCACGCCGCGCCGAGAGCACCAGGGCGGTAGACGACGGCGAGGCCTAGGAAGGGGACGATTGGGGAGCCAGGGAAGACGCGGCAGTGGAAGCCCGCGCCGAGAGGAGTACGAGGGTTCACTGGTTCCGCTGTGGCGTGAGGATGACGTCGCCGCAGGGCCTGGCCAGCGGTGGGAATAGTAGGGGCGGTGAGGCCTCCGCGGCAGCACATCCGGCCACGGGAGGCAGGAGCATGCGACACGACCGGCGCTGCTTTGGGCGGCTGGAGCAAGAAGACCAGAGGTTGAAGAAGCACTACGGCCGATGGATGGACATCATACGGTCACTTGAGCTAGAATCGTTTATATTGACTAAGTTGACAAAGCCCTCCGTCCCCGTCAACTTAGTAGGCCCACCAGTCAGCCTCCCACCAAGGTGGGTCCCAGCTAGCTGGGGGGGTATTCATTTTTTTGTGCGTAATAAGGAGGCACTTCCGGTGGGTCCGAGATGACAGCAGGGGAACGTTTTTTTCGCGAAATACGGTGGCCCGTCGGGTGGGTCCCAGCAGTCAGGGGCAAATGTTTTTTTTGCGAAATTATAGTGGCCCGTTCGGTGGGTCCCTGCTGTCAGGTGGAGGAATAATTATTTTCCGCGTAATAAGGAGGCACTTCCTTGCGGCTTCCGTGGACCCAGCTGTCAGCCTCTCCACGTACAGTATTCTTCTGATGGAATTCGGTCATTGACCACATTGACCACGCTGCTCCGAGAGCACCACGGCGGTGGACGACGGTGAGGCCTAGGAAGGGGACGACGCGGAGCCGGGGAAGACGCGGGAGTGGATGCCCACGCGGAGAGGAGTACGAGGGTTCACTGGTTCGGCTGCGTTGCCGTCGCCGCAGAATAACAAGGGGTGTGGGTGAGTGGAGTGGAGGGATGGCCTGGTCAGCGGTGGGATTAGTATGGGGGCGGTGAGGCCTCCGCGGCAGCACAGTCGGCCTCGGGAGGCAAGAGCAGGCGGCACGACCGGCACTACTTTGGGCGGCTGGAGCAAGAAGACCTGAGGTTGAAGAAGCACTATGGCCGTTGGATGCACATCGTACGGTCAGTCGAGCTAGAATCGTGCATATTGACTAAGTTGACAAAGCCCTTCGTCCCCGTCAACTTAGTAGCCCCACTATACTGGGTCCCAGCTAGCAGGGGGAGTATTCTTTTTTTGGGGCGTAATAAGGAGGCACTTCCTTGCGTGCGAAGAGATAGCTGGTGGGTCCGAGCTGTCAGTGGCGGTAACGTTTTTCTCACGAAATACAGAGGCCCTTTCGGTGGGTCCCAGATGTCAGGTGGAGGAATCATTATTTTGCGCATAATATGGAGGCATTTCCTTGCGTGCGGCCGTGGACCTAGCTGTCAGCCTCTCCACGTCTGATCCACTTCCGATGGATGTCGTTCATTGACCACGTTGACCAGGCCGCCGAGAGCACTGTGGAGTGGACGACGGCGAGGCCTAGGAAGGGAAACGACATGGAGCCAGGGAATACTCGGCGATTATTTCCCACGGAGGAGTACGAGGTATCTTGGTTCGTCTGCCGTCACGGAGAATAAAAGCATGTGTGGGACCGAGGGTGAGTAGAGGGATAGCTAGGCCATGATGGGAGTACGGTGGGCGGTGAGGCCTATCTGGCACACCGGGTAGCTCTTGAGGAGGAGGGAGCAGCAGTCCCTTGGCGCTTGTTTGAGCGGCTGGAGCAGGAAGAGCAGAGATTGAAGAAGCACGACGGCCGTTGGATGGACATCCAACAGTATATAGGCCATCTATGGAAAGCCTCATATCCGTGGAAAACAGCATACAGCCCATCTGCCATTATTTCAAATAGTTTACAGCCCATTTGCTAATTCTTACGGGTTTTTTTGGAGCCCATATTCTTTTTAGTAGCATTACAGCCCATATTGTGGCCACGGTTAAAAAATTATACGAAATTTTGCATATGTCGGTGCGGTCTGAACTGTTTTTAATCCCGAAATTTCGAGTCACATTGAGACTGATTTTAAAAATAAATGTATACAAATATAAAATCCAATAAATTGTCCATGCATAAAAATCAATGCAATTTAAAATCTCAAAATGAAAAAAAGATATTTGAAACTAATTGCCGGTTTGATGGGTTTTAAAAATTTACAGCCCATTTCTCATTACTGATAGGCCATTTTCTCGGCCAGCCGAATGAAGCTCTCCTCGTCTAGCCCAACAGGCCTGATAAAGTGACTTACTTGACAAATCACAAAAAAAGTGGGCTATCCATTTTCAAAAAGAAAAAAAACTACTAGGCTGGTCTGTGGTAAACATAAAAGAAAAGGCTGTCTAGACAGGCCAGAGTGTCCCGCATAGCCCAGTTGACACCCTGCTTCCGTCTCAAAAACAAATTAGATAACTGCCACTCCATTTATGGCGATTCATAAAAATGCCACTGCAATTTCCAAACTTTGAAAAATGCCACTGCATTTTATGCAAACTTTGAAAAACGCCACTGCAGTTTGCAAACTTTGAAAAACGCCACTCCAGACTTCAAAAAATGCCACTAGAAATGGCATGAAATGGCATTTTCAAAGTTTGAAATTGCAATGGCATTTCTCAGAGGCATTTATCAAATTAACCCAAAACAAAAATAACTGGGCGAGCTGCTGGGTCCCTGGTGTCAGCCGCTCGTTGTGCAATTCTCTCGTTTATTGACTACGTTGACAATGGCATGGGACCGAGATGTCAGAAATCCACTAGGAGGAGCCATTTTTTATTGGCTTGAAATAAGGAGGCACTTGCTTGCGTACTGCCATGACCTTGGCGGGTCCCTGCTGTCATCCTCTCCACGTACAATCATCTCCTGATTGTGTACGCGTCAACTTGCTAGGCCCACAAGTCAGCCTGTAAACCCGTGGAGGACAAATACAACCCATTTAAAAAAATAACAGCCCATTCCATACGTTCAAACGGAAAGTTCAACATTCGGAGCAAAGTAACAGGTCTGATCCTCATATAGAGTACTGAACTTCCACGTTGACAACCATCATAGCCAAGTTAACTATCTACTCCCACTAGACAAGTACTAACTTACTCTTAGCTAACTAGACGATGCCAACGGTACACGCTAAACGCCGGCACTGGCGTCCCGCGCCTCGCCTCGGACTTGCCAGAGGTGCGATAGGGCGCGTTGCTCATGTGCGTTGGCCCTTTCCATGCCGGCGTGGTCCACCGAAGCTTCGGCTTCCAAGCGGGAAACCCACTTGACGAGTTGGTAGTAAAAATCGGCGTCACGAACGTGTGCGTGCCTGACAGCCTCCAGGGCTATTTGTCGGGCATCGGCCTCCATGTAGTCGGCCCAGTTGCGGGCGCTCTGCTCGCGACTCAGAGCGTCGATGCGCTACTGCTCTATGTCCCGCTGGCGGCGCAAATTGGTGATACGCTGCTCCTCCGCCAGGCGGTCGCGCTCCGACAATTCCTGCTCCTCCGCCATGCGGTCGCGCTCCAACAACTCCTCGATCTATGCATTGCCATCTAAAGACAGATAGAATGCCTCCTCCCTCCGTCTGCCTTCCGGTGAAAACCCGAACACTAGTTCCGGCGGTGACCGCCTCCGGCGTCGCCTACCGCGGACGGGCGGGGGCATGGCGGACGTGGCGAGCGATGTCGGGCCGGTGGGGGCTTATGAGGATATGGCGAGTTGGGTCACGGTGGCACTGGAGAAGGCCGAGAAACAGTACTTATAGGGGGAAGGTAGCGCGACGGTCATCGGAATTCAATGCATAATGGCTTAGCGCGCCAGCTTGCGTGCAAAACTAGGGAAAATGAAATTATGACGGTGCCGTCCCGTCCCGTCTGGGTCGCACGCCGGCATGGCGGTCAAACGAGTGCACTCGAATCATCTCCCTCCTTGTCAATTAAAGCCCGCGACAATTAAAGCGTATCTTTTTTCGCATCAGTTAGCTGCCTTAATTACGGCCGGCTGCATGCAGGCACTGAGAATCGCTCGCACTAAGTACGCTGGGCAAAGCATGCAACGAAGTCGCGAGGGCACGCATGCAGCCACTTAAATCGCTGGAATTAATTAGGCTTAAACTTATGCATGCCGCTAATTATTGCCATGCCTTGGTCTTGCTTCTTTGCTCACAGGACTAATAAACCCGGACGGAGGGAGTACCTTGGTTGGTGAGAGTTTTGAATTAAGCCCTGCAAACCGGAAAGGAGGTACTAGTACGTGCGTGATCTGCTATTTATTCGTGTAGGATCGAGTAGGTCGTTTCTTGAATTGAGCCCTGCACACCGGAAAGGAGGTAGTACATGCGTGATACGCTATTTATCCGTGTAGGATCGATAGTGTAGCTTGTCAGTTTCTTCAGAGGTAGGCATTTTTATCCGTGTAGGATCGATAGTGTAGCTTGTCAGTTTCTTCAGAGGTAGGCATTTTTATTCAAAAAACTTCCACTTCGCATCTTGCATCGCAAATAAAACTGCCAGGAGCGCATTTGTAGGCTAGTTAGTGATCGATCAGTAACTTGTAAACACTGAGCAAATAGAAATAAGTAACTGTTAATGCATCACAATGATTCACAGATCATATACAAATATGTAGCTCCAAAAGCAAAGATCAGCCACTTCGGATCTTGCGTCGCAACTAAAACTAACTAGTACGACTCCCATACATAAGATCAACATGTTAATGCATCTCAATGATTCACGGATCATATACAAATATGTAGCTCCAAAAGCAAAGATCTAGAAAAACATCTGTTCTTCCTACTAACATGGGTGCTTCTCTTGGCCAACATTCAAGACAGATCGAAAGAAAAATTTGTTTGTGAAGTCTACAATTCATCTTGCAAACGTAAGTGGTTTCACCAACAGCTGGAACCATGAGAATGAACCACACATGATGGAGGAACATCCACTGCAATATGATTTGGTCTTCTCTCGATCACACTGCCAGACTATTTTCAGAATACAAACTTTAACTTAGGGGAAATTATGCCCATTGTATAATCAGACCAAAGCAATGAAGCACCAAGTGTTGGCCAGTAAATAGTATAGTACTACTTTTCTGCAGTCCATGAAGTGACTATCCAATCTTTGTGTCTATTTTCAAATGGCACTGCATGCAGTGACTATACTATTCTCTTGTGCAGTTCAACCAAAATTGCGGACACTTTGTTTGTTTGCCAAATAGCAACGGGCAGTACATCTACATGCGCACAAATATCAAGCAGCTAGTAAACATATACCACACCATGTTCGCAGTGATGGAAGAGGTGAAATTGATACAACCGAAATTGAGCATCCAATCATCGAATCCTGTCCTGCACCTCCAATGTAGGTCCACCCTACAAAATAAATTCACATGCAAACCACTAGTATTACTATCTAATGACAGTACAAAAAGAGTAGCAAGATAATAGCAAACCATGTACCTTCGTAATGAACAGCTCATAGTGCCACCAATTGGATATAAAGGTTTGGAAAAAAACATGCTCCTAATGTTGAACGAGTTGGACTTTTTGTGCAGCTCCACTAAAATCGAGCATCCCTGTTTGCATAGATATTGAAAGTGTGATTACTATAAAAGTGGCACTAGTTGAAGCATGGACTCACAAATATAAGCATTCCAATTTCTTAATGGGAAAAGGTAGCAATACTGTTACTAAACACCTGTTTGAAGGAATAAATAAAGCAACAAGTGATGTCGGGAAGGCATACATAGTTTTTTACGAAAAATCGAGCCATTCTCGACCTTTCCTCTTCTTTTAAGCAAATTTTGTGCAGTTCTACTAAAATAAAATGCCATCACCGCCTTGACAATTTAGTTACACTGTACAAAAGGAAATGACTTAACATTACATAATGATGTCGGGTATGTAGTAGACAGGCATTAGAGACAAACATACAGACCTCCTCCGATAACATAATGAACATTAGTTTTAACAAAGGTGTGACTAGCTTTAAGGGATAATTTGAGTGAACTCTACACCCTCTCGTTCCTTAATATAAGACGTTTCGGCGGTTCAATTTAAAGTACCCAAACGTCTAGTATTTAGAAAAACAGGTAGTAGTTTTCTTGAGCACATATCCGGGAAAGCTTGCCACACTTTATTTATGTCCATACGCTAATGCAACACCATTCGAATACTACAAATATACACTAATCCAAAGTGACTAGTGCAACAATAGAGTAGTTAGTTTATTACGAGTGCAGTAAAATGGTTTCTTGAACAGATTTCAATAAACTCTAGCACTAGAAGGTTTCTATAAGAATTAACAATACAAAATGTAAAGGTAACAAGTTTCAGCATTGGTATATTAGCTGTGCATGAGCATTAAACCAAATATAGAAGTCTGAAGGTAACTAGCATTATTAACTAATGACAGTATAAAAAATTGCAAACCATGTACCTCCAAGGTAAATATCATTTCGAACTCGGGGGGACCTTAAAATTGCTATCCCAATCTTGATAATCGATCAAACATAAAACTTGATCGAGCGAATCAAGAGAACAATGGGAGGAGGAGGTGCCCACTCTTTGACCTTTCCTCTTGTCTTCATAATTATGCATGCAGTTTAACCAAAATAAAATGACATCGGTAGCCTTGGCATTTTGGTGACACTGTACAAAAAAATTAACTTATCTCATGAAAGTGAGGCATGAAATTTATAAGCATTAACAGTGCAAAAATCTGAAGGTAGTAACAAGTTTCATCGTTGGTATACTGGTTGTGCAACAGCATTAGAATGCCTTAGCTGAAAAATCTTTAATACATCCACAATCAACAGCTAACCCTGAAATGATCCAGTGACATTAAATGGCACTGCTTAAATTTATCTGTGGCATTAGACTAAGAGCGACATTAGTTAAATGTGGCATCACTATAGCAGTAGCATTGCTTGACTTGACTACTGGCGTTATACTAACAGCAAAAAAAGTGGCAATAAGAGCATGGGAGGCCCATTCGGACAGTGGGCGCACCAGTACGATGTACCTCGACGGACGTAGAGTGGTGAGGGAGGTATGGTTGCCCAGAGAAACAAATATCCAGGCAGCATATGTGGATTATGTCCCATTTTTGTTCTCTTTAGCCACCTTTTTCCTATGTGGGGACAACAAACCGATCGACCTGGTCATTGTCTATTGCGTTGTCATGCCTTTCTACCCTTCTTCAACCAAGAGACACGAGACTCGTTCCTTAGCTACTGATTTTCCCCTTTTCAACCTAGATGCGGGTTCGATGCCTACTCTCTTGGACAATACAGTCTCCCTTCCTTTCCTTATTCAACCCAAACATGCATTAGTCTGCATGAAGTAGGGTTTCCTTTAATAGTGCAAATTATGGTTTTCGTCTGCGTGGCCAACAGAGCAGAGGATAGCAAATTGGGAAGATGGTGGAGTGGAAAAAGATCCACATGCAACGACGTGCCAGATGGGGCAATAGAACAATGGTATGGTTCGAAAAGAGGTAGCATACCTGAGGGTCGGCGGGAAGTGGCTTCGCTCGTGGTCGTCGTCCAACGCACACACTACGTCAGCGATCCCGCGCGGGCGCTAGGTCTGAGAGGACGGCCTTGTCGTCAGTGCGTGACCTCGCTTTCGCCCGACGAGAATCGTCAACACTGCACGTCCTTTTCTTCCTGGCGGATCTGTGACCACCGGTGAGGAGGGAGAGGGGCCGTCTTTTTTAAATCTGGAGAGAGGGTGGTAGTGTGAGAAGCAAGTGGGCAGCCCTTGGCAAGAAAGCGCTGAAGCTCCAGCCTATATATCTTCTCTATACTACTAGTATTGGAGGTGGAGTAGTGGTAGAGTAGTTTATATTTTCTCTGCGTACTGTACCAGTTAGTCGTTCTTCAAAACTGAACGGCACGCCATTGAAAAAATAAAGGCCGATAAATAATGCGGAACCTCGGGCCAACGCGGCCAGATCGCATTTTGCACGAGAAATTACACACCATGTTTCGTTGACATGTGGTCCCGTTCCACATATCAGTGAGACGACGGCGAGTAGTAGGAGTATTTCCGAACCGACGAGTAGGCCGGGGCGCCCCTTCGTGAACCATGGCAAACTGGCAACCGTCCACCGACTCTTTGCCTTTCCCTCTCGATTTGGAACTGCTGTCGCACGCTCTTCCTCTCCCTCCTCCATTTTCCTTCAGCTCTTCACCCTTTCTTCTGCCATTGTTCGATCGTCTTCTCCATGGAGGGAATAGGACGGAAGCTTGACCCGTTATTCTTGCCCCGTTCTGAAAGATGACGTGGTGGAGGAACTCATTGATCGGTGCGACGTCATCACCTCGGCTAGCATGGCAGGTTCGTTCAAGCCCATTCTCGACTCAACTAATAACATCATTGTCGGTGTCAAAACCGGCGGATCTCGGGTAGGGGGTCCCGAACTGTGATTCTAGGCGGATGGTAACAGGAGACAAGGGACACGATGTTTTTACCCAGGTTCGGGCCCTCTCGATGGAGGTAAAACCCTACTCCTGCTTGATTAATATTGATGATATGGGTAGTACAAGAGTAGATCTACCACGAGATCAGAGAAGCTAAACCCTAAAAGCTAGCCTATGGTATGATTGTTGTTCGTCCTATGGACTAAAACCCTCCGGTTTATATAGACACCGGATAGGGTTAGGGTTACACAGAGTCGGTTACAATGGTAGGAGATCTACATATCCGTATCGCCAAGCTTGCCTTCCACGCCAAGGAAAGTCCCATCCGGACACGGGACGAAGTCTTCAATCTTGTATCTTCATAGTCCAGGAGTCCGGCAAAAGGTGATAGTTCGGCTATCTGGACACCCCCTAATCCGGGACTCCCTCAGTAGCCCCTGAACCAGGCTTCAATGACGACGAGTCCAGCGCACATATTGTCTTCGGCATTGCAAGGCGGGTTCCTCCTCCGAATTCTTCATAGAAGATTTTGAACACAAGGATAGTGTCCGGCTCTGCAAAAAAAGTTCCACATACCACCATAGAGAGAATAATCTTTACACAGATCTGCCGACGTATTCATGGCGTGACATCGCACTACCGGCCAGCCTTTATTCGAATCGTTTTTACTGTCCCACCTCAGCGCGTTTAGCGAGGCGGTTTCCTTGGCACGTCTTATCAAAGCGGAGATCATGCCCCCTTATTCCGGGATTCTCATCAATACGGGCGTGGGTAACCCAACCGCGCCATTGATTACGGCGCTTGGGGGATAAGCGAGTTTTACCAGGCTGGTGGGGACGCATAGCCGTCCGCCCATATAAGGGGATATGATCCACCTTTTCACCTACGCCTTCTTCCTCCTTTGCTCATCCATTTCCGCGCACTCAAGCTCCAGCGCCCAAGTCCGCACATCCCTCCTCAACCTTCTCCAGCCATGTCCGGAGTGGGAGGCAAGTGGATGGTCTCCTCCGTCACGGAGGGTCAAGTAAAAAAGCTGCGGAAGGCCGGATACTTGTCCGGCGACGTCGCGCATTGGCTCCCCGACGAGGGATAGCTCATCCCCACCCCTAGGCCCCATGAGAGGGTGGTTTTTCTCGCCCACTTCCTCCGCGGACTGGGTTTTCCACTTCACCCATTTGTCCGGGGGCTCATGTTCTACTATGGCCTAGATTTCTACGATCTGGCCCCGAATGTCATCCTCAACATCTCGGCGTTCATGGTCGTGTGCGAGGCCTTTCTCTGCATCCAGCCCCACTTCGGCTTATGGCTGAAGACCTTCAATGTCAAGCCGAAGGTAGTGGGCGGCCGCCAAGCGGAGTGCGGAGGCGCCATGGTTGGCAAGATGGCCAATGTCCTATGGCTCGAGGGCTCCTTTGTGGAGACCGTGAAGGGGTGGAAATCGGGGTGGTTCTACATCACCGAGCCGCGCGACCCTAAATGGGTGGCGGCCCCCGAATTTCGGTCTGGCTTCCCTACGCGGCTCACCTCTTGGAAGGAGACGGGCCTGACGTGGGGTAATCCGGAAGAGCTGACCGGACTCCAAACCTGCATGCAAACCCTGGTGAACGAGAATCTCAGGCTTGTCAATGTAGTCCAGGTTATGCTCATCCGCTGGATCCTCCCATGCCAACAACGGGCCTTCAAATTGTGGGAGTTCGATCCGGCACAGCACCAAACCTTGAAGAGGCTCTTCGCCACTACGTACGAAGATGCCTGGAAGGTGCTGTTCAAGGGCATCGAGGCTCCCTCATCCGCTACAGAAGATCGCGGATTTAGCTCGCAGCGTCAAGCTACCGAGGTAAGCTATTTTGCCCTTTACGGGACTCTTGTTTTCCATAGTTCGATTCTATGCAGGATCTAAACTCCCTTACCTTTGACAGGACTGGCAGAACACGTCCCGGCAGGTTAACTGTCAGGCTCCCTTGCCAGAAGACCCAGTATGCTCGCTTGACGGGGCTGCTGGTTCCGGCACCGCACGTGGTGCCGGAGAAGAAGGCCAAGAAGAAGGCCACGGGAACTCGAAGGAGTGCCCGGCGTCCGGTGCCGTCGGAATCATCGTCCGACGACTCCGAGGCAGAATCCTCCCGTGAAAACGAGGAGGAGGAAAAAGAAGCCTCTCCCCCAGCGGGGTGAGAGAAGAAAAGGAAGGCCGCCCCAACTGGGGAGGCCGGAGGGTCCAAGAAAGGAAGGACCCTTCCTCCGAACTCCTCCGCCAACGCCGACGACGGCGAAGAGGAGTGGCCATCGAGGGCCAAGCCCCTGGCGAGATCGTAAGTGTCCGGATTTCGGAATAACTCATAGCTTTTCATTTGTCACATAGTGTCTTCTAATGCCGAATACAACCATGCAGCCCGCCCAAGGATGAGCTGGCCGCTTCGTCGAGCGGGTCCCTGGATCCGTCGGATGTGGAAACTGATTCCCTTCTGGCCGCCTCTTCTCCTCGCGCCGCCAACGACGCCGAGGTGGGGCCCCAAGAGGGGCCCGGTCAGGAGGAGGTGGCCCAAGAGGCGCCGCCAGGCAACCTCCCGGACCCCAGGCGCGAAGGGGATGAAGCCCCCAAGGGCTCTAAGTCCAACCCTGGTCCGGACTCCATACCGGAACCTTCAGTGGTTCCGAAGTCCGGCAGGCGGCCCCTTCGTAAGAAGGGCAAGACTGCGACGTCGGTGACCTCCATCCAACCGGAGGCATCGGATAGCTTGCTGGAGGCGCTTAACAGCGCCTCCATCGACGAGGAGCACCGCACTGTTATGAGTGTGGTGATCCAGAAAGTTCGATCCGCCAAGAGCGGGCTGACTGGCTCGCCACAGCCTTCTAACAGGCTTTGAGGTAAGTTTTTAAGATATGTAAGAAGATTACCGCATAGACAGTAGCCCCTGATACTTAGTTCGGTGTTCGGAAACAAAAGTCGAACTGAGGATCTAAAAAGATATACGCAGGAGTCTAACATAAGTATGTCAATATGGGAATGCAGGCTGCACTGCTGACCTCTGCCGCACTGACTGCGGAGGTCAATGCATTGAAGGAGAGCCTCGAGCGGTCCGAGAACGATCTCGGCCTTGCCAAGAAGCTGCTCGAGGACAAAGAAGGTAAGTAATACCTTATGGGATTATACATATATACAAAATGTGGTTGCAAAAAATAACAGGAATAACGTGGGTACTGCAGGGGCCACGAACGAGGTGGCGACCCTGAAGGAAGCGGTGTCTGCGGCCGAAAACAAAGCGGCTGCGGAGCGCACCGAGCGAGAGAAACAGGAGACGCAGGTGGCGGAGGTGCGGCAAGAGCTCCAGGCTCTCGTGGAAAAACACGAGAGTTTGGAGCGTGACTCGAAGACTCGAGAGTCCGAGCTTGCCTCGGCTCTTGAGAGTGCCAAAGCTGCTAAGGCCGAAGCCCAAAAAGCCCTCCAGGAAATTGAACCGATAAAGAAGATAGCGGCGGGTAAGGCTGGTCGAGCTCCACAAGGTCGCCGAACAGGCCATGAAGGGTCTCATAGCTTGGTTGTGGCCTAAAGAAGCCATGCCTGGGAGCTACTTCGGGCTAGTGCGGCGGCTGGTGGACGCTTGTCCCTGGTTGAAGTCATCAAGCGCTCCGTCTGCATTGAAGGTGCCCGTAGGGCCCTTGCTCGCACTAAGGTGCACTGGGGCAAGCTGGACGCTGAGAAGCTTGTGACGGACGGACCACCGCCGGGCAAGGATTATCGCAAGCCCGAAATGTATTGTGAGGGCGTCCTGAAGGGCGCCTGCCTTATAGCGGGTGAATGCTCCAAAGATGTAATTTTTGAGTAGACTCGGATTTGTTATCCTGTACGCTGAAAACTTGTTCATATGTGCTAAGCAACGCTTTTGAATTTAAAATATTACCTTCTGTGCGGCCGTTTATCAAATTTGAGAGATGGCGAGTCGTTGGCTTCAGCCCCCATGCCACGAGTGCTGGGGTGTTCGGGATAAACTTGAGCGCTCTTGTTCCCATTCTTGGGTCCTTCGAGGGAGGCGCTCAACGCAACGAACCAGGCAACCGGACTATAATGCTTGAACACTCTCACTTAGCCATAGAATTCTATAATTTTAAATTTCGGCGAAGCCCCTAGTGTTCGGAAGACCGAGTTCGGGGCGCTATCCACGCCTAGGCCGGACAATGCCGACTCCTCGCTCTAAGCGGCATAAGTCTTTAAGGACTCGAAAAACCTCTCGAACAGCGACCGGCTCTCGCCCTATCATGACGGTCAGTTTTAGCTTTCTCCACTGAGGTGCTTAACCCAACTCAACCGAGGCACAATCGCAGTGGTTCTCCCAGCGCTACCTTAGCCGATATAACGGAACGTAAGGTACCAAAACATGGGAGCCGGGCAAACCCAACTATTAACCCAAGACATGATTCGGAGCCGATGCATATAATGCTATAAGTTCGGGGTGCCACACTTGTGAAAGTGTTCGGACTTATCACACCATATTTTGGGGTACATAAGCCCCTGGTGTATTGGTCGTACCAAATTGTACTGTTGCACGATGTTATAACTGAACATATATAAAAAAAGGAATGCAATAATAGGCAAAAGCTATATATTGTTTATTCAAAAGAGACTGCAATGAAGGCAGAACGATACAAATAGTGCGATAAGCAAGGAACATGACTTTTGACATGTCCCCCTCCAGGGGTAAGCTTGCGGGATTTTATGTAAAACACGTATACTGCTCGTAATAGAGACCACCTGGACACTCAGTGCAGCTTTCTGCTTCCCTGGCTGTTGCATCATGAGTTCGGCGATTCTAATGCCGGACAGGGCTTCTCAAGAATGGATTCCTGAAAGTAAGAGAAAAAGGAAAAGAAAATGACACAACCGGGAGCCCCTGGTGTGGTTTAAGCCGCATGCTGGGCATGCCGTGGCCGTGCCCCTCCCCCCTATGCCCATGGTATTTCTATAGCGTAGTTATGGACGCGTAGTACTGGTTTCGCAATATCGCGAGGGTTGGGGTTGGGGCCGCATTGCTACGCGTGTTCGGAACGTGCCAGACGGTCTTGCTGTAGGTTACTCCGGGCGCGCTTCACGGTGTCTGGCCGTTTAATAGCCGGACTCGAGAGTTGCCTTGAGAGGCTGCTTTGCACTTCTGTCGCAAGGGCCGCCGTATGCTCCTCCGTTCGGAGAGAGCGTTCGGTGTTTCCATTGACCATAATTACTCCTCGAGGGCCTGGCATCTTGAGCTTGAGGTACGCGTAGTGCAGCACCGCATTGAACTTTGCGAATGCGGTTCGTCCGAGCAGTGCATGATAGCTGCTGCGTAACGGGACTATGTCAAAGATTAACTCCTCGCTCCGGAAATTATCCGGGGATCCGAAGACCACTTCAAGTGTAACTGAGCCTGCAGCTTGGCCTCCACACTTGGTATGACGCCTTTAAAGGTCGTCTTTGTGGGTTTAATCCTTGAGGGGTCTATGCCCATTTTGCGCACTGTATCCTGATAGAGCAGGTTCAGGCTACTGCCGCCGTCCATCAGGACTCTGGTGAGGTGAAATCCGTCAATGATTGGGTCTAGAACCAACGCGGCGAATCCGCCATGACGGATGCTAGTGGGGTGGTCCCTTCGATCAAAAGTGATCGGGCAGGAAGACCATGGGTTGAACTTTGGGGCGACTGGCTCCATCGCATATAAGTCCCTTAGAGCACGCTTCCGCTCCCTTTTGGGTATGTGGGTTGCATATATCATGTTCACCGTACGCACTTGTGGGGGAAAGCCCTTATGTCCTCTATTGTTCGGCGGCCGGGGCTCCTCCTCATCATCGCTATGCAGCCCCTTGTCATTGTTTTTGGCGTTTAACTTGCCTGCCTGCTTGAACACCCAACAATCCCTGTTGGTGTGGTTGGCTGGTTTTTCGGGGGTGCCATGTATCTGGCATAAGCGGTCGAGTATTCGGTCCAAATTGGACGGGCCCTGGGTATTTCTTTTGAATGGCTTTTTTCACGACGGGTTTAGAGCCTCTGAATCCGGCATTGACTGCCGTATCCTCAGCATTATCGCAGTTAATGCGGCGCTTGTGCTTGTTGCGATGCGACCTGCCATTGCTGTCCTTGATATCCGAACTACCATGGTTTTCGGTCAAGTTGTTACTACGAGCTAGCCAGCTGTCCTCTCCCGTGCAAAAGCGGGTCATGAGTGTGGTGCGGGCTGCCATGGATTTCGGCTTTTCCTGTCCTAGGTGCTGGGCCAGCCATTTGTCGCGGATGTTGTGTTTGAAGGCCGCTAGTGCCTCTGCATCTGGACAGTCGACGATTTGATTTTTCTTTGTTAGGAACCGTGTCTAGAATTGTCTGGCTGATTCCTCTAGCTGTTGAATTATATGGCTAAGGTCATCGGTGTCTGGTGGTCGCACATATGTGCCCTGGAAGTTATCAAGGAATGCGGCTTCCAGGTCTTCCCAACAACCGATTTACTCTGCTGGCAAGCTATTAAGCCAATGCCGAGCTGGTCCTTTAAGCTTAAGTGGGAGGTATTTGATGGCGTGTAGATCATCGCCGCGGGCCATGTGGATATGAAGGAGATAGTCCTCGATCCAAACCGCATGATCTGTTGTGCCATCGTATGATTCGATGTTTACGGGTTTGAAACCCTCAGGGATTTGATGATCCATCACTTCGTCTGTGAAGCATAGTGGGTGTGCGGCGCCTCTGTATTGGGCTATATCACGACGCAGCTCAAATGAGCTTTGTCTACTGTGTTCGGCCTGGCCGGAGTTGCTGTATCCGGCGTGACGGTAATCATCACGTGTCGTGGGGCGCCCACGCGATCCGTAGATCGATCTTGTTTGCCTTGCCTTGTCCTCCAATATATCTCGCAGGTCAGGCGCGTCTCCCGTGTCTTGGTACTTTTCGAGCGACGCCGGGGTGCGGCTTGAGTGGAGGGCCGAAAGGCCTCTCTGTCGCGACCATGTGGTGACCGGTCGGCCGCGTCATGCACTGGTGATGTAGGTTTGGGTGCTTCCTCCTCTAATCGGGGTAGCAGCCTGTGTTTTGGGTAGCTCTTGGAGGGGCGTTCGAGTTCATACTCTTCGGCTGCAAGGACTTCAGTCCATCTGTCAGCTAGCAAGTCTTGGTCAGCTCTAAGCTATTGCTGCTTTTTCTTCAGGCTGCTTGTCATGGCCATAAGCCTGCATTTGAAATGCTCTTGTTCGACGGGATCCTCGGGCATGACAAATTCGTGGTCGTCGAGGCTTGCCTTGTCTTCGGAGGGAGGCATGTAAGTATCATCCTCTTCCTCTCTGTCTGCCGCTATATCATGCGGGCTAGCTTCTCCATCCTCCTGTGCTGAATCCTGCTGGAGGAGGTTGTCTTCGGCACTGTCCGGGGTGTTATTATTTCCCGTGCCGGAATCGCCATTTTTGCTGTGGCGGGATTTAGAGCGGCGCCGCTGACGCCGGCGCTTAGGCTGTTTCTTGGAGGGGTCATCCTCCGCTGTTCCATCGCCATTCCCATCTTTTGGGATATCCACCATGTATATGTCGACGCATTTAAGTGGCCTTCCAAAGCGTCTGTAGGGCGCTGGTTCTTGGTCGTCTCCGGTATCGTCGTCCATACTGTCAATGTCTTCGGAGTCAAAGTCGAGCATGTCGGTTAAATCATCGACAGTGGCTACAAAGTGGGTGGTGGGTGGTTTTGAATTTCTTCGTTGTCCGCATCCCAACCTTCCTGACCATAGTTCGGCCAGGGCTCTCCTGATAAAGAGAGAGACTTTAGTGAGTTCAGGATATCGCCGAAGGGCGAGTGCTGAAAGATGTCCACGGCGGTGAAGTCCATAACCGGCGCCCAATCGGATTCGACTGGTAGGGGCGCGGGAGGTCCGGAGTCCGGAGAGGAGTCCGGCACCTTGGAGTCACAAGCTTCCCAAAGGACAGGGATGGTGTTCGGCCCGATCGCTGTAGAGATCGTAACCCCCGAGGCGGTGTCCAGCCACTCATCCTTGATCGGCGAGGTCGGCTCCGAGCTGAGGGTCGGAGCGGACTCTGGTGCGGCCTCCAGGGCACTGTTCGGCGGCAGAGCTAGATCTTGCCCATCGAGACAGTGCAGCGCGCTTGGCTGTGGCTCGAATCCGTCGAAGATCAAGTCTCCGCGGATGTCGGCCGTGTAGTTCAAACTTCCGAATCTGACCTGATGGCCAGGGGCGTAGCTTTCGATCTGCTCCAGATGGCCGAGTGAATTGGCCCGCAGTGCAAAGCCGCCGAATACGAAGATCTGTCCGGGGAGAAAAGTCTCACCCTGGACCGCGTCGTTGTTGATGATCGAAGGAGCCATCGGGCCTAAAGATGACGACACAGAGGAACTCTCAATGAAATCACCAATGTCGGTGTCAAAACCGGCGGATCTCGGGTAGGGGGTCCCGAACTGTGCGTCTAGGCGGATGGTAACAGGAGACAAGGGACACGATGTTTTTACCTGTGTTCAGGGCCCTCTCGATGGAGGTAAAACCCTACTCCCGCTTGATTAATATTGATGATATGGGTAGTACAAGAGTAGATCTACCACGAGATCGTGAGAGGCTAAACCCTAAAAGCTAGCCTATGGTGTGATTGTTGTTAGATCCTCTGGGACTAAAACCCTCCGGTTTATATAGACAACGGATAGGGTTAGGGTTACATGAGTCGGTTACAATGGTAGGAGATCTACATATCCGTATCGCCAAGCGTGCCTTCCACGCCAAGGAAAGTCCCATCCGGACACGGGACGAAGTCTTCAATCTTGTATCTTCATAGTCCAGGAGTCCGGCCAAAGGTGATAGTTCGGCTATCCGGACACCCCCTAATTCGGGACTCCCTCAATCATTACAAGGAACCCAAGAGTCAAGGAGCGGTTTGATCTCCCCTATCTTCTTTGCCGTGTCCCTGATGACTGGCACCGTCACGACGGAGGCCTCGCCCTGTGCAAGTTGATGCCGCTTGATAATGATATGTATGATGTTAAGATGCCATCGCTTGAGGGCAAGGCTTGGGCAGGCGCAAATGGAGATTGGGTTGTTTACATTGGGTCCAACTGCGAGTGGGAACTTGTGAATGTGTACACTCGTGACCAGGTTCCACTTCAAAAATCTCAGCAGACTGCCCAGAGGTTGAGCACACCGGTATTGTACGCACGTTCAAATACAATCATGGTGACTGTCTTCTACGGAAGATAGCAATTTCTCGAGTCCCCAACCGCTCTTGGAATTACAACAACTATGAAGTTGTTGCCGTCGTCAGTGGTTTGACTGGATGGATATTGCTCAAAAATCAGTTTCTGTACAGGGATGAGTACTATGATGCAATTCAATACGAGGGCCTTGTGTTTGCTGCCACCACTCGTGGCACTGTTTTTGCATGGCATCCTCATTATTTTGGTACGTTTGTCTTCCACCGTAATTATAATTGTTTCATCCACATGCATGCGGGTTAGCAAGTTTTCCTTTAGGCTGGTCATAGTGGGGAGTAAATTAGACTAGTAACATGCATATGTTACTAGTTTATGTTACTACCTCTATAGTGCATAGTATCTTAGATTAGTATCATAGGTGGTCTCATTTATTGCCATGCATGACACATAGTAGCATCACATTTATTATGTTACGGTATCTACCTATGTTACTATAACCATCTCTCTCTTCCTTAATTGCCTACCACATAAGCATGTTTGCGAGTCCCAAGTGCATGATACTACTTATGTTACCCCCACTATGGCCAGCCTTACTAATTAACCTTCTTCTTGTGTTTCAAGGTCCTGTGAACATTCCACCACCTATACTTGAAGATTTTTATAACCAAGGGGGAGATGATGATGGTGATGATCACGAGCATGAGGATGAGCAGCGCCCATATACTATTTGGCGCCTGGCAACTAATTCTGATGGACGACCTCTTCTCGTGTGTATACAGCCCACTGATGATGTTACTGCTAAGGAAGCAGGTGTAGTCTCCCATGGTCGCACTCTCCAGACCTATTCTAACACCCGTTGCATGGTATTCGGGATGGATACTAGTGTGCTAGCGCCAACTCCTTCTCCCTGGTACAGAATTGATATTCTTGGAGAAAACTCGCTCTTCCTTGGACAAAACTATCCAATGATGGTGAAAGGCGATCCAACTGTTGTTGACACAATGTTACTACCATTTATGAGAAGCAACTGTGTCTATACCTCGGACATTTGGGTGGTTCCCTACCACAAATCGATATAGTAGGTCGCTTTAGTCTGGATGATCAGTCCTGCGTTGGTCTCCAGATCGACAATGGATGGCCCGTCCCTGAGAATCACTTGTGGTTCAAAGCAAGCGTTTCCAACGCCGAGGAATGGTTGAGTTGAAGTTCATTTCATTGCTTTTTATTTGTTGTGTGGTGAAAACTTTAGTATTTATAATGTATCCTCGTTGTCGATGTGGGTTGATGACCTGTTGTATGTAATAAAATGATATGCATGTGATAAACTTACTAAATTTATGAATGGCTTTGAGTTGCTTACGTGAGTGAGTGGTGCGACGAGGCAAAAAATATATTTTACGAATACATAATTGTACGTGCATTGCAACAGGTTATCGGATGAGGCCAATCAACAATAGTAGTACACTATTTGTACTAGCTTCACATGCTTCGCGCGTCGTGTGGGTGTTTTTACTGTAGCCATACTGTACTAAGTAACCAGCATCTCGAATCCTTGATACTAGTAGTACTATATACTAGTAAGTACTCGTAGGAGTAGTAGGGTGGCATGGGCCAGAACAAGCATTCACGTCCAGGAGTACGGCACACGCCACCAGCACGACTTCCAACTGACACCATATTTCTTGGAGTCCGTGCTAGAGCAATCTCTTCAACCTCATCGTTTCTCTAACTCAGCCATCGCCCGGCGGGCGAGGTGGGGGTTTGCCGATAGTCGGTTTCCTTAACTGCTGTCCCACTTGTAAGGCCAACTGCAACGCACGACCCCAAACGGACCTCCTTTTTGCACGAACTCCAACGATAATTTTGACTAGAAAAGCAAGACCAAAGAAAACAAGAACCACAAGAATACATTTTACTACTCCTGTAAGTTGGATTAGTGCCTTCTCGATGCATTCATTCTTGATATGTGGAGGCTCGATCTTGCGTGCTTCTTTCGTCTTCGAGTGTAAAGAAGTAGACGTTGCTTCCTCACATCTAGTCTCATGTCTAGCCTCTATTCTAGTACTCCCTCCGGTCCGTTTTTCTCTGCGTCTAAGCAGCAACACGCATACCAAGTAGGAGTATCAACAAGTGCACTAATCTCATCTATAGCCTCTGTGCTAGCTAAAAGTGATAGAACATCTACTAAATTGCGCTCTATCAATATATGGATGTACTCTTCTTCCCAGTACAAAAACGTGCATCCATTCTACTCCCTCCGTTGCACAATACATGCCTTCTACTCCCTCCGTCCAGAAATACTTGTCATCAAGATGAATAAAAGGGGATGTATCTAGATGTATTTTAGTTCTAGATACACCTCTTTTTATCCATTTTGATGACAAGTATTTCTGGACGGAGGGAGTATTTGTCAAAATATATATGTATCTAGACATGTTTTAGTATATAGGTACATCCATTTTTGAACAAATGGAAGTCACGTATTTTGGAATGGAGGGAGTACACAATAAAATTTTTAAGTTAGCACAACTAGTCTAATCCGAGAGCACAACTGAAGATTTGGTCAGGTTCTTCCTCCATTTGCCGACACGTGGGACATCTAGCATCCAGGTCGTGTCATGAAAGAAAATAGAGTGGTAGTTGAAGCCACGAGACGTGCATCTTGGGTTAAACTGTAAATAGAATCTTACTACTCTTGAGTAACTCCAAAAGCGTCCACCGAAGATCTTTCTTGGATTTGTTTTTCATCACCAGCATGTCGAGGTGAAAGATGTGCATGTTCAGTGGGTCCGCTTGCGTTTTCACTGACATGTGAGACCGCATGTGAGCAAACAGACGATGGGCTCCGTGCGTCCTCTGGCTGGCTGAGAAGAGAGATAGAGGAGTGCTGAGCACGGACTGCGGGAAATTTGTTCTACATATTTTATCTCGATATAGGCTTGATATGGTGGGGTGGCATGGGCCATAACTAGCATTCACGTCTAGCAGTACGGCACACGCCACCCACACGAGTCCCATCCGACACAAATTTTCTTGGAGTCCGTGCTACAGCCATCTCTTCTCCCTCCTGTTTTCTCAGCCATCGCATGGTGGGCGGGGTGGGGGTTTGCCGATAGTCGGTTTGCTCAACTATGGTCCCACTTGTAAGTGAAAATGCAACATCAAGACGCATTCCCGCTGATGGCGTGCCGGACCAATCGTGTGGGGGTGCGACGCGAACACGGCAGGCTTTTCCTTTTGAACTCGTAACTTGTAAAATTTGGTTCTGTTCCATGACGCGATCGATAGATAGAAAATAACGATTTTTCCTAGAGTAATGAGAAGTTTGGTTCTGGCGCCGTTCATGCATGGAGTAATGCATTTAAAATTATGAAGTTGATGCTAAAGGTAAGATAATTACTGTAGTATCATATACTACTACATGGATTTGACGGAAAGATAAAAATACATACGGATCCATCAACGACATCCTCACGCCCTAGTGCGCCGGGTCACCAACCGACGTGTGAGGAGCAGCAGCGTTGGTGGCGAGCTCAACGTGCTTCTGAACAGTGCCGTCCAAGGTTGCCCTGCGGTCCAAGAAGGCCAGCGTCCTATCGTCCTCCTCTTGCATGCGCCTAGACGTGGGTGATTATGTCAATGGTGTCTTGCTGCGCCAGGCGCTGCGCGGCGAGTGCGACCTCGAGGTGGACATTCTCCGCTGACGGCGGCGATCGCAGGGCCACCAGTGCGTCGAAGAGGTTGTCACCATAGTGGCCGTTGAGGGTGGCGGGCATCGCAGAGCCTGGGCGCGTCGGCTAGAGGCTTACGTCAAAGTCGTCCGCGAGCTTCTTGACGACGGTGAACTTGTCAAGGAAACCGATGAGGACCTCGTCGAACAAGGAGACGAAGCTGTCGTCCAAGCAGCCCCTCGCCCTGCCGGCCTCAAGCAATACTACCTGGAGACGTTCCTCATTGCCGGGCCGCAGGCCCGCGTCGTGGACCATCTGGCACAGCCGGCTGATGCTCGCGCTCATCGCCTCCATGGGTCTAGCTTACCTTCTACTACCTCCCTCCTGGTTTATTGGTCCCCATTTTAATCCGTGTCAAATTTTGACCACAGATTTAACTAACAAAATGTTTACGCATGTTAGTAAAATTATATCACTGAAAACTATGTTCAAATACGAATCCAAAAATATAATTTTTGTTGACATGCATCAACATTTTGTTAGTTAAATCTTTGGTCAAAATTTAGCACAAATTACAAAGGAGACTAACAAACCAGGACGGAGGTAGTAGTAGTCAACTGATCTTGCGATTCGAGTGATCAATCTTGCGCTTGGTTAGCGTGCGTAGGTGCGTAGGATTTCGTACTACTCCTCGGCCCTCTACTGCACCTGCCTTTGGCTGTATGATAAGTGGGCCAGCCACCCCCTGGGCCCACATGTCATTCACCCAAAGGCAGTTGCCGTAAGTCAATGAAGCTGCGCCCCCCTCTGTGCCAGTGCAGTATAGTCATCTCACCGGGCCTCTAGTTGGGGCCAAACGAGAGAAGTTTGATGTTTACTGGTTTATTGGCCCCCTTTGCATTTTGCGCCAAGTTTTGACCTTTGATTTAACTAATAAAATGTTAATGCATGTAAACAAAAACGTTGTGTAAGTCACATTACGAAAACCGGATAATCACAAAACACTTAGGCATGGTGCATTAACTCCCTCCTTGTTTCTTATTTCGTGACATATCAACCATGAGAGATGTGGGCCGTGCATGCTTTCAATGACTTGAGACTACCAAACATGACATGAAGTGTTTAGTTCATTGCATGTCATCCTATTAAGACTCTAGTTAGCAAGAAAACATTAAGTTCTCTCGCCGATAGGAATAAAACACCATGTATTTATTTACGGAGGGAGTAGTACATTTTTTGTGACATGCATTACTAGATATTGCTAGTCAAATACTAAAATCCAGATGGACGTGGTAGTACTCCTAAATCCAGACGGTGGTGCTACTAGTACTAGTAGTAGTACTACCAATGTAGTACTCCTAGGAGTACTAGCACCGTACTACCCGTTGGTCAAATTATTACGTCTGCTCCTCATAGTGAAGTGACAAGACCTGCACGGAGATGACACTGAGTATAGGCGCCGTGTTCGGCATACCATAGTCAGCCTCACCGTCTGCAAATACTATCATCATGGCTGTAGAGCTAGCCTGCTTACAACTAGCCCTCGCTCGACATAATTTCACGTATGCGTAGATGCCCGTGCATTGCACGGAACACCAAGATTGGGGGTGGACTGCTCCGGCAGCAGCCATCGCGCCAGATTTTTCCACGGCCTTCTAGATGTGGTGGGGAGGAGATAAGGCAGATTGTGAGAGACAAGGAGTTGTTTGTAAATAGGGAACAAGTGCGGGCATCTTTTTGCAAAAATGGAGAAGCTTGGTTTGTAGGCGCGCCGATCTAGATCCGACGGCTATTGGTGAAAGATGGGAGGCACAACATCATCACCAACTCATGACCTGTTTGATTCGCAGGATTTTGAAAACGCAGGAATAGGACACGGCAATATTACAAGTTTCAAACTGATATTACAAATGTTAGGAGTAATGCTGCACCTAGGAAGAGGGAATTACTAGGAAGTTCACGTAAGAACTTTCGTTACTTTAGGTGGATCTGACGTTATCGTACAAACTAAAATCCACCGCCCTTACAAGTCACTAATGGGCAAATAAGTTTTCGAGTCTCTGGCCACTTGATGTTTCAAAAACAAATTCAGCTTCTGTGGAGACTTTGTCACTTAGGCTTAGACGCTTGCGGTGATCAGCACGCCATTCATTGTTGCGCCAGAGAACGCCAAACCTCATTACCTTGGGCACACTTGCCTCCAGAACAAAGAACATGGCCAATTTAATCTCAGATGTGCTGCCTCGGTAGTCGATCAAATCAATTTATGTAAGATGGAGATCAAGGCATTCGATGAGATTGTTATAGTGCAGCACATTTTTCACTTTCGGGTCTTTTTTTAACTGCAAAAGAAGAGAACATATTAGAGCAGTTGGCTGCATAAGTTGCCGTGTGATCAAGAGGTACCAATTCATTCGCTCGTACGATAGGGTTGGCTGGCTAGTGATATTTTTTCACTCTCTCTCTCTCCCCCCCTCTCTCTCTCTCTCTCTTTCTATTTCCTCTCATTTAACTAGGAGCACGTGAAGAGCTTGGGCATTTGTTGCCTTCCACTATGTGGCCGATGCAATATTTCGCAAAAGTATGCCACATAATACGCATCGATGTCAAATCAAAAGATTTTGGCACCGCTCTCGCGATGTGAGAGAGTTGGCACTGCTGTGCACACAAACCCACATGTATAAACAAATCAATCAAACCAACTACACCAGCCTCTCACTCTCCCAAACAAGTGTTTTTTTATTGCCTCAGTCCTCTCTCTCTCCCACAACGTGTTTTTTCATCGCGTGAGTTAATTTGGCACCGGAGCAAAGTAGGTGATCCAGATTGGGGCACTAGGTGAGCAATGGAGGGGCATCGATGCCAAATGCATCACAAGTGAATTTGGCACATGTTTTGGCCTACATAGCCCACTTTTGTACTCCCTCCGTCCCAAAATTCTTGTCTTAAATTTGTCTAAATACACGTGTATCTAGTTACATTTTAGTGTTAGATACATCCGTATCTAAACAAATGTAAGACAAGAATTTTGGGACAGAGGGAATACTACCTCGTATTTAGTACAAAATTTTGACCATAGATTTACCTAAGAAAATGCCAATGCATGTCACTAAAAATTACACCATTTGAAATTATGTTCAAATACGAATCCAACGATATAGTTCTTAGTGACATGCATTAACATTTTTCGCTTAAATCTATGGTCAAATTTCGATACTACAAAATTGGAAGAGTAAACCAGACGGAGGTAGTACTTGCCCTTAGGGTAACCATAGAGTTACTGGAGTAGTCTAAGTTACTTTCCACTATGACTAGCCTAGGCTACTATAGTAGTAGAGCATAAAAATGATGCAGGTGATCACGTGAGAAAAAATACTAAAAAAATTTCTTTCGGTGCAGTGCGTAGATGTAGTTTTGAACACTACACTTGTCATCGTAATTTGGGAAAATTACGAAAAAATTGAGCTACGTTGTGATTACCGTTTACAAATAGGAAAGAAGTTTCACATTGATGAGTAGCTTCTCCGTGCATGGAAAGCATGTAAGGAATCCAACAACTTGATCAAGATTGGGGCCGATAGATTTTAGTGCTAAGATCTTCACTGCGCGCATGGACTGGGTCAAGCTTGTGGGAATCATTTTCTAGAAGACGGTCGTAAATATCAAGAAGAAATTTAAAAATGTGAATTTCAAGAAGACGGAGAATAAGATGAGTATTGTACCTGAACGATTACAGATCCAATAAAGAGTTCGGAGAATTTGGCAGACGAGTACACCAACGCTGTCAATTTCGGTAGCGTCAATGACCCCGATTTTGTTGGACCTTCTAGATCCGATACAAGCAATCTCTTAAGGAAAGGCATTCTCAATGACCATAACGTGGAATAGCTGGAGTGATCTCTTCCCAATTGATGTCTTGTTGCGGGGCCAGCAAGACACATAAATCCATCGGAGATTAAATCGAGGCGATGTGGAGGCTAATGAACCCATGGATCTGCTCAAGACGACGGTACTTGAGCGCTAAAGATGCGTGAGCAGGTGCTCCATAGCCTTCTTCGAGATGACAACGTCGAAGAGGTCGAGCTGCTTGAGTTGAGGAGAGAAGAAGGGCAGGCGCGGGCGTTAATCTGGGGAAGATAGCAGAGCTGAAGCTAGCGCGCGCAGCTGCTGGCGTGAGGCGGAGCGCGGACGGCGGCAGAGAGCGACATCGTCCAGCTTCAAAGTTGAGCTCCTCGAGCTGATCTAGGGCGGGGGATAAGAACCACTCGTCGAACTTGGGTTGGACCTTGCAGTTGGAACTGAACATGCGGATGTCAAGGCGTCTGGCTGGACCAAGGTGCGATGAAAGGATCTTGGAGACTACGGCCATGCGTTTGCAATCCCGTCCGCTGAGGCAGCTGTCGACGGTGAGGTTGAGGGGGACGCAGCGCCAGAGGGGGCGCCACCGCCGGGAGAGCAGGGCGGTCCGCACGGCAGATTTGGTGCGGAGGAGGCCGATGATGACGAGCAACATGTCGTCAGGGAGGCTGCTGAGGAAGTCCAGGCTCGCCGGATGCAGTTTTAGCTCGAGCGGCCTCCGCTTGTTGGCTGCCTCGCCGTCCATCTCAACCGGCGGCGACGCCGGTGTACATGTGTGCTGGTGTGTGTTATGTGCTGGGTGTGCGCGAGTGCGTCCTTCTGTGCATGCCACCGCGCAGTGGTGAATTGTGCGCGAAAAGGCCCTTCCGACGCAAGAAGTTTGTCCTCAATCGCGCCTCAATTTACTACCGTGCATGGTGCTACCCAGTGGTTTCAACTTTGTTTCCTTCACCGCGTGTCGAGATGGACCTCTAGTTTACTTATTTTCACCCACCGCCACATGGGCGACACCAAGATACGTAACACGGTGACAACACAGCATGTGGATTGGTTGACCGGTCAACTAAACAATATCTGAGCTATCTGGCGACACGGTTGAGCGTATAATCTGTCGGTATAGAGAGTTTGAGTGAGAGGGGAGGCCCGTGAGAGATAGCAGAGAGAGAGAGAAAGAGGTACTCCCTCCGTTCGATAATGTAGTATGAAGAAATTACTTATATCTGCAATACGAAAGATAAATGATTGTATGAAGTAAGTACATGTTGTGATGAATCTAATGATCGTTCCAGATGTAAATGTTTTTCTCCACATATACCTAGTCAAACTTTTCTGAGGTTTGACTTTTCAAAACATCCATATGCTTATGGACATGACAGAGTCCCTGACGATACAGAGAGAGAGAGAGAGAGAGAGAGAGTGAGAGAGAGTGAGTGAAAAAAGTGTGTGTGCGTGTGTGAAAGAGACATGGACAACACACGATAAAAGTGGAGAAAAAAGCATGCGTGTCTTATGCAAACATATCACACATGCTTCTTTGACAACATAGGCAAGGTGAGGAGATAGTGTGTGGTTGTTTGGAACTGAGAGAGGAAGACCCCTAGCACGTGGCCAAGAGGGGTCTGACAAACAAGGGAGAGAGGTTGAGAGAGACGTACGGAGAAAATGCAGACATGGGGAGGACAGAGTGTATGTTTGTCATAGAGAGATCCCCTGGAGATCGTGATGGGACTACATGGGTGGGAGATCGAGTGACAAGGTGTGTGCGTGATAGAAGATGCCCCGAGAGATATCGAGATAGACGTATGGATGGAAGGAGACAATACATGTGTTCATGATGGCTAGTAAGAGATAATCATAATTAGGATGGTGGGGGGAGTGCTTGCGCCTATGGCCCTGTTTGGATACTCTAACTCAGTTAGAGGTTAGAGTTAGATTCTAACCCTGAACTAACTCTAAGTAAAGAGGTGTTTGGATGGCAGGGTTAGATGGAGCGCGGATACGGCGAGGCACCTTCACGGGCAGTGTGAGAGAGAGGGAGGGAGAGGACGAGAAGCTTCGAGGAAGTGGGGTGGGATCTGCTGCAGGGAGAGCGAGAGAAAAAAGTGTTTATTAGTGGTCCCGAGAAGAACTAACCCAAATAAGCACCTCTTGGATGGGTTAGTTTGTGTGGATGGGTTAGATGCATCTAACCTAAACTAACCCTCCTGTTTGGATCTTTTGGTTAGTTGACTCCACTAACCCAAACCAACTCTAACCCATGGATCCAAACAGAGCCTATGATGGAGTGAGGGATTATGGTACTTAGGGGGTGCGTGTCACATGGAGAGAGAACAAGGCGGAGAGTGTTGGATGTGTCTATATGTATAGCGCAGGCGAGACATGTGTATGTGTGAACCAGGGAGATATAAGGCCCGTTTGGCTTGCGTCGTGAGCATCTTTTGCGTGGCACAGGGTTACCGCTGGATTTCATGCACGCTTGTTTGGTTGCTACCCTGTGAAAAAGAAAGCCCGCTGGCTGGGTTCCTTGCACTTTAATTAGCTTTGGCTGAACTCCAGACGCTGCAAGTAGCCTGGCCCAAGCGACCGATTTCAACGCCTAGTCGTGCTCGGTCGATGCTGACCACGAGGCTAACAACAACATGGATGGATATTAGCATTAAATAATTGATGCATGGATTGACTGATGGGACGTTGATGCTTTGCCTGGCCCAGGCATGAACCAAACGCTTCAGCGCCACACAAGCCTGGCCAGGCAGAAGTATTTTACATCTCACGTCCACACCAGGCAATACCGACCATCAAGGCATGAGGGTCAGGTCACGAACCAAACTGACCAATAAAGTTTGAGAGAGATTGAGGAGCCCCGATAAGGGTGAGTGGTGCGTCAGATAGCTGAGAGGGGGAAAGAGATATTCCATCCGCTCGATAATGCTGTGCATGTAAATTTTTTAGAAGTCAAACTTTGGAAGCTTTGATCAGGTTTACGCAAATGTTATTTATATCTACAATACCAAAGATACATCATAAACTACATCTTATGGTGAATCTAATGGTATATGTTTGCCGTACTAGATGTAATTCTTTTTCTCCACATACATGGTCAAACTTTGTGATGTTTGATTTTTCAATAAATCTATGTGCTATGGACGGAGGTGAGTGCCTCAGTCGAGACGGATCAAGTGCGTGTGAAGGAGAATGAGTAAGTGTGCAAAAAGAGTATGTGTGTGAAAGAGAAAGTGACAACAAACGATAAATTAGAGAGAGAGTGTTTTTTTCGTTTCTTATGCGAACATATCACGCATGCATCTCCGAGATGGAAAAGCGAGGCGAGGAGATACGAAGATAGCTAGTGTGTGATTGTTTGCAACGGAGAGAGACACCTCACAGCACATGTCCAATAGAGGTCTGGACAACAAGGAAAAAAGGTCGAGAGGGACACATGGATGGCATGGACGCATGGGGAGGGATAGAGGGTGTGTTTGTGATAGAGACATCCCCTCGAGATCGTGAGGGGACTATATGGGTGGGAGATAGAGGGAGTGCGTGCGCGATAGAAAGATGCCCCGAGAGAAATCGAGATAGACCATGCACATGTTTGTGATCGAGACTAAGATTAGCTAGTCATATACATATAGGGGGGACTGCGTGTGCCTACAATTGAGTGAGAGACCATCAAACTTGGCTAGCTGGGCATGAGATTGTGTGTGTGTGTGTGTGTGTGTGTGTGTGTGTGTGCATGTGAGATGGAGAGAGAACGATGGGGAGAGATAGAGTTTTAGATGGGCCTATCGAGTGCGAGTGAGATATGCATGTGTATGTGTGACCCAGGTGGATGGAGAGTTTGAGAGAGGGGGGGAAGATCTCCGAGACGACATAGTGGTGCGTGAGAGAGTTATGGGCAAAGAGCCAAGGAATTTGTGTGTTTACGATGAGTGCACCCAAGATATCTAGCTTGGACTAGCTAGAGTATCATACATAGGGTGCGAGATAGGCCTTTATATGGTGTATATATGAATGCGAACTAGAAAGACCCCACACACACACACACACAGAGAGAGAGAGAGAAAAAGGGAGAGGGACCAACAAGGTTTTTCTGTCGGATGCGTGCGACAGAATTGAAGATTGTCGGCGAGAGAGTGAGAGAGAGAGAGAGAGAGAGAGAGAGAGAGAACAGGAGACCGGGAGAGCGGGAGGTCGCGTTTTATGCATCGAAGACTGATATAAACCATGTTTCGATATAAACTTGCATTCAAATATTTAAATTGGAGTATATGTTGTCTGCAATCCACACATGAATGGATATATGCTTATATCAAACAAGTTCATTAATTTGACTTTCAACATGTTCATGGAGTACTATAATACTGTACAACATGCTACTCGGTTGAGGTGTTCAATTTTGGATTTAGTTCACTATTTTGACCTACTGAACGAGCTAGTTCATTGAATCGAGATATTTCATTTTGGGTTTGATTCGCGTTTTTGAGTGGGTCAACTATTTTTCATATAGTAAATCGCTAGCAACGAGCATGTAAAAACACATTACTCCCGAGCATCATCTCTCCATATAAAAAAGAAGTGGCAAGCTAATATTTCAAAATTTGATTCGAATCGACTTGGTAAGGTAGACGTGGATGCTCGTTCTCCAAAAATTTGAATGAACCGTTAAACATCCTCTCTGCTCGGTGGAATTCGCCCGAGCAAATAAATGGGAGATGCGAAATTACCGTCCTATGTGGGACACGCATCAATTGGCCCGTTGTACATCGAGGGTAGGTTCGTAACTTCATCCAAGCGCGCCTTCTCCTCAGCCGAAATGACATGTGCCGAATGATTCATAAACCATGGTCGGCAAAACACGCTCTCCTCGCCCGAAATAGCTCGCGCCCACTATTTCAAAACATGCTCTCCTCGCCCGAATTCTCGCGCCCACTATAGTTCAAAACACGCCCTCCTCGCCCGAAATCGCTCCCGCCTACTATTTGGGGAGAAGAAAAGTTACTCTACTATCCCCGACCCTCAGTACACAGACCCAAGCCGAGAATCCTATAGGCAAGGGTAGAACTGTAACTCCCCCTCACATTTCAGACAAATGCGTCCGTAAGACATTGTTCCACTCCCCTCCCAATCCCCCCCCCCCCCGCCCGCCCCCATTCATACCTCGTGGGCGGCAAATCACCTTCTCCCCGGGAAGCTCCCTTCTCCGGAGCCGCGAAACCTCAGCCCCACCTCCATGGAGCCCCCCACCGCACCAATTTCACAGCCGCCCTCCTCCCTAATGCCGGAGACGCTGTCCAATTGCCGTCGTGCATTGGGCCATGTGCCTCTTACTCCGTGGTGCTGGTGCTTCCTCGACGACGGCCGCGTGAACCGTACCGGAGCCGATTCACCCCTGCCATTGTTCACGGCGCCGGAGCGGCTCCAACTTCGGATCCGTCCAGAGTCCTGGCGCTGCTTCCGCGTAGCCGTCGACCGTGGTGACATCGCTCTTTCCCTGCCGCCGGTCGCCACCGCAACCGCGCCGGCCTCACCGACTCGGCAGCTGGACCTTCCTACTTCACCATGCTGCCAGATAGGTTGCACCCTCAGCTTAAAACACTTTATTTAGGCGTCAGTTGTCTGAATTTTTATTCTGGGCCAATCGATTCCCAATGGGAAGCAGCACCCCTCGAGGCGGCGGAGCTCCTAGGCTGCCGGTTGGCTGGTGTCTAACGTAAGGGTGCGGGGCCGCAAGTTCGCCATGGAAGCAGCGCTTAGATGGCTATCTTTTAGAGTTGCACAGGTTGAAGGTCTTTGCCGCCGGATCTGGATGACGGGGAGTCTTTGTGGATTGGCCCAGGGGCAGCGCAACCACGGCAGTGCGGTGGGGCGGGGAGCGGGGTTTTGGCCGGGGCCACGGACGGCGGAGGCAGGCTGCTCTGTCGTTGGTCGCTGGCTCTTCGGGGAAGATTCCGAACAGTGTTAGCCGGGAGGCACAAGACGGCCATCCAGCCATCCAGCGTAGATCGGACAGTACCAAAATAAAATAAAATTGTGTGACCCCAACTTAGTCTTCAGTCAACAGACGTGTGACCACTCTCGTACCTTGTTGTTGACCTCTTAGTGTATTTCTTCGGATCAAAGAGATATGTCGTTCTTAACATTATGCGTTATCTGCATCTTGGACACACCGTCTTCCGACTCACCGCAGCTGCTCCAACAAGGGAAGCATACACGGAAGGGAGCTACGGTCCCCACTCAATAGTTCCTGCATCGAATGCGTGCCCAACATGGACAGCCACAACAAGCTGCAGGGCCATCGACAAGTCGGCACATGATGCTCACTCCTATGGATGGCAGCAGGATAGGTTGTACCCTCATCTTACTTGTGTGCAACATTTATGGCTTTGTTATTCATCTAAGCACGGAAAATAGATCATCACATTTCTTGTATATTCATGCTGATCTCTTACGGGTCTTGTTCAGGAGTTCACGTTGTTCCATAGTTCAGCTAAGATACTTGTTCTTTAGGTAACGCTGTTCCATAGTTATCATCCATCAGCCAATGCTATCCCACAGGCTGGTGATTTAGTATTATACCACTTCTAGTATTACCTATGTTGTTCTTTAATACTTTTATGTGCCATCTAGTTAATCTCGAGTACAAACGATACATATTCTGTAGCTTCCATCTGTGTTCTCCCTTTAGTTTATGAGACATGTTGCTACTAGTTAATCCCAGTCCTACTATTTATGTCGTCTCCTACAGGCACTCATTTACATAAATCTAACTACTAGTTGTCTTCCATGCATGTCAGATATAATTGCCCACACTGATATATCCACAAGAACCTCATGGAGCAATGTAAAGGCCAATAAACTTGATTTCAATGATACCCAATATGATGGAACATGTAAAGGCAGTTCTTCAGAAGACTTGCAGAAAGATGATGAATCCTCTTCACCCCACAAGGTCCTTGCTCTAACTTGGCCTGTGATATGGGTACAACATGCATATAATGTCCTGGAGTGTATCTACTCTGTTGCAATGCCATGTGCTTAGCATGCTGATCATGCATGTAAATATGTCATAACTTCCTATTTTTCAGTAACTATTCCATTCATGATAACATGTTTTAAAATTCAAGTACTGTCGTTCTACTCTATCGCAATGCCATCTGCTTAATTTGGAAATCATGCTTCTGAATATCTTATGCATTGTTATTCATCGGTATGTACTTCATCTGTCTGCCATACCATGTTTTTTTACATTGAAGTGCTGTTCTAGTGCTCTGTTGCAATGCCATCTTATTTTCCCAATCATACACGTGTATGTTGCCTTAGTTATTTCTGTATGAATTCCGCTAGCATATATTTTTACATTCAACTAGTTTTTTTTGCTGTGTTGTCCTGTTGTATCCCTAGCTCTTACACCATACTCCCTCCGTCCGGATTACATGTTGCCAAAATGGATAAAAAAGGATGAATCTAGAACTGAAATACGTCTAGACCCATCCATTTTTTCTGGATGGAGGGAATACATGTCAATATGTCATGCCTTTCTATTCTTGATGCCTATTCCATCTCTCACCGTCGCATGTTTTATAATTAAAGCACCATTCTTCTATACAAGGCATGCAAGGGAAGAAGACTATGTTAGAATCGAAGGGTTACAAACAAGGCCTTTGCAAAAGATCCAAACGCCAAGAGATAATAAACCAACTCCAGTTTTTATAGATACGGCTCCAAAGACAGAGAAACCCAAATCCTACCGATAATAAGCGATTCCCGGTGGCCAAAGAACTAGTCCGCTCCAGTCCAGCAAAAATATGTCAACTGAATTCTAAGAAGCGTGTGCGTATCCTTGCATCATGAAATTTTATAGCATTCTGATCATATTTTCAACATGTTTCTTACCCATCTCTTTTTTATAAAATAAGCTTAACAGATAGAAGAAATTCTGCAATGGTATCGTTTATGAGGAAAGATTCTTGCAGGAATTCTCTGTGCTCCAATGTAGATGTAAGTACCTGTTGTATATCACTATATTTTTACATCAGCATGTATTTTGTTAATCGGCGTGAATCCAACCTTTATCTCGATCTAAATTTAGTTGTAGCAAAATGTATGATTAAAGGCCACAATGTTGATTTTTGTAAGGAAAACTGCACAGTAGTTTTGCATCGTGAGCTGCATGAGTATACTATATCATATCGGTGGGTTTGAATAATTTGGTTCTGCAGTGGTTTTTCGGTGTTTTTTCTTGTGTTGTCCTGTCGTATCCCTAGGTCTTACATCATACTCCCTCCGTCCGGATTAAATGTCGCAGAAATGCATAAAACTGGATGTATCTAGACCTGAAATACGCCTAGACCCGTCCATTTATTTCCAGATGGAAGGAATACATGTCAATATGTCATGCCTTTCTATTCTTCAGTACCTATACCATCTCTGATGTAGTATGTTTTATAATTGAATCACCATTCTTCTATATAAGGCATGCAAGGTGAAGATGGCTCTGTTAGAATATGAAGGTTACAAACCAGGTCTTTGCCAAAGATCCAAATGCCAGGAGATAATAAACCAACTCCATTTTTCATAGATACTGCTCTAGCACAGAGAAACCCAACTCCCACTGATAATAAGCAGATTCTAGTGGCCAAAGAACTAGTTCGCTCCAGTCCAGCAAAAGAATGTCAACTCCATTCTAAGAAGCGTGTGCGTATCCTCGCATCATGAAATTTTATAGCATTCTGATCATATTTTCTACATGTTTCCTACCCATCTCTCTTTTAGAAAATAAGGTTAAACGATAGAAGACTTCCTCCGTTGGGATCGTATTCGAGGAAAATATCTTCTGGGAATTGCATGTGCTCCAATGCTGATGTAAGTACCTGTTGTATATCACTATATTTTTACATCAACATGTATTTTGTTAATCTGCGTGAATCTAACCTTTATCTGATCTAGAATTAGTTGTAGCAAAATGTTAAAGGCGCCAATGTTGATTTTTGTAAGGAAAACTGCTTGGTAGTTTTGCATCTTGAAATGCATGAATGTACTATCTCATATCACGCACATTCTTGAATTGTAGTGCTTCTCTGGTTGCCCATTCATTCATTGTGTCAATGTTGCTTTCGTACTACCTTACGGCTGATGATAGCTGTGCCATATTGTGTTAATTTGGTGTAGGCTACTTGCCCAAACGTTCGTTGTGTCAATGTTGCTTTCCTATTATCCGACTTGGCCAATGATAGCAATGCTAGTGTGTTAATTTTGTGCGAGGCTCTTTGAAGATAAGAAGACAAACTACGAAAACAGCAAGGCAACCCCATTGTTTCTTTCCGTAAATCTAGGCCAGGTAATATGGCAATAGCGATGATTAATCTGTTTGGTTCCCGTCCTAATTTATGTTATGATGCGATGGTCGAGACACTCTCCACTATCAATAATACAAGCTCGCCAAAATCGCCATCTGAATACATTCGGTATCCTCCATCTCGAATGCAACGGAATAAATGTATGTTTTGAACCAATTAATGGACGAAGCAATGATGGAAATGGTGGATGAATCAGAGGTGCAGAGTCGTGCGACACAACAACTGATCAATGTTTTTAGAGATAGTTTAGCAAAGCAGAAAGAACTTGTCCACATGCTTATGGGCGTCATCTGTGCTGAGGTTGCAGATTGTGATGTTGTAGATGGTTAGGTTCTGCTCATTTATTTGCACTGGCATCAATCTTTGATTGCCAGTGGATGTAATTTCTGTAATATATCTTTGGATGTGCAACGTTATTCCCGGTATGCCGTACCTTTGCGTGATCGGTTTTGGTCCTGTGCATAATTGCTGCGTCGTAATGGGCTCAAATTATCTAATTTGGCCTAAAGACATGTATCTGAACTTTAGTGGGCCCATTAAGTTAATGGGCCGTTACTATGCCGAAAGTTAATGGTCGGCCCTCTTACCTCCCGGGTCGTTAACAGGCCGACATCGAAGTGGGCAACAGGTGGCCCCAGCTTATTTCACGGGCCGTTAACAGGTCGTTACTAAGTTTGGGCTACATATGGCCCAACTATATTGTAGGCCTTTAGCAGGCCGAAAGAGACAGCGGGCTTGTACTGGACCATGAAGACCATGGGCCGCAAAGAGGCCAAAAGTCAGGTCATATTGTAAATGGCCCAAGCGTGTTGTGGGCCTTTAGCGAGCCGAAGAGAAACCGGGCTAGTATTGGACCATGAAGGGCATGGGCCGTTAAAAGGCCAAAACTAAGGTCCGACTACAAATGGCCCAACTTCGTTTATGGTCCATTAACAGGCGAAAGGCACACGATGTCGGAATTGGCCCAACACTTAAATGGGTCGCTAAAAGGCCAAAACTTCGGTCCGACTACAGATGGTCCAACTGATTTATGGGCCGTCAACAATTTGAAAGTGACACCGGGCGTAAAATTGGCCCAACACTTAAATGGGCCGCTAAAAGGTCGAAACTCAGGTCGGACAACAAATGGCCCATCAGATTTATGGGCCGTCAACAGGATAAAAGACACACCGGGCCGGAAACTAGCCCAACATTTAAATGGGTCGCTAAAAGGCCGAAAGATGTACATCCTGAAAATTGGCCCATCCATTAAATGGGTCGTTAACAGGCCGAAATCTCATCGGGCCGATATTGAGCCCAGATATATAGCGGGCTATTAACGGGCTCGAACTGACGATGGGCTGCAATGGTGTCAAATCTTTAACGGGCCGTTGACGGGCCGAATTGGCACATCTCGTATGGACCGTGGGCTTAAATGGACCAGACACAAGTAGGCCTTATATGGACTGGCCTGCTAATTTTTACTCAGCCGGCCTTTTCACAGGAATGGGCCTCATTGGGCCGTGCCACGTGTCGACGTATCATAGGCGCCTTCCGTCCAATGAGTGGATGACATCTGTCCCAACGATGAGCCGACACGTGTTTCCTCCAGCCAATGATGATTTTACACGTGGAAAATCCCCATTGGTCGGGGCTATTAACGGGTTATCGGATCCAAACCCGACCCGATAGCTTAACGGCGTTCCGTTACGGTGGATGCCACGTGTCGGTCACCCTTGACGAAAGCATGTGACGCGCGATTTATCATCATGGAAGTGGACACTTCCATGATGATAGTTTTGGTAATGTCATGGAACACTTCTACGACAGCACAGGTATGACTATCTTGATTCTGTCATAAATTTGTCATGGATGTACATGCATGACAAAAAACGCGACCTACTGTGACAAACACGTATCATCATGGAAGTGTATTTTTTTTGTAGTGCTGCACGGATCACATCATCAACACCGTCACCACGCCGTCGTGCTGACGGAACTCTCCCTCGACCCTCTACTAGATCAAGAGTTCGAGGGACATCATCGAGCTAAACGTGTGCTGAACACAGAGGTGCCGTACGTTCGGTACTTGGATCAGTTGGACCGTGAAGACGTTCGATTACATCAACCGTGTTAACTAACGCTTCCGCTTTCGGTCTATGAGGGTACGTGGACACACCCTCCTCTCTCGTTGCTATGCATCTCCTAGATAGATATTGCGTGATCGTAGGAAAACTGTTGAAATTGCATGTTACGTTCCACAACATTTGGGCGGTAGGAAACCCATGCGAAGCCGCATTGTATCCTCCGAGCGAGTGAAAGCCCACATCGGGCGGGAGTGGCGCTGAAGGGGGGGCAATTCGCTGATGGAGGAACTCCCTCACGACCATGGCCACTATCGGTGTCAAAACCGGCGGTTCTCGGGTAGGGGGTCCCGAACTGTGCGTCTAGGCGGATGGTAACATGTGGCAAGGGACACGATGTTTTTACCCAGGTTCGGGCCCTCTCGATGGAGGTAAAACCCTACTCCTGCTTGATTAATATTGATGATATGGGTAGTACAAGAGTAGATCTAGCACGAGATCAGAGAGGCTAAACCCTAAAAGCTAGCCTATGGTATGATTGTTGTTCGTCCTACGGACTAAAACCATCCGGTTTATATAGACACCAGATAGGGTTAGGGTTACACAGAGTCGGTTACAATGGTAGGAGATCTACATATCCGTATCGCCAAGCTTGCCTTCCACGCCAAGGAAAGTCCCATCCGGACACGGGACGAAGTCTTCAATCTTGTATCTTCATAGTCCAGGAGTCCGGACAAAGGTGATAGTTCGGCTATCCGGACACCCCCTAATCCGGGACTCCCTCAGTAGCCCCCGAACCAGGCTTCAATGATGACAAGTCCGGCGCGTTGATTGTCTTCGGCATTGCAAGGCGGGTTCTTCTCCAAATCCTATGTTGAATAGTGTCCGGCTTCTCGTAAATATCGCGCTCCTCGGCCTCCACGCCCAATAATGGCCATATTCCACATGTTGAATGAATGTGAAAAGCCAGGGTATTTTTTCATTTACCCCCCTAGCTTCACAAATGAGCCGCCTATAAAAGAGACGGGGATCTAGATCCGAATCACACCATCCTCCCTCCGCGAGCATTCTTCGGAGCGCCTCTGACAAAAATCCATTCCACCATGGACAGTCGCCGCGGCTCCTCCTCTCGCGCTCCCGGCCCTCAGCCTGGAGATTGGGAGAGATGCTCAGTCCCGCATAACGAGCTGGTGGCGCTCCAAACCAAGGGATTCCTTCCCCCAGCCTTCATGGTTCCGGTTCGAGCCGGACTCGCCACATATACGGGCGGAAAGCAAGCGGAGAGCGCCCCCGTGTGACACCCCAAAAAATTTAGCCTTGTTTTGTTAATTAAAATTTTGCCAAGAAATAAATTTTATTTTCTGGGCTCCCTTTTGATTTTTGGACCTTTTTCTCTCTTGTTATTATGGAGTTTTCCCCAAAAAGAAAACTTTTCAAAATATGTTATTGGACTTGTTTAACCTCTCAAGGAAAACTTTTCCTTTATTAGTAGAACTAATTACTTAATTAATTTGCTTGATCTTTATTTTCTTGAAAAATGGTTTTCCAAGATTATATGGCCATATCTGAACTACAACCATTTGATATATTTAGCTAAAAAATCCAACCAAAATTTGGAGATGTCAGGTGATGTTTTAAAATCACTTTTGTGCAAAAATATCTTTTATTCATGAAATATTTTGAGCTCTACACCCAATTTTCTTCTCTGGTCCAGTGGGCAATTTTGCACTGCAACTCATTTAAATATTTCTTTCTAGCTTCCACCAAAATTATGGCGTGTTGGTAGTAGCATATGATACAACTTTATGCAAAATCCCAGTGTTGTTCTTTGAAAATTCTGAGTGAATCAACCTCATCTTCATTCTGGTCCAACATGATGGTTTGTACAGCATCCATATTCTTGCTTGCTCTTTGGCCCTTGATTCTTTCCCCGGCCTGTAGACCACCCTACAAAACCCCTAAGTCCAGGAGCCTGCAACCATTGGAATACTTTTGGTCCATGTAATGATGCCATTTACTCCCTGTCCAGAAGTGTAGTTTTGCAAAACTTGCACTAGCAAGTTTCCCCTTTTTGCAAACTAACTTCACCACCCTCTCATACACCCACAGTGACACTGATCTGGAGAATTTGGCCACCCCAAGTACTGCCTAGGTGCCTTTGGCATTTTGCCAAACACCCTGAGTGCATGGCCAGATTTGGCATGATTTCAAGTTTACATTGTGAACTTGAGCCCCTGACCTATCCACCATGTCCCTTGATCCCTTGCTAACCCTAAACTAGCCTCACATTTGCCAGCCCCGCTCAAGCACGCTAGGCTACCCTGGCTTTTCATCGAACACGTCCCGGGCGTGCTCTGGGCGCACCCAGAGCGTGCGTTTGCCCCGCACGTGCGCCCGAGCCGACGTGTCGCCCTCTGGTTTGCCACCGCTCTGCAGAGCCGCACCACTCACTTAGCCTCTCGCTGCGTCGCGCCAAGAGCCCCGACCGCCTCTAAGCGTTGACCAAGCCGCTTACGGCACGCCTGCAGCCGCAACCGCCACCGCCATGAGCGGCACCGCCCAAGCCTCCGGCGCTCCTGCCCCGAGCAGCGAGCTCATCCGCATGACCATGTCCACTAGCGCTCGTCGCCGCCACGATGCCCTCGACCTATAGAATGGCGGTCACCGCGACCTTATCTCGCCGCCGCGGAACCGACCCCGAGCGCCTATTTAAGGAGCCCCCAAGCTCGTCTCCGCACGCAGGGCAGTCTCAAACCCCCTCCCTAGGATCCCATTGGCAGCCAATCAACCCGGGGAGATCTCCTTCCCCATCTCCGGCAACCGCAGCCGCCGCCACTGCCCCGGCCATTCCGGCGTCATCAGAGCCTCCCCCTCTCCGTTCTCTACACCGGGAGCTCTCTCTTCCTCCCGTGAACTCTCCCCCCTGCTCAATTTTAATCGTGAACCACCGCCGCCCCAAAACCACTACGCCACCGAAACCTTCCTCCGCCGCAGAGCTCGCTGCCGGTGACTCACTCCGTCCCCGTCACTCCCTCGACCACCGGGAGAACCGCCCCAATCATGCGGATCCATCCCCACCCTCGGATGCCTGCGAAGAGCCACCGTTCACGGCGACGATCGCCGAGCCCGCCCGCTCAGACGGACAGAGGAGGAGAAAACGCAGGCGACTGGTCAACTTGACCCGATGGGCCAAGCGGGCCTTGTCGATGACCCGCCCAGTCCACGTGGGTTAAGTGGAAGCGCATTTCCAGATTACGCCTTCGACGGTATGCGTATATATTCAAGCGTTTTCTTTTCTGTTTTATTTTTAATAGATTTTGACCAAACTTTGACCGGGTTGTATCTTATTAAATACAACTCCAAATAAATTAATTCTTTTTCCTACCTCTCTCAAATATTGTCTAGTTTATTTTAAGATTTATTTGAAAAAAATTCAAAACAACTTTTTGTGCTGCTTTGATTTTGTGTGTTAATTCATATATATTCTTTTAAATAGGATTTTTGAAGATTTCAAGATGTTTTGGGAATGCAACCTGCTTTCTCATGACCTGAAGGCAAGCATTCTGAACCCTGGTGAAATTTTTGTGTGTGTTGCATAGCACGGTGACAACACCACCCCGACACGAGCATACGTCATTTTATGTGAGGATGTGTTCCTACTCATGAGTGCATGTTAATGAATTTCATGCAAATGGAGTTGATATGATTGTGATAGAAATCACCGTCATGTGCCTTTCATGCATACCGGGAAGAAAGCCGGGAAGGACTCTGTCTTGGGTAGACACGGTCTTGTCCCTAGTCCTCCATCGAGACGGTCGTGTCCGGTATGGCATGAGGGGGTATGTCGCGTGGTGTTTCTATCTGTTGTTTGAAGTATATGCATTGTTATACTAATCTTGTAGGGAATATTACAACCTCCTGAGTCGACCATAGATCGAGTCTTGTGCCAGTAACCCCCCATACTTGCTTCGTACTACCACTTGTCTCTACAACAAGTAGGGTACGGTTCAGTAAGTTGTCAACCCCTTTCCTAGCACACACCGTAAAGAGAGGCCATGGTGGAAGATACTGGAGGCATCCGGTAGTCATGCCACCGGGTCTGGGAGCATGGGTGTTTTGGTTGTAGCCGAAGGGTAGCTCCCAGTTCTTGTGCAGTATAAATTTTGTGATCCCATGTTACGTCGAGGTTGTGGCCTCCCCACTTAGAGTTTTGCTTAACAGGTGTCGTGGGTGATTCCAGACACATGTGAGTTAAGCTGGTGTGTGCAAGTTAGGTGTGTTCTCAATAAAAAGACCGTAGGCGGAATTAGTCCCGATGGACTAAAGGAATCCATTACTCGTGGGTAAAGAGTACACCCTCTGCAGAGATTAAACCTATTCGAATAGCCGTGTCCATGGTTAAGGATTATAGTCTGGGATGGGTCAAGTGTCGGTCTTCAGAGGTGAAATTATTAAACCTGGAATCACGATTGTGACTTGTGATAATTATGATTATTATTTTTGATGTGGACTAACCCGTGATATTTTTGGTATTATCGAATATCCCTGGGATGGTTCTACCTCCTGGATATTCACTGTATTCATTTTATAAGCCCTTTATGTGGTGTCGCTTAGACGCCCGACTGTGGCATTTCTTTTAAAGCCCTTTATGTGGTGTCGCTTAGACGCCCGACTGTGGCATTTCTATTAAAGCCCTTTATGTGGTGTCGCTTAGACGCCCGACTGTGGCATTTCTTTTAAAGCCCTTTATGTGGTGTCGCTTAGATGCCCGACTGTGGCATTTCTTTTAAAGCCCTTTATGTGGTGTCGCTTAGACGCCCGACTATGGCAATTCTTTTAAAGCCCTTTTTGTGGTGTCGCTAAGACGCCCGACTGTGGCATTTCTTTTAAAGCCCTTTATGTGGTGTCGCTTAGACGCCCGACTGTGGCATTTCTTTTAAAGCCCTTTATGTGATGTCGCTAAGACGCCCGACTGTGGCATTTCTTTTAAAGCCCTTTTATGTGGTGTCGCGACGACGCCCGACTGTGGCATTTCTTTTAAAGTCCTTTATGTTATTTATTTCAAATTTTTAATATTATCATGTTATTGCTTATTCACAATTAACATGCTTGCACGCATCAGAGTTTTATTTGTCTTTTGTGACTGACGTCATGAGCATAAGATATTTTCAGCACATGATTGTTATATTATGTCTGTGTTCATAATGTTTGCGAGTACATTCAAAGTACTCACTGGCTTGTCCCTCGCTATTGTCTTGGCCAGATTTCCCTGCACGGAGAGGAGCGACCGTGCCGACAGTCCCGGAACCTAAGCAACGGTGATAGCAGCCCCGCGAAGATAGGAGTTAGCCTGGTCAGCTGTTCCTGTGGGAATTGGAGTCCTATAGACACTGATGATCCACAAACCGCTTCCGCCATCAACCACTAGAAACCATATTGTTGTACACATAGGCCAGAATGGTCTTGTACTACGTATTTTTGTATTTTGCTTGGAATTTCTGTATCAAGTTGGTGCCTCGTCAGCTAACAGTTATCCTGGGGCTGGTGAGCACAAGGGCCATTTTCTGGGAATTATTACCCGGAAAACCGGTCGCGACAGACTTGGTATATCAGAGCTAGGCTGACCATTGGCTAATCCTATCTTAGCCAGGTAAATAAACTTAGGCAAACCAACCCACCAAGCCATAAGTAAACCCCAGCCAAGCTTCCCATGCAAGATTGCCACACAGTGACCCGACGCTTTTGGCAGTCGGTGCCCAACCTATCAACCTAGCCCGTCTATCACGCAGCAGTGACGAGCACCCAAGGTGTCCCATTCGCAAGCGTGCGAAGGAAGACTCCGTCCCTTTTTTCTATAAAAAGGGCACGCTAGCCCCAACCCAGCACAGCACAGCATTTTTCCCAAACAAGCCACAATGCCCGGACCCGTCGTGCACAGTGAGACCACAGCAACCAACCTTGGAGGCTTTGTGACCATAGTCGCAAACCTCACCTGCCGTGCCTATGCGTTAGAAGAGCCACCCGAGTATGTTGTGTACCAAGGACCCCTGAGCGGTGAGAGCCGTCAATTCTGGGCCACGGTACACATCTACGGCAGGGGTTTAGCGCCCGAGCGCCCCTACAGGTTCACCGGAAGAACAACTTCCTTTGAGCCATGAGCCATCCAACTAGCTGCTCGACAGGCTATAGTTCACCTCAGGCATTTGTCGCCCAGAGTTAACTGTCGCTCGTTCCACTACTACCCCAGGCGTGAAGGGTATGTTAGACCACCCCAAGTTGCCAACGGAGATCACGAGACGGATCCTGCATTGTTGCACCTAGTGCTCTATGTAGGTGCACTGGAAGGACTATTCGATCAAATCACCATTGATCTGATCGCAGCTCGTGGAGAGCTGGTTCGTCGAGCCCTGGCAAGAGAAGAGAACGAGCCCAACGCCGACAACTCAGTCGTGCTGTTCGGACACCCGATCGAGACCTTGAGGTCAGCCCCAGCCGTCAGCCAAGGTGCTTTGATGACCCCAGAGGTGCTTCGTCACCTTTTGGGAGCACACTCCAACGGGGCTGTGATCAACAATCCCCGCGTTGGTCATCATCACTACCCCGAGCTTGCAGCCCCTCAACCCTCCCCAGCTAATTCCGACGGTGAGAACCGTGGAGAAGCCTCGACATCCACAAGGAACGCCCGCTTGGATGTAAACGAGGTAGACTAAGTTACCCAAGTGGTGTCGAGCCCCAGTGTATCCTCGCCTTGTGATCGTGTAACCTTGTAAATTAACGCAGCCTGTCATCGTGCCTCTGTTTTATATATTAGTCTTGCATGGATATATTAGCATGCAGTGTGACTTCTCTATCCTTGGCGCAGCTACCAAAAACCGCTCCGACAACCCCCACAGTGATATGTCTCTTTAGTGAGATGTGTGTATCTGTGGCTTGATCCCAAGCTGAGCCGGCAAATTCTTTACCTTTCACCACGGTAGAATGATCCATCTCCGGTACTATAAAAAGGCCACCGCGTGACCTTGCCAAGCACCCCTCACCTTGTGCACCATCCTCACAACCATTTCTTGCCATGCCGAGCCCTAGTATTTATCTAAGGACTCCAGATGCAACCCCGGGTAGTTTTGTCAAGATATTGTGGGATTTTACCTGCAGTACCATGGGCGCTACCCAGCCACCCCAGTACGAGCTGTTCAAATCGAGAATTACCTCTTCCACCTCGAGATATTGGGCAGCCGTGCAAATCCCGCCCGTAAACCCAAACCAAGATCCAATGGAGGTCTCCTTCGTGGGGAAATCTATGCCAACCCCGCATATGGCCGTAGAAGCTGCGGCGTACGAAGCGCTCGCTCGCCTTCCATTCACGGTACCCTATGCCAGCGAACGAGGGTATTATTATTTTTTGAGCCGTGCAGCACCCGGAGGAGCAACATCTTTTCCAGGTGGACGTATTGAGAGAGACCCCGTCTTGGCCAACCTCGTCCAATACGTCATCGCTCAAGAGCGTTTAACCCAATGCGTGATGGGTTATCTACAGAGCCTCGCGGATTTAAATCCTCAGATAGCCATCGGCAGACCGCTGAGGCCAGACCAAGAGAGACACATACATCGATTGGTCAATCCACTTCCTCCGATAGAAGAGGAGTGTATTCCATTGCCAGAGACATTTTCTCGAGACCCCGTCCAGTTACCATTCTCATTTTAGACGTCACTGCTGTGTTTGTTAGTTTCAGCATTTATTATTACGTTGTAACTTGTGCATGGTACCTCAAATTTGTGCGACGAGTCAAGTATTTAGTTCCTGCTTATACGAGTGGTTTTCCCTGTGATTAACATGTGTAACCACGAAAAGAATCCTGGAGCGAGATTTCTTTTCCCTGAGTTGCTGCATCGTATATCTCCTCACGCCGTGGATTTTTTTTTCCACACAGCACCACGGCAGCAGACTCACCTCCGCTCGAACGCATACCATGCTTGCAAAGACACGTAACCGTGGGGTATTTGTTTTTCAAAACCGCTCCTAGCAAATCTCGAGGATGAGATTTTTTCTTAAGGGGGGTAGACTTGTGACACCCCAAAAATTTTAGCCTTGTTTTGTTAATTAAAATTTTGCCAGGAAATAAATTTTATTTTCTGGGCTCCCTTTTGATTTTTGGACCTTTTTCTCTCTTGTTATTATGGAGTTTTCCCCAAAAAGAAAACTTTTCAAAATATGTTATTGGACTTGTTTAACCTCTCAAGGAAAAAATTTCCTTTATTAGTAGAACTAATTACTTAATTAGTTTGCTTGATCTTTATTTTCTTGAAAAATGGTTTTCCAAGATTATATGGCCATATCTGAACTACAACCATTTTATATATTTAGCGAAAAAATCCAAACAAAATTTGGAGATGTCAGGTGATGTTTTAAAATCACTTTTGTGCAAAAATATCTTTTATTCATGAAATATTTTGAGCTCTACACCTAATTTTCTTCTCTGGTCCAGTGGGCAATTTTGCACTGCAACTCATTTAAATATTTCTTTCTAGCTTCCACCAAAATTATGGGGTGTTGGTAGTAGCATATGATACAGCTTTATGCAAAAACCAAGTGTTGTTCTTTGAAAATTCTGAGTGAATCAACCTCATCTTCATTCTGGTCCAACATGATGGTTTGTACAGCATCCATATTCTTGCTTGCTCTTTGGCCTTTGATTCTTTCCCCAGCTGGTAGACCACCCTACAAAACCCCTAAGTCCAGGAGCCTGCAACCGTTGGAATACTTTTGGTCCATGTAATGATGCCATTTACTCCCTGTCCAGAAGTGTAGTTCTGCAAAACTTGCACTAGCAAGTTTCCCCTTTTTGCAAACTAACTTCACCACCCTCTCATACACCCACAGAGACACTGCTCTGGAGAATTTGGCCACCCCAAGTACTACCTAGGTGCCTTTGGCATTTTGTCAAACACCCTGAGTGCATGGCCAGATTTGGCATGATTTCAAGTTTACATTGTGAACATGAGCCCCTGACCTATCCACCATGTCCCTTGATCCCCTTGCAAACCCTATACTAGCCACATTGCTTGCCGGCCCGCTCAAGCACGCTAGGCTACCACGGCTTTTCATCGAACACGTCCGGGCGTGCTGCAGGCGCGCCAGGCGTCGCGTTTGGCCGCATGTGCGCGAAACCCGGCAGCGTCCCCTGGTTTGCCACCGCTCTGTGAGCAGCGCCACTCACTTGGCCTCTCGCTGCGTCGCGCCAAGAGCCCGACCGCCTCTGCAGCGTTGCCCGACAAGCCGCTTGGCGGCACGCCTTGACGCATAACGCCACCGCCATGAGCAGCACCGCCCAAGCCTCGGCGCTCGCCACACCCCTCGAGCAGCGAGCTCATCCGCAGCCATGTCCACTAGCGCTCGTCGCCGCCACGATGCCCTAAGCTACAGAATGGCGGTCACCGGCGACCTTATCCCCGGCCGGCGCGGAACCGACCCTGAGCTCCTATTTAAGGAGCCCTCGAGCTCGTCTCACTTACGCAGGCGATCTCAAACCCCTCCCTAGGACACCGTTGTCAGCCAATCGAGCCGGGGAGATCTCCTTCCCCATCTCCGGCAACCGCAGCCGCCGCCACTGCCCCGGCCATTCCGGCGTCATCAGAGCCTCCCCCTCTCCGTTCTCTTCACCAGGAGCTCTCTCTTCCTCCCGTGAACTCTCCCCCCTGCTCAATTTTAATGGGGAACCACCGTCGCCCCAAAACCACTACGCCACTGAAACCTTCCTCCGCCGCAGAGCTCGCCGCCGGTGACTCACTCCGTCCCTGTCACTCCCTCGACCACCGGGAGAACCGCCCCAGTCACGCAGATCCATCCCCACCCTCGGATGCCCGCGAAGAGCCACCGTTCTGACAACGATCGCCGGAGCCCGCCCTTCAGACGAGAGGAGGGAGAAAGCAGGCGACTTGTCAAACGACCCGATGGGCGGCGGGCCCTGTCGGTGACCCGCCAGATCCACGTGGGTTAAGTGGAGCGCATTTCAGATTACGCCTTCGGCGTATGCGTATATATTTGAAATGTTTTCTTTTACCATTTTATTTTTAATATGATTTTTGACCAAACTTTGACCGGCTGTATCTTTTTAAATACAGCTCCAAATAAATTAATTCTTTTTCCTACCTCTCTCAAATATTGTCTAGTTTATTTTAAGATTTATTTAAAAAAATTCAAAGCAATTTTTTGTGCTGCTTTGATTTTGTGTGTTAATTCATATATATTCTTTTAAATAGGATTTTGAAGATTTCAAGATGTTTTGGGAATGCAACCTGCTTTCTCATGACACGAAGGCAAGCATTACGAACAACTTTGGTGAAATTTTTGTGTGTGTTGCATATACGGTGACAACACCACCCCGACACGAGCATACTTCATTTTATGTGAGGATGTGTTCCTACTCATGAGTGCATGTTAATGATTTTCATGCAAATGGAGTTGATATGATTGTGATAGAAATCACCGTCATGTGCCTTTCATGCATACCGGGAAGAAAACCGGGAAGGCCTCTGTCTTGGGTAGACACGGTCTTGTCCCTAGTCCTCCGTCGAGAGGCAGTCGTGTCAGTATGGCATGAGGGGGTATGTCGCGTGGTGTTTCTATCTGTTGTTTGAAGTATATGCATTGTTATACTAATCTTGCAGGGAATATTACAACCTCCTGAGTCGACCATAGATCGAGTCTTGTGCCAGTAACCCCCCATACTTGCTTCGTACTACCACTCGTCTCTACAACATGTGTTGCACCCTGCCTTTCCACACATTGAAGGCAAGCATTCTGAACCCCGGCATGATATTTTTGGTGTGTTCGTTGACACGTTTACAACACCACCTCATTTCGGAGAACTTGTTATTTCATGTGATATGATCATATGCATGAATGCATATAGTGATTTCCATGCTGTTGGAAATGAACACACAGGTGATGATAATCATCCTCATGTGCCTTGCATGCATGCCGGAAGTGACGGTCTCCGGTCTCCGTTGGGACGGTTTTGAGTAGGCATGAGTTTGTCGCCGGTCTCCGTCGGGACGGTTTTGTCCGGTATGGCATAGTGAGGTATAGTGAGCGGTGATTATGTTGGTTGAAATATTTTTGTTATACATGTCATGCAGGGAAATTGATAAACCTCCTGAGTCGACCGTAGATCGAGTCTTGTTCCAGTAACCCCCATACTTGTTTACGTGCTACCACATCGTCTCTACAACAAGTAGAGTACGGTTCGATAATCTGTCAACCCCTTTCTAGCACACACCGCATGAGGGGCCGGGATGAGGGTACCATGGCCATGGATTAAAGCCGATCATCCGGTCAGGGGCATAGGTGTTTTAGTTGTAGCCAAGGGATAGGTTCCCCAGTTCTTGTGGTATAAATTTTGTGATCCCATGCTAATCGAGGTTGTAGCCTCCCCACTTAGAGTTTTGTACTTATCGTGGGTGATTCGGACACCGGTGAGTTAAGCTGGTGTGTGCAAGTCGGGTGTGTTTTCATTTAAAAGACCGTAGACGGAATTAGTAATGGATTCCTTTAGTCCATCGGAACTAATTCCGTCTACGGTCTTTTTGTTGAAAACACACCTAACTTGCACACACCAGCTTAACTCACATGTGTCTGGAATCACCCACGACACCTGTCAAGAAAAACTCTAAGTGGGGAGGCAACAACCTCAACGTAACATGGGATCACAAAATTTATACCGCGCACAAACTGGGGAGCTACCCCCTTCGGCTACAACCGAAACACCCATGCTCCCGACCCGGTGGCATGACTACCGGATGCCTCCAGTATCTTCCACCATGGCCTCTCTGTACGGTGTGTGCTAGGAAAGGGGTTGACAACTTACTGAACCGTACCCTACTTGTTGTAGAGACGAGTGGTAGTACGGTGTGTACGGTGTGTGCTAGGAAAGGGGTTAACAACTTACTGAACCGTACCCTACTTGTTGTAGAGACGAGTGGTAGTATGAAGCAAGTATGGGGGGTTACTGGCACAAGACTCGATCTATGGTCGACTCAGGAGGTTGTAATATTCCCTGCAAGAATAGTATAACAATGCATATACTTCAAACAACAGATAGAAACACCACGCGACATACCCCTCATGCCATACAGGACACGACCGTCTCGACGGAGGACTAGGGACAAGACCGTGTCTACCCAAGACAGAGGCCTTCCGGCTTTCTTCCGGTATGCATGAAAGGCACATGACGGTGATTTCTATCACAATCATATCAACTCCATTTGCATGAAAATCATTAACATGCACTCATGAGTAGGAACACATCCTCACATAAAATGACGTATGCTCGTGTCGGGGTGGTGTTGTCACCGTGCTATGCAACACACACAAAAATTTCACCAGGGTTCAGAATACTTGCCTTCAGATCATGAGAAAGCAGGTTGCATTCCCAAAACATCTTGAAATCTTCAAAAATCCTATTTAAAAGAATATATGTGAATTAACACACAAAATCAAAGCAGCACAAAAAGTTGTTTTGAAAAAATTTCAAATAAGTCTTAAAATAAACTAGACAATATTTGAGAGAGGTAGGAAAAAGAATTAATTTATTTGGAGCTATATTTAAAAAGATACAGCCGGTCAAAGTTTGGTCAAAAATCTGTTATTAAAATAAAGTAAAAGAAAAGCGTTTGAATATATACATTACGTCGAAGGCGTAATCTGGAAATGCGCTTCCACTTAACCCACGTGGATCGGGCGGGTCATCGACAAGGTGCGCCCATCGGGTCGTTTGACCAGTCCGTCTGCGTTTCTCCCTCCTCCGTCTGAAGGGCGGGCTCGGCGATCGCCGCTAACGGTGGCTCTTCGCGGCCATCCAAGGGTGGGGATGGATCCGCATGACTGGGGCGGTTCTTCCGTTGGTCGAGGGAGTGACGGGGACGGAGTGAGTCACCGATGGCGAGCTCTGCGGCGGAGGAAGGTTTCGGTGGCGTAGTGGTTTTGGGGCGGCGGTGGTTCCCGATTAAAATTGAGCAGGGGGGAGAGTTCACGGGAGGAAGAGAGAGCTCCTGGTGAAGAGAACGAAATGGGGGAGGCTCTGATGACGCCGGAATGGACGGGGCAGTGGCGGCGGCTGCGGTTGCCGGAGATGGGGAAGGAGATCTCCCCGGGTTGATTGGCTGCCAATGGGGTCCTAGGGAGGGGCTTTGAGACTGCCCTACGTGCGGAGACGAGCTCGGGGGCTCCTTAAATAGGCGCTCGGGGTCGGTTCCGCGGCGTCCGGGGATAAGGTCGCCGGTGACCGCCATTACAGCTCGTATGCGTGGCGGCGACAGCGCTTAGTGGACATGGCGGATGAGCTCGCGCTCCGGGCGTGTGGCGAGCGCTGGAGGCTTGGGCGGTGCTGCTCATGGCGGTGGCGGTTGCGGCGTGCCGCCAAGCGGCTTGTCAGCAACGCCGCAGAGCGTCGGGGCTCTTGGCGCGACGCAATGAGAGGCTAAGTGAGTGGTGCGGCTCAGAGCGGTGGCAAACAGAGGCGACACGTCGGGCGACGGGGCAAACGACGCTCTGGTGCGCCCGAGCACGCCGGGCGTGTTCGATGAAAAGCCAGGGTAGCCTAGCTAGCGTGCTTGAGCGGGCTGGCAAGTATGTGGCTAGTTTAGGGCTAGCAAGGGGATCAAGGGACATGGTGGATAGGTCAGGGGCTCAAGTTCACAATGTAAACTTGAAATCATGCCAAATCTGGCCATGCACTCAGGGTGTTTGACAAAATGCCAAAGGCACCTAGGCAGTACTTGGGGTGGCCAAATTCTCCAGATCAGTGTCTCTGTGGGTGTATGAGAGGGTGGTGAAGTTAGTTTGCAAAAAGGGGAAACTTGCTAGTGCAAGTTTTGCAAAACTACACTTCTGGACAAGGAGTAAATGGCGTCATTACATGGACCAAAAGTATTCCAATGGTTGCAGGCTCCTGGACTTAGGGGTTTTGTAGGGTGGTCTACAAGCTGGGGAAAGAATCAAGGGCCAAAGAGCAAGCAAGAATATGGATGCTGTACAAACCATCATGTTGGACCAGAATGAAGATGAGGTTGATTCACCAATTTTCAAAGAACAACACCGGGATTTTGCATAAAGTTGTATCATATGCTACTACCAACACGCCATAATTTTGGTGGAAGCTAGAAAGAAATATTTAAATGAGTTGCAAAGGCAAAATTGCCCACGGACGAGAGAAGAAAATTGGGTGTAGAGCTCAAAATATTTCATGAATAAAAGATATTTTTGCACAAAAGTGATTTTAAAACATCACCTGACATCTCCAAATTTTGGTTGGATTTTTTAGCTAAATATATCAAATGGTTGTAGTTCAGATATGGCCATATAATCTTGGAAAACCATTTTCAAGAAAATAAAGATCAAGCAAATTAATTAAGTAATTAGTTCTACTAATAAAGGAAAAGTTTTCCTTGAGAGGTTAAACAAGTCCAATAACATATTTTGAAAAGTTTTCTTTTTGGGGAAAACTCCATAATAACAAGAGAGAAAAAGGTCCAAAAATCAAAAGGGAGCCCAGAAAACAAAATTTATTTCCTGGCAAAATTTTAATTAACAAAACAAGGCTAAAATTTTTGGGGTGTCACACCCCGATCCCTCTAAAGGAGAGCGGGTATGCCTCGTCTCTTATCTGATAAGAGGGCTCGGATTTCCAATTCATCCGTTTCTCCGGGGCTCACGGAGTTCTCTGACCTCGGTTGCACAACCTTACGTCTGCCTCCATTCTGCATTTTTCGGGCTTCGTGGCCCTTTGCGAGCTGTTTTTGGGCATCGAGGCTCATTTCGCGTTGTGGAAGAGATTGTTCTGCCTTGTACCCCATTCTCATGAGGGGTCAATATATCAAGTGGGCGGAGCCGAACTATGGCGCATCGCCGGGACCGGATACTTATCCGGAACCCCGAAGAGGGCGTCCGAAGACTGGCCCTCGGAATGGTTTTACATGGAAGATGTCCCGCCGTCGGATCCAGTTCGGATTGGCCTCCTGGAGTTCAGTAATGCTCCTCTGAAGAAATGCCTAAGTTGGCGTCCGCGGAGCCCTCAATGGGAGAATGACGGGGACGTCCTTTACCTGATGAGCCGAATAAGATTATTGGCTCATTCCGGACTGACCATGATTGGGGTCATGGCCACATGCATTATGCGGGGGGTGCAACCGCTCCAGTATAGGGGCCACCCCATGTGGGACTTCAACGGGGAGGATGATGCCACCCGTCATGGCCGTAAGGGGCCGGGATCGGTCGCCGATCTGGTGAAGATCTTGCTCACCCTGTACAAAGGGGAAAAGGAGGATTTTCTCCATGTCAGTCCACTGAACGGATTTTCTATGAACAATCCTCGAAGCTGGGTAAGCGGACATTTCTTTTTGCCTATCCCACATTCCCATGGTTAAGTATCTCATTTTGTGGTTTCGACGCAGGAACTGCGCCGGGCCATAGAAGATATACACAGCCCGCCTCCACAACCCGAGGATCCGGAACGGTCCCTCGATCCGGCCTCCGAAGAGGATCCGGACATAAAGATGGAGCTGATTGATGGGGTGTTCCAGCAACTTAGCATCGACAATGCTTTGGTCGCCATTACGGCCGACTACCCCGGAATATTTCCAGCCTCCTGTGTAATGGACCCGAAGTCGATACCACGACCCATCCGTGCTTATTTCTGATCACCGTATACCAATGGTGTTTCGCAGGGGGTGCCTTTGAGGCGGGAAGCCGAGCCCACGACGGCTGTCCAACAAGGGCCAGCTCGGCCCAGCAGGCAGAAAAGAAGTGCGGTGTAGATCGAGACGTCGCCGCAACGGTATGGCGCGCCACCGTGTTTCAAGGAAAGATTCCTGGAAGGCATCTTGGCCTTCGTGATATTTTCGGAAAAAGAGCGCTCGCCGGACTGTGTCCGGAGAGGTTGCCAAACGAGCCTCCGCCAGCCAGGCTCCAAAGCCAGGTCCGGAGGGGGAGGCGAATAAAAGGCGCGCGTCAGATGCTCCTCCAATGGAGGATGCCGACAGATTGTCCGCCACCAAATCCGAGGTGGAGAGTGCCATAAATCATAGGCGCCGCCGGACAGTTCTTCGTGACGCATGTTTCTCCCAAGAGGCAATGAATGCCTTTAATTCGGGAGATGCGCACCTCCGTGCCGCTCAAGATGGTCTAGCCAGAGCCACAGAGCAGTATGTGAAAGACATACGGGTGAGTAATTTTGACAGTCATATATGCCAGTAGCCCCCGAGACTTAAAATAGTTAGAATAACTGATTTAAGGATCATTTGTTATGCAGGATCTTACAGAAAAGAACACCCAACTATCCCAGGAGCTTCAAGAGTGTAAGGCCCAACTTGAGGCCGCACTAGCCGCGACAGGGGAAGCCACAGAGACCCCCTCTGGTAATATGAGCTTCAAAAGAGAAGTAATTTGCTAAATGCGGCGTGTGTATAAGTCTGATAATAATATTGCAGATGGCGCCGGGGTAGATCCGGATAGGCAACAGCTCCTACGCCGGTTAAAGGCCGGCGAGAATGTGCTTACAAGGGTGCGGCAAGAGAAAAATAACCTCCAAGATGCCAACACCCAGCTGGGTGAGGAACTAAAGGATGTTCGAGCCCAGCTATCTGACTCCGTTAAGGAGAATCGGCGGCTTCGTCGCGGCATTTTCAGTAAGTGCTTGAACGAACTTTTAAAAAGAGTTCGGCGAGGAAGTCGACTAACGGGGGTATGTTTGTAGGTAAGCTCACAGGTCGTCCTGCAAAGGAAATGCCCGATTCTATGGGTGATCTTCTTCCCGAGCTGCTACAACTGCACGGACGAGTTCGGCAGGTGATGGAAGGCGTCGCCCAGGCCTTATGGCCATCTATCTCGGTGCCCGAAGGCCTTGGAGAGCTTGCAGAAAGTCTTCAAGCAGCACGGCGGCGCTTCCGACTATGGAAGATATCGGCCTGCCGTCAAGGCACCAGGGAGGCCTGGGCCATGGTGAAGACGCGGTATACGAAGGCTGACCCAAACCACATGGCCGAGGTCGGACCTGTGGGGCCCGATGGGAAGGAGATCCCTGTGAGCTTGGTGTACGACCAAGTAGAATTGGGCGCGAAGTATTCCCAGCAGGACTGTAAACTAGACAGCCTATTAGATGGTATTGAAGAGGAATACAATCAGTCAAGTTGACTATGTAATTAAGCATGACATGTAAAATGCCTTCTAGCCGGATTGTAGATCATTTGTCATAGCGGACCTTTTCGCTTCGACCTCGGGACCCAATAGTCCGGAGTGTGTCCGAATACCCTCGCGGTTATATAAGAACCGGGGTATGCATGGATACTAGGCGTAGGGGTCATTAGTGATATATCAGACAAGTGCCCAACTAGTTATGTTATATTACATTGTTAGTAAGAAACATCTTCCAGGGAGAATAGTTCCGTTAGGGGTTCCTTTCCCTGGGAGGCATGCCTTAAAGTGCATGTCCGGACTGCGAAAAAAAAGCAGAAAAGCATCTGGGGGGGCAGATAAATAAATAAGTAAGAAATCGTCTTTTAGTTCACCGACCGAATATTCCCTTAAGAACACTAGCTTTTGGCTTCACCCAGTCTGAGGTACACATCCGGCTGACCCGGCAGTAACAATCGCAGAGGTGCTCCCTTTACCACCTAGCCGAACAATCGGGAAGGTAGGGGTAAGCACAGGAGCCAGGCAACCCAGCTTGGCCAAAACTTAAGTCATATCGATGCATATAATGGTGAATAAAAGGTACATGCGGAAGTGTGACACATGTGTTGGGCATAAAGCCCGTATAAATAAGCTTCTCTAAGAGAAACCCCAAGGTATAATGAGCGCGGGTAGCGCGTCAAGTGTGTGCGAACAATGCGCAAACGAGCCTACAAAGGCTTCAAGAAAAAGGAGGGAGAAGGAGAGAAATAAAAGACAGCTAAAGTATAAAATGTGGACGGAGGAAGGAGACGAACTCGGAATCCGGCGCTAGGCGTAGAATCTTCGGAGACGGGCTGCGTTATGGGTTCGGCTCGAGTCGGTTATCCGATGCGTTGCGTAGACGGTATGCACCGCCGGTAAGGACTTGGTCGATGATGAAGGGACCTTCCCATTTGGGCTTGAGTTTGTCCTTTTTCTTGTCCGGCAGGCGTAGAACTAGTTCGCCAACATTGTAAGCTTTGGCCCGTACTTCTATGCTTTGATATCTTCGAGCCTGCTGTTGATAGAATGCAGAACGAGCCTTTGCCACGTCGCGCTCCTCCTCCAAGGCGTCCAAACTGTCCTGACGATCCAACTCGGCTTCTCTTTCTTCGTACATGAGCACGCGAGGTGAGTCCTGAATTATGTCGCAGGGCAAAACTGCCTCTGCGCCGTATACCATAAAAAATGGTGTGAATCCGGTAGTGTGATTCGGCATGGTCCGCAGCCCCCAGAGTACGGAGTCGAGCTCCTCTACCCAAAGGCGTGTTAGATTCCTTGAGGGACCGCACTAGTCTGGGTTTAATGCCGCTCATGATTAGACCATTTGCTCGCTCGACTTGACCGTTAGTTTGAGGGTGATAGACTGAAGCGTAGTCGAGCTTGATGCCCATGTTTTTGGACCAGAGTTTGACCTCATCGGCCGTGAAGTTGGTGTCGTTATCAGTGATGATGCTGTGGGGGACGCCATAACTGTGTACTACCCCTGATATGAAGTCTATCTCCGGTCCGGATTCGGCCGTCTTGACAGGCTTGGCCTCTATCCATTTGGTGAATTTATCCACCATGACCAATAGGTATTTTTGCTTGTGGGTTCCTCCTTTAAGAGGTCCAACCATGTCAAGCCCCAGACCGCGAACGGCCAGGTGATGGGTATAGTTTTGAGGGCGGTGGGTGGCATGTGGCTTTGATTAGCAAAAAGCTGGCAACCGATGCATCGTTGGACTAAGTCCTGAGCGTCTGCCGGGGCCGTCGGCCAATAAAATCCTGTACGGAAGGCCTTGCCTACAAGGGCCCGGGCTGCGGCGTGGTGTCCACCGAGTCCGGCATGAATTTCAGCCAGAAGATTTCGCCCTTCCTCTTCGGAGATACACCTTTGAAGGACTCCGGTTGTGCTTTTCTTATAAAGCTCTCCCTCATGGACCTTGTAGGCTTTAGATCGCCGTATTATGCAGCGGGCCTCGTTTTGGTCCTCGGGGAGTTCCTGCCTAGTTATGTAGGCTAGGAATGGTTCCGTCCACGAGGCAATGACTGCCATTATTTCGAAATTTGGAGGTGTTATTTCATTGGCAGAACCACCGATTGTGTCAGAATGTTCGGTGTCGGGCGGTGCGGTTGGGTCCGGATTGTTGTTTCTGGACTCCCCTTCCCATAGTACGGATGGCTTGAACAGCCGCTCCAGGAAGATGTTGGGAGTGACGGCATCGCGCTTTACGCCAATGCGCGCCAATACGTCCGCCGCCTGGTTATTATCCCGAGCTATATGGTGAAATTCGAGCCCTTCAAACCGAGCTGACATTTTTAGGACGGTGTTACGGTAAGCTGCCATTTTCGGATCCTTGGCATCGAAGTCTCCATTTATTTGGGATATCGCGACGTTCGAATCCCCGCGCACCTCTAGGCGTTTAATGCCCATGGAGACCGCCATCCGGAGGCCATGTAGAAGGGCCTCGTATTTGGCTGCGTTGTTGGAGTCCGTGTACATTATCTGGAGTACGTATTGGACTGTGTCTCTGGTTGGGGACGTCAGGACGATGCCAGCCCCCAGGCCGGCCAACATTTTGGAGCCGTCGAAGTGCATGATCCAATTGGAATATGCGCCGTACTCTTTAGGGAGTTAAACGGTCCATTCGGCGACAAAGTCGGCCAAAACTTGCGACTTGATAGCTCACCGTGGCTTATAGGTTATGTCGAATGGGAGGAGCTCGATGGCCCATTTGGCAATCCGGCCCGTCGCGTCACGGTTGTTTATAATGTCATTAAGAGGTACTTCGGAGGCTACTGTTATCGAACACTCTTGAAAGTAGTGTCGCAGCTTTCGGGATGCCATGAACACCGCGTATGCTATATTTTGATAATGCGGATACCGGGACTTGCATGGAGTTAGGACAGTGGACACGTAGTAAACTGGTTTTTGAAGAGGGAACCTGTGTCCGTCCGTTTCTCGTTCGACGACAAGCACCGCGCTTACAACTTGATGTGTTGCCCCGATATATAATACCATTGGTTCGCCCATGTTGGGCGCGGCCAGGACTAGATTTGTTGCCAGTATGGCTTTGATTTCTTCGAGTCCGGCCGTGGCGGCATCCGTCCACTCGAAGTATTCGGTGCGCCGGAGGAGGCGATAAAGGGGTAATGCCTTTTCTCCCAAACGAGAGATAAAGCAGCTTAGAGCCGCCACGCATCCAGTCAATTTTTGTATTTGTTTGAGGTCTTTTGGGATAACCAATTGTGACAGAGCTCGGATCTTGGCTGGGTTTGCTTCAATTCCTCTACCGGATACAATGAAGCCCAGGAGCTTTCCGGTGATGCATGACGCATTTTCCGGGTTGAGCTTAATGTCATATGTTCGGAGATTGTCGAATGTGAGCCTCAAGTCGTCTACTAGAGTTTCGACATGCTTGGATTTGACGACCACATCATCTACGTATGCCTCCACTGTACCGATCTGGTTGGCCAGACATGTCTGAATCATGCGCTGATATGTTGCGCCGGCGTTTTTGAGCCCGAAGGGCATTGTGTTGAAGCAGAATGGGCCGTATGGAGTGATGAATGCCGTTGCGGCTTGGTCTGGCTCTGCCATCTTAATTTGGTGGTAGCCGGAGTATGCGTCGAGGAAGCACAGTGAATCATGTCCTGCGGTACCGTCGATAATTTGATCGATGCGGGGGAGGGGGAAGGGATCCTTTGGGCAAGCCTTGTTAAGGTCCTTGAAATCGACACATAGGCGCCAGGAGTTGTCCTTCTTTGGTACCATTACCAGGTTTCCTAACCAGTCCGGATGTTTTATATCTCTGATGAATCCGGCTTCCAATAGTTTGGCTAGCTCCTCTCCCATGGCCTGTCTCTTGGGTACGGAAAAACGCCGAAGAGCCTGTTTGACTGGCTTGAATCCTTTTAGGATGTTTAGACTGTGCTCGGCCAGCCGGCGTGGAATTCCTAGCATGTCTGAAGGGTGCCAGGCAAAAATGTCCCAATTTTCGCGTAAGAATTCTCGCAGTGCGGCGTCTACATCAGGGTTTAATTGTGCCCCGATGGAGGCCGCTTTTGTAGGGTCCGTTGGATGGACTTGAAATTTGACTATTTCGTCCGCTGGCTTAAAATAGGTGGACTTGAATCTCTTATCGAGTATCACATCGTCCCTATTCACCGTGGAGCGCAGCGCAGTGAGTTCCTGTGCCGCTAGGGCTTCGGATAGTGCCTCGAGGGCCAGTGCGGCTGTCTTGTTTTCGGTGCGGAGTGCTATGTCCGGGTCACTGGCAAGGGTGATGATTCCGTTGGGCCCGGGCATTTTGAGCTTCATGTACCCGTAATGGGGTATAGCTTGAAAAATTGTGAATGCCTCTCGCCCTAATAAAGTGTGATATCCGCTGCTGAACGGGGCCACTTGGAACGTGACCTCCTCGGACATGTAGTTATCCACCGAGCCGAACACCACATCCAGTGTGATTTTTCCTGTGCAGCATGCTTCCCAACTGGGGATTATTCCTCTAAAGGTTGTGCTGCTTCGCTCAATGCGGCTCCAGTCTATTTCCATTTTTCGGAGGGTTTCCTCGTAGATGAGGTTTAATCCGCTGCCGTCGTCCATGAGTACCTTAGTAAAGCGGCGAAATCCACTATTGGACCGAGGACCAATGCGGCTGGTGCTCGGGCTGTTCGAATTTAGGTTAAATCCTTTGGCATTAAAGGTAATAGCCGTGTCACTCCATGGGTTTATTGTTGCTACCTGGTAGACTTCGGCAAGGCTGCGGAGTGTTCCTTTCCGCATATTATTTGATGCGAAAGTCTCGAAGACTGTTAATACCAAACTGGTATTGCTGGGCTGGTGTTTTGGAACTAGGAGTTCTTCGCCACTTTTGGCCACCTGCCGTGGTATCCAACATGCTCTAAGGCTATGAGTTGGAGTGGCGCCCTCGGTATTATGAATTTTGCAGGGTACGTTGAGCCACCCTTCCAGTACGGTTCCATGCCCTTTAGGGGGTTTTTGCTTTTTGGTATGTAACCCAGGTGCCTGGCGATGATGCACCCTTTTATTTCGGACTAGGGTTGTATTCGGGGCGGATTATCCCAAAAATTGGTTTCGCTTTCCGGGCACTCTCCATCGCACAGATACTTCCGTCGATGGGCGCCAAGTCGTGGCGTATAATTTCACGACGACTTATGGCGTTTAGGATTCCCTTGTCCGTGCAATTATTGCAGAAAAGTGAAATTGCGTCTTCCTCGCGGCAGTCCTTTATCCTGTCCATGACCAGGAGGAATCTGGCCCAGTAATGGTGTACTGTTTCAGCGGGCTCTTGCCGGATTCGGGATAGATCGCTTATATTTGGGTGGGCGGGTGGAATTAAATTCAGAACCCCGTCCAATCTAAGACTCAGGGGCCGAAAAGTTTCCGAACTTGAAGCTTGGGTTTTTGGATATTGTCCAAGGAATCCAACCCACTGCCTGACTTTAGGTTCAGGACTTGATCGACGTCCGTCCCTCCGCGGGAATCCGGCATGCATGGAGGGGTCGGGAATCCGGACATAGCTAGTCCTTAAGATAGAAGAAGGGTCGCCGCATTGTTCCTCCACCACAGCAACGTGGTGGGTAACCAGGGGAGAGTTGATCTCTCTTGGATCGGTTTTAGGCCCGATCTGATCGTAGTCTGTAGCGATTCCCAGGGCGGCGATGCGATCCAAGAGCTCATTTACCGAGGAGAGCTCCGTCAGATCAAACTGCTCGGCAAGTTCCGAGTTAACGCGAAGATTACTTTCGATGACCCGAGAAGTCATCGTCGGCACGGCGGCCGAAAAGGCGGTCATAAGAAAACCGCCCAGCCGGAGAGTCTGGCCAGTGGCCAAAGCTCCTTTAGCAATGGTGTCGTCTCTAAAGATGGGATGAGGCATCCTTCCTGACGGCGACAGCACAGAGGAACTCTCAATGAAAGCACCAATGTCGGTGTCAAAACCGGCGGATCTCGGGTAGGGGGTCCCGAACTGTGCGTCTAGGCGGATGGTAACAGGAGGCAAGGGACACGATGTTTTTACCCAGGTTCGGGCCCTCTCGATGGAGGTAAAACCCTACTCCTGCTTGATTAATATTGATGATATGGGTAGTACAAGAGTAGATCTACCACGAGATCGGGAGGCTAAACCCTAAAAGCTAGCCTATGGTATGATTGTTGTTCGTCCTCTGGACTAAAACCCTCCGGTTTATATAGACACCGGATAGGGATAGGGTTACACAGTCGGTTACAATGGTAGGAGATCTACATATCCGTATCGCCAAGCTTGCCTTCCACGCCAAGGGAAGTCCCATCCGGACACGGGACGAAGTCTTCAATCTTGTATCTTCATAGTCCAGGAGTCCGGCCAAAGATGATAGTTCGGCTATCCGGACACCCCCTAATCCGGGACTCCCTCAACCACTGTTACCCCCGCTGCTCTTAGGTTAGCCAGTCTCCTCCTCACCCGTGACAGCCTCGGGTCATCGAGCTTTTCGTGCCCCCATCCAGAGCTCGGTACCGCCGGGGCTGTTAGAGTTTGCAACATAGGGTTAAACTGGGCCGCATCCACGTACACGCATTGCCGCCTGAAGCACTCTACCTCATGGTTAATCTCCATGTCAATGCCGTCGCCCTCCCGTCTCACCCATGACGTAGAGTGATACGCACCCAGAGCGTTGGTTGGCTGCGGTTAGCCAAAGCCAGAAGAAATGACGGAGCAGCGCCACCAAGGGGGCCACGCCTAAGAAAGCGTTGCATAAAAAGGCGAAGGCCGAGAGGAGAAGGACGGATTTCGGCTCAGGGTGCAACGCATGAACCTGATAGTGCGAGAGCACGACATTTAAGAAATCTGAGAATGGGGGCAGTAAGCCGGAAAAGAGTGCGGGAAGGTGGATGTAGATTGTGGTGGCATCCAACTTAGCAAGAGGTTGCGAGGCCGGTCAGATCTTGGTTGCTCCCCACTCATTTGAAGCAGCCGCGGTCATCTGGAGGACCTTATCGAGCCCATCGGCATTGAGCACCGTGGACCTACCTAGGGCGGGCTCCAGCGTCGCTTGTCCGACCGTCACCGCCGCCGCCCTACTTCTCCTTCCCCGGGGTGCCATGGCGATGTAGCGAAACTGAGGGCGGCAGAGGTCCTGCGAAGGAGAGGCAGCCTTGCGCGGGAAGGAAGACATAGGAGGACGGGCGCACGCAGGAAGCTAATGACGACCGTGTAACCTGCACGGGCCGGCTTTATGTCAGCCCGGGCGGTTATCGAGGCGCCATGGGAGAAGTGGGGGCGCCCATGTTCCATCATGCGCCACGCGTCGAGCCTGGCCCACGGGAGGTTAGGGCCTGCGCTGTTTCACCCCCCAACAGACGGGGTCATGCACGCTGCAGGCCCAGGGGCTACTATCAGGCCTGTGGGACTGGGGGTACCATGGCACGTCCAACTGCGGCCTAGTGCGCGACGCCTTCTAGGAAGCCCGAAGATGGCCCACCACTAGGGCTTCACGAGAAGACTCTCGCGAGGCCCTCTCCTCGTGAGGCATGCGTCGGCAAGCGCCACCAGGAGCCTCGCAAGGCCCTCTCCCAAGGTCCCCCGCGGAGGCGTAGAAGTCAAGAGCAGTTCAGCAGAGTCGCGCGGCCCTACGCCTTCATGTGGGTGACGCGCGCGGTGACGAGTGAGGCCAGAGGAGAACCAGTAGGCGTGGATGAGGAGGCTTACCTCTTTTGTGCTAAGGGAGCAAGGCCATCAACCAGTTCCCGAGGCAATCCCTAAAGGTATCCAGTTTGGTGTAAGAAGATTGAGACGATGGGCGCGCCAGGGGGGAGGTCATCACCTAGCCCACAGGTGCGTAATGGGCGGTAGCTTTGCATGCGAAGACCGCCTTTAGTTAGGATAAGCTGTGCCCCTGTCCCCCTTCAAAATGGCGTTGTGGCAACCCTTCCCGCCAAGTGTTTTCGGGGGAAGAGGACCAAGGCTAGTATTAAAGAGGACAAGGTGCCACCGTAGAAGAGGATCGACTCCATCTCCCCACAACTCTTGTACTCACACCCCCCTCGCGAGTGCAATCCAACCACAAAGTAGGGGTAGGGTTTTACACCACAAGGTAGCTCGAACCTGGGTAAACTGCTGTGTGTATTGTTCTTCTTCTCTAGCTCATTCTCGCCAGGCATCGCCGTGAGGTGGTGAGGCATAGTAGGGCGGGGGCAGCGAGCGCACCCTAGAGTTCGAACCTCTTGGGTCCCCGGAGCCCGGATTTCGACACTATCAGAGAGCTTTGAAATACCAGGCCCCACTTTCTTCACATGTGCCATGCAACCAAAGGTGCAGTGATGCTGAACCGATCCCATGCCAAGCTTGATATGGGTTCATCCCTTTACACTCTTGGTTGGTGATCTGTTCAGCAGGTAGACTGCGGTCGTAACTGCCTTGCCCCAGAAATGAGCAGGGACTCCAGTGCTCTTCAGTAGGCTCCTCGCCATGCCCACTACTATTTGGTTTCAACCACCGCGTGCTGTTGTGGACTGTATGGTGTTGTGAGAAAATGTTTGATGCCATGCTCCTCGCAATGATGGGCAAACTCATGGGATGTAAACTCTCCTCCACAATCAGTTCTTATTTCTTTGAGTTTTTGGGCCGACTCGAGTTCAACAGCTCTCTGAATTTTCTAAATTGCTCCCAGTGCTTCATATTTCCCACACAATAGTGCAATCCACAGGTAACGTGAGTAGTCATCTACTACAAGGAGGAAGTACCTCTTCCCACCCGGGGTCTCGGGTGTGATCATCCCACAGAGATCACGATGGATCAACTCTAGTTGTTGAGACGCTCTGAATTTGCTTTGTACCGGGAATGGCTGACGATGTTGTTTCGCAATCATACAACCATCACAAATCTGATATATTTGCTCCAGGTGGGGCATCCCCTCCACCATGCCATCAGCAACCAATGACCGGAGCGAGCGAAAATTCACATGGCACAGCCAAGCATCCTCCTTCGCATGTAACAACAGGCTAATTGGCTCTGTTTGCTGGATGTTCAAAATGTACATCCTGTTGTGAGTGCGTTGCACCCTGGCCAATACATTCCTTTGGTGATCCTAGAACGTCATCACACCATTCTCGCTAGCGTACTTACATCCATTTTCATGTAGCTTACCAAGGCTAATTATATTGTTCTTGAGCCGAGGGATGAAGTACACATCGGGTAGAATTCCGTGTTCTCCAGAATGGCACTGCATTAGTACTGATCCGCGGCCAGAAATCTCCACAGCCGAGCCGTCATCGAAACGAACCTTTCCCTTCACTGATTCATCTAGTTCTGCAAACTTCTCATGGTTCCCTGTCATGTGATTGCTTGCCCCTGTATCTAGATACCAAGATATGTCTCGGCTACCTCACAGTTTTGGCCCAACTTTCTCTTCATCAAGAAACACTTGCTCTGTTGGGGCTATTTCTTGTGGTGCCAGCTCACATGCTTCCAACATCAGAAAGCCAGGCTCATCATCCCATCTTGCTGTGCTAAGTTTGCATTTTCCGTCGCGGCTCTGGGCAATCTGATCTGAAGTGTCCCATCTCATTACAATTGAAGCATTTCTCCTTGGTGATGTCAAATTTCCGATGCTTCTTCTACTTGCCGTGGTCCTTGCTCTCGCCGCGTCCAGCTTGTACGCCGTCGGCACGGTCACCGCGCCCACTGCGGCCACCGCCGCGACCTCAGCCGCCTCCACAACCACGACTGGCGTTACTGCTGCCAGCTCCGAGTGACCACCTTTTGCCCTTCATAAGCTGCTCGAGGGCCTGCATCATCAGCATCAGCTGGTCCTCCTTCCCACAAGAGTGATGCCGCCGCCCGCGTTGGCTCTCTTCAAACGCGACGAGGCGACCGACTGCCTCTGACACGGTCATGGTATTGAGGTCATCTCACTGCTCGATGGTGTTCACGATATCCCCAAATCAGCTCGGGACGGCGTTGAAGAGGACCTCAATGATCGACTCATCTGACACCGTTTCGCCGAGCGATCGGATTTCTCCGACGAGCGGCATGAGCTTCTGCGTGAACATGCTAACTGACTCGCTGCCCGCCATCTCCATACGATCGATCTAGCGCTTGAGCTGCTTGATCCGTGCCTTCTTGACACGATCCTCCCCGACGCGCATCCGCCGGATCGCCTCCCAGGCTTCGTGCGCAGTTGCGCAATCTGCGATCGCCATCATCAAAAAATCAGGCACATACTGGGAGAGCGCGGCGAACGCGCCGTCGTCCTTGTCCTGATCAAACTCTACGCTTCCCTTGAGGGCCAACCACACACCAAGTGGCCGGAGTAGCACCCTCATCTTCATGGCCCGCAGGCCGTAGTTGTAGTCACTCAACATTGGGTACTGAATCGGGACGCTGCTGGCCCTTGCCGGCATGCACGGCACGACAGCCCCTGCTGCGGCCGTACCTCCATCCTTGATCCTCTTAGGTGGCGGCGTGTACTATTCACCGCCGCCACAGATCAGATCTTTCTTCGGCGATGTATCTCCCATCGCCGATCACCGCCGCCGCGTGTACTTTTCTCCTCCTTTCTCTGCCGCCGTGCACCGACTCTGAAACCTGAGCTCTGGTGCCAAATGTTAGATCAAACACAGGAACACACACGCGAGGTGGACACACACACGATGGAGTTTCAGTGAGCAAACGCGAACACAGAGACAGAGATTTTGCGAGGTGTATAGTTTGCGTCTTTTCTGTTTCTTCCTTTTATTCCTTTTTATCCTAACAAGCCGGCCTCGATCTGGCGTTATATATTCATAAAGTTCAGAAAACAAAACACTAGCGTGGCTGGTTCAGGTTCAGTAAGATTAACACAACAGGCCCTACCACCGCATTTCATTGATTAATCAGACAGAGAGAATGCTGTTACAGAGTTACAGAACAATGGAAGGCCACCTATGGCGATACTACAAGCATCCCTGTTTCAGACGGAGCAGTCACCTACAGTTTTAGCAAAAATACATGGGGCATTGATCAGGGTGGCTCAAAGAGTCTGTCCAATTGGTGAATCCTGGCCGCAGACCAACATCTGGCCTTGTCCATGATGCGGCCGACGACTTGCCTGGGCGTGCAGACACTCTCTTTTCCAATCTTAATGAAAATGACAAGCAAGGATTGTTCTTGAAAAAACAAGTATATACCCCCAGCCGGATTCTTGGCTATGAAGCTTCGCTTTGGTTGATGATCTTCATCTTAATTTCTTGATTTGATGGAGAACTGGATTGTTGGGAGCGAGGAAAAATAGAGAGGAAGGTGGAGGAAGCAACGGTTGACATAAAATATGAAATTGAAAAGAAGCACCGGTGGAGGAAGCCATGCCCTTCTCATGATCCTTCTCATACCATCGCCTCTGCCAAAACTCTCTTCTACAAAGTTGCGATTGTCGACGCCGGCAAGGAGCAGCAGGCGAGCTGCCGAGTGCATGTTGCCAGCGCGCCGCTCACTAAACGTGCGTCCTCTTCCTGTCCCGTCAGCCGCTGCAGATCAAGCCTGGTGGTGTAGTGCTGGAGAATGAAGACGAACGGAAGTTCCTTTTTAACGGAAAGCATGGAGGTTGGGGAGGGCCAGAGGGGGGAGGGCCGGCGGCGTGGTGATTTTATAGGATCAAGAACCAACGTTAGATCGACGCATCGAACAGTATCTACGCCGTCCAACCAGCTAGACAGATCGGACAGTTTCCTATTTATACGGTGGCAAACCAGCACAGAAAGTCAGAAACACACTCTCCCCAGACACAAACCAGCACAGCTCTCTTCGGCGGCTCTCATGATCTCTTCCTCCACCCACCAACCCTAATTCTGCAGCGGCCAAACCCGAAGGAGATGGAGGCTTGCGGCGCTAGCACGATTATTACGAGGAAGAGGAAAGCTGCCGCGCTCGAGGGCCATCCGGCGCCGGCGCCGGCACGAGCGGCGGCCGATCCCGGAATGGGCGAAGACGACGGAGGCGGATCGGGCGAAGATAAGCAAGATCTCGACCGCCTCAGCAACCTTCCCGATGCGATCCTCGGTGAGATAATCTCCCTCCTCCCCACCAAGCAAGGCGCTCGCACCCGGATCCTCGCGTCCCGGTGGCGCCACCTCTGGTGCTCTGCGCCCCTGAACCTCGACTGCCGTGACCTCGCCCGTACACGGCACGAACTCCCTGCTCTCATGCATCGCATCATTAACGCCCACCAAGGCCCCGGCCGCCGCTTCTGCACTCCGGAGCTGTTGTACACCATAAGCGACACAGATGCCGTGGAGGCCTGTCTCCTGTCCACCGCTCTGGCTAGGCTCGAGGAGCTTGAGCTCAACAGCTGGAGAGGGCTGCCGCTGCCGGAATTAGTCTTCCGCTTCTCGGACACCCTCGTTGTTTTCCGCATTGAACGATGCAGCCTCCCGGACGCCACCGTCCAAAGATTTCATTTTCCCCGGCTTCAGCGTCTCGAAATTGTTCATTGCAGCACCTCGGAGTGCTCACTCCACAGCATGATTGCCGGCAGCCCTTCTCTGGACTGCTTGCTAATTTCTCGGTGCAGTGGAGCTCGTTGCCTCCGGATCAATTCACTTGTCCTCAGAAGCGTTACAGTCCGCAATTTTTCATTGGGTGCACCCATGTTAGAGGAAATCGTCATCGAGAGTGCCCCTTGTCTTGAAAGACTATTCCATCTTAATCAGAAACGGGATTTGCGTGTGTCAGTGCTGTTCGCCCCTAAGTTGGAGACCTTAGGCTGTACCATCTCCACCAAGCTCGTCTTTGGTTCTGCAAATATTAAGGTAACTCCAGCCTTCTGTGTGCTATGTGCAAACACGTTTTAGCATATAATTTGCACATGTATATTGTCTAATGTTGGCTTTCGTCTTTGATGAAGGAATCGCACACAATCAAGTGTTTGGCTCTCAGTATGCCCACTCTTAGTTTGGATACGGTTATTGGATTGATAAGAAGGTTTCCGTGCTTGGAGAAGTTGTACATTCAGGTGAATTAACTGTTCACTGACAATAATACCTTGTGTTTGGCTGCTCATTTGATCTACTTGTTTTGCTGAAGTTGTTGTTTGCTGATGTTCTTTCCAGCGCAACACGTTAAGGAAGAACAATAATGCATGGCATCGTAAATACCGCGATCTTCTCAAACGTCTTGACATCCGTCTGAAAATTATGGTGTTGAATTATTATTCCGGCAGTAAACCTGACGTTGATTTTGTCACATTCTTTGCCCTCAACGCTGAACAGCTAGAGTCGATGACACTTGTGGTCCAGACCGACGATAAGGACTTCTTGGCAAAACAGCCTCACGAGCTTCAGCTGGAGAAGAGGGCTTCAAGTGGTGCTCGGTTTCATTTCACCATGGAACGACGCTACGAATTTGGATACAAATTATCTTTTTGAGTGGTAGTTTTGAAAATACTTCGTGTTTGGTCCAGTGAGAAGTTACTCTATCCAACCAGCAAACCTTATTTTATGTTTTGTCCGATAAGCTACTGTGTTTGGAGTATTTTAGTTTGTATTGTCTTCGAACATGTTCAAACAAGCTATTTATTTAAATGATGTTTGCGGTTATTACTTATTATTGTCTTATCATGAATTCATGATACCGTGTTTAGATAAAATTATTTGCATGCTTGGCGCCTTGGTTACTGCAGGGTGGTCAGGTAGTTTTGTGGAAGAGTGGTTTTTCTAAACCTGGATTGTAATTGGGGCATTTTATGTCACGGCAAGCATGTACTCCTCAATAGCCCGAGACTGGTCAGCATTTGTCTGCGCACCCAAGGTCACCACTCACCTCCAAGTCCTAAAGTAGGCAATTCACTCCTCAATGGAGGCTGGATACCGGCTTTTTTTCTATGTGAGGAGACTAGCTTTGAAGCTCACTGGAGAGCATGTAAGGAGGAAGGCGAGCAGGCTCTGCCTTGTTATCAATTGTAAGCAATGCAAATGCCTTGTAAATAATTGGGTGACTCAGGTGAGGCCCTGAGCATCACTTGCCGACCTGAACTCTGTCTTGTAATTATATTTACACTGTATTTGTGACTCCAGATGTGATGATCTCAATTCGGTTTGTCATACTGACAAGAGACAACGCTCGGTAGATGAAGAAATCAGCGGTCAAGGAAGAGCAATTTCTTGTCATGATTGATCTCATTCATTCTGGTCAGTAGTTATGTTAAAAAACATGCTCATGATGCTAATTTGAAATACTGATTGTAATAGACTAATTACAATGAGCTGCTGCCATCAGGAATGAAAATACAATGAGCTGCTGCACCTCTGACAATGACTCAAATGTTTCTCGAGAGTCTGCAGTTGTTGGTGGTGTTAGTCAGAAACGAAAGGGTGGGCTGGCACGACGCAGCAGTTGATCTCCAGACTCTTCAAGTTCAAGGACACTATATATTAATATATTTTCATCTGAAGAAATCATTCTTTTGTTACTTCATTTTGCTGCATATATACTGATTATTCTTTTCTTAAACAGAAAACGAGGGAACGATCAATGAGAGGTTGAAGAGACTATATACCAAACAGAACGAAAGCATGCTTCTGAATGTAAATGCTACAGACAACAATTACATGAATGAAATGCTAGGGTCCATTGTCTAAACGACTAAAAAGACAATGCTTGTATGTTGATCTTCGGCATGTTCCTTTATGATTTATTGGACAGGACTGCTAAAGTTGGAGGATAGAGCTACCTTTCAAGTTCGAGTGCAGAGAGTGATGCAGGTGGCTTCGTCCGTGGCGGATTGCTCGGCTTCTCGGGAAGACTACTGATCGTTGATGCCGCTGGTGTTCAGCGTGGTTGAAGGTTGTTGCGCCGTGTCGTGGTTTATCGTGATCCATGCATTTTGGTTAGCTTCCTCACAGAGGTCTGCTGAGATGATTCTGTGGTGTGCTTTGTCCCTAGTATCTTGGTAATTTGGCACTGATGTTAGTGTGGTGTTAGTAGGTTTTTGCCCGTGGTAGATGTTTCGATAGCGAGCATCTGCAGCGGCTTTCCTACTAATGCTCCAACTTGCCTATCCCCTTTCCCGCCCCTTCTCTTTTGGTTAGTTGTAATACCTGGACGGATGTACTGAATATTTCCGTTAAGCAATTAATGGAAAGGGGTGTGAGCCTAGTTGGAAAGAAAATGTTGATCTCAGGCAGTCTACTGCAAAATTCCGGCAACTTCATATCATGGTGACTTGGTGAGGATATTCTCTTCAAATTTTAGGTCTGGTTGTACAACTGGATGAAGATTGGACTTTTGTTCGGAGCATGTATAGAGATGATTTTGGCAGTCTCGAGCATGAAGCCATGAATTAATGTTTGAGGTCGAGAAGTCCGCCACTAACCATGCATGCATTGCATCTCCATGACACCTGTTTTACTGTTCTCACGTGAAAAATCATAGTTTCAGGTTTAAAAAAAATCTGAAAAAATACACATGAAGATAGAGATGCATACTACATCTCTATAAAATTTCCAGTTTGGTGTGGGCTGCACATAAAAAAATGATGGACTTTTTATAGTGAATAGTGCATGTGCTAGAACGTTTTTGTCCTGCTCACACGGAAGTGTTTTCCATCATGAAATGTTATAGAAATGTAGCATACATCTCTATGTTCACGTGTATCTTTATTCAGAATTTTTTGAAACCTCAAAATATGATTTTACGCACATGAACAGGAAAACAGATGCCATGGAGCCCGAGCCACGGGTCTATGCCTACGGCCACGGGCCGTCGGCATAGGCCCAATAGCCGTCGGCATAGATCTATGCCGACGGCTGCCGTAAACATATCCCGTCGATGTAGATCACGTCGTACTCTGTCGGACCGTCGGCATAAAAATGCCGTCGGCATAGAATAACCGTCGGCGTAGTTTTCCGTCGGCTGACAGCGAATGACGCCGTCAAAACTGCTGGCGGTTCGGGGGGCGACACGTGGCGAAGATATGCCTACGGCAAAGCCGTCGGCATAGATACGTGTCGCTCCCTGGTTTAACCTGGCGGCAGGGCTATGCCTACGGCAAAGCCATCGGCATAGATATGAATCTATGCCGACGGCTTTGCCGTAGGCATATCTTCGCCACGTGTCGCTCCCTGGTTTAACCTGGCGGCAGGCGGCAGGGCTATGCCTACGGCCAAGCCGTCGGCATAGATTTAGCCGTCGGCATAGATTTATATCTATGCCGACGGCTTTGCCGTAGGCATAGCCCTGCCACGTGTCTCCTCCTGGTGGTCCTGGGCGTATCTATGCCGACGGCTTTGCCGTAGGCATAGTTTTTTTTTCTTTTTTTTTCCTGTTTTCTCTTTTCCAATTCATTTGACAACATTTCAAAACAGAATAATATGAAATATGACAATTCATCAACATCATTTAAACATAGTCAAGATCATCACCGGCGAAAGTCCACGAACATAAGAATAGTGCAAGACATGAAACATCATAAAAGTTGAAACATGAAAGACATGCCACAACGGCCGCATACACCATCGACATCAAGCACCACCACCACCACCGAGTCCACCTCCGCCAAAACCACCACCAAGTCCACCTCCGCCAAAACCGCCACCGCCAAGTCCTCCTCCGCCAAAACCGCCACCGCGACCACCATCACTCTGCCAGATCGGAGGATCGGGGTCGACGGCTCAGAGTCGAGCCACGGTCCCCTACATGTTTGAAAGAAGTTTCTAACAGTAAATATGACATGATAGTGTTGAATGAGCGAGAACTAGTTTGTCATTAGTTAGGCAAATTTACTAACAGGAGTATCACCGCCTAGTGCCGCCCATTCCTCGAGCGTTGGGAAGGTGTGGGGCGTCTCCAGCAGTGGTGGTGGGGGTCCAACTTGTGGTAGCTCCGATGCGGTTAGTCCAAGACGCCAAGATAGCACGGATGTTAGTTAAACAAGTCCACTTAGAAACAAGCCGTGATCAACAAAGTCGAGAAGCAATGAAAGTGCAAATTTGAGCTTGGTTTAAGAGGGCAAAACTAACCGCCATCGCAGACGGCTGTAATCATCGTTTGCCTTCACTCGTTGCAAGTACTCCCTCACCTCAATATGCCTATGCTCGAGAAAGGCACGATATGCCTACAAAATTGAGGTTGTTTCTAAGTGGGCGGTGATGAAAATAAACTAAGAAAGATAGAGACAAAGAAGATAAGGGAAGTACTTACAAAGACGTTGGCGGTCTAAGGGAGGCTGCGAACGCCCCGTACTCTCTAACGGGCTCGGGTTGGTAGCTCGAAGCCGTGTGTACGAGATCGACGGAGTGATCAAGCCATCGAAACACGGATACCGGCCATGGGACTTACCCTGGATGGCCACCACCGCCGTGTCGTCGATCCGAGGCTGGCGACCTCGAGAGCAGGAACATCCGGATGCAACTTCGATAGTTACGAGTGTAAGACTCTGTGTTTCTCGGTGTTGCCGTAGTATCGGCTCTCGCCCTCCTTGCGATCACTCCGCTCGCGGGCCAGCTTCCACGACTCCATGTCCGAGGCGGCCTTCGCAACTTGTCCTCCTGCAACGTCAAGCGAAGTTAGCCATACATAAGAACATGGCGGTAAAGAAGAACCAAAATGCATCTTTCATATAGATATACCTTCATGGCCTTGAAGTCCCGGTGGTTCCTGTTTCCTTGGCCGTGTGTCCCGTCTTTTCCACAGTTAGCCGGGCCTTGATGCTCTTGGCAACAAACTCGGATCGTCACCGACCCACCTATCCACCAAACACGCCCATCCGTCATGCCTTCCATAGCACCAACGAGGAACAACCTATGCAAATTTTGGAAGCAGGACATGTGAGCACGAAACATATAGTTGACTCCTTGAAACAATGGAAAGTCAGTAATAGTTACCATCATGAACTGCTCCCTGCTCATGGTAATTTTGTCCCTCTGTGCTTGAGTTTTGGTCATCTTTTGTTGCAGGTAGATGTGGTAGTACTGTGAGACGGCAACCCAACGCACCTCGTACTGCAACTGACGAGCTTTCTTCTTTGCAGGCTTAAGTAAAGACCACGTCGGCTCACGGCCTTGTGCTCGTCAAGAACTCTATAGAGTTGCTGCAATCATGCATAAACCAGAAGCAAACAAGGCATGAGTGCGGTGATTCAATGATAAACTATGAAGCGAAACTAAAGACAAATGATTCAAAATGGAACTTACCCAAAATTTGGTGATCACGGCCTTAGCGGCCGTCCCGTACTCCGTGTTACAACCAAGCCTCGTAGTGGGCCCAGCTTGTGGCCAAAACACGCAGTTGTGGGTCCACTGTCGGCAGCGGGCGAGAATAGGCCAGCCAAAACTGCTTCAACAGACAGTGAGAAGGCCATTCGGTTTACGGCCCTTTCCGTGAAGGATCCGATTCTTTGCAAAAGAATCAAAGGGTTGCCATGTGTACAATAAAAAATGTTGTCATGTGTTGGAAGTATGATTGAGATGCACTTACTCTATCCCCGTAGGTTCAATGAGCCACTTTTGCGCCTCGATAGAAGGTGGTGTAGGTACTCCGGCATTACCACGCAGCCACCCCTGCGGAGCACCCGGTGGCAAGTCACCCCACAACTCGGGGTCAACCTCCCCTCCACCCTCCTCGCCCTCCTCGGCCTCCTCCTCCTCGGCCTCCTCCTCCTCGGCCTCCTCCTCCTCGGCATCAGGAATATACTCCTCCTCCTCAGACTCAGAAGCTGCATCAGCATAGGAGGGCATCGAAGAAGACCCTCCTATTTGGGACCTGACCGAAGTTTTTGGCAGTTGCCTCTCCCCACCTCCTCGTCCTCTAGGGGCTCTCCCCACCCCCTCCTCCTCTAGGGTCTCCTCCCCGACCCCTCCACCTCCTGTGAGGTGCCATCCTCAGCGTGGTCGGGAGGGAACCTTGTGGGCTCAAATCCACTCCGAGTAAGTCCTCCTTTGATTTTCTTGAGGAAGCTGGCAATCACTGGACTTGCCCATGATTAGCAAACCTGCATTGAGAAGAGAATAAACAATTAGTAAGGATATAAAAAAACAAGCATACAGGAAAGACATTAATAACGGAAAAGAACATTATTAAAAGAACATAAAGCAAAAAAATGAAAAAAAATGAAAAAAAAAGTTGCTCACCGAGAGGGGCGTGGCAGGGCGCGGTGGAGGGGTGGTGAGGCAGGGCGGTCGGGGACGGAGGGATGGGGCCGGCAACCATTGCAGCAGCCTGCTGAGGTCGGGAGGCTGGCGCACGCTGATCGAGAGGCATGGCAGGTCGGAGGAGAGGGCCAGTCGGAGGAGAGGCGGTCGGGGCGGCGGCCAGAAGAGCGCGTCTGTGTGGGGGGGTGGGGCGGGGGGCGGGTGAGGCGGGCGGCGAGTTGGGGTGGGGCGGGCGGGGCGGTGGAAGGCGGGGCGAGCGGCCGATCGGGTGGGGGCGGGGGGGGGCGCTGGTCGGGTGAGGTAGAAAGCAGTGGTGGACGTCTTTGGTCGAGTGGATAAGGGGTTCCTATGCCGACGGCTAATCCCTCGGCATAGCTGAGGTCGCCACGGGGCACCTATGCCGACGGCTTAGCCAGAGGCATATTTTTCTTTTTTCTTTTTTTTCTTTTTTCTTAGCTATATTTTTTTCATAGTTATTTTTCTTTTTTTCCTTTTTTACCACGTCATCGATCTTTTATCATAGTTCCTTATCCACTTCGGTCACCCCCTCCACTCGTTAGTTTTTTCTTTTTTTCATAGCTATATTTTATGTTTTCTTAAATATTATTATTTGACTAACTTACATATAGTGCGTGTTAATAAGCATACATACATTATTTTTCGGTTACAGCCTGCAATGGTGTGACCCGCCTCACGGCGGTGCCACCGCTAGCCGGCACTTTGGAATGAGGAAACGGCCGCATCGGGGCGTTCTTTGTTTATATATATATCGGATGACCTACCACAACCGGGTGGCATGTACGGACGCTCGGTGGCATTACTACCCAGGGCCACCGTCCCCGCCTAACCTCTGTAGCGTTTGACCACGGGATCTAGCCCTTTGACTTTGCAGACGGGCTTTGAACAGTGGACCTCTCCACCCGGTTGTGTCGGGTCGGCCCGAGAGGACAGGGGAGCAACATCCGGCCAGCCCCACAGCCTACATCCACTCCGTGTAGACCCGGCGTCCGTTTCCCCCCTCCGGGTGCGTGGCGGCGCCGTCCGTGAGGGGGGGGCACGACCGGAGGCAGCGTCTTTGGGCGATTGCAACCGCCTCAACACTTCCAGACTTGTGAGAGGCCGCCTACGCAAGATTTGACGGTATGCTACCCCCCGGAGGCCGCCGGCCACAGTCGTAGACGTGCGAAGAGCAATCCGCGTAGAGGGAAGTGTTCAGATACTTCTCCATCACAAAAAATTATGAAAAATTACCATCAGTCCTATAGCACATGTGCCCACGTTGTGTAAAAACTCATGATTTTATCGCGCTCCAAGTATTTAATAATATTCACGCTGCATCGTTACGCGAAGCGTCTACTACCGCTTTCATTGCCGTCCGTGAGGGGGCCACAACCGGAGACGCGTGCCGCCTCTTCGGACATGCCACAACACCACCCGCATGTATGAGGGACGATGCACGACGCCCGGTGGCATTGCTACCCCCAAGGCCACCGTCCCGCCTAACCACAGTAGCGTTTGACCACGGGATCTAGCCCTTTGACTTTGCAGACGGGCTTTGAGCAGTGGACCTCTCCACCGGTTGTGTCGGGTCGGCCCGGAGGACACCGGGAGCAACATCCGGGCCAGCCCCAGCTACATCCACTCCGTGTAGACCCGGCCGCGTCCGTTTCCCCCCCTCCGGGTGCGGCGTGGCGGCGCCCGTCCGTGAGGGCACGCACCGGAGAGCAGCGTCTTTGGCGTTTGCAACCGCCTCAACACTTCCGGACTTGTGAGAGGCCGCCACGCAAGATTTGACGGTATGCTACCCGGAGGCCGCGGCCACGATCGTGAGCGTCACGAAGAGCAATCCAGCGTAGAGGAAGTGTTCAGATACTTCTCCATCACAAAAATTATGAAAAATTACCATCAGTCCTATAGCACATGTGCCCACGTTGTGTAAAAACTCATGATTTTATCGGCGCTCCAAGTATTTAATAATATTCACGCTGCATCGTTACCGCGAGCGTCTACTACCGTTTCATTGCCGTCCGTGAGGGGCCACAACCCGGAGACGTGCGCCTCTTGGACATGCCACAACACCACCCCGCATGTATGAGGGACGATGCACGACGCTCCGGTGGCATTGCTACCCCGGGGCCTCCGTCCCGCCTAACCACAGTAGCGTTTGACCACGGGATCTAGCCCTTTGACTTTGCACCTGACGGGCTTTGAGCAGTGGACCTCTCCACCCGGTTGTGTCGGGTCGGCCCGAAGGACACCGGGAGCAACATCCGGGCCAGCCCCAGCTACATCCACTCCGTAGACCCGGCGTCCGTTTCCCCCCTCCGGGTGCGGCGGCGGCGCCGTCCGTGTGAGGGGGCACGCACGGAGGCAGCGTGTTGGGCGTTTGCTACCGCCTCAACACTTCTGACTTGTGAGAGGCCGCCTACGCATGATTTTGACGGTATGCTACCCCCCGGAGGCCGCCGGCCAAAGTCGTAGACGTGAACAGAGCAATCCGCGTAGAGGGAAGTGTACAGATACTTCTCCATCACAAAAAATTATGAAAAATTACCATCAGTCCTATAGCGCATGTGCCCACGTTGTGTAAAAACTCATGATTTTATCGCGCTCCAAGTATTTAATAATATTCACGCTGCACCGTTACCGCAGAACGTCTACTACCGTGTCATTGCCGTCCGTGAGGGGCCACAACCGGAGACGCAGCGTCCGCCTCTTCGGACATGCCACAACACCACCCGCATGTATGAGGGACCGCACGACGCCTTTCCGGTGGCATTGCTACCCCACAAGGGCCTCCGTCCGCCTAACCCCATAGCGTTTGACCACGGGATCTAGCCCTTTGACTTTGCACGGACGGGCTTTGAGCAGTGGACCTCTCCACCGGTTGTGTCGGGTCGGCCCAGAGGGACACCGGGAGCAACATCCGGCCAGCCCCAGCTACATCCACTCCGTGTAGACCCGTAGCGTCCGTTTCCCCCCTCCGGTCTTGCGTGGCCAGCGCCGTCCGTGAGGGGGCACGCACCGGAGGCAGCGTCTGGGCGTTTGCAACCGCCTCAACACTTCCGGACTTGTGAGAGGCCGCCACGCAAGATTTGACGGTATGCTACCCCGGAGCCGCGGCCACAGTCGTGAGAGACGTGCGAAGAGCAATCCGGCGTGGAGGAAGTGTTCAGATACTTCTCCATCACAAAAATTATGAAAAATTACCATCAGTCCTATAGCACATGTGCCCACGTTGTGTAAAAACTCATGATTTTATCGCGCTCCAAGTATTTAATAATATTCACGCTGCATCGTTACATGAAGCGTCTACTACCGTTTCATTGCCGTCCGTGAGGGGCCACAACCCGGAGACGCGTGCCGCCTCTTCGGACATGCCACAACACCACCTCGCATGTATGAGGGACGATGCACGACGCTCCGGTGGCATTACTACCCCCTGTGGCCTCCGCCCCGCCCTAACCTGTAGCGTTTGACCACGGGATCTAGCCCTTTGACTTTGCACGCAGACGGGCTTTGAGCAGTGGACCTCTCCACCCGGTTGTGTCGGGTCGGCCCGGAGGGACACCGGGGAGCAACATCCGGGCCAGCCCCACAGCTACATCCACTCCGTGTAGACCCGCAGCGTCCGTTTCCCCCCTCAAGTGCCGTGGCGGCGCCGTCCGTGAGGGGGCACACCGGAGGCAGCGTCTTTGGGCGTTTGCAACCGCCTCAACACTTCTAGACTTGTGAGAGGCCGCCACGCAAGATTTGACGGTATACTACCCCGGAGGCCGGCCACGGTCGTGAAGCGTCGCGAAGAGCAATCCAGCGTAGAGGGAAGTGTTGAGATACTTCTCCATCACAAAAATTATGAAAAATTACCATCAGTCCTATAGCACATGTGCCCACGTTGTGTAAAAACTCATGATTTTATCGCGCTCCAAGTATTTAATAATATTCACGCTGCATCGTTACCGCGAGCGTCTACTACCGTTTCATTGCCGTCCGTGAGGGGCCACAACCCGGAGACGCTGCGCCTCTTGGGACATGCCACAACACCACCCGCATGTATGCGGACCGGTCTGACGCCTCCGGTGGCATTGCTACCCCCCGGGCCCCGTCCCTCCTAAGCCTGTAGCATTTGACCAAGGGATCTAGCCCTTTGACTTTGCACGGACGGGCTTTTAGCAGTGGACCTATCCACCCGGTTGTGTCGGGTCGGCCCATAGGGACACCGGGAGCAACATCCGGCCAGCCCCACAGCTACATCCACTCCGTGTAGACCAGACGCGTCCGTTTCCCCTCCGGTGCGGCGGCGGCGCCGTCCGTGAGGGGGCACACCAGGAGACGCGTCTTGGGCGTTTGCAACCGCCTCAACACTTCCAGACTTGTGAGAGGCCGCCACGCAAGATTTGACGGTATGCTACCCCGGAGGCCGCCGGCCCGCAGTCGTGAAGCATGCGAAGAGGAATCCAGAGAGGGAAGTGTTGAGACTTCTCCATCACAAAAATTTATGAAAAATTACCATCAGTCCTATAGCACATGTGCCCACGTTGTGTAAAAACTTCGTGATTTTATCGCGCTCCAAGTATTTAATAATATTCACGCTGCATCGTTACCGCAGAAGCGTCTACTACCGTTTCATTGCCGTCCGTGAGGGGCCACAACCCGGAGACGCTGCGGCCGCCTCTTCGGACATGCCACAACACCACCCCGCATGTATGAGGGACCGGTACGATGCTCCGGTGGCATTGCTACCCCCCCAGGGCCACCGTCCCGCCTAACCCTGTAGCGTTTGACCACGGGATCTAGCCCTTTGACTTTGCACGGACGGGCTTTGAACAGTGGACCTCTCCACCCGGTTGTGTCGGGTCGGCCCAGAGGGACACCGGGGAGCAACATCCGGGCCAGCCCCACAGCTACATCCACTCCGTGTAGACCAGCGTCCGTTTCCCCCCCTCCGGGGTGGCGGCGCCCGTCCGTGAGGGGCGCACGCACGGAGCAGCGTGCTTTGGGCGTTTGCAACCGCCTCAACACATCGGACTTGTGAGAGGCCGCCTCGCAAGATTTGACGGTATACTACCCCGGAGGCCGGCCACGGTCGTGAAGCGTCGCGAAGAGCAATCCAGCGTAGAGGGAAGTGTTGAATACTTCTCCATCACAAAAATTATGAAAAATTACCATCGGTCCTATAGCACATGTGCCCACGTTGTGTAAAAACTCATGATTTTATCGCGCTCCAAGTATTTAATAATATTCACGCTGCATCGTTACATGAGCGTCTACTACCGTTTATTGCCGTCCGTGAGGGGGGGCCACAACCCGGAGACGCAGCGTCGCGCCTCTTCGGACATGCCACAACACCACCCGCATGTATGAGGGACCGATGCACGCTTCCGGTGGCATTGCTACCCCACCAGGGCCTCCGTCCCGCCCTAACCACATAGCGTTTGACCACGGGATCTAGCCCTTTGACTTTGCAGACGGGCTTTGAACAGTGGACCTCTCCACCCGGTTGTGTCGGGTCGGCCCGGAAAGGACACCGGGAGCAACATCGGGCCAGCCCCGGCTACATCCACTCCGTGTAGACCCGGCGCGTCCGTTTCCCCCCCTCCGGTGCGTGGCGGCGCCGTCCGTGAGGGGGGGCACGCACCGGAGGCAGCGTCTTTGGGCGTTGCAACCGCCTCAACACTTCCGGACTTGTGAGAGGCCGCCTCGCAAGATTTGACGGTATGCTACCCGGAGGCCAGCGGCCCGGTCGTGAAGCGTCGCGAAGAGCAATCCAGCGTAGAGGGAAGTGTTCGATACTTCTCCATCACAAAAATTATGAAAAATTACCATCAGTCCTATAGCACATGTGCCCACGTTGTGTAAAAAACTCATGATTTTATCGCGCTCCAAGTATTTAATAATATTCACGCTGCATCGTTACCGCGAAGCGTCTACTACCGCTTTTATTGCCGTCCGTGAGGGGGCCACAACCCGGAGGCAGCGTGCCGCCTCTTCGGACATGCCACAACACCACCCGCATGTATGAGGGACCGGTCGACGCTCGGTGGCATTGCTACCCACCGGGGCCTCCGTCCCGCCTAACCTGTAGCGTTTGACCACGGGATCTAGCCCTTTGACTTTGCACGGACGGGCTTTGAGCGATGGACCTCTCCACCCGGTTGTGTCGGGTCGGCCCGAAGGACACCGGGAGCAACATCCGGCCAGCCCCACAGCTACATCCACTCCGTGTAGACCCGACGCGTCCGTTTCCCCCCCTCCGGGTGCCGGCGTGGCGCCGTCCGTGAGGGGGCACGCCGGAGACGGCAGCGTCTTTGGGCGTTGCAACCGCCTCAACACTTCCGGACTTGTGAGAGGCCGCCACGCAAGATTTGACGGTATGCTACCCCGGAGGCCGCCGCCACGGTCGTGAAGCGTGCGAAGAGGAATCAGCGTAGAGGGAAGTGTTCGAGATACTTCTCCATCACAAAAATTATGAAAAATTACCATCAGTCCTATAGCACATGTGCCCACGTTGTGTAAAAACTCATGATTTTATCGCGCTCCAAGTATTTAATAATATTCACGCTGCATCGTTATCACAGTAACGCCTACTACCGTTTCATTGCCGTCCGTGAGGGGCCACAACCCGGAGACGCGTGCCGCCTCTTCGGACATGCCACAACACCACCCGCATGTATGAGGGACCGATGACGCTCCGGTGGCATTGCTACCCCAGGGGCCCCGTCCCCGCCTAACCTCAGAAGCGTTTGACCACGGGATCTAGCCCTTTGACTTTGCAGACGGGCTTTGAGCAGTGGACCTCTCCACCCGGTTGTGTCGGGTCGGCGAGAGGGACACCGGGAGCAACATCGGGGCCAGCCCACTTTACATCCACTCCGTGTAGACCCGGACGCGTCCGTTTCCCCCCTCGGTGCGGTGGCGGCGCCGTCCGTGAGGGGGCACACCGGAGGCGCGTGCTGGGCGTTTGCAACCGCCTCAACACTTCCGGACTTGTGAGAGGCCGCCACGCAAGATTTGACGGTATGCTACCCCGGAGGCCGGCCCACAGTCGTGAAGCGTCGCGAAGAGCAATCCGCGTAGAGGGAAGTGGATACTTCTCCATCACAAAAAATTATGAAAAATTACCATCAGTCCTATAGCACATGTGCCCACGTTGTGTAAAAAACTCATGATTTTATCGCGCTCCAAGTATTTAATAATATTCACGCCGCATCGTTACCGCAGAACGTCTACTACCGTTTCATTGCCGTCCGTGAGGGGGGCCACAACCCGAGGCGTGTGCCGCCTCTTGGACATGGCACAACACCACCCGCATGTATGAGGGGCCCGATACGACGCCTCCGGTGGCATTGCTACCCCCGGGGCCCCGTCCCGCCTAACCTGTAGCGTTTGACCACGGGATCTAGCCCTTTGACTTTGCAGACGGGCTTTGAGCAGTGGACCTCTCCACCCGGTTGTGTCGGGTCGGCCCGAGAGGACACCGGGAGCAACATCCGGGCCAGCCCCACAGCTACATCCACTCCGTGTAGACCCGGCGCGTCCGTTTCCCTCTCCGGGTGCGGCGGCGCCGTCCGTGAGGGGGGCACGCATACCGAGAGGCAGCGTCTTTGGGCGTTTGCAACCGCCTCAACACTTCCGGACTTGTGAGAGGCCGCACGCAAGATTTGACGGTATGCTACCCCGGAGGCCGCCCGGCCACGGTCGTGAAGCGTCACGAAGAGCAATCCGTAGAGGAAGTGTTCGATACTTCTCCATCACAAAAATTATGAAAAATTACCATCACCCTATAGCACATGTGCCCACGTTGTGTAAAAACTCATGATTTTATCGCGCTCCAAGTATTTAATAATATTCACGCTGCATCGTTACATGAAGCGTCTACTACCGTTTTATTGCCGTCCGTGAGGGGGCCACAACCCGAGACGCAGCGTGCCGCCTCTTCGGACATGCCACAACACCACCCGCATGTATGAGGGACCGACGACGCCTCACGGTGGCATTGCTACCCACGGGGCCTCCGTCCCGCCTAACCACAGTAGCGTTTGACCACGGGATCTAGCCCTTTGACTTTGCACGGTCGGGCTTTGAACAGTGGACCTCTACACCCGGTTGTGTCGGGTCGGCCCAGAAGGACACCGGGGAGCAACATCCGGGCCAGCCCCACAGCTACATACACTCCGTGTAGACCCGACGCGTCCGTTTACCCCCCTCCGGTGCGGTGGCCGCCCATCCGTGAGGGGGGCACGCACGGAGAGGCGTGCTGGCGTTTGCAACCGCCTCAACACTTCGAGACTTGTGAGAGGCCGCCCTACGCAAGATTTGACGGTATACTACCCCGAGGCCGCGGCCACCTGATCGTGGAAGCGTCGCGAAGAGGAATCCAGCGTGAGGAAGTGTTGAGATACTTCTCCATCACAAAAATTATGAAAAATTACCATCAGTCCTATAGCACATGTGCCCACGTTGTGTAAAAACTCATGATTTTATCGCGCTCCAAGTATTTAATAATATTCACGCTGCATCGTTACGCAGTAACGCCTACTACCGCTTTCATTGCCGTCCCGTGAGGGGGGGCCACAACCCGAGACGCGTCGCCTCTTCGGACATGCCACAACACCACCCCGCATGTATGAGGGACGATGCATGACGCTCGGTGGCATTGCTACCCCCAGGGCCCGTCCCGCCTAACCACGAAGCGTTTGACCACAGGGATCTAGCCCTTTGACTTTGCACGGACGGGCTTTGAACAGTGGACCTCTCCACCGGTTGTGTCGGGTCGGCCCGGAAGGGACACCGGGGAGCAACATCCGGGCCAGCCCCATACAGCTACATCCACTCCGTGTAGACCCGACGCGTCCGTTTCCCCCCTCCTGGTGCCGGCGGGGCGCCGTGAGGGGGGGGGCACACCGGAGACGCTGCGGTTGGCGTTTGCAACCGCCTCAACACTTCCAGACTTGTGAGAGGCCGCCACGCAAGATTTGACGGTATGCTACCCGGAGGTCGCGCCACAAATCGTGACGCATGCGAAGAGCAATCCGCGTAGAGGGAAGTGTTCGATACTTCTCCATCACAAAAATTATGAAAAATTACCATCGGTCCTATAGCACATGTGCCACGTTGTGTAAAAACTCATGATTTTATCGCGCTCCAAGTATTTAATAATATTCACGCTGCATCGTTACGCGTAGCGTCTACTACCGCTTTCATTGCCGTCCGTGAGGGGGGGGCCACAACCCGAGACGTGCCGCCTCTTCGGACATGCCACAACACCACCCCGCATGTATGAGGGCCCGGTACGACGCTCCGGTGGCATTGCTACCCCCCCCCCCAGGGCCCCCGTCCCGCCTAACCCGGTAGCGTTTGACCACGGGATCTAGCCCGTTGACTTTGCACGGACGGGCTTTGACCAGTGGACCTCTCCACCCGGTTGAGGCGGGGCGGCCCAGAGGGACCCCGGGCAGCAACATCCGGCCAGCCCCACAGCCTACATCCACTCCGTGTAGACCGACGCGTCCGTTTCCCCTCTCCGGTGCCCGTGGCGGCGCGCCGTCCGTGGAGGGGGGGGCACCTGCCACCGGAGACGCGTCTTTGGGCGTTTGCAACCGCCTCAACACTTCCAGACTTGTGAGAGGCCGCCACGCAAGATTTGACGGTATGTTACCCCGGAGGTCGCGGCCACAGTCGTGAGACGTCGAAGAGCAATCAGCGTAGAGGGAAGTGTTCGAGATACTTCTCCATCACAAAAATTATGAAAAATTACCATCAGTCCTATAGCACATGTGCCCACGTTGTGTAAAAAACTCATGATTTTATCGCGCTCCAAGTATTTAATAATATTCACGCTGCATCGTTATCGCAGAAGCGTCTACTACCGCTTTCATTGCCGTCCGTGAGGGGGGGGCCACAACCCGGAGACGCTGCGTGCGCTTCTTCGGACATGCCACAACACCACCTCAAGATGTATGAGGGACGATGCGATGCTCCGGTGGCATTGCTACCCCCCCAGGGCCTCCGTCCCGCCTAACCCTGTAGCGTTTGACCACGGGATCTAGCCCTTTGACTTTGCACAGACGGGCTTTGAACAGTGGACCTCTCCACCCGGTTGTGTCGGGTCGGCCTAGAGGGACACCGGGGAGCAACATCCGGGCCAGCCCCACAGCTACATCCACTCCGTGTAGACCCGACGTCCGTTTCCCCCTCCGGGTGCTGGCGGCGGCGCCCGTCCGTGAGGGGGGCACACTCGAGACGCTGCGGCTGGCGTTTGCAACCGCCTCAACACTTCCAGACTTGTGAGAGGCCGCCTACGCAAGATTTGACGGTATGCTACCCCCCGGAGGCCGCCGGCCACAACAGAGACGCGAAGAGGAATCCACAGAGAGGGAAGTGTTGAGATACTTCTCCATCACAAAAATTTATGAAAAATTACCATCAGTCCTATAGCACATGTGCCCACGTTGTGTAAAAACTTCGTGATTTTATCGCTACCCAAGTATTTAATAATATTCACGCTGCATCGTTATCACAGAACGTCTACTACCGCTTTCATTGCCGTCCGTGAGGGGGGCCACAACCCGAGACGCTGCGTGCGCCTCTTCGGACATGCCACAACACCACCCGCATGTATGAGGGACCGCACGACGCCTCCGGTGGCATTGCTACCCCCGGGGCCACCGTCCCGCCTAACCCTCAGAAGCGTTTGACCACGGGATCTAGCCCTTTGACTTTGCACGGACGGGCTTTGAGCGATGGACCTCTCCACCCGGTTGTGTCGGGTCGGCCCGGAGGGACACCGGGGAGCAACATCCGGCCAGCCCCACAGCTACATCCACTCCGGTGTAGACCCGACGTCCGTTTCCCCCCTCCGGTGCCCGGCCGTGGCGCCGTCCGTGAGGGGGGGGGCACGCACCGGAGACGCGTCAAGGCGTTGCAACCGCCTCAACACATCCAGACTTGTGAGAGGCCGCCACGCAAGATTTGACGGTATGTTACCCCGAGGCCGCGGCCACAACAGAGACGCGAAGAGCAATCCACAGAGGGAAGTGTTCAGATACTTCTCCATCACAAAAATTATGAAAAATTACCATCAGTCCTATAGCACATGTGCCCACGTTGTGTAAAAAACTCATGATTTTATCGCGCCCAAGTATTTAATAATATTCACGCTGCATCGTTACCGCAGAACGCCTACTACCGCTTTATTGCCGTCCGTGAGGGGCCACAACCGGAGACGCTGCGTGCGCCTCTTCGGACATGCCACAACACCACCCGCATGTATGAGGGACCCACGACGCCTCCGTGGCATTGCTACCCCACTGTGGCCTCCGTCCCGCCTAACCTCAGAAGCGTTTGACCACGGATCTAGCCCTTTGACTTTGCACGGACGGGCTTTGAACAGTGGACCTCTCCACCCGGTTGTGTCGGGTCGGCCCGTAAGGACACCGGGAGCAACATCCGGCCAGCCCCACGCCTACATCCACTCCGTGTAGACCCGACGCGTCCGCTTTCCCCTCCGGTGCCGGGCGCGCCGTCCGTGAGGGGGGCACGCACCGAGACGCAGCGTCTTTGGGCGTTGCAACCGCCTCAACACTTCCAGACTTGTGAGAGGCCGCCTACACAAGATTTGACGGTATGTTACTACCCGGAGGCCGCCGCCACAACAGACGCATGAAGAGGAATCCGCGTAGAGGGAAGTGTTCGACATTTCTCCATCACAAAAAATTATGAAAAATTACCATCAGTCCTATAGCACATGTGCCCACGTTGTGTAAAAACTCATGATTTTATCGGCGCTCCAAGTATTTAATAATATTCACGCTGCATCGTTATCGCGAACGTCTACTACCGCTTTCATTGCCGTCCGTGAGGGGGGCCACAACCCGAGACGCGTGCCGCCTCTTGGACATGCCACAACACCACCCGCATGTATGCGGGGACCCAGACTGACGCCCGGTGGCATTGTTACCCCAGGGCCCCCGTCCCGCCTAACCCTATAGCGTTTGACCACGGGATCTAGCCCTTTGACTTTGCACGGACGGGCTTTGAACAGTGGACCTCTCCACCCGGTTGTGTCGGGTCGGCCCAGAGGGACACCGGGAGCAACATCCGGCCAGCCCCACAGCTACATCCACTCCGTGTAGACCCGGGACAAGCGTCGCTTCCCCCCCCTCCGGGTGCCGGGCGGCGCGCCGTCTGCGTGAGGGGGGGGGGGGGCACACCGAGACGCGGTGGTCCGGGCGTTTGCAACCGCCTCAACACTTCCAGAGACTTGTGAGAGGCCGCCACGCAAGATTTGACGGTATGGTTACCCCGGAGGCCGCCGCCCACGGTCGTGAAGCGTCGCGAAGAGGAATCCGCCAGAGAGGGAAGTGTTCAGATACTTCTCCATCACAAAAATTTATGAAAAATTACCATCAGTCCTATAGCACATGTGCCCACGTTGTGTAAAAAACTCGTGATTTTATCGCGCTCCAAGTATTTAATAATATTCACGCTGCATCGTTACCGCAGAACGCCTACTACCGCTTTCATTGCCGTCCGTGAGGGGGGGCCACAACCCGAGACGCTGCGTCGCCTCTTGGGACATGCCACAACACCACCCGCATGTATGAGGGACTGCACGACGCCCGGTGGCATTACTACCCCCTGGGCCACCGTCCCCGCCTAACCTCAGAAGCGTTTGACCACGGGATCTAGCCCTTTGACTTTGCACGACGGGCTTTGAACAGTGGACCTCTCCACCCGGTTGTGTCGGGTCGGCCCAGAGGGACACCGGGAGCAACATCCGGGCCAGCCCACAGCTACATCCACTCCGTGTAGACCCGACGTCCGTTTCCCCCCTCCGGGTGCGGCGTGGCGGCCGTCCGTGAGGGGGGGCACGCACCGGAGGCAGCGGCTGGGCGTTGCAACCGCCTCAACACATCCAGACTTGTGAGAGGCCGCCACGCAAGATTTGACGGTATGCTACCCGAGGCCGCGGCCACGTCAGAGACGCATGCGAAGAGCAATCCAGAGAGGAAGTGTTCAGATACTTCTCCATCACAAAAAATTATGAAAAATTACCATCAGTCCTATAGCACATGTGCCCAGGTTGTGTAAAAAACTCATGATTTTATCGCGCTCAAGTATTTAATAATATTGACGCTGCATCGTTACCGCAGAACGTCTACTACCGTTTCATTGCCGTCCGTGAGGGGGGCCACAACCCGGAGACGCGTGCCGCCTCTTCGGACATGCCACAACACCACCCCGCATGTATGAGGGACCGGTACGACGCTCCGGTGGCATTGCTACCCCACCAGGGCCTCCGTCCCGCCTAACCCTGTAGCGTTTGACCACGGGATCTAGCCCTTTGACTTTGCACGGACGGGCTTTGAACAGTGGACCTCTCCACCCGGTTGTGTCGGGTCGGCCCAGAAGGACACCGGGAGCAACATCCGGCCAGCCCCACAGCTACATCCACTCCGTGTAGACCCGACGCGTCCGTTTCCCCCTCCGGTGCCGGGCGGGCGGCGCCGTCTGCGGAGTGGGGGGGGCACGCACCGGAGACGCAGCGGGGCGTTTGCAACCGCCTCAACACTTCCAGACTTGTGAGAGGCCGCCCTCATAAGATTTGACGGTATACTACCCCGGAGGCCGCCCGGCCACAGTCCAGAGACGCATAAGAGGAATCCGCCAGAGAGGGAAGTGTTCAGATACTTCTCCATCACAAAAAATTATGAAAAATTACCATCACCCTATAGCACATGTGCCCACGCCAGTAAAAACTCATGATTTTATCGCTACCCAAGTATTTAATAATATTCACGCTGCATCGTTACCGCAGTAACGCCTACTACCGCTTTCATTGCCGTCCGTGAGGGGGGGCCACAACCCGAGACGCTGCGTCGCCTCTTCGGACATGCCACAACACCACCCCGCATGTATGAGGGACCCAGACGACGCCTCCGTGGCATTGCTACCCCAGGGCCCCGGCCCCGCCTAACCTCAGAAGCGTTTGACCACGGGATCTAGCCCTTTGACTTTGCACGGACGGGCTTTGAACAGTGGACCTCTCCACCCGGTTGTGTCGGGTCGGCCCGGAAGGGACACCGGGAGCAACATCCGGGCCAGGCCCACAGCTACATCCACTCCGTGTAGACCCGACGCGTCCGTTTTCCCCCTCCAGGTGCCGGCGGCGGCGCCGTCCGTGAGGGGGGGGCACACCCCGGAGACGCGTGCTGGGCGTTTGCAACCGCCTCAACACTTCCAGACTTGTGAGAGGCCGCCTACGCAAGATTTGACGGTATGCTAGCCCCCGGAGGCCGCCGGCCACAACAGAGACGGCGAAGAGCAATCCGCCAGAGAGGGAAGTGTTCAGATACTTCTCCATCACAAAAATTATGAAAAATTACCATCAGTCCTATAGCACATGTGCCCACGTTGTGTAAAAACTCATGATTTTATCGCGCTCCAAGTATTTAATAATATTCACGCTGCATCGTTACCGCAGAATCGCCTACTACCGCTTTCATTGCCGTCCGTGAGGGGGCCACAACCCGGAGACGCTGCGTCACTTCTTGGACATGGCACAACACCACCCCGCATGTATGAGGGCCTGCACGACGCCTCGTGGCATTGCTACCCCCCAGGGCCCCGCCCCGCCTAACCCTCAGAAGCGTTTGACCACGGGATCTAGCCTTTGACTTTGCACGGACGGGCTTTGAACAGTGGACCTCTCCACCCGGTTGTGTCGGGTCGGCCTGAGGGACACCGGGAGCAACATCCGGCCAGCCCCACAGCTACATCCACTCCGTAGACCCGACGCGTCTGCTTTCCCCTCTCCGGGTGCCGGGCGGCGGCGCCGTCCGTGAGGGGGGGGCACGCACGGAGACGCGTCCGGGCGTTTGCAACCGCCTCAACACTTCCAGACTTGTGAGAGGCCGCCACGCAAGATTTGACGGTATACTACCCGGAGGCCGGCGCCCGCAGTCGTGAAGCGTCGCGAAGAGCAATCCATGTAGAGGGAAGTGTTCAGATACTTCTCCATCACAAAAAATTATGAAAAATTACCATCAGTCCTATAGCACATGTGCCCACGTTGTGTAAAAAACTCATGATTTTATCGCGCTCCAAGTATTTAATAATATTCACGCTGCATCGTTATCGCAGAACGCCTACTACCGTTTCATTGCCGTCCGTGAGGGGGGCCACAACCCGGAGACGCTGCGTCACTTCTTCGGACATGCCACAACACCACCCCGCATGTATGAGGGACTGCACGATGCTCCGGTGGCATTGTTACCCCCTGTGGCCACCGCCCCGCCTAACCCTCAGAAGCGTTTGACCACGGGATCTAGCCCTTTGACTTTGCACGGACGGGCTTTGAACAGTGGACCTCTCCACCCGGTTGTGTCGGGTCGGCCCAGAGGGACACCGGGAGCAACATCCGGCCAGCCCCACAGCTACATCCACTCCGTGTAGACCCGACGGCGTCTGCTTCTCCGGTGCGTGGCGGGCGGCGCCGGGTCCGTGAGGGGGGGGGGCACACCGGAGACGCTGCGGTTGGGCGTTTGCAACCGCCTCAACACTTCCAGACTTCAGTGAGAGGCCGCCACGAAGATTTGACGGTATGCTACCCGAGGCCGCCGCCACGTCAGAGACGCATGAAGAGGAATCTACAGAGAGGGAAGTGTTCAGATACTTCTCCATCACAAAATTTATGAAAAATTACCATCACCCTATAGCACATGTGCCCACGTTGTGTAAAAAACTCGTGATTTTATCGCGCTCCAAGTATTTAATAATATTCACGCTGCATCGTTATCGCAGAACGTCTACTACCGCTTTCATTGCCGTCCGTGAGGGGGGGGCCACAACCCGGAGACGCTGCGGCCGCTTCTTCGGACATGCCACAACACCACCCCGCATGTATGAGGGACCGATGCACGACGCCCGGTGGCATTGCTACCCCCTGTGGCCACCGCCCCGCCTAACCTCAGAAGCGTTTGACCACGGGATCTAGCCCTTTGACTTTGCACGGACGGGCTTTGAACAGTGGACCTCTCCACCCGGTTGTGTCGGGTCGGCCCAGAGGGACACCGGGAGCAACATCCGGCCAGCCCCACAGCTACATCCACTCTGTAGACCCGACGCGTCTGCTTTCCCTCTCGGTGCCGGCGGCGGCGCCGTCCGTGAGGGGGGGCACACCCCGGAGACGCGTGCCGGCAATTAGCAAAAGCCACCACACAACCACACTTGTTAGAGGCCGCCTACGCGAGATTTGACAGTATGCTACCCCGGAGGTCCGCCGCCACGGTCAGACGTCACGAAGAGCAATCGCGAGAGGGAAGTGTTCGATACTTCTCCATCACAAAAATTATGAAAAATTACCATCAGTCCTATAGCACATGTGCCCACGCTAGTAAAAACTCATGATTTTATCGCGCTCCAAGTATTTAATAATATTCACGCTGCATCGTTACCGCAGAACGTCTACTACCGTTTTATTGCCGTCCGTGAGGGGGGCCACAACCCGGAGACGCGTGCCGCCTCTTCGGACATGCCACAACACCACCCCGCATGTATGAGGGACCGGTACGACGCTCCGGTGGCATTGCTACCCCACCGTGGCCTCCGCCCCGCCTAACCTCAGAAGCGCTTGACCACGGGATCTAGCCTTTGACTTTGCACGGACGGGCTTTGAACAGTGGACCTCTCCACCCGGTTGTGTCGGGTCGGCCTGAAGGACACCGGGAGCAACATCCGGCCAGCCCCACAGCTACATCCACTCCGTGTAGACCTGACGCGTCTGCTTCCCACCTCCGGTGCCCGTGGCGGGCGGCGGCCGTCGTGAGGGGGGGGCACGCACCGGAGACGCGTCTTTGGGCGTTTGCAACCGCCTCAACACTTCCAGACTTGTGAGAGGCCGCCACGCAAGATTTGACGGTATGTTACCCCGGAGGCCGCCGCCACAGTCAGACGCGCGAAGAGGAATCCAGAGAGGGAAGTGTTCAGATACTTCTCCATCACAAAAATTATGAAAAATTACCATCAGTCCTATAGCACATGTGCCCACGTTGTGTAAAAACTCATGATTTTATCGCGCCCAAGTATTTAATAATATTCACGCTGCATCGTTATCACAGTAACGCCTACTACCGCTTTCATTGCCGTCCGTGAGGGGGGCCACAACCCGAGACGCAGCGTCCGCTTCTTCGACATGCCACAATACCACCCCGCATGTATGAGGGACCGGCACGACGCCCGGTGGCATATTGCTACCCCCCTGTGGCCCCGTCCCCGCCTAACCTCAGTAGCGCTTGACCGGGATCTAGCCCTTTGACTTTGCACGGACGGGCTTTGAACAGTGGACCTCTCCACCCGGTTGTGTCGGGTCGGCCTGTAGGGACACCGGGAGCAACATCCGGCCAGCCCCACGCCTACATCCACTCCGTGTAGACCCGACGTCCGTTTCCCCCTTCTCCGGTGCCGGCGGCGGGCCGTCCGTGAGGGGGGGGCACACCCGGAGACGCGTCTGGGCGCTTGCAACCGCCTCAACACTTCCAGACTTGTGAGAGGCCGCCACGCAAGATTTGACGGTATGTTACCTCTGAGGTCACGGCCACGGTCAGAGACGCGAAGAGCAATCCACAGAGAGGGAAGTGTTCGACATTTCTCCATCACAAAAATTTTGAAAAATTACCATCAGTCCTATAGCACATGTGCCCACGCCAGTAAAAAACTCATGATTTTATCGCGCTCCAAGTATTTAATAATATTCACGCTGCATCGTTACCGCAGTAACGCCTACTACCGCTTTCATTGCCGTCCGTGAGGGGGGGCCACAACCCGAGACGCCAGGCCGCCTCTTCGACATGGCACAACACCACCCCGCATGTATGAGGGCCCTGCACGACGCCTCGGTGGCATTACTACCCCCTGTGGCCCCGTGCCCCGCCTAACCTCAGAAGCGTTTGACCACGGGATCTAGCCCTTTGACTTTGCACGGACGGGCTTTTGAACAGTGGACCTCTCCACGGTTGTGTCGGGTCGGCCCAGAGGGACACCGGGAGCAACATCCGGCCAGCCCCACAGCCTACATCCACTCTGTAGACTGACGCGTCCGCTTTCCCCCTCTCGGTGCGGGCGGCGCCGTCCGTGAGGGGGGGGGGGCACGCACCGGGGACGCGGGCTGGGGGTTTGCAACCGCCGCAACACTTCCGGACTTGTGAGAGGCCGCCACGCAAGATTTGACGGTATGTTACTACCCCGGAGGTCACGCCACACAACAGAGACGCATGCGAAGAGCAATCCGCGAGAGGGAAGTGTTCAGATACTTCTCCATCACAAAAAATTATGAAAAATTACCATCACCCTATAGCACATGTGCCCACGTTGCCAGTAAAAACTCATGATTTTATCGCGCTCCAAGTATTTAATAATATTCACGCTGCATCGTTACCGCATAACGCCTACTACCGCTTTCATTGCCGTCCGTGAGGGGGGGGCCACAACCCGAGACGCGTGCCGCTTCTTGGACATGCCACAACACCACCCCGCATGTATGAGGGACCGCACGACGCCCGGTGGCATTGTTACCCCCAGGGCCACCGTCCCCGCCTAACCCTCAGAAGGCTTTGACCACGGGATCTAGCCCTTTGACTTTGCACGACGGGCTTTGAACAGTGGACCTCTCCACCCGGTTGTGTCGGGTCGGCCCAGAGGGACACCGGGAGCAACATCCGGCCAGCCCCACAGCCTACATCCACTCCGTGTAGACCTGGACGCGTCTGCTTCTCCGGTGCCGGCGGGCGGCGCCCGTCCTTGAGGGGGGGGCACGACCGAGACGCTGCGGGCGTTTGCAACCGCCTCAACACATCCAGACTTGTGAGAGGCCGCCACGCAAGATTTGACGGTATGTTACCTCGGAGGTCAGCCGCCACAACAGAGACGGCGAAGAGCAATCCACAGAGAGGGAAGTGTTCAGATACTTCTCCATCACAAAAAATTATGAAAAATTACCATCAGTCCTATAGCACATGTGCCCACGTTGTGTAAAAACTCATGATTTTATCGCTACCCAAGTATTTAATAATATTCACGCTGCATCGTTACCGCAGAACGCCTACTACCGCTTTCATTGCCGTCCGTGAGGGGGGCCACAACTTCGGAGACGCGTGCGCCTTCTTCGGACATGCCACAACACCACCCCGCATGTATGAGGGACCGCACGACGCCCGGTGGCATTGCTACCCCACCAGGGGCCTCCGTCCCCGCCTAACCCTCAGAAGGCGTTTGACCACGGGATCTATCCCGTTGACTTTGCACGGACGGGCTTTGGACAGTGGACCTCTCCACCCGGTTGTGTCGGGTCGGCCCAGAAGGACACCGGGGCGCAACATCCGGGCCAGCCCCGCAGCTACATCCACTCCGTAGACCTGACGCGTCTGCTTCTCCGGGTGCCGGGCAAGGCGGCGCCGTCCGTGAGGGGGGGGCACGACCGGAGACAGCGTCTGGGCGTTGCAACCGCCTCAACACTTCCAGACTTGTGAGAGGCCGCCACGCAAGATTTGACGGTATGCTACCCCCGGAGGCCGCCGCCACAACAGACGCGAAGAAGAGCAATCCGCGAGAGGGAAGTGTTCGACATCTTCTCCATCACAAAAATTTTGAAAAATTACCATCAGTCCCTATAGCACATGTGCCCACGTTGTGTAAAAAACTCATGATTTTATCGCGCTCCAAGTATTTAATAATATTCACGCTGCATCGTTATCGCAGTAACGCCTACTACCGCTTTCATTGCCGTCCGTGAGGGGGGGCCACAACCCGAGACGCTGCGCCGCTTCTTCGGACATGGCACAACACCACCCCGCATGTATGAGGGCCCGACGACGCCTCCGGTGGCATTGCTACCCTGTGGCCCCGTCCCCGCCTAACCCTCAGAAGGCTTGACCACGGGATCTTGGCCTTTGTCTTTGCACGGTCGGGCTTTGACCAGTGGTCCTCTCCAGCCGGTTGTGTCGGGTCGGCCCAGAGGGACACCGGGGAGCAACATCCGGGCCAGCCCCACAGCTACATCCACTCCGTGTAGACCCGACGCGTCTGTTTCCCCCCTCCGGGTGCCGGCGGCTGCGCCGTCCGTGAGGGGGGGGGGCACGCACCGGAGACGCGTGCTGGGCGTTTGCAACCGCCTCAACACTTCCAGACTTGTGAGAGGCCGCCTACGCAAGATTTGACGGTATGCTACCCCCCGGAGGCCGCCGCCACAAATAGACGTGCGAAGAGCAATCCATGTGAGAGGGAAGTGTTCAGATACTTCTCCATCACAAAAATTATGAAAATTACCATCAGTCCTATAGCACATGTGCCCACGTTGTGTAAAAACTCATGATTTTATCGCTACCCAAGTATTTAATAATATTCACGCTGCATCGTTACCGCAGAACGCCTACTACCGCTTTCATTGCCGTCCGTGAGGGGGGGCCACAACCCGGAGACGCAGCGTGCCGCTTCTTCGGACATGCCACAACACCACCCCGCATGTATGAGGGACGATGCACGACGCCTCGGTGGCATTGCTACCCCAGTGGCCACCGTCCCGCCTAACCCTCAGAAGCGTTTGACCACGGGATCTAGCCCTTTGACTTTGCACGGACGGGCTTTGAACAGTGGACCTCTCCACCCGTTGTGTCGGGTCGGCCCAGAGGGACACCGGGAGCAACATCCGGCCAGCCTGACAGCTACATCCACTCCGTGTAGACCCGACGCGTCTGCTTCCCTCCGGTGCCGGGCGGCGCCGGCCCTTGAGGGGGGCACGACCGGAGACGCGTGCTGGGCGCTTGCAACCGCCTCAACACATCCAGACTTGTGAGAGGCCGCCACGCAAGATTTGACGGTATGCTACCCGGAGGCCGCGGCCACCAGAGACGCAACGAAGAGCAATCCAGCGAGAGGGAAGTGTTCAGATACTTCTCCATCACAAAAATTATGAAAAATTACCATCACCCCTATAGCACATGTGCCCACGTTGTGTAAAAACTCATGATTTTATCGCGCCCAAGTATTTAATAATATTCACGCTGCATCGTTATCGCAGTAACGCCTACTACCGCTTTCATTGTCGTCCGTGAGGGGGGGCCACAACCCGAGACGCTGCGGCCGCTCTTCGGACATGCCACAACACCACCCCGCATGTATGAGGGACTGCACGACGCCCGGTGGCATTGCTACCCCACCAGTGGCCTCCGTCCCGCCTAACCCTCAGAGCGTTTGACCACGGGATCTAGCCTTTGACTTTGCACGGACGGGCTTTGAACAGTGGACCTCTCCACCCGGCCAGTGTCGGGTCGGCCCGAAGGACACCGGGAGCAACATCCGGCCAGCCCCACAGCCTACATCCACTCCGTGTAGACCCGACGCGTCTGCTTTCCCCCCCTCCGGGTGCGGCGGCGCCGTCCGTGAGGGGGGGCACGCACGGAGACGCGTCTTTGGGCGTTGCAACCGCCTCAACACTTCCAGACTTGTGAGAGGCCGCCACGCAAGATTTGACGGTATGCTACCCCGGAGGCCGCCGCACAACAGAGACGTCGCGAAGAGCAATCCGCGAGAGGGAAGTGTTCAGATACTTCTCCATCACAAAAATTATGAAAAATTACCATCACCCTATAGCACATGTGCCCATGTTGTGTAAAAACTCATGATTTTATCGCGCTCCAAGTATTTAATAATATTCACGCTGCATCGTTACCGCAGAACGCCTACTACCGCTTTCATTGCCGTCGGTGAGGGGGCCACAACCCGAGACGCGTGCCGCCTCTTCGGACATGCCACAACACCACCTCATGTATGAGGGACTCCAGACGACGCCCGGTGGCATTGTTACCCCACTGTGGCCTCCGTCGCCCCGCCTAACCTGTAGCGTTTGACCACGGGATCTAGCCCTTTGACTTTGCACGGACGGGCTTTGAACAGTGGACCTCTCCACCCGGTTGTGTCGGGTCGGCCAGAAGGACACCGGGAGCAACATCCGGCCAGCCCCACAGCTACATCCACTCCGTGTAGACCCGACGCGTCTGCTTTCCCCCCCTCCGGTGCCGGGCGGCGGCGCCGTCCGTGAGGGGGGGGGCACGACCGAGACGCTGCGGCTGGGCGTTGCAACCGCCTCAACACTTCCGGACTTGTGAGAGGCCGCCACGCAAGATTTGACGGTATGTTACCCCGGAGGCCGCCGCCACAACAGAGACGTGCGAAGAGCAATCCGCGTAGAGGGAAGTGTTGGATACTTCTCCATCACAAAAATTATGAAAAATTACCATCAGTCCTATAGCACATGTGCCCACGTTGTGTAAAAACTCATGATTTTATCGCGCCCAAGTATTTAATAATATTCACGCTGCATCGTTACCGCAGAACGCCTACTACCGCTTTCATTGCCGTCCGTGAGGGGGGGCCACAACCCGAGACGCGTGCCGCCTCTTCGACATGCCACAACGCCACCCGCATGTATGAGGGACCCACGACGCCTCCGTGGCATTGCTACCCCCCAGGGCCCCCGTCCCGCCTAACCCCGTAGCGTTTGACCACGGATCTAGCCTTGACTTTGCACGGACGGGCTTTTGAACAGTGGACCTCTCCACCCGGTTGTGTCGGGTAGGCCCAGAGGGACACCGGGAACAACATCCGGCCAGCCCACAGCCTACATCCACTCCGTGTAGACCCGACGCGTCCGTTTCCCCCCTCCGGTGCCAAGGGCGGCGCCCGTCCGTGAGGGGGCACACCGAGACGCAGCGTCATGGGCGTTGCAACCGCCTCAACACTTCCAGACTTGTGAGAGGCCGCCACGCAAGATTTGACGGTATGTTACTCCCCCGGAGGCCGCGCCACAACAGACGTCGCGAAGAGCAATCCGCGAGAGGGAAGTGTTCAGATACTTCTCCATCACAAAAATTATGAAAAATTACCATCAGTCCTATAGCACATGTGCCCAATGCTGTGTAAAAACTCATGATTTTATCGCGCCCAAGTATTTAATAATATTCACGCTGCATCGTTACCGCAGTAACGTCTACTACCGCTTTCATTGCCGTCCGTGAGGGGGGGCCACAACCCGGAGACGCTGCGTCGCCTCTTCGGACATGGCACAACACCACCTCAAGATGTATGAGGGCCCAGTACGACGCTCCGCTGGCATTGCTACCCCCTGTGGCCCCTGGCCCCGCCTAACCTCAGAAGCGTTTGACCACGGGATCTAGCCCTTTGACTTTGCACGACGGGCTTTGAACAGTGGACCTTCCACCCGGTTGTGTCGGGTCGCCCGGAGGGACACCGGGAGCAACATCCGGCCAGCCCCACAGCTACATCCACTCTGTAGACCCGAGCGTCTGCTTCCCTCCGGTGCCGGGCGGCGGCGCCGTCCGTGAGGGGGGGCACGCACCGAGACGCTGCGTCTGGGCGTTGCAACCGCCTCAACACTTCCAGACTTGTGAGAGGCCGCACGCAAGATTTGACGGTATGCTACCCCGGAGGTCACGGCCACGGTCGTGAGACGTATGAAGAGCAATCCAGAGAGGGAAGTGTTCAGATACTACTCCATCACAAAAAAATTATCAAAAAATACCATCAGGACTATTGCACATGTGCACACTTTGTGTAAAAAACACATGATTTTATCGAGCACCAAGTATTAAATAATATACACGCTGCATCGTTATCAGAACGCCTACTACCGCTTTTCATTCATTGCCGTCCGTGAGGGGGGCCACAACCCGAGACGCTGCGCCTCTTGGACATGCCACAACACCACCCGCATGTATGAGGGACCCAGACGACGCCCGGTGGCATTGCTACTTCAGTGGCCACCGTCCCGCCCTAACCTCAGAAGCGTTTGACCACGGGATCTAGCCCTTTGACTTTGCACGGACGGGCTTTGAACAGTGGACCTCTCCACCCGGTTGTGTCGGGTCGGCCCAGAGGGACACCGGGAGCAACATCCGGCCAGCCCCACAGCTACATCCACTCCGTGTAGACCCGACGCGTCCGTTCGCTTCTCCGGTGCCGGTGGCGCGGGCCCTTGAGGGGGGGGGCACGACCGAGACGTCTTTGGCGTTTGCAACCGCCTCAACACATCCAGACTTGTGAGAGGCCGCCACGCAAGATTTGACGGTATGCTACCCCGGAGGTCAGCCGCCACAACAGACGCACGAAGAAGAGCAATCCGCAGAGAGGGAAGTGTTCAGATACTTCTCCATCACAAAAATTATGAAAATTACCATCAGTCCTATAGCACATGTGCCCACGTTGTGTAAAAAACTCATGATTTTATCGCTACCCAAGTATTTAATAATATTCACGCTGCATCGTTATCGCAGAACGCCTACTACCGCTTTCATTGCCGTCCGTGAGGGGGGGCCACAACCCGGAGACGCGTGCCGCCTCTTCCGGACATGCCACAACACCACCTCAAGATGTATGAGGGACCGCACGACGCCTCCGGTGGCATTGCTACCCCCTGTGGCCACCGTCCCCGCCTAACCCTCAGAAGGCTTTGACCACGGGATCTAGCCCTTTGACTTTGCACGGACGGGCTTTGAACAAAGGACCTCTCCACCCGGTTGTGTCGGGTCGGCCCGAGGGACACCGGGAGCAACATCCGGCCAGCCCCACAGCCTACATCCACTCCGTGTAGACCCGGCGTCCGTTTCCCCCCCTCCGGGTGCCGTGGCGGCGCCGTCCTTGAGGGGGGCACGCACGGAGGCAGCGTCTTTGGGCGTTGCAACCGCCTCAACACATCCAGACTTGTGAGAGGCCGCCACGCAAGATTTGACGGTATGCTACCCCGGAGGCCGCCGCCACAACAGAGACGCATGAAGAGCAATCCACAGAGAGGGAAGTGTTCAGATACTTCTCCATCACAAAAATTATGAAAAATTACCATCGGTCCTATAGCACATGTGCTCACGTTGTAAAAAACTCATGATTTTATCGCGCCCAAGTATTTAATAATATTCACGCTGCATCGTTATCGCAGAACGCCTACTACCGCTTTCATTGCCGTCCGTGAGGGGCCACAACCCGAGACGCGTGCCGCCTTCTTCGGACATGCCACAACACCACCCGCATGTATGAGGGACCAGACGACGCCTCGGTGGCATTGCTACCCCACCGTGGCCTCCGTCTCCGCCTAACCTCAGTAGCGTTTGACCACGGGATCTAGCCCTTTGACTTTGCACGGACGGGCTTTGAACAGTGGACCTCTCCACCCGGTTGTGTCGGGTCGGCCCGAAGGACACCGGGAGCAACATCCGGCCAGCCCCACAGCTACATCCACTCCGTAGACCCGGCGTCCGTTTCCCCCCCCTCCGGTGCGTGGCGGCGCCGTCCGTGAGGGGGGGCACGACCGAGACGCAGCGTGCTGGCGTTGCAACCGCCTCAACACTTCCAGACTTGTGAGAGGCCGCCACGCAAGATTTGACGGTATGTTACTACCCGGAGGCCGCCACAACAGAGACGCAAGGCGAAGAGCAATCCACAGAGAGGAAGTGTTCAGATACTTCTCCATCACAAAAAATTATGAAAAATTACCATCACCCTATAGCACATGTGCCCACGTTGTGTAAAAACTCATGATTTTATCGCTACCCAAGTATTTAATAATATTCACGCTGCATCGTTATCGCAGTAACGCCTACTACCGCTTTCATTGCCGTCGGTGAGGGGGCCACAACCCGGAGACGCTGCCGCCTTCTTCGGACATGCCACAACACCACCCCAAGCATGTATGAGGGACCTGCACGACGCCCGGTGGCATTGCTACCCCACCAGGGCCTCCGTCCCGCCTAACCTCAGAAGGCGTTTGACCACGGGATCTAGCCCTTTGACTTTGCAGACGGGCTTTGAACAGTGGACCTCTCCACCCGGTTGTGTCGGGTCGGCCCAGAAGGACACCGGGAGCAACATCCGGCCAGCCCACAGCTACATCCACTCCGTAGACCCGACGTCCGTTCGCTTCCTCCGGTGCCGGGCGGCGGCGCCGTCCGTGAGGGGGGGGCACGCACCGGAGACGCAGCGTCTGGGCGTTGCAACCGCCTCAACACTTCCAGACTTGTGAGAGGCCGCCACGCAAGATTTGACGGTATGCTACCTCGGAGGTCAGCCGCCACAACAGAGACGCATGAAGAGCAATCCGTAGAGAGGGAAGTGTTGAATACTTCTCCATCACAAAAATTATGAAAAATTACCATCACCCTATAGCACATGTGCCCACGTTGTGTAAAAACTCATGATTTTATCGCGCCCAAGTATTTAATAATATTCACGCTGCATCGTTACTCGCAGAACGCCTACTACCGCTTTCATTGCCGTCCGTGAGGGGGGCCACAACCCGAGACGCTGCCGCTTCTTCGGACATGGCACAACACCACCCCGCATGTATGAGGGCCCGCACGACGCCTCCGGTGGCATTGCTACCCCCAGGGCCCCTGGCCCCGCCTAACCTCAGAGCGTTTGACCACGGGATCTAGCCCTTTGACTTTGCACGGACGGGCTTTGAACAGTGGACCTCTCCACCCGGTGTTTACGGTAGGCCCAGAAGGAACCCCGGGAGCAACATCCCGGCCAGCCCCAGCTACATCCACTCCGTGTAGACCCGACGCGTCTGCTTCTCCGGTGCCGTGGCGGCGGCGCCGTCCGTGAGGGGGGGCACGACCGAGACGCTGCGGGCGTTGCAACCGCCTCAACACTTCCAGACTTGTGAGAGGCCGCCACGCAAGATTTGACGGTATGCTACCCCGGAGGCCGCCGCCACAGCCGAGACGCGAAGAGCAATCCACAGAGAGGGAAGTGTTCAGATACTTCTCCATCACAAAAAATTATGAAAAATTACCATCAGTCATATAGCACATGTGCCCACGTTGTGTAAAAAACTCATGATTTTATCGCGCCCAAGTATTTAATAATATTCACGCTTGCATCGTTATCACAGTAACGCCTACTACCGCTTTCATTGCCGTCCGTGAGGGGGCCACAACCCGAGACGCTGCGGCCGCCTCTTCGGACATGGCACAACACCACCCCGCATGTATGAGGGGCCCGCACGACGCCCGGTGGCATTGCTACCCCCTGTGGCCCCCGTCCCCGCCTAACCTCAGAAGCGTTTGACCACGGGATCTAGCCCTTTGACTTTGCACGGACGGGCTTTGAACAGTGGACCTCTCCACCCGGTTGAGTCAGGTCAGCCCAGAGGGACACCGGGAGCAACATCCGGCCAGCCCACAGCTACATCCACTCCGTAGACCCGACGCGTCTGCTTTCCCCCTCCGGTGCTGGCGGGCGCCGTCCGTGAGGGGGGGGGCACGACCGAGACGCTGCTTGGGCGTTTGCAACCGCCTCAACACTTCCAGACTTGTGAGAGGCCGCCACGCAAGATTTGACGGTATGCTACCCCGAGGTCAGCCGCCACAACAGACGTATGCGAAGAGCAATCCAGAGGGAAGTGTTCAGACATTTCTCCATCACAAAAATTATGAAAAATTACCATCAGTCCTATAGCACATGTGCCCACGTTGTGTAAAAACTCATGATTTTATCGGCGCTCCAAGTATTTAATAATATTCACGCTGCATCGTTACCGCAGAACGCCTACTACCGCTTTCATTGCCGTCCGTGAGGGGGGGCCACAACCCGGAGACGCAGCGTCGCCTCTTCGGACATGCCACAACACCACCCCGCATGTATGAGGGACCCAGACGACGCCCGTGGCATTGCTACCCCACTGTGGCCTCGTCCGCCTTAACCTCAGAAGGCGTTTGACCACGGGATCTAGCCTTTGACTTTGCACGGACGGGCTTTGAACAGTGGACCTCTCCACCCGGTTGTCGGGTCGGCCCGAAGGACACCGGGAGCAACATCCGCCAGCCCCACAGCCTACATCCACTCCGTAGACCCGACGCGTCTGCTTCTCCGGTGCCGGGGCGGCGGCGCCGTCTGCGGAGGGGGGGGCACGCACCGGAGACGCTGCTGGGCGTTGCAAACCGCCTCAACACTTCCAGACTTGTGAGAGGCCGCCACGCAAGATTTGACGGTATGTTACCCCCGGAGGCCGGCCACAACAGAGACGCATGCGAAGAGCAATCCAGAGAGGGAAGTGTTCAGATACTTCTCCATCACAAAAATTATGAAAAATTACCATCAGTCCTATAGCACATGTGCCCATGTTGTGTAAAAACTCATGATTTTATCGCGCTCCAAGTATTTAATAATATTCACGCTGCATCGTTATCACAGAACGCCTACTACCGCTTTCATTGCCGTCCGTGAGGGGGGGCCACAACCCGAGACGCTGCGCCGCTTCTTCGGACATGCCACAACACCACCCCGCATGTATGAGGGACCGTCACGACGCCCGTGGCATTGCTACCCCCCTGTGGCCTCCGTCCCGCCTAACCCTCAGAAGCGTTTGACCACGGGATCTAGCCTTTGACTTTGCACGAACGGGCTTTGAACAAGGACCTCTCCACCCGGTTGTGTCGGGTCGGCCCAGAGGGACACCGGGAGCAACATCCGGCCAGCCCCACAGCTACATCCACTCTGTAGACCCGACGCGTCTGCTTCTCCGGTGCCGGGCGGCGGCGGCGCCGTCCGTGAGGGGGGCCACAACCCGGAGACGCGTGCTGGGCGTTTGCAACCGCCTCAACACTTCAGACTTGTGAGAGGCCGCCTACGCAAGATTTTGACGGTATGCTACCCCGAGGTCAGCCGCCACATACCAGAGACGCATGAAGAGCAATCCGCAGAGAGGGAAGTGTTCAGATACTTCTCCATCACAAAAAATTATGAAAAATTACCATCAGTCCTATAGCACATGTGCTCACGTTGTGTAAAAACTCATGATTTTATCGCTACCCAAGTATTTAATAATATTCACGCTGCATCGTTACCGCAGAACGCCTACTACCGCTTTCATTGCCGTCCGTGAGGGGGGGCCACAACCCGAGACGCTGCGTCGCCTCTTCTGACATGGCACAACACCACCCCGCATGTATGAGGGCCCGTGCACGACGCCTCCGGTGGCATTGCTACCCCAGGGCCCCTGGCCCCGCCTAACCTCAGAGCGTTTGACCACGGGATCTAGCCCTTTGACTTTGCACGGACAGGCTTTGACCAGTGGACCTCTCCACCCGGTTGTGTCGGGTCGGCCCAGAGGGACACCGGGAGCAACATCTGGGCCAGACCCACAGCAAGATCCCCTCCGTATAGACCCGACGCGTCCGTTTCCCCCCTCCGGGTGCCGGCGGCGGCGCCGTCCGTGAGGGGGGGGGGCACACCCCGGAGACGCGTGCTGGGCGTTTGCAACCGCCTCAACACTTCCAGACTTGTGAGAGGCCGCCTACGCAAGATTTGACGGTATGCTACCCCCCGGAGGCCGCCGGCCACAACAGAGACGTGCGAAGAGCAATCCGCAGAGAGGGAAGTGTTCAGATACTTCTCCATCACAAAAAATTATGAAAAATTACCATCAGTCCTATAGCACATGTGCCCACGTTGCCAGTAAAAAACTCATGATTTTATCGGCGCTCCAAGTATTTAATAATATTCACGCTGCATCGTTATCGCAGTAACGCCTACTACCGCTTTCATTGCCGTCCGTGAGGGGGGCCACAACCCGAGACGCCAGCGTGCGCCTCTTCGGACATGGCACAACACCACCCCGCATGTATGAGGGCCCCAGACGACGCCTCGGTGGCATTGCTACCCCTGTGGCCCTGGCCCCGCCTAACCTCAGTAGCGTTTGACCACGGGATCTAGCCCTTTGACTTTGCACGGACGGGCTTTGAACAGTGGACCTCTCCACCCGGTTGTGTCGGGTCGGCCCAGAGGGACACCGGGAGCAACATCCGGCCAGCCCCACAGCTACATCCACTCCGTAGACCCGACGCGTCTGCTTCTCCGGGTGCCGGCGGCTGGGCCGTCTGCGGAGGGGGGGGCACGACCGGAGACGCGTCTTTGGGCGCTTGCAACCGCCTCAACACTTCCAGACTTGTGAGAGGCTGCCACGCAAGATTTGACGGTATGCTACTTCCCGGAGGTCAGCCGCCACAACAGAGACGCGAAGAGCAATCCGCAGAGAGGGAAGTGTTCAGATACTTCTCCATCACAAAAATTATGAAAAATTACCATCAGTCCTATAGCACATGTGCCCACGCCAGTAAAAACTCATGATTTTATCGCGCCCAAGTATTTAATAATATTCACGCTGCATCGTTATCGCAGAACGCCTACTACCGCTTTCATTGCCGTCCGTGAGGGGGGCCACAACCCGAGACGCATGCCGCCTCTGGACATGCCACAACACCACCCGCATGTATGAGGGACCCGACGACGCCTCCGTGGCATTGCTACCCCTGTGGCCCCCTGGCCCCGCCTAACCTCAGAAGCGTTTGACCACGGGATCTAGCCCTTTGACTTTGCACGGACGGGCTTTGAACAGTGGACCTCTCCACCCGGTTGTGTCGGGTCGGCCCGAAGGACACCGGGAGCAACATCCGGCCAGCCCCACAGCCTACATCCACTCCGTGTAGACCCGACGCGTCTGCTTCTCCGGTGGCGGCGGCCGTCTGCGTGAGGGGGGGGCACACCGGAGACGCAGCGTCTTTGGGCGTTGCAACCGCCTCAACACTTCCAGACTTGTGAGAGGCTGCCCTACGCAAGATTTGACGGTATGCTACCTCTGAGGCCGGCCACAACAGAGACGCGCGAAGAGGAATCATGAGAGGGAAGTGTTCAGATACTTCTCCATCGCAAAAATTATGAAAAATTACCATCAGTCCTATAGCACATGTGCCCACGTTGTAAAAAACTCATGATTTTATCGCGCTCCAAGTATTTAATAATATTCACGCTGCATCGTTATCGCAGAACGCCTACTACCGCTTTCATTGCCGTCCGTGAGGGGCCACAACCCGGAGACGCTGCAGCCTTCTTCGGACATGCCACAACACCACCCCGCATGTATGAGGGACCGCACGACGCTCCGGTGGCATTGCTACCCCAGGGCCCCTGGCCCCGCCTAACCTCAGAAGCGCTTGACCACGGGATCTAGCCCTTTGACTTTGCACGGACGGGCTTTGAACAGTGGACCTCTCCACCCGGTTGTGTCGGGTCGGCCCAGAGGGACACCGGGAGCAACATCCGGCTAGCCCCACGCCTACATCCACTCCGTGTAGACCCGACGCGTCTGCTTCTCCGGTGCCGGCGCGTGGCGCCGTCCGTGAGGGGGGCACACCGGAGACGCTGCGGCCGGGCGTTTGCAACCGCCTCAACACTTCCAGACTTGTGAGAGGCCGCCACGCAAGATTTGACGGTATGCTACCCCTGAGGTCAGCCGCCACGTAGACGCATGCGAAGAGCAATCCACAGAGAGGGAAGTGTTCAGATACTTCTCCATCACAAAAATTATGAAAAATTACCATCAGTCCTATAGCACATGTGCCCACGTTGTAAAAAACTCATGATTTTATCGCGCCCAAGTATTTAATAATATTCACGCCGCATCGTTATCGCAGAACGCCTACTACCGCTTTCATTGCCGTCCGTGAGGGGGGCCACAACCCGGAGACGCTGCGTGCGCCTCTTCGGACATGCCACAACACCACCTCAAGACGTATGAGGGACCCAGACGACGCCCGGTGGCATTGCTACCCCCCTGTGGCCTCCGTCCCGCCTAACCTCAGAAGGCGTTTGACCACGGGATCTAGCCCTTTGACTTTGCACGGACGGGCTTTGAACAGTGGACCTCTCCACCCGGTTGTGTCGGGTCGGCCCAGAGGGACACTGGGAGCAACATCCGGCCAGCCCCATTACGCCTACATCCACTCCGTGTAGACCCGACGTCTGCTTCCCCCCCTCCGGTGCCGGGCGGCGGCGCCGTCCGTGAGGGGGGGGCACGACCGGAGACGCGTGCCGCCTCTTCGGACATGCCACAACACCACCACGCATGTATGAGGGCCCGATACGATGCTCCGGTGGCATTGCTACCCCCAGGGCCCCCGTCCCGCCTAACCCTGGAGCGGTTGACCACGAGATCTAGCCTTTTGACTTCCCATGGACGGGCTTTGACCAGTGGACCTCTCCACCCGGTTGTGTTAGGGTCGGCCTGAAGGACACCCGGAGCAACATCCGGCCAAAACCATGCCTATATCCACCTCTGTAGACCCGGACGCGTCTGCTTCTCCAGGCCGGGCGGCGGCGCCTGGCCCATGAGGGGGGCACACCATGATGTGAGGGGGTCACTCTGGAGACGGTGTCGAGCGCTTGCAAATCGCCACAAAACTTCAAGATAGCTGTTTTTGATTTTAATAAAATATAAGGATCTATATTTAAAAGAACATGACCGCACATTATTAACGTGTTCTAAAAAATACAAACTATATATATATTCATAATATATGAAAAAACAAACTACATATATATTCATATGTATGTTTATTTTAACATGCTACATGTTAGTTGATATAATAATACACAAAAAAGCATTAAAAAATATGAACGAAAAAATATATCTATGCCGACGGCTCAGCCGTCGCATAGATCCGACCAGCGTGCAGCGGATCGGCCGTGGCAGAGATATGCCGACGGCAGCCGGCGTCGGCATAGGTTTCTGCATGGTGCGGCCAGGATCGATGACGTGGCCTTTGGACCTATGCCGACGCCCCGTGTCGGCCGTCGGCATAGGTCCGACGCCGTTAGCTGGGTGGCGGGCCCCACGGGTATGCCGACGGCCTTTTGTAAGCCGACGGCAGCTGCCAGCGAATATGCAGATAGGCCGACGGCCATTCTATGCCGACGGTTGCCGTCGGCCTATCTCTACGTATCCCGACGGCCTTTTTACGCCGACGGCCGGGCCCAGGCTGTCGGCATATCTCCGAAGAAGCCGACGGGGGCCGTCGGCATTGTTTTGGCCGCCGCTTCTGCACTCCGGAGCTGTTGTACACGATAAGCGACACAGATGCCGTGGAGGCCTGTCTCCTGTCCACCGCTCTGGCTAGGCTCGAGGAGCTTGAGCTCAACAGCTGGAGAGGGCTGCCGCTGCCGGAATTAGTCTTCCGCTTCTCGGACACCCTCGTTGTTTTCCGCATTGAACGATGCAGCCTCCGGACGCCACCGTCCAAAGATTTCATTTTCCCCGGCTTCAGCGTCTCGAAATTGTTCATTGCAGCACCTCGGAGTGCTCACTCCACAGCATGATTGCCGGCAGCCCTTCTCTGGACTGCTTGCTAATTTCTCGGTGCAGTGGAGCTCGTTGCCTCCGGATCAATTCACTTGTCCTCAGAAGCGTTACAGTCCGCAATTTTTCATTGGGTGCACCCATGTTAGAGGAAATCGTCATCGAGAGTGCCCCTTGTCTTGAAAGACTATTCCATCTTAATCAGAAACGGGATTTGCGTGTGTCAGTGCTGTTCGCCCCTAAGTTGGAGACCTTAGGCTGTACCATCTCCACCAAGTTCGTCTTTGGTTCTGCAAATATTAAGGTAACTCCAGCCTTCTGTGTGCTATGTGCAAACACGTTTTTAGCATATAATTTGCACATGTATATTGTCTAATGTTGGCTTTCGTCTTTGATGAAGGAATCGCACACAATCAAGTGTTTGGCTCTCAGTATGCCCACTCTTAGTTTGGATACGGTTATTGGATTGATAAGAAGGTTTCCGTGCTTGGAGAAGTTGTACATTCAGGTGAATTAACTGTTCACTGACAATAATACCTTGTGTTTGGCTGCTCATTTGATCTACTTGTTTTGCTGAAGTTGTTGTTTGCTGATGTTCTTTCCAGCGCAACACGTTAAGGAAGAACAATAATGCATGGCATCGTAAATACGCGATCTTCTCAAACGTCTTGACATCCGTCTGAAAATTATGGTGTTGAATTATTATTCCGGCAGTAAACCTGACGTTGATTTTGTCACATTCTTTGCCCTCAACGCTGAACAGCTAGAGTCGATGACACTTGTGGTCCAGACCGACGATAAGGACTTCTTGGCAAAACAGCCTCACGAGCTTCAGCTGGAGAAGAGGGCTTCAAGTGGTGCTCGGTTTCATTTCACCATGGAACGACGCCACGAATTTGGATACAAATTATCTTTTGAGTGGTAGTTTTGAAAATACTTCGTGTTTGGTCCAGTGAGAAGTTACTCTATCCAACCAGCAAACCTTATTTTATGTTTTGTCCGATAAGCTACTGTGTTTGGAGTATTTTAGTTTGTATTGTCTTGAACATGTTCAAACAAGCTATTTATTTAAATGATGTTTGCGGTTATTACTTATTATTGTCTTATCATGAATTCATGATACCGTGTTTAGATAAAATTATTTGCATGCTTGGCGCCTTGGTTACTGCAGGGTGGTCAGGTAGTTTTGTGGAAGAGTGGTTTTTCTAAACCTGGATTGTAATTGGGGCATTTTATGTCACGGCAAGCATGTACTCCTCAATAGCCCGAGACTGGTCAGCATTTGTCTGCGCACCCAAGGTCACCACTCACCTCCAAGTCCTAAAGTAGGCAATTCACTCCTAAATGGAGGCTGGATACCGGCTTTTTTTCTATGTGAGGAGACTAGCTTTGAAGCTCACTGGAGAGCATGTAAGGAGGAAGGCGAGCAGGCTCTGCCTTGTTATCAATTGTAAGCAATGCAAATGCCTTGTAAATAATTGGGTGACTCAGGTGAGGCCCTGAGCATCACTTGCCGACCTGAACTCTGTCTTGTAATTATATTTACACTGTATTTGTGACTCCAGATGTGATGATCTCAATTCGGTTTGTCATACTGACAAGAGACAACGCTCGGTAGATGAAGAAATCAGCGGTCAAGGAAGAGCAATTTCTTGTGATGATTGATCTCATTCATTCTGGTCAGTAGTTATGTTAAAAAACATGCTCATGATGCTAATTTGAAATACTGATTGTAATAGACTAATTACAATGAGCTGCTGCCATCAGGAATGAAAATACAATGAGCTGCTGCACCTCTGACAATGACTCAAATGTTTCTCGAGAGTCTGCAGTTGTTGGTGGTGTTAGTCAGAAACGAAAGGGTAGGCTGGCACGACGCAGCAGTTGATCTCCAGACTCTTCAAGTTCAAGGACACTATATATTAATATATTTTCATCTGAAGAAATCATTCTTTTGTTACTTCATTTTGCTGCATATATACTGATTATTCTTTTCTTAAACAGAAAACGAGGGAACGATCAATGAGAGGTTGAAGAGACTATATACCAAACAGAACGAAAGCATGCTTCTGAATGTAAATGCTACAGACAACAATTACATGAATGAAATGCTAGGGTCCATTGTCTAAACGACTAAAAAGACAATGCTTGTATGTTGATCTTCGGCATGTTCCTTTATGATTTATTGGACAGGACTGCTAAAGTTGGAGGATAGAGCTACCTTTCAAGTTCGAGTGCAGAGAGTGATGCAGGTGGCTTCGTCCGTGGCGGATTGCTCGGCTTCTCGGGGAAGACTACTGATCGTTGATGCCGCTGGTGTTCAGCGCGGTTGAAGGTTGTTGCGCCGTGTCGTGGTTTATCGTGATCCATGCATTTTGGTTAGCTTCCTCACAGAGGTCTGCTGAGATGATTCTGTGGTGTGCTTTGTCCCCTAGTATCTTGGTAATTTGGCACTGATGTTAGTGTGGTGTTAGTAGGTTTTTGCCCCGTGGTAGATGTTTCGATAGCGAGCATCTGCAGCGGCTTTCCTACTAATGCTCCAACTTGCCTATCCCCTTTCCCGCCCCTTCTCTTTTGGTTAGTTGTAATACCTGGACGGATGTATTGAATATTTCCGTTAAGCAATTAATGGAAAGGGGTGTGAGCCTAGTTGGAAAGAAAATGTTGATCTCAGGCAGTCTACTGCAAAATTCCGCAACTTCATATCATGGTGACTTGGTGAGGATATTCTCTTCAAATTTTAGGTCTGGTTGTACAACTGGATGAAGATTGGACTTTGTTCGAGCATGTATAGAGATGATTTTGGCAGTCTCGAGCATGAAGCCATGAATTAATGTTTGAGGTCGAGAAGTCCGCCACTAACCATGCATGCATTGCATCTCCATGACACCTGTTTTACTGTTCTCACGTGAAAATCATAGTTTCAGGTTTAAAAAATCTGAAAAAATACACATGAAGATAGAGATGCATACTACATCTCTATAAAATTTCCAGTTTGGTGTGGGCTGCACATAAAAAAATGATGGACTTTTTATAGTGAATAGTGCATGTGCTAGAACGTTTTTGTCCTGCTCACACGGAAGTGTTTTCCATCATGAAATGTTATAGAAATGTAGCATACATCTCTATGTTCACGTGTATCTTTATTCAGAATTTTTTGAAACCTCAAAATATGATTTTACGCACATGAACAGGAAAACAGATGCCATGGAGCCCGAGCTCCAAACAACCACACTCCTCCATTAGTCATTTTCAGAGAGCATCTCGTGGAGACTACTTTCATCTCACCCTCAATTTTGACCTATTCAGGCTAAATTTCACTAGTGCAGAAACGGCCTTTAGTGCCGGTTCGCCAACCGGCACTAAAGAGTGGGGACTAAAGGTCCCCCCCCTTTAGTACCGGTTCGTCATGAACCGGCGCTAAAGAGCCATCACGTGGCACGAGCCAGGCCCGTGTCTGCGTAGGGCTTTAGTACCGGTTGGTGTTGTTTGGGTGATTTTTTTTTAATTTTTGCTTTAATTTTGTGTTTTTAATTTGGCTTTATTTTCCATTTAATTCTTTTTTGTTTGCTTGTATTTCACGATACTACAAATTGTACATGTTATATATATATATATATATATATATATATATATATATATATATATATATATATATATAGATTTTCTCGTACGTAGAACCGCATATATATATATATATATATATATATATATATATATATATATATCATAGAATGTCTCACAGCACACACAGTTAACTATTCACACACACACATGTATATAAATATAAAATGTCTCCTACATGTTGCCTTGGTGCCTTGAGCATGCACGATGACAAGTGGTTCATGGGGGCGTGTAGCGGGTAATAGTATTCTCCTTTGGGATCTATGACGTGGTCAAGCAAAAATCCGGCTATTTCCTCTTGAAGTGCTGGTATGCGCCTCGGGTAGGAGCTTATCCCGCACCTCTCTCGAACTGTTAAGAAGGAGATCAATATGCATGTGTATTAGTTGTGTTACAAGATATCGATAATGGTGTGAATAGAGTTCGACAACGCACTCCATTCCTGTCTTTGAGATCTGCTCCTTTCGGACGCCATCATGCGAATGTTCTCGCAAACGTAGAGTGCACACATATCATTCCCCGGCGCCTGCTTCAGGGCCTTTACGAGTATGGAATTGAATCAGATAATGATTAATCAAACATGATAATTAATTAATGGTATTGAAACAATGGCTAGCTAGCTAGTACTACTTAATTACTTACCCTTGGTCGATGCCAAAACAACTATTTTGGCCAACTGCCTGGAGTCACCTTGATGAATTTTGCCCAAGCCCTGCCCGCCGGCAAAGAAAATCAATAAAGGGGTTATTAAATAGTTCATATCAGGAAATGACGAACTAATAATTGGCCGAGATATAGTTAATAATGATTGAAATTACCTGTTGACTATCCCCTTCATGATGGTGTAGTCTTTATCTTCTTTAAGTATCGAGTCGAGTACTTCAACTGTTCCTTTGTCAACTTTAATGACTAACAAGATCCAGTAGAAACTGCATGCACACACGTTTGCATGTCTTAATTAAGCGGGCATGTGCATAAAATTAATCAACTATATATCGTAAACCGTATACACTTAGTTATTAACATCTAGCTAGCTAGTAAGCAAAAACAGAATTTATATTAACTCACATGAAGTTGTAAGGAAGTAGTATATCTTCATGGGTATTGAGGCGCTTCAAGAACTCTAGCATGCTTTCCTCTACACCTGCTTTAGAAGTTGCAAGATTCCATGTGTACTCATTAATGGTATTTGGGTCAATGAACCCAATGCCATAGCGTCCAGATTTTTCATTTCATACATCTTCATCCTGCATATAATACCACGTAAAAGAATACATAGTGAGGATAATTACATGTAATGATTGATCAAAATTACAGAAAGAAATCACTTACAAACAATAGCAATCGACGAGAGATTTGTCGAAAAGGCCTTGATTGTATAACTGAAATAGTTCTGAATACTCAACTCACAGAGCTTTCTCATGGTAGTAATGCTCCTTCTTGACATTCACCATGAGGGACTCTCGATTGGAAATCTTGGTAGTGTTCATGTACCATTGATGCAATTCATACATTCTCGTTGGGAGGTTCTTGACCTTGTCTGGCTTGACCAAAGGTTTGCCCCCGGCATATTTCCATTTTACTTCCTCCTCTCTAAGAGGAGACATGGGCTCAATTTCGAGGAGTTGTCCAACAGAGAGCATTTCAGCCTGCATTATATGCTCCTCCGTTATTACCACATCGCCTAGCTGGGGAACTTTAACGGTTTGCCCACAATAATATTGGGCGCGTGGCCTCCTCTCATGTGTTGTTGGCACAACAAGCGGTGGGATCGATTGCGCTACTGTTCTCCCACTGGGAACGGTTTTTCCGCATTTATTGCCTGCTGCTTGTTGGCTCGAGCTCGAGCTCGCTTCCTTCTTTAGCCGTTCTTGATGTAGTTTCCTGATTTGGCGCTCATAGTCTGAGTCAACAGGCTTGGGAGCTGGTTCTCTAGCCATATGAATGAAGTGGTCCATTACTTTCTCAAGCACTTTCTCCTTTGGCGGCGGTGCCAGTTTCGGTCCAAAATGGGCGTCCACTTGGGCCTGCACTATGGCTGCGTTTTACTCCTCGGTCATGTCGTAAGGCCTCACGAGGAAGAGGAGCGAGGCTTGGACCATATTTATATCGCTTGTCTCCTACTGCATTTCCTGAACTACCTCGACTCGTACCGCTACGCACCATAGCTGCGGCATGTCTCTTCTGCGATTGCTGAGACGGCGGAGACGGCTGACGTGGCTGAGTTGGACCAGGATAAGTGGCCTGGCGATGTGCCGTACTTGAAGCAGGAGGTGTGGCCTGACACGGTGCCGGACTTGAAACCGGAGAAGTGGCATGACGCTGTGCCGGACTTGAAACCAGAGGAGTCAGCTCACGCGTTCGGGGACTTGGAGGAGGTGGCGGACTTCGAGGAGGAGTCGGCTCACGCGTTCGTGGACTTGGAGGAGCGGGAGTCTGCTGACTCGGTGGCGGAGTCGGCAGACCAGCGATGTCGATGGACTTCAAAAGATGATGCAATCCTTTCTCCATAGGATGATACGATGTATGGCCTCTCCAAGCAGGCGCTCGTTATCACCTCCAGTGAATGTCAAGGCTGTAGCCCCAATATGGGTCCACCACTTCATCAACCATGACACGAGCATAGCCCTCTGGAATCGGGATGCAATGGAAGGTTGCTTCGGGGTAATCGGAAAAGCAACGTCGTCCGCCACTTTCATGGATATGTTCTTCATTTTGGAGTGTAGCTCACGCTAGTGTTCTCTATGATGTCATCCACGTGGTATGTATCCAGCAAGGCGCCGCCTGGGCGTAACCAACGCTGCTTCTCGGCATGGATGGGACGGTGCTATCCAATGTCGGACGATCATCCGCTTCTTGCCGCCGCTGCCGAGACCCCTTTCCTAGCTAAGTGAGTCGATCTGCTGCTGCCGCTGCTGCCGGAATTTGAGTGCTGTGTCTGCGTGCCTTGCTTCTAGGCCTTGAAGGCGTTCTGGCCCCGCTCTCCGCTCCTCCTCCTCCAGCCTTCCTTTTCTTCTCCTCCTCCATCTTCCTTCTTGCACGGGTCCTGTAGTCCTCGCTCCATTCTCGAAAAGCCCTCATACCAGGGAATAACGCCCCGCCTCGTGTTCTTCCGGGTGTTCAGATTTCCAGGCGTAGCGTAAGCTCGTCGTTCTCTCTCTGTTGGCGTGAACACCCCTTTCGAGCTTCTTCTATTGCGTCAATTATCTTTTGTTCGGCTCCTTTTAGACTTGCCTTCTTCAAACGGCGCTTTGTCTTGGGTTCAACGCCCCCATGCGCATAGAACCAAGTTCGCACTGGGGCCAGCTCTTAGTAACCGGAGTGACCCCGCATCCTCCATCTCTTGCTCAGATTTATCCCACTTAGGCAATCCCACCACAGTAGCCACCTGGACCCAGCCTATGGAACTGCGTCTTTTTGCAGCATTTGCCTTGTTTTTATCGACTGCCTTAGCTAATTTTGAATCCTTGAAGGTCATGAAATCGTCCCAGTGCTCTCTTTGCTTCTCCAGTGTTCCCGTGAATTCAGGAGTCTTCCTATCTGCAGCGAGGTAGTTGGCCCATACAGTTTTCTTGTGGGTGTTGAATGCAATTGCCATCTTCTTAAGAGCAGTACTTTGACTTTCTCCACATCTCGCTTCAAAGGAAATGATTTGGTAGGGTGAAATGTTCCATCAGAGATTTCCAAAGGACTTTTTGGCTCTGTTGCACCCAAGTAACACCTCGGACGCTTAGTCTTTGGCTCTTTGCATTCTTGAATGGAGATCGGAGTTTTTCCTTCACAAGAACTCCAAGACCGACGAGTCCACTTGTTCGCAATGTTCTTAGGCGTGAGGGTTCGCAACTAGGTTTGATGGATTCGATGTTGTACTTTACACCTTCCTTCAACAATCTGCCTGGGCCTCGCTTTGTCCTGCTGTCTGTAGAAGCAGATTTGCTCGATCCAGAGGGCTGAAAGAGAATGATTGATTCGTTAATATATCTTCAATAAAAAAAACATGTGATGATCACCATGATGCCTGCCTATATAAATATACCTCGCCGGTAGTCTTTGTTATTTGAAGATCAGCATTGTCTGTGTCATAATCACAATCATAGTTCATGACTTCATCAGCTCGGTCGTCGAGATCGAATATCTTTTCATCACCCTCTCCGGTATTGTTCAGATATTGGGAGCCGTCATCTGCTTCATTCAGATCATCTAGCCTGTGAGGGCTGCATATGATGTCGAACAATTCCTCTTCTCTCTCTCTCTGCCGGTATTGTCCGCCATAGCTTTTGCTTAACTAATACATAAGAAATATAAAACAATTTAATTAGTATTCAAAATACAATGCATGGATGCAATCAATAAGGAAAAACTGAATCTCGAATACATCATCTTAATATATATAATCTCGAATACATCATCGTCTTAATATATATAATCTCGAATACATCGTCTCGAATATTATATATCGAATACATCACTGGCTAGGTACCTAATAAAGATCGAGTATTACAGAAGAACCTAGGGCCCCACTCGCGGTTCCTGGGGCGCGGGCGGTGCACACCCAAAGAGAAGGAACCATCACAGGATCATATCTCTGGTCATCTGCCCAAAGAACCAGCCAAGTAGTGGAGAACCTGAAGTCGTCCATAGCAGCCATGTAGCGATGGACGTGCTCATCTTCCTCCTCGACACGGGCGACGCACCACCTCTCGGCGGCGCCGCTCCTCGCACCGAATGTGGCCCACGCGAACGCCACCAAAGGACATCAGGTCGACGACGGACCCGAGGTCGGGTTCCTCACTGCCGGGCGCGCCTCCGTGTAGCACCTCCCAAAGGTTACCAGTGAGCCCAGTCCCGGACATGGGTCCTCTGAAGCAGGACGTCGTCGCGAACGGGTCGACGGCGAGGATGCGGGCCGGGCTTATTGTTGAGAACAAATACTATATGCCCGCAAAAAGTAACATTTTTTAAATGATTGGATTGTGATAACTAAAATTCTATATATATATATGGAAATTCTAACAATTTGACATTAATCTAATTCATCTAACTAAAACTAATTCTAAAATTTCCTGATTATCTAACTAACATTTCTATAACAATTCTAATATTTATATAACTAAAAAACAGAAAAATTGCTAACATTTTTATAAATATTTCTATAACTAAAAAACAGAAAACATTTATAACATTTCTATATAACTAACATTTCTAATATTTATATAACTAAAAAACAGAAAAATTGCTAACATTTCTATAAATATTTCTATAACTAAATATTTAAATCACTTGTGTGTTTGTAGTGTGTGTGTGTGGGTGTGTGTGTAGTGTGTGTGTGTGTGTGTTGATCTAACTTGACATGGCGGCCGGGGCGAGCTCACGGCAGGCGTATGACAACGGGCGGCGACGACGGGCTAAGGGACGGGCGGCGATAACGGGCGGGCGGCGACGATGGGGCGGCCGGGCGCGACGATAGGGAAAGGGGACGATGGGGACGGGACGGCAGGGCGATTTAGGGCGGGCATGGCTGGGTCGGCGACGAGGGCGGGGGCGGGCGGCCTGACGGGACGCAAGGCCGATCGGGGAAGGGCGGTGCAACGGAGGGAGGAAACAGAGAGGGAAACTGAAATTTTCTCAAGTGTTGTATATATAGGATGGACCTTTAGTACCGGTTGGAGCCACCAACCGGTACTAAAGGTCTGTTTTGGCCAGCAAGCGGCGGAAGCGCACCCCTTTAGCACCGGTCGTGGCACCAACGGTACTAAAGGTCCACCCTTTAGTACGGTTGGAGGCACCACCGGTGCTAAAGGTGCAACTCGGCGGTCTTGCGCAAGAAGTTTAGTCCGACCTCGCTAGTCGAGGGGCTACCGCACTGGTTTATAAGCCCCAGTGCGGTAGCTCCCTCGAGCTCCTCTCCTAAGCAGGCCTACTGGGCCTACCTCTTCTCTTCTGCCTAGTGGGCCTACTGGTCCTTTGCGGGCCTGCATCCTGGCCCAACGAGAAGTTGGGTTCCTATTCGTATGCAGGCCGCTTCGGCCCAGTAGGTGGGCTTTTTTTATTTTCTTAAATTTTTTCGCTTTATTTATTTTTGTTTTATTTATTTTTGAGTTGTTTTTTGCTGTATTTAGAGTTTATTTGTGAATATTTTTGCTTTAGGTACAAAAAATTACAAACTTTCTGTTAGTGCCGGTAGTTTTCAAATTTGAATAGTTTAAATTTTGAATTATTTGAAATTTGTGTGCATCACTAGTTTGTGAATAACTTAACTTTGAAAAAAAGATTTTTCAGTGATTCTTTTTTCTTATGTTTAATATTAGTGTGTTTTATCAATATGTTCAATTTGGTAATGCTTAGGTTATTTAAAAAATGAAATGCCTTTGTAATAGTTGAGTTTTCGTCGGAAACCCTGATACTTCGGAAGAAATTGTCCATTTTGTACACGAAGTGCATCCAGTTTTTGCCGTAACCCTCTCTACTTTTGTTTGCACATAAAATTTCTTCGCATTTCAAATGCCAAAACACATAACTACCCTAACTATTACAGAGATTCCCTCCTGGGTGTGAAACACAGAAGAAAGTGATGATAGTGAAGCCGATCACATCCTAGATCTTTGGGTGTGAAAATTTTTCTTCGCGTGTGTCCCTTTGCGCCGTAGCCATGGAAAATCTTCATCATTTAACTGGATGCTCGGGTCAATATTCACTGTGAATGGAGGAATTTCATCAAACTTTTCATAATCTTGACATGTCTCTCTTGTCATCCACTCCCACGATGTTTCTTTTTCCCGAAAGAACTATGTGGCGCTTTTGGCTCTTCAGATGATCCATTCGCTTCATTATCTTTTCTTTTCTCGGCCTGGTAGACATGTCTTTCACATAAAATACCTGCGCCCACATCATTGGCTAGGACAAATGGTCTGCGCATACGCAAGATTGTTGAGATCCACTATTGTCATTCCGCATCGCGGGTCTTCCGTTACCACGCCTCGTGTCATATTGACCCATTTGCACCAAACAAAGGGACCTTCAAATCACCTCCATAGTTAAGTTCCCATATGTCCACTATGTAACCATAATATGTTTCATTTCCCGTGTTGGTTGTTGCATCAAAGCGGACACCACTTTTTTGGTTGGTGCTCTTCTTATCTTGGGCGATCGTGTAAAATGTATTCCCATTTATCCGGTACCCTTTGAAAGTCATTATATTCGAAGATGGTAACTGGGACAGCGAGTACAGGTCATCTTGAATATCTCCATTATGTATGGCACGTTTCTGCAACCAACCAGCGAAAGTCCTCGTTTGTTCACGTGTAATCCAATCGTCAGACTTCTCCAGGTGTTTGGAGTGTAGAAAATTCTTGTGTTCCTCCATGTACGGAGCCACCAAGGCGGAATTATGTAGAACTGTGTAGTGTGCTTCAGTGAGAGAATGCCCGTCCATACATATTATTTGATGCCCTCCTAGCGTGCCTTTTCCATCCAGTCTGCCCTTATGCCGCGATTCAGGAAAACCAATCGACTTAAGGTCAGGAATAAAGTCAATACAAAACTCAATGACCTCCTCATTTTCATGGACCTTCGAGATGCTTCCTTCTGGCCTAGCACGGTTATGAACATATTTCTTCAAGACTCCCATGAACCTCTCAAAGGGGAACATATTGTGTAGAAATACAGGACCCAAAATGTTAATCTCTTCGCAAAGGTGAACTAGGACGTGCGTCATGATGTTGAAGAAGGATGGTGGGAACACCAACTCGAAACTGACAAGACATTGCACCAAATCATTATGTAACCTTGGTATGATTTCTGGATCGATTACCTTCTGAGAGATTGCATTGAGGAATGCACATAGCTTCACAATGGCTAATCGAACGTTTTTCGGTAGAAGCCCCCTCAATGCAACCGGAAGGAGTTGCGTCATAATCACATGGCAGTCTTGAGACTTTAGGTTCTGGAACTTTTTCTCTGCCATATTTATTATTCCCTTTATATTCGACGAGAAGCCAGACGGTACCTTCATGCTGAGAAGGCATTCGAAGAGGATTTCCTTCTCTTCTTTGGTAAGAGCGTAGCTGGCCTGACCCTGATGTATGCCATCCTTTCCGTGCATACGTTGCTGGTCCTCCCGTGCCTCTGGTGTATCTTTTGTCTTCCCATACACGCCCAAAAACCCAAGCAGGGTCACGCAAAGATTCTTCGTCACGTGCATCACGTCGATTGCGGAGTGGACCTCTAGGACTTTCCAATATGGCAGGTCCCAAAATATAGATTTCTTCTTCCACATGGGTGCACGTCCGTCAGCATCCTTCGGAACAGGTTGTCCGTCAAGACCCTTTCCAAAGATTACCTTCAAATCCTTGACCATATCATGTACATCAGCACCAGTACGGTGGCGAGGCTTCGTCCGGTGATCTGCCTCACCTTTGAAATGCTTGCCTTTCTTTCTTACGGGATGCCTTGTCGGAAGAAATCGACGATGTCCTGGTACACATTCTTCCTACAACTATCCAAATATATACTATCGGTATCATCCAAACAGTCGTGCATCCGCGGTATCCCTTGTTTATGCATCTGAAAGGTTATTGAGAGCAGGCCAATCATTGATGGTCACGAACAGAAACACCTTTAGGTCAAATTCTTCCTGTCTGTGCTCATCCCACGCACGTACATCTATTCCATTCCACAGCTGTAATAGTTCTTAAACTAATGGCCTTAGGTACACATCAATGTCGTAGCCGGGTTGCTTAGGGCCTTGGATGAGAACTGGCATCATAATGAACTTCCGCTTCAGGCACAACCAAGAAGGAAGGTTATACAAACATAGAGTCACAGGCCACGTGCTATGGTTGCTGCTCTGCTCCCAAGAAGGATTAATGCCATCTGCGCTTAGACCAAACCATACGTTCCTTGGGTCACCTGCAAACTCCTCCCAGTACTTTCTCTCGACTTTTCTCCACTGCGAACCGTCAGCGGGTACTCTCAACTTTCCGTCTTTCTTACGGTCTTCTGCATGCCACCGCATCGCCTTCACATGCTCTTTGTTTTGGAACAAATGTTTCAACCGTGGTATTATAGGAGTATACCACATCACCTTGGCAGGAATCTTCTTCCTCGGGCGCTCGCCCTCGACATCACCAGGGTCATCGCGACTGATCTTATAACGCAATGCACCGCATACCGGGCAAGCGTTCAAATCCTCGTACTCACCGCAGTAGAGGATGCATTCATTAGGGCATGCATGTCTCTTCTACACCTCTAACCCTAGAGGGAAGACAGCCTTCTTTGCTTCATATGTACTCTCGGGCAATTCGTTGTCCTTTGGAAGAATATTCTTTATCATTACCAGCAACTTTCCAAATCCCTTGTGAGATACACCATTCTCTGCCTTCCATTGCAGCAATTCAAGTGTGGTGCCCAACTTTTTTTTGTCAGCTTCGCAATTCAGGTACAACAATTTCTTGTGGTCCTCTAACATGCGCTGCAACTTCATCCTCTCCAGATCACTTGCGCAGTTTCTCTTTGCATCGGCAATGGCCCGACCTAGATCATCAGCGGGCTCATCTGATGCCTCTTCTTTAGCTTCTTCCCGCATTGCCGGCTCAGCTTCTTCCCCCATTGTTGTATCATCGTATTCAGGTAACCCATGGCCAGGATAGCTGTCGTCGTCCTCTTCTTCTTCATTGTCTTCCATCATAACCCCTCTTTCTCCGTGCTTGGTCCAAACATTATAGTGGGGCATGAAACCAGACTCAAATAGGTGGACGTGAATGGTTCTTGACGTAGAGTAATTGTGACCATTCTTACAGCCAGCACATGGACAAGGCATAAAACCATCCGCCCGCTTGTTTGCCTCAGCGGCAAGCAGAAAAGTATGCACGCCATTAATGAACTCGGGAGAGAATCAGTCATCATACATCCATTGTCGGCTCATCTTCATTACACAACACCGAATAGACCAAATTAATACAAGTTCATACATAAAGTCCATATACAACACTTAACTAAATGCAACATACAAATAACTCTCTAGGTGAAGAATTTAAATGCAACAACAAATGCGATCAATATCGCAACTAAGGTAACAATTGATCCAACAACATAATGATACCAACCCACACTATCAATGGCATATTTTCTAATCTTTCTAATCTTCAACCTCATTTTCTTCATCTTGATCTTGTGATCATCTACGACATCGGCAACATGCAACTCCAATTCCATCTTCTCCCCCTCAATTCTTGTCAATTTTTCTTTCAAATACTCGTTTTCTCTTTCAACTAAATTTAACCTCTCGACAATAGGGTCGGTTGGAATTTCCGGTTCACATACCTCCTAGATAATAATATCTATGTCAACTTGATGGGCATAATTTGTCATAAACACGAAATGCAACAACTAGTTTTAAAAAAGAATATACCACATCCGAATCATAACAAGGACGAGGGCCGACGGGACGGATATCAAAACCATGGCACTATGTATAACAAACAACGACGGGTAAGATAATTATACGAGTAACTATATATCCAAATCACACAAACATCAATTTGGTAATGTAAAACATTCATGAACAAGAGCCTCACCACAAGGTGGTGCCGGCGATCGATCTTGAGCGATCGACGGTGGTTACGATGGAGATTTAGAAGGCACTAAGTAAACCACACCTACATATGCAAACTAAGTGTTACTTTTGACCTCAAATTGCATATAAATCAAATACTAGCAAATTATAATTCCTCCCAAATTAATCACTATACAAAGCATTGCAAGAGCTAATCTAGCAATGAGAGTTGAAAGGACAAAGCTGCTAACCTTTGTGATCATTTGAATGGATGGGGGCCTTCAAATCTTGACAAATTTTGGGCAAAATTTGTGAGGAGCTCGAGGAAGAGAGCAGAAGAACAGAGGAAGAGTGAGGGGAAAGGGGATGAACAGAGTGGCTCGGGTGGACGAAGGGTTTATGTACGTCGACCTTTAGTACCGGTTCGTGCCACGAACCGGTAGTAAAGGTGCTGGAGGGGCCCCAGACTGACAACACCCTGCCACCGCTCTCTTTAGCACCGGTTCGTGGCACGAACCGGTGCTAAAGGTTCGCCACGAACCGGTACTAATGAGAGCGGCCGGCTAGCCGTTGGAACCGGCACTAATGGACTCATTAGTGCCGGCTCATTATCAAACCCGCACTAATGTGTCTCAGATTTGCCCCTTTTTCTACTAGTGTTTTGGCGAGATTGTTTTGTTGCCGAAGATTAAGGAGGCCGAACGGATACAACATTTTAGACCTATATGCCTCCTTAATGTCGGCTTCAAGATTTCACCAAAGTAGCTACGAATAGGTTAAACTTGATAGTTGACCGTGTCGTCCGGCCATCTCAAACGGCCTTCATGCAAGGAAGGAATATACTAGATGGTGTAATAACCTGCATGAGGCCGTCCACGAGATGCACCGAAAAAACATGAGTGAAGTGGTATTCAAAATTGGGTGAATAGCTCATGTGCGACATCTTTCGTGGGAATTGGAAGGAGTGAGACGTTGTTCGACGGAATGGCTTTGGTGCGACACTTTTGAGCGAGTAAATAGCCCAGACACGACATGGCCCTTAAGCTGAACTGATGCCCTCATTAGCTTTTATGGGTTGGACCAACAACTTATCCACGTAAGCACGGGACCTAGCACTTGTCCAGTAAGCGCGGGACCCACCTCTTCGCCCGTGCCCGTCCGCCCGCCGTCGGGACCCACCTCTTCACCCCTTCGCCCGTGCCCGTCCGCCCGCCGCCGCCAAATTGCTTCCCCTTTCCCCATTCTTCCTCTTCTCCGGCAACCTAGTCCAAATGTCCGCCTCCTCCGCCACGCACTCAAAATGGCATCAGTATGGTCCAGTGCCGCTCACAAGGTGCCCGTCATGCCCACGCCTAGAGCCTCTGAAACGGTGGGTCAGTAGGACTGATGAGAATGGAAATCTTGGGCGGGAATTTGTGAAGTGCTTGAGCAAATCAACGGCAGGAAGGGATGGCAAGGTTAGATCTCAGTCCTTAGCCCGTACTTTCACTATCGTTTGCTCTGATTTCTCCATATTTTGTTTTTCCCCTTGAATTTTGAATTTAGGGTTCATGTTGTTGTTTTCAGATCCGCAAGAAATGCACACATTTCGAGTGGATGGATGATTATGTTGAGAGGATTGAGTTCGAGGGCTATGTTGATTCGAGCGGTCCCGCAACCTGGGAGCTCAATTTGGGCAGGGTGCCGCAGATGGAGTGCTCGGACAGAGGGGCGGGCAGAGTCGTGCCGATGGCGAGCTATGCGCGCAATGCTACCCATGCTGAACCGCACTTGGAGTCTCAACAGACCGAGGAACTGAAGAAGATCAAGAAAAATGAAATGGAGATGATCAGTTTGCATAAACAAGCAAATATCATGGCAGGAGGGGTTTTATTGTTGTGTCATTGCTCTGTTTATGTTTTACTTGCTATTCATCCGTCGTTAGAGGGGGCATTTAGATCTGTCAGGGCATAGGATGCGATATATGCTCCATGCAAGTTCTTGTAACTGAATCCAAGCAGAAATATTCAGTGTTATGCTTTGTTCTTGTTCTTTAGTTAACAGAGTGCACAACCCCCAAATTCAGAAAAACAAATCTTGCTGCCGAAAAGATGTTGGGCCGTGAGAAAATAACCAGGCCCAAATTGAGACAAGCCCACCAGCCAGAGGGGCACCAGCCCAGTTTTATAGCATAGAGGCACCCATGTTTATAAAAAATGCTTTGACTACAACCTCAAAATAAAATGTTGCTTCGGCAAATAAACCTTTAACAAACATATACTTCTTTACTTTTTTTGTTTAGCCAAATTTTTCTGTCGAATAAATGTTGGGCCGTATGTATTGTACTTTTTTTTGTTTTTCTTTACATATTTGTTGCTTGCCCACTATTGTATTGTGATTCTTTTTATGCATGTCTATGGTTCCATGAAACCCAAATTATTTGTATTAGTTGCATGTCCATGGTTGCACAAAAATTTGCACCCTACACCTACTAGCTAGGGTGATCCTATTAGCCAGGGTCTAGATACATGCATGCACACATGCAGCACACCAAGATATGTTTTTTTTTTGCAAAAAAACTTGGGTACCCATACACTTGCATGTCCATAGTGGAATCTACCCCGTTTTATTAGTAACACATAGATCAACTAGATAGAACATCAAGCACGATATATATCAACCGACCAATATCAACTAGATAGAAAAAAAATAGATAGAACACATCACAATATAGTAGCATAAGTAGTAGCATTACACGAGATAGATAGATAGTAGCATAAACGGGTCCCAAGCACGACATACATAGTACCATTACAACTTATATAGAAAGTTCATAGTTCAACCCAACACAACAATAGTAAAACGACACCCTAGATAGATAAAACACCACCGGCTTGCTCCATGGCCAACTCCTTCACTCGTCGTCGTCGGTGGGGTATGGGAGGGTGTGCATGCGCTCATCAGCGGGGAAGGCGCTGTCGAAGTCGGTGAAGATGTTGTACATGGTGAATGCAATGAACTCGCATCCACACCAAAAAACACGGCCGAGGAGGTAGTAGGCGTCGAAGGGGTTGGTGAACCTCACGATGAGCCCGATAGCATGGCCATTGTTACTGACCTCTTCGACTCGAAACATGACCGGAGAGCCCCTCGGGAGGTGGCGGTAGCTGGAGGAGAGGAAGAACTCGGTCAGCCCCCTTGCCCCCCTCCACCTCAAGATCGCCCACACCCGTAGGGTGTTCTCCACCCGGACTCCGGCAGGGTAGAGCCTCTCGGGGAAGGTGCGCGACACACGGTAGGTAGCCCCAGTGAACTGCATGGTGGCTCGATCGGGTTTGATTTGTGGAGAAGAAGGAAGAAGGAGGGAAGATGGGAGGGGAGAGGATGGGGTATGGATGACACTACAAAAAAATACACTTCCGTGATGATACGTGTTTGTCACAGTAGGTCGCGTTTTTTGTCATGCATGTACATCCATGACAAATTTATGACAGAATCAAGATAGTCATACCGTGGTTGTCAGAGAAGTGTTCCATGACATTACCAAAATTATCATCACGGAAGTGTCCATTTCCATGATGATAAATCGCGCGTCATAGAAGTGCTTTCGTCAAGGGTGACCGACACGTGGCATCCACCGTAACGGAACACCGTTAAGCTATCGGTCGGGTTTTGGATCCGATAACCCGTTAACAGCCCCGACCAATGGGAAATTTCCACGTGTAAAATTCTGATTGGCCGAAGGGAACACCTGTCAGCTCGTCAGTGGGCCAGATGTCGCCCGTCCATTGGAGGAGACATGCCTATGGTACGTTGACACGTGGCTGGGCCCAATAGAGGCCCATATAGGTTAAAAAGGCCGGCCCAGTCAAAGCCCGTAGAACTTAATCAGGTACTAGTGGGCTAGCCCAATAACGGCATGCTTAATAAAGGCCCATTTACAGCCCGAAACCAGATATGGCCCGTTAGTTGTTCGCCTAATATTTGGGCCCATTTACGGCCCGAAGCCCACGGGGTTCCACATAGTTTTTTCAATAATACCATGGTGCGACGTTGAAGGTGAGAAAGGACGTGCGAGAGAGCGATGACCGAGCCAGAGGGAAATCAACTAGGGGAGTTGCGTGGGTTGCAACGGCGTTTGGAGTAGTTGTGGGCCGAATGCTACGAAAATATAATCTAAACCGACCGGAATAAATGCCTACACAAATTAATCCAAGGTTGGAGTGCCCCTCGCAATGTAAATAGCTCCGACTTTGCGAGGGATGGAGAGGTAGTAGCTTCAACGCGTGGAAAGATACGTATGAGAAAGCGAGGTCAATCGAGAGACATATAGATAGAGAGACAAAGTGAGTGTGGTCCGACATTCATTGAACAAATATATATGCTCCGGAGAGATATTGTCCGATTGAGCTTTTGGTAAGGGTGAGGGCTGTAAGATAGAGCTTGAGAGATGATCCGATCCACAGACGTGTAGATATATTTTGTGTGTGGGAGGAAGCAAGGTCAACCGATCACATAGGGTCGCCAGGCGATCGAAAAGAGTGAGACGGATTGGAGAGAGTGACCTAGATAGACGATGTGCGTGAGAGAGTATACAATGTGAATAGGTCGAATTGGGCTCAAACATGGTGATATATCATTTTTATCCGAGAAAGAGCGAGGTAAATTGAGACATACACACACACACACAGAGAGAGAAAGAGAGAGAGAGAGAGAGAGAGAGAGAGAGAGAGAGAGAGAGAGAGAGAGAGAGAGAGAGATTCAGTGAGCATGGCCCACCATGGGCAGCGGTGACGCTGTTGGGCGAGCGGCTCATGGCCTCCTATTAGTCCGGCGTCTCCTCCTAGAGTCATGCCGTCCGGGGACGGCAAGTCGACGGCGAGGCAGGCGGCTGGGGGCGAGTAGAGATCGGAAGCGCGCAGAAGAACAGAGGGGAATCGGGTCCTGGGACGACCCAAAATACCAAGGTGGGCCGGCCCACCTTGGGCACCCTGTAGAGATACACACCTGAGCGGCGAACATGCATTTTCGAAACTAATTTAGGAACATTTGGCTGACCAATTAAACAACTCTGTTTTAATAATATCAGATTCGTATTTGAACATCTAAGCTTGATGCATGGAGCAGTGTTATTATGACACGAAGCATGTATTCTGATCGTATAGTGATCATAAAAGGGGGAAACTCTAAGCATATTTTTTTTAGCAAAAGAGGGTTTTCCCTCCGATTTCTATTAAAGAAACCACCACGGAACCAACATGATCAATTAAACCCTAAACATGATCAATTAAACCGTATTATGGTTGTGCCATGGCAGATTTGAAGCTGCAAACCGGAGAAATTATATTTAGCATCCAATGTTTGCTTTGAACTAAGAACTAAATTCTAAGAGCTGAAAAGAAAGTAGAGTAACCAAGTTAAGATCTATTTTCTGGTTGAGATCAAAAAGTTGAGGAGATATGAAGTACCACCTCTCTTGCGGGCGCCGTGTAGGCATCTGGGGTGTGATGGCTGTCGGTGGCGTTGAAGCAGATCTCGGGATGGTAGACGGGTGCATCGGGGATAAGTCCCTGCGGTGGAAGAGAAGGTCGTGTGAGCGGCCCCGACAAAGAGGATGACGGCGCCGATGAAGCGAGAGGACGCGATGCAAGGCTATTGGTCCGTCGCCGTGGATGAGAAACGTCCGTCTCTAGCAGTGGACGACGCGGTCTTGGTAGGCGCTCCGGCATGGTGGAGGACGGTTGCGATGGATGTGGTGGAGGACGGTGGCGATGGATGGGATGGCCGACGGAGGCTGGTGTGGGGATGGGGTGTTCTAGCGCGGATGGTGTATGAATGGGAAAATGGAGGGAGAGGTACGGGGAACCATGTTTTTCGGACGCGCCTGTCTGAAATATGGGAAAGTTACGAACTTAGCCCCCGTTTAAAATTTGGACGTCTCGTCGGTTGGGGATACGACGGTAATCTCGCATCTCGCCAATATTTGCCCAGAGCGATTTCGGGCGAGGAGAGGGTGGTTGGCGCCCATGGTTGGCGCCCACGGTGTATGAACGGGGCTGACAGGTAGGGCGGTTGTGTCACGTCTGAGTGAAGTTACAAACCTGCCCCTATTGAAAATATTTGCCTACATCTATTTCGGCCGAGTCGAGTTTGTTTTGCCGCCCACCGTGTATGAATGGGGAATGGAGGGAGAAATGAAGTCTTTCGGACGAGCTTGAATCAAATGTGTTTTGCCGCCCATGTTTGACGCCCACCGTGTCAGAATGGGCTCAGAGGCGGTCGTGTCACGTCTAATTGAAGTTACTAACCTACCACTATTTAGAGCAGTGGAAATCGGGCTGATGGATTGTCCGTGTAATGGGTAGACAGTAATTTCCATCTCCCAAACGCTTGGCTTCGGGCAGCCACGGTGGGAGTGGACATTTTGCAGCTTCTTTCGAATTTTGGGACAATAGGCATCCACGTTTACCCTGACAACTAAATTCGAATCCATTTTGTATTCCTATATGAATCTTTATAAATCGTTCTATGTGTTTTTATATATATTCAAAAGGACGACAAAGATGTATTCCACTGTCATATATGAATATGGTTTACAAATTCCGATACTCAAAGTCAGAAACTAGTATCCAGTTTAAGGTGAATTCGAATATTTGGAACACTTCATGTCCAACTCAAATGTCACACGTAGCATAATGTGTACTCCCATTTAGATATGTACACAAGCGATGTATCAAGATTCAAATACCGAGTCAATCAACCAAGAATGTATAGAACTAACGGACATATAAACACTTATAGAGTATATGGATCAATAATATCAACTAACATACATAAGCCAGGCCGCTGTACTTTTTTTGGCTACAACAACATCTTTTTTTTAGCCAGCATCTTGGCCCTTTCCGATGCGTGCCACGGTCCATCTATACTACTACTATTGCTGAATGCACATTCAGCCCGATTGGCATATTTATAGGTCTGGCACAGCAATCCAAATGAAATGTCTCCGAGTCTTATTAATTAATACATACTTATGCTCAAATAAAATTACAAACCAAAAAACAAAAAAAATTATTACATGATCTCTAAAACAAATGGTTTGATTGATTACATGAACAGACAACACAAAGGTTATTCAACTATGGAAAGAACATTTCACCTATGATTTACCAAGTAGGAATTTAATTTCCTTTTTCCTTCAGGACCTTAACAATCTGGTCAGTCTCGACTTGCTTCGCTTTTGAAATCCACCAAATATTTAATGGTTGTCTTGAGTAATCGCTTGTGATTGTGTTGTTTCCTTCCTCAACATGTCAACTTCATCTCTAAGTGCGTATGTAATCTCTTTCTACCACTAGTTTAGCCTCTAGAGCATCAGCAGTTGGCAATTCATAATGCACGATTGGGTCGGTGCCACTGCTATGGGATGATGCAAAGTCCATGGGGACCTCGCTCTCTGATCTTGGGCTAACTTGTTTTGCCATTAAAGTTCCGATTGGATTCAGAAAAGTTGAAGTTAGCAAAACATCTTAACTGGGAGTTATAACAGCAAACCAGTTAAACAAACAAGGAATTAAAGAGTTTCAATTGGATCCTGAAAAGTACTCCCTCCGTCCCGTAATGTAAGACGTTTTTTAACAGTATGCTAGTGTCAAAAGACGTCCTATATTATGGGACGGAGGGAGTAGTTATTAACATCATTGTAACCCGCTGTTGCAGCAGCAAAGCAGTTAAACAAACAAGTAGATATTTAAGTTAAGGCAAATAGGTAATTCTTAACAGTAAGTATCAAACACATAGATAGGCGCAGTCTACAATATGATTAACAGGTTGTGCCATTATGTAATCAGTAGCAAACTAAATTAAGCCAAGCAACGTAATTGAACAATTTTGCAATAAGTGGCTAACTGAAATTCCGAGAAGCATGTAACTAAACTTATGCTAGTTCTTTGTACAGGCACACTGCAACTTCTTTTTCGCTTACAAGGTTGTACAAAGGAGTCCATGGCATCAATTGCTTGGATACGCAGTCCCAATACTTCTTTCTTCCCACACTGCATGGGTAAGTCGAATGGTTAATCTGGTAAGATGGTGTGTCCTTGATATGTTATATGAGGACGTGTAGTCAGACTAGTTGTAGCCAAACACATCATATTGGCTTTCTTTGTATATTTCATGCTTTTACTTTTGGCATATCGAGATCTAAGCAATCTACAATAGGATGAAAAGACTGGCATCCTTCACATTATTGGCAAACTCAGTTCATAGAAACAAGCAATTCAACCATTCCGTGGGTAAATCAAAAGCGCCACTGAAATATTTTTCACTATCCAATCATACACGCAAAAAGGGGCGACGCCACCATAGGGGCTAGTATGGGCGGCTGCCTCAGGTGGCTGGAAAGTGTGCACCTAGTTTGAGTCGTCCAGGTTGGCCCACGCTAGTTTTGTTCGTCCCAATGCACGAGCAGGCAATGTAAAAAATGAAGAAAAATGTTTCAATTTGGGCCAATAACACAAGTGCAAGGCAGGCCCTATAGCAGGCTCGCGGCCCAAACGAGCGCCTCCCATATCGATCGACAGCAGGAAAAATCCCAATTCATTCGCTCCGACTTCCACCGCTTTGCTCCTAACCTAGCCGCCGCTGGACAGACCGACACAGCACTTCCTCGCGCCCTCGTTGGAGGGCGGTCGCCGGGCTTCAAGCGAACAGAAGGACAAGAAGATGAAGATCCAACCCTGGGTGTAGCCTGCGTGGGAGGCAGCGGCGGCAGCACGAGCATGGCATCGAGCTTGCGCAAATGGACAGTCGCAGCTTGCAAGAGTAGCATGCGCAACGAGCAGGTACATCACATCCCTGATTATATCTAATTCAACTCTTCAATTTCTGGCCAATAGTTAAACCTGACGGTGTTGTAAAGCTGCTTGTATGTAGGGAATCTATGAGAAAATGAAACCAATTTCTACTTATTTTATAACTCCCCCAATCAATACTGAATTGACTACATCTGATGTATCTAATCAAGTTTCCGGTGCAAACATACAAGCTCATGTTGTTCTTGAGCCTGAAGTGTCTGATGAACAGACTGCTAAGGAAGGATTTGATGCAAACATTTTACATGCTCCTGGTGATGAACATATAGTGTCTAATGAGGGATCTAATGCAAGCATTTTGCAAGCTCATTGAAGGATTTAGTGTCTAATGATGATCTACTATGTTGACAGAGACAGAGATTTGCAGGCATTGATGACAAGCAAATTATAGTGCATTTTCATAGCTTGAGGAAACGTCGAGGCCATCTACCAGAAAGTCCCCGTATCATGACAACGTAGCACAAATACTTTTCTAATCTGTTGTTTGAAACTATTGGCATACTTGTGCAGGATAGATATATTGATATGCAGTTTATGACCGGTTATATGTGCAATTACACTTCGATATTTTCAGCCGGAGAACGAATAATTCAAAGTGTGCAGACCATGTTTGTAGTCCTTGTACACCATGTTGCATTTTGTGTTTTTGGTTCTTGCATCATTTAGTGTTTATAATCTGAACTACTTTGGATCATTAGCTGGTTTTCAAAGTGCATGGAGCTTCACATTTCTCAAGTTATGTTGATTTACGGAGTGCAAGTGCCTTCGTATTTTTTAAGTTAAATGTTCGACCACAGTAACTTGAATTCGTGGATCAGCCATCGCACACAAATCATACACGAATGCGATTTAATTAAATGAAATGTAGGGACTTACGGTAGCTCGTTGTACAGGCTGTGCTCGCTGCAGCTACGCTTATGCTTTGGGATGTTCCATGTACAAGTCCATGTTACCACTTGCTTGGATGTGTAGGCCTTGTGCTCCTTGCATCACCCTCTGCATTTTTGACACGGTGAATGGTTGATCAAATAAGAGGAATCAACCTTGATGTTGTACCGGAGGACAGATACTTACAAGGTTATACGGGTGTGCATGATGTGTACCAGATCCCGTAGCCCCGTCATGCTTCGCTAAAAAATGGATTTGCTTGTTTCAGATGATATCTCCAGAAGAAATAAGAGTTAAAGTCAGAGTTGTATAGGCGTGTAAGCTAAGAGAGCAATGAAAGGATATCCAAACATCGTCAGAATAGTGCACAAGGGAGTGATGTGTGGATACCTAGTTCGGGCCGGCGTTTGGGCATGCTCGCCTAGCTAGAGTGCGGGTCACTTCAGAACCGTTGAGGGTGATGCGCTGGCGTTGGCTGGCCGCGCACGGATGCAGATCTTGAGTGGCAGCGGAGCGCTACGATGCGGTGGACGAGACCGTTGGTGAAGCCCCAACGACCTTGGGGGGTGGAGGTGTGACGATGTGCTCGGTGAAGTAGCCCTAGTGAGCTGGGAGACAGCGTCGGTGAAGCGCACCTGATGCGATGGAAGTCGGTGTCTGTGAGGCACGTCGGTTGCAGCGGCCGACGTTGTTGGTGGACCACCCGGTGCGGCGGACGAGGGCGTAGATGAGGTAGCTCCGGTGCGGTGGTGAAGCGCGACCGTCGTCTTCGCTGCCGCCGTCCGACATGTAGGTGGGTAACGGTGGGGAAAGAGACGAGACGAGGGGCGATTCAAGGGATAGCGGTGAATTAGGGAATTGAGCAATCTGGGCGCGGAAAGGGACGGTGGAGAAGAGAGATTTTGCAGGGCTGGAATTGGGGCCGCCAGATATTTCAATCCGAAACGTGGAAGCGCGGACTGTCGTCGTCCTTTTTTGGGGGGGTGGGTGGGTGGCTGGGTGCTACGCGTCCGTCCGACCCACGCGACCACCCCGACAGGACTACGCTTCGGTGCCTTAAGGCACCTGCCTTTGTGTCCATGACATGTGGGCCCAACAGGTGGCTGGCCCACATGTCAGTCACCCAAGGGCTGTTGCCTTTAAGGCACCGAAGCAGCATCCACCCCGACACGACCCTGGTCTGCCTAGTGCGCCTACATTTGAGAATGCAAACAAATCTTCTTTCATTTGCAATAATTAGTCATTCGAAATGAGATACTCCATCCGTTCACTTTTGTAAGTCGTTTCAGACAACTTAAAATGAACTGTTTTGCACATTGTCTGAAATGTCTTCAAGGTCTTATAAAAGTGAACATAGGGAGTACTATAAATTAATTAATGAGGAGTTATTTGAAAAAAAATCGAAATGGTACCCACGCTAACGTGGATTAGAGTGTTTCACATAATTAGTTATTTGAATTAGAGTGTGTGTCATGTAGTTATTATTTGAATTAGAGTGTGTGTCACGTAGCGATCTCCAATTCTAACGTGGATTTCGCATTTCCCTGTATCCACGCTACTTTTTTAATACAAATTCATATGTATATGATGAACACCATGGTAGTGAGAAAACTTTTGGATGGATTCAAACATATGACCTACAAAATAGCACAACAAATTGAGCCAATTTCAACTTTTCGAAACTTAGTATAGCACGAATTCGAAATAATTACCCGTATGCCTGGTCCTTGGTTCAAATCTTACAATGTACACCGAATTGATACATCGATATTAAGTCTCGTACTATGTACATTCAAATGTTGTTTTTAGTCCCCCGCACAAGACAAACGCTACATACTTCCTATATCGGTCAATCTTCCTCTGCTAACCACCTTAGCAAGCTATCGATTTCCAACACACGTTCATTCTTTCTCTCCATATTTCGATCTCTAAGTCTCTCAACTACACAACCCCTTTTTCCACTCCTGCTACCAAATGTATTTACCTCACACACCCGCCATTGCACCCCATGCCGAGCTCTCTCTCTCCCCCTCTCCCTCTCACCCTCTCGCGCTAAATACATGCATTGCCTATCTAGCCCCCCCCCCCCAACCTCTCGTGTGCACGAACGCACGTTGTATATCTAGGTCACTCCCTCGAGACTGTCTCACTCCTTCGTCCGCACGGCGGGCCACACTCTCTCAATATCACTCTCTTTATCTAAGTCTCGTTTAACCTCGTTTTCTTTCACACACAAATGATATATCTCCCTGTTCGGGCCTCGATCGACACACTCTATACTCTCTCACGCAGATTGTCTATCTAGGTCAGTCCATCCAAGCCGCTGCCACTCTTTCGACCTCATGGTGGGCCATGCTCACTGAATCTCTCTCTCTCTCTCTCTCTCTCTCTCTCTCTCTCTCTCTCTCTCTCTGTGTGTGTGTGTGTATGTCTCAATTTACCTCGCTCTTTCTCGGATAAAAATGATATATCACCATGTTTGAGCCCAATTCGACCTATTCACATTGTATACTCTCTCACGCACATCGTCTATCTAGGTCACTCTCTCCAATCCGTCTCACTCTTTCGATCGCACGGCGACCCTATGTGATCGGTTGACCTTGCTTCCTCCCACACACAAAATATATCTACACGCCTCAGGATGGATCATCTCTCAAGCTCTATCTTACAGCCCTCACCCTTACCAAAAGCTCAATCGGACAATATCTCTCCGGAGCATATATATTTGTTCAATGAATGTCGGACCACACTCACTTTGTCTCTCTATCTATATGTCTCTCGATTGACCTCGCTTTCTCATACGTATCTTTCCACGCGTTGAAGCTACTACCTCTCCATCCCTCGCAAAGTCGGAGCTATTTACATTGCGAGGGGCACTCCAACCTTGGATTAATTTGTGTAGGCATTTATTCCGGTCGGTTTAGATTATATTTTCGTAGCATTCGGCCCACAACTACTCCAAACGCCGTTGCAACCCACGCAACTCCCCTAGTTGATTTCCCTATGGCTCGGTCATCGCTCTCTCGCACGTCCTTTCTCACCTTCAACGTCGCACCATGGTATTATTGATTTCCCTCTTGCGGGGACCTCGTGGAACCCCGTGGCATCAAGATCGGCGACAATGTGCGGCTCCCAGCCCGTCAATGCCACGGGGATGGGCGCTGGCAATCAGGCGAGGGCGGAGCAGGAGGGAGCGGGACAGCGGCGCCTTCCCGCAAGGCCAATTCAAGCTCGCCCCAAAGCGCCTTATGTTCTTGAGACTCATCGGGTGTCTTCCTCATAAAACTGGAACACTAAGGGCAGACCATCGTGATGCGGCATGGCGTACGTTTAGGTCAGGCTAGTTGGAGGTAGACGACAGGAGAATCGGAGAGGAAGAGAGAGGATTGTAGCGATACCAGGTTGTTGGCGCACGTTGCAGAAAATTAAATTTTTTCCTACGGTTTCACCAAGATCCATCTATGAGTTCATCTAAGCAACGAGTCATGGGAGAGAGATTTCATCTATATACCACTTGTAGATCACGTGCGGAAGCGTTCAAGGGAACGGTGATGATGGAGTCGTACTCGCCGTGATTCAGATCACCGATGACCAAGTGCCGAACGGACAACACCTCCGCGTTCAACACACGTATGGAACGGACGACGTCTCCTCCTTCTTGATCCAGCAAGGGGAAGGAGAGGTTGAGGAAGAAGGCTCCAGCAGCAAGACGACGGGCGTGATGATGGTGGAGAGGCACATCTGGCCAGGGCTTCGCCAAGCACTCAACGGAGGAGGAGAGGTGTTGGGAGGGAGGGGCTGCGCCTTGGATGTGTCTTGCAGCCCTCCCTCACCCCTCTATTTATAGGGAAGGGGCAGGCCGGCCCCTCTAGATGAGATCTAGAGGGGGGGGCGGCGGCCAGGGAGGGGGGCGTGCCCCCCAAGCAAAGGGGGGGCGCCCCCCACTAGGGTTCCCCTCAACCCTAGGCGCATGGGCCCAAAAGGGGGGCACCCAGCCCTCCAGGGGCTGGTTCCCTGCCCCTTGTGGCCCATGAGGCCCTCCGAGAGGGGTGGCCCCTCCCGGTGGACCCCCGGAACCTCCTCGGTGGCCCCAGTACAATACCAATATGACCCCGGAACTTTCCGGTGTCCGTTTGAAAACTTCCCATATATAAATCTTTACCTCCGGACCATCCCGGAACTCCTTGTGACGTCCGGGATCTCATCCGGGACTCCGAACAACATTCGGTAATCACATACAAGTCTTCCTAATAATCCTAGCGTCACCGAACCTTAAGTGTGTAGACCCTACGGGTTCGGAAGACATGCAGACATGACCGAGACGACTCTCCGGTCAATAACCAACAGCGGGATCTGGATACCCATGTTGGCTCCCACATGCTCCTCGATGATGTCATCGGATGAACCACGATGTCGAGGATTCAATCAATCCCGTATACTATTCCCTTTGTCTGACGGTATGTTACTTGCCTGAGATTCGATCGTCGGTATCCCAATACCTCGTTCAATCTCGTTACCGGCAAGTCACTTTACTCGTATCGTAATGCATGATCCTGTGACCAGACACTTGGTCACTTTGAGCTCATTATGATGATGCACTACCGAGTGGGCCCAGTGATACCTCTCCGTAATACGGAGTGACAAATCCCAATCTCGATCCGTGTCAACCCAACAGACACTTTTGTAGATACCTGTAGTGTACCTTTATAGTCACCCAGTTACGTTGTGACGTTTGGTACACCCAAAGCACTCCTACGGTATCCGGGAGTTACACGATCTCATGGTCTAAGGAAAAGATACTTGACATTGGAAAAGCTCTAGCAAAGCGAACTACACGATCTTGTGCTATGCTTAGGATTGGGTCTTGTCCATCACATCATTCTCCTAATGATGTGATCCCGTTGTCAACGACATCTAATGTCCATAGTCAGGAAACCATGACTATCTGTTGACCAACGAGCTAGTCAACTAGAGGCTTACTAGGGACGCATTGCGTTCTATGTACTCACACGTGTATTATGATTTCCGGATAATACAATTATAGCATGAATAAAAGACAATTATCATGAACAAGGAAATATAATAATAATCCTTTTATTATTGCCTCTAGGGCATATTTCCAACAGTCTCCCACTTGCACTAGAGTCAATAATCTAGTTACACTGTGGATGAATCGAACACCCATAGAGTTCGGTGTTGATCATGTTTTGCCCATGGAAGAGGTTTAGTCAACGGATCTGCGACATTCAGATCTGTATGTACTTTGCAAATTTCTATGTCTCCATCTTGAACATTTTCACGGATGGAGTTGAAGCGACGCTTGATGTGCCTGGTCTTCTTGTGAAACCTGGGCTCCTTGGCAAGGGCAATAGCTCCAGTGTTGTCACAGAAGAGTTTGATCGGCCCCGACGCATTGGGTATGACTCCTAGGTCGGTGATGAACTCCTTCACCCAAATTGCTTCATGCGCTGCCTCCGAGGCTGCCATGTACTCCGCTTCACATGTAGATCCTGCCACGACGCTTCCGCTTGCAGCTGCACCAGCTTACTGCCCCACCATTCAACATATACACGTATCCGGTTTGTGACTTAGAGTCATCCAGATCTGTGTCGAAGCTAGCGTCGACGTAACCCTTTACGACGAGCTCTTCGTCACCTCAATAAATGAGAAACATGTCATTTGTCCTTTTCAGGTACTTCAGGATATTCTTGACCGCTGTCCAGTGTTCCTTGCCGGGATTACTTTGGTACCTTCCTACCAAACTTATGGCAAGGTTTACATCAGGTCTGGTACACAACATGGCATACATAATAGAACCTATGGCTGATGCATAGGGGATGACACTCATCTCTTCTTTATCTTTTGCCGTGGTCGGGCATTGAGCCGAGCTCAACCTCATACCTTGCAAAGACAGGCAAGAACCCTTTCTTGGACTGATCCATTTTGAACTTCTTCAAAATCTTATCAAGGTATGTGCTTTGTGAAAGACCTATGAGGCGTCTCGATCTATCCCTATAGATCTTGATGCCTAATATGTAAGCAGCTTCTCCAAGGTCCTTCATTGAAAAACTTTTATTCAAGTAGGCCTTAATGCTGTCCAAGAGTTCTATATCATTTCCCATCAAAAGTATGTCATCTACATATAATATGAGAAATGCTAGAGAGCTCCCACTCACTTTCTTGTAAACGCAGGCTTCTCCATAAGTCTGCATAAACCCAAACGCTTTGATCATCTCATCAAATCGAATGTTCCAACTCCGAGATGCTTGCACCAGCCCATAAATGGATCGCTGGAGCTTACATACTTTGTTAGCATTCTTAGGATCGACAAAACCTTCCGGCTGCATCATATACAACTCTTCCTTAAGATAACCGTTAAGGAATGCTGTTTTGACGTCCATCTGCCATATCTCATAATCATAGTATGCGGCAATTGCTAACATGATTCGGACGGACTTAAGCTTCGCTACGGAGAGAAAGTCTCATCGTAGTCAATCCCTTGAACTTGTCGATAACCCTTAGCGACAAGTCGAGCTTTATAGATGGTGACACTACCATCCGCGTCCGTCTTCTTCTTAAAGATCCATTTGTTTTCTATCGCTCGCCGATCATCGGGCAAGTCTATCAAAGTCCATACTTTGTTTTCATACATGGATCCTATCTCGGATTGCATGGCTTCAAGCCATTGTTTGGAATCTGGGCCCGCCATTGCTTCTTCATAGTTCGAAGGTTCACCGTTGTCTAACAACATGATTTCCAGGACAGGGTTGCCATACCACTCTGGTGTGGAACGTGTCCTTGTGGACCTACAAAGTTCAGTAGCAACTTGATCTGAAGTACCTTGATCATCATCATTAATTTCCTCTCCAGTAGGTGTAGGCACCACAGGAACATTTTCCTGAGCTGCACTACTTTCCGATTCAAGACGTATTACTTCATCGAGTTCTACTTTCCTCCCACTTACTCCTTTCGAGAGAAACTCTTCTTCCAGAAAGGATCCGTTCTTGGCAACAAAGATCTTGCCTTCGGATCTAAGGTAGAAGGTATACCCAATGGTTTCCTTAGGGTATCCTATGAAGACGCATTTTTCCGACTTGGGTTCGAGCTTTTCAGGTTGAAGTTTCTTGACATAAGCATCGCATCCCCAAACTTTTAGAAACGACAGCTTAGGTTTCTTCCCAAACCATAATTCATACGGTGTCGCCTCTCAATGGATTTAGACGGTGCCCTATTTAAAGTGAATGTAGCTGTCTCTAGAGCGTATCCCCAAAATGATAGCGGTAAATCGGTAAGAGACATCATAGATCGCACCATATCCAATAGAGTGCGATTACGACGTTCGGACACACCGTTCTGTTTGAGGTGTTCCAGCGGCGTGAGTTGTGAAGCGATTCCACACTTCCTTAAGTGTGTACGAAATTCGTGACTTAAATATTCTCCTCCACGATCTGATCAGAAGAACTTTATTTTTCGGTCACGTTGATTCTCTACCTCATTCTGAAATTCCTTGAACTTTTCAAAGGTCTCAGACTTGTTTTTCATCAAGTAGACATACCCATATCTACTTAAGTCGTCTGTGAGAGTGAGAACATAACGATATCCTCCGCGAGCCTCAACGCTCATTGGACCGCACACATCGGTGTGTATGATTTCCAATAAGCTGGTTGCTCGCTCCATTGTTCTGGAGAACGGAGTCTTGGTCATTTTGCCCATGAGGCATGGTTCGCATGTGTCAAATGATTCATAATCGAGAGACTCTAAAAGTCCATCCGCATGGAGCTTCTTCATGCGCTTGACACCAATGTGACCAAGGCGGCAGTGCCACAAGTATGTGGGACTATCGTTATCAACTTTACATCTTTTGGTATTCACACTATGAATATGTGTAACATTACGCTCGAGATTCATTAAGAATAAACCATTGACCATCGGAGCATGACCATAAAACATATCTCTCATATAAATAGAAAAACCATTATTCTCGGATTTAAATAAGTAGCCATCTCGCATTAAACGATATCCTGATACAATGTTCATGCTCAAACTTGGCACTAAATAACAATTATTGAGGTTTAAGACTAATCCCGTAGGTAAATGTAGAGGTAGCGTGCCGACGGCGATCACATCGACCTTGGAACCATTCCCGACGCGATCGTCACCTCGCCCTTCGCCGATCTCCGTTTATTCCGCAGCTCCTGCTGTGAGTTACAAATATGAGCAACGACACCGTATCAAATACCTGGGAGTTACTACGAGTACCGGTAAGGTACACATCAATTACATGTATATCAAATATACCTTTAGTGTTGCCGGCCTTCTTGTCCGCTAAGTATTTGGGGCAGTTCCGCTTCCAGTGGCCCTTCCCTTTGCAATAAAAGCACTCTGCCTTAGGCTTGGGTCCATTCTTTGACTTCTTCCCGGCAACTTGCTTACCGGGTGGGGCAACATTTTTGCCGTCCTTCTTGAAGTTCTTCTTACCCTTGCCATTTTTGAACTTAGTGGTTTTATTGACCATCAACACTTGATGTTCTTTCTTGATTTCAACCTCTCACGACTTCAAGATCGAGAATACTTCAGAATGGTCTTCACCATCCCCTGCATATTGTAGTTCATCACAAAGATCTTGTAGCTTGGTGGGAGCGATCAAGGATTCTGTCAATGACCGCCTCATCCGGAGGTTGATCTCCAGTGGGACAAAGGCGGTTGTGCAACCTGACATTTTGAGTATGTGCTCACTGACATAACTGTTTTCCTCCATCTTACAACTATAGAACTTGTCGGAGACTTCATATCTCTCGACCCGGGCATGAGCTTGGGAAACCATTTTCAGCTCCTCGAACATCTCATATGCTCCGTGTTGCTCAAAACGTTTTTGGAGCCCCGGTTCTAAGCTGTAAAGCATGCCGCCTTGAACGAGGGAGTAATCATCAAGACGAGACTGCCAAGCATTCATAATGTCTTGGTTCTTCGGGATGGGTGCTTCACCTAGCGGTGCTTCTAGGACATATTGTTTCTTGGCTGCTATGAGGATGATCCTCGGGTTAGGACCCAGTCCGAATAGTTGCTGCCATCATCTTTCAGCTTGGTTTTATCTAGGAACGCGTTGAAGTTCATGTTGACATGAGCGTTGGCCATTTGATCTACAAGACATATTTTGCAAAGACTTTAGACTAAGTTCATGATAATTAAGTTCATCTAATCAAATTATTTAATGAACTCCCATTCAGATTTGACATCCCTCTAGTCATCTAAGTGTTACATGATCCGAGTCGACTAGGCCATGTCCGATCATCACGTGAGACGGACTAGTCATCGTCGGTGAACATCTCCATGTTGATCGTATCTTCCATACGACTCATGTTCGACCTTTCGGTCTCTTGTGTTCCAAGGCCATGTCTGTACATGCTAGGCTCGTCAAGTTAACCCTAAGTGTTTTATGCATGTGTAAAACTGTCTTACACCCGTTGTATGTGAACGTAAGGATCTATCACACCCGATCATCACGTGGTACTTCAAACGCATTTAACTTTAGCAACGGTGCACAGTTAGGGGGAACACTTTCTTGAAATTATTCTAAGGGATCATCTTATTTACTACCGTCGTTCTAAGTAAACAAGATGCAAAAACCATAATAAACATCACATGCAATTATATAAAGTAGTGACATGATATGGCCAATATCATATAGCTCCTTTGATCTTCATCTTCGGGGCTCCATGATCATCTTGTCACCGGCATGACACCATGATATCCATCATCATGATCTCCATCATCGTGTCTCCATGAAGTTGCTCGCCAACTATTACTTCTGCGACTATGGTTAACACGTTTAGCGATAAAGTAAAGTAATTTACATGGTGTTGAATCAATGACACGCAGGTCATACAATAATTAAGACAACTCCTATGGCTCCTGCCGGTTGTCATACTCATCGACATGCAAGTCGTGATTCCTATTACAAGAACATGATCTCATACATCACAATATATCATTCATCATTCATCACAACTTCCGGCCATATCACATCACATGACAATTGCTGCAAAAACAAGTTAGACGTCCTCTAATTGTTGTTGCATCTTTTACGTGGCTGCAATTGGGTTCTAGCAAGAACGCTTTTCTTACCTACGAATAACCACAACGTGATTTTTTCAACTTCTATTTACCCTTCATAAGGACCCTTTTCATCTAATCCGGCCCAACTAAAGTAGGAGAGACAGACACCCGCTAGCCACCTTATGCAACTAGTGCATGTCGGTCGGTGGAACTGTATCACGTAAAGCGTGCGTGTAAGGTCGGTCCGGGCCGCTTCATCCCACAATACCGCTGGAGCAAGAAAAAACTAGTAGCGGCAAGCAAGTTGACAAGATCTACGCCCACAACAAAATTGTGTTCTACTCGTGCAATAGAGAACTACGCATAGACCTAGCTCATGATGCCACTGTTGGGGAACGTTGCAGAAAATTAAAAATTTCCTACGGTTTCACCAAGATCCATCTATGAGTTCATCTAAGCAACGAGTCATGGGAGAGAGATTGCATCTACATACCACTTGTAGATCGCGTGCGGAAGCGTTCAAGGAACGGTGATGATGGAGTCGCATCGCCGTGATTCAGATCACCGATGACCAAGTGCCGAACGGACAGCACCTCCGCTGCTCAACACACGCATTTAAACGGACGACGCCTCCTCCTTCTTGATCCAGCAAGGGGAAGGATAGGTTGAGGAAGAAGGCTCCAAAGCAAGACGACGGGCGTGATGATGGTGGAGAGGCAAGATACTCGGCTGTGGCTTCGCCAAGCACTCAGCGGAGGAGGAGAGGTGTTGGGGAGGGAGGGCTGGGCCTTGGATGTGTATGGAAGCCCTCCCTCACCCCTCTATTTATAGGGGAAGGCAGGGGCCGGCCCCTCTAGATGAGATCTAGAGGGGGCGGCGGCCAGGAGGGGCTTGCCCCCAAGCAAAGGGCGCCCCACTAGGGTTCCCTCAACCCTAGGCGCATGGGCCCAAAGGGGGGCACCCAGCCCTCCAGGGGCTGGTTCCCTGCCCTCAGGCCCATGAGGCCCTCGAGAGGGGTGGCCTCCCGGTGGACCCCGGAACCTCTTCGGTGGCCCGGTACAATACCGATATGACCTCAAACTTTCCGGTGTCCGCTTGACAACTTCCCATATATAATCTTTACCTCCGGACCATCCGGAACTCCTCATGACGTCCGGGATGTCATCCGGACTCGAACAACATTCGGTAATCACATACAAGTCTTCCTAATAACCCTAGCGCCACCGAACCTTATGTGTAGACCCTACGGGTTCGGGAGACATGCGAACATGACCAAACGACTCTCGGTCAATAACCAACAGCGGATCTGGATACCCATGTTGGCTCCTACATGCTCCTCGATGATGTCATCGGATGAACCACGATGTCGAGGATTCAATCAGTCCCGTATACTATTCCCTTTGTCGACGGTATGTTACTTGCCCGAGATTCGATCGTCGGTATCCCAATACCTCGCTCAATCTCGTTACGCAAGTCACTTTACTCGCATCCGTAATGCATGATCCCGTGACCAGACACTTGGTCACTTTGAGCTCATTATGATGATGCACTACCGAGTGGGCCCAGTGACACCTCTCCGTAATACCGAGTGACAAATCCCAGTCTCGATCCGTGTCAACCCAACAGACACTTTTGGAGATACCTGTAGTGTACCTTTATAGTCACCCAGTTACGTTGTGACGTTTGGTACACCCAAAGCACTCCTACGGTATCCTGGAGTTACACGATCTCATGGTCTAAGGAAAAGATACTTGACATAGGAAAAGCTCTAGCAAAACGAACTACACGATCTTGTGCTATGCTTAGCATTGGGTCTTGTCCATCACATCATTCTCCTAATGATGTGATCCCGTTGTCAACGACATCTAATGTCCATAGTCAGGAAACCATGACTATCTGTTGACCAACGAGCTAGTCAACTAGAGGCTTACTAGGGACGCATTGCGTTCTATGTACTCACACGTGTATTACAATTTCCGGATAATACAATTATAGCATGAATAAAATACAATTATCATGAACAAGGAAATATAATAATAATCCTTTTATTATTGCCTCTAGGGCATATTTCCAACACGGGTAGTGCGGGGTTGATTTTAAACTGCGGCGCCGGCAACATTAAAAGTGGAGCAGTTGGGACGACGGTGGGCGGCGGAGCCTGGTCAAAGGGCTCGCCTCCCGGTGAGTCTGCAAGACAATGTCTGCTCGCACGCCTCGCTGACAGCCGGCGCAGCGGTCTGCTCGCATGCCTCCCGTTGAGTCACACGCTTGCTGGGTCGGCACCTGCTGATGAGAAGCGGGGACTCGTGGGGGCACGTAAACGCCCACGGCTTAAATAGTGAAAGCGTTCGCCTTAACGTGACAGGTCTTTTCCCTCAAAAAAAGTGACAGGTCTTTGTTCCATAATACCTTGGCTCTTCATTTGTGCAACTTTTCATAAGCAGCTTGTCTCGAATTGAAGAAAAAACTTACGAAGTAATATTTGTGCCATATCACGTGAACATGCTCAGTTTCAAGTATTTATGCTCCCTTTTGGATTTTCTGAAATTTAAGACCCAGGATTCGAAACAATATCATAACCTGCATCATGCAATAAATTTTCAAGTCATACATCTGTCCTGTTGTATTTCTTTAGAAAGGATTTGGTCAAACATTTTGCTTAGTTAAACCTCCTTTCGGGTTTATAGGGCTCAATTCAAAAATCTCACCAACCAAGGTAGATGGTGAGTGGTGGAATAATTGTTGTAGTTTGCAAAACCACTCAATTAATGCGCTTGTTTTCCTCAAAAATTGTGTTTACGAATGCATTAATTGCAATGCATGCATGCATAAAGTACATGCATTGGTCAATTTTCTCTTAATACTTGCATGTAATGATTTATTGCACCTTGAAATCTGAACATGTGATGGGGAACAACCAAATTGAGACTTATAAAATGGGAAAACTAAAATTTTGAGATAAGCCCTATAAACCGGAAAGGATAATCCTCCGCATCAAAGGTATTGCATTGCACGATATATTAACTCAAGTACTAGGCACGAACTAAAAAAGTACTAGGCACGAACAAACGGGCTCAATTATGTGCTCATCCTAGTGTAGTAGTAGTAGTACTAGGAAATGCAGTTCACGGGTGACATTGACGAGCGGCATCGAGGAATTGAACCGTGCTCAAAGACGGTAGGTAACGTTGTCTAGTTACTAAAGCATCCCTCCGTTGTTCATCGGTAGTCATTATGGACCGGGGACATGAGGGGAATTTCCTAGGGCTGGAATTCTGGCCGCTAGATATTTCGACTTGAAACACTGAGGCTCGACTGGTTGGGGTTGCCTAATGTGCGTACCACGCACGCCACCGAAGGACACGAGCCCTTTTTTTTAGGATCAACACGATCCAAGGTCTGGCTGGTACGGTGTTGGGTCCTACCATTTGAGAATACGAAAGGAACCTTTTAAATTGCCGAACAAATCTATGTGTACTACAATACCCGTATTTTCCTTGCAAATACTAATCTCAACGTGGTAATTGATTTATGACGAGTCATTGAATTAGAGTGAATTTGTGATATAGTGATCTCAACGTGGATTTCACATTTCATGGTATCCCTAGTAAGTTTTCCAATGCAAATTCAAATTTAAAAGATGAACAATATGGAGGTGAGAAAACTTTGTATGTATCAAGCATATGACCACACACACACACACACGCACGCACGCACGAACACGACAACAATCCAATAAGTATAGTGCATCTATTTTTCCAACCCATGCATGTCTGACACGAGTTCAAAAATACTCCTTCTATTCCTAAATATTAGTCTTTTAGAGAGTTCAACAAGTGACTACATATGGAGCAAAATGAGTGAATCTAGACTCTAAAATATGTCTATATACATCCGTATGTGCCAGTCCATTTGAAACCTCTAAAAAGACTAATATTTAGGAACGAAGGGAGTAAAATGTAAGACATCCATGGTCCTCGATTCAATATTTAAAATGAACATGAAACTGAAACATGAATATTAAGTCTAGTACTACAAGACATGCAAATGTTGTGTTTAGGCGGAGCTATGATTGTCGGGGTCAACCCCTCGACCTTAGATAAAACTGTGGAGCTCTGTTTAGGGTTGTTTAGATTATATTTGTTCCCACCCGCCCCACCACCGATTGGGTTGTCACCCCCCACCCCTCCTCCCGGGAGAATATCATGTGCCCCCATACCTTACATGCTATATGCCCGTCTGAGTTGCTTGGAGCTTGTAGATCTGAGATATAGCAGCTCACATGATACGTCTTAATTTTTTTGCAGGAAACCTTGATGAGTTTGAGAATTGCACACAATTTGTAGAAAAACTACTTAGATGCCCTTTGATCCCATATCCAACGACCTCGAAGCTCGTATCACCGTAGCATCTAAGATGAAGGAGGACATCATATTCTCCTATATATAAGAATATCATGTGCCACCACACCTTAGATGCTTTGGTGATACAAGCTCTTCGGAGGCGTTGGATTTGTGACCCAACACCTCCTCGGTGGTTCGAATGTTCTTTTGCATAAAATCCCCAAAAGAGTTCGGCCACTGATTACTAGCACAAAGACTGCTCAGATGCCATTGAATCTAAGATCAAACGACCTCCAAGCTCGTATCACCGTAGCATCCAAGCTGCGATAGCACCTTATGTTTTCTCGCACGGGAGAGTATGAGGTGCTCCCGCATCGTAGATTCTATGGTGATACGAGTTCACTGAGATCTAACGCCCATGAGGAGGTTTGAATGTTTTTGCAATATACGGCTGATAGAGTTTGGGAAATGCGCAGAAAGTACAAGTACTATGCATGTGCCATCTGATCACTGATCATACGACCTAGATGCTCATATCATCGTAGCGGGTAATTAAGCTACGGGGAGCACCTAATATTAGCACCGGGGAGCCGTTGGATCGAAGATGTAGCGGCACACACGAGGCCTGAATGTTTTATTTGAAAAAAAACTTTGGAGAGTTTGGAAATTGCGCATAATTACAAAGACTACTCCCAAGCCATTGGATCCCACTTCCAACGGCGTAAAAACTCGTATCACCATAGTATCTAAGCTACGGGGTGGATGTGATATTCTATGCCGCTATCATTTTTGTTCGTAAACTTGCAAAATACGTGTAACTCGTGTCGTTACTTGTCTAACCGTGTAAAGTGCTTGTTCAAAAAAAACATCCTACACTGAAATATCGGAACAACACACGGGGGTCCCACTTGTCATTAATCAAATTTGGACCTAAAACTAACAAATCTGAAAGACGAGATTCGAACTGGCAACCTGGACTACAAAGCGTAAGTCGATAGCCTGAAAAAACAAACGGTTGTTGGCTTTGTCCCATAACTTGATTTTATACAGTACTTGCGTTGAGTAGAGTAGAGGGAGTGCCTCGTCAACACGTGCATGACCGTTGTCTCACTTATGGGTGGTCCCAGGTCAGCGATCTCAATCTCTCTTCTCTCCATCGTCTAACCTTTGCACGGGCACACACGAAGAGCGGCGCTAGCTTGCCGTGGTGTTATTACAAATAAAAAAAGCTTGGAAAATAGAAGAATCGCCTAGAACAAGAGACGTTACGGCTGGTCGAGACGGAGCTAACCGTGCCACGTTTGCATGATGAAGTTGTGTGGCTAGTGGGGTGTTTTCGACCGACTGGCTGGGTCCCGAGGTCGAACCATAGGTACTACGTCTGATACAGTATATTTTTACACGCACATTTTTCTCCGTGCGAGATGTGGCACACCCTACCGCGCGGTTTCGGGGTCCTCCCCGGTGGTGCACGCATATATTCTTCCCGACGTGGACGCCCTACCGCTGCTTTTCGGGTCCTCCTCGGTCGAAGCGCCAAGCAAGTAAATGAGTCGTCAAATCACGAAGACCACCTTTCCCGCTGAGTACATCGGTGAAGCATGGTGGCTAGCTAGTTGGGCTAGTTCGACCGATTAGCTAGGCCGCCACATTTGTTTTTTCACCCTTTTTTATCTACTTGCGGCAGGTAAATTTAAATATCCACATGGGCGTTGCTCGGTGTTTGGGTGCGGCAGGATTTTAAATTTTTGATTGACGGAGCAGGCGCGGCAGGATTTTTAAATTTTTGATTGACGGAGCAAAGCGGTAGCAATTAGTCACGATGACTCCGCCTGTAAAAACCCACTGCTCCCTGATGTGAGAAGTCGTCGACTAGTGTTTTACCGTGGTGAAAACCAAAAGATTCCCCACTCCTCGGATGGCTCCCTCCGCCTTCCCCTAGATTGCATTGCCTTTCAGCCGTTTCGCCCCCTTTGCTTCCTCTCCCCATTGCTTCTACCTGGTGCCATGGCGGCGCAACAGATCACGGAGTCCGAGGTGAGGCGCCTGACACAGGAGCTCCATGCCAAGGATGCGGAGCTCAGGGCCAGGGCGTGGAGCTCCGTGAGCTCAAGGAGGAGAGGAGTGCCATGCTCCTCCGTTATGTGTGGGAGTTCACGGAGCTTCAAAAGCGGCAGGCGTCCACCACAAAGATGCTCGAGGCGTCGGCGGCGTTGCTGCAGAAAGCGGGAGATACGATAGGCCGTCAGGGAAGCCGGCTGGAGCGTGAGCCGGTCGATCGTGACGAGGTCCAGGATCGCCTCAGCCACTTGGTGAACCAAGTTGCCACGCACGTGTTGCGGCTGCGCGATGCCTACTGTCGTGCCAGCGCGACGATGCCGGCCGTCAGGCTAAACCCATTCGACTACCCGGTCGAATTCAACGAGCTGCGGCTTCCTGACCTAGTCTCCTTCTTCACCTATATCTCCGAGGAGCTGAGCCGTCTCCGTGCAATGGTGGGGCCTGAGCTGGACAAGGAGGGGTTGCGCGCTGCCGTCGCCGTTGCCGGGCGAATCCTTTCAGGGCTCCGTCACCGGAATCCATTCGTGCCATTGGACGCCATCTTTGACGAGTTGGCTCCCGTCGGCCGGGAGCAGGCTCTGCGGGCGATTGCACCCTGCATCACCGAAGTCGTGCGCCTCGAGAAGCAGAGGGACTTCGGTGGTGTTTAGGCGCCCTCTGCATGGGCATGTCCATGTCTCAGCGCAACATGATCGTTGGATCAAACTCAGACGGTGCAGATCCGTCACTTTAGCACAAAGCGTGTGGGTGTGCGCATTCTCATCTCAATATAGTTGTTTCCTCTTCATGTATTTTTGTCAACCTACTAGTGTGGACTCATGCACCCTTCATGCACTCTGCCAAACATCCAAAAGTGGGTCGAGAAGGGAACTTTTGCTCCCATCCCGTGCACCCTTCATACACCCTGTCTAACACTATAGGATGTGCTTCATATGGTTCATGTTTTTTGGAGCATCTGTAGCACTGCATTCTCCGTGTGTTGTGGACCTAATTCTATTAACATCGATCTCACTGCTCATTCTCGACCGGACAAAAAAAAGCGGTACTATGTTACATATAGGAGTAGTTGACATGCGGACAACACAGCAACAAGATTGTGTAGTACTGACGTATGAACCACTGCACATGCCTAGTAGTAGGAGCACTGTGTATGTTCAAGTGGCTGCCGTGTTTCGCACTCCTCCGTCATAAGAGTCTAAACGCTTGCTGTAATCATTTTTTTCTTCAGAATGAAAAATAGTGGACACGCTCTACCGTGCGGATCCTCCTCCAGCCATGCACTAAATTACTCACTTTTGTCGGCGTGTGGGACAGCCAGCACCTGGGTCCACCAGCCATGCACTAAATTACTCCGTAGTAGAGTGACGGTAGACTACCCCGATCGAACCGCCGCAGTAATGCCCAATGAGCCTTCAAATCACAAAGCCCCCTCCTTTCCAAAGAAGAAGTTGGACGGACAAAGCAACCATCATTTCACTCTTCTCTCTCAGCTTCCTCTCTTGAAGAAAACCCCACTCACTTCGCTTCTCCCTCATCTCGTTCCTCCTTTCACTCTTCTCTCTCAGCTTCCTCTCTCTTGGATGGACGCCGGAGCACCGGCCGACGTGATGTCCATGGCTCTGGCCAAAATCGTCGAGGCTCATAGTACGAAGAAGCGCAAGCACCCCGCCGAGACTACCACAGACAAGCTCAAAGCCATCGCCCTGTCCAAGCCGCCCTCTCCGGGATCCCTCATTAAGCAAGTCCAGGTAATGTCTCTTGTTGACGATCTTTTTCTCGATCTTGATCGTGTTTTTTCATCTAACACGCAGTACTAGTACTGGTAGTACAACTTTCGGGTGATCTTGCATGTGATTTTAGTGTGCCAAATGACGGTTCTAAATTCCTCTTTTGACCAAAACATGCGAGAGGTTGACTTGATTTCTTATAGATTACTTTCAACTTCTCCCTCATCCAAATTTCTTGTCTTATATTTGTCTAGATACAGATGTATCTAATACTAAAATGTGACTTGATACATCCGTATCTAGACAAATCTAAGACAAGAATTTTGGGACGGAGGGAGTATTTTATGAACATAAATGCTACCTTTTAAGAGGGTATATTTGCCTCAGTAACTTGTGTTATGGATATTGCATGTAATCCCTCTGCTCTCATGCCTTTGAAGACATGTTCTAGTGTCTTTGTTCACTCATTTCTGTGTGTATATGTAGTCATATATGGAGTATAATATCGAAAATCATCTTATATTTCGAAATATGGTTTCTGTTTGAATTAAAACCAGGTCCGCGGTGGAGATGAAGTTCTCAAAGTCATGCCGTGTGAACTAGAAGACCTGATGATGAGTTCTACTGCTGAACTATCCAGCTACTGTGTCCTTGTCGCCACGTGTCCTGAACTAGTTTTTTCCTGTAGCATTGTTGTCAGGCGTGTTCTCGAGGCTGTACTTGACCACAACAATTTCCTGGTTGTGCCTTCGATTACGAAGTGTGTGGTTCTTGTAAAGCTTCCCAACAAATCTGATGCGGCCTGTCTTCATCATCATGTTTATGAGTGGAAAGACAACTCTGTTAGGTTCTCCAAGGTTGACAAGATGGTGATGGTGCATGTAGACATCTCACACGAAGTCCATGGCCTAGTCAGTTATGCAGTGTTCATCCCGTAGGTCGGTGGCAAGAAATAGTCTGCAGAGTTGAGTTAGTGCAACTTTGCTTGACTGTAGTAAGTACTATTGTTCAGTACTTGATTTGTGTTTGTGAACCCTGTATTGTTTATTAGTACTGCCGCTTTTGGTGTGTGGTCAGTCCTGAGAATGGTCTATGTTAATGTCTGTCCACTCAATTCAGTCTGTACATTTTGAAGTATCCAGATCATATTTTTTGTGAGGATGGTTTATCAATTATGGTTACACTCCAATATATGTATGCATTGCAGGGTTTATCGCACCCACCGAGATTTCCAGTCCCATGGATGTTCGGTCCATACAATTTGTCACGACCTTTGGACTGTCCTGCTTGGGAGTAGGCAGGGCACCTGCATGCCACGCGTAGTTGGACGATCAATCTTTTGTTTAGTACTTCAACATAGTGATTTCCTGGTAAGGATTCACTCGTGTCACATCAAGTAAATCTTATTGATTTACTGTCTAAATCTTATTGATTTAATGTCATGTTTTCTTTCTTTTCCTGCAATTTTACGATGCAGGTTTTGCCATGTGACATTCATCACAGAATAAACCGTTTGGTTTGCTCTACGATGGCTATTTTGCAGGTTTCACTTCTTATGTCGTGTCAGTAACGAAGGCACTGTCCATCACTTATATTACTGGAAAAAATTGGATCAGTCTGTTGTCTGAGTACAAGCTGAATCCCTATGATGACCTACAGTTTGGTTTAACAAAAACGCCACAATTAGTCCTTCTCGCGTTTAAAATAAATGAAGAAAAAAACTGGATCACGGTCACGGATCCTAGTCAAGTTAGAAAGCTGATCATAGCAGACCAGACACGATCGCTGTTGTCTCGCACAGATCAAGCACCGGCAGCTGTTTCTAGTTAATCGACAATGGGCAAGACCTCGGCCCGATCCGGTGAGGATTGGGCACCGACCGCGTCAGTGGATCAGTCTGATCTACCGGGATCGGGTATCGACATCGGCACCAGCTCTACAAGGATCACCATCTCCGGCAGCAAAGAGCGGCTTCGCACTGCACCAACACTTGCACTTGCATTTGGTCCGGCCCATGCAGTTGCACCGGCAACAGACTGGGCTGCAGTTTGCACTTCATATACCAAAGTCCTTCTTGGTAAGCATTGGCCGCCCAAGTGCTTCGTTCTTTTTTCATTCCATGTTGTTTCACATGATTCACTGTGTTGATCTAACTGTTTGGGTATGTCTTCTTGTTTTCAAACAAAGAATTCCTAGAGCAACGAGGGAGTCGTTCAACAATCCGGCGACATCATGCCAAGTTTCTCTTACCATGTGAAGCCTTGGTGTGAATGAACCCGCTCAATATACCGTAAGTACAAAGGATGGTCGCATGATGATTGATGCTAAAGGATGGTCAAGGTTCAAATCTAAATCATATCTTGCGGTAGGGGATGATGTCAAAATCGAACTTTCTCGGCAAGGAGAGCTGGTCCAAATCAACTTTGAAATTCTTCAAGAGCAAAGATGCAACCGCCGAACTGATCTATCCTCTGAGAGATTTTGATGTAATAATCTGGCATGGTGAAACAAGTGTCCTGTGTGTATAAGTAGTACGACAGTATTATTTATCACATGGTATATCGTTGAAAGAATTGCAACTCTGATTGCTGGTTAGGAACTGTCATTCGATTTCATTCCAATAGTTGTCGTGCTTTATTCAATTTTGTGTATTCACCTTGCGACAGCATCTAAAACCAGCGCAGTACCGATCGCTTGCAATATGAAAAGCGCTAAGGTAGAACACATGGGCCCCCAAACATGCGTGGTCGGCTCATGCCCAAAGTCGAACCGTGAGTCTATCTCGAGTATTATATTCTCAAATTGAACCCCCATAAAAAAGCTGAACCTCCATAATGCCCGTATGCGTTGCAGAGGGAGTATATTTCTCGGCAAGGTGAGTCTGTGATATAAAGATTTGTATATTTCTTTACAGAGGGAGTATCTCTCACAAAAAATATATTTATGTGTAACTAGTTACTCCTATCTTTCTACTTCCTTTCGTTGATATGTGGGGCAACCGCAACGGGTCCACGTGCCATATGCACAAATTAGAGTGCACAACTTCACGGTAGACACACCCGGTCAGAGCGCCACAAAGTAATGCCCAATGAGCCGTCAAATCACAACCCCCCTTTCCAGCTTTAGCGATAAGCTAGGCAGACAAGCGGCAATATTTCACTGGGCTGAATCCCTTCTCCTCGCTCGCTTGTTCAGAGAAAACCCCGCTCGACGATTGCATAGGGTTTTCTCATGGAGAACCAGGTACGAATTCTTTATCCATCCCCGATAAATCCAAGTCCCTTGGTCGCAGGTAATCCTAGGATGGCAGCCGTCGCCGTTGATGCATTTTTCTTCGTACTGAATCTAGTGTGTTTCAGTTGCAGTGCCCAAAGTGCAAGTACCCTACAGATTGCTACCATCAAGTAGACGCCACACTTGTTCCTTCTCATCCTACCATAGCATTTTGAAACGCCGCATGATGTTCCTAGAATCCTCTTCTCTATCCGGAGGGTGGGGGTTTTTGAACATGCTGTGTTCTCATATTATTTTTCCTGCGGTGTATTATTTGCTCGCTGTAACACATGTACTCAAGATGCTCGGCCTTGCCATAACTGAATACACTAGTTTAATGGTCATAGTGAAGACAATCCATGGATATTGCTTCCGAGTTGGGTTCATGAACCAAGAAGATCGCTGCTTTTTATGGCGAACTTGGATGAACTTTCTCAAGTGTTACGGATCGAAAGTCGCACCACGAATGTTGATGGAAATAGCAGAACCTGGTCTCATCTTCACTACGATCTTCCACCCGACGTCGTTCCAATTGTTCATCCATGTTAGTTTTGTATCTGGTTCTTGCTTGTTGCCTCGATTACTTCTTAATCCACCTATTCTCGTCTAACTAATCACAATTTAACTTTAGAAGTAGCAACAAATCTCTCATGAAGATGCTACTTCTAACTAATATTGTCTTATAATTGGTGGCACGTGTAGGTTTTTTCAGAGTTAAGCAGTCTGCTCGTTTGTTACTCTGTAATAAGTCGGCTATTACTAATGGCATTGAAGTTGGCTGGATCGACATCCACATGTTCCTACACTTTATTGATCGACATGAGGTCCTTGTGGGGCGTTTCAATGGTGGAAGGCCACGTGGGATATGTGTGCCACTGCTGCACTCGTTGAATAGGTCCAACTATGTCGAGAAACTTATGGTACGAGCTGTTTTCTGTTATATATGTTGTTCATAAACTATTGCTTATACACAGTTTTACAGCTGTGATCTTCTTGAAACAGGAACTGCCGAGTTCTATTGTTCCTATACAGATGCCTGACCATGGTCAGGTCAGACTTGCGCTTGGTCACAACATGATGTTTATGTCGACTTACTCAATTCCCCTTGGAGGCGAAAAGATACTTATTTGTTGGTGGTCTCAGATAATGAAGGCCCGTCCATCTTGGAGAACAGGACAGAAGATTATGTTCATGCTTTTCCATGGCTCTAAAGCGAATATCCTGTTTATTGACCACGTTGCGAGATGAAGCCGCTTTCAGAAGGTTGTGGATGCGCTGGGTGGCGCTGGGCCTTGTCACCGGGGCTTGGCGGCCTCACCCTAGGTTAATCAGAGGCAAAGTAGCACTGCTCGAGGCGTGCTTTATGTACGGTTGAACTGTATAAGTACTCATCTTGCTTTCGACTTTGGTTGTTAAGTGCCCTGCTGGTTTCGATTAAGGTTGTTAAGTACTCCTGCTGCTTTTGCGATGGTCGTGTTTCTTGATCCTGTCTTCCTCCGGCCGCCAAAACCAAACCCGGTCTTTGGCGGGGCACTGCTTCCTCCTCCCACGGCTGGCTGCGCCAACAAGACGACGCCACCCCACCGTCTCCTAAATCGTTAACACCGACGTCCTCCGCGTGCTTTGGTGCGCTCGCCGCGGCGCCGCCCTCTCGCGTTGTCAACATGGTCAACAAACAACATGAATCGGTAGAAGTACGTGGAGAGGATGACAGTAGGGGCCCACCACGTCGGCAGATGGAAAAATAAAACGCTTCCTCCTAGTGTTTTCCTGACATCTGGGACCCACGACATTGTGAGCGTATATAGTCAATAGACAAGAGAACAGCACAAGATCGGCTGACACCTGGGACGTAGCTATTCGAGCAGTATTTTTTTTGTTTGGTATTGTTGAGACGGAGCAGGGTTTGAATTGGGCTGTGGCCCGTCTAGCCCAGGCTTATATTTTATGTTCACCATGTGACCAGCCCAGCTATTTTTTCTTTGTGCAAATGAGCCCAGTTTATTTTTTCTGAAGAATACCCAATCCAGCCCTACTTATTTTTCTACGCCTTGAAAGTAATATGAAATGGGTTGTAAATATAAAAACAGATGACAAATTGGCAATTACTTTATAATTTCTGATTTTTTTTTCACATTTTTAGATTCCTATTTCACTGGGCATTAACCTAATTCAAATATATCTTCAAAGTACTTTAAATCTGGCTCGACATTTCGGTATTAAAAATAGTTTGGAACCCACAGAAATATGCGAAATTGGCACTGGCCAACCAAAAACGCATCGCAATAAATTGCATAAGAAGTTGCCATGAGCTATATATAAATTATTAAAAAAAAGAGGGATGGTCTGACTTGTGGGCCTGTTTAGTTGACGCGTATGCAAGATTTTTTTAGTTATTATATACTACGTCACCAAACGATTCTAGCAGACGTAACCGCTGGGTGTCAATCCAACGGCCGTTGTGTTTCTTCAATCTCTGATCTTCTTGCTCCAGCCGCCAAAGCAGCGCCGGCGGGACCGCCTGCTCCCGCCTCCCGTGGCGGCTGTCTGCTTGTGAGCCTCAGTGCCCCCTAATACTCCCACCGCTGGCCAGGGCATCCCTCTACTCACCCACACCCCCTGTTATTCTGCGGCGACGGCAGCCTCACACCGTAGCCGAACCGGTGAACCCTCGTACTCCTGTCCGCGCGGTCTTTCACTGCCGCGTCTTCCCTGGCTCCGCGTCATCCCCTTCCTAGGCCTCGCCGTCGTCCACTGCCGTGGTGCTCTCGGCGCGGCGTGGTCAATGTGGTCAACGATCGACTTCCATCGGAAGAATATCAGACGTGGAGAGGTCGATACCGGGTCCACGACAGCCGCAAGGAAGTGCCTCCTTATTACGCGGAAAATAATTATTCCTCCACCTGACATCTGGGACCCACTGGACGGGCCACCAGTATTTCACGAAAAAAACGTTTCCCCTGACTGCTGGGACCCACAGGTCGGGCCACTATATTTCGTGAAAAAACGTTCCCCCGCTGTTAGCTCGGACCCACCGGAAGTGCCTCCTTATTACGCACAAAAAAATGAATACCCCCCTGCTAGCTGGGACCAACCTTGGTGGGAGGCTGACTTGTGGGACTACTAAGCTGACTGGGACGGAGGCCTTTGTCAACTTTAGTCAATATATGAACGATTCTAGCTCCAAAGGAGTGACGATGTCCTTCCAACGGCCGTAGTGCTTCTTCAACCTTTAGTCTTCTTTCTCCGGCCGCCCAAAGCAGGCGCCGGTCGTGCCCGCTTCCCTGCCGCCCGTGGCGGTTGTGATGTCATGGAGGCCTAACCGCCCCTACTACTCCCACAGCTGCCAGGCCATCCCTCTACGCACCCACACCCCCTGTTATTCTGCGGCGACGGCAGCCTCACACCGCAGCCGAACGAGTGAACCCTCATACTCCTCTACGCGTGGGCATCCACTGCCGTGTCTTCCCCGGCTCCGTGTCATCCCCTTCCTAGGCCTCGCCGTCGTCCACCGCCCTGGTGCTCTCGGCTCCGCGTGGTCAACGTGGTCAAGGAATGGCTTCCATCGGATGTGGACTGTACGTGGAGAGGCTGACAGCTTGGTCCACGGCCGCAGCAAGGAAGTGCCTCCTTATTACGCACAAAATAATTATTCCTCCACCTGACAGCAGGGACCCACCGGAAGGGCCACCGTATTTCGTGAAAAAAATGTTTCCCCCTGTCTGCTGGGACCCACCAGCTACATCTTCGCACGCAAGGGCGTATGCGAAAAAACGATTCGCTCGACTGCTGGGACCCACCAGCTACATCTTCGCACGCAAGGAAGTGCGTCCGGGCAAAAAACAAAACGATTCACCCCCTGACCGCTGGGACCCACCAGCGACACCTTCGCAGCAAGGAAGTGCACGATACCGGGACCCACCTGGTCGAAGCGTACGTAGCGTTGTCATTCTGGTCGCGAACGTGTACGTACATACTGGTCGATGTAGAGGCGCGCACGTGTCGTAGTAGAGGCGCGCACGTGTCGTAGTAGAGGCGTGCACATAGCATGTACACGTACGTACAGTGGCGAGGGTGCAAGAAAGAAAATACGACCACGTACATACATACAGGCAGGGTCTCGAACGCCTACTCACGCATACATACATGGATGTGTCGGAACGGAGAAACAGCGTCGTCGTCGTGTTCATGGGGAGCCAACCAGCTGGGTCGAAACGGACTGCGTGGTCTTGTTCACCGGGAGGGCTTGGACGGAACAGGCGATGGAAACGAGGTCTGGCGTACCGCACAACGGAGGAAACGACCTTGTGTTCGACCGGCCACGTTCGAAACGGGGTCCTGTTGATCGGGAGGGGCCTGGCGTACCGCAAAACGAAGGAAACGGACCTCCTACGGTCGAAACGGGGGTCCTGTTGATCGGGAGGGGTGTGGCGTACCGCAAAACGGAGGAAACGGACCTCCTACGGTCGAAACGGGGGTCCTGTTGATCGAGAGGGGTGTGGCGTACCGCAAAACAGACAAAACGGACTTGTGTTGGAGCGCTACGGTCGAAACAGGGGGGAGGGGTGTGGCGTACCGCAAAACGGGACTCCACGGGATAATGTTCATCTCCACCGTCGACCTCCTCCAGCCTCCACGGGCTACCGTCGACCTCCTCCGGCCTCCACGGGCTCTTGTTCATCCAGCCTCCACCGCGCGCTACTCCACCCACTACTGTTCAACCACCCCTCCACGGGCACCCCTCCACCGTCTACTGTTCATCCAGCCCTCCACACCACGGGGTCCTGTTCAACCACCCCTCGACGGCCACCCCTCCACCGTCTACTGTTCATCTAGCCCTCCACACCACGGGTTCATGTTCATCCAGAGGCAACGCCACCGCTCACTGTTAAACCAACCCCCATAACGCCACTCGCTCATCCTGCAGGCGATCGATCGGCTTGATTAGCAGCAGAGTGAAGGAATCGCTCCATCGGGTTGATTAACAGCCATCGATCGATCGCCGGGTTGAACGCTGTAGCCTACGGTGCAATCACTGGGTTCGATTTAGAGCCCAACGCCTCGCTTCGGCTTGATTAGAGCCAACGCCGCACACGCTGCGCACAGCAGACGAGAGAAACACGCATCGCTCTCCCACCGTAACCGGCAACTCCCCGAAATTTTCCTCCCCCTCGCTTCTACCACGATTTTTCCATCATGGACGACCCAAAGAAAGTCATGCAGCTGCGTCTCCGGCCCGCCAGTGACGAAATGCCCATTTTACATCATGATTTTTTGTCATAGAAGTAGGAGCCCACCACATCTATGATGATACCGGGTTTTGTCACATTTATCGTCATAGAAGTGTCATATGTATGACAGAAAAAAAATTCGTTCGGCCCAAAATATCATGGATGTGTCTTTTTTTTGTAGTGTGAGGAGGGAGAGGAAGACGATAGGTGTGGCTTAAATAGCCCAAGTGCGACGTGGTTTTTGATTTCTTTGAGTGGTTTCACCGGGTGGAATTAATGAGCCCATCAAGTGTGTACACGAGCATGGGAAACCAACCTGCCATCAGACACTGGATCAATAGCCAGGATGCGACGCGTCTCTGCCAGCGGTCGCGGGTCAAGGGGTCATGCCTGCCCGTTCTTCTATCCCGTGCATCAATTGCCATGTTGCAATGTCCCGCACGTTTCTGTGCCGTCGTGGGTCAAGGGGACACGCCTGCGCTTGCCGCCCTGTTTTCTTGCGTGTTCTCCCCGTGCATGCATGCATGGCAATGTAGCCTGCTAGCTAGGACCTGGCTAGAGGAGGCAACGTTCGGTCCAAAGGTGTAACGTGTGGGCTTCTTTTACCACAGCCCAACGGCTAGCCCACTCTCCGCAGCGTAAAGAACAAGGGAAAAAACAAATGGCTACTGCATGGCACTGCATCCTCTAAAAACCACTACAGCAAATCAGAGCATAGCCTATGGATCACTGACGTGACACTGCATGCTGATCCACACCGTTGAACGTGCAGTGATCTAGCGATCCAGAGGAGAGGAGGGTGGGGGTTATCCAGCATTGTCGAATGCAGCCAGTCACAGAGCATCACGCGGATCAGTGACGTGGCCCTAGCGCCTGATCCAGACCGTTCACTAACAGAGATCTAGCGGCTCGAAAGGATGTGGGGTTTCAGATGGGGTTATGAAGGGTTTTGAGAGGGTTTTGAGGGCTAGGGTTGAGCATATAACTAGTTCAAAAAAATCATAAAAATATGAAACTTTCACCCATCATCATATTATGTGAGTGAGTTGCTGGGAAAAATAAGAAATTGGTCTATGGGTATTTTCATGAAAAACCCTTCACAAAACATAGCTATCATGAATGAGGTTGCATAGGATTCAAGCTAGGGTTGAGCATAACTTATTCAAAAAAATCATAAAAATATGAAACTTTCACCCATCATCATATTATGTGAGTGAGTTGCGGGGAAAAAAATAAGAAACTTGGTCTATGGGTATTTCCATGAAAAACCCTTCACACAACATAGCTATCATGAACGAGGTTGCATGTGATTCAAGCTAGGATTTAGGGCTAAGCTTGTCATAGTTTATCCAAATGATCCTATATTTGGCATGGACCCTATATTTGCACAGTAGATGTCAAGTTTTGACTTTTGGACCATTTATAAAAGGTCGAATTTTTTTGCTTAGGAATGGGGTGTTTAGTCTAGCTTCGGAGCTCATTGAGGCAAGTTTTTCACATCAACAATCAGTGCTCGGATTGATCGCTTATCATGCATATGACTAATATTAAAGCATTGTACCATCAATAACACATACTAAACAAATTTGAATTTTAATTTTGAGTCAAACTTGAATCTTGGGTCATATTTGAAATTCGTCTAGAATTTAAATAGCATTACACAAATACCAGTTTACACAAATTGAGGCAAGTTTGTTATTCTACAACACACATCACCATTACACAAGTTTGACAAATGAAGTTTTCACTTCTTCTTCTTAGCACTCAATTTTTTCTTCTTGGTACCACTTTTTGATCGTACCACACCTAGTTCACTCAAATGCTTGATTTTCATACCTGGACTAGCTAGGACAGCTGGAGTTGGCACCACAACATCTACATGAGGCTCAGTTTGCAAAACAACAACTCCAGTAGCTTCAATTGGTAATACAACTTGCAAATAGGCTCAGTTTGCATCACATCTGCCGCAACAGCTTCAGTTTGTAGAACATCTTCAGTTTCAGTTTGCAGAACATCTGCCACAACGGCTTCAGTTTGCACCACATTCTGCACCACATCATCATCCAAATGTTGGTCATGATGCATCACAAGATCATCCAACTCTTGCTCATTTTGCACCGCAACATCATCCAACTCTTGCTCATTTTGCATCACAACATCATCCAACTCTTGCTCATTTTGCACCGCGGCATCATCCAACTCTGGTTCATCACCATAACTTCTCTTTTTTCTACAGCCATTGTTATTGCCTTTTTGATTGCCCAACAATCTTCAACAACAAGGGGTTGACCTCCACGCTTCCTCCTGGAAAACAAAGCTTGTAATTTGGCTAGTAATTAAATACAACAACCAAATTAAAAAAACACAAACGTAGACATACTTTGGCCTTTCAGGAGTGTAACAACATTTTGGAGATCCTTTTCGGTGCCCAAGTTCCTGGCACAATTTGTATCTATTTTTGTTACCTTTTTGGGACCTTTTTGGCTTGCATCCTTCTTCCCCTTCCCCTTTTTACTACTCCCACCTTTCTCAAACCATGCCTTGAATCTACTCTCTTTAGGTCTGCCAGCTTTTCTTTTTGTTAGGGGAGGACACATGGAAAATTCAATTTCCACTTCAGGCCACTGAGTGCTGGAATTGGAGTTGCATATGCAGCCTTGAATCTTGCCACTGAGTAGTATTCATGCAAGTATGGGTGCATGTTTATCTTGGGTTGGGAGGCCAAGAAAAGTATGGCATGGTCACAAGGTTTCCCGGTGTGTTCCCACTCGAGGCAAGTGCAGTCATGCAACTCAGTGTTAACAACATGCCTCCTTCCAGTCTTGGTATCTCTAACTTTAACACCCCACAATGAAGATTTTTCAACAAACAAATGTGTAAGATTCCTGCTCCTGTTCACCACCTGTTGTACCACTGCAGGAAGCTTATCCCCTTGCAGTCAATCACCAATGCTTCTTATCAATTCCCACATGTGCATGATCATGATCTGGTCAACCATGTCATGCACAGGCAAGTTCTTTAACTATTTTATCTTGTTGTTAAAACTTTCTGCCAAGTTATTGTTGATATGATCACACTTGATGGCACTGTTAAATCCTGACCTGTACCACAATAGAGAATGATAGGTGTTCAACCATGGACCAAACTCACTGCATGCTGCTTTTATCTTATCAAGATGATATGAATGTGTTTATTTGGTGTAAGATCTTGCTGGTGGCCACATTCTCCCAAATTCTTCCCCTCTGAATTTTTTGATCAAATTCATCCACATGTGGCCAAAGCACTCCCTCTGCACACAATGAGGAAAATCATTATTCACTGCATTTTCTAGCCCTTTACATGCATCGGTGTGTACTTCCAAAGGTCACACTGGCCCTATGCATCTTTTCAACTACATCATGAACCATGTCCATGAAACCTTTGTCTCTGACTGAAACAAACCAATAGCAACAGGGAACATCCAGTTGTGTCCATCTAAAGCATTGCATGCTGCCAATTGACCATTCCATTTGCCTGTCAAAAAAGATGAGTCTATGCTCAAATATGGACGGCACCCTGCTTTGAAGCCATCTATGCAAGGCTTTAAAGCCATAAATAACTTGGAGAAAAGAACCCTACCATACTCTGTTACTTCAGTATCTATCTCCACCACACTGCCAGGTGACCTCTTTTCCACCTCTGCTTTGAAGTTATAATGCATCCTAAAAGTATTTGCCCAATCACCATATAATTCTTTCATTGCCCTCTGTTTTGCTTTCCACACTGCGGCATACTTCACCTTAATGGGGTACTGCTTTTCCAAGTACACTTTTAGTTTCTTTGCTGTAGTGTTTGGTTTCTTGGGCTAAATTGGAGTGATCTTTTCTGCAATCCAAAGTTGTGATGTCATGGTTGATACTCTCTGTGAACTTGTAATACAAGTATGTGGATTTGGGATTTGATTAACCCTAATGGTACTTCCATCAGGTTGAATTCTAGCAGATATGTACCACTTGGAAGGCCTGACGCTTCCATCGAAACCTCTGCACTTTGCATAAAATTTCTTTCTGTCAGTCCACATAGTCTTGGCATCAAACTCATGTTTGACTGAATAAGTCTTGAAACACATCCTAAACTCCCTCATGCTTGGGAACAACTTGCCTACTTCAATAACATGATTTTCTTTGTCATACACACTTACAAAAGCTCATCATCATGTGCATCATCTACATCATCTGCGACATCTTTCATCAGCTGTCCATCCACATCTTCACAAGCATATCTGTTAGCATCATTAGGCAAACTAGATTCATCCCTCTCTTCCTCATCTTGATCATCTACTAGATCTACTGGAATGCCAAATGTTTTGGCCATCTCAGTGCCAGCCATTGGTGCAATGACCAAATCAGTAGTGTCTTCTAATTGTACTGAATTCCAATCAACACAAACAACCCTTGCAGCACCATCACAACCCTCTTCTACATCTTGATCAACCCCCCTACTACTGTCACTTCACCCGTAAACATGGGCGTTATCTGTCTCTGTGAAGCCCAATCATCATCTACCATCTGTGAAGCCAACTTTGAGGGCACATACCCAACCTTAGAATCTAATTTCAGATCAACGGGCTCTGCATGAAAGGTAGTCTGTTTGCTTGCCCAACCGTCTTGCCCATCGATTTTATCAACCATCTCTTCACCACTCTCAATTCTCACATACCCACCCTTCCAATTATCAAACCGCAGCAATGCTACCTCTTGCTCTGGACCCCAAAAAATGCTCTCCCCAATTTTCTCCACGACATTTCTCACGACCCTATCTTCCATGCTATGTATTTCCTGAGGATCAATCTCTGCACATTCAACCTCCCATTTCACAATTGTATCTCTCTCTATGTCTCGCACGCTACCATTACCTAGCTTCACCTTAGAAGGAAAGAATTCGACAGTGAATTCGAATGTCCTACCCCTGTTTGTCAATGGCGGGCAGTGTGAGCTAGCGGAAGCGGACGACGCACAAATCGCATAGGTTGGAAAGGATGCACATACCTAGTCGACCTTGTTGTCTCTGGCGGCTCCATCACAGTCAGCCCCCCTCCCCCGCACCCACATCTCGATCAAATCGACTAAAAACAGAGGAAACAGAGGCGATGCAGTGAGATCTAACTCGATAAGGAGGGGAACAGGACGGGGCAAGGGTTCACGATTTACTCACCACAGCCGCCGCCGTCACCAAGAACGACAGCTCCGCCACTGCTGTCACCGAGAAAAAAAGCTCCGGCACCGTCGCCGGCTCACCGCTGAGAACGAAGCGGAGGGAGCAACATGTCACTGCTCACCTGATTCAGACAGGCACGGAGCCACATCTCACCTGATGCACTGCCAAGTGGGGACATAACTAGATGCTCTTTCAAGTGGGACCCACATGTCTTAAACATAATCTCACTCCCGTTGACGACCATTTTGATCGCCCGAGTGGGCCTTGGCTATTTGGGATTCTGAAGCGTTGCACTACAGCTATTTTCGTCAACCACGTTGCACTCCTTCCAATTCACGTGAAATGTGTCACACAGGAGCTGCTGACCCATTCAAAATTGACTTTGACTAAGTCTATGACAAGATCAAGTGGTCTTTCCTCCAAAAGGCCCTAAGGATGAAAGGTTTCTCTGACAAATGGCGCCAGTGGATCCAAAATTTTGTAACTGGAGGTAGTGTGGCCATCGAAGTCAATGATGATGTAGGCCATTACTTTCAGACAAAAGAAGGACTATGACAGGGTGACTCCATGTCCCCAATGTTATTTAACATTGCTGCTGACATGTTGGCTATTCTGATTGAGCGCGCCAAGTAGGATGGCCAGATTGCAGGAGTAGTGACTCACCTTGTGGATGGTGGCCTCTCTATTTTGCAATATGCCGATGACACAATACTTTTTATGGAACATGACCTGGACAAGGCTCGAAATCTGAAATTGTTGCTTTCAGCGTTTGAGCAAATGCCGGCTCTCAAAATCAACTTCCATAAAAGCTAACTGTTCTGCTTTGGAGAAGCCGTTGAGGCGACTGCTGAGTATGCTGACATGTTTGGTTGCGCACATGGCCAATTCCCAATTAAATATCTGGGAATACCGGTTCATTATCGACGTCTCACTATTGCGGAGTGGAAGCATGTGGAGGAGCGTCTAGAGAAATGGTTGAGCAGTTGGAAAGTAAAGCTGCTCTCAGTTGGAGGACGACTGGTTTTGATTAACTCCGTCCTCACAAATATGGTTCTCTATATGCTTTCTTTCTTCCAACTCCCAAAAGGGGTCTTGCAAAGTCTGGACTATTTTAGATCCAGATTCTTTTGGCAAGGAGATGGTGAAATGAAAAAATACAGGCTGATCAAATGGAGCGTGGTTTGTAGGCCGAAAGACCAAGGTGGCCTCGGAGTTCATGACGTGCAGGTCAAGAATGAGGCATTGCTCAGTAAATGGTTGTTCAAACTTCTTATAGAGGATGGTGTTTGGCAAACCATGCTGCGCAACAAGTATCTAGGCCAAAAGGCGATGTCTCAGGCATATTGGAAACCCGATGACTCACACTTTTGGGCTGGCCTAATGGTGGCAAAGAAGCATATCTTTTGCTTTGGGTCTTTCGCGATAAAGGACGGGTCGGAGATTCGTTTCTAGGAAGACATCTGGCTAGGCAGTGCCAGTCTCAAAGAACAGTATCCAGCCTTATATAACATTGCTCGCGATAAGAATAATACTATTGCGTATGTGGTCAGTTCATCCCCGCCGAATATTTCGTTCAGGCGGGATTTGACTGGCTGTCGACTTGTGTCATGGCATAATCTTTTATCCAGGCTGGATTGGATTAACCTAACACAAGGCCGGGATGTGTTTCGCTGGAACCTTACTATGTCAGGGTCGTTCACAGTAGCTCTATGTACCATGCACTCACACATTCTGAGGTACCAATCAGTAATAATAAGAAAATTTGGAAGTCCAAGATTCCCCTAAAAGTGAAAATCTTCATGTGGTATCTTCGTTGGGGACCTCGCACGGCGCAACTGGTCAGGAAGTAAGAAGTGTTGTTTTTATACTCATAACGAGACAATCAACACCTCTTTTTTCAATGCAAGTTTGCACGTTCTATGTGGTCAGTCATCCAACTAGCGTCAAATTTGTACCCGCCCACAAGTGTTGCCAATATTTTTGGTCATTGGTTGGACGGTATTCCAAATAAGTTCAAAACGCTGATAAGGGTGCGAGCGTATGCCTTAATTTGGTCTCTTTGGCTATGTAGAAATGATTTGGTTTTTAATGAAAAAATGCTTCTCCGCTACAAGTTATCTTCCGGTGTACGCACTCGCTATGTATGTGGTCTATACTACAACAATCAGAGTACCAGCCGTTGTTCAAGACGGTGTGTACGCGATTGGAGCAGGTGGCTATGGAGATTTTTTCCCAACATGGGTGGCAGCATAACCTACAAATTGATCGACCACCTCCTTCGATATAGGCATAGTGTCGGTCTATAGGACTCTACTGTTGCCGATTTATCTGTTTTATTTCATGTTTTTTATCAGACATTTGGATTTGACTGTGTGCGTCCTAGTTATGCAGAGGCCGGGCGTTACTCATAATGTTTTGTATCCTCTTGATGCTACATTTTGAGATAATAAAATTGCCCTTTATTGAAAAATCTCACCCTCAATTTTAAAAAAGAAATGTCCAAAAGTCTAGTTTTGGTGCTCAATCCCTACTAAAATTTCACGAGGGTGAAGGTTGGGATGACGTGAAGAGCTATACCAACGAGGGTCGGCCGGGGTCAGGGGGCTTAGAGGGATGGCCTCGGGCGGCGACAAGCCTTTTGTGCGTAGACGAGCTTCAAGCCACTCATTCTCTAGCCATGCCTTCACACCTGCTATGTTACACCGACTTCGCCGCACCGCCACCATGTGCGCCTTCACTCACGCCGTCTGCATCATCCTCCCATGCCATCACAGATATTCCCTCCTGTTGGTCCCTGGCAGCGTCAGCTAACCTCGTTGGCCTCCCCCATGCCACCCCACCTTTCATTGTAGCCTGCCATGATGCATAGTGCTTCCCCCGTGTTGCCCGCCTCGTCCAAACTACCACGTCTCCTTGTTGTTGCTCCGCAAAGTATGCCTCACCTCCCATGCGCTGCTCACACTCTCCCACTTATGCAACCGGAGCAAGCCACCATGACGAAGATGATGTCGAGGTGGTTGTCGTCGCAAAGGAGAAGGGAAGAAAAAATAATAATAGTTGATCCATTGACGAGTGGCTTCCACTTGTCATTGTCCATGTAGAAGAAAATGTAGTGGAGGTATCAACAGTCTACTTGAGAAGAGATTCAAAAGTTGTTCTCCCTACTATAGGGGGTCACCTTGCATATAGGGGTGAAGTTTTTGGTTGTCTCCTATAGATACTTTTATAGGAATCATCAAATGTGCAACATACCAGTAATAGCGAGTGGAACTTGTGGAGAGAACATTTTAGAGGAATAGCTAAGCACTCATGCGCTGCAATGGAACTACAAACGGCATTACTAGGATCAACCTATGGTTATTTCATTTTACTGCCCGTGCGGAACACGGTTTCCGACTATGTCATGGCAAACAATGTTATTCTCCTTTCTTTGTGACTACAAGCAAGTTACTCTCTTCATGCCACATATCTATGCCCAAAATCTACCTCTAGCCTTACTAAAAAATGTGTTGCCCAGCTGGTCTCTATGTCACTTAGTTTTGTATGTCCCCATCTTCTCTAACTCTAAAGGGCCACGCTAAAAATCTCACTTCTCTATGGATAATTAGACATGGACTATAGAATCATTTCCAGTTCTATAATCATTCAACAATGGATGCAACTACCGGTTTCTCCTTCAGATCTGCACCATTCGATGCCAACAACTTTGGTCCAGCTCTCCTAATTTCTAGGCTTTTAACAATATGGCGACAACCATATAATAAAAAATGCTAGGAGCAAATATAGTTCAACTACTTAAAATAAGAGATTTGCATCGTAACTAGATAATCATTGGACACTTTAATAACATGACTAGCATTGATACATAGAAGTTACAACCAATGATTTTATTTCTTGTATCTTCTAATAACCATTTTTAAGCTCAATAAGATTGCACAATGATGCATGTAAAGCGTGCTCTAGTGCCATCTTGCGTGGGCTGGTGCTTCATACATACCTTTCCCTTCCAGAACTAAAATTGAAGCATAATTAGCTATCACAACAACCGCATGCATATAAAAAAGATATGTGACTTAAAATAAGAGATTTGCATTGTAACTAGATAATCATTGGACACTTCAATAACACGACTAGCATTGATACATAGAAGTTACAACCAATGATTTTATTTCTTGCATCTTCTAATAACTATTTTTAAGCTCAATAAGATTGCACAATGAAGCATCTAAAGCGTGCTCTAGTACCATCTTGCGTGGGCTAGTGCTTCATAAATGCCTTTCCCTTCGAGATTTAAAACTGAAGCATAATTAGCTGTCACAACAACCGCATGCATATAAAAAGGTATGTGTTTCAATCGATATAATGAAAAAGATAGATCATGTTTATGTGTAGCAGTGCATCTTGGGGCAAAAATGTGCAGCGGCATGCCAAACCCTTGCATTCTTGAATCAAAGGAGGAAGCACTTCATGTTTGATTTTCACCTACCACTAGTATCTCTTCTCAACTTGTCATCCATCGCGTTCATAGTTGTTGGTGCTATCTCCAACTTATGTGTCATATTATCTAGAGAGGAGGAAATCGATGAGAAAACCTAGATAGGAGAAGGTACTGGAAGTGAGACTAGCGATAACCTGAAGAGTACTTGGAGGAGGTGATGCGGCAATTGTGTTTGCCATGTAACGTCGTAGTGGAAGGCTCCAAGTTCTTTTTGTAAGGTTGCAATTGTGCAAAACCTCAAGGAGTTATGCTACCCATTGTATGGTTGTAACATTATAGTTGTGCAAATCCCAGGTAGGCTACATGATCATTGGTAAAAATTATTGAACTTTTATTGTATATAAATAATTTGCCCACGTGCAACCCCATGTGGACTACATGATCATTGGAAAGAATTGTTCAGATCAAAACAGGGCAACTGTTTCTTTCTTACATATTTTCCCCAGTATAACCTATGTTGTTTTTGTGTCGTCATGTAAGAGCTATCACAATTTGGTTGAAAGGCATGGGGTCGATGGCACGAGCATCCTTCGGTAATCATGTGTGCCATTTGTGTAGAACTCAAAAGGAGTAGGAGGCTGAGTAGTAATGGAGAAGAAGTGAGGAAAGTGGAAGGAACAACTTCTTGTTGTTGTTGACGCTACTGATTCAGCTCATGATATTTTTGGTTTTGAGTGTGTGTTGAGCATGGGAATATATATGTTCCCCTCTAAGGTGCCGATGTGATTTCGAGACGGGTAATTTTGAGCCAAAATCATGTTGGGCATAAACCACGGTAGGACGCGTCCAGAGTGTGTGTGTGCGCGAGCTGGGCATGTGGGGTGTGGTCCATGGCCGCGTCGAGTCATAGTCTGGACATAGTCTGACTTATGTACGGGCATAGTCCGACTAGTGTACAGGTTGTGTGCATGCGTGTGAGTGCTGGTGGAGCCGGGAACTGGTTCGTGGCAGTGCCGAGTCCGTAGGAGTGCGTGTGTGTGTGTGTTGGCGAAAGTGATGGGTGAGCGTGGTGATCCGTTGGAGTGCAGCAGCGTGGGCGCGTAGGAGCGCGTCCTGGGCGCAGTGCATGCGGATCGTGGCCGGGTGATCTGGAGTTGGGAGCGGGGTGTGTGTGCACCCGTATAAACTCCACCTCCCCTTGTACTGCTGAGAGTCAAGCCAACCTGTTTATGAGAGAAAAGAGAATGCCGTACATGCGGCTGGGCGTTCGAGCGCCTGAAGAAAATTTCTGCTCCTTCTTCTACCTCCATCCATCCGTGAGAGAGAGAGAGAGAGAGAGAGAGAGAGAGAGAGAGCTAGTTAGGGTTGTCCCAAGAAATCAGACTTAAAGGCAGGTCTGAAATTTTACTCATGCTTCAACTATGATGCTCTTATCAGTACATCATATGCTTGATAGAAGGCTTGACAAGTAGATAACTATAACCTGCCAGCCACATGTTTTCTAGGATGCATCGCATAGATGTGTAATCTTAAAATATGCGCCGAGGATATTTCCATTATCATGCAAGACTAGATTGTATGGATAGAACTAATCTAAGATTTGTTTGTTTTAGACCATCCATATATCAAATGTTGAATATCTCATACAATATATGTGAAGGTCACAATAAAGCTTCTTTTTTTTAGATTTTTTTATACCGCGGATATTTCAGCTGACATATATTCACAAATAGAAACCTTTGATCCGTGTTGTTTGAACCATGAATAAAATTTTCAAAGGATACATATCACCTTGTTTTAGTTACAATTCTGTTTTGATTAATACTTTCTCTCATAAGTTTGTTATTTCTGTACACAAGTTTGTTAACTAATTGTTGCATTCCATTTATTTATTGTTACTACAGTCTCTAAGGGAGAAGTCTGATTACTGATATGATTCCTTACAGTGAACAAGCCTCCTCACTTATTATCATGATCAGTGGGATTGGAATAAATTTACGGTTGATGATGGTCATGAAACTCAGCCGAAATTTGTCTACAAGTCATATTCTACAAGAAAAATTTCTGCAACCAAATTATTTGCTAATTCCTTTTGCACTACCAATGTGGCTGCAGTTACTTGGCTATAGATCAATTGTAAATTTATACTTCAGATGAACATCTACACTGAATTCGTTTATGAGAAGAGAAGACGCAATTCCGAGTTTGTTTGAGAGGTATATGTTCTTTTTTAACCTTAATTCAACTAAGCCGTCATTTTCCTTCATTTTTATGTAATGATTTTGCTGCTCAATTGCATCCTTCAAAGGTGTATCTTTTAATTATGTAGAAAATATTTGTGCTTGTAATCATTCTCACTTCGACTAACAACATTCATCAGTACTTACCAAGCATCAATATTAAATATCCAACTCTATATTAGTGCTAGAAAAATAGGCGGTACAAACTTCTATGTTTATATATTAGGGGCTTTTGGGAGAATGGTTATACAATGAAAATATTTGTGCCTCGGTTTCATTGATTGTACAATGAAATAATCCATGTTCCTATTTCAGAGCATTTGATTGCTTATATCAAGGTATATATATGCATTTTCTGCATTTACCTACTAACCTCTCTTTGTAATTATTTTGGATTAAATCATTCTAGCTTTTTAGAAAGTGGCAAAGAATGGTTCTGACTTTTATGGGTAGTCAACCAAATTCCGATTCTTGGTTGAAAGTCTCTTGTCATCATAGTTAATTCGAAGGCAGATTCAGATTGATTTTCATATTGAGGGAGTCATCTTTGGATGCAATAGTTCTACTTTTCATAAAGAACCATATTATATTTTTTTGTATAAGCAGCAAATCTTTCAAACATATGCTGTGATTAGAATTATGACAACATTGGCGTTCATCACTATTCTTTTTGGACTTGAATAGATCTATGTCTAAATTACAGATAATGTGTACGAGCAAATTACTATAGTTTGAATTTCACGTCTTTCTTGGATCCGTGGCGAAGCATAGTCACCTTACTACTATGTTGCTTCCTACATGTCTTCTCATGGCCTTATTAAAGATCTCCGTTTCTATGGTTTTCAATACAAGATGTCATTTTTTAACACATTGTATAACTTTTCCTCCTATACGGTTATAATTTTAAATTCAAGCCCACCCAACACATAAAGTTTCTATCTTTTTATTTTCTATACACGAAGTAGTTAGCGCTGCGTTGATGTTGATGAATGACACCCCATCCAGAAGTGACCACGTGGAAGAGATCAAGAACATCAACAACCTCTTGTGGTGTTCCTCCTTCTCCTCGCCACTGCTGCCACCACCAACAACAATGATGAAGATCTCACAAGACGGCTACTAGAGCACCGGAGCCTTGAGAAGGCAACGCCACTTGAGATCAAGATAGATTGAGAGAGTGAGGGGAGAGACGGGGAGAGATCAGGGGAGCGAGAGAGTAAGGGAAGAGAGATCTTGCAGGTACACATTGGTAAGATAACCACATTCTGAAATATAAATGGGATTTGGTGGCAAGTCACCATTTTGTTTGTTCGCAATCTGTCAGACAACTTTCATGTCGAATGTGTCGTAGAGATGTTCTTCGATAAATATGCGATTAGCTCTTGATATTTTAGTATAGTTGTAAATTTATCAATTCATGAATCACTTTGATAAGCATTTTTAGCTGGGACAGGACAAAACATAGAAAAGGAGAGCACTTTAACGATAAAAAAGAAGTCACCAATGCAGTATGTTGCAACACACGTGCATTCTACTAGTTTTCTTTAGCATTTGGGAGTAAAAATGGTTTTCAACAACAGTCCTATCCTATTTTCTGCAAAAAGGTTTTTGGGGCACCCCAACAAAAAGGCTCTAGGTGCTGCAATATATGATGCAACCGCGGGAACCACCCTCCCCGGGCAGACCACCCGCAATCCTGACAGGTGGGACCCATGCGATGTATGCAGAGTAGATGGAAATACGGCGCCACGCAACACAGTTAACGTCTGCGGACCACAAATGCGCCGTATTTGCATGTCAAGGTTTTGTATCACTTCAATGTGTACCGTAAGTTATAACAGTAAAGTCATCGTTTGCGCCAAGTTCAAGCACGGCCGGTGTAATTTACTCGTGTATGGGGCTTCCCCCAGTTTTGTAACTCCCTTTTGTAATTACAACTCTCTCTTAATTGAAAAAAAAAATACAACTCTCTCTTTTCCAATGTGAATGAAACTGACAACCAACGATTGTTGCTTCTTGGAAAACAAGTATGTAACCCCGAAGGGATTCTTAGTATGCAGCTTCGCTTTGGTTGATGATCTTCATCTTAATTTCTTGAACGCGATTGTTGGAGAGCGAGAAGAAACAGAGAGGAAGGTGGAGGAAGCAGCGGTTGACATGAAATATGAAATTGAAAAGAAGCACCGGTGAGGAAGCCATGCCCTTCGGCCCCTTCTCATGATCCTTTCTCATACCATCGCCTCTGTCAAAGCTCTCGCCTACAAAGTTGCTGTTGTCCATGCAGGCAAAGAGCAGTGGGGCTAGAACTGTCGCAGTTGACATGCGGCAGCAGAGTGCATGTTGCCAGCACGTCCTCTTTCTGTCCCGTCAGCCGCTGCAGATCAAGTCTGGCGGTGTGGTGACGGAGAATGAAGACGAATAGAGGGTTTTGTAACGGAACGCATGGAGGTTGAGGGAGGGCCGGAGGCCGGCGGCGTGGTGGAGAATTAGGGTAGGCCGGCTAAGCCGCCGAGGGAATGAGAATTTATAGGAACGAGAACCAATGTTGGATCGATACATCGGACAGTATCTACGCCGTCCAACCAGCTAGACAGATCCGGATGGAAATTATTAGAAGTCTCGACGGTAAGGGTGAAGAAGGCTGGAGTTACCTGAATATCTGTAGAACCAAAGACGAGCCTGGTGGAGTTGGTACAGCCTAAAGTCTCCAACTTAGGCGCGAAGAGCACTGACACACGAAATCCTGCTTCTGATTAAGATGGAATAGTCTTTCAAGGCAAGGGGCACTCTCGATGACGATTTCCTCTAACATGGGTGCTCCACCCAGTGAATAATTTCTGACTGTAACGCTTCTGAGGACAAGTGAATTGATCCGGAGGCAACGAGGTCCACTGCACCGAGAAATTAGCAAGCACTCCAGAGAAGGGCAGCCGGCAATCATGCTGTGGAATGAGCACTCCGAGGTGCTGCTATGAACAATTTCGAGCCGCTTAAGCCGGGGAAAATGAAATCTTTGGACGGTGGCGTCCGGGAGCCTGCACCGTTCAATGCGGAAAACAACGAGGGTGTCCGAGAAGCGGAAGACTAATTCCGGCAGCGGCTGCCCTCTCCAGCTGTTGAGCTTAAGCTCCTGGAGCCTAGCCAGAGCGGGGGACAGGAGACAGCCCTCCACGGCATCTATGTCGTTTATGGTGTACAACACCTCCGGTGTGCAGAAGCGCCGGCCGGGGCCTTGGTGGGCGGAGATGATGCGCAGCATGAGAGCAGGGAGTCCAGGCCATGGACAGGCGAGGTGACGGCAGTCGAAGTTCAGAGGCGCGGAGCGCCAGAGGTGGCGCCACCGGGACTCGAGGATCATGGTGCGAGCCCCTTGCTGGGTCGGGAGGAGGGAGATTATCTCACCGAGGATCGCATCGGGGAGGCTGCTGAGGCGGTCGAGATCTCGTCCGTCTTCGCCCGATCCGCCTCCGTCGCCTTCGCCCATTCCGGGATCGGCAGCCGCTGCCGCCGGGGCCGGATAGCCCTTGAGCGCCGCTGCTTTCCTCTTCCTCGTAGTAGTCGTGCTAGCGCCGCCAGCCTCCATCTCCTTTGGGTTTGGCCGCGGCGGAATTAGGGTTGGTGAGTGGAAGAACACGAGATCATCAGAGCCGCCGAAGCAGGCTTTGTCTCTGGGGAGAGAGTGTTTCTGTGTGCTGGTTTGCGATGAAGGAGGAAGGAACCACCGTATAAATAGGAATTTCCATCTCTATGTGCAATGTGCACACACGTTTTCAGCGTATAATCTGCACATGTATATTGTCTAATGTTGGCTTTCATCTTTGATGTAGGAATCGCGCACAATCAAGTGTTTGGCTCTTAGTATGCCCACTCTTAGTTTGGCCATGGTTATTGGATTGATAAGAAGGTTTCCGTGCTTGGAGAAGTTGTACATTCAGGTGAATTAATTGTTCACTGACAATAATACCTTGTGTTTGGCTGCTCATTTGATCTACTTGTTTTGCTGAAGTTGTTGTTTGCTGATGTTCTTTCCAGCGCAACACGCCAAGGAAGAACAATAATGCGTGGCGTCATAAATACCGCGATCTTCTCAATAGTCTTGACATCAGTCTGAAAATTATGGTGTTGAATTGTTATTCCAGCAGAAAACCTGACGTTGATTTTGTCACATTCTTTGCCCTCAACGCTAAACAGCTAGAGTCGATGACACTGGTGGTCCAGACCGACGATGAGGACTTCTTGGCAAAACAGCATCACAAGCTTCAGCTGGAGAAGAGGGCTTCAAGTGGTGCTCAGTTTCATTTCACAACGGAGCGACGCTACGAATTTGGATACGAATTATCCTTTTGAGTGGTAGTTTTGAAAATACTTCGTGTTTGGTCCAGTGAGAAGTTACTCTATCCAACCAGCAAACCTTATTTTATGTTTTGTCCAACAACAATAAGCTACTGTGTTTGGAGTATTTTAGTTTGTATTGTCTTCGAACATGTTCAGACAAGCTATTTATTTAAATGATGTTTGCGGTTATTACTTACTATCGTCTTTTCATGAATTCATGATACCTTGTTTAGATAAAATTAGTTGCATGCGTGGAGCCTGGGTTACTGCAGGGTGGTGGGGTAGTTTTGTGGAAGAGTGAATTTTCTAAACCTGGATTGTAAGAGCATCTCTAGTGGCTTGTCTAAATTTGATAGTATATATCTACATATACACAATGGTGTAAAAAGATTTTCTTTTAGACAACCTAAGTTTTCCAGCGGATTGTCTATATACATGATGTCTATATTCTCTCTCATATATTTTAGTAGTATCTTATAGCAGCTATATTTTCTAAAAATCTTATGTTGGTCATTTCTGAGTTGTTCTCATTTATTTTTTTCATCTGCAAGACATACAAAGGAGAAAATAAACCAGCCGCGAAATTATTTTAGGTTCAGCACTAGCAACACCCTATATAATTTACGAGAAATAAACAATAGCAACATGTTCAACCCTGATGAGGCGGCGGTCCAGGCGCAACAGCCTCCGTGACCAGCGCCGGCGCGGCCGCCTCCCTGCCGACGTCCCCCAATTGCTCTGAATTGATGCATGGACGAGCTCATGAGCCAGCATTTTTGGTTTGGACATTGTGGCTTGGTTGTCCAAATGTGAACGACGGGTAGCTAGTTTGGACATTGTCTAAATTTTAGACGACGCAATAGACAAGCCACTGAAGACATTTTTTGGCATGTGGTAAGTCTAAATTTGGCATAGACCACCATTTGCATAAGCCACTAGAGATGCTCTAATTGTGGCATTATATGTCACGGCAAGCATGTAGTACCAAATAGCATGAGACTGGTCTGCATTTGTCTGCGCACCCAAGGTCACCACTCACCTCCAAGTCCTAAATTAGACAATTCACTCCTCAATGGAGGCTGGATACCGGCTTTTTTTTCTATGTGAGGAGACTAGCTTTGAAGCTTACTGGAGAGCATGTAAGGAGGAAGGGGAGCAGGCTCTGCCTTGTTATCAAGTGTAAGCAATGCAAGTGCCTTGTAAATAATTGGTTGACTTGGGTGAGGCCCTGAGCATCACTTGCTGACCTAAACTCTGTCTTGTAATTATATTTACACTGTATTCGTGACTCCAGATGTGATGACCTTAATTCGGTTTGTCGTACTGACAAGAGACAACACACATAGATGAAGAAATCAACGGTCGAGGAAGAGTAATTTCTTGTGATGATTGATGTCATTCATTCTGGTCAGTCAGTAGTCGGCGGCAGCCGTGCCGCGAGCTAGCGGTGCGGCTGGATCGGGAGGGGGGTGCGTGCAGGAGGCCTCCGCCCCTACCTCTCCTATGGCGCGCGCGGCGATGGCCGTGCCGCGGGCCAGCGGTGCAGCCGGACCGGGAGTGGGCGTGGGCAGGAGGCCTCCTCCCCGGCCTCTCCCATGGCGCACACGGATGCGGTGGCCGGACCGGGAGGGGGCGCGGGCAGGAGGCCTCCACCTACGTTGCGCGGATACTTCAAAAAGTGTGCGTATCCAGCCGGATACTGCCCCGATACTCGGATACGTCCCGATACTTCCCGATACGTATCCCGTAAGTATCCCTCGATATTTTGATATTAAAAAAAGAAAATAATGTTGGATACTTCTAGGATACTTCTGCGATACGTTTTGGATACCTGAAACCCCTCGTTCGACGTGAAATCCCCTCAATAATAAAGGCGCCTTTGAAGATTCCCAACATGGGCGTGAGTTTATGTGAAAACATGTCTGTCAATGTTTTTTATTCAATTGAAAGGTGAGCAAGAGAGAGTCGATGCATTAATTGGAACAACAAACCTGGTGAAATCTCACGGCCAATTAATAAAAGTGGACTAAGTGCAAGAAAAGAAAGGGGTAATCTTATTGAGGCATGCTTTGACCGAGAAGCTCCTTAAATTTTTTTCTTATTTGTAATAATTAATATTTAACATCTATATATAAACGTATCCCCGTATCCATGTTTTTAGAAAATTGACGTATCGGACGTATCCCCGTATCGCGTATCCGATACGTATCCAAGTATCTGTGCAACGTAGGCCTCCACCCCTGCCTCTCCTATGGCGCATCCGACTGCAGCGTTGTCCGCGGCGTCTTCTGGACTCGTGCTCTCGACGCCAACTCAGAGTGTTGCCTCGCAGCAGGTGACAAGCCCTGTTGGGGGTTGGGCAGGAGGCCCCACCCTAAACGGGGCCACGCGTGAGGAGTTCATTGCTTTCGAAGGAATCGCGGATCCGGTCGCTGAAGGCCGACGGATGAGCTGTCGCCTCCAGGATCAGCCGGATGTTGATGATATGCAGCTAAGGTGCGCTATGCGGGCGGCCAAGCTTCGTGACATTGAGGTCACTACTGGTATGTCGGTTAATACGTCCAATTCTATTATGCATTTTTTTCAATGATGAGATTGTTCATAATGCAAACCAGTTAGGAGTTTCACTTCGTAGTAATGGCAGTGAAATCTCTAGATCAGTTAATGATATCCTTGATCTTAAGCAGAGCGCGCTTTAGAAATGATTCGTAACTTAGCAGTCGTTAAACCCATGAGCGACTCCGACATAGATGCGTTGGGAGTCAGGGTTCTGGACAGTTTGTGTGCGGATCTTGCCCCTTCACTGCCTGAGACAGAGGAGGATGAAGGATACAGTTCCCCAAGGGATTCTACCCATGTAGATGTTCCGGAGGTTAGGTCCACGGAGCCCGGTTGTGAGGATCGGCTGGAGGATCAAAATAAGCCTAAGCGAAAGTGGAAACAAAAGATTTATCCAGCTTTGGCTGTGCGAAGAAGTGCTAGGATCCGTACCTCTAAAAAAATTCATGATGAAATATGAGAGGAATTTTTTGGAATAGCAGAGGTCTTAAAGACTTGGCTAAAATAAGGTTTCTAGCGGATGCGTCTATCGAACACCAGTTGGATTTTATCGCCCTCTCCGAAACTGGAAGGGACAATTTCACACCCCAGTTCCTTAGCACTTTATCGGGAGGTGTCGATTTCGACTGGCATTGCCTACCTCCAAGAGGAAGGTCCAGTGGCATCTTACTTGGGGTTAAGTATGATTCGTTGGAAGTTCGGAGTGTGGTCATGGGAGATTTTGCGGTGAAGTTTCGGGTCAGATCAAAGACCGATGGGTTTATTTGGGCATTAGTGGCGGTGTATGGTGTCGCGCAACCAGAACTCAAACCAGATTTTTTGGCTGATCTTGTCTGTATCTGCGGTAGCGAGCAGGTCCCAATTCTGGTTGGGGGCGATTTTAACATTATTCGAAGGAGGGAAGAAAAGAATAATGATAATTTTTATGGCAGATGGTCTTTTATGTTTAATACCATAATCGAAAGCTTGGATCTTAGAGAGATAGAGCTTTCTGGTAGAAAATTCACTTGGGCTAATACGTTGCCAAACCCGACATTTGAGAAGCTGGATCGTGTCCTCGCTAGCGTCGAATGGGAGAACAAATTTCCCCTGGTAACAGTCCAAGCGCTATCACGCGTGATCTCGGACCACACCCCGTTGCTCGTTGACTCTGGCGAGGCAACCCATGTGGGGAATAAAAACATTTTTTTCGTTCGAATTAGTGTGGTTCGAAAGAGAAGGGCTCCTGGATCTGATAGCAAGGGAATGAGCTAAATATTCAGGAGGGAGGTCCCCTATTGAAAGATGGCAGAATAAGATAAGGTATCTACAAAGATTCCTTTGTGGGTGGGCTAAGCATATGAGTGGGATTTATAAGGCTGAAAAGGAAAGGCCCCTTGTACTTATTCAATCCCTAGATTAAAAGTCGAGTCCACCATTTCGGACACCAGGGAGCTGGAATCTAAAATGGAGGCAGAGATGAGACTAAAAGAACTACTTCGAGAGGAGGAATTGAAGTGGGCATTGTGAGCTAAAGCTCGCAAAATCGTCCAAGGGGATGATAACACTCAATTCTTTCATATGATTGCGAATGATAAGCACCGTAAGAAGCGGATCTTTCAGCTTGAGCAGAATGAGGGGGGGATTTTAGGACAGGAAAACATAAAATTATATATAACCAATTACTACAAGTAGTTGTTTGGGCCTCCTGAGGATAACTTCGTATCCTCGGATGAGTCCATGGTTGAGGATGTCCCTCAACTTGCTGCAGACGAGAATGACATTTTGACCGCCCCGTATACGGAGAAAGAGGTGTTTGAAGCTATTTCACAAATGAAGAATAATAAGGCTCCAGGGCTGGATGGTTTCCTGGAGTTTTATAAAAAGTGATGGCATATTGTTAAAGGGGATTTGCTACCGATGTTCCATGATTTATTCTCTGGACAGCTTCTGTTGTTTCATTTAAATTTTGGAACAATAACTTTACTTCCTAAGAAAATAGAGGCGGTAGGAATTGAGCAGTTCCGGCCGATCTGCCTTCTTAATGTAAGTTTCAAAATTTTCACCAAGGTTGGGACTAATAGGCTCACGCAAATTGCACACTCTGTGGTGCAGCCGTCCCAAACTACTTTCATGTCGGACAGAAACATCCTAGAAGGGGTTGTGGTCCTACATGAAACGCTCCATGAAATCCACACGAAAAAACTAGACGGAGTTGTTTTCAAAGTGGATTTTGAGAAAGCATACGATAAGGTCAAATGGCCTTTTCTTCAACAGGCCTTGTGTATGAGAGGTTTTGATCCGGCCTGGAGACACCAGGTAGAATCTTTCACGTAAAAAAGGGAGTGTTGGAATTAAAGTGAATGATGACATAGGTCGCTACTTCCAAACACACAAAGGTCTAAGGCAAGGAGATCCGATGTAACCTATTTTGTTCAACATAGTGGTCGATATGTTGACAATTCTAATAGGACGGGCTAAGGATGCGGTTTAGGTAGGTGGCCTTGTTCCGCACTTAGTTAACGGAGGTGTATCTATCCTACAGTACGCTGATGATACTATCATCTTCATGGAGCACGACTTGGCAAAAGTGAGAAACATGAAGTTGGTCTTATGCTTATTCGAACAATAGACCAGGCTAAAGGTTAACCTCCACAAAAGCGAATTATTCGGTTTTGGAAGAGCCAATGATGACCAAGACGCATACAAACAATTGTTCGGGTGGGGGCTTTACCTTTCACATATTTAGGTATACCAATCCACCATCGTAAGGTGATAAACAGAGAATGGAAATGCATTGAGGATCGATTTGAGAAGAAACTGAGCTGCTGGAAGGGCAAGCTGGTGTCATATGGAGGCCGATTAATTCACATTAATTCGGTCCTCACGAGTATGCCCATGTTTCTCTTATTCTTTTTCAAGGTAACAGTTGGAGTTCCAAAAAGGCTAGACATCTATCGATCACGTTTTTTCTGGCAGAGTGATGAACTAAAACAAAAATACAGACTTGGTAAATGGGATATCATTTGTAGGCCGAAAGACCAAGGGGGTCTAGGTATTGAAAATCTTGAGGTGAAGAACATATGTCTTCTCAGCAAGTGGATGTATAAGCTATATGTAGAGACCGAGGCCACTTGGGCTCAGATTCTCCGTAATAACTACCTTCACTCAAAAACCTTGTCCCAGGTGACAGTGAGGCCGGCTGATTCGCCTTTTTGGAAAGGACTGATGAGAGTTAAAGCACTCTTTTTCAATAGGACAAAGTATATAGTTGGAAATGGTACCACTACGAGATTCTGGGAGGATACATGGCTAGAGGAGACGCCCCTCGCACTCCAATATCCTTCTCTTTATAGCATTGTTCAGCTAAGAGATGCTTACGTTGCAACAGTACTACAACCCACTTCTCTCAATATTCAATTTAGGAGGACGCTAGCGGGAAACCGGTGGGACGCCTGGCTCCATCTTGTGAGACGTTTGATGGATGTTAAGTTGTCTCAACAGCCTGATCAGTTGTGCTGGAAACTAACTAAGAATGGAGACTTCTCGGTAAATCCATGTATCTGGATGTTATCAACTCTAGTGCTATTCCTCGTTCGAAACATGTTTTGAATGTCAAAGTACCTTTGAAAATCAAATTTTTTATGTGGTTTGTGCATAAACAAGTCATTCTAACCAAGGATAATTTGGCAAAACGCAATTGGACAGGATCTACACACTACTAGGGAAAACCCTAGTAGTAGCGCGGGTTTAGTGCCCACTACTAGCGCGGGGCACCGCGCAACTAGTAAGGCGCTACAGCTAAAGGTTAGCAGTAGCGTGGGCTGGGCCGCGCTACTGCTATATCGACTTAGTAGCAGCGCTTTCTAAAACAAGCGCTACTGGTAATTAGTAGTAGCGATTATCCTAGCACGCGCTACTACTATTATTCCGTATTTATTTTGTATTTCTTGTTGTATTCATACACCTTTATACAAGTTTTCATACCGCAACAATTTAGAGAATGATTTTACATCATAATGAGTTATTACATCAGCGGGAGAAAGAACTGTGTACTAGTTTCAAGTGGATGGATATCCACTTGAAACTAATCCACGGTTCTTTCACCCAATGATATAATAAATATCATCATCGTCATATCATTAACAACTTATCATCATAATACATCATTGTCATATAACACCTCCTCATGATCATCGTTTTCATCAATGAGACATCACATACAAGTTGGTCACTAGACATAATCACAAGTACTCATAATCATCAAATCTCATAAACATATTGTACCTCATAGGACCTACTACATTCTCTTAGGACCTACTATATTATCTTGGGTAAAATAGCATAAAACAAGATAGCCCCTGACTCTCCATTATGGAGAATGGAGATTATCCTGTCTCCAATTCTTGCCTTTCGCGCAATGTTGCTTCCAAGAACCTCCTTACGAATGTCCATACATTTCTTCCATTCTTTGATTATCATGTGTTCACCATTTTTTAGAAATCCGGTATGCACAGGTGAGATTCGTAGGACGACCTGGCTGTATGTTCAAAACATCCAGGCGACCATTCTGATACATCAAATGAGGTACACAATCCATCGGGATATTCTGTTGAAAACATAGTAATAACTTCGTAGTTAGCAATGTAGTTCAGTTTTAGAAGTATGCAAAAGATGCATCGATGTCGTAATAGTAAAAAATCTTACCAAGAAATCTCCATGGAAGTTATCGTTGTTCAACACGTGCACTAGTGGCACGTATTCACCATAATTTGGAGGAGTTTGATAAAAGGCATTGTAATTCTCAATGTCAGTACAATATGCGACCAGATGATTTTTCTCTTGATAAGTTAACTCAGAGACATCGGTGTAGTTGGTTCTGTCTACCATCTTCCGCACACTCTTTGAAGCATGAAAATAAGCTATCAATGGAAATAAGCTGTCAACTATTTTGAAATAAACAATATAAATTACTTAATAACTATGTTTGAGGAACTCACATAGCGGTAGAATTGGAAGCGTATCAACAAGAACCCAAATGTCCAAATTATCTTGGTCGATGTCAGGATCACCAAGATCCATGGTGACAAACATACCCTCTTAAAAATCATACATCTTGCAAAGTGCTTCCCAACCCAGGCAACCAAAATCGGATACGCTCTCAGAATTGTATAGATTTACCTCAAAATCCATACCATGATGGGTCCTTAGGTTAATTTTCTTCGTTTCATTCCTCTCATGATCTTCAAAACCCATCCTCTCCAAGACATAGCGTCTTGCATGGCATGGGATAAGCTAGTCGAATTGTAAAATACGAAAATTACACGTTGAAGTAGTAGAAGTCGAGCTTAATTATGAAAAAACACTTAGCATCATAGCGTACCTTTTCACAATCGAAGGCCTCCTCGAGCTTAATGCTGAAGCGCCGATCGTCGTCTAGGTGCGGCCTGTCGCAGAAACCCCGGTTGTCGCCGCACTAGGAGCACTCCCCAGGACCTTCTTCGTCCGACGACATTTCCTATGTTCATAATTCAAAGATTAAACTTGTACAATTAAATATATGTACTACAAAATCAAAATTAGATCATTATTATTCATCACGGGTTGACTATGGGTCTGTCGAGTCTTTTCTTGAAAACTCTCAGCTCATGTGGTGTATATATTCGACCATCGGTGATGGTAGCTCCTCCTTTCGTTCCCGAGTGCATTACACCAAATTGTCTAGCACATGGGAACGAAGGAGAAGCTACCCCCACGACAACAGTCGGGATTCTTCGTCCTCCCATATATGGTGGATACTCTCCCTCAGTGATCCCTCTCTGACATTTGCGACCGTCGGTGATGGTCGTTACTCCTCCTTCCCCTAGTGCATAACAAAGGTCTAGCACCCAGAGAAGAAGGAGAAACGACCCCCACGACAACAGTCGGGATTCTTCGGCCTCGAGAGCCTTAAAGTCAACCCGAAATATCGTTTAATTATCTTTCTAGAAAATCCAAGCCACTCGATATTTCCTACATATTCTAGCACAAGTCATGCCAAAATTCACGGAAATTCCGGCATGACCTTTGCTAAAACAGGACATATCGAGCACCTGAAATTTGCCGGAACAGAAATTAATCAACACTCCGGCAAAACATAGGCCACTCGGATATACATGTTTTTATCTACATAGGCCTATTTGAGCAACACAACATATACATGTTTTTATGTACATCATATCTTATAGGACTAATATTAACATGGAGATTTGGTTGGTCTCACCTCGAGGTCGGAAGGGGTCGGTGACAGGGACGACGATGGGGATGATGGAGGGGCTCCTTGATTTCTGCAAAAACAAAAACCCTAGAAGTTATCACTAATACATCCCGAATAGTATCATACATATAACATCACTAATTGCTTAAACTAAAAAATAACAACAAATGTGACATGTTCAAGTAGTTCTATTAATTCAACTAGTTCTTACTAAAAATAAACTTACTATAAATAGAAATAAACTAGTTCTTTCTAAAAATAAACTAGTTCAACTAGTTATATTAATTTTCTTACTAAAAATACATTAGTTCTATTAATTCAACTAGTTCTTACTAAAATCAAACTAGTTCAACTAGTTTATCACTAGTAGTAAATAGGGCTTTGGTTCGGGCCTGGCCAGCCCATTAGAACCGGTTCTTCACGAACCGGGACCCATGGGGGGCATTAGCGCAGGGGGGCGGGCGCGGCCTCATGGGCATTGGTCCTGGTTCGTCTGGATCCATTTGTCCTAGTTCTAGGCACGAACCGGGACCAATGGTCCTCGCTCCTGGCCCACAACCATTGGTCCCGGTTCGTGGCTTGAACCGGACAGAATGTCGGGCTTTAGTCCCGGTTTCTACCATGAACCGGGACAAATGAGTTGCCTATATATACCCCATCGCCACAGCAGAGCACTCCACAGTGCTCTGTTTTTTTTTGGCCAGCGAGGGGGAGGGCATTTGGGTGCTCTAGCTCACCTCCTATGCACATGAGGTGTTCGATGAAATGTCCGAGCCACACTAGTTAATCTTTCTCTTCTCGAAACTCGACCTCCGAGCTCCATTTTCCCCGAGATTTTTCTAGGTTTAGCGGTCCGTCACGTCCCGTCCCCATCTTCACCGCCGTCGATCGCCCGCGCCGATCTCGTCGCCGGCACCACCGTGGTGAGCCTCTTGTTCTTATCTTCTTTCTGAAAGAAAAATATTATTAATTCAGATAGATACTTGTCTAATTTTCTTACTTTTATTATTCCTTGTTATTATATAGTGCGATGGTTTTGGTATCCGCCCCCGTCGGCCCTCATCCTGTCTATGATTCGTATGTGGTATATATTATCTTCTGATAACTATTTGATTCATTTATTGTTTATGACAATTATGCCGACCAACGTGACATAGATTTTATTTGTCTAGGAGGTGGTTGAACCGGAAATTCCAACCGACCCTATTGTCGAGAGGTTAAATTTAGTTGAAGCAGAAAACAATTACTTGAAGGAAAAAATAAGAAAAATTGAGGAGGAGAAGATGATATTGGAGTTGCATGTTGCGGATATCGTCGATGATCACAAGATCAAGATGGATGCAATGCGTTTGAATATTAGAAAGATTAGAAAATATGCCATTCATACCGAGGCTTGGTATCATTATGCAGTTGGATCAGTTGTTACCTTGGTCGCGATTATGATCGCATTTGTTACGAAGTGCATCTAGTTTTTGCCGTAACCCTCTCTACTTTCTTGCACATGCTATGTGGGTGAAATGATGATACCATGCCAACTTTCAACCTTTTCAGAGTTCATTTCAAATGCTTTTCAATTTCATGGTCTTATAGCTCAAAATAATCAGTAATTTCTGAAAAATAACAAATGAAGTCAGAAAGGGTTGAAAATTGATGATGTGGCTTTGAATGGTGCATATTGAACACAGAAAAACTATAGAGTTCAAATAAGTTCAAAAAAAATGATATCCCTTTGTAACAGATGAGTTTTGTGATGAATCCCTGATACTTCGTCGAAAGAGATTGTCCGTTTTGTCCACGAAGTGCATCCAGTTTTTGCCGTAACCCTCTCTACTTTTTTTGCACATGCTATGTGGGTGAAATGATGATGCCATGCCAACTTTCAACCTTTTCAGAGTTCATTTCAAATGCTTTTCAATTTCATGGTCTTATAGCTCAAAATAATCAGTAAATGCATGAAAAATAACAAATGAAGTCAGAAAGAGTTGAAAATGGATGATGTGGCTTTGAGTGGTGCATTTTGAACACAGAAAAACTATGGAGTTCAAATAAGTTCAAAAAATGAAATCCCTTTATAACAGACGAGTTTCGTGACGAAACACTGATACTTCGAAAAAGATTGTCCATTTTGTACACAAAGTGTATACAGTTTTTGCCGTAACCCTCTCTACTTTCTTGCACATGCTATGTGGGTGAAATGATGATACCATGCCAACTTTCAACCTTTTCAGAGTTCATTTCAAATGATTTTCATTTTCATGGTCTTATAGCTCAAAATAGTCAGTATATGCATGAAAAATATCAAATGAAGTCAGAAAGGGTTGAAAATTGATGATGTGGCTTTCAATGGTGCATTTTGAACACAGAAAAACTATGGAGTTCAAATAAGTTCAAAAAAATGAAATCCCTTTGTAACACACGAGTTTCGTGATGAAACTGTGATACTTCGAAAGAGATTGTCCGTTTTGTACATGAAGTGCATCCAGTTTTTGCCGTAACCCTCCTTACTTTCTTGCACATGATATGTGGGTGAAATGATGATACCATGCAAACTTTCAACCTTTTCAGAGTTCATTTCAAATGCTTTTCAATTTCATGGTCTTATAGCTCAAAATAATCAGTAAATGCATGAAAAATAACAAATGAAGTCAGAAAGGGTTGAAAATTGATGATGTGGCTTGGAATGGTGCATTTTGAACGAAGAAAAACTATGGAGTTCAAATAAGTTCAAAAAAATGAAATCCCTTTGTAATGCATTTAGTTTCGTGATGAAACCCTGATACTACGAAAGGGATTGTCCGTTTTGTACACGAAGTGCATCCAGTTTTTGCCATAACACTCTCTACTTTCTTGCACATGCTATGTGGGTGAAATGATGATAACATGCCAACTTTGAACCTTTTCAGAATTCATTTCAAATGTTTTTCAATTTCATGGTCTCAAAATAATCAGTAAATGCATGAAAAATAACATATGAAGTCAGAAAGGGTTGAAAATTGATGACGTGGCTTTGAATGGTGCATTTTGAACACAGAAAAACTATGGAGTTCAAATAAGTTCAAAAAATGAAATCCCTTTGTAACACACGAGTTTCGTGATGAAACACTGATACTTCAAAAGAGATTGTCCGTTTTGTACACGAAGTGCATCCAGTTTTTGCCGTAACCCTCTCTACTTTATTGCACATGCTATGTGGGTGAATTGATGATACCATGCCAACTTTCAACCTTTTCAGAGTTCATTTCAAATGCTTTTCAATTTCATGGTCTTATAGCTCAAAATAAGTAGTAAATGCATGAAAAATAACAAATTAAGTCAGAAAGGGTTGAAAATCGATGATGTAACTTTGAATGGTGCATTTTGAACACATAAAAGCTGTGGAGTTCAAATAAGTTCAAACAAAATGGAATCCCTTTGTAACAGACGAGTTTCGTGATGAAAACCAGATACTTCGAAAGAGATTGTCTGTTTTGTACACGAAGTGCATCCAGTTTTTGCCGTAACCATCTTTAGTTTCTTGCACATGCTATGTGGGTGAAATGATGATACCATGCCAACTTTCAATCTTTTCAGAGTTCATTTCAAATGATTTTCAATTTCATGGTCTTATAACTCAAAATAATCAGTAAATGCATGAAAAATAACAAATGAAGTCAGAAAGGGGTGAAAATTGATGATGTGGCTTTCAATGGAGCATTTTGAACACAGAAAAACTATGGAGTCGAAATAAGTTCAAAAAAATGAAATCCCTTTGTAACACACGAGTTTCGTGATGAAACCGTGATATTTCGAAAGAGATTGTCCGTTTTGTACATGAAGTGCATCCAGTTTTTGCCGTAACCCTCTCTACTTTCTTGCACATGATATGTGGGTGAAATGATGATACCATGCAAACTTTCAACCTTTTCAGAGTTCATTTCAAATGCTTTTCAATTTCGTGGTCTTATAGCTCAAAATAATAAGTAAATGCATGAAATATAACAAATGAACTCTGAAAGGGTTGAAAATTCATGATGTGGCCTTGAATGGTGCATTTTGAACACAGAAAAACTATGGAGTTCAAATAAGTTCAAAAAAATGAAATCCCTTTGTAACAGACGAGTTTCGTGATGGAACCCTGATACTTCAAAAGAGATTGTCCGTTTTATACACAAAGTGCACCCAGTTTTTGCCATAACCCTCTCTACTTTCTTGCACATGCTATGTGGGTGAAATGATGATACCATGCCAACTTTCAAGCTTTTCAGAATTCATTTCAAATGCTTTTCAATTTCATGGTATTATAGCTTAAAATAATCGGTATATGCATGAAAAATAACAAATAAAGTCAGGAAGGGTTGAAAATTGATGATGTGGCTTTGAATGGTGCATTTTGAACACAGAAAAACTATGGAGTTCGAATAAGTTCAAAAAAATGAAATCCCTTTGTAACACACGAATTTCGTGATGAAACCCTGATACTTCAAAAGAGATTGTCTGTTTTATACACGAAGTGCATCCAGTTTTTGCCGTAACCCTCTCTACTTTATTGCACATGCTATGTGGGTGAAATGATGATACTATGCCAACTTTCAACTTTTTCAGAGTTCATTTCAAATGCTTTTCAATTTCATGGTCTTGTAGCTCAAAATAATCAGTAAATGCATGAAAAATAACAAATGAAGTCAGAAAGGGTTGAAAATCGATGATGTGGCTTTGAATAGTGCATTTTGAACACAGAAAATCTGTGGAGTTCAAATAAGTATAAAAAAATGGAATCCCTTTGTAACAGACGAGTTTCGTGATGAAACCCTGATACTTCGAAAGAGGTGGTCTGTTTTGTACACGAAGTGCATCCTTTTTTTGTTGTAACCCTCTCTACTTTCTTGCACATGATATGTGGGTGAAATGATGATACCATGCAAACTTTCAACATTTTCAGAGTTCATTTCAAATGCTTTTCAATTTCGTGGTATTATTGCTCAAAATAATCAGTAAATGCATGAAAAATAACAAATGAAGTCAGAAAGGGTTGAAAATTGATGATGTGGCTGTGAATGGTGCATTTTGAACACAGAAAAACTATGGAGTTCGAATAAGTTCAAAAAAATGAAATCCCTTTGTAACACACGAGTTTCGTGATGAAACCCTGATACCTCAAAAGAGATTGTCTGTTTTATACACGAAGTGCATCCAGTTTTTGCCGTAACCCTCTCTAATTTATTGCACATGCTATGTGGGTGAAATGATGATACCATGCCAACTTTCAACCTTTTCAGAGTTCATTTCAAATGCTTTTCAATTTCATGGTCTTGTAGCTCAAAATAATCAGTAAATGCATGAAAAATAACAAATGAAGTCACAAAGGGTTGAAAATCGATGATGTGGCTTTGAATGGTGCATTTTCAACACAGAAAAGCTGTGGAGTTCAAATAAGTATAAAAAATGGAATCCCTTTGTAACAGACGAGTTTCGTGATGAAACCCTCACACTTCGAAAGAGGTTGTGTGTTTTGTACACGAAGTGCATCCAGTTTTTGCCGTAACCCTCTCTACTTTCTTGCGCATGCTATGTGGGTGAAATGATGATACCATGCCAACTTTCAACTTTTTCAGAGTTCATTTCAAATGCTTTTCAATTTCATGGTCTTATAGCTCAAAATAATCAGTAAATGCATGAAAATAACAAATGAAGTCAGAAATGGTTGAAAATTGATGATGCGCCTTTCAATGGTGCATTTTGAACACATAAAAACTATGGAGTTCAAATAAGTTAAAAAAATGAAATCTCTTTGTAACAGACGAGTCCCGTGATGAAACCCTGATACTTCGAAAGAGATTGTCTGTTTTGTACACGAAGTGCATCCAGTTTTTGTCGTAACCCTCTCTACTTTCTTGCACATGATATGTGGGTGAAATGATGATACCATGCCAACTTTCAACCTTTTCAGAGTTCATTTCAAATGCTTTTCAATTTCATGGTCTTATAGCTCAAAATAATCAGTAAATGCATGAAAAATAACAAATGAAGTCAGAAAGGGTTGAAAATTGATGATGTGGCTTGGAATGGTGCATTTTGAACGAAGAAAAACTATGGAGTTCAAATAAGTTAAAAAAATGAAATCTCTTTGTAACAGACGAGTTTCGTGATGAAACCCTGATACTTCGAAAGGGATTGTCCGTTTTGTACACGAAGTGCATCCAGTTTTTGACATAACCCTCTCTACTTTCTTGCACATGCTATGTGGGTGAAATGATGATACCATGCCAACTTTCAACCTTTTCAGAATTCATTTCAAATGCTTTTCAATTTCATGGTCTCAAAATAATCAGTAAATGCATGAAAAATAACAAATCAAGTCAGAAAGGGTTGAAAATTGATGATGTGGCTTTGAATGGTGCATTTTGAACACATAAAAACTATGGAGTTCAAATAAGTTCAAAAAAATGAAATCCCTTTGTAATGCATTTAGTTTCGTGATGAAACCACGATACTTGAAAGTGATTGTCCGTTTTGTACATGAAGTGCATCCATTTTTTGCCGTAACCCTCTCTACTTTCTTGCACATGATATGTGGGTGAAATGATGATACCATGCAAACTTTCAACCTTTTAAGAGTTCATTTCAAATGCTTTTCAATTTCATGGTCTTATTAATCAAAATAATCAAGAAATGCATGAAAAATAACAAATGAAGTCGAGAAAGGGTTGAAAATTGATGATGTGGCTTGGAATGGTGCATTTTGAATGAAGAAAAACTATGGAGTTCAAATAAGTTCAAAAAAATTAAATCCCTTTGTAACAGACGAGTTTCGTGATGAAACCCTGATACTTCGAAAGGGATTGTCCGTTTTGTACACCTAAGTGCATCCAGTTTTTTCCATATAACTCTCTACTTTCTTGCACATGCTATGTGGGTGAAATGATGATAACATGCCAACTTTCAACCTTTTCAGAATTCATTTCAAATGCTTTTCAATTTCATGGTATCAAAATAATCAGTAAATGCATGAAAAATAACAAATGAAGTCATAAAGGGTTGAAAATTGATGATGTGGCTTTGAATGGTGCATTTTGAACACAGAAAAACTATGGAGTCAAATAAGTTCAAAAAATGAAATCCCTTTGTAACACACGAGTTTCGTGATGAAACACTGATACTTCAAAAGAGATTGTCCGTTTTGTACACGAAGTGCATCCAGTTTTTGCCGTAACCCTCCCTACTTTATTGCACATGCTATGTGGGTGAATTGATGATACCATGCCAACTTTCAACCTTTTCAGAGTTCATTTCAAATGCTTTTCAATTTCATGGTCTTATAGCTCAAAATAAGTAGTAAATGCATGAAAAATAACAAATTGAGTGAGAAAGGGTTGAAAATCGATGATGTAACTTTGAATGGTGCATTTTGAACACAGAAAAGCTGTGGAGTTCAAATAAGTTCAAACAAAATGGAATCCCTTTGTAACAGACGAGTTTCGTGATGAAAACCAGATACTTCGAAAGAGATTGTCTGTTTTGTACACGAAGTGCATCCATTTTTTTCCGTAACTCTCTTTAGTTTCTTGCACATGCTATGTGGGTGAAATGATGATACCATGCCAACTTTCAATCTTTTCAGAGTTCATTTCAAATGCTTTTCAATTTCATGGTCTTATAACTCAAAATAATCAGTAAATGCATGAAAAATAACAAATGAAGTCAGAAAGGGGTGAAAACTGTTGATGTGGCTTTCAATGGAGCATTTTGAACACAGAAAAACTATGGAGTTGAAATAAGTTCAAAAAAATGAAATCCCTTTGTAACACACGAGTTTCGTGATGAAACCGTGATATTTCGGAAGAGATTCTCCGTTTGTACATGAAGTGCATCCAGTTTTGCCGTAACCCTCTCTACTTTCTTGCACATGATATGTGGGTGAAATGATGATACCATGCAAACTTTCAACCTTTTCAGAGGTCATTTCAAATGCTTTTCAATTTCGTGGTCTTATAGCTCAAAATAATAAGTAAATGCATGAAATATAACAAATGAACTCTGAAAGGGTTGAAAATTCATGATGTGGCCTTGAATGTGGATTTTGAACACAGAAAAACTATGGAGTTCAAATAACTTCAAAAAAATGAAATCCCTTTGTAACAGACGAGTTTCGTGATGGAACCCTGATACTTCAAAAGAGATTGTCCGCTTTATACACAAAGTGCACCCAGTTTTCGCCATAACCCTCTCTACTTTCTTGCACATGCTATGTGGGTGAAATGATGATACCATGCCAACTTTCAAGCTTTTCAGAATTCATTTCAAATGCTTTTCAATTTCATGGTATTATAGCTTAAAATAATCGATATATGCATGAAAAATAACAAATAAAGTCGAAAGGGTTGAAAATTGATGATGTGGCTTTGAATGGTGCATTTTGAACACAGAAAAACTATGGAGTTCGAATAAGTTCAAAAAAATGAAATCCCTTTGTAACACACGAGTTTCGTGATGAAACCCTGATACTTCAAAAGAGATTGTCTGTTTTATACATGAAGTGCATCCAGTTTTTGCCGTAACCCTCTCTACTTTATTGCACATGCTATGTGGGTGAAATGATGATACTATGCCAACTTTCAACTTTTTCAGAGTTCATTTCAAATGCCTTTCAATTTCATGGTCTTGTAGCTCAAACTAATCAGTAAATGCATGAAAAATAACAAATGAAGTCAGAAAGGGTTGAAAATCGATGATGTGGCTTTGAATAGTGCATTTTGAACACAGAAAATCTGTGGAGTTCAAATAAGTATAAAAAAAATGGAATCCCTTTGTAACAGACGAGTTTCGTGATGAAACCCTGATACTTCGAAAGAGGTTGTCTGTTTTGTACACGAAGTGCATCCATTTTTTGTTGTAACCCTCTCTATTTTCTTGCACATGATATGTGGGTGAAATGATGATACGATGCAAACTTTCAACATTTTCAGAGTTCATTTCAAATGCTTTTCAATTTCGTGGTATTATTGCTCAAAATAATCAGTAAATGCATGAAAAATAACAAATGAAGTCAGAAAGGGTTGAAAATTGATGATGTGGCTATGAATGGTGCATTTTGAACACAGAAAAACTATGGAGTTCAATAAGTTCACAAAAATGAAATCCCTTTGTAACACACGAGTTTCGTGATGAAACCCTGATACTTCAAAAGAGATTGTCTGTTTTATACACGAAGTGCATCCAGTTTTTGCCGTAACCCTCTCTACTTTATTGCACATGCTATGTGGGTGAAATGATGATACCATGCCAACTTTCAACCTTTTCAGAGTTCATTTCAAATGCTTTTCAATTTCATGGTCTTGTAGCTCAAAATAATCAGTAAATGCATGAAAAATAACAAATGAAGTCAGAAAGGGATGAAAATCGATGATGTGGCTTTGAATGGTGCATTTTCAACACAGAAAAGCTGTGGAGTTCAAATAATTATAAAAAATGGAATCCCTTTGTAACAGACGAGTTTCGTGATGAAACCCTCACACTTCGAAAGAGGTTGTGTGTTTTGTACACGAAGTGCATCCAGCTTTTTCCGTAACCTCTCTACTTTCTTGCGCATGCTATGTGGGTGAAATGATGATACCATGCCAACTTTCAACTTTTTCAGAGTTCATTTCAAATGCTTTTCAATTTCATGGTCTTATAGCTCAAAATAATCAGTAAATGCATGAAAAATAACAAATGAAGTCAGAAATGGTTGAAAATTGATGATGCGCCTTTCAATGGTGCATTTTGAACACATAAAAACTATGGAGTTCAAATAAGTTAAAAAAATGAAATCTCTTTGTAACAGACGAGTCCCGTGATGAAACCCTGATACTTCGAAAGAGATTGTCTGTTTTGTACACGAAGTGCATCCAGTTTTTGTCGTAACCCTCTCTACTTTCTTGCACATGATATGTGGGTGAAATGATGATACCATGCCAACTTTCAACCTTTTCAGAGTTCATTTCAAATGCTTTTCAATTTCATGGTCTTATAGCTCAAAATAATCAGTAAATGCATGAAAAATAACAAATGAAGTCGAGAAAGGGTTGAAAATTGATGATGTGGCTTGGAATGGTGCATTTTGAACGAAGAAAAACTATGGAGTTCAAATAAGTTAAAAAATGAAATCTCTTTGTAATGCATTTAGTTTCGTGATGAAACCTCGATACTTGAAAGGATTGTCCGTTTTGTACACGAAGTGCATCCAGTTTTTGACATAACCCTCTCTACTTTCTTGCACATGCTATGTGGGTGAAATGATGATACCATGCCAACTTTCAACCTTTTCAGAATTCATTTCAAATGCTTTTCAATTTCATGGTCTCAAAATAATCAGTAAATGCATGAAAAATAACAAATGAAGTCAGAAATGGTTGAAAATTGATGATGCGCCTTTCAATGGTGCATTTTGAACACATAAAAACTATGGAGTTCAAATAAGTTAAAAAAATGAAATCTCTTTGTAACGGACGAGTCCCGTGATGAAACCCTGATACTTCGAAAGAGATTGCCTGTTTTGTACACGAAGTGCATCCAGTTTTTGTCGTAACCCTCTCTACTTTCTTGCACATGATATGTGGGTGAAATGATGATACCATGCCAACTTTCAACCTTTTCAGAGTTCATTTCAAATGCTTTTCAATTTCATGGTCTTATAGCTCAAAATAATCAAGAAATGCATGAAAAATAACAAATGAAGTCGAAGGGTTGAAAATTGATGATGTGGCTTGGAATGGTGCATTTTGAACGAAGAAAACTATGGAGTTCAAATAAGTTAAAAAATGAAATCTCTTTGTAATGCATTTGAGTTTCGTGATGAAACCCTGATACTTCGAAAGGGATTGTCCGTTTTGTACACGAAGTGCATCCAGTTTTTGACATAACCCTCTCTACTTTCTTGCACATGCTATGTGGGTGAAATGATGATACCATGCCAACTTTCAACCTTTTTAGAATTCATTTCAAATGCTTTTCAATTTCATGGTCTCAAAATAATCAAGAATGCATGAAAAATAACAAATCAAGTCGAAAGGGTTGAAAATTGATGATGTGGCTTTGAATGGTGCATTTTGAACACATAAAACTATGGAGTTCAAATAAGTTCAAAAAATGAAATCCCTTTGTAATGCATTTGAGTTTCGTGATGAAACCCTGATACTTCGAAAGTGATTGTCCGTTTTGTACATGAAGTGCATCCATTTTTTGCCGTAACCCTCTCTACTTTCTTGCACATGATATGTGGGTGAAATGATGATACCATGCAAACTTTCAACCTTTTAAGAGTTCATTTCAAATGCTTTTCAATTTCATGGTCTTATTAATCAAAATAATCAGTAAATGCATGAAAAATAACAAATGAAGTCAGAAAGGGTTGAAAATTGATGATGTGGCTTGGAATGGTGCATTTTGAATGAAGAAAAACTATGGAGTTCAAATAAGTTCAAAAAAATTAAATCCCTTTGTAACAGACGAGTTTCGTGATGAAACCCTGATACTTCGAAAGGGATTGTCCGTTTTGTACACGAAGTGCATCCAGTTTTTTCCATATAACTCTCTACTTTCTTGCACATGCTATGTGGGTGAAATGATGATAACATGCCAACTTTCAACCTTTTCAGAATTCATTTCAAATGCTTTTCAATTTCATGGTATCAAAATAATCAAGAAATGCATGAAAAATAACAAATGAAGTCATAAAGGGTTGAAAATTGATGATGTGGCTTTGAATGGTGCATTTTGAACACAGAAAAACTATGGAGTCAAATAAGTTCAAAAAATGAAATCCCTTTGTAACACACGAGTTTCGTGATCAAACACTGATACTTCAAAAGAGATTGTCCGTTTTGTACACGAAGTGCATCCAGTTTTTGCCGTAACCCTCCCTACTTTATTGCACATGCTATGTGGGTGAATTGATGATACCATGCCAACTTTCAACCTTTTCAGAGTTCATTTCAAATGCTTTTCAATTTCATGGTCTTATAGCTCAAAATAAGTAGTAAATGCATGAAAAATAACAAATTGAGTGAGAAAGGGTTGAAAATCGATGATGTAACTTTGAATGGTGCATTTTGAACACGTAAAAGCTGTGGAGTTCAAATAAGTTCAAACAAAATGGAATCCCTTTGTAATGCATTTAGTTTCGTGATGAAAACCGAGATACTTGAAAGAGATTGTCTGTTTTGTACACGAAGTGCATCCAGTTTTTTCCGTAACTCTCTTTAGTTTCTTGCACATGCTATGTGGGTGAAATGATGATACCATGCCAACTTTCAATCTTTTCAGAGTTCATTTCAAATGCTTTTCAATTTCATGGTCTTATAACTCAAAATAATCAAGAAATGCATGAAAAATAACAAATGAAGTCGAAAGGGGTGAAAACTGTTGATGTGGCTTTCAATGGAGCATTTTGAACACAGAAAAACTATGGAGTTGAAATAAGTTCAAAAAAATGAAATCCCTTTGTAACACACGAGTTTCGTGATGAAACCGTGATATTTCGAAAGAGATTCTCCGTTTTGTACATGAAGTGCATCCAGTTTTTGCCGTAACCCTCTCTACTTTCTTGCACATGATATGTGGGTGAAATGATGATACCATGCAAACTTTCAACCTTTTCAGAGGTCATTTCAAATGCTTTTCAATTTCGTGGTCTTATAGCTCAAAATAATAAGTAAATGCATGAAATATAACAAATGAACTCGAAGGGTTGAAAATTCATGATGTGGCCTTGAATGTGGATTTTGAACACAGAAAAACTATGGAGTTCAAATAACTTCAAAAAAATGAAATCCCTTTGTAACAGACGAGTTTCGTGATGGAACCCTGATACTTCAAAAGAGATTGTCCGTTTTATACACAAAGTGCACCCAGTTTTCGCCATAACCCTCTCTACTTTCTTGCACATGCTATGTGGGTGAAATGATGATACCATGCCAACTTTCAAGCTTTTCAGAATTCATTTCAAATGCTTTTCAATTTCATGGTATTATAGCTTAAAATAATCAGTATATGCATGAAAAATAACAAATAAAGTCAGAAAGGGTTGAAAATTGATGATGTGGCTTTGAATGGTGCATTTTGAACACAGAAAAACTATGGAGTTCGAATAAGTTCAAAAAAATGAAATCCCTTTGTAACACACGAGTTTCGTGATGAAACCCTGATACTTCAAAAGAGATTGTCTGTTTTATACATGAAGTGCATCCAGTTTTTGCCGTAACCCTCTCTACTTTATTGCACATGCTATGTGGGTGAAATGATGATACTATGCCAACTTTCAACTTTTTCAGAGTTCATTTCAAATGCCTTTCAATTTCATGGTCTTGTAGCTCAAACTAATCAGTAAATGCATGAAAAATAACAAATGAAGTCAGAAAGGGTTGAAAATCGATGATGTGGCTTTGAATAGTGCATTTTGAACACAGAAAATCTGTGGAGTTCAAATAAGTATAAAAAAATGGAATCCCTTTGTAACAGACGAGTTTCGTGATGAAACCCTGATACTTCGAAAGAGGTTGTCTGTTTTGTACTAAGTGCATCCATTTTTTGTTGTAACCCTCTCTATTTTCTTGCACATGATATGTGGGTGAAATGATGATACGATGCAAACTTTCAACATTTTCAGAGTTCATTTCAAATGCTTTTCAATTTCGTGGTACTATTGCTCAAAATAATCAAGAATGCATGAAAAATAACAAATGAAGTCAGAAAGGGTTGAAAATTGATGATGTGGCTATGAATGGTGCATTTTGAACACAGAAAAACTATGGAGTTCAATAAGTTCACAAAAATGAAATCCCTTTGTAACACACGAGTTTCGTGATGAAACCCTGATACTTCAAAAGAGATTGTCTGTTTTATACGAAGTGCATCCAGTTTTTGCCAGAACCTCTCTACTTTATTGCACATGCTATGTGGGTGAAATGATGATACCATGCCAACTTTCAACCTTTTCAGAGTTCATTTCAAATGCTTTTCAATTTCATGGTCTTGTAGCTCAAAATAATCAGTAAATGCATGAAAAATAACAAATGAAGTCAGAAAGGGATGAAAATCGATGATGTGGCTTTGAATGGTGCATTTTCAACACGTAAAAGCTGTGGAGTTCAAATAATTATAAAAAATGGAATCCCTTTGTAACAGACGAGTTTCGTGATGAAACCCTCACACTTCGAAAGAGGTTGTGTGTTTTGTACACGAAGTGCATCCAGCTTTTGCCGTAACCCTCTCTACTTTCTTGCGCATGCTATGTGGGTGAAATGATGATACCATGCCAACTTTCAACTTTTTCAGAGTTCATTTCAAATGCTTTTCAATTTCATGGTCTTATAGCTCAAAATAATCAGTAAATGCATGAAAAATAACAAATGAAGTCAGAAATGGTTGAAAATTGATGATGCGCCTTTCAATGGTGCATTTTGAACACATAAAAACTATGGAGTTCAAATAAGTTAAAAAAATGAAATCTCTTTGTAATGCATTTGAGTCCCGTGATGAAACCACGATACTTGAAAGAGATTGTCTGCATTTTGTACACGAAGTGCATCCAGTTTTTGTCGTAACCCTCTCTACTTTCTTGCACATGATATGTGGGTGAAATGATGATACCATGCCAACTTTCAACCTTTTCAGAGTTCATTTCAAATGCTTTTCAATTTCATGGTCTTATAGCTCAAAATAATCGGTAAATGCATGAAAAATAACAAATGAAGTCGAAGGGTTGAAAATTGATGATGTGGCTTGGAATGGTGCATTTTGAACGAAGAAAAACTATGGAGTTCAAATAAGTTAAAAAATGAAATCTCTTTGTAATGCATTTAGTTTCGTGGATGAAACCCTGATACTTCGAAAGGGATTGTCCGTTTTGTACACGAAGTGCATCCAGTTTTTGACATAACCCTCTCTACTTTCTTGCACATGCTATGTGGGTGAAATGATGATACCATGCCAACTTTCAACCTTTTCAGAATTCATTTCAAATGCTTTTCAATTTCATGGTCTCAAAATAATCAAGAAATGCATGAAAAATAACAAATGAAGTCGTAAATGGTTGAAAATTGATGATGCGCCTTTCAATGGTGCATTTTGAACACATAAAACTATGGAGTTCAAATAAGTTAAAAAAATGAAATCTCTTTGTAATGCATTTAGTCCCGTGATGAAACCCTGATACTTCGAAAGAGATTGTCTGTTTTGTACACGAAGTGCATCCAGTTTTTGTCGTAACCCTCTCTACTTTCTTGCACATGATATGTGGGTGAAATGATGATACCATGCCAACTTTCAACCTTTTCAGAGTTCATTTCAAATGCTTTTCAATTTCATGGTCTTATAGCTCAAAATAATCAGTAAATGCATGAAAAATAACAAATGAAGTCAGAAAGGGTTGAAAATTGATGATGTGGCTTGGAATGGTGCATTTTGAACGAAGAAAAACTATGGAGTTCAAATAAGTTAAAAAAATGAAATCTCTTTGTAACAGACGAGTTTCGTGATGAAACCCTGATACTTCGAAAGGGATTGTCCGTTTTGTACACGAAGTGCATCCAGTTTTTGACATAACCCTCTCTACTTTCTTGCACATGCTATGTGGATGAAATGATGATACCATGCCAACTTTCAACCTTTTCAGAATTCATTTCAAATGCTTTTCAATTTCATGGTCTCAAAATAATCAGTAAATGCATGAAAAATAACAAATGAAGTCAGAAAGGGTTGAAAATTGATGATGTGGCTTTGAATGGTGCATTTTGAACACATAAAAACTATGGATTTCAAATAAGTTCAAAAAAATGAAATCCCTTTGTAACAGACGAGTTTCGTGATGAAACCCTGATACTTCGAAAGTGATTGTCCGTTTTGTACATGAAGTGCATCCATTTTTTGCCGTAACCCTCTCTACTTTCTTGCACATGATATGTGGGTGAAATGATGATACCATGCAAACTTTCAACATTTTCAGAGTTCATTTCAAATTCTTTTCAATTTCGTGGTCTTATTGCTCAAAATAATCAGTAAATGCATGAAAATAACAAATGAAGTCGAAAGGGTTGAAAATTGACGTTAATGGCTGTGAATGGTGCATTTTGAACACGTAAAACTATGGAGTTCGAATAAGTTCAAAAAAATGAAATCCCTTTGTAACACACGAGTTTCGTGATGAAACCCTGATACTTCAAAAGAGATTGTCTGTTTTATACACGAAGTGCATCCAGTTTTTGCCGTAACCCTCTCTATTTATTGCACATGCTATGTGAGTGAAATGATGATACCATGCCAACTTTCAACCTTTGCAGAGTTCATTTCAAATGCTTTTCAATTTCATGGTCTTGTAGCTCAAAATAATCGGTAGAATGCATGAAAATAACAAATGAAGTCAGAAAGGGTTGAAAATCGATGATGTGGCTTTGAATGGTGCATTTTGAACACAGAAAAGCTGTGGAGTTCAAATAAGTATAAAAAATGGAATCCCTTTGTAACAGACAAGTTTCGTGATGAAACCCTCATACTTCGAAAGAGGTTGTCTGTTTTGTACACGAAGTGCATCCAGTTTTTTCCGTAACCCTCTCTACTTTCTTGGACATGCTATGTGGGTGAAATGATGATACCATGCCAACTTTCAACTTTTTCAGAGTTCATTTCAAATGTTTTTCAATTTCATGGTCTTATAGCTTAAAATAATCAGTAAATGCATGAAAAATAACAAATGAAGTCAGAAAGGGTTGAAAATTGATGATGTGGCTTTGAATGGTGCATTTTGAACACATAAAAACTATGGAGTTCAAATAAGTTCAAAAAAATGAAATCCCTTTGTAACAGACGAGTTTCGTGATGAAACCATGATACTTCAACAGAGATTGTCCGTTTTATACACAAAGTGCACCCACTTTTTGCCATAAACCTCTCTACTTTCTTGCACATGCTATGTGGGTGAAATGATTATACCATGCCAACTTTCAACATTTTCAGAATTTATTTCAAATGCTTTTCAATTTAATGGTCTTATAGCTTAAAATAATCAGTAAATGCGTGAAAAATAACAAATAAAGTCAGAAAGTGTTGAAAATTGATGATGTGGCTTTGAATGGTGCATTTTGAACACAGAAAAGCTATGGAGTTCGAATAAGTTCAAAAAATGAAATCTCTTTGTAACACACGAGTTTCTTGATGAAACCCTGATACTTCAAAAGAGATTGTCTGTTTTATACACGAAGTGCATCCAGTTTTTGCCATAACCATCTCTAATTTATTGCACATGCTATGTGGGTGAAATGATGATACCATGCCAACTTTCAACCTTTTAAGAGTTCATTTCAAATGCTTTTCAATTTCATGGTCTTATAGCTCAAAATTATCAGTAAATGCATGAAAAATAAAAAATGAAGTCAGAAAGGGTTGAAAATCGATGATGTGGATTTGAATGGTGCATTTTGAACACAGAAAAGCTGTGGAGTTCAAATAAGTATAAAAAAAATGGAATCCCTTTGTAATGCATTTAGGTTTCGTGATGAATCCTCGATACTTGAAAGAGGTTGTCATTTTTGTACACGAAGTGCATCCAGTTTTTGCCGTAACCCTCTCTACTTTCTTGCGCATGCTATGTGGGTGAAATTATGATACCATGCCAACTTTCAACCTTTTCAGAGTTCATTTCAAATGTTTTTCAATTTCATGGTTTTATAGCTCAAAATAATCAATAAATGCATGAAAAATAACAAATGAAGTCAGAAAGGGTTGAAAATTGATGATATGGCTTTGAATGGTGCATTTTGAACACATAAAAACTATGGAGTTCAAATAAGTTCAAAAAAATGAAATCCCTTTGTAACAGACGAGTTTCGTGATGAAACCCTGATACTTCGAAAGAGATTGTCCGTTTTGTACATGAAGTTTATCCATTTTTTGCCGTAACCCTCTCTACTTTCTTGCACATGATATGTGGGTGAAATGATGATACCATGCAAACTTTCAACATTTTCAGAGTTCATTTCAAATTCTTTTCAATTTCGTGGTCTTATTGCTCAAAATAATCAGTAAATGCATGAAAAATAACAAATGAAGTCAGAAAGGGTTGAAAATTGATGATGTGGCTGTGAATGGTGCATTTTGAACACAGAAAAACTATGGAGTTCGAATAAGTTCGAAAAAATGAAATCCCTTTGTAACACACGAGTTTCGTGATGAAACCCTGATACTTCAAAAGAGATTGTCTGTTTTATACACGAAGTGCATCCATTTTTTGCCGTAACCCTCTCTAATTTATTGCACATGCTATGTGGGTGAAATGATGATACCATGCCAAGTTTCAACATTTTCAGAGTTCAATTCAAATGCTTTTCAATTTCGTGGTCTTATTGCTCAAAATAATCAGTATATGCATGAAAAATAACAAATGAAGTCAGAAAGGGTTGAAAATTGATGATGTGGCTTTCAATGGTGCATTTTGAACACAGAAAAACTATGGAGTTCAAATAAGTTCAAAAAAATGAAATCCCTTTGTAAAAGACGAGTTCGTGATGAAACCCTGATACTTCGAAAGAGATTGTCCGTTTTGTACATGAAGTGCATCCAGTTTTTGCCGTAACCCTCTCTACTTTCTTGCACATGATATGTGGGTGAAATGATGATAGCATGCCAACTTTCAACCTTTTCAGAGTTCATTTCAAATGCTTTTCAATTTCAAGGTCTTATAGCTCAAAATAATCAGTAAATGCATGAAAAGTAACAAATGAACTCTGAAAGGGTTGAAAATTGATGATGTGGCTTTCAATGGTGCATTTTGAACACAGAAAAACTATGGAGTTCAAATAAGTTCAAAAAAATGAAATTCCTTTGTAACAGATGAGTTTCGTGATGAAACCCTGATACTTCAACAAAGATTGTCCGTTTTATACACAAAGTGCACCCAGTTTTTGCCATAAACCTCTCTACTTTCTTGCACATGCTATGTGGGTGAAATTATGATACCATGCCAACTTTCAACATTTTCAGAATTCATTTCAAATGCTTTTCAATTTCATGGTCTTATAGCTTAAAATAATCAGTAAATGCGTGAAAAATAACAAATAAAGTCAGAAAGGGTTGAAAATTGATGATGTGGCTTTGAATGGTTCATTTTGAACACAGAAAAACTATGGAGTTCGAATAAGTTCAAAAAAATGAAATCTCTTTGTAACACACGAGTTTCGTGATGAAACCCTGATACTTCAAAAGAGATTGTCTGTTTTATACACGAAGTGCATCCAGTTTTTGCCGTAACCCTCTCTAATTTATTGCACATGCTATGTGGGTGAAATGTGATACCATGCCGACTTTCAACCTTTTAAGGGTTCATTTCAAATGCTTTTCAATTTCCTGGTCTTATAGCTCAAAATAATCAGTAAATGCATGAAAAATAACAAATGAAGTCAGAAAGGGTTGAAAATCGATGATGTGGCTTTGAATGGTGCATTTTGAACACAGAAAAGCTGTGGAGTTCAAATAAGTATAAAAAAAATGGAATCCCTTTGTAACAGACGAGTTTCGTGATGAAACCCTGATACTTCGAAAGAGGTTGTCATTTTTGTACACGAAGTGCATCCAGTTTTTGCCGTAACCCTCTCTACTTTCTTGTGCATGCTATGTGGGTGAAATTATGATACCATGCCAACTTTCAACCTTTTTAGAGTTCATTTCAAATGTTTTTCAATTTCATGGTTTTATAGCTCAAAGTAATCAGTAAATGCATGAAAAATAACAAATGAAGTCAGAAAGGGTTGAAAATTGATGATATGGCTTTGAATGGTGCATTTTGAACACATAAAAACTATGGAGTTCAAATAAGTTCAAAAAAATGAAATCCCTTTGTAACAAACGAGTTTCGTGATGAAACCCTGATACTTCGAAAGAGATTGTCCGTTTTGTACATGAAGTGCATCCATTTTTTGCCATAACCCTCTCTACTTTCTTGCACATGATATGTGGGTGAAATGATGATACCACGCAAACTTTCAACATTTTCAGAGTTCATTTCAAATTCTTTTCAATTTCGTGGTCTTATTGCTCAAAATAATCAGTAAATGCATGAAAAATAACAAATGAAGTCAGAAAGGGTTGAAAATTGATGATGTGGCTGTGAATGGTGCATTTTGAACACAGAAAAACTATGGAGTTCGAATAAGTTCAAAAAAATGAAATCCCTTTGTAACACACGAGTTTCGTGATGAAACCCCGATACCTCAAAAGAGATTGTACATTTTATACGAAGTGCATCCAGTTTTTGCCGTAACCCTCTCTAATTTATTGCACATGCTATGTGGGTGAAATGATGATACCATGCCAACTTTCAACCTTTTCAGAGTTCATTTCAAATGTTTTTCAATTTCATGGTCTTGTAGCTCAAAATAATCAGTAAATGCATGAAAAATACCAAATAAAGTCAGAAGGGGTTGAAAATCGGTGATGTGGCTTTGAATGGTGCATTTTGAACACAGAAAAGCAGTGGAGTTCAAATAAGTATAAAAAAATGGAATCCCTTTGTAACAGACAAGTTTCGTGATGAAACCCTCATACTTCGAAAGAGGTTGTCTGTTTTGTACACGAAGTGCATCCAGTTTTTGCCGTAACCCTCTATACTTTCTTGCGCATGCTATGTGGGTGAAATGATGATACCATGCCAACTTTCAACTTTTCCAGAGTTCATTTCAAATGCTTTTCAATTTCATGGTCTTATAGCTCAAAATAATCAGTAAATGCATGAAAAATAACAAATGAAGTCAGAAAGGGTTGAAAATTGATGATGTGGCTTTGAATGGTGCATTTTGAACACATAAAAACTATGGAGTTCAAATAAGTTCAAAAAAATGAAATCTCTTTGTAACAGACGAGTTTCGTGATGAAACCCTGATACTTCGAAAGAGATTGGCCGTTTTGTACATGAAGTGCATCTATTTTTTGCCGTAACCCTCTCTACTTTCTTGCACATGATATGTGGGTGAAATAATGATACCATGCAAACTTTCAACATTTTCAGAGTTCATTTCAAATGCTTTTCACTTTCGTGGTCTTATTGCTCAAAATAATCAGTATATGCATGAAAAATAACAAATGAAGTCAGAAAGGGTTGAAAATTGATGATGTGGCTTTCAATGGTGCATTTTGAACACAGAAAAACTATGGAGTTCAAATAAGTTCAAAAAAATGAAATCCCTTTGTAAAAGACGAGTTTCGTGATGAAACCCTGATACTTCGAAAGAGATTGTCCGTTTTGTACATGAAGTGCATCCAGTTTTTGTCGTAACCCTCTCTACTTTCTTGCACATGATATGTGGGTGAAATGATGATAGCATGCAAACTTTCAACCTTTTCAGAGTTCATTTCAAATGCTTTTCAATTTCGTGGTCTTATCGCTCAAAATAATCAGTAAATGCCTAAAAAATAACAAATGAACTCTGAAAGGGTTGAAAATTGATGATGTGGCTTTGAATGGTGCATTTTGAACACAGAAAAACTATGGAGTTCAAATAAGTTCAAAAAAATGAAATCCCTTTGTAATGCATTTAGTTTCGTGATGAAACCCTGATACTTCAACAGAGATTGTCCGTTTTATACACAAAGTGCACCCAGTTTTTGCCATAACCCTCTCTACTTTCTTGCACATGCTATGTGGGTGAAATTACGATACCATGCCAACTTTCAACATTTTCAGAATTCATTTCAAATGCTTTTCAATCTCATGGTCTTACAGCTTAAAATAATCAGTAAATGCGTGAAAAATAACAAATAAAGTCAGAAAGGGTTGAAAATTGATGATGTGGCTTTGAATGGTGCATTTTGAACACAGAAAAACTATGGAGTTCGAATAAGTTCAAAAAATGAAATCCCTTTGTAACACACGAGTTTCGTGATGAAACCCTGATACTTCAAAAGAGATTGTCTGTTTTATACACGAAGTGCGTCTAGTTTTTGCCGTAACCCTCTCTCTACTTTATTGCACATGCTATGTGGGTGAAATGATGATACCATGCCCACTTTCAACCTTTTCAGAGTTCATTTCAAATGCTTTTCAATTTCATGGTCTTATAGCTCAAAATAATCAGTAAATGCATGAAAAATAACAAATGAAGTCAGAAAGGGTTGAAAATCGATGATGTGGCTTTGAATGGTGCAATTTGAACATAGAAAAGCTGTGGAGTTCAAATAAGTATAAAAAATGGAATCCCTTTGTAACAGACGAGTTTCGTGATGAATCCCTGATACTTCGAAAGAGGTTGTCATTTTTGTACACGAAGTGCATCCAGTTTTTGCCGTAACCCTCTCTACTTTCTTGCGCATGCTATGTGGGTGAAATTATGATACCATGCCAACTTTCAACCTTTTCAGAGTTCATTTCAAAAGTTTTTCAATTTCATGGTCTTATAGCTCAAAATAATCAGTAAATGCATGAAAAATGACAAATGAAGTCAGAAAGGGTTGAAAATTGATGATGTGGCTTTGAATGGTGCATTTTGAACACATAAAAACTATGGAGTTCAAATAAGTTCAAAAAATGAAATCCCTTTGTAACAGACGAGTTTCGTGATGAAACCCTGATACTTCGAAAGAGATTGTCCGTTTTGTACATGAAGTGCATCCATTTTTTGCCGTAACCCTCTCTACTTTCTTGCACATTATATGTGGGTGAAATGATGATACCATGCAAACTTTCAACATTTTCAGAGTTCATTTCAAATGCTTTTCAATTTCGTGGACTTATTGCTCAAAATAATCAGTAAATGCATGAAAAATAACAAATGAAGTCAGAAAGGGTTGAAAATTGATGATGTGGCTGTGAATGGTGCAGTTTGAACACAGAAAAACTATGGAGTTCGAATAAGTTCAAAAAAATGTAATCCCTTTGTAACACACGAGTTTCGTGATGAAACCCTGATACTTCAAAAGAGATTGCCTGTTTTATACATGAAGTGAATCCAGTTTTTGCCGTAACCCTCTCTACTTTATTGCACATGCTATGTGGGTGAAATGATGATACCATGCCAACTTTCAACATTTTCAGAGTTCATTTCAAATGCTTTTCAATTTCATGGTCTTGTAGCTCAAAATAATCAGTAAATGCATGAAAAATACCAAATAAAGTCAGAAAGGGTTGAAAATCGGTGTTGTGGCTTTGAATGGTGCAGTTTGAACACAGAAAAGCTGTGGAGTTCAAATAAGTATAAAAAAATGGAATCCCTTTGTAACAGACAAGTTTCGTGATGAAACCCTCATACTTCGAAAGAGGTTGTCTGTTTTGTACACGAAGTGCATCCAGTTTTTGCCGTAACCCTCTATACTTTCTTGCGCATGCTATGTGGGTGAAATGATGATACCATGCCAACTTTCAACTTTTTCTGAGTTCATTTCAAATGCTTTTCAATTTCATGGTCTTATAGCTCAAAATAATCAGTAAATGCATGAAAAATGACAAATGAAGTCAGAAAGGGTTGAAAATTGATGATGTGGCTTTGAATGGTGCATTTTGAACACATAAAAACTATGGAGTTCAAATAAGTTCAAAAATGAAATCCCTTTGTAATGCATTTAGTTTCGTGATGAAACCCTGATACTTCGAAAGAGATTGTCCGTTTTGTACATGAAGTGCACCCATTTTTTTTCCGTAACCCTCTCTACTTTCTTGCACATGATATGTGGGTAAAATGATGATACCATGCAAACTTTCAACATTTTCAGAGTTCATTTCAAATGCTTTTCAATTTCGTGGTCTTATTGCTCAAAATAATCAGTATATGCATGAAAAATAACAAATGAAGTCAGAAAGGGTTGAAAATTGATGATGTGGCTGTGAATGGAGCATTTTTAACACAGAAAAACTATGGAGTTCGAATAAGTTCAAAAAGATGAAATCCCTTTGTAACACACGAGTTTTGTGATGAAACCCTGATACTTCAAAAGAGATTGCCTGTTTTATACAGGAAGTGCATCCAGTTTTTGCCGTAACCCTCTCTACTTTATTGCACATGCTATGTGGGTGAAATGATGATACCATGCCAACTTTCAACCTTTTCAGAGTTCATTTCAAATGCTTTTCAATTTCATGGTCTTGTAGCTCAAAATAATCAGTAAATGCATGAAAAATAACAAATGAAGTCACAAAGGGTTGAAAATTGATGATGTGGCTTTGAATGGTGCATTTTGAAAACTGTGGAGTTCAAATAAGTTCAAAAAAATGGAATCCCTTTGTAACAGACGAGTTTCGTGATGAAACCCTCATACTTCGAAAGAGATTGTCTGTTTTGTACACGAAGTGAATCCAGTTTTTGCCGTAACCCTCCCTACTTTCTTGCACATGCTATGTTGGTGAAATGATGATACCATGCCAAATTTCAACCTTTTCAGAGTTCATTTCAAATGCTTTTCAATTTCATGGTCTTATAGCTCAAAATAATCATTAAATCCATGAAAAATAACAAATGAAGTCAGAAAGGGTTGAAAATTGATGATGTGGATTTGAATGGTGCATTTTGAACACAGAAAAACTATGGAGTTCAAATAAGTTCAAAAAAATAAAATCCCTTTGTAATAGACGAGTTTCGTGATGAAACCCTCATACTTCGAAAGAGATTGTCCGTTTTGTACATTAAGTGCATCAAGTTTTTGCCGTAACCCTCTCTACTTTCTTGCACATGCTGTGTGGGTGAAATGATGATACCACGCCAACCTTCAACCTTTTCAGAGTTCATTTCAAATGCTTTTCAATTTCGTGGTCTTATAGCTCAAAATAATCAGCAAATGCATGAAAAATAACAAATGAAGTCAGAAAGGGTTGAAAATTGATGATGTGGCTTTGAATGGTGCATTTTTAACATAGAAAAACTATGGAGTACAAATAAGTTCAAAAAAAATGAAATCCCTTTGTAATAGACCAGTACCCGTATGAAACCCTGATAACAAAAATGAAATCCCTTTGTAACAGACGAGTTTCCATATGAAATCCCTTTGTTTTAGAGTTCATAAATAATTTTTTTGTTACAAAATTTAATAGCAAAAAGAAGTATCATAAAATTAAATAAATAAGTAATTTGAAACAAAATAATATAAACTTTAATAAAATATATAAGCAGAAAAAAATAAAAAATAATAATAAAACTTTAATAACATAAATAAAATTTATGAAACTAAAATTATCAAAGTATTTTCTGTTCAAAATCATTAAAAGCCAAAAGAATTTTCATAGAAACTTTAGTAGCAAAAAGAATTATCATAAAATAAAATAAATAAGTAATTATAAACAAAATAAAATAAAATAAATAAGTAATTATAAAAAAATAAAATAAAATAAATAAGTATTTTGTCGTAAGTAGAAACAAAACAAAATAAATAAAGCAAAAAATAAAACAAAAAACTGGGAAAAATAAAAAAAATTGTCACCTACTGGGCCACCATGGCCTGAATATGACTAAAAACCCATCCATGGGCCGGAATTCAGTCCTGCAGAAGGCCCAGCAGGCCCACAGGCATATCAGTGTCAGTTTAGGCCCATAGGCCTGCAGTTCAGAGGAGTTCGAGAGAGAAGAGGCAACGGGGCTTATAAACAGGTGTCGGGCACTTCCAATTAGCGAGGAGGGACTAAACTCCCATCACCACCCCGCTGTGCACCAACCGGGACCAAAGGCCTCTGCTTCCCGCCCTTTGGGCTGCTGAAAAGTGACCTTTGGTCCCGGTTGGTGGCACCAACCGGTACTAAAGGGGGCATTGGTACCGGCCGGTTGGTGCCACGAACCGGTACCAATGCCCTGGGTATATAAGTAGCACTTGTGAAAAATTTCTTTCAGTTCGTCTTCCCCGCCCGACGCCCCAGCGCTGCTCCTCGTCGCCGTCGCCGTCATCGCCTCTGCCCCGCGCCCGAGCCCCTGCCCGCGGACCGCCCCCGCGCGCCGGCGCCCTCGCCGCCCCTGCCTTCAACAACGTCGCCGCGCCGTCCTTGCCTCCGACGCCGACGCCGTCGCCGCCCCTGCCCTTGACCACGTCATCGCCGCACCGGTCCCTGCCTGCGAGCCCCTACTGCAGCCCGCCTCATGGCGCCTCGCCGCCCGCCATCGCCATCGCCGGCCGCCCAGAATGAGCCGCGCCACCCCGCTTTGTTGTTTTTAAATTTTTATTAGATTAATTTTGTGTTCATATATACATAATGTATATATGAATGTATGTGGCTATATGCATATATGTAGATGTTCATAATGTATTAATTTTTTTTTGTTCAGAGCATGTTTTTGTTCATATATGTATTTTAGATTTTTTTACATGTTTTTAGATTTTCATATATGCATGTATGTATTTTTTAGATATATGTATTTTTTATGTATGTCCATATATGTATGTGTGTATTTTTTACATGTTTTTTGTATGTATGTATGTATTTTTTCAATTGTAATGATGTTTTAAAGTATACATATATGCAAAAGTTAGATTTTTAGAAAAGTTTTAGCTATATATGTTCTCTGATTTAGTACATTTTAGGTTAGTTTAATTTTTAGAAAAAATTTATGTATCTAGCTAGGAAAGGAAGAAAAAGAAAAGAATGAGAGGAAAAAAATAAGAAGATGAAGAAAGGAGAAGAAGAGGAGAAATAAATAAGAGAAAAAAAGAAGAAAAAGAAGAGGAGAAGAAGAAAGGAATCTTCTTTTTTTCTTCGATCTTCTCTTTTATTCCTTTCTTCTTCTCCTTTTTTTATTTCTTCTTTTGTCTTCTTATTTTTTATCGGATATGTCGTTGTCGATATACCCCCTCTCGATAACTTCAACACGAGGGAAGGAGGGTCGATATACCCCCTCCCCGATAACATTATTTTCCCATGTATGTATGTCGTCGTTGTCGATATAACCCCCTCCCGGATAACTTTGACATGAGGGGCGGTCGATATATATACCCCCTCTCGGCCGTGATAACTTATACCATGGGAACACCCCCCCCCCCCCCCGCCGCCCTCTCGCTCGATCAAAACTCTCGAGGAGACCCAAACCCTAGAAAAAATGATGTCGGTCTCCTACCCCTCCCGCCGCGCCCCTACCCGACAAACTCTCTCGAGGCCACTCAAATTTACCAAGTTAAAAGAGCGTTGTTGTCGAGGCCACCCCAAACCCTTGAAGCGTTGTCGAGGCCACCCCAAACACTTGAAGCGTTGCCGAGGCCACCCCAAAACCCTAGAGAAGCAGCATCGAGGCCACTAATATGATTCCTTATTGTGATTAGCTAGTTAGTTCTACGTTTGCCACTAATATATCCATCTGTCATGTTTTAATAATAATTGCCATGTTGTAAATATTTGCAGAAACTATGGAGCACCCCCGAGACGAAGCAACAAAAACGATGTTGAGGAACATAATCGCAAAAGGAAGTGATGCCGTCTTATCTTATCTCAACGACACCGATGGTCTGGAAGGACAGGGTGAAGAAGAAGACAAAGATTATGATGGCTCCGGTGACCCAATGCCAGTACAAGAAGGAGATCGTGATGACAGCTCCGGTGACCGAACCGAGTCCGTCCAGGTATATATATTAGTTAAGCATGTGCTGACAAGCTAATTGATGCATTCATTGTTTTCGTATGTACACATATTAATTAACTCTCGTCTTTCTTCTTTTTTCTAGCCCTCCGGATCGAGCACAACTTCGGTAAAGAGACGAGGCCCGTGGAAGGCTAGGTTTCTGGATGCAAGGGGTTACAAATGCCAGGAGAGGAGGGAGAACGTGGAGCATAGCCAACTGCAGGCGCTGCACACAAGGGTACAAGGGCTAGAGGAACGAGAAGCAGATCGCAGCAAACGACCTGCCGAAGCTTCCCCTGAAGCTACCCCGCCATCTCAGCGGAGAAGCAGCGTTGCTTCCACCGAGCAGACTCAGCTGGAGCCTGGCTTCACGGCTCCTGCTAGCTACCCCATGGATGCTATCACGAAGTCTCAACATTGCCACCTTATGACGCAATGGATGAAATTGAAAGTCAAGGCGGCTGTTGGCTCTGTTTTACCTACTGAACCTGGCGCAACCTACCACTGCCGGTCGATTCCAGAAGGATATGCTAGGGTGATGGTGGATGAAATAACGGATGGATTTGAGGACCTCGAGCTTGACCACCCTACAGGTGAAGGGGAGATTCGGCTGGGTTCTTCTCTGAAGACTCCATGCCTATGGCGGAAGGAGCTCATCAACCTTCCGAACTGGACGCCTCCGCCTCCTCCTCCTCCTCCGACGAGTCAGGACACTCCGCCTCCTCCTCCGCCTCCTCCTCCGGCGAGTGATCAGGGCACTCAGCCTCCTCCTCCGGCGAGTGATCAGGGCACTCAGCCTCCTTCTTCGGCGCGTGGCGGCACTCCGCCTCCTTCTCCGCCTGCGCCGGCGCGCCCGAGCAGCCAGCCTCCTCATTCTCCGCCTCGTCAACAAGGGCGGATCAAGAGACCCGCTGCTCCGGCTGCTCCGGCGCGTCGTAGTCCTTCTCCTCCGCCTCGTAAGAAAGGAAAGACAGCTGCAGCCGCTCCGTCTGCTCCCGCGTCTAGCAGTACAGCCAGAGGCGGGAGGCAATACAGATTGGGTCCTTCTCTGAAGAATCCAGAGAAGTTACCATACGAGAGGAGCCTGGAGGAAAACACGAAGATCGTGCAAGCCGAAGTGAAGAACTTCTTTGAAGGGGTGAAAGCAAAGAAACATCCACCTCCAGAGGAGAAGATAGATCCGATAAAAGCGAAGCGTACTCTGGCTGCCCTGAAGAAACCACCAAAGTCTCCGGTGAAAGGCAACTATGAGCGCATCATTGAAAAGTCATTTATCGAAGCGGAGCGGTAGGGAAGTACTGTCAGTGATCAAAGGTTAGCCGAACGGCGAGCTGGGAAAAATATTGCCCAGCTCGGTGAACGAGCGAACCAATCGTCCCCCCCCCGCTCAAGGTGTCTAGCGATATCGTCGCTAATGATCCGGGCGGGATGGTGCCCGGTTATAACAATCTTGGAGATTACCTGCCTGGCGATGTACATTATGATTTCTTAGAGGTGGACGAACACAAATACGAGTACGTGAAGCCTCTCTTCAAAGATGAAAGATCTCTAACAATGATGATGCGAAGATTCCATGATTGGTACATGAAAACCTGCAGAGAGTTTGAGGGGAGGAATATTTGACGCTGAGAGTTAGAGAGGAGTATGACCTCATTGGAATTGAACTGTTGAATGTTCCATTTGAGGAGTTCTTCATGTTTTTCAATCAAAAGGCCCTCGATAAATTAACGATCACTTGCTACTGCCTGTAAGTAGTACTACTTCTATCATTAAGTCTCTATATATAGGCTAGCTCTTTCATTGCATGTATTTTTAACTATCCTCACTATATTATGCATATTGAAGATCGCCGAATTGAAGAAAATACAAATCGCTGATATTGGGTTTATTAACAGAAATCTCATAGATGCATATATGGTTGAATTTCAGGCCAGAGATACCGAGGCTAAGCTGCTACAATCGTTTGTATTAAATCAAAACAAAGCTATAATACTCTTTCCTTACAACTTCAAGTGAGTGTTACTGTCTTGTGCATATTCGGTTTCCCTTATTAGTCGAGGTTCTAGTAATGTAATTGATGAGTTATGCATGCGTGCGCAGGTTCCACTATATTCTCCTAGAGATTAAGCTTGAGCAGGGACTAGTAACCGTCTTAGACTCAAGACGAAAAGATCCCAAGGAGTATGCGGACATGATTAAATTCTAGAGAAGTAAGTTAAATCGATCATTATCGCACCATATCGGCAACTTTGTTCATTTCCTGATATCAAGTAATTGTTTTCTTTGTCTGGCAGAGTTTGGAAAAAATTCACCTCAAAAACTCCAGGACCGCCGAAGAAGCTGCAATTTAAACACCCGAAAGTAAGTACTATAGTAGCATGTTCCGCGCATCTCCTAGTGATTCAAGCGCTAGTTTCATCAATACCATTTAGCATGCTTGCTAATTATCAGTTTGATTGACCTCTGTTTCTTGTAAAGTGGTTGTGGCAGGAACAAGGGAATGATTCCTGTGGATACTACGTTTGCGAGTCCATCCGCCACACGACCTGTGAGCGGGGCTACTCTGACAAACAATATGAAGTGCGTAAATAATAATATTCACAATTTTATTTTATTATCATCATTTGTGTTGAGTTTCATTTATTCATATATATATGTATTAACCCCCTTCTTTAAATTAGATATTTCGGATGCGGGATGAACTCCTACCACCAGATCGTATGCGAGCAATTCAAGAGGAATTGGTGGCATTCTTTGTTGACCACGTGACCGCTAAAGACGGAGAATACCATGTGGACCCTGAGTTCATTTTTAATTAGGAGATTATATTGTAAGAGATAATTATATTGCATATATGTAGCCAGTAGCGTCGGATAGATATACGAGAACTTGTTGGTCGACCAATCTCTCAGAGAAGGAGGGAGGGGCAGGGGGTGGAGGGGGAGGAGGAGGCCGGAGAAGGACGAGGGAGGGGGCGGCCGGAGAAGGAGGAGGAAGGGGCGGTGGGAGGAGGGCGGACGGAGGAGGGGGCAGGAGGGAGTACCTCGGCGAGGAGCAGCTTGGCGACGGCGGACGACGGGTTCGGCGCGGTCGGGCGAGAGCGAGTGAGAGGGAGAGAGTGAGTGAGAGGGAACTGCACCGCTCTAGGATAAGGTAAGTAAGTAGTAGCGCGTTTCAGAGAAAAGCGCTACTGGTAAGAGACGTAGCTGTAGCGCTGGTGGGGCATACGCGCTACTGCAAAGTGTGTCTAGCCAACTGCGTCCAGTACAAGTATAGCAGCAGTGTTCTTTAGCAGAACGCGCTACTGCTAAAGTAGTAGCAGTAGTGCGGTTTATTTAAACTCGCTACTACTAAGTAGCAGTAGCGCCCTGTTTTGTCCAACGCTACTGTTAAGATGCTGTGTATAAGGTTTTCCCTAGTAGTGACAAGATGTAGTTTCTACGACCATGATAAATCCATCAAACACCTCTTTCTTGATTGCCCTTTGGCAAAAAATTTGTGACGGACAGTTCACATAGCATTTAATATTACTCCTCCTAATACTATCAACACGTTATTTGGAACGTGGTTAGACGGGATAGACACTGAAACAGCGAGACATATTCGTGTAGGAGTATGTGCTTTATTATGGGCAGTCTGGAACTGCAGAAATGATTTGGTCTTTAACAGAACAAAAAATATTCATTTCTTGCAGGTTATATTCTGAGCCGCTGTATTGTTCCGTATGTGGTCGCTACTCACTCCGACGAAGGCTAGGGAGCGTATGATTACTGGATCTACCCGATGAGAGATGGTAGCACGGGTTATTTTCAACCGGTTTGGATGGCGGTCATGTAATAGGATAGGCATTTAGTGTTTCTATCTTTTAATGCCAGCCGGTTGTGGATTTTTTATTACCATTTTTTAGCTCTTTGTGAGCCTTTTTTGTTCTTTGTTTGGGACATGAAGACTTGTGTTGAACTTTTTGCTTATTAATAATTTTGGCCGTATGCACCGTTTTGATGCAGAGGCCGGGGATAACTCCCTTTTCGAAGAAAAAAAGTTATGTTAAAAAACATGCTCACGATGCTAATTTGAGATACTGATTGCAGTTGACTAACTACAATGAGCTGCTGCCATCAGGAATGAAAATACAATGAGCTGCTGCACCTCTGACAATCACTCGAATGTTTCTGAAGAGTCTACAGTTGTTGTTGGTGTTAGTCAGAAAGGCAAGGGCTGGGCTAGTGCGGCGCAACAGTTGATCTCCAGACTCTTCAAGTTCAAGGATACTGTATATTAATATATTTTCATCTGAAGAAATCATGCTTTTGTTACTTCATTTTGCCGCAATATATACTGATTAAACTTTTCTTAAACAGAAAATGAGGTAACGATCAATGAAAGGTTGAAGAGACTATATACCAAAAAGGCTTTCACCCCGCTTTATATTATAATAAAGCAACCGCCCACATCAAGCATCCACAAGGTTCCACACAGGTTCACACAAAAACACACACACACGGAGGTTCACAATCATACAAACAGACACGAGGGTCCGAGCTGTGGGCACAGCACAACAAGCCGAAAACGCACTCAACACGGCGCATGACGCACAGAAGGCGCAAGGCGCAAAGGAGACCAGCAGCCTAGTCGGGCTCAGGCGGAGGGGGCGGAAGCGGGGGAGCCACACGGAGCGCCATCGAGCAAAGATCGGCGAGGAGGTTGGTGATGATGTCCCGGTCCTGGGGGCGGCTAAGCGGGCGCCAAAACTGCAAGTAGCCACACATTTTGAAGATAGCGTCAGTCGCACGTCGAAGAGGGACCTTCTAAATGACAAGCTTGTTGCGAATGTTCCAAAGCGTCCAGGCAAGGATCCCAACGCACAACCATCTAATATGGCGGTAGCGCGGAGGGGAGGCGGTCAGCTCCGCAAGGAGGTCGGGGAAGTTGGTATTGCACCACTGGCCACCGACCGTTTCGCGGAAGCAGGCCCACATGAACTGGGCAGTGGAGCACGAGAAGAAGATGTGGTTAGCATCCTCGAACGTGCCACAGATGGGACAGAGCCCATCACCCGGGCCGTTACGCTTGAGGACTTCGATCCCAGAGGGGAGGCGTCCGTGGATCCATTACCATAGAAAGATCCGGATCTTCAGAGGAACGCGGATGTCCCATATCAGGCTAAACGGTTCAGGGGCCGTCGATGGAGCAATGACCGCATACAGGGACTTCGTGGAGAAGCGGCCAGAAGGCTCCAGGTGCCAGGAAATGGCATCCTGGTCCTCCTGAATGTTCATCGGCATCAGAGCCACGGCTTGGAGGAGGGAGTCCCAAGCAGCCACCTCGAGAGGGCCGAAGGGGCGACGGAAAGCAAGACGCCCTAAGTCAATAAGGGCCGTCTTGACAGAGACCCGAGGGTCAGCCGCAATGGCAAAAAGTTCTGGGAACCGTACAGCCAAGGGGGGGTCCCCCAGCCATCGGTCGACCCAGAACAATGTCGAGGCCCCAGATCCAACAGAGATGGACGTACCGAGGCGAAGGACGAGCAGAAGCTGGACCACGGACTGCCAGAACTGGGAGCCACCCGTACGATGGCAAAAGGCCAGAGGTTGGCCCCTCAGGTATTTATTCCGGATGATGGTGACCCAGAGGCCTCCCTCCCCATTGGCGATACGCCACAGCCAGCGGGTCAGGAGGGCAATGTTCATGCGGCGAGAAGACAGGATCCCAAGGCCACCCTAGTCCTTGGGTTTGTAGATATCTGGCCAGCTCACCATATGATACTTCTGCTTGTCACCCTCACCAGCCCAATAGAACCTTGACTGGTATTTAGCAACCTCCTGATGGAGGGTATCATAGAGGCTGTAGAAGCTCATGAGAAACCAGAGCAGGCTTGCCAGCGAGGAGTTGATGAGAATCACCCTCGCCGCCTTCGACAACTAGCGTCCCCACCAAGGTTCAACACGGTGCTGCATTTGGGTCACCGTCGGGCGGAGATCAGCAACTGTGAGCCTGGAATCACTAATAGGTATCCTCAGGTAGGTCGTGGGGAAGGAACCCAGGCGCCAGTTAAGCCGATCCGCAATGGACACCGCCTCCGCAGGAGTATAGCCAAGGACCATCACTTCGCTCTTATCGAAGTTGATGGTGAGCCCTGACATCTGTTGGAAACAGAGGAGGAGGAACTTTAGGTTGGAGATGTCGGTCGCTGAGCCTTCCACCATAACAATGGTGTCATCCGCATATTGGAGGAGGGAGACCCCTCCCTCCCCAACAAGGTGGGGGACAACGCCACGGAGGTGTCCACAGGCTTTGGCCTTATCTAGAATGACCGCAAGGGCATCAACCACCATGTTGAATAAGAACGGGGAGAACGGATCGCCCTGGCAGACCCCACATAAGGTGGGGAAGAAGGGTCCGATCTCACCGTTGATGTTGACCGCAGTCCGGCCGCAGGAGACCAGCTGCATGACGCGGGTCACCCAACGGTCGTCGAAACACTTACGGAGCAATACTTCCCGAAGGAAGGGCCAGTGAACAGTGTTGTAGGCTTTGTGGAAGTCTAGCTTCAGGAAGACCGCGGTGGTGTTTGGAGCAGACTTCGTGAAGGACCTCGTGAAAGACCAGCACCCCATCCAAAATAAACCGGCCTTGGATGAAGGCAGCCTGGTTGGGGTGGGTGACAGAGTCCACAAGAAGGGTCACCCTATTGGCGTACCCTTTAGCCAAGATCCTGAAGATCACATTGATCACCGTGATCTGGCGGAATTGGCAAATGTCGGCGGCGCCCGGGACCTTGGGGATGAGGGTAATGATCCCATAGTTCAGCCGCCCAAGGTCCATAATCCCAGTGTAGAATTCGTCGAAGAGGGCCATGACCTCGGGTTTGATAGTTTGCCAGAACGTTTTGAAGAACGAGACAGGCAAGCCATCGGGACTCGGTGCCGAGGAGGGATTCATGCCCTTGATCGCCGCAAGGACTTCCTCCTCAGAGAAGGGGGCAACCAAGGCCGCGTTGGCCTCGGCGGAAACTAGCTGTGCACCTGACCAAGTGTCAGGGGCCAGCGCAGCCCCACCCTGAGGGGTGGGGGGGAAAGGGCTTTATAGAAGCCGTCGACGTGAACACGGATGTCCGAGGGGCGAGTGAGCTGAGCATCGCCAGCCCACCGAGAGTGGACGGAATTCCGGCGACGCCGGCCATTGGCGATCACCTGGAAGTATGCCGTGTTGGCATCTCCCCGAAGCACCCACCGTTGGTTGCCGCGCAGCCGCCAGTAAGCCTCTTCGTCAGAGTAGATGACCGATAGCTGGTCCTCGAGATCATATCTCAGCATCCACTCGTCAGGGGAGATCCCGGACGAGTCAGCGCGAGCGTCCAAGGCCTGGATGGCAGCCAGGAGGGCCTTCTTGCGCTCACGCAGATCACGCCCAAGGTTCGCGCCCCAGTCCTTCATAAATTGGCGGGCAAGCTTGGCGCAAAACTGCCAAGAGTCCACGGTGGACATGGCACGGTGCGGTTGAAGAGCTCAAACCGGAACCGGTGCGGTTGAAGCGCCACAGAACGAAAGCATGCTTCTGAATGTAAATGCTACTGACAACAATTACATGAATGAAATGCTAGGGTCCATTGTCTAAACGACTAAAAAGACAATGCTTGTATGTTGATCTTCGGCATGTTCCTTTATGATTTATTGGACAGGACTGCTGAAGTTGGAGGATGGAGCTACCTTTCAAGTTTGAGTGCAGAGAGTGATGCAGGTGTCTTCGTCCGTGGCTGATTGCTCGACTTCTCGGGGAAGACTACTGATCGTTGATGCCACTGGTGTTCAGAGCGGTTGAAGATTGTTGTGCCGTGTCCTGGTTTATCGTGATCCAAGCATTTTTTTAGCTTCCTCACAGAGGTCTGCTGAGATGATTCTGTGGTGTGCTTTGTCCCCTAGTATCTAGTTAATTTGGCATTGATGTTAGTGTGTGTTAGTAGGTTTTTGCCCCATGGTATATGTTTCGATAGCGAGCATCTGCAGCGAGTTTCTTACTAATGCTCCAACTTGCCGATCCCCTTTCCAGCCCCTTCTCTTTTAGTTAGTTGTAATACCTGGATGGATGTATTGAATATTTCCGTTAAGCAATTAATGGAAAGGGGTGTGAGCCTGGTTGAAAAGAAAATGTTGATCTCAGGCAGTCCATTGTGAAATTCCGGCAACTTCATATCATGGTGACTTGGTGAGGATATTCACTTCAAATTTTAGGTTTGGTTGTATAACTGGATGAAGATTGGACTTTTATTCGGAGCATGTATAGAGATGACTTTGGCAGTCTCGAGCATGAAGCCATGAATTAATGTTTGAGGCGGAGAAGTCCGCCACTAACCATGCATGCATTGCATCTCCATGACACGTGTCTTACTGTTCACACGTGAAAAATCATAGTTTGAGGTTTAAAAAAAATCTGAAAAAAATACACATGAAGATAGAGATGTATACTACATCTCTGTAAAATTTCCAGTTTGGGGTGGGCTGCACATAAAAAAATGATTCAGACTTTTTATAGTGAATAGTGCATGTGCTAGAAGTATATGAACGTTTTTTGTCCTGCTCACATGGAAGTGTTTTCCATCATGAAATGTTATAGAAATGTACTCCTTCCGTCCCAAAATAAATGACTCGACTTTGTACGAACTTTGTACTAAAGTTAGTATAAAGTTGAATCATTTATTTTGGGATGGAGGGAGTAGTATACATCTCTATGTTCATGTGTATCTTTTTTCAGAATTTTTTGGAACCTCAAAATATGATTTTATGCATGTGAACAGTATCTCTATGTTCCACTTGTCATTGTCTATGTAGAAGAAAATATAGTGGAGGTATCAACAGTCTACTTGAGAAGAGATTCAAAAGTTGTCCTCCCTACTATAGGGGGTCACCTTGCATATAGGGATGAAGTTTTTGGTAGTCTCCCACAGATACTCTTATAGGAATCATCAAATGTGCAACAATATACCAGTAATAGCATAGTGGAACTTGTGGAGAGAACATTTTAGAGGAATAGCTAAGCACTCATGCGCTACTATGGAACTACAAACGGCATTACTAGGATCAACCTATGGTTATTTCATTTTACTGCCCGCGTGGAACATGGTTTCTGACCATGTCATGGCAAACAATGTTATTCTCCTTTCTTTGTAACTACAAGCAAGTTACTCTCTTCATGACACATATCTATGCCCAAAATCTACCTCTAGCCTTACTAAAAATTGTGTTGCCCAGCTGGCCTCTATGTCACTTAGTTTTGTATGTTCCCATCTTCTCTAACTCTGAAGGGCCACGTTAAAAATCTCACTTCTCTATGGATAATTAGACATGGACTATAGAATCATTTCCAGTTCTATAATCATTCAACAATGGATGCAACTACCGGTTTCTCCTTCAGATCTACACCATTGGATGCCAACAACTTTTGTCCAGCTTCCTAATTTCTAGGCTTTTAACTATATGGCGACAACCATATAATAAAAAATGCTAGGAGCAAATATAGTTCAACTACTTCAAATAAGAGATTTGCATTGTAACTAGATAATCATTGGACACTTCAATAACATGACTAGCATTGATACATAGAAGCTACAACCAATGATTTTATTTCTTGTATCTTCTAATAACCATTTTTAAGCTCAATAAGATTGCACAATGATGCATGTAAAGCATGCTCTAGTGCCATCTTGCGTGGGCTAGTGCTTCATAAATACCTTTCCCGTCGAGAATTGAAACTGAAGCATAATTACCTATCACAACAACCGCATGCATATAAAAATGGTATGTGACTTAAAATAAGAGTTTTGCATCGTAACTAGATAATCATTGGACACTTCAATAACACGACTAGCATTGATACATAGAAGTTACAACCGATGATTTTATTTCTTGCACCTTCTAATAACCATTTTAAGCTCAATAAGATTTCACAATGATGCATCTAAAGCGTGCTCTAGTACCATCTTGCGTGGGCTAGTGCTTCATAAATGCCTTTCCCTTCGAGATTTAAAACTGAAGCATAATTAGCTATCACAACAACAGTATGCATATAAAAAGGTATGTGTTTCAATCGATGTAATGAAAAAGATAGATCATGTTTATGTGTAGCAATGCATCTTGGGGCAAAAATGTGCAGCGACATGCCAAACTCTTGCATTCTTGAATCAAAGGAGGAAGCACTTCATGTTTGAGTTTCACCTACCACTAGTATCTCTTCTCAACTTGGCATCCATCACGTTGATCGTTGTTGGTGCTATCTCCAACTTCTGTGTCATATTATCCAGAGAGGAGGAAATTGATGAGAAAACCTAGAGAGGAGAAGGTACTGGAAGTGAGCACTAGTAGAAAAAGGGCCTATTGTCTCGGTTGGTGAGGGCCTTTAGTCCCGGTTCATGAACCGGGACTAAAGGGTTGGTACTAATGCCCTAGCCCTTTAGTCCCGGTTCAATCCAGAACCGGGACAGATGGGTTTCCACGTGGCCTGTAAGCTGAGCCCAGGCAGGGAGGCCTTTGGTCCCGGTTGGTGCCACCAACCGGGACCAATAGGCATCCACGTCAATATTTCAGTGGCTGGGGTTTTTGTTTTTTTAAAGGGGGTAGGGGGTTTTTGGGGGTTAATTTAGGTGTTTCATATATTGTGTTAGCTAGCTAATTAATAGAGAGAAGTGTCCTCTCTTTTGTCCGTGCTTGGTCGATGCTACGTACTATACATACGTATAGAGAGGACTAGCTAGACACGCTAGCTAGCTAGTAAGCAAACGAAGGAAACAGAAGATCGTCATGAACATATATGCATACAGAGAAGTGATATCGACCACCTCTCTTTCTCCGAGAGATTGGTCGAACAACAAGTTCTCGTATATCTGTCCGACACTACCGGCTACATATATACAATAATTATCTTTTACAGATATAATCTCCTAACATACGGACGCGTGGTCCACATAGTATTCTCCGTCTTCAGCGATCACGTGGTAAAGAAAGAATGCCGCCAATTCCTCTTGAATTGCTCGCATGCGATCTGGTGCTAGGAGTTCATCCCGCATCCGAAACATCTAATTTTAAGAAGGGGGTCAATACATATATATATATATATATATATATATATATATATATATATATATATGAATGAATGAAACTCAACACAAATGATGGTAATAAAATAAAATTGTGAATATTGTTATTTACGCACTTCATATTGTTTGTCGAGTAGCCCGCTCACAGGTCGTGTGGCAGATGGACTCGCAAATGTAGTATCCACATAATTCATTCCCTTGTTCCTGCCACAACCACTTTACAAGAAATAGAGGTCAATCAAGCTGATAATTAGCAAGCATGCTAAATGGTATTGATGAAACTAGCGCTTGAATCACTAGGAGATGCGTGGAATATGCTACTATAGTACTTACTTTCGGGTGTCTAAATTGCAGCTTCTTCGGCAGTCCCGGAGCTTTTTTGGTAAATTTTCTCCAAACTCTGCCATAAAAAGAAAACAATTACTTGATATCAGAAATGAACAAAGTTGCTGATATGGTGGATAATGATCGATTTAACTTACTTCTCAGGCATTTCAGTCATGTCCGCATACTCCTTAGGATCTTTTCGTCTTGAGTCTAAGACAGTTATTACTCCCTGCTCAAGCTTAATCTCTAGGAGAATATAGTGGAAGTTGCGCACGCATGCATAACTCATCAATATTACATTACTATAACCTGGACTAATAAAGGGAAACCGAATATGCCACAAGACAGTAACACTCACTTGAAGTTGTAAGGAAAGAGTATTATATCTTTGTGTTCATTTATTACCAACGATAGCAAGTTGGCCTCCGTATTTTCGGCATGAAATTCAACCTCAGTTGCATCTATGAGATATGTGTTAATGAACCCAATATCACCCACTTGTCTTTTCTTCAATTCGGTGATCTTCAATCTGCATAATATAGTGAGGATAATTATAAATACATACAATGAAAGAGCTGAGTTATATAGAGAGACTTAATGACAAAAGTAGTACTACTTACAGACAGTAGCAGGTGACCATTGCTTTATCGAGGGCCAATTGATTGAAAAACTGATAGAACTCCTCAAATGGAATATGTAACAGTTCAATTCCAACGAGGTCATGCTCCTTTTTAACTCTCACATACAAAGTACTCCTCCCCTCAGACTCTCTGCAGGTTTTCATGTACCAATCATGCAATCTTCCCATCATCGTTGATAGAGATCTTTCATCTTTGACGAGAGGCTTCTCGTACTCGTATCTTTGTATCTGCACCTCCAAGAAATCATAATGTACATCGTCGGGCAGGTAATCTCCAGGATTGCCATAACCGGGCACCATCCTCGGATCGACGGTGTCGCTAGCATGCACCTTGAGCGGGGGGCACGATTGCTTCGCTTGTTCGCCGAGCTGGGCAATTTGTTTCTCAGCTCGTCGTTCTTTCATCCTTTGATCACTTTTAGTACTTCCCGACCTCTCCGCTTCGGCAAATGCCTTTCCAATAATGTGCTCATAGTTTCCTTTCGGCGGAGACTTGGGTGGTTTTGTCAGGGAAGCTAGAGTGCGCTTCGCTTTCACCGGATCTACCTTCTCCTCCGGAGGTGGATGTCTCTTTGCTTTCAACCCTTCAAAGAAGTCCTTCACTTCGGTCCGCGCGATCTTTGCGTTTTCCTCCTCGGTCCTCTCGTACGGTAACTTCTCTGGAGTCTTCAGAGAAGGACCGAATCTGTATCTCCTCCCGCCTATGGTTGTACTGCTGGACGCCGGCAGAGGCATTTAAGCGGATGTCTTCTTTCCTTGCTTACGAGGCGGAGGAGAAGGACTACGACGCTACGGAGCAGCCGGAGCGGGCGGCGGGTCTCTTCCGCCCTTGCCGACGAGCCGGAGAAGGAGGAGGCTGGCTGCTCGGGCGCCGGGCAGGCGGAGAAGGAGGCGGGTGCCGCCACGCCGGAGAAGGAGCCGGCCGAGTGCCCTGATCGTCACTCACGGGAGGAGGAGGCGGTGGAGGAGGCGGAGTGCCCTGACTCGCCGGAGGAGGAGGAGGAGGCGGAGGCGTCCAGTTCGGAAGGTTGATCAGATCCTTCCGCCATAGGCATGGAGTCTTCAGAACAGAACCCAGCCGATACTCCCCTTCACCGGTAGGGTGGTCAAGCCGGAGGTCCTCAAATCCCTCCGTTATTTCATCCACCATCACCTTAGCATATCCTTCTGGAATCGGCCGGCAGTGAAAAGTTGAGTCGAGTTTAGTAGGATAAACAGAGCCAACAGCTGCCTTGACCTTCAAATTGCTCCATTCCGCCATAAGGTGGCAATTTTGAGACTCCGTGATAGCATCCACGGGATAGCTGGCAGGAGCCGTCAAGGCATGCTCCGGCTGAAGCAGCTCGGTGGAAGCCACGCTGCTTCTACGCTGAGATGGCGGGGTAGATTTGGGGGAAGCTTCGGCAGGTCGTTCGCTCTGTTCTGCTTCTCGTTCCTCTAGCCCCATTACCCTTTCGTGCAGCGCCTGCAGTTGGCTCTGCTCCAGTTTCTTCCTCCTCTCCTGGGTTTTGTAACCCCCTGCGTCCGGAAATCCAGCCTTCCACGAAACGGAGCCTGGTGTGCCTCGTGTCCGACCAGGGTGCTCAGGATTCCCGAGGTCCATTGTGAGCTCGTCCTTCTCCCTGTCTGGAACGAACGTCCCTTGCTGGCGCTGCTTCGATATATTGCTGAAGCTTCTTGACTGGTATGTCCAATTGATCGTCCGTCCAAATGCACTTCCACGACAGAGGTCCAAGGTTCCGCCAGCCCGAAGAACCAAGTCCGCAACGGTCTGCGGCAGTTCATTGTCTACGGTTCGATCCCTTTATCAAGCAGATCATTCTCAGCCTTGGCCCACTTAGGCCGGGCTATGAGGTAGCCACCGACCCCGTGCGATGGTGATGCTTCTTCTTCGCAGCATTTTGCTTGTTTGTCGCCGACATCTTTTTACTCTTTTCCGATGTCTTGTGGGCCACAAATGCGGGCCAGTCATCTCTGATCTTCTCATATTTGCCCTTGAATTTTGGTGTCTCTTTTTTATCGACAAACTTATTCATATTTTTCCTCCAATTCCTGAATAGGTCTGCCATCTTCTTAAGAGCAAAAGACTTGATTAATGGCTCTATAACTGGCTTCTCCGGATCATCCTCTGGCGGTAGGGTGAAATTTGACTTCAGCTCAGTCCAAAGATCATTTTTCTGCAGATCATTGACATATGACACCTCAGGGTCTTCGTTCTTAGGCTTATACCATTGCTGGATGCTGATTGGGATCTTGTCCCTAACCAGAACCCCGCACTGAGCAACAAATGCCTTCTTTGTTCGGATGGGTTCAATCGGTTGGCCGTCGCGCGATTTCTATGATCTCAAACCTTTCATCCGAGCTCAACTTTTTCTTCGGGCCTCGTCTCTTTACCGAAGTTGTGCTCGATCCGGAGGGGTAGAAAAAAGAAACAAAGACGAGAGTTAATTAATATGTGTACATACCAAAACAATGAATGCATCAATTATCTAGTCAGCACAGGCTTAACTAATATATATACCTGGCTGGACTCAGTTCGGTGATCACCGGAGCCGTCCTCACGGTCTACTTCTTCACCCTCTCCTTCTTGCACCGACACTGGGTCATCGGAGCCATCATAATCATAGCCAGCTGCTTCTTCACCCTCTCCTTGCAGACCATCGGTGTCGTTGAGAAACATCAACGCGTGACGGCATCACTTCCTTCTGCGATTATGTCCCTCAACAACGCTTCTTGTGCTTCGTCTCGGGCGGGTGTCCATAGTTTCTACAAATATTTACAACATGGCAATTATTATTCAAACATGACAGATATGGATATATTAGTGGCAAACGAGAACTAGCTAGCTAATCACAATAAGGAATCATATTAATTAGTGGCCTCGACGCTGCTTCTCTACGATTTCGGTGGCCTCGACAACGCTTCAAGGGTTAGGGGTGGCCTCGAGGCGCTTCAAGGAGGGTAATATCGACCCCCACGTGGATCGCCGAGCGGTCGAGGGTCAAGGGGTCGAGGATCGCCGAGGGGTCGAGAGGTTGCCTAGTGTCAAAGGATTCAACAAAACCATGTCTTCATCATTAGGCGAAAGTAACAGGTGCATGATGGTACGAAGCTCTCCAAAGTTATTTTGGAACGGAGTCCCAGATAGGATAATTCGCTTTTTGGTACAAAGTTCAGCAAGAACCTTCCGAATATCGTTATTTGGAAGGCCTTTGCTGAAATTGCACAAAAGGGCAAATTATCCTATCCGGGACTCCATTCCGAATAACTTTGAGGACTTCACCATCATGCCGTGGTTACTTCGGCTAATGATGAAGCCATGGATTTCTTCAATACTTTGACACTAGGAAACCTCTCGACCCTCGGCGATCCTCGACCTCGAACCCTCGACGACCCTCGAACCCTCGACCCTAGACGACGAACCTCGACCCTCGATCCCTCGACCCTAGAACCCTCGAACCCTCGACCCTGAAACCCTCGACCCTTGACCCCTTAACGACCCTCGACCCTCTACCCTAGTTCCCGACCCTCGACCCCTCGGCGATCCTCGACACCCTCGTTCCCGGGAAGAAGCTCCTCTATTCCTTCTTCTTCTCCTCTTTTTTTCTTCTTCTTCCTCTTCTTCCTCTCCTCGTCTTCTCCTTCTTCTTCTCCTTCTTTCTCTACTTATTTTCCTTTTTCCTCTCCTTCTTTTCTTCTTCTTCCTTCTTCTTCCATCCTCTTTTCTTCCTTTTCCTTATTTTACTTTTCCTCTCCACTAACATAAAATGCACTAACCTAAAATGCAACAAACATAAAATGCACTAAATCGATCAACTAACCTAAAATCAGTGATAAAATGCACTAACCTAAAATCGATATCTACTAACAACTTAAAAAATTAATACATATATGAAAAAAATGCATATATGAAAAAAAAACATCATCATATCATCAACAGAAAAAAATAGTATTTTTTCTAAAAATCTATCTTTTGCATATATACATCAACATATATATACACAGAGAACATATATATACATACATATATACATTTTATAAAAATGAAAAAAAATCTAAAAAAAGGACATATAAACAGATATACACACATACATATACTCATACATATACATATAATCTGCAGGAAAAAAACATATATATGTTTGCAAAAAAAAGGGGGAAGAGGGGGGCGGTGTCGGCCCTGACCACAACGAGGCAGAGGCAATGCACGGGCAGCTGGGCGTGGCGAGGCAAAGGCGACGGGCGAGGCAGAGGCGGGCGGCGACGGCGCTGGGCGCGGCGACGGCTGGGCGGCGCGGGGAAGCTGGGCGCGAGGCAGAGGCGACGGCGTGAGGCGGGCGGCGACGGCGTCGGGCGCTGACAGCTGGGCGGCAACGGCGTTAGCGGCGGGGAGACCGCGACGCGCTGGGTGGCGTCTTGGCGACGGCGTCGGGCGGCGCTGGGTGGCGACAGCGGCGGCGGGATGGTGTCGGAGGCAGGGCGACGACGGCGACGACGAGGCGTAGAGGGGCAGCCTGGCGGCATCGTCTGGGCGGGATCGAAGAACTGACGAAATTTTTCACAAGTCCTGCTTATATAGACGGCGCATTGGTCCCGGTTGGTGCCACGAACCGGGACCAATGCCACCTTTAGTCCCGGTTGGTGCCACCAACCGGGACCAAGTTTTGGTCGGTTGGTGGCACAAACCGGGACTAAAGGGGTGCATTGGTCCCGGTTGGTGCCACGAACCGGGACCAATGCCACCTTTAGTCCCGGTTGGTGCCACCAACCGGGACTAAAGGCCTTGTGCTGCCCCGCACCCAAATGTTTAGTCCCACCTTGCTAGTTGAGAGGGAGCCGCACCTGTTTATAAGGTGCGGTGCGCCTTCCCTCTCGAGCTCCTCTCTAAAGTAGGCTTTCGGGCCTAACCGTGCAATCTATGCATGTGGGCCTACTGGGCCTCCCGCGGGCCTGAATCCTGGCCCATGATAGGGTTTCTAGTCGTATTCAGGCCGGGGAGGCCAGTAGGTGGCACTTTTTTGTTTTTTTGTTTTATTTATTGCTTTATTTAGTTTATTTTGTTTCTATTTACAACAAAATACTTATTGTTGCTATATTTATTTTTTTCCAGTTTATTTGTTTTGTTTTCTGCATTATTTATTTTTTTGTTTTTGCTTTATTTTTTAATTCTTTTTGCTTCTAGTTTTCGAAAAATAATAAACTTTCTGTTAGTGCCATTAGTTTTCAAATTTGAAAACACTTTTTTTGTTTTCTTTGTTGCTTTATTCATTTTATTTTGTTTCTACTTACAAAAAAATACTTATTGTTGCTATTTTTAATTTTTTTCCAGTTTTTTGTTTTGTTTTCTGCATTATTTATTTTCTTTTGGTTTTTTGCTTTATTTTTCATTCTTTTTGCTTTTAGGTCAGCAAAATTATAAACTTAGAAAAATTATAAACTTTCTGTTTGTGCCATTAGTTTTCAAATTTGAATAGTTAAAATTTGAATTCTTTAAAATTTGTGTGAATCACAAGTTTGTGATTAACTTTACTAAAAAAATGAACTTAGATGCACCTATAGAGAAAATTCGACCTAAATTCATAGTTTTAAAATGAACTCTGAAAAATTTGGCATAGCATGTGCATGTACAAAACGGACAATGGTATCATACTCGTCGGTTACAAAGTTGGCATGGTATCATCATAATAGTTGCGGGAGAAAGTATTCACTTTTTCTTCGCTTGTGTCATTTCCTTATTGCGCCGTAACCATGGATAATCTTCATCGTTTATCAGGATGCTTGGGTCAGCCTTGACTTTGAAGGGAGGAATTTCATGAAACTTTTCATACTCTTCAGACATGTCTGTCTTGCCCTCCACTCCCAGGATGTCCCTTTTTCCTGATAGAACTATGTGGCGCTTTGGCTCATCGTATGATGTATTCGCTTCCTTATCTTTTCTTTTCCTCGACCTGGTAGACATGTCCTTCACATAGATAACTTGTGCCACATTATTGGCTAGGACGAACGGTTCTTCAGTGTACCCAAGATTTTTCAGATCCACTTGTTGTCATTCCGCATCGTGGGTCTACCTGTACCCCGCCTCTGACAGATTGACCCACTTGCACTTAAACAAAGGGACTTTAAAATCTACTCCGTAGTCAAGTTCCCATATGTCTACTATGTAACCATAATATGTGTCATTTCCACAGCCGGTTGCTTTGCATCAAAGCGGACACCGCTGTTTTGGTTGGTGCTCTTTTGATCTTGGTCAATCGTGTAAAATGTATTCCCATTTATCTCGTATCCTTTCCAAATCATTACAGTCGAAGATGGTCCCCTGGACAACAAGTACAGCTCATCACAAATAGTGATGTCACCTCTGAGACGTGTTTCCAACCAACTGCTGAAAGTCTGATGTGTTCACATGTAATCCGATCGTCGACCGCTCCGGGTGTTTGGAGCGCAGATCGTTCTTATGTTCATCGACATACGGGGTCACCAAGGTAGAGTTACGTAGAACTGTAGTGTGCTTGAGACCAAGAATATCCGTCCCTGCATATTATTGAGTCCCTTCCAAGCATGCCTTTTCCAGTTAGTCTCCCCTCATATCGTGATTTAGGGAGACCTATCTTCTTAAGGCCAGGAATGAAGTCAACACAAAACCCGATGACATCCTCTGTTTGATGGCCCATGGAGATGCTTCCTTACGGCCTAAGCGGTTACGGACATATTTCTTTAGGACTCCCATGAACCTCTCAAAGGGGTACATATTGTGTAGAAATACGGGCCCCAGAATGACAATCTCGTCGACTAGATGAACTAGGAAGTGCGTCATGATATTGAAGAAGGATGGTGGGAACACCAGCTCGAAACTGACAAGACATTGCGCCACATCACTCCTTAGCGTTGGTACGATTTCTGGATCGATCACGTTCTGAGATATTGCATTGAAGAATGCACATAGCTTCACAATGGGGCTAATCGGACGTTTTGCGATAGAAGCCCCCTCAATGCAACTGGACGCAGTTGCGTCATAATCACGTGGCAGTCATGAGACTTTAGGTTCTGGAACTTTTTCTCTGGCATATTTATTATTCCCTTTATATTCGACGAGAAGCCGCCGGGACCTTCATCTTGAGCAGGCATTCAAAGAAGATTTATTTCTCTTCTTTCGTAAGAGCGTAGCTGGCGGGACCTTCATATCGCTTTGCCGGAGGCATGCCCTCTTTTTCGTGCAAGCGTTGCAGGTCCTCCGTGCCTCGTGTGTATCTTTTGTCTTCCCATACACGCCCAAGAAGCCTAGCAGGTTCACGCAAAGGTTCTTCGTCACGTGCATCACGTCGATCGAAGAGCGGACCTCTAGGTCTTTCCAAAGAGGGTAGGTCCCAAAATATAGATTTCTTCTTCCACATGGGTGCGTGATTCTCGGCGTCATTCGGAACAGCTAGTCCGCGGGACCCTTTCCAAAGATTACGTCTAAATCATTGACCATAGCAAATGCGTGATCACCGGTACGCATGGCGGGCTTCTTCCGGTGATCTGCCTCGCCTTTGAAATGCTTGCCTTTCTTTCGACATTGATGGTTGGTTGGAAGAAATCGACGATGGCCCGGTACACATTCTTCCTGCAGCTTCCCGGTATATACTATCGGTGTCAAGTAAGCGGTGTGTGCATGCGTGGTATCCCTTGTTTATGCATCCTGAAAGGTTACTGAGAGCGGGCCAATCGTTGATGGTCACGAATAGCAACGCCTTTAGGTCAAATTCCTCCCTTTTGTGCTCATCCCACATATGTACAGCGTTTCCATTCCACAGCTGTAAAAGTTCTTCAACTAATGGCCTTAGGTACACATCAATGTCGTTGCCGGGTTGCTTAGGGCCTTGGATGAGAACTAGCATCATAATGAACTTCCGCTTCATGCACATCCAAGGAGGAAGGTTATACATACATAGAGTCACGGGCCAGGTGTTGTGATTGCTGCTCTGCTCCCGGAAAGGATTAATGCCATCCGCGCTTAAAGCAAACCATACGTTCCTTGGGTCCTTTGCAAACTCAACCCAGTACTTTCTCTCGATTTTTCTCCACTGCGACCCGTCAGCGGGTGCTCTCAACTTCCTGTCTTTCTTACGGTCCTCACTTTGTGCCATCGCATCAACTTGGCATGCTCTCCGCTTTACGAGCAGACGTTTCAACCGTGGTATTATAGGAGCATACCACATCACCTTCGCAGGAACCCTCTTCTGGGAGGCTCGCGTCAACATCACCAGGGTCATCTCGTCGATCTTATACCGCAATGCACCGCATACCGGCATGCGTTTAGATCCTTGTATGCACCGCGGTAGAGGATGCACGATCATTAGGGCATGCATGTATCTTCTCCACCTCCAATCCTAGAGGGCATCTGACCTTCTTTGCTGCGTATGTCTTGTCGGGCAATTCGTTATCCTTTGGAAGCTTCTTCTTCATTATTTTCAGTAGCTTCTCAAATCCTTTATCGAGCATGACATTCTACGCCTTCCACTGCAGCAATTCCAAAGACGGTACCGAGCTTTGTGTTGCCACCTTCGCAATTGGGGTACAACCTTTTTTTGTGATCCTCTAACATGCGATCGAACTTCAGCTTCTCCTTTTGACTTTCGCATTGCGTCCTTGCGTCGACAATGACCCGGCGGAGATCATCATCATCGGGCCATCGTTTGGTTCCTCTTGATCTTCAAGACTTCCGTTGCAGCACCATCGTGCACGTAAATTCAGTTCATCTTGATGTTCAGTAGCATCACCGTTTTCGGGGGCACATAGTTGTCATCGTACTCTTCTTCTTCGCCGTCTTCCATCATAACCCCTATTTCTCCGTGCCTCGTCCAAACATTATAGTGTGGCATGAAACCCTTGTAAAGTAGGTGGGTGTGAAGGATTTTCCGGTCAGAGTAAGACTTCGTATTCCCATATATAGGGCATGGACAACACATAAAACCATTCTGCTTGTTTGCCTCAGCCACTTCGAGAAATTCATGCACGCCCTTAGTGTACTCGGAGGTGTGTCTGTCACCGTACATCCATTGCCGATTCATCTGCGTGCATTATATATAATTAAGTGTGTCAAAAATCATTACAGAACATCATGAATAGATAATTAAGTGATCAAATTAATAGAAGTTCATCATCACATAAAAACCAAAGTACATACATATTTCTCATCTAACAAGATAAAGCTCTGCAGAGCATCTAAATTAATTAAACCATACATTGAAACTATGTAAAACATTTCAATGCGAAAACAAATGCGATCATAATCGCAACCAAGGTAACAACTGATCCAACGGCATAATGATACCAAGCCTCGGTATGAATGGCATATTTTCTAATCTTTCTAATCTTCAAGCGCATTGCATCCATCTTGATCTTGTGATCATCGGCGACATCCATAACATGCAACTCCAATATCATCTTCTCCTCCTCAAGTTTATTTTTTTTCCTTCAAGAAATTGTTTTCTTCTTCAACTAAATTTAACCTCTCGACAATAGGGTCGGTTAGAATTTCCGGTTCAACAACCTCCTAGATAAATAAAATCTATGTCACGTTGGTCGGCATAATTTTCATAAACAATAAATGAACCAATAGTTATGAAAAGATAATATATACCACATCCGAATCATAGACAGGACGAGGGCCGACGGGGGCGGATACCAAAACCATCGCACTATATAAGATGCAATAATAAAAGTAAGAAAATAATACAAATATCTATCTAAACATACAAGTAAGAATATTTTTCCTTTCAGAAAGAAGATAAGAACAAGAAGAGGCTCACCACGGTGGTGCCGGCGATGAGATCGGCGTGGGTGATCGACGGCGGTGAAGACGGGGACGGGGCGTGACGGACCGCTAAACCTAGACAAATATTGAGGAAAATGGAGCTTGGCAGTCGAGCTTGGAGAGGAGAAACCTTAAGTAGTGTGGCTCGGGCATTCCATCAAACACCTTGTGTGCATAGGAGGTGAGCTAGAGCACCACCAAGCCCTCTCCCCCTCGGCCAGAAAAAACAGAGCAGTTTGCTCTGCTCTTGCGCGAGGGGGTATATATAGGCACCACCATTGGTCCCGGTTGGTGGCATGAACCGGGACTAAAGGGAAGCCGTTGGCCCCGGTTCAAGCCACCAACCGGGACCAATAGTGGTGGGCCAGGAGCCATGCCCATTGGTCCCGGTTCGTCCTACCAACCGGGACCAAAAAGTCCGGACGAACCGGGACCAATGGCCCACGTGGCCCGGCCGGCCCCCTGGGCTCACGCCCGGTTCGTGGCAGAACCGGGACTAATGGGCTGAACCGGCCTGGGCCATTGCCCCCTTTTCTACTAGTGGAGACTAGCGATAACCTGAAGAGGACTAGGAAGAGGTGATGCGGCAATTCTGTTTGCCATGTAACGTCATAGTGGAAGGCTCCAATTTCTTGTTGTAAGGTTGCAATTGTGCAAAACCTCAAGGAATTATGCTACCCATTGTAAGGTTGTAACATTATAGTTGTGCAAATCCCAGGTAGGCTACATGATCATTGGTAAAAATTATTGAACTTTCATTGTATATAAATAATTTGCGCACGTGCAACCCCATGTGGACTATATGATCATTGGAAAGAATTGTTCACTTCAAAACAGGGCAACTTTTTCTTTCTTACATATTTTCCCAGTATAACCTATGTTGTTTTTGTGTCGTCATGCAAGAGCTATCACAATTTGGTTGAAAGCCATGGGGTCGGTAGCACGAGCATCCTTCGGTAATCATGTGTGCCATTTGTGTAGAATTCAAAAGAGGAGTAGGAGGCTGAGTAGTAATGGAGAAGAAGTGAGGAAAGCGGAAGGAACAACTTCTTCTTGTTCACGCTACTGATTCAGCTCATGATATTTCTGGTATGATATTTTTGGTTTTGAGTGTGTGTAGAGCATGGGAACATATATGTTCCCCTCTAAGGTGCCGATGTGATTTGGAGACGGGTAATTTTGAGCCAAAATCATGTCAGGAATAAGCCACGGTAGGACACAGTGTGTGTGTGTGCGAGCTAGGCATGTGGGGAGTGGTCCATGGCCGCGTCGAGCCATAGTCTGGGCATAGTCTGACTTATGTACAGGCATAGTCCGACTTGTGTACAGGTTGTGTGCGTGCGTGTGAGCCCTGGTGGAGCCGGGCACTGGTTCGTGGCCGTGCCGAGTCTGTAGGAGTGCGTGCGTGCGTGTGTTGGCGAAAGAGATGGATGAGCGTGGTGATCCGTTGGAGTGCAGAAGTGTGGGCGCGTAGGAGCGCGTCCTGGGCGCTGTGCATGCGGATCGTGGCCGGGTGATCCGGAGTTGGGTGCAGGGTGTGTGTGCACCCGTATAAACTCCCCCTCCCCTTGTACTGCTGAGAGTCAAGCCAGCCTGTTTATCAGAGAAAAGAGAAGGCCGTACATGCGGCTGGGCGTTCAAGCGCCTGAAGAAAATTTCTGCTGTGTCCTGCTCCTTCTTCTACCTCCATCCATCTGAGAGAGAGAGAGAGAGAGAGAGAGAGCTAGTTAGGGCTGTCCCAACAAATCAGACTTAAAGGCAGGTCTGAAATTTTACTCATGCTTCCGAAAAAGGCTCCTCACTTGTTATCATGATCAGTGGGATTGGAATAAATTTACGGTTGACGATGGTCATAAAACTCAGCCGAAATTTGTCTACAAGTCATGTTCTACAATAAAATTTCTGCAACCAAATTATTTGCTAATTCCTTTTGCACTATCTCTCAATGTGGCTGCAGTTACTTGGCTATAGATCAATTGTAAATTTATACTTCTGATGAACATCTACACTGAATTCGTTTATGAGAAGAGAAAACGCAATTCCGAGTTTGTTTGAGAGGTATATATGTTCTTTTTTTTACCTTAATTCAACTAATCCATCATTTTCCTTCAATTTTATGTAATGATTTTTCTGTTCAATTGCATCCTTCAAAGGCGTATCTTTCAATTATGTAGAAAATATTTGTGCTTGTAATCATTCTCACTTCGACTAACAACATTCATCAGTACTTACCAAGCATCAATATTAAATATCCCAAATCTATATTAGTGCTAGAAAAATAGGCGGTACAAACTTCTATGTTTATATATTATGGTTTTTGGGAGAATGGTTATACAATGAAAATATTTGTGCCTCGGTTTCATTTGTGAAATGAAACTGATTGTACAATGAAATAATCCATGTTCCTATTTTAAAGCATTTGATTGCTTATATCAAGGTATTTATATGCATTTTCTGCATTTACTTACTAACCTCTCTTTGTAATTATTTTGGATTAAATCATTCCAGCTTTTTATAAAGTGGCAGAGAATGGTTCTGACTTTTGTAGGTAGTCGACCAAATTCTGATTCTTGGTTGAAAGCCCCTTGTCATCATAGTTTATTCGAAGGCAGCTTCAGATTGATTTTCATATTGAGGGAGTCATCTTTGGATGCAATACTTCTACTTTTAATAAAGAACCATGTTATATTTGTTTGTTTTTTGTATAAGCAGCAAATCTTTCAAACATATGCTGTGATTAGAATTATGAAAACATTGGCGTTCATCACTATTCTTTTTGGCCTTGAATAGATCTATGTCTAAATTACAGATAATGTGTACGAGAAAATTACTATAGTTTGAATTTCATGTCTTTCTTGGATCCCTGGCGAAGCATATATAGTCACCTTACTACTATGTTGCTTCCTACATGTCTTCTCATGGCCATATTAAAAATCTGTGTTTCTATGGTTTTAAACACAAGATGGCATTTTTTAACACATTCCGTATAACTTCTCCTATACGGTTATAATTTTAAATCCAAGCCCACCCAACACATAAAGTTTCTATCTTTTTATTTTCTATACACGAAGTAGTTAGCGTTGCGCGGATGTTGATGAATGACACCCCATCCAGAAGTGACCACGTGGAAGAGATCAAGAACATCAACAACCTCTTGTGGTGTTCCTCCTTCTCATCGCCGCTGCTGCCACCAACAAGAACAATGATGACCATCTCACAAGATGGCTACTAGAGGCCGGAGCCTTGAGAAGGCAACACACTTGAGATGAAGATAGATTGAGAGAGTGAGGGAGAGAGAGGGGAGAGATCAAGGGAGGGAGAGAGGAAGGGAAGAGAGATCTTGCAGGTACACATTGGTAAGATAACCACATTCTGAAGTATAAATGGTATTTGGTGGCTAGTCACCATTTTGTTTGTTCACAATCTGTCATACAACTTTCATGTCGAATGTGTTGTAGAAATGTTCTTCGATAAATAATTAGATATGCGATCAGCTCTTGATATTTTCGTATGGTTGTAAATTTATCAATTCATAAATCACTTTGTTAAACGTTTTTAGTTAGGACAGGACAAAAGAAAGAAAAGGAGAGCACTTTAACGATAAAAAAGAAGTCACCAATGCAGTCTATTGCAAAACACGGGCATTCTGCTAGATTTTTTTTAGCATTTGGGAGTAAAAAATGGTTTTCAACAACAGTCCTATCCTATTTTCTGCAAAAAGTTGTTTGGGGCACCCCAACAAAAAGGCTCTAGGTGCTGCAATATAGGGTGCAACCGCGGATTCCGTAAACCACCCTCCCCGGGCAGACCACCCGCAATCCTGAGGTGGGACCCATGCGATGTATGCAGAGTAGATGGAAATACAGCGCCACGCAACACAGTTAACATCTGCGGACTGCAAATGCACCGTATTTGCATGTCAAGGTTTTGTATCACTTCAATGTGTACCGCAAGTTATAACAGTAAAGTGATCGTTTGCGCCAAGTTCAAGCACGGCCGGTGTAATTTACTCGTGTAGGGGGCTTCCCCCAGTTTCGTAACTCCTTTTGTAATTACAACTCTCTCTTAATTGGAAAGAAATACAACTCTCTCTTTTCCAATGTTAATGAAAATGACAAGCAACGATTGTTGCTTCTTGGAAAACAAGTATGTAACCCCCAAGGGATTCTTGGTATGCAGCTTCGCTTTGGTTTATGATCTTCATCTTAATTTCTTGAACACGATTGTTGGAGAGCGAGAAGAAATAGAGAGGAAGGTGGAGGAAGCAACGGTTGACATGAAATATGAAATTGAAAAGAAGCACCGGTGAGGAAGCCATGCCCTTCCGCCCCTTCTCATGATCCTTTCTCATACCATCGCCTCTGTCAAAACTCTCGTCTACAAAGTTGTTGTCCATGCAGACAAAGAGCAGTGGGGCTAGGACTGTCGCAGTTGACCTACGGCAGCGGAGTGCATGTTGCCAGCACGTCGCTCACTAAGGTCGTGCTTGAAATGGATGTACTCCCTCCTTCCATTTATATAGTTTCTAATGCATTTTTCTAGGCTAACTTTGACCAAGTGTTAAAGCAATAATAGTTTAGTTTAGGGTTGCGTGAGGCCTAGCCTCCGCATATCTCGTATATATATAAGACCAACAATACAGAGTTATGTTACAATACGACACCGTTTCCAACACACCCCCTCAATCTGAACCACTACTACATACAAGGTTCAGATTGGACCGGAAACGTTCTAACATCTATCGTGTGGCCGGTTTAGTAAATACATCAGCCAGTTGGTCATTGTTCGAGATAAACCTGACATCTAAAACACCAGAAGCAACGCGCTCACGCACAAAATGAAAATCTATCTCTATGTGCTTGGTTCTTGCGTGAAAGACTGGGTTTGCCGTCAGGTATGTAGCCCCAAGATTATCACACCATAGAATGGTGGTATGCTGCTTGAAAACCCCAAGCTCCTTGAGTAAGATCTCCACCCAGATTGCTTCAGCTGCTCCATTAGCTAAAGCTTTGTACTCTGCCTCCGTACTTGATCTGGAGACAGTTGGTTGTTTCTCGGAACTCCATGAGACAAGATTGGAGCCAACAAACACAGTAAAACCACTAGTGGAACGGCGGTCATCAATGCATCCAGCCCAATCAGCATCCGTGAAAATACTGACACCAGTGGAAGGAGATTTACGAATCCTCAATCCCATACTCAAAGTCCCTTTGACATAACGCAATATACGCTTGACAGCTTCCCAATGCTCATTAGTCGGCTGTGATAAATACTGGCAAACCTTGTTGACTGCAAAGGACAGGTCAGGACGAGTGAGCGTTAAATACTGAAGTCCTCCAACAATGCTGCGATATCGAGTGGCATCCTCAACACCCAAAGGGGTGCCGACCTCACGAGCTAGGTGCTCAGTGGCAGATAATGGTGTAGAGGTAGGCCTACAATTCTCCATACTCACACGATGAAGAAGATCAAGTGCATACTTTCTTTGAGTCAGCGTCATGCCCCCTGAATTGAAGGACGCTTCTGTTGGGGAACGTTGCAGAAAATTAAAATTTTTCCTACGGTTTCACCAAGATCCATCTATGAGTTCATCTAGCAACGAGTATTCAGATTGGTTAGCATCTACATACCACTTTGTAGATCGCAACGGAAGCGTCGGAGTGAGCGTGGATGAGGTAGTCGTACTTGCCGCGATCCAATTCACCGATGATCTAGTGCCGAGCAGACGGCACCTCCGCGTTCAACACACGTCACGGTCAGCGTAACGTCTCCTTCTTCTTGATCCAGCAAGGTGAAGGAGAGGTTGAGGAAGATGGCTCCAGCAGCAGCACGACGGCGTGGTGATGGTGGAACTTGCGATACTCGGCAGGGGCTTCGCCGTGCACTACGGAGGAGGAGGATGTGTTGGAGAGGGAGAGGGAGGCGTCCAGGGCAAGGTGCTGCTGCCCCTCCCTCCCCCTTTATATAGGTGCCAAGGAGGGGGAGGCGCAGCCTTGCCCCTCCTCCAAGGGAGGGTGCGGCCAAGAGAGGGAGGTGTCCACCCTCCCAAGGCACCTCGGAGGTGCCTTCCCCTCATGGACTCTTCCTCCTTAAACCCTAGGCGCATGGGCCCCTTGGGGCTGGTTCCCTTGGCCCATGTGGGCCTAGGCGCACCACCTAGGGCCCATGTGGCCCCACTGGGGCTAGTGGCCCCACTTGGTGGACCCAGGACCCCTCCGTGGTCCCTGTACAATACCGATATCACGAAACTTGTCCCGATGGTCAAAACAGCACTTCCTATATATAATTCTTTACCTCCGGACCATTCCGGAGCTCCTCGTGACGTCCGGGATCTCATCCGGGACTCGAACAACATTCGGGTTACTGCACATACATATTCCTATAAACCTAGCGTTCGAACCTTAAGTGTGTAGACCCTACGGGTTCGGGAGACAAGCAGAACATGACCGAGACGGCTCTCGGGCAATAACCAACAGCGGGATCTGGATACCCATGTTGGCTCCCACATGTTCCACGATGATCTCATCGGATGAACCACGATGTCAAGGATTCAATTAATCCCGTATACGATTCCCTTTGTCAATCGGTATTTTACTTGCCCGAGATTCGATCGTCGGTATACCAATACCTCGTTCAATCTCGTTACCGCAAGTCACTTTTCTCGTTACCGTAATGCATGATCCCGTGATCAAACACTTGATCACATTGAGCTCATTGTGATGATGCATTACCGAGAGGGCCAGTGATACCTCTCCGTCAAGCGGAGTGACAAATCGATCTCGATCCATGTCAACCCAACAGACACTTTCGGAGATACCCGTAGCATACCTTTATAGTCACCCAGTTACGTTGTGACGTTTGGCACACCCAAAGCACTCCTACGGTATCCGGGAGTTACACGATCTCATGGTCTAAGGAAAGGATACTTGACATTGGAAAACTCTAGAAATCGAACTATGCTATCTTATGATATGTTGAGGATTGGGTCTTGTCCATCACATCTTTCTCCTAATGATGTGATCCGTTATCGATGACATCCAATGTCCATAGTCGTGAAACCATGACTATTTGTCGATCAACGAGCTAGTCAACTAGAGGCTCACTAGGGACATGTTGTTGTCTCATTATTCACACATGTATTACGATTTCCGGTTAACACAATTATAGCACGAATAAAGACAATTATCATGAATAAGGAAATATAATAATAATGCTTTTATTATTGCCTCTAGGGCATATTTCCAACAGTCTCCCACTTGCACTAGAGTCAATAATCTAGTTACATTGTGATGAATCGAACACCCATAGAGTTCTGGTGCTGATCATGTTTTGCCTTAGGGAGAGGTTTAGTCAGCGGATCTGCTACATTCAGATCCGTGTGCTCTTTACAAATTTCTATGTCTCCATCTTGAACATTTTCACGAATGGAGTTGAAGCGTCGCTTGATGTGCCTAGTCTTCTTGTGATACCTGGGCTCCTTTGCAAGTGCAATAGCTCCGGTGTTGTCACAGAAAGAGCTTGATTGGCCCCGACGCATTGGGTATGACTCGAGGTCGGTGATGAACTCCTTCACCCAAATTGCTTCATGTGCTGCCTCCGAGGCTGCCATGTACTCCGCTTCACATGTAGATCCCGCCACGACGCTTTGCTTGCAACTGCACCAGCTTACTGCCCCACCATTCAAAATATACACGTATCCGGTTTGTGACTTAGAGTCATCCAGATCTGTGTCGAAGCTAAGCGTCGGCGTAACCTTTCTGACGAGCTCTTCGTCACCTCCATAAACGAGAAACATTTCCGTAGTCCTTTTCAGGTACTTCAGGATATTCTTGACCGCTGTCCGGTGTTCCTTGCCGGGATTACTTTGGTACCTACCTACCAAACATACGGCAAGGTTTACATCAGGTCTGGTACACAGCATGGCATACATAATAGAACCTATGGATGAGGCATAGGGGATGACACTCATCTCTTCTATATCTTCTGCCGTGGTCGGACATTGAGCTGAGCTCAATATCACACCTTGTAAAACAGGTAAGAACCCTTCTTAGATTGATCCATATTGAACTTCTTCAATATCTTATCAAGGTATGTGCTTTGTGAAAGACCTATGAGGCGTCTCGATCTATCTCTATAGATCTTGATGCCTAATATATAAGCAGCTTCTCCAAGGTCCTTCATTGAAAAACTTTTATTCAAATAGGCCTTAATGCTGTCCAAGAGTTCTATATCATTTCCCATCAAAAGTATGTCGTCTACATATAATATGAGAAATGCTCTGAGCTCCCACTCACTTTCTTGTAAACACAGGCTTCTCCATAAGTGCTGTGTAAACCCAAACGCTTTGATCATCTCATCAAAGCGAATGTTCTAACTCCGAGATGCTTGCACCAGCCCATAAATCGGCGTTGGAGCTTGCACATCTTGTCGACATTCTTAGGATCGACAAAACCTTCCGGCTGCATCATATACAATTCTTCCTTAAGGAAACCATTAAGGAATGCCTGTTTTGACGTCCATTTGCCATATCTCATAATCATAGTATGCGGAAATTGCTAACATGATTCTGACGGACTTCAGCTTCGCTACCGGTGAGAAAGTCTCATCGTAGTCAACCCCTTGAACTTGTCGATAACCCTTAGCGACAAGCCGAGCTTTATAGATGGTCACATTACCATCCGCGTCTGTCTTCTTCTTAAAGATCCATTTATTTTCTATGGCTCGCCGTTCAGCGGGCAAGTCACCAAAGTCCATATTTCGTTTTCATACATGGATCCTATCTCGGATTTCATGGCTTCCAGCCATTTTGAATCCGGGCCCGCCATTGCTTCCTCATAGTTGAAGGTTCACCGTTGTCTAACAACATGATTTCCAAGACAGGGTTGCCGTACCACTGCAGTGCGGAGCGTGTCCTTGTGGACCTTCAATTTCAAGAGGAGCTTGATCGGAAGTATCTTGATCATAATCATTAATTTCCTCTCTAGTTGGTGCAGGCACCTCAGAACGATTTCTTGAGTTTCGCCATTTTCCGGTTCAAGAGGTAACACTTCATCAAGTTCTACTTTCCTCCCACTTACTTCTTTCGAGAGAAACTCTTTCTCAGAAAGGATCCATTCTTGGCAACAAAGATCTTGCCTTCGGATCTGAGGTAGAAGGTATACCCAACAGTTTCTTTCGGTATCCTATGAAGACGCATTTTTCCGACTTGGGTTCGAGCTTCTCAGGTTGAAGTTTCTTGACATAAGCATCGCATCCCCAAACTTTTAGAAACGACAGCTTAGGTTTCTTCCCAAACCATAATTCATACGGTGTCGTCTCAACGGATTTCGACGGAGCCCTATTTAAAGTGAATGCGGCAGTCTCTAAAGCATAGCCCCAAAAAGATAGCGGTAAATCGGTAAGAGACATCATAGATCGCACCATATCTAATAGAGTGCGATTACGACGTTCGGACACACCATTCTGTTGAGGTGTTCGGCGGCGTGAGTTGTGAAACTATTCCACATTTTCTTAAGTGTGTGCCAAATTCGTGACTCAAGTATTCTCCTCCACGATCCGATCGTAGAAACTTGATCTTTCTATCACGTTGATTTTCAACCTCACTCTGAAATTCCTTGAATTTTTCAAAGGTCTCAGACTTGTGTTTCATTAAGTAGACATACCCATATCTACTCAAGTCATCGGTGAGGGTGAGAACATAACGATAGCCACCTTGAGCCTCAACACTCATTGGACCGCACACATCGGTATGTATGATTTCCAATAAGTTGGTTGCTCGCTCCATTGTTCCCGAGAATGGAGTCTTGGTCATTTTACCCATGAGGCATGGTTACATACGTGTCAAATGATTCATAATCAAGAGACTCTAAAAGTCCATCTGCATGGAGCTTCTTCATGCGTTTGACACCTATGTGACCAAGGCGGCGGTGCCACAAATATGTGGGACTATTGTTATCAACTTTAACCCTTTTGGTATTCACACTATGAATATGTGTATCATCACGTACGAGATTCATTAAGAATAAACCATTAACCATCGGAGCATGACCATAAAACATATCTCTCATATAAATAGAACAACCATTATTCTCGGATTTAAATGAGTAGCCATCTCGAATTAAACGAGATCCAGATACAATGTTCATGCTCAAACTTGGCACTAAATAACAATTATTGAGGTTTAAAACTAATCCCGTAGGTAAATGCAGAGGCAGTGTGCCGACGGCGATCACATCGACCTTGGAACCATTCCCGACACGCATCGTCACCTCGTCCTTCGCTAGTCTCCGTTTATTCCGCAGCTCCTGCTTTGAGTTACAAATATGAGCAACTGCACCGGTATCAAATACCCAAGAGCTACTACAGTCTTGGTAAGGTACACATCAATTACATGTATATCACATATACCTTTGGTTTTGCCGGCCTTCTTGTCCGCTAAGTATTTGGGGCAGTTCCGCTTCCATGACCACTTCCCTTGCAATAAAAGCACTCGGTTTGGGCTTGGGTCCATTCTTTGGCTTCTTCCGGAAACTTGCTTATCGGGCTGACAACTTCCTTGCCGTCCTTCTTGAAGTTCTTTTACCCTTGCCCTTCTTGAACTTAGTGGTTTTATTCACCATCAACACTTGATGCTCCTTCTTGATTTCTACCTCTGCTGATTTCAGCATAGCATATACTTCAGGAATGGTCTTTACCATCCCCTGCATATTGTAGTTCATCACAAAGCTCTTGTAGCTAGGTGGAAGCGATCGGAGGATTCTGTCAATGACTGCTTCATCCGGGAGATTAACTTCGATTGAGTCAAGCGGTTGTGCAACCCAGACATTTTGAGTATGTGTTCACTGACAGAGCCATTTTCCTCCATCTTACAGCTAAATAATTTATCGGAGACTTCATATCTCTCGACCCGGGCATGAGCTTGGAAAACCATTTTCAGCTCTTCGAACACCTCATATGCTCCATGTCTCTCAAAACGCTTTTGGAGCCCGGCTCTAAGCTGTAAAGCATGCCGCACTGAACGAGGGAGTAATCATCGCAGCGTGACTGCCAAGCGTTCATAACGTCTTGTTCTGCAGGGAGAATAGGTGCGTCACCCAGCGGTGCTCTTAGGACATAATCTTTCTTGGCAGCTATGAGGATAATCCTCGGGTTCGGACCCAGTCCGTATAGTTGCTACCATCGTCTTTCAGCTTGGTTTTCTCTAGGAGCAGCGTTGAAATTGAGGACTACGTTGGCCATTTGATCTACAAGACATATTGTAAATATTTAGACTAAGTTCATGATAATAAAGTTCATTTAATCAAATTTAATGAACTCCCACTTAGATAGACATCCCTCTACTAGTCATCTAAGTATTACATGATCCGAGTCAACTAGGCCGTGTCCGATCATCACGTGAGACGGACTAGTCAACATCGGTGAACATCTTCATGTTGATCGTATCTTCTATCGACTCATGCTCGACCTTTCGGTCTTACGTGTTCCGAGGCCATATGCATACATGCTAGGCTCGTCAAGTCAACCTAAGTGTTTTGCGTGTGTAAATCTGTCTTACACCCATTGTATGCGAACGTAAGGACCTATCACACCCGATCATCACGTGGTGCTTGAACGACGAACCTTAGCAACGGTGCGATTAGGGTGAACACTTTCTTGAAATTATTATGAGGGATCATCTTATTTACTACCGTCGTTCTAAGTAAACAAGATGCATAAAACATAATAAACATCACATGCAATTATATAAAGTAGTGACATGATATGGCCAATATCATATAGCTCCTTTGATCTTCATCTTCGGGGCTCCATGATCATCTTGTCACCGGCATGACACCATGATCTCCATCATCATGATCTCCATCATCGTGTCTTCATGAAGTTGTCACGCCAACGACTACTTCTACTTCTATGACTAACGTGTTTAGCAATAAAGTAAAGTAGTTTACATGGCGTTCTTCAATGACACGCAGGTCATACAAAAAATAAAGACAACTCCTATGGCTCCTGCGGTTGTCATACTCATCGACATGCAAGTCGTGATTCCTATTACAATAGCATGAACATCTCATACATCACATATAGATCATTCATCATTCATCACAACTTACGGCCATATCATATCACAAAGCACTTGCTGCAAAAAACAAGTTAGGCGTCCTCTAATTGTTGTTGCAAGTTTTACGTGGCTGAATTAGGGTTCTAGCAAGAACGTTTTCTTACCTACGTTCAAACCACAACGTGATTTGTCAATCTCTATTTACCCTTCATAAGGACCCTGTTCATCGAATCCGATCCAACTAAAGTAGGAGAGACAGACACCCGCCAGCCACCTTATGCAACTAGTGCATGTTAGTCGGTGGAACCGGTCTCACGTAAGCGTCACGTGTAAGGTTGGTCCGGGCCGCTTCATCCCACAATACCGCTGAATCAAGATTGACTAGTAACGGCAAGAAGAATTGACAACATCTACGCCCACAACAAATTGTGTTCTACTCGCGCCAAGAAGAAGAACTACGCATAGACCTAGCTCATGATGCCACTGTTGGGGACCGATTGCAGAAAATTAAATTTATTTTCCTACGGTTTCACCAAGATCCATCTATGAGTTCATCTAGCAACGAGTATTCAGATTGGTTAGCATCTACATACCACTTTGTAGATCGCAACGGAAGCGTCGGAGTGACCGAGGATGAGGTAGTCGTACTTGCCGCGATCCAATTCACCGATGATCTAGTGCCGAGCGGACGGCACCTCCGCGTTCAACACACGTCACGGTCAGCGTAACGTCTCCTTCTTCTTGATCCAGCAAGGTGAAGGAGAGGTTGAGAAGATGGCTCCAGCAGCACGACGGCGTGGTGATGGTGGAACTTGCGATACTCGGCAGGGCTTCGCCGTGCACTACGGAGGAGGAGGATGTGTTGGAGAGGGAGAGGGAGGCGTCAGGGCAAGGTGCTGCTGCCCCTCCCTCCCCTTTATATAGGTGCCAAGGAGGGGAGGCGCAGCCTTGCCCCTCCTCCAAGGGAGGGTGCGGCCAAGAGAGGGAGGTGTCCACCTCCCCAAGGCACCTCGGAGGTGCCTTCCCCTCATGGACTCTTCCCTCCTTAAACCCTAGGCGCATGGGCCCCTTGGGGCTGGTTCCCCTTGGCCCATGTGGGCCTAGGCGCACCACCTAGGGCCCATGTGGCCCCACAGGGGCTGGTGGCCCCACTTGGTGGACCCAGGACCCCTCCGGTGGTCCCGGTACAATACCGATATCACGAAACTTGTCCCGATGGTCAAAACAGCACTTCCTATATATAATTCTTTACCTCCGGACCATTCCGGAGCTCCTCGTGACGTCCGGGATCTCATCCGGACTCGAACAACATTCGGGTTACTGCACATACATATTCCTATAAACCTAGCGTTCTTAGAACCTTAAGTGTGTAGACCCTACGGGTTCGGGAGACAAGCAGAACATGACCGAGACGGCTCTCGGGCAATAACCAACAGCGGGATCTGGATACCCATGTTGGCTCCCACATGTTCCACGATGATCTCATCGGATGAACCACGATGTCAAGGATTCAATTAATCCGTATACGATTCCCTTTGTCAATCGGTATTTTACTTGCGAGATTCGATCGTCGGTATACCAATACCTCGTTCAATCTCGTTACCGCAAGTCACTTTTCTCGTTACCGTAATGCATGATCCCGTGATCAAACACTTCGATCACATTGAGCTCATTGTGATGATGCATTACCGAGAGGGCCCGGTGATACCTCTCCGTCAAGCGGAGTGACAAATCGATCTCGATCCATGTCAACCCAATGACACTTTCAGAGATACCCGTAGCATACCTTTATAGTCACCCGATTACGTTGTGACGTTTGGCACACCCAAAGCACTCCTACGGTATCCGGGAGTTACACGATCTCATGGTCTAAGGAAAGGATACTTGACATTGGAAAACTCTAGCAAACGAACTATGCGATCTTATGCTATGTTTAGGATTGGGTCTTGTCCATCACATCATTCTCCTAATGATGTGATCCGTTATCGATGACATCCAATGTCCATAGTCAGGAAACCATGACTATCACGTCGATCAACGAGCTAGTCAACTAGAGGCTCACTAGGGACATGTTGTTGTCTGTTATTCACACATGTATTACGATTTCCGGTTAACACAATTATAGCACGAATAAAGACAATTATCATGAATAAGGAAATATAATAATAATGCTTTTATTATTGCCTCTAGGGCATATTTCCAACAGCTTCAAGACCCAAGAAATAATGCAGAGGACCAAGATCCTTGATAGGAAAACTGTCGGAGATGGATCGCACCAAACGATCAACTGCAGCCGGAGTAGAGCCAGCAATCACAATATCATCAACATACACAAGCATGTATATCTGAACGCCATGCGCATCAAAGATGAATAGAGAGGCGTCCGCCTTTGAAGCAACAAAACCAAGCTGAAGAAGGCGAAACCTTTGAGACGAAAGCATACCAAGCACGTGGCATTGTTTGAGACCATAAAGAGCTCGTTGCAACTTGCACACATGCGAAGGGAACCGGGCATCTTCAAAACCGGGTGGTTGCTGCATATAAACAGTCTCGGAAAGAAAGCCATGAAGAAATGCATTGCTAACATCAATCTGCCTCAAGCTCCATCCGCGAGAAACAACAAGCTAAAGAACCAAACGGGTAGTAGTCGGCTTTACCACGGGGCTGAAGGTATCACCATAGTCAAGACCGTGCTGTTGAGTAAAACCACGAGCGACGAGGCGAGCCTTGTGCTTGTCAACAGACCCATCGGCATGTTGCTTCATCTTGAAAACCCACTTACTGCCAACAATGTTAACGCCGGGTGGTCGAGGAACCAAGACCCAAGTGCCGTTTTGACGAAGCGCTGCAAACTCAGCAGCCATAGCATCACGCCACGCCGGCTCATGGATAGCATCACGATGTGACACCGGTGTCGCAAAGAAAGCGCGACGAAGAGGATTATACCGCACCGTCCCATCAGTAAACTCCTTGTCACAACGAGTAGCATCACGGGTACGAGTGACCATAGGATGAGGGTGCTCGACGGGCGGAGGCGTAGGCGAGGACGGCGACACTGCTGGACTTGGCGACGGTGTCACAGGAGCTGGCGAAACCGGTTCATGGGCTGGCTCATGGGCGGCGGGCGTTAGGGGAAGCAACGCTGCACCCGGCGCTGGTGAAACCGGTTGTCGGGCCGGCGAGGCGCAGGTGGGCGCTGGGCGAAGCTGGTTCACGGGCAGGCGAGGAGCCAGCCGTAGCACCAGGCGGTGCAGACCCTGCATGCGCAGGCGAGGACCCCGCCTGGGAAGCCGCGCTGCCATGCACGTCGATCGACGTATCGACCATGTCCAGACGCGGAAAATCCTGCACAGGAAAGGAACTGGCTAGGCCAGAGGGATTAGTAGCCAAGTAGGTTAGGTCGTAATTACGCACATGAGCACTCGTAGCCGGTTCTGTGGATGGAAAAGATATAGCCTCGTCAAGTGTAGACACATCGACAGTGACACCGGGAGTAGTAAACGGAAAAACAGACTCGTCAAAGATAACGTCACGCGAGATGTATATACGACCCGTAGATGGATCAAGACACTTGTACCCCTTATGCATAGGACTATATCCAAGAAAAACACACATCTTGGATCGAAATTCTAGTTTGTGTGAGTTATACTTCCGCAAACTAGGCCAACAAGCGCACCCGAAAATACGAAGGAAAGAATAATTGGGTGGAATTTTCAGAAGACGATGAATAGGAGTATCTTGACCAAGCACAGGGGTGGGCATGCGGTTAATGAGATAACACGCAGTCGCAAAAGCTTCATCCCAAAAACGTAAAGGGAGAGACGAGTGAGCCAACAAAGCAAGACCAGTTTCAACCAAGTGTCGTTGTTTTCGCTCGGCAATGCCGTTCTGTTGGGAGGTGTGAGGGCAAGAGACTCGGTGAGAGATGCCCGTACGAAGAAAATAACGGTGCAGCTTATGGTATTCACCACCCCAATCAGATTGGACAGCTTTAAGCTTAGCATCCAAAAGGCGCTCAACATGTGCTTGAAAAGCATAGAACACCTGTTCAACAAACTTATGTTTTAGTAGATAGATCCAGCAAAAACGGGAGTAGTCGTCAATAAAGCTCACAAAATACTTGTACCCCCCAGAGGATGCACGAGCAGGGCCCCAAACATCAGTGTGAACTAATTCAAGAGGCATAGTGGACACACAAGCAGAAGCAGTATAAGATAGTTGACGACTTTTACCACATTGACAAGCATCACAAACTAAAGCAGAAGTATCTTAGGATGAACACTCTAGATCATTATTCCTAACAACGGAACTGACGACATTTTTGGACGGATGACCGAGACGCTGATGCCACTGAGATGATGAGACACGAACGCTGGATGACGCTTGACGCTTGGACTCATGCGAAGCTCGTTCGAGTGGAAGAGGGTAGAGCCCTCCTTTGCTTATACCTTGAAGAAGAATTCTCCTGGTGGCTTTGTCCTTAACAAGGAAAAAATATTTATGAAATTCAATGAAGTTACGATTATCTGACACAAGACGATAGACTGATAGAAGATGTTGGCTAATATTAGGAACTTGTAAAATATTGTTCAGGCGAAGAGAAGAACCGGTTAAAGTCGAGTGCCCAATATGCGAAATAGACAAACCTGAGCCGTTGGCCACCTGAACCTGATCATGACCGCCGTAACGCTCGCGGAACTGAAGACGCTCCAGGTCACTAGTCAGGTGATCCGTGGTGCCGGAGTCCAGAAGCCAGTGCGTGGAGTTGTTGGAGGAGGTCGAAGCATTATATGCCGAGCGGCCATTGCCGCCGCTGGAGTAGTCTGAATCAAAACGCTTCTTGCAGGTATCGGCTTCGTGACCCCAATTTTTACAAATCTGGCACCGCGGGCGCCAGCGACGATTGTCGTTGCGGCCATTGCCACCTCCTCCACCACCGTTGTTACGACGGTTGTCTTGGCCGCCTTGCTGGAAGCCCTGCCCCTGTTGCTGCGGGTAGCCTCCGGCGGGGCGGGAGTCGGCTGCGCGACCATAGTCAGGTGTGCGAGGGCGGTTGGCGGGGGGAGGAGCGCCGGACCGAGCCACGACGTTGGCCGACGAGGTCCACTCCTCATCATCGGCCTGCTGCGATAAGTGCAGCGCTTCATAGTTGAGAACCATGGAGTAGAAGTCAGTCAGCGCGACCGGGGTGACCACAACGCTGAGCGACGCCGCGATCGGGTTGAAGGCCTTGCCCAATCCGGTGAGCATGTAGTCGATGATCTCATCATCAGCGAGGGGAGATCCATCAGAGGCCATGGCGCCAGCAAGAGCCTTCACCTTGTGCATGTACTCGCTGGCAGTCATGTCGTTCTTCTTCAGCGACTGAATCTGTCGCTGGATGTGCCGAACTCTGGCACGATTATGCGTGCTGAACATGGCGTGGATGGAGGTCCACACGGCAGCAGCGGACTTACAGCTAATCAGCTGAGATGCAATGTCCTCCGTCATAGAGGAGAGGAGCATCCCGAGGACCTTCTGGTCCTGCGTCCACCATGTCGCGTACGCAGGGTTTGCCACCGTGGTGGCGGTATCGCCCGCCCCCTGGGTGATGGTTGTGGGCGGGGCAGCAACGGAACCATCGAGGTAGCCATGGAGAGAGGCACCGGAGAGATGCGTCACGGTGAGGGTTCGCCATAGCGGGAAGTTGTCGCGATCCAATCGGACACCAAGGGAGGGCGCGATGGATGGGACCGATGCCGTCGCGGCCGGAGGCGTCACCACAGGGCCGATGATGGCCAGCTGCATCGCCGCGGAGGAGGAACCGGAAGCCATCGCGCGGAAGGGCGGTGGCGACGCGAGACCGAGGCGACGCGAGATCGAGGGAGCGATCGCTGTGGCGGCGCGATGTCGAGAGCAGAGCGACAGCGCGAGAAAAAGTGGCTCTGTATACCAAGTTTAGTTTAGGGTTGTGTGAGGCCTAGCCTCCATATATATATATATATATATATATATATATATATATATATATATATATATATATATATATATATATATATATATATATATATATATATATATAAGACCAACAATACAGAGTTATGTTACAATACGACACCGTTTTCAACAATAATATATGACATGCAAATTACACAAAGCATACCATCAAATTTGTATGTGAAATAAGCTTATAATGATATAATTTTCACATTATACATCTCATGTATTATTAATTTTATCAATGGTCAAAGGCGGTCTTAAAAAATTGCATTAGGCACTATGTAGATGGAAGGAGGGTACGGAGGTGTATAATTTACAAGTGTAACTTACCGGTCGCTGTGCAAACTCCAGCCGAAAGTGAAACGACGGGGTGAGGTGTGTATTTTTTACAAGTGTATTTGAAAGAGAAACGGTGATCCTAACAGAGCCTAACGTATGTCCTTTTCCTGTCTCGTCAGCCGCTGCAGATCAAGCCTGGGTTTTGTAACGGAACACATAGAGGTTGAGGGAGGGCCGGAGGCCGGCGGCGTGGTGGAGAATTAGGGTAGGCCGGCTGAGCCGCTGAGGGAATGAGATTTTATAGGACCGAGAACCAACGTTGGATCGTCGGATAGTATCTACGCCGTCCAACCAGCTAGACAGATCCGACAGTTTCCTATTTATACGGTGGGCCCTTCCTCCGTCATCGCAAAACCAGCACACAGAAACACTCTCTCCCCAGAGACAAGCATGCTTCGGCGGCTCTCATGATCTCTTTGCTCCACCAACCCTAATTCCACAGCAGCCAAACCCCAAAGAGATGGAGGCTGGCGTCGCTAGCACGACTACTACGAGGAAGAGGAAAGCAGCCGCGCTCGAGGGCCATCCGGCGCCGGCGCCGGCGGGAGCGGCGGCCGATCCCGGAATGGGCGAAGACGACGGAGGCGGATCGGGCGAAGATGGGCAAGATCTCGACCGCCTCAGCAGCCTTCCCGATGCGATCCTCGGTGAGATAATCTCCCTCCTCCCCACCAAGCAAGGCGCTCGCACCCGGATCCTCGCGTCCCGTTGGCGCCATCTCTGGTGCTCTGCGCCCCTGAACCTCGACTGCTGTCACCTCGCCCGTGCATGGCATGAACTCCCTGATCTCATGCAGCGCACCCCGGCCGCCGCTTCTGCACTCCGGAGCAGTTGTACACCATAAACGACATGGATGCCGTGGAGGCCTGTCTCATGTCCCCCGCTCTGGCTAGGCTCGAGGAGCTTAAGCTCAACAGCTGGAGACGGCAGCCGCTGCCGGAATTAGTCTTCCGCTTCTCGGATACACTTGTTGTTTTCCACATTGAACAGTGCAGCCTCCCGGACGCCACCTTCCAAAGATTTCATTTTCCCCGGCTTCAGCGGCTCGAAATTGTTCATAGCAGCATCACGGAGCGCTCACTCCACAGCATGATTGCAGGCTGCCCTTCTCTGGAGTGCTTGCTAATTTCTCGGTGCCGTGGACCTCGTTGCCTCCGGATCAATTCACTTGTCCTCAGAAGCGTTACAGTCAGCAATTTTTCACTGGGTGCACCCATGTTAGACGAAATCGTCATCGAGAGTGCCCCTTGTCTCGAAAGACTATTCCATCTAGATCAGGACCAGGATTTGCGTGTATCAGTGATCTTCGCGCCTAAGTTGGAGACCTTAGGCTGTACCAACTCCACCGGGCTCCTCTTTGGTTCTATGGTTATTCAGGTAACTCCAGCCTTCTTCATTCTTACCGTTGAGACTTCTAGTAACTTCCATCCCTATGTGCAATGTGCACACACGATTTTAGCATATAATTTGCACATGTATATTGTCTAATGTTGGATTTCATCTTTGATGAAGGGGTCGCGCACAATCAAGTGTTTGGCTCTCAGTATGCCCACTCTTAGTTTGGATATGGTTATTGGATTGATGAGAAGCTTTCCGTGCTTGGAGAAGTTGTACATTCAGGTGATGATTAATTGCTCACTGACAATAATACCTTGTGTTTGGTGGCTCATTTGATCTACTTGTTTTGCTGAAGTTGTTTTCTGTTTGCTGATGTTCTTTCCAGTGCGACACGTCAAGGAAGAACAATAATGTGTGGCGTCGTAAATACCGCGATCTTCTCAAAAGTCTTGACATCCGTCTGAAAATTATGGTGTTGAATTATTATTCTGGCAGAAAACCAGATGTTGATTTTGTCACATTCTTTGTCCTCAACGCTAGACAGCTAGAGTCGATGACACTTATAGTCCAGGCCGACGATGAGGACTTCTTGGCAAAACAGCATCACAAGCTTCAGCTGGAGAAGAGGGCTTCACATGGTGCTCGGTTTCATTTCACATGAACGACGCTTTAATTTGGATGCAAATTATCCTTTTGAGTGGTAGTTTTGAAAATACTTCGTGTTTGGTCCTGTGAGAAGTTACTCTATCCAACCAGTAAACCTTATTTTATGTTTTGTCCAACAACGATTAGCTATTGTGTTTGGGGTATTTTAAGTTTGTATTATCTTGGAACGTGTTCAAACTTCAAACAAGCTATTTATTTAAATGATATTTGCAGTTAGTTATTGTCTTATCATGATACTAACCTTATTTAGATAAACCAGCTGCCTCGGTTATCTAAACCTGGATTATTTGCCTCAATTACAGGCCTCGGTTACAGGGGTGGTGGGGTAGTTTTGTGGCAAAGTGGATTTTCTAAACCTGGATTGTAATTGTGGCATTCTATGTGACAGCAAGCATGTAGCAAACAACGTGAAACTGTTCTGCATTTGTCTGCACACTCGAGGTCACCACTTACCTCCATTCCTAATTCTCCTAAATTAGGTATAATTCGCACCTCAAAGGAGGCTAGAGAGGGGTGGCTGCTTTCAAACCGATACCCGAAACCGAGTCGAACCGAAATATAGGCTAAGTTGGTTTTTTTTCTTATTAGGTTCGGTTTGAAAAATAGACAATATTTGTGTTAAGTTTTAAATTGGTTTTCGATTGAATGAAACTGTATACTACACCGAAGTAACCGAATCATGAGTCTGCCACCCTCGTGTCTCTCCGGTGCAAGCACAACAGGCTACCTGATTAGTCTAAGTCATTGGCCAGCTAGTTTGTTGCTTTGGCAATTGTAAATAGATTCATGCAAGTAGAAACGCATCAGTCTAGTGCACCGATGATAGGATTTCGATTATATGAAGATACTATTTGGCAGTTTTTTTATTTGAGATGATTGACGGCTATTATATAGCAAATCGCTCCATGGCACACACTGCTTTGACCGATGATGATGCACACGTATTTCAGTTTTCTGGTTGACCGAACAAACCAAATCGATAAATTTTGGTTAATAAGGTTCATGGCAAATTTTAGTGTGATTATTTTGGTTGTTATTTTACAAAAACCGAACTTCTAGAAACCCGAATGAACCAAACCGAATTAACCATATAAACGGAATGCCCACCCTCAGAGCGGCAATTTTTATGTGAGGAGTCCGGCTTTGAAGCTGACTGGACCATGTAAGGAGGAAGGCGAGCAGGGTCTGCCTTGTTATGAGTTGTAAGCAATGCAAGTGCCTTGTAAATATTTGGGTGACTCAGGTGAGGCACTGAGCATCACTTGCTGACCTGAACTCGAGATGTGATGATATTAGTTCGGTTGTTGTACTGACAAGAGACTACTCTCGGTAGATCAATCTTGTGATGATTGATCTCATTCATTCTGGTCAGTATGGTATGTTAAGAAACATGTTCATGATGCTAATTTTGAGATACCGATTGTAGTTGACTAATTACGTGCCCAAAATGCACAAGAATGGAAGTACAATGAGCTGCTGGAGAGAGAGAGAGAGAGAGAGAGAGAGAGAGCAGAGCAGATGTTGTTGGTGCTAGTCAGAAAGGCAAGGGCTGAGCTAACGGCGGCGATCTCCAGACCTCTTTCTCTTCTCTTGTTTACCCCTGTATCTCTTGTGATGGACCACCATATGTGCGGCTTCATTGTATGGTGGTTTGTGTTTTATCTGTAAAGCGGAGCATGAAGACTTTTTGGGTATTTGCAGACTCTTTAAGTTCAGGGATAATGCAAGTTAATATATTTTCATCTGAAGAAATCATATCCTTTTATTACTTCATTTTGCTGCAATATATACTGCTCTTTTCTTAAACAGAAAACGAGGGAATGTAAATGCTACTCACTCGCAAAAAAAAAAGAATGTAAATGCTATTGACAACAATTACATGAATGAAATGCTAGGGTCCATTCTCTAAAAGACTAAAAACACAATGCTTATATGTTGATCTTAGGCAGTCCACTGTGAAGTCCCAGCAACTTCAGATCACGGTGAGGACTCTCTTTTAAAATTTTAGGTCCGGGTGTACAACAGGCTGAAGATTGGACTTTTGTTCGAAACATGTAGAGATGATTTTGACAGTCTCGAGGATGAAGCCATGAACTATTATTTGAGGCCGAGGAGTCCGCCACTAACCATGCATGCAATGCATCTCCATAAGGGGGAACTTGTGTTGGAGCTCAGGCTCCATGGTACCTGTTTTACTATTCACACGTGAAAATCACACTTTGAGGTTTCACCTTTTTTTTGAAAAAAATACACATGAACATAGAGATGTATAGTACATCTCTGTAAATTTTCGGCATTGGTGTGAGCTACACAAAAAATTGATGGACTTTTTGTAGTAAATAATGCATGTGCTAGAAACCTAAAAGTACATGTTTTTGTATTTTTGTCCAGCTCACACCGAAGTGTATCCCGTCATGAAATTTTAGAGGTGTAGTGTACATCCCTATATTCATGTGTATTTTTTCAGAATTTTTTAAATCCTCAAAATATGATTTCCGCACATGAACAGTAAAACGGTTGTGATGGAGCCTAAGCTCCAAATAACTCCTCCATAAGTCATTTTGAGGGAGCATCTTGAGGAGACTACTTCCATCCCACCCTCAATTTTAAAAAAGAGCTGCCCAAAATTCTAGTTTTGGTGCTCTCTATTAAAAATTCGCGATGCTGAAGGATGGGATGACATGAGGAGAGATAGAGATGAATGTCGGCCACGGTGAGGCCGAGCCAAGACCTCACCATAGATGGGGAAGATGCTACAAGCGGCAACGAGCTGCGGCGTCCCATGCGAAAATGAGGAGCATGTTGATGGGTGCAGGTTAGGGGGTGCGGGGGTCGCTGGAGTTGCTACAGATCAAGGGTACTTAGAGGGATGGCCTGCGGCGGCAAACACGTCAGTTGGGTGAGATCAAGGGGAGGGTGGGGCAACATGTGACAGCGTCCGCCGGCCGAGGGGATGGAGGCCGACGATTAGGCTAGGGTTGGTGGGCAGCCGCGTGAGAAAGAAGATGAACAAGGTTGGGTCTGAGGAGGAAGAAGCGACTGGAGCCGCTAGATGTCCATCTGATTGTCAAGAAAGTGACTGATCCTAACATTTTTTAGGCACCTCATGGTTAGGTTACACCGCCTTCACGTGCCGCCTCCATCTACGCTTTCAATTGGGCCGCCTGCGTCGGCCTCCCATGCCATCATGGATATTCCTTCTTGCCGGTCCTTGAATGTGGTAGGGTAAATCTGCTTGGCCTCCCCCACGCCACCCACGTTCTTATTGTAGCCTGCCATGATGTGTTCTGCTGCCACTGTGTCGCCCGCCTCGTCTCCTTTGTTGTTGCCCGCAGACTATGCCTCACCTCCAGTGGCGCTGCTCACCCTCTCCCACTTATGCAACTGAAGTAAGCCACCGTGTCGAATATGATGTAGAAGTGGTGGTCATTGCGAATGAGAAGGAAGGAAAAAAACTTTGATCCATTGATGAGTGGCTTCCACTTTTCACTGTCTATGTAGAAGAAAATGGAGTGGAGGTATCATCAGTCTACTTGAGATGAGATTCAAAAGTTGTTCTCCCTATTATAAGGGATCCCCTTACACTGCATATAGGGATTGAAGTTTTTGGTAGTCTCCTACAAATACTCTTATGCGAATCATCAAATGTGCAACAGACTAGTAATACATAGTGGAACTTGTGAAGAGAACATTTTAGAGCAATAGCTAAATACTCATGTGTTGCCATGGAACTACAAAGTGACGTTAGTAGGATCAATCTACGGTTATTCTATTTTACTAATGCCCGCGTGGAACATAGTTTCTGACCATGTCTATGCCCAAAATCTACCTCTAGCCTTACTACAAATTGTGTTTCCCAGCTGGTCTGTGCGTCACTTATTTTTGTTCGTTCCCAGCTGGAACTACAAAGTGACGTCAAAAGTCTCACCTCTCAATATGGATAATTATAGATGGACTATAGAATCATTTCTAGTGCCGTAATCATTCAACAATGAATACTACTACCGGTTTCTTGTTCAGATCCACGCCAATCGATGTCAACAACTTTGGTTCAACTCTCCTAATTTCTAGTCTTTTAACAATACCGCGACAACCATAGAATAACAAATGCTGGGAGCAACTAGAGTTCATCTACTTAAAATAAGAGATTTGCATCATAACTAGATAATCATTGGACACTTTAATAACACAACTAGCATCGGTGCATAGAAGTTACAACCAATGTGTTTTATTCGTTGCATTTTCTAGTAACCATTTTAAGCTCAATAATTACACAAGGATGCATCTAAAGCCTGCTCTAGTCTCATCATGCGTGGTCTAGTGCTTCATCAATGCCTTTCCCTCCGAGAATCAAACTAAAACCTAATTAGCTATGACAAACACTGCATGCAAACAAAAAAGGTATTTGTTTCAATCGATACAAATCAAAAATATAGATCATGTTTATGTGTAGGAGTGCATCTTGGGGGGAAAATGTGCAGCGACATGCCAAACTCTTGTGTTCATGAATCAAAGGAGGAAGGCCTTCATGTTTGAGTTTCACACTACCACCAGTGTCTCTTCTCAAGTTGTCATTGACGGAGCAAAATACCGTCATATCCCTCGATAGGATTCATGAAGAGATCGGAAGTACCGGAATGGAGTCTGCACACACAATTTACCCAGTTTCGGGCCTCCGAAGAGTAATACCATACATCTTGCTTCTTATTATTATTCATGGTGAGGGGATACCTCGTGCAGAGGATTATAGTGGTGTACGAGGTTGCTACCGAGAGTTTGGATCTAAGATTGCATGATGAATGAGGACCTAGACCTTCCTTTATATAGGCAGGAGAGGTCTAGGGTTTACATGGGGGTAGATGTGATATACAGCGCCTTCACCCTCTAGTCCTAGAGAATGTGAAGGTCGCCTTTGCCTTTTAGGGCCCCCTTCTAGTCTTGGGCCTAGCGAGCTCTGTGTATTTGAGGAGGTCGGGCTCCCTTATGTGAGGTACCCTGGGTATAGGACCCCATCAGTATCCCCCGTGACTGGCAGAGGCCACAGGCGTCCTGGCCCCGAGGCCTATGTCAGCCTCCTTTTCTCTGATGTTCGACCTCCCTTGTCTCTAGTCGCACAGGCTTCCTGCCGCTCCTAGAGGCATCATCATCTTCCCTCCTTCAAGGCGGGGTCGCCTTTGCGATGTTTTAAGCCAGGCTTCGCTGGGCGAGTGGCCCAAATATCCATGGTCTTGCCCACAGTTGATGCTCAGAGCTTCGATGCCATCATGGATAAGATTCACACGCCTCCTTTGTTAAATAGGGAAACAAGGAGTAGTGTTGAGGTTGTCGATCCCTCTTCTTTGTCAAGATTTCGCCCACCATTACCAAATTGAAGGCAGTTGTTTCTTCTTGGAGAAAGATTGTCATCCCCTTCACCGCCTCCAAGGAGGGGCTCGGTCAGGATAACTTGCCGGATGTGCCACCGCAGCCCTAGCCACGTCTTCCACATCTGCCTGGGTGGATTAGCGATTGGAAGCGTTCTTCTGTTTCTCAATCCCATATGGAGTAGTTGGTGACGATGAGGCGGCTGTCGGAGTTCACCGAGATGGGATGGATGGCCCCGCAGTCAAGCGATGAGGTTCCACGACCGCTACGCTGGAACCAGGTGGTGCATGAGGCGCTCATCCACCATGGGCTGCGGCTCCCTTTAAGGGCTGCAGCTGCACCATCTTACCACCGGTGGCGTGCTACATCTGCCCTGCTTTGTTGCCCTCTGCATGTGCTTCTTCGGGATCCAGCCTCGCTTTGGCCTCTTTTGGTACTTTTTTTAGGTGATCCCCTGCCTCAAAGACGGCAAGATTCCTTCCAGTGGTGGGACCAGTATTCTTCCTCGCCCGAGCTCCAACTACTTTGACTTGGCGTTAGCTCCGGAGCCGAAATCATGGAAACGGGGGTGGTTCTATGCCCCGGATAACTTTCATGGCCCCGACAACCCTAGGCTACCAGAGTTAGCTGACGTACCATGTTGGGAGAGACCAGAGTGGCGGTCGAAGATCAATCTTGATCTCGGGATGGGCTATCTCGTAGATGCGGTCACCCGTCTGCAGGGGAAAGGACTCTCCGGCCTGCATATCCTGAAGACCTGGGTGCAAAGGAATATAGAGCCTCTCGGGCGCATCGACCTCCGATGTATGAGTACCATAGGAGGTGCGATCCCTACCGCTTGCTTTGCACTGGTACGCGTCGGTGCTATACAAACGGTTTTTAAACCCCTTTCCGCGATGGCATTTGGAACCGTCGCCTAGTGAGTGTGCACGATTAGGGGGTCCTTCCCACACGACCCAGAAACCGTCGAGGATATGCCCTCCTGGCACACACGCTCGGCAAAATAAAGTCGTGTGCGATCGGCGAGCGACCAAATACGGTTATACAAACAGTAGTGCTAAAAAAATACAGTTATACAGGTGAAATCATTTTCGGTCGTAAGTACATCCCACACAATCAGTCCCCGCGAAACGTTTCCGTTCGTATATACATCCCACACAATCGCTGTAAGGAAAACGTTTTCGTTCGTAGGTACATCACACACAATTTTCCCTGTTAAATCGTTTGTGATGGCGTTCCCATAGCACACAATATTAAAAAAATTATCGTTTGCGTTATTGAATGCATCACACACGGTGCGTAGAAGAAACTGTGTGGCAAAGGCTATCCATCGCACACAGTTTTTATGCGGTAAACGTTTGTGCAAGGTGGCATAACGCAAACAGTTTTGAAGAGAATGTCGTGTGTGATTGTTCATCGATCCAACATGGTTTATTCTTAGAAACTGTGTGCATTGCCTTAGGTCATTGTCCACGGTATTTTCTCAATAACCATTTGCAATAGCAAAAACCAATTAGCAGGCTAATTCGCCATTAGCAGGCTAATTCGCCATTAGCAGGCTAATTGCCCTATTATTAATAATCCATTTATTAATCTAATTGACATTCATATTAAACACATAATATATTTCATTCTCATATTGAGGAAGCAGGATTTCATAATTGAAATACATCAGAGTACAACATGATAGCTTCAACACTCAGCTATCCCATTACACAACTGCACCAGCACCAAATTTCACATGACCTTTCGAAATTAGCATCATAGACGGTACGTAGACAGATGCATCTCATCGGGAAAACTGCTGAAGTGGAAGGCGAATATTGAACCTTCATTGATGTTGATGTTCAATGTCTTTGCAACTTTAGGCCAGTGCCTGTGGATGATTGACCGTCCATCCTTCGTCCTCTTCAGGAACACTTCAATATTGAACCGTGGGTGTTGTATGAAAACCTTGCTCGCCTCTTGACCATGGAGGTGGTTTGAGAGGTAATCATCAGTGAACTGCTTTGAAAAGGCTGAAAACAAGCATGTGCATAAATATCTTCTCTATATTGAAAATGGAGCAAAGGAATAAAAAAGGCAAGGTATAATAGTTAGTACCAACTTGTAGTGAACTGATTTTTTCTTCATTTTGCAGACAAAGATCTTGTTGTTTTTTGTCGCCAATTTCTTTATCCTAACAATCTTTCTGAGTTTCTTGACTTGATTGATATGCATGGACAACTCATTTCCCCATATGCAAAAAGGGTCGAACAGTGGGTCAAAACCTCTGACAGCAGGACCTACATGTGCAAGACCAAATTGTTAAAAACCAAAGTATTAGAATGGTTCCTTCAATTGCACAATAATGTGCTATTAGACAACGGACCATACACATCTAGCGTCGATTCTAAACCTCGGTGCTTCCCATTATATTGTTTCCCTGCAACATATATAAGGTAGTTAGTCATCAGGTTAAGTAAGGATTCGCATGCTATCAGTAAAATATGCTGATGAAAAATAAGCACATTGCAGATTCATTAGATTAATTCAAGCCACATGGAAAACCCATTTATGCAAACCAAGCAAGATTAAGAATTTGGAAATATAGCACTTGTATATGTTTCTCATGTATTAAGTGCAGCCAAATTCGATTTATTCCTCACATGCACAACAATACAAAATTCCAACCACGACAATTGGACATCGCATTGCAGAATTGAACCAAGCAGTTAACTAAACACCACAACTAATGAACACATTAACTGAGCACCACATTGCACAATATAACATACTCCTAATAGAAGATCAGACAGTTAACCGAACCAAGCATGCTTAACAACTTGGAAATATAGCAATTGTATTTGTTTCTCATGTATTTAGTACATCCAAATTCGATTTACTTCTCACATGGTATACAATAACATAATGCACCCACAACTATTGAACATCGCATTGCAGAATTGAACAAAACAGTTAACTAAACACCACAACACAAATGAACCAAACGTTAACTGAGCAACACATTGCACAATGTATAACCAAACCAAACATGCTTGACAACTTGGAAATATAGCAATTGTATTTGTTTCGCATGTATTTAGTACAGCCAAATTCGATTTACTTCTCACATGGTATACAATAACAGAATGCACCCACAACTATTGAACATCACATTGCAGAATTGAAACAAACAATTAACTAAACACCACAACACAAATGAACCAAACATTAACTGAGCACCATATCGCACAATGTATAACCAAACCAAGCATGCTTGACAATTTGGAAATATAGCAATTGTATTCGTTTCTCATGTATTTTGTAAAGATATATTCGATTTATTTCTCACATGGAAGACAATACAAAATTGCAGCCTGAAGAATTGAACATCACATTTGCACAATTGAACCAAACAGTTACGTGAAGACGACAACTAATTAACCAAACGTTAATAAGTGAGCACCACACTACACGACATATAGAACATATACACAGGAGAAACAAATTGCATGGTAAAATTAGATAGCACAATTCACTAGAATTTGTTAAGGAAAGGCAGGAGTAGCACACGCAATGGGTAAACCGAGCATGCTTAACCGGCGTAGCTAGCAAATGACAAGGTGCTCCTCCAAGATCTAGGGGTCGGCACGAATGGTATCCATCACAACCTCATCCGCGCGTGCGGCCACGATTTGCTTCTCCGCTGCCAAATGCTCCTTGAGATCTTGGCTATAATGCGTGCACCATGGCTGAGGAAGGCACTTATTTGGTGGACGGGTCGGTGATTTGGGTGAAAGGTGTCACGCTCGCGCCGGCGGTCGGGGCATGTGGGATGTGGAAGGAGGAGGAGGACATGGTTCGGGTGTGGATTACCTGCCTGGATAGGCGAGGCCGAGCAGCGTGAAGGAGGGTCGCCGGCGAGGAGGCGGCGCTGCAAGCAAGGAGTGAATGTTTCAACTTGGAAAGGAAGGTAGAAACAGGGAAATGTGGCTTTTGGTAAGGGGGAGGGGGCGGGGAGGTAGATATTTCCGCGGAAGCCAAAAATTTAGAATCACTTCAGCGAAAAACTGGTGCGCAAAGTGTCATCAGACACGGTCCCTTATTCAGAACTGTGTATGATATGTGAACATCACAAACGGTTCAGATAGCTTAACCTGTGTGCGATGAGTTTGAACGTCAAAAATTTTGGTTCTAATTTCCTTGGTTACAGTGCTCATCCACGTCATTGCATAATTCGGGTACACAAAGGAGACTGATGTCTACTACACAAACTTCTTCTTGTAGACGTTGTTGGGCCTCCAAGTGCAGAGGTTTGTAGGACAGTAGCAAATTTCCCTCAAGTGGATGACCTAAGGTTTATCAATTCGTGGGAGGCGTAGGATGAAGATGGTCTCTCTCAAACAACCCTGCAACCAAATAACAAAGAGTCGCTTGTGTCCCCAACACACCCAATACAATGGCAAATTGTATAGGTGCACTAATTTGGCAAAGAGATGGTGATACAAGTGCAATATGGATGGTAGATATAGGTTTTTGTAATCTGAAAATATAAAAACAGCAAGGTAACTAATGATAAAAGTGAGCACAAACGGTATTACAATGGTTCGAAACAAGGCCTAGGGTTCGTACTTTCACTAGTGCAAGTTCTCTCAACAATAATAACATAATTAGATCATATAACAACCCCTCAACATGCAACAAAGAGTCACTCCAAAGTCACTAATAGGGAGAACAAACGAAGAGATTATTGTAGGGTACGAAACCACCTCAAAGTTATTCTTTCTGATCGATCTATTCAAGAGTCAGTAGTAAAATAACACGAAGCTATTCTTTCTGCTTGATCTATCCTAGAGTTCGTACTAGAATAACACCTCAAGACACACATCAACCAAAACCCTAATGTCACCTAGATACTCCATTGTCACCTCAAGTATCCGTGGGCATGATTATATGCATCACACAATCTCAGATTCATCTATTCAACCAACACAAATAACTTCAAAGAGTGCCCCAAAGTTTCTATCAGAGAGTCAAGACGAAAACGTGTGCCAACCCCTATGCATAGATTCCCAAGGTCACGGAACCCACAAGTTGATCACCAAAACATACATCAAGTGAATCAATAGAATGCCCCATTGTCACCACGGGTATCCCACGCAAGACATACAACAAATGTTCTCAAATCCTTAAAGACTCAATCCGATAAGATAACTTCAAAGGGAAAACTCAATCCATTACAAGAAGGTAGAGGGGGAGAAACATCATAAGATCCAACTATAGTAGCAAATCTCGCGGTACATCAAGATCGTGCCAAATCAAGAACACGAGAGAGAGAAAGAGAGAGAGAGAGAGAGAGAGAGAGAGAGAGAGAGAGAGAGATCAAACACATAGCTACTGGTACATACCCTTAGCCCCGAGGGTGAACTACTCTCTCCTTATCATGAAGAGCGCCGGGATGATGAAGATGTCCACCGGTGATGGATCCCCCTCCGGCAGGGTGCCGGAACAGGGTCCCGATTGGTTTTTGATGTATACAGAGGCTCGCGGCGGCGGAACTCCCTATCTAGGTTTTCTTTCTGGGGTTTTTTGTATTTATAGGAATTTTTGGCGTCGGTCTCACGTCAGGTGGGTCTCCAAGTCGTCCACGAGGCAGGGGGCGCTCCCAAGGGGGTAGGGCGCGCCCTCCAACCTCGTGGATGGCTCAGGACTCTTCTGGCCCAACTCTTTTACTCCGGGGGCTTCTTTTGGTCCATAAAAAATTGACAAAAAGTGGCACGTCAATTGGACTCTGTTTGGTATTCCTTTTCTGTAAACCTCAAAAACAAGGAAGAAACTGAAACTGGCACTGGGCTCTAGGTTAATAGGTTAGTCGGAAAAATCATATAAAATAGCATATAAATGCATATAAAACATCCAAGATGGATAATATAATAGCATGAATACTTCATAAATTATAGATACGTTGGAGACGTATCAGCATCCGCAAGCTTAATTCCTGCTCGTCCTCGAGTAGGTAAATGATAAAAGAAATAATTTATGAAGTTTGAATGCTAGCAGGTGCACAAGTTTGATCAATGATAATTTCAATCACCTTTTCTAGCATCATTATATTTCATAACCGTAGCTCATCTCATAAAACTTCTCATGATCAAGTAACAAGCTATTCACATGTTAAAGCATATACCATAAAATTTCTTGAAAACTAACAAACTACGTTCTCAGTCATTAAACAATTGCAATTCATCTTATTTTCAAGAAGGATCTATGTAAGAGCTTTGATTTAGAAAATCCCACATACTTGACTATCATATAATCTTCCATGATTGCTACGAGTCAAACCATATTTTTAGAACAAATAGCATCCATCGAACACAGAGAAATATAGGGGCTTAATGTTTTGCCTCCCAACTTAATTATCATATAGATAATTGTCAACAATAATAATTCATGATCAAATATATTTGAATGTCCATATATGCTTAGATCTTTCCCCATCACATGATGCTTGCCAACTAAAGAGTAGGTTGGAATGAGAAGGAATACTACTGACTCTTGCATAAAAGTAAAAGATAGGCCCTTTGCAGAGGGAAGCAGGGATTTGTAGAGGTGCCAGAGCTCGGAGCTTTTAAAACAGAGATGAAAATAATTTTGAGAGGTATGCTTTCATTATCAACATAACAACCAAGAGTTCCCAATATCTTCCATACTAGATACATTATAGGTGGTTCCCAAACAGAATGGTAAAGATTTTACTCCCCCTCCACCAACAATCGCACTCCATGGCTTGTCCGAAACAACGGGTGCCGTCCAACTATCAACAATCCTGGGGGAGTTTTGTTTAAATTATTTGCGATTTGTTTTTGATCTTTTGATCATAGGACTGGGCATCCCAGTTACCAGCCATTTTCTCGTGAATGATGAGCGAAGTCCACTCATCATGAGAATAACCCACCTAGCATGGAAGATACTGACAGCCCCTAGTCGCTACACGAGCGATTCGGGCATACAAAACAGTTTATTATTTGAAGGTTTAGAGTTTGGCACATGCAAATTTACTTGGAACGGCAGGCAAATACCACATATAGGTAGATATGGTGGACACTCATGGAATAAACTTGGTTCAAGGAATTTGGATGCACAAGCAGTATTCCCGCTTAGTACATATATTTTGGCTAGCAAAGGATTCTAAATAGCAAGCACCACATGTTAGAGGATCCATAACAATATAACTTATATACAAATATATCCAAGCATAACTCATTATGTTGTCTTCCTTGTCCAACTTCAACTAATTTGCTCAGGTTTGAAAATAATTAATGGGGCTCACAATCATAGAAGATGTCCAAGATAGTATATTTATATGTGAAATCTCTCTTCCTTCAATATTCTTTCATAAATTGTTCAAGTGACCAATACTATGTTTCTTAACTTTCAATAAATTTTACCACCTCTACTTCTTATATGTGATATCATTACTCCCCATGGGATAAGCATATGGAACATATATAATTTCAGATTTATGATATTCAACTCATTCAACAATTTACTCATAGGATATAAGTGAAGCACACGAGTAAATGACAAACTACTCTAAAAAGATGTAAGTGAAGATCAATGAGTAGTCAAATAATTATTTAGCTATGTGAGGACTCTCTCTCATTTCAGTATTTCAGATCTTAAGTACTTTATTCAAACAGAAAGCAAAACAAAATAAAATAAAATGACGCTCCAAGCAAAACACATATCATGTGGTGAATAAAAATATAGCTCCAAGTAAAGTTACCGATGAACGAAGACGAAAGAGGGGATGCCATCCGGGGCATACCCAAGCTTAGGCTCTTGGTTGTCCTTGAATATTAACTTGGGGTGTCTTGGGCATCCCCAAGCTTAGGCTCTTTCCACTCCTTATTCCATAGTCCATCAAATCTTTACCCAAAACTTGGAAACTTCACAACACAAAACTTAACAAAAAACTCGTAAGATCCGTTAGTATAAGAAAATAAATCACCAGTTAGGTACTGCTGTGAACTCATTCTAAATTCGTATTGGTGTAATATATACTGTATTCCAACTTCTCTATGGTTCATACCCTCCGATACTACTCATAGATTCATCAAAATAAGCAAACAGCACATAGAAAACAGAATCTGTCAAAAACAGAACAGTCTGTAGTAATCTGTAACTCACGAATCCTTCTGTAACCCCAAAAATCCTACCAAATTAGGAAAACCTGAGAAATTTGTGTAAAAATCCATAGAAAAAAGAATCATATCAAAAGCACATTTCTGTGAATTATGAAAACTAATACTGGGCGCAAAAGTTTCTGATTTTCAGCAGGATCAGCACAATCACCGTAAGTTATCCTAAAGGTCTTACTTGGCACTTTATTGAAGCAAAATCTATAAAACAGGATTAAAAAAGTAGAATAATCATGTGAACACACAAAAACAGTAAAGGTAAATAGTGGGTTGTCTCCCAACAAGCGCTTTTCTTTAATGCCTTTTTAGCTAGCATGATGATGACAATGATGCTCACATAAAAGATAAGAATTTAAAACAACGGGAGCATCATGAAGCATATGACTAGCACATTTAAGTCTAACCCACTTCATGTGCATAGGGATTTTGTGAGCAAACAACTTATGGTAACAATAATCAACTAGCATAGGAAGGCAAAACAAGCATAACTTCAAGATTTTCAACACATAGAGAGGAAACTTGATATTATTGCAATATGTAAGAGCACATGTTCCTCTCTCATAATAATTTTCAGTAGCATCATGACTGAATTCAATAATATAGCCATCACATAGAGCGTTATTCTCATGATGCACAAGCATAGAAATTTTACTACTCTCCACATAAGCAAAATTCTTCTCATTCGGAATAGTGGGAGCAAACTCAACAAAATAACTATCATGTGAGGCATAATCCAATTGAAAATTAAAATCATGATGACAAGTTTCATGGTCATCTTTATTCTTTATAGGATACGTGTCATCACAATAATCATCATAAATAGGAGGCATGCTTTCATCATAATAAATTTGCTCATCAAAACTTGGGAGACTAAACATATCATCTTCATCAAACATAGCATCCCAAGCTTGTGGCTTTGCATATCATTAGCATCATGGGTATTCAAAGAATTCATACTAACAACATTGCAATCATGCTCATCATTCAAAGATTTAGTGCCAAACATTTTAATGCATTCTTCCTCTAGCAATTGAGCACAATTATCGGAATCCTTATTTTCACGGAAGACATTAAAAAGATGAAGCATATGAGGCACCCTCAATTCCTGTTTTTTATAATTTTATTTTATAGATTAAACTAGTGATAAAACAAGAAACAAAAAGATTCGATTGCAAGATCTAAAGATATACCTTCAAGCACTAACCTCCCGGCAACGCGGCGCTTTAAAAGAGCTTGATGTCTACTACGCAACCTTCTTCTTGTAGACGTTGTTGGGCCTCCAAGTGCAGAGGTTTGTAGGACAGTAGCAAATTTCCCTCAAGTGGATAATCTAAGGTTTATCAATCCGTGGGAGGCGTAGGATGAAGATGGTCTCTCTCAAACAACCCTGCAACCAAATAACAAAGAGTCTCTTGTGACCCAAACACACCCAATACAATGGCAAATTGTATAGGTGCACTAGTTCGGCGAAGAGATGGTGATACAAGTGCAATATGGATGGTAGATATAGGTTTTTGTAATGTGAAAATATAAAAACAGCATGGTAACTAATGATAAAAGTGAGCACAAACGGTATTGCAATGCTTCGAAACAAGGCCTAGGGTCCATACTTCACTAGTGCAAGTTCTCTCAACAATAATAATATAATTAGATCATATAAAAATCCCTCAACATGCAACAAAGAGTCACTCCAGAGTCACTAATAGCGGAGAACAAATGAAGAGATTATTGTAGGGTACGAAACCACCTCAAAGTTATTCTTTCTGATCGACCTATTCAAGAGTCCGTAGTAAAATAACACGAAGCTATTCTTTCCGTTCGATCTATCCTAGAGTTTGTACTAGAATAACACCTCAAGACACACATCAACCAAAACCCTAATGTCACCTAGATACTCCATTGTCACCTCAAGTATCCGTGGGCATGATTATACGATATGCATCACACAATCTCAGATTCGTCTATTCAACCAACACAAAGAACTTCAAAGAGTGCCCCAAAGTTTCTATCAAAGAGTCAAGACGAAAACGTGTGCCAACCCCTATGCATAGATTCCCAAGGTCACGGTGTTGGGGAACGTTGCAGAAAATAAAAAATTTCTACGCATCACCAAGATCAATCTATGGAGTCATCTAGCAACGAGAGAGAGGAGTGCATCTACATACCCTTGTAGATCGTGAGCGGAAGCGTTCAAGAGAACGGGGTTGATGGAGTCGTACTCGTCGTGATCCTAATCAACGATGATTCTAGCGCCGAACGGACGGCACCTCCGCGTTCAACACACGTACGGTTGGGAGAGACGTCTCCTCCTTCTTGATCCAGCAAGGGGGGAGGAGAGGTTGATGGAGATCCAGCAGCACGACGGCGTGGTGGTGGAAGCAGCGGGGATCTCGGCAGGGCTTCGCCAAGCTCAGCGAGAGGGAGAGGTGTTACGGGGGGAGAGGGAGGCGCCAGGGGCTTGGGTGCGCAGCCCTCCCTCCCCCCTCTATATATAGGGGCCCTGGGGGCGCCGGCCCCCTAGAGATCCAATCTCAAGGGGGGGCCGCCAAGGGGGGACTTTCCCCCCAGGTCAGGTGGGGCGCCCCCACCCCCAGGGTTTCCAACCCTAGGCGCACTACTAGGGAAAACCTTATACACAGAACTTTAGCAGTAGCGTGGGTCAAAAAAGCACGCTGGTGCTAAGTAGCAGTAGCGCGCCTGAGGAAACCGCGCTGCAGATAAAGATCTAGCAGTAGCGTGTCTGGCTCTAAACATGTTACTACTAAAATTCCCACGGCTTAGCCGATAGGCTACACATAGTAGTAGCGACCTATGACGAACCACGCTACCGCTACTTTATTTGTAGCAGCGCGTTTTAATATAAACTCACTATTGCTAAAGGTTATAAAATTAAATGGAAAGAAAATAGAAAGGTAATTGCAAATGAAAGAAATAGAATAAGGTGAAAGGAAAAAATGTAAAATGTGAAGAAAACTAAATGAAAAAGGGGGAAAAAGAGAAAGGAGTAGCAGTAGCGTGTATAACAGAACGCGTTGTAGCTAAGATAGCAGCAGCGCTTTTCCTAGAACGCGCTACTGCTACTTCTGACTTAACCACGGGGTTCGTCCTTCCCCACGCGTCCACTTCCCCCAAATCCAACTCTCTCCACTCTCGCCGTCGCCGTCGCCCGTCGGCCGCCAAGCGCTCTCCGCACCCTCTACACCGCCCCGACCACAGATTCAACGCCGCCCCCGCCCCCGACCTCAACGCCGCCCCGGACGCCGCCCCCGACCCCGACCTCGACGCCGCCATCCGCCGCTGGCCGAGCCCCGACCCTGACCTCGACGCGCCTGCCCTCCCTCGTCAGAGCACCCGAGGTGAGCACGCCCGCTCCTCCCTCTCCCCTACCTCTGCCTAAGGTTTCTTTATATTTTAGTTGCATCAAATTAGTTAGGGTTCATGTAAGAGTGGAAACAAATCGGATGCGGATGCGGCTCAAATGAGTTAGGGTTCATGTAAGGGTGAAAACGAATCAAATTTCTAAGATGAATCATAAAACGAGTAAAATTTGACCACTTATTTAACTTTATAGTTGGATAATTGAAATATCCGCTACCACTTTCCACCCCTATAGGTTCATCAAATTAGATGGTAATTAGGGCAGTAGTTCCTAGGTACTAGTTAGTTAGTAAGAACTAGGTACTAATTAGGTACTAGAATATTTTTATTTATAGTAAGTTTATTTTTAGTAAGAACTAGTTGAATTAATAGAACTAGTTAGTAAGAACTTGTTGCTATTTTTTAGTTAAAGCAATTTTTCCCGCCTCGACGTGGACGATGCCTATCCGGCATCCTCGTCGTCGAGTCGGCGGAGGACGACACCTGCTTGACTAGATCGGCCATGTCCGGGACTGGGCTCCGCCGGGGTGGTACTGGGAGGCGCTACCTACCGGGGGCGCAGGTTGGTGAGGTGCGAGCATGTCGTTGACCCGAACCTTCTTTGGTGGCGGTCGCGTGGGCCTGTGACGATCCAGAGGCTCGAGGACTCCGCGGAGGTGGTGCGTCACCATGTCAGTGAGGAGGACGCGCACGTCTGTCGCTACTTGTTTGCGTTGGAGCACAGGTCGTTCTCCAATACCTGGCAGGTTCTCCGGGGATCTCACTGGAGCTATGATCCCGTGATGGTTCCTTCTCTGTGGGTGTCCACCGCCCGCACCGATACCCGTCGTGTGCTAGGGTTTTAGTTGTATTAGTGATGTTATATGTATGACACTATTCATGATGTATTAGTGATAATATTCGAGGATGTACGGACGCAGATGATTTACTTTTGCTTATTGAATGCATGCTAATTTGAGTCCTATAAGATATTTTGAAATGTATATCTTGTGTTGCTCAATATCCAAGTGGCCGGTCATGTTTGCAGGTTACACCTCCGAGTGGCCTATGTTTTGCCGGAGTGTTGATTCATTTCCGTTCCGGCAAATTTCAGGCGCCGATATGTCCTATTTTAGCAAAGGTCATGCCGGATTTTTCCGTGAATTTGGGCATGACTTGTGCCAGAATATGTAGAAAATATCGAGTGCCCCAGATTTGTGTGTTGAGTATCCCGGTAGTTGTCTTCAGTCGATTTTCAATTAATGTTTTAACTATGAACATAGGAAATGTCTGACGAAAAGGATTTCGGTATTTGCAAATACTGCGAAGATGAGCGGCTTTGTCGCGACGGAATCTTCCTGGATGATGATAGGCGCTTCAGCTCAAGCTGGACGAGAACTTCGAAGTGGATACAGTAAGTCACAACGACAAGTCTTTTTTCGTAATTAAGCATGACATCTGCTTCATTTGCTTCAACTTATATTTTTTACTATTCTACTAGCGTATCCCCACTATTCTATTAGCGTATCCCCTGCCATGCAAGAGTTTTTGTATTGGATAAGATAGGTTTCAGTCATACTACGGAGGAAAATAAAGTTTACTTGAAGACCGAGCATGGTTATATTTTCCATGCAAATTATACAATTCAGACGACTACACCTATTTTGGATGCAAAACATGGCGAGCACTATGCAAGACTTATGCATTTGAGCCTGATATGGTTATCACCTTTGATATTCCTCCTAAGATGATATTGAAGGTAATACCAACATCCGGGTCGATGTGCGCATACTCGATTATACCATTATGTAAGTTTCTCAACCATATTTATGTCTTTGATATTGTTTATTCAAAAATAGTTGACAACTAATTTGTATTGTCAGCTTATTTCGTGCAAGCAAACATGTCCAAGCTTGGTAGACAGGACCGTGATATCGTCTCCGGGCTGAACTCAACTGCGAGGAGCGCAGTCATTATGTTTCATGGCTTGAGGATCTTGATACTGTCAAGACAAATTTTCTTCCTGCATTTAGAAATGTTAGTACTGAAAATGTGCGACCAATAGTGTTCGTAATGAACTACGGTCACATCTATTTAGGAAGGATGGTAAGATTTTTACTATTTATCCTCAGTGCATCTTTTCCTTACATTATTTTTGAAGCTAAACTTCATTGCTAAGTATGTTACCATACGATGTTCTTCAACAGGGACTCCCGATGAATGTTGTGCCTTATGGGATCGAGACTAAAGGTACCATGAGTATTATCAGCTTACGGCCAAGAAAACCTACACATTACTTTAGTGCATTCAAGATTAGCGACGAATGCTTAATAGTGCAAGACTGGACCAAATATGTGATGGGGGAGCGCAGAGAAGTACTAGGGGGCAGCAAACAGATGCGCTACCCACGATTAGGATACAGGTTCATATGCATGCTCCAGCTTGATCAAGGAGGAGAGCTATACATGTTTTATGTTATTTACCTAAGAGAGAGCAGCAGGAGTGATTGGCTAGCTAGAAATGAGTTTGAGGATGATGATGTGCTACACTATTACTATGATGATAAAATAGCTAGTGTTGGTGGTAATGACTATCATGATTATTATTAGCTAGTGTTAGTGGTAATTAAATAAATACTGTTGGTGGTAATGACTATGATGATGATTAAATAGCTTGTGCTGGCGGATTAGATTCAAGTGGAGACAACATGTGGTGCACATCGAAAGTACAAGTAGTCCAAACTAGATCAAGTTTGGATTAGTAGTATACTTTTGACATGCACCACATATTGCCTCCACTTGAACCTAATCCACCTTCATTTGACACACTGTTATGGACATAATGGTGTAAACCTCATAACTGGTATTGTACCAATATTTGTACGATGGCGCATAAATACACTAAAAATAAAAAAAATAAAAAGAATACTAGTAGCGATGGACAGAAAACACGCTGCAAGTAGTTACCTTAGCAGTAGCGTGGTACTGCACACACGATGCAGCTATTTGTCCTAGCAGTAGCGCATGCGGGCACGCGTTACTGCTAAGCAGTAGCTGTAGCGCCTTATTAGTAGCGCTCCTACCCGCGTTACTAGTGAGCACAAAACCAGCGCTACTGCTAGGGTTTTCCCTAGTAGTGGCAGGGGGAGGCCCAAGGGGGGCACACCAGCCCACCAGGGGCTGGTTCCCTTCCCACTTCAGCCCACGGGGCCCTCCTGGATAGGTAGCCCTACCCGATGGACCCCTGGGTCCCTTCTGATGGTCCCGGTACAATACCGGTGACCCCAAAAACTTTCCCGATGGCCGAAACTGGACTTCCTATATACAAATCTTCACCTCCGGACCATTCCGGAACTCCTCGTGACGTCCGAGATCTCATCCGGGACTCCGAACAACTTTCAGGTTACCGCATACTAATATCTCTACAACCCTAGCGTCACCGAACCTTAAGTGTGTAGACCCTACGGGTTCGGGAGACACGCAGACATGACAGAAACGACTCTCCGGTCAATAACCAACAGCGGGATCTGGATACCCATGTTGGCTCCCACATGCTCCTCAATGATCTCATCGGATGAACCACGATGTCGAGGATTCAAGTAATCCCGTATACAATTCCCTTTGTCAATCGGTACGTTACTTGCCCGAGATTCGATCGTCGGTATCCCAATACCTCGTTCAATCTCGTTACCGGCAAGTCACTTTACTCGTACCGTAATGCATGATCCCGTGACCAACCACATTGAGCTTATTATGATGATGCATTACCGAGTGCGCCCAGAGATACCTCTCCTTCATACGGAGTGACAAATCCCAGTCTCGATTCGTGTCAATCCAACCGACAGTTTCAGAGATGCCTGTAGTATACCTTTATAGCCACCCAGTTACGTTGTGACGTTTGGTACACCCAAAGCACTCTTACGGTATCCGGGAGTTACACGATCTCATGGTCTAAGGAAATGATACTTGACATTAGAAAAGCTCTAGCAAATGAACTACACGATCTTGTGCTATGCTTAGGATTGGGTCTTGTCCATCACATCATTCTCCCAATGATGTGATCCCGTTATCAATGACATCCAATGTCCATCCATTGAAAAACGAGCTAGTCAACTAGAGGCTCACTAGGGACATGTTGTGGTCTATGTATTCACACATGTATTACGATTTTCGGATAATACAATTATAGCATGAACAATAGACAATTATCATGAACAAGGAAATATAATAATAACCATTTTATTATTGCTTCTAGGGCATATTTCCAACAGTCTCCCACTTGCACTAGAGTCAATAATCTAGTTACATTGTGATGAATCGAACACCCATAGAGTTCTGGTGTTGATCATGTTTTGCTCACGGAAGAGGTTTAGTCAACGGATCTGCGACATTCAGATCTGTGTGTACTTTACAAATATCTATGTCTCCATCTTGAACATTTTCACGAATGGAATTGAAGCGATGCTTGATGTGCCTGGTCTTCTTGTGAAACCTGGGCTCCTTGGCAAGGGCAATGGCTCCAGTGTTGTCACAAAGAGATTCATCGGCCCCGACGCATTGGGAATAACTCCTAGGTCGGTCATGAACTCCTTCATCCAGATTGCTTCATGTGCTGCCTCTGTGGCTGCCATGTACTCCGCTTCACATGTAGATCCCGCCACGACGCTTTGCTTGTAACTGCACCAGCTTACTGCCCCACCATTCAAAATATACATGTATACGATTTATGACTTAGAGTCATCCAGATCTGTGTCGAAGCTAGCGTCGACGTAACCCTTTACGACGAGCTCTTCGTCACCTCCATATACGAGAAACATATCCTTAGTCCTTTTCAGGTACTTCAGGATATTCTTGACCGCTGTCCAGTGTTCCATGCCGGGATTACTTTGGTACCTTCCTACCAAACTTACGGCAAGGTATACATCAGGTCTAGTACACAGCATGGCATACATAATAGACCCTATAGCTGAGGCATAGGGGATGACACTCACCTTTTCTCTATCTTCTGCCGTGGTCGGGCATTGAGACGAGCTCAATTTCACACCTTGCAACACAGGCAAGAATCCCTTCTTGGACTGATCCATATTGAACTTCTTCAATATCTTATCAAGGTATGTGCTTTGTGAAAGACCTATGAGGCGTCTCGATCTATCTCTATAGATCTTGATGCCTAATATGTAAGCAGCTTCTCCAAGGTCCTTCATTGAAAAACACTTATTCAAGTAGGCCTTAATGTTGTCCAAAAGTTCTATATCATTTCCCATAAAAAGTATGTCATCTACATATAATATGAGAAATGCTCTGAGCTCCCACTCACTTTCTTGTAAACGCAGGCTTCTCCATAAGTCTCAAGATAAACCCAAACGCTTTGATCATTTCATCAAAGCGAATGTTCCAACTCCGAGATGCTTGCACCAGCCCATAGATAGAGCGCTGGAGCTTGCATACCTTGTTAGAATTCTTAGGATCGACAAAACCTTCCGGCTGCATCATATACAATTCTTCCTTAAGGAAGCCGTTAAGGAATGCTGTTTTGACGTCCATTTGGCATATCTCATAATCGTAGAATGCGGCAATTGCTAACATGATTCGGATGGACTTCAGCTTCGCTACGGGTGAGAAGGTCTCATCATAGTCAACCCCTTGAACTTGTCGATAACCCTTAGTGACAAGTCGAGCTTTATAGATGGTAACATTACCATCCGCGTCCGTCTTCTTCTTAAAGATCCATTTATTTTCTATCGCTCGCCGATCATCGGGCAAGTCTGTCAAAGTCCATACTTTATTTTCATACATGGATCCTATCTCGGATTGCATGGCTTCAAGCCATTGATTGGAATCTGGGCCCGCCATCGCTTCTTCATAGTTCGAAGGTTCACCGTTGTCTAACAACATGATTTCTAGGATAGGGTTGCCATACCATTCTGGTGTGGAACGTGTCGTTGTGGACCTATGAAGTTCAGTAGCAACTTGATCCAAAGTACCTTGATCATCATCATTAACTTCCTCACTATCCGGTGCAGGCACCACAGAAACATTTTCTTAAGTTGCGCTACCTTCCGGTTCTAGAGGCAGTACTTCATCAAGTTCTACTTTCCTCCCACTTACTTCTCTCAAGAAAAACTCTTTCTCTAGAAAGGACCCGTTCTTGGCAACAAAGATCTTTCCTTCAGATCTGAGGTAGAAGGCATACCCAATGGTTTCCTTAGGGTATCCTATGAAGACGCATTTTTCCGACTTGGGTTCGAGCTTTTCAGGTTGAAGTTTCTTGACATAAGAATCGCATCCCCAAACTTTTAGAAATGACAGCTTAGGTTTCTTCCCAAACCATAATTCATACGGTGTCGTCTCAACGGATTTAGACGGTGCACTATTTAAAGTTAATGTAGTTGTCTCTAGTGCGTATCCCCAAAATGATAGCGGTAAATCGGTGAGTGACATCATAGATCGTACCATATCCAATAGAGTGCGATTACGACGTTCGGACACACTGTTACGTTGAGGTGTTCCAGGCGGCGTGAGTTCTGAAAAGATTCCACATTTCCTTAAGTGTGTACCAAACTCGTGACTTAAATATTCTCCCCCACAATCTGATCGTAAGAACTTTATTTTTTGGTCACGCTGATTCTCTACCTCATTCTGAAATTCCTTGAACTTTTCAAAGGTCTCAGACTTGTGTTTCATCAAGTAGACATACCCATATCTACTTAGGTCATCAGTGAGAGTGAGAATATAACGATAGCCTCCGCGAGCCTCAATGCTCATTGGACCCCACACATCAGTATGTATGATTTCCAATAAGTTGGTTGCTCGCTCCATTGTTCTGGAGAACGGAGTCTTGGTCGTTTTGCCCATGAGGCATGGTTCGCATGTGTCAAATGATTCGTAATCAAGAGACTCCAATAGTCCATCAGCATGGAGCTTCTTCATGTGTTTGACACCAATGTGACCAAGGCGGCGATTACCACAAGTATGTGGGACTATCGTTATCAACCTTACATCTTTTGGTATTCACACTATGAATATGTGTAACATCACGTTCGAGATTCATTAAGAATAAACCATTGACCAGCGGGGCATGACCATAAAACATATCTCTCATATAAATAGAACAACCATTATTCTCGGATTGAAATGAGTAGTCATCTCGTATTAAACGAGATCCAGATACAATGTTCATGCTCAAAGCTGGCACTAAATAAAAATTATTGAGGTTTAAAACTAATCCCGTAGGTAAATGTAGAGGTAGTGTGCCGACGGCGATCACATTGACCTTGGAACCATTCCCGACGCGCATCGTCACCTTGTCCTTCGCCAGTCTCCGCTTATTCCGCAGCTCCTGTTTTGAGTTACAAATATGAGCAACCGCACCGGTATCGAATACCCAGGAGCTACTACGAAAATGGTAAGGTACACATCAATTACATGTATATCACATATACCTTTGGTGTTGCCAACCTTCTTGTCCGCTAAGTACTTGGGGTAGTTCCGCTTCCAAAGGTCCGCTTCCCTTGCAATAAAAGCACTCGATCTCAGGTTTGGGTCCATGCTTTGGCTTCTTCCGGCAACTGGCTTACGGGCGGCAACTCCCTTGCCGTCCTTCTTGAAGTTCTTCTTACCCTTGCCTTTCTTGAAACTAGTGGTTTTATTGACCATCAGCACTTGATGTTCCTTTTTGATCTCCACCTCCGCTGATTTCAGCATTGAATATACCTCAGGAATGGTTTTCACCATCTCCTGCATATGGAAGTTCATCACAAAGCTCTTGTAGCTAGGTGGGAGCGACTGGAGAATTCTGTCGACCACCGCGTCATCCGGGAGATTAACTCCCAGTTGAGATAAGCGGTTGTGCAACCCAGACATTTTGAGTATGTGCTCACCTTGTAACCATTCTCCTCCATCTTACAATTGTAGAACTTGTCGGAGACTTCATATCTCTCGACCCGGGCGTGAGCTTGGAAAACCATTTTCAGCTCTTGGAACATCTCATATGCTCCATGCTGCTCAAAACACTTTTGGAGCCCCGGTTCTAAGCTGTAAAGCATGCCGCACTGAACCAGGGAGTAATCATCACTGCTTGCTTGTTGCCGAGGCGTTCATAACGTCTTGAGTTCTTTGGGAAAGCAGGTGCTTCACCTAGCGGTGCATCTAGGACATATGCTTTCTTGGCAGCTATGAGGATGATCCTCAAGTTCCGGACCCAGTCCGTATAGTTGATGCCATCATCTTTCAGCTTGGTTTTCTCTAGGAACGCGTTGAAGTTGAGGGCAACATTAGCGTGGGCCATTTGATCTACAGACATATTGCATAGTTTTTAGACTAAGTTCATGATAATTAAGTTCATATAATCAAATTATACAATGAACTCCCACTCAGATAGACATCCCTCTAGTCATCTAAGTGATCCATGATCCGACTCAACTAGGCCGTGTCCGATCATCATGTGAGACAGACTAGTCATCATCGGTGAACATCTTCATGTTGATCGTATCTTCTATACGACTCATGTTCGACCTTTCGGTCTCTTGTGTTCCGAGGCCATGTCTGTACATGCTAGGCTCGTCAAGTCAACCTAAGTGTTTTGCATGTGTAAATCTGGCTTACACCCGTTGTATGTGAACGTTAGAATCTATCACACCCGATCATCACGTGGTGCTTCGAGACAACGAACTTTCGCAACGGCGCACAGTTAGGGGGAACACTTTCTTGAAATTATTATGAGGGATCATCTTATTTACTACCGTCGTTCCAAGCAAATAAGATGCAAAAACATGATAAACATCACATGCAATCAAATAGTGACATGATATGGCCAATATCATTTTGCTCCTTTTGATCTCCATCTTCGGGGCGCCATGATCATCATTGTCACCGGCATGACACCATGATCTCCATCATCATGATCTCCATCATCGTGTCTTCATGAAGTTGTCACGCCAATGATTACTTCTGCTACTATGGCTAACGGTTTAGCAATAAAGTAAAGTAATTACATGGAGTTATTTAATGACACGCGGGTCATACAATAAATAAAGACAACTCCTATGGCTCCTGCCGGTTGTCATACTCATCGAAATGCAAGTCGTGAATTCTATTACAAGAACATGATCAATCCCATACATCACATATATTTCATTCATCACATCCTTTTGGCCATATCACATCACAAGGCATATGCTGCAAAAACAAGTTAGATGTCCTCTAACTGTTGTTGCATGTTTTTTACGTGGCTGCTATAGGTTTCTAGTGAGAACATTTCTTACCTATGCCAAAACCACAACATGATATGCCAATTTCTATTTACCCTTCATAAGGACCCTTTTCATCGAATCCGATCCGACTAAAGTGGGAGAGACAGACACCCGCTAGCCACCTTATGCAACTAGTGCATGTCAGTCGGTGGAACCTGTCTCACGTAAGCGTACGTGTAAGGTCGGTCTGGGCCGCTTCATCCCACGATGACGCCGAAACAAGATAAGACTAGTAGTGGCAAGTAAATTGAAAAAATCGACGCCCACAACAATCTTGTGTTCTACTCGTGCATAGAAACTACGCATAAACCTGGCTCATGATGCCACTATTGGGGAACGTTGCAGAAAATAAAAAAATTCTACGCATCACCAAGATCAATCTATGGAGTCATCTAGCAACGAGAGAGAGGAGTGCATCTACATACCCTTGTAGATCACGAGCGGAAGCGTTCAAGAGAACGGGGTTGATGGAGTCGTACTCGTCGTGATCCAAATCACCGATGATCCTAGCGCCGAACGGACGGCACCTCCGCGTTCAACACACGTACGGTTGGGAGAGACGTCTCCTCCTTCTTGATCCAGCAAGGGGAAGGAGAGGTTGATGGAGATCCAGCAGCACGACGGCGTGGTGGTGGAAGCAGCGGGGATCTCGGCAGGGCTTCGCCAAGCTCAGCGAGAGGGAGAGGTGTTACGGGGAAGAGGGAGGCGCCAGGGGCTTGGGTGCGCAGCCCTCCCTCCCCCCCCCTCTTTGTATAGGGGCCCTGGGGGCGCCAGCCCCCTAGAGATCCAATCTAAAGGGGGGCGGCGGCCAAGGGGGGGACTTGCCCCCAAGTCGTGGGCGCCCCACCCCTGTGGTTTCCAACCCTAGGCGCACGGGGAGGCCCAGGGGGGGGGGGCACCAGCCCACCAGGGGCTGGTTCCCTTCCAACTTCAGCCCATGGGGCCCTCCAGGATAGGTGGCCCCACCCGGTGGACCCCCGGGACCCTTCTGGTGGTCCTGGTACAATACCGGTGACCCCCGAAACTTTCCCGATGGCCGAAACTGGACTTCCTATATACAAATCTTCACCTCCAGACCATTTCGGAACTCCTCGTGATGTCCGGGATCTCATCCGGGACTCCGAACAACTTTCAGGTTACCGCATACTAATATCTCTACAACCCTAGCATCACCGAACCTTAAGTGTGTAGACCCTACGGGTTCGGAAGACATGCAGACATGACCGAGACGACTCTCCGGTCAATAACCAACAGCGGGATCTGGATACCCATGTTGGCTCCCACATGCTCCTCGATGATCTCATCGGATGAACCACGATGTCGAGGATTCAAGTAATCCCGTATACAATTCCCTTTGTCAATCGGTATGTTACTTGCCCGAGATTTGATCGTCCGTATACCAATACCTCGTTCAATCTCGTTACCGGCAAGTCACTTTACTCGTACCGTAATGCATGATCCCGTGACCAACCACTTGGTCACATTGACCTCATTATGATGATACATTACTGAGTGGGCCTAGAGATACCTCTCCTTCATACGGAGTGACAAATCCCAGTCTCGATTCGTGTCAACTCAACAAACACTTTCGGAGATGCCTGTAGTATACCTTTATAGCCACCCAGTTACGTTGTGACGTTTGGTACACCCAAAGCACTCTTATGGTATCCGGGAGTTACATGATCTCATGGTTTAAGGAAATGATACTTGACATTAGAAAAGCTCTAGCAAACAAACTACACGATCTTGTGCTATGCTTAGGATTGCGTCTTGTCCATCACATCATTCTCCCAATGATGTGATCCCGTTATCAATGACATCCAATGTCTATGGTCAGGAAACCGTAACCATCCATTGAAAAACGAGCTAGTCAACTAGAGGCTCACTAGGGACATGTTGTGGTCTATGTATTCACACAAGTATTACGATTTCCGGATAATAAAATTATTGCATGAACAATAGACAATTATCATGAACAAGGAAATATAATAATAACCATTTTATTATTGCCTCTAGGGCATATTTACAATTATAGCATGAACCCTGCAACCAAATAACAAAGAGTCTCTTGTGACCCAAACACACCCAATACGATGGCAAATTGTATAGGTGCACTAGTTCGGCGAAGAGATGGTGATACAAGTGCAATATGGATGGTAGATATAGGTTTTTGTAATATGAAAATATAAAAACAGCAAGGTAACTAATGATAAAAGTGAGCACAAACGGTATTGCAATGCTTCGAAACAAGGCCTAGGGTTCATACTTTCACTAGTGTAAGTTCTCTCAACAATAATAACATAATTAGATCATATAACAATCCCTCAACATGCAACAAAGAGTCACTCCAAAGTCACTAATAGCGGAGAACAAATGAAGAGATTATTGTAGGGTACGAAACCACCTCAAAGTTATTCTTTCTGATTGACCTACTCAAGAGTCTGTAGTAAAATAACACGAAGCTATTCTTTCCGTTTGATCTATCCTAGAGTTCGTACTAGAATAACACCTCAAGACACACATCAACCAAAACCCTAATGTCACCTAGATACTCCATTGTCACCTCAAGTATCCGTGGGCATGATTATACGATATGCATCACACAATGTCAGATTCATCTATTCAACCAACACAAAGAACTTCAAAGAGTGCCCCAAAGTTTCTATCAAAGAGTCAAGACGAAAATGTGTGCCAACCCCTATGCATAGATTCCCAAGGTCACGGAACCCGCAAGGTGATCACCAAAACATACATCAAGTGAATCAATAGAATACCCCATTGTCACCACAGGTATCCCACACAAGACATACATCAAGTGTTCTCAAATCCTTAAAGACTCAGTCCGATAAGATAACTTCAAAGGGAAAACTCAATCCATTACAAGAAGGTAGAGGGGGAGAAATATCATAAGATCCAACTATAGTAGCAAAGCTCGCGGTACATCAAGATCGTACCAAATCAAGAACACGGGAGAGAGAGATCAAACACATAGCTACGGATACATACCCTTAGCCCCGAGGGTGAACTACTCCCTCCTCGTCATGGAGAGCGCCGGAATGATGAAGATGGCCACCGGTGATGGATCCCCCCTCCGGCAGGGTGCCGGAACAGGGTCCCGATTGGTTTTTGGTGGCTACAGAGGTTTGCGGCGGCGGAATTCCCGATCTAGGTTTCTTTCTAGGGGTTTTTGTATTTGTAGGAATTTTTTGCGTCAGTCTCACGTCAGGGGGGGTCTCCGAGTCATCGACGAGGGAGGGGGCGCGCCCAGGGGTGTAGGGCGCGCCCTCCACCCTCGTGGACGGCTCGGGACTCTTCTGGCCCAATTCTTTTACTCCGGGGCTTCTTTAGGTCCATACAAAATCATCAAAAATTGGCACGACAATTGGACTCCGTGTGGTATTCCTTTTCTGTAAAACTCAATAACAAGGAAGAAACAGAAACTGGCACTTGGCTCTAGGTTAATAGGTTAGTCCCAAAAATCATATAAAATAGCATATAAATGCATATAAAACATCCAAGATGGATAATATAATAGCATGAATACTTCATAAATTATAGATATGTTGGAGACGTATCAGAGACTACAACACACCCACACTTCTTAATCGAGCAAGTTCAGCAAGTAAACAGAGCTAGCTTGCCTAAACATTACTCTAACAAATTAAAGACCGACACTCTTAATTAAACAAAAGAAAGAGTACTACTACGGCTGGTGCTCGTCGGTCTCTGCTGCCTCCTCCATGTCCAGCTCGCGCCCGACGGTCTCCTGGGGAAGGAGCTCCATGGCATCCATCGCACCATATAAGGCAAGCATCTCGCCATCCGTGTCCGCCATCTCTTTGGAAAAGGCCGCCACGAGCTGGGCATGGGCGGCCGCGATTTGGGCTTGGACGGGCTCCATCATTGCAAGGTATGCGGCGGAGGAATGGACGGCTGCTCGAACGCTCTCGGCGATTGCCAACTCTTCGGCCGTGGGTTGCCGGCCGTTGTCGGAGAAGCTTCATTCGATTTGTGCGGTGACCGCCATGAGCTAGGCATGGGAGGCCTCGACATGGTCGTGGGCGACCTCCATAAGGGCTAAGGCCACCGCTGCGGAACGGACAGCTACTGTGCCGCTCTCGCTAGCTGCTATCCCCGAGGCTGATGTTGTTGCCGCCACCTGAGAAGCAACAGCTGCCATTTGGGCTTCCATGGCCGCCTGGTCGCAGATTGCGGCCATGCTCAAGCACCTTGTTAGCACGCGCATGGCGGCTGCGGCCACGCTTTCGCCGGAGTGGGCCGCCGAAGTTGCCCTCACGACGCGGGTCCACGTCCCCATCTTTCACCGGCAACGATTGAACAGTGAAATGATATTTGGGGAGCGAGCTAGTGTGCTTGACACGCCGGCTGTGGACTGTAGCCGACGCACCTTCTCGCGTAAGCCATAGGCGTACTATACACCGACGGTGCTCCAGGATATTTTGTATTGCATCTCACATGGTTGGTGATAATAAACTGTGTGGGATCAACTTGATTTTTAATTTTTATTTTAGTTACATAATGGGGTCACAACAGCAATGGACGGTGTTTGAATTGCTAGATCTTTTATCTGCAGTGAACATGCAACTATCGTAAAAAATTGGAAATGTTTGGGGTTCCTTTCGACATTTTTATACGGTAACTTGATTTTCTATGCATTTCAGGTGCACAATTTAAAATTAATCCACATGCTCCAGTTCATAAAAACGGGTTGCAAAATCAAATGTTTGTCCTTGGTTGCAAGCTTAGGTCACATGCAAGAAATGAGAATGAATGTCAAGCACCTTGACACCGTCGCTCAGCCGCTAACATTGAGATACATGCTTTTAACATTCCAGTAAATCAAAAACTCGTCTGAAATTCATGAAACTTGACATGATATCATGGAACGGCAGCGACATGCCATGGTAAAAATATTGTCCCATTTGGGGCAGGTGTGGGGTATAAGCTTCTCGCAAACCAGAGCTTCTCTCACAATCTGTCAGACAACTTTCATGTCGAATGTGTCGTAGAAATGTTCTTCGATAAATAATTAGATATGCGATTAGCTCTTGATATTTTCGTATGGTTGTAAATTTATCAATTCATAAATCACTTTGATAAACGTTTTTAGTTAGGACAGGACAAAAGAAAGAAAAGGAGAGCACTTTAACGATAAAAAAGAAGTCACCAATGCAGTCTATTGCAAAACACGGGCATTCTACTAGATTTTTTTTAGCATTTGGGAGTAAAAAATGGTTTTCAACAACAGTCATGTCCTATTTTCTGCAAAAAGTTTTTTGGGGCACCCCAACAAAAAGGCTCTAGGTGCTGCAATATACGGTGCAACCGCGGATGCCGTAAACCACCCTCCCCGGGCAGACCACCCACAATCCTGACAGGTGGGACCCATGCGATATGCGGAGTAGATGGAAATACGGCGCCACGCAACACAGTTAACGTCTGCGGACTGCAAATGCACCGTATTTGCATTTCAAGGTTTTGTATCACTTCAATGTGTACCGCAAGTTATAACAGTAAAGTGATCGTTTGCGCCAAGTTCAAGCATGGCCGGTGTAATTTACTCGTGTAGGGGGCTTCCCCCAGTTTCGTAACTCCTTTTGTAATTACAACTCTCTCTTAATTGGAAAGAAATACAACTCTCGCTTTTCCAATGTTAATGAAAATGACAAGCAAAGATTGTTGCTTCTTGGAAAACAAGTATGTTACCCCCAAGGGATTCTTGATATGCAGCTTCGCTTTGGTTTATGATCTTCATCTTAATTTCTTGAACACAATTGTTGGAGAGCGAGAAGAAATAGAGAGGAAGGTGGAGGAAGCAACGGTTGACATGAAATATGAAATTGAAAAGAAACACCGGTGAGGAAGCCATGCCCTTCCGCCCCTTCTCATGATCCTTTCTCATACCATCGCCTCTGTCAAAACTCTCGTCTACAAAGTTGTTGTTGTCCATGCAGACAAAGAGCAGTGGGGCTAGGACTGTCGCAGTTGACCTGCGGCAGCGGAGTGCATGTTGCCAGCACGTCGCTCACTAAGGTCGTGCTTGAAATGGATGTACTCCTTCCTTCCATTTATATAGTTTCTAATGCGTTTTTCTAGGCTAACTTTGACCAAGTGTTAAAGCAATAATATATGACATGCAAATTACACAAAGCATACCATCAAATTTGTATGTGAAATAAGTTTCTAATGATATAATTTTCACATTATACATCTCATGTATTATTAATCTTATTAATAGTCAAAGACGGTCTTAAAAAATTGCATTAGTCACTATGTAGATGGAAGGAAGGTACAGAGGTGTATAATTTACAAGTATAACTTACCAGTCGCTGTGCAAACTCCAGCCGAAAGTGAAACGACGGGGTGAGGTGTGTATTTTTTACAAGTGTATTTGAAAGAGAAACGGTGATCCTAACAGAGCCTAACGTATGTCCTCTTCCTGTCCCGTCAGCCGCTGCAGATCAAGCCTGGGTTTTGTAACGGAACGCATGGAGGTTGAGGGAGGGCCGGAGGCCGGCGGCGTGGTGGAGAATTAGGGTAAGCTGGCTGAGCCGCTAAGGGAATGAGATTTTATAGGACCGAGAACCAACGTTGGATCGTCGGACAGTATCTACGCCGTCCAACCAGCTAGACAGATCCGATAGTTTCCTATTTATACGGTGGTCCCTTCCTCCATATCGCAAAACCAGCACACAGAAACACTCTCTCCCAGAGACAAGCCTGCTTCGGCGGCTCTCATGATCTCTTTGCTCCACCAACCCTAATTCCACAGCAGCCAAACCCCAAGGAGATGGAGGCTGGCGGCGCTAGCACGACTACTACGAGGAAGAGGAAAGCAGCCGCGCTCGAGGGCCATCCGGCGCCGGCGCCGGCGGGAGCGGCGGCCGATCCCGGAATGGGCGAAGACGACGGAGGCGGATCGGGCGAAGATGGGCAAGATCTCGACCGCCTCAGCAGCCTTCCCGATGCGATCCTCAGTGAGATAATCTCCCTCCTCCCCAGCAAGCAAGGCGCTCGCACCCGGATCCTCGCGTCCCGTTGGCGCCATCTCTGGTGCTCTGCGGCCCTGAACCTCGACTGCCGTCACCTCGCCCGTGCATGGCATGAACTCCCTGATCTCATGCAGCGCATCATTTCCGCCCACCAAGGCCCCGGCCGCCGCTTCTGCACTCCGGAGCAGTTGTACACCATAAACGACATAGATGCCGTGGAGGCCTGTCTCCTGTCCCCCGCTCTGGGTAGGCTCGAGGAGCTTAAGCTCAACAGCTGGAGACGGCAGCCGCTGTCGGAATTAGTCTTCCGCTTCTCGGACACCCTCCCGGACGCCACCGTCCACAGATTTCATTTTCCCCGGCTTCAGCGGCTCGAAATTGTTCATAGCAGCATCACGGAGCGCTCACTCCACAGCATGATTGCCGGCTGCCCTTCTCTGGAGTGCTTGCTAATTTCTCGGTGCCGTGGACCTCGTTGCCTCCGGATCAATTCACTTGTCCTCAGAAGCGTTACAGTCAGCAATTTTTCACTGGGTGCACCCATGTTAGACGAAATCGTCATCGAGAGTGCCCCTTGTCTCGAAAGACTATTCCATCTAGATCAGGACCAGAATTTGCGTGTATCAGTGATCTTCGCGCCTAAGTTGGAGACCTTAGGCTGTACCAACTCCACCAGGCTCCTCTTTGGTTCTGTGGATATTCAGGTAACTCCAGCCTTCTTCATTCTTACCGTCAAGACTTCTAGTAACTTCCATCCCTATGTGCAATGTGCACACACGTTTTTAGCATATTTGCCCATGTATATTGTCTAATGTTGGATTTCATCTTTGATGAAGGGATCGCGCACAATCAAGTGTTTGGCTCTCAGTATGCCCACTCTTAGTTTGGATATGGTTATTGGATTGATGAGAAGCTTTCCGTGCTTGGAGAAGTTGTACATTCAGGTGATGATTAATTGTTCACTGACAATAATACCTTGTGTTTGGCGGCTCATTTGATCTACTTGTTTTGCTGAAGTTGTTTTCTGTTTGCTGATGTTCTTTCCAGTGCAACACGTCAAGGAAGAACAATAATGTGTGGCGTCGTAAATACCGCGATCTTCTCAGAAGTCTTGACATCCGTCTGAAAAATATGGTGTTGAATTATTATTCCGGCAGAAAACCAGATGTTGATTTTGTCACATTCTTTGTCCTCAACGCTAGACAGCTAGAGTCGATGACACTTATGCTCCAGACCGATGATGAGGACTTCTTGGCAAAACAACATCACAAGCTTCAGCTGGAGAAGAGGGCTTCACATGGTGCTCGGTTTCATTTCACTGCGGAAGGACGCTACGAATTTGGATACAAATTATCCTTTTGAGTGGTAGTTTTGAAAATACTTCGTGTTTGGTCCAGTGAGAAGTTACTCTATCCAACCAGTAAACCTTATTTTATGTTTTGTCCAACAACGATTAGCTATTGTATTTGGGGTATTTTAAGTTTGTATTATCTTGGAACGTGTTCAAACAAGCTATTTATTTAAAAGATAGTTGCAGTTAGTTATTGTCTTATCATGATACTAACCTTTTTTTTTGAACCGAAAACCGTAGAACAATCGTTCTACGGTAAATATATTAAAGCAATAAAATATTTACAGATGTCCCAAATAAACAAGAGATCACCCTACCCAACTCCAGTCCTCGTGAAACCTTGAGGCAACATGATAATTATGTTAAGAACTGATCAATCCAACTAGAAAGTCTATCAGCAAACTTGTCCTTGATCCTATGCTTAAGCAGAAGCATATCTGCCCTGAAGGAAGATCTCCAAGAGAGAACGGAAGCTGGAGTAGACTTGAAAATCACTCCATTACGCTGCATCCAAATGTTCCAGCAGCCCATTATGATAACATCCATAGCAATGGGGGTGGAGAGAGCCTGAATGGATAAGTTGACTTCATCGAACACTGAGATTCCTCTGTATCGTTGACCAAGAATAGAGCTCCAGCAGTTGAGAGCAAAATCACAATCCCAAAAGAGATGCATCGAAGTTTCCATGGTATGAGTATGACAAAGTACACATTCATAGGATGGAAGATAGAAGGACTTTCTTTGAAGCAGATTTCTAGAGTTCACTCTGTCATGAAGCAGAAGCCAGAAGAAAATCTTGTATCTTAGCATAGCAGCACATTTCCAAATTTGCTTGAATATGGGAGGAGCCAACTCCCCAGCAATTAATTCTTTATACATATTGATGGAGGAGTAAGATGAGCCCCAAGGGTAAATCCATTTATCTTGCACAGAATTATTCATAGAATGTTGCACCACAACCTGTAGCTCTAGAAACTGCTGGTGAGCTTGGACTGAAAGGGGTGTATGGAAATTGTTGACCATGTCCTGAGCAGTTTGAAAGAATTCCTGAGCAGACATATTTTCATTGTGCGTGAAAGAATATAGCTCTGGATATTTATCTTTAAGTGCGCCATGCCCCCAGTTATCTTGCCAAAAAATAATGGTGTTTCCTTGCCCTGGATTGCATTTGGCCACTATCTTGAATTGAGGCAGCAGTTTCAGAATACTTTTCCACCAAAAAGAGCCCACTGGTCGATTATTAAGCACACCTCCAGGGTAGTAGGAATCCCAAATTAACTTCACCCAAGGAAGATCCTCATGATTCAGAAATTTATGAAGATGTTTCATGAGAAGGCATTTGTTATGAACAGCAATGTTAAGAACACCCAGTCCCCCTTGATCTTTGGGAACACACACCTTTTTCCAAGAAATGAGAGCTGTGCCTCTGTCTTCCATACCATACTTTCTCCAAAACCAATGCCTTAGGTATTTATTGATTTGTTCTACAATACCCAGAGGAAGATCCAGAGAGCTCATGAAAAAGGTAGGCAAGCTGGTGAAGACCGATTTGAGGAGGGTGAGTTTATCTCCAAAAGACAGCAAAGTGGAGCAACCAGAGAGCCTTGTATCAATTCTCTTGATGACAGGAGCAAAATCTTCTATCTTGGGTTTAGTGAGACCCAGGGGCAACCCAAGATAAGTGAAAGGAAAACTACCAGTCACACAACCAAGTCTGTTTGCTAAAGAATGCAACTTTGATGGACTGGTGTTAATTGGGACCATAACAGATTTTTCATAGTTAACCCTCAGACCAGTAAATATAGAGAAATGAAGGAGCAAGTTCTTCAATTGTTCAATCTGAGCTTCACTTGCAGGCATGATAATGATAGTATCATCAGCATATTGAATAACTGGAAAATCAGTGCAAGGGTGATGCTCCAGAGGTCTCTTTATCAAATTGTTATGCATTGCTTCATTAAGGATTGATTGCAAAATATCTGTAGCTAGGACAAAGAGCAATGGAGAAACAGGATCACCTTGTCTAACCCCTCTTTTACACAAGAATTGCTTCCCTGGCACACCATTAAGGAGAACAAAGGAATACCCAGAGGAAAAAATCGTGATACTAACCTTATTTAGATAAACCTGCCTTGGTTATCTAAACCTGGATTATCTGCCTCAATTACAGGCCTCGGTTACAGGGGTGATGGGGTAGTTTTGTGGCAGAGTGGATTTTCTAAACCTGGATTGTAATTGTGGCATTCTATGTGACAGCAAGCATGTAGCAAACAACGTGAGACTGTTCTGCATTTGTCTGCACACTCGAGGTCACCACTTACCTCCAGTCCCAATTCTCCAAAATTAGGTATAATTCGCACCTCAAAGGAGGCTAAAGAGGGGTGGGTGCTTTCAAGCCGATACGTGAAACCAAGTCGAACCGAAATATAGGCTAAGTTGGTTTTTTGCTTATTAGGTTCGGTTTCAAAAATAGACACTATTCCGTGTTAAGTTTTAAATTGGTTTTCGATTGAATGAAACTGTATACTACACCGAATTAACAGAATCGTGAGTCTGCCACCCTCGTGTCTCTCCGGTGCAAGCACAACAGGCTATCTGTTTAGTCTAAGTCACTGGCTAGCTAGTTTGTTGCTTTGGCAATTGTACATAGATTCATACAAGCAGAAACGCATTGGTCTAGTGCACCGATTATAGGATTTCAATTATATGTAAATACTATTTGGCAGCTTTTTATTTGAGATGATTGACGGCTATTATATAACAAATCGCTCCATGACACGCTGCTTTGACCGATGATGGTGCACACGTATTTCAGTTTTCTGGTTGACCGAACAAACCAAATCTATAAATTTTGGTTAATAAAGTTCGTGGCAAATTTTAGTGTGATTATTTTGGTTGTTATTTTACAGAAACCGAACTACTAGAAACCCGAATGAACCAAACCGAATTAACCATATAAACTGAATGCCCACCCTCAGAGCGGCATTTTTTATGTGAGGAGTCTAGCTTTGAAGCTGACTGGACCATGTAAGGAGGAAGGCGAGCAGGGTCTGCCTTGTTATCAGTTGTAAGTAATGCAAGTGCCTTGTAAATATTTGGGTGACTCAGGTGAGGCCTGAACATCACTTGCTGACCTGAACTCGAGATGTGATGATCTTACTTCGGTTTGTTGTAGTGACAAGAGACTACTCTCGGTAGATCAATCTTGTGATGATTGATCTCATTCATTCTGGTCAGTAGGGTATGTTAAGAAACATGTTCATGATGCTAATTTTGAGATACCGATTGTAGTTGACTAATTACGAGTCCAAAGTGCACAAGAATGGAAGTACAATGAGCTGCTGAAGAGAGAGAGAGAGAGAGAGACTACTGGCTATCTGTTTAGTCTAAGTCACTGGCTAGCTAGTTTGTTGCTTTGGCAATTGTACATAGATTCATACAAGCAGAAACGCATTGGTCTAGTGCACCGATTATAGGATTTCGATTATATGAAAATACTATTTGGCAGCTTTTTATTTGAGATGATTGACGGCTATTATATAACAAATCGCTCCATGACATGCTGCTTTGACCGATGATGGTGCACACGTATTTCAGTTTTCTGGTTGACCGAACAAACCAAATCTATAAATTTTGGTTAATAAAGTTCGTGGCAAATTTTAGTGTGATTATTTTGGTTGTTATTTTACAGAAACCGAACTGCTAGAAACCCGAATTAACCATATAAACTGAATGCCCACCCTCAGAGCGGCATTTTTTATGTGAGGAGTCTAGCTTTGAAGCTGACTGGACCATGTAAGGAGGAAGGCGAGTAGGGTCTGCTTTGTTATCAGTTGTAAGTAATGCAAGTGCCTTGTAAATATTTGGGTGACTCAGGTGAGGCCTGAACATCACTTGCTGACCTGAACTCGAGATGTGATGATCTTACTTCGGTTTGTTGTAGTGACAAGAGACTACTTTCGGTAGATCAATCTTGTGATGATTGATCTCATTCATTCTGGTCAGTAGGGTATGTTAAGAAACATGTTCATGATGCTAATTTTGAGATACTGATTGTAGTTGACTAATTACGAGTCCAAAGTGCACAAGAATGGAAGTACAATGAGCTGCTGAAGAGAGAGAGAGAGAGAGAGAGAGAGAGAGGGAGGGAGGGAGGGAGGGAGGGAGGGAGGGAGGGAGGGAGGGAGAGAGAGAGAGCAGATGTTGGTGCTAGTCAGAAAGGCAAGGGTCCATTTTCTAAAAGATTAAAAAGACAATGCTTATATGTTGATCTTAGGCAGTCCACTGTGAAGTTCCAGCAACTTCAGATCACGGTGAGGACTCTCTTCAAATTTTAGGTCCAGGTGTACAACAGGCTGAAGATTGGACTTTTGTTCGGAACACGTAGAGATGATTTTGACAGTATCGAGGATGAAGCCATGAACTAATATTTGAGGCCGAGGAGTCCGCCACTGACCATGCATGCAATGCATCTCCATAAGGGGGAAATTGTGTTGGAGCTCAGGCTCCATGGCACCCGTTTTACTATTCACACATCAAAATCACCCGAGGAGTCCACCCACGTTCTTATTGTAGCCTGCCATGATGTGTTGTGCTGCCACTGTGCCGCCTGCTTCGTCTCCTTTGTTGCTGCCCGCAGACTATGCCTCACCTCCAGTGGAGATGCTCACCCTCTCCCACTTATGCAACCGAAGTAAGCCACCATGTCGAATATTATGTGCAAGTGGTGGTCATCGCGAATGAGAAGGGAGGAAAAAAACTTTGATCCATCTATGAGTGGCTTCCACTTGTCACTGTCTATGTAGAAGAAAATGGAGTGGAGGTATCATCAGTCTACTTGAGAAGAGATTCAAAAGTTGTTCTCCCTATTATAGGGGATCACCTTACATTGCATATAGGGATTGAAGTTTTTGATAGTCTCCTACATATACTCTTATACGAATCATCAAATGTGCAACAGACCAGTAATACATAGTGAAACTTGTGAAGAGATATTTTAGAGCAATAGCTAAATACTCATATGTTTCCATGGAACTACAAAGTGACGTTAGTAGGATCAATCTACAGTTATTCTATTTTACTAATGCCCACGTGGAACATAGTTTCTGACCATGTCTATCCCCACTATCTACCTCTAGCCTTACCACAAATTGTGTTTCCCAGCTGGTATGTGCGTCACTTTCTTTGTCAGTTCCCAGCTGGAACTACAAAGTGACGTTAAAAGTCTCACTTCTCAATATGGATAATTATAGATGGACTATAGAATCATTTCTATTTCCTTAATCATTCAACAATGAATACAACTACCAGTTTCTTGTTCAGATCCACGCCAATCGATGTCAACAACTTTGGTTCAACTCTCCTAATTTCTAGTCTTTTAACAATACGGCGACAACCATAGAATAAAAAATGCTAGGAGCAAATAGAGTTCAACTACTTAAAATAAGAGATTTGCATCATAACTAGATAATCATTGGACACTTTAATAACACGACTAGCATCGGTGCATATGTGACGCCCCCGATTCAATCGTACACTAATCATGCACGCAAATATGTACGATCAAGATCAGGGACTCACGGGAAGATATCACAACACAACTCTACAAATAAAATAAGTCATACAAGCATCATAATACAAGCCAGGGGCCTCGAGGGCTCGAATACAAGTGCTCGGTCATAGACGAGTCAGCGGAAGCAACAATATCTGAGTACAGACATAAGTTAAACAAGTTTGCCTTAAGAAGGCTAGCACAAACTGGGATACAGATCGAAAGAGGTGCAGGCCTCCTGCCTGGGATCCTCCTAACTACTCCTGGTCGTCGTCAGTGGGCTGCACGTAGTAGTAGGCACCTCCAGTGTAGTAGTCGTCATCGACGGTGGCGTCTGGCTCCTGGGCTCCATCGTCTAGTTGCAGCAATCGAATAGAGGTAGGGGGAAAAGGGGGAACAAGGCAACCGTGAGTACTCATCCAAAGTACTCGCAAGCAAGGAGCTATACTACATATGCATGGATATATGTGTAAAGGGCCATATCAGTGGACTGAACTGCAGAATGCCAGAATAAGAGGGGGATAGCTAGTCTTATCGAAGACTACGCTTCTGGTCACCTGTCTTGCAACAGGTAGAGGAGGGTAGGTTGAAGTCCTCCAAGTAACATCACATAGCAATAATCCTACCCGGCGATCCCCTCCTCATATCCCTAAGAGAGAGCGACCACCGGTTGTATCTGACACTTCGAAGGGTGTGTTTTATCAAGTATCCGGTTCTAGTTGTCATAAGCTCAAGGTACAACTCCAAGTCGTCCTGTTACCGAAGATCACGGCTATTCGAATAGATTAAACTTCCTGCAGGGTGCACCATCTTACCCAAAGACGCTTGATCCCATTTGGCGGACACACTTTCTGGGTCATGCCCGGCCGCGGAAGATCAACATGTCGCAGCCCCACCTAGGCTCAACAGAGAGGCCAGCACGCCGGTCTAAACCTAAGCGCACAGGGGTCTGGACCCATCGCCCAATGCACACCTGCATGTTGCGAACGCGGCCGGAAGCAGAACTAGCCCCCTTAATACAAGAGCAGGCTTACGTTCCAATCCGGCGCGCGCCACTCGGGCTTGGCGTCACGAAGTGCGTTTACCGATACCACGACGCCGGATACCCATAACTACTCCCACGTAGATGGTTAGTGCGTATAGGCTCAGAGCCAACTCAGATCAAATACCAAGATCTCGTTAAGCGTGTTAAGTATCCGCTAACGTCGAACAGGGCCAGCCCACCTCTCTCCTAGGCGGTCTCAACCTGCCCCGCCGCTCCGCCTCAAAGATCCACTCATGGGTGCTACTCCACCAACCCGACTTTTAGTCTCCACATGTATCATGTATAAGTATATAGTATACCCGTGATCACCTCCCGAGTGATCACGGCCCGATAGTATAGCACAGCAGACGGACAAGAATGTAGGGCCACAGATGAATATACTAGCATCCTATACTAAGCATGTAGGATTGCAGGTAAAGGTAACAACAGTAGTAACAAGGACAGGCTATGCATCGGGATAGGTATAATCTGAAAGCGGTAACATGCTACACTACTCTAATGCAAGCAGTATAGAGGAGAGTAGGCGATATCCGTGATCAAGGGGGCTTGCCTGGTTGCTCGGCAAGAGAGAGGGGTCGCCAACTCCGTAGTCGAACCGGGCAGCAGCTGGCCGGTCTCGTAGTCTACCGGAGAGAAGAGGGGGAAGAAACAATGAATACCAAGTAAACAGATGCATATCGATGCATGTCATGACAAGTAACGATGCTAGGCGTGCCCTAACGTGGTAAGAGGTGGTACTGGTTAAGGGAAACATCCGGAAAGTATTCCGGTGTTTCGTGGTTTTCAGCGAGTAGCGGGAGGGGAAAGTTGCGGGTTCGATAGGTTAGGGGGGCGTGGCGGACAAACGGACTGCGTATCCGGATTCGCCTCGTCGTTCTGAGCAACTTTCATGTTGAAAATATTTTAATCCGAGTTACGGATTAAAAGATATGATTTTCTAAAGATTTTATTAATTTTTGGAATTTAATTAATTAATTAATTAATTCGAAAAAAATGGATGTATGACGCCAAGATGAGGTCATGCCGACGTCGGCCGATCAACAGGTTGACTTGGTCAACTGACATGTGGGTCCTGCTCGTCAAATGGATTTGTTAACTAATTACCCTAGTTTAATTTAATTAACAGTAGTTAATTAGGTTAATTAGCCATTAGGTTAATTAATCAGGATTAATTAAATTAATTATTTACTTAATTAATTATTTAATTAATTAATTTTATTCATTTTATTTTATTAATTATATTTATTTAATTCCCTTTTTCCTTTTTCTTTGTTCAAAAACGCTCGGGGGGCATGTCATTGCTCTGCCGGTCGAGTCGACCTTAGCTGAACGAGTCATCAGGCCGGCCGGCCCCTAGGGCCCACGGGTCGCTGACCTGTGGTGGCCTGGTCGGCCACGCCGGGCGTCGGCGTTGGGGAGCTCGTATGCCTCGCATGGCGAAGGGCGCCGGACCGCCGAATTTGTCGTCCGGGCGGCCAAAATGGCTGCATGGGCGGTGCGTTTCGAACGGGGAGACGACGACGCCCAACGGTGGCAGAGGCATGGCCGGACTTGGTCGAAAGCAGCGCCCGGCGGAGGCGGCGGTGGGATTCGGGACCTTGACGGGATCGCGCTACGGGGCTAACGGGAAGACCAGGGGGGCTGCGCGACGCGCTGAGTAGAAGGGGCTCGGCCCCGTGACCATTTGGTCACCGGAAGGGTGCCGGCGACGAGATCCGCGACGGGGGCGCTCGGCTACGGAGGGGAACGAGGGGGGAGAGGAGGGGGGCCTCGACCGAGCGGAGGAGGCGCGAGGAGGGGGTACGTGGGCGCGTGAGCCGGGCGCGAGCCGAGCGCGACGAGCGCTGGCGCCAGAGCGAAGCCCGGCCATGGCGACCGGCTGGGTCGACCTCTCACGGCCACAGAGAGCGGGCAGGGAGGGAAGAGCTCACGGGGGACGCGTGGGGTCTCGGAAGCGGGCTCGGGGCGGTCGGGGCGTCCGTGGGAGGAGGTCGAGGCGGCGGCTGCTCGGCGACGCTGGATCCGCGAGGTGGGAGTCGGGACGGTCCCGAGGCGACGAGGGGGGCAGGCGCCTGGCCGGGTCAGGAGGAGGGAGGAGGACGAAGGCGTCGGTGGGCGCCAAGGCGGGGCGAATCGATCGGGCGGATCCCGATCCAGATTTGCAGGGGGGGGAGGAGAAGGGGATCGGGAGGATGGGGTGTCGGCTAGGGTTTCCGCCGACCAGGGGGGTTATGGGAGGGAGGGGGGTGGGCCGGGCTAGGGGCTGGCCGGTTGGGCCAGGTGGGCTTGGCCCAGTTTGGCCAGGGGGGGTTTCTCCCTCTCCTTTGTTTTATTTCTCTTTTCTTATTTTTCCTTTTCTGTTTTAATTTATTTTAAAATATCCAGACACTTTATAAAAATGTGTGCACCCCACCATAATTAACTTTGTAATATTTCACAACCCCTGAACATTTTAGTTTTGACTTTTGAAAACCCCGATGGTTTTAACTTAATTTCAAATTTTGAATTCGAATCGTTTCGAACTAACACGATATTATCAACAGTAACCAAGGTGACGTGGCATCATTAGCGCAGGTTCTTGTAGCTTGATTACCCCAAGGCCACAATTCGCCTCCATTACAAGAAATCTCGTCCCGAGATTTAAGAGGGAGTAAGGGGAAAGTTCGTTACGACATTCAAACGGATCTCCTCAAGAAGTCAATCCCTTTCGTTGATGTCTTCAATTGTTTATTCCAAAGCATCATGATGAAGTTTTCGTCCTTTCTTCGGGGAACTCCATCGTACTTACGAATAGGTAAGGGGCAGCTCTACAATGATAGGATTTATAAGGATAATTCTTCTGGGGGTATCCCAAGAATGAACATATGAGTATCTCTCGAGTTGAACAAATTACACATATCGAGAGCAAAGTAAGACGGTGCAATAAGAAGTTTCAAGCGGATATGCAATCGTTCATTGCTCAAGCAGAAAAGCGAAAGGGGTTACGAGCAAAGGGAATAAGTATTGTGTCCGATACGAGAATAGATCAACCGGCAAGTGGCCCGTGAATTACATACAAAGTCAAGCACGGGAATAACTTGGGCAACAGGGTGTACAGGAGAGTCAGTTCGATCTGTGGAATCAGGTTATGGGCCCACCATGTGGTTAAAAGTAGGAAGGTTGGTGACATCTTGCACGATCATGTAAGCAAGGCATGTCAGAGGAGAGTCTGAGGGTCATGTCGGCAACAACATAGGTACCAAGGGCGAGGGACGAAGAGAACCATTTTCCTGCTCGTTGAACGAGGCGGACCAATAGGCAAAGTTCTCGTCCATCGATGGTTACCGGAATGTCATCAACAATAGTAACAGGGTCTTACTTACAGAGTGGTACAACGAGGTGCTTACCTAAGCAGGGAATTATCACTGCTCGGTTAAGTCTGGTTACTGGAAAGGTTAAACAAAACAATGGAAAGGATAGTATCATTATCAGATTAAACAAAATAATTGAAAGGAAAATGTGTTTAAACACATATTTCAGGAGTATATCCTTCCCAATGACAAGCAGAGCATGATACCCATGACAGGATATACTGTAGAATACCCTTTAGGTAAGGGAAGAAAATTTTCATGACATTACCCATACAACGGTGTTTTGGATAATTGATAAAGAGAATTTAGCATTGTGCTTCCAATGTTCTTGGTGATGAACGGAGTACCACAGACATGCTTCGGTAGCAATGATATGGTGTTTCAATCAAGGGCGGACTTTGGATACACCGATGATCCATCAGGAGTAACTTATAAAATAAGTCCTACAATTTCCTCCAGGAGGAATGGTTATCCTTGCAAAAGAAATAATAATGATAGGTCCTCCACCTGGGGGGGGGGGGTGCTAGGCATGACATCATGTTAATATGGGTTGGGTTGCACGGCCAATGTTAGAATGGTGATTCAATTAGCGAAGGACTTAGAATGAACTATCGCCCATTCACTTCAAAGAAATAGGGTTGCTAGAAGGAAAGAATCCAAACAACACCGTTCACTTGTTGGAATTAACACGGGACCAAGAAAGAATGGTGATGGTGAAAAGTATTTCTATGTCAAGAATTCTCAAGAGGTGGAACAAATCTCAGAACATTCTTGACATAAAGGAGGTTAATACTCCAAGGTAACGAAGAACAATTGCTTTGGATAGCAAGGAACTCAAGGTATAACACCAAACATGAACAAGCTTGTGTTGGTGGTAAGGCAATAAAGTGGTCGATGATAATACCATTCATCGAGGGCAAGGATGGTATATCTCATCATGAATTAAACAGAAATCCTCGAGGAGCTTAGAATGTTGATGATCACGACACCTTTGTCGCGAGAGTTCATGAGGATGTAATCGATCGGCGACGACATCAAGTCAAAGTAATGATGAATTGAAAGGTTATTGGAACCAAGGGTACGACACAAACTCGAAACCAAGCTTGTTGTTCAAGGCGAAATGATATGACGATGAGGATCGACGTAAGGTTAGTTCATCATCGTAAATTGTGCTCCGAGAAGAAGGACCAGGTAGCACAGTTAAAATCATCACGACAATGATATAGCCAAACAGGCTAGGAATGATGTGATCGGGTACAAACACGTACTTATAGAAGCTTACGAAGAGTTGTTGAACCGTAGTGCGGACTCGGTTCGCTTATTGGTGTCTTTGAGTGTTTAATAACTTTCGAGCCCGTGAAAAATTGGAATCGGTGAGAATGTAGCACTTGATGAAGAACTCATAAGAAGTTATGCAGTTCCATGATAATCTCGAGATACCAGGGGGTAACACTCGACGTCAGATCAAAGTGGAGTTTGGACCGGGTATTGCTCTACGTAAGACAAGTGCTAAAACTTGCACGAGAAATGGTATTTAAAAGAGATCATGGTCGGAACCACGATTTCAAAAGGCCAGATCCCTGATATAAGATGATCTTATACCAAAGGAATAATTATTTAAGAGAAGCTTTAATGATAAGATCTACATCGTGTCCATGGGCATGAATGCAAGGTTCAAGGTCGACTCCCACTTCTCCAATGCATACCCTTTCATTCACTTCTCGCTTTCGATGAAGTTATAGCGTTGAAATTTTATCTGGAAAAATACCAGAAGAGTATGACTCATGAAAACTTTTGAGTTCACACATATAAAGGAGGGCATAGGTTCAACCCATCAAGGCATCTTAGGAACGTATACCATCAACTTCAGGGGTAAACAACTCAAGCTCGGAGGTAGAGCATGGTTGACAAAGCAGAGGATACAATTTACCAAAGGCATTATGTATCGTGGAAGGTCTCACAAAGTTATTGAATATGAAGGATGCCGACGGATAAAATCCAACAATGGACCCGATGGCCCACAAGGGGTCCGACGTGAGCATCAAGACTTAACTAGAGGAAGAAGAATGCAAGGAGATCAGATTATAGAAACAATGACTAACTCAATTGTCAAATGCAAAGGAACTATGATTTCCAAATCAAGGGATCGAAGCAATGCTACGATTAGGGGTGGATAAGTTGAATAGCCTTAGGGTACAATCAAAGACAATTGGATTGGTCGAGAACCAATTCCAGTTAAAAGAATGGCAGCTCAGGTAGGAAAAGTAATTTATAAGGATCAATGATGATTGCGTGTATTCAAGAAACATATTGAGTCAACAGACTCAAAATGATAATGACAAGGAATGTCAATATGACTACGAGACTTATGGGATTAACCATAATGCAAGCAAGCAAGACTTTCAAGAGCAAAAGGCTCCAGAGGATTTTCGAAGATCGAATAGTATTTTGAAGACCTTTGTGAAACTCATGAACAAGCTGGGGATGAGCGGATACTCGACAAGTGCGAGGATTTATTTGAAGGGGTATTCATGTGGCAAAGAACTGCTAGGTAGTGAGGCACGAAGTATTCTCGGAACAATAGAGAAAACTTCGGTATCTTATAATAACAAGATCAATGGGGATGATCGTAAGAATGGCAAGTGTAAGTAGTTATCCATAAGGATTTATCGGTGGTCGGGAATAGCAAAAGTGATGGGCACAAAGTCTCGAGAGAATATCAAATAGTATCTCCGAAATCTTCTGGTGCAGCAGGCGATCATCTGAAGTGAGGGGCTCTCCGGGAGAAAGTACTTTCGAGAACCTAAAGTTAGTTTTGTTTTTAGCAAAATCGTTTAACCCGAATAGAAGAGAGTTCGTAATCCCGGAGTAAAGGTCGAGGAGTAAAAGATCCTAATACCACCCAATGGCGGCGTGGGCCCGTAAGGCACACAGCCATGTTAGTAAAGTTTTGTAAAGTCTAGACTCGACTTCGCCAAGGAGTTGGAAGGGGATTCCTACAGCAAATGGCTCGATACCAACTTGTGACACCCCGATTCAATCGTACACTAATCATGCACGCAAATGTGTACGATCAAGATCGAGGACTCACGGAAGATATCACAACACAACTCTACAAATAAAGTAAGTCATACAAGCATCATAATACAAGCCGTGGGCCTCGAGGGCTCGAATACAAGTGCTCGATCATAGACGAAGTCAGCCGGAAGCAACAATATCTCGAGTACGGACATAAGTTAAACAAGTTTGCCTTAAGAAGGCTAGCACAAACCGGGATACAGATCGAAGAGGAGCAGGCCTCCCGCTCGGGATCCTCCTAAGCTACTCCCGGTCGCCGCCGCCGGCTGCACGTAGTAGTAGGCACCTCCAGTGTAGTAGTCGCCATCGACGGTGGCGTCTGCTCCTGGGCTCCATCGTGCAGTTGCAGCAATCGAATAGAGGTAGGGGAAAAGGGGAACAAGGCAACCGTGAGTACTCATCAAAAGTACTCGCAAGCAAGTAGCTACACTACATATTTTTTGATATATGTGTAAAGGGCCTTATCAGAGTACTGAACTGCAGAATGCCGTAATAAGAGGGGATAGCTAGTCTTATCGAAGACTACGCTTCGTCACCCGCCTTGCAACAGTAGAGGAGGGTAGGTTGAAGTCCTCCAAGTAACATCACATAGCAATAATCCTACCCGCGATCCCTCCTCATATCCCCGAGAGAGAGCGACCACCGGTTGTATCCGCACTTGGAAGGGTGTGTTTTATCAAGTATCCGGTTCTAGTTGTCATAAGCTCAAGGTACAACTCCAAGTCGCCTCACATCAAGATCACGGCTATTCGAATAGATTAAACTTCCTGCAGGGTGCACCATCTTACCCAAAGACGCTTGATCCCATTTGGCGGACATACTTTCTGGGTCATGCCCGCCGCGGAAGATCAACACGCCGCAGCCCCACCTAGGCTCAACAGAGAGGCCAAAGACGCCGGTTCAAACCTAAGCGCACAGGGTCCGGGCCCATCGCCCAATGCACACCTGCACGCTAAGTAACGCGCCGAAGCGTAACTAGCCCCTTAATACAAGAGCAGGCTTACGTTCCCAATCCGGCGCGCGCCACTCGGGCTTGTTGACGCCACGAAGTGCCGATACCACGACGCCGGATACCCATAACTACTCCCACGTAGATGGTTAGTGCGTATAGGCTCGTAGCCAACTCAGATCAAATACCAAGATCTCGTTAAGCGTGTTAAGTATCCATGAACGCCGAACAGGGCGAGCCCACCTCTCCTAGGCGGTCTCAACCTGCCTGCCGCCTCCGCCTCAAAGATCCACTCATGGGTGCTCCTCCACCAACCCGACTTTTAGTCTCCACATGTATCATGTATAAGTATATAGTATATACCGTGATCACCTCCCGAGTGATCACGGCCCGATAGTATAGCAATGAGCATTTAACAAGAATGTAGGGCCACAGATGAATATACTAGCATCCTATACTAAGCATGTAGGATTGCAGGTAAAGGTAACAACAGTAGTAACAAGGACAGGCTATGCATCAGGATAGGTATAACAGAAAGCAGTAACATGCTACACTACTCTAATGCAAGCAGTAAAGTGGAGAGTCTGCGATATCCGGTGATCAGGGGGGCTTGCCAGGTTGCTCGCAAGAGAGAGGGTCGTCAACTCCGTAGTCGAACTGGGCAGCAGCCGCGTCGGTCTCGTAGTCTACCGGAGAGAAGAGGGGGAAGAAACAATGAATACCAAGTAAACAGATGCATATCGATGCATGTCATGACAAGTAACGATGCTAGGCGTGCCCTAACGTGGTAAGAGGTGGTACTGGTTAAGGGGAAACATCCGGAAAGTATTCCGGTGTTTCGTGTTTGAGCAGAGGAGGCGGAGGGGAAAGTTGCGGGTTAGATAGGTTAGGGGTGCGTGGCGAACGAACGGACTGCGTATCCGGATTCGCCTCGTCGTTCTGAGCAACTTTCATGTTGAAAATATTTTAATCCGAGTTACGGATTAAAAGATATGATTTTCTAAAGATTTTATTAATTTCTGGAATTTCATTAATTAATTAATTAATTCGAAAGAATGGATTTATGACGTCAGCATGAGGTCATGCTGACGTCAGCAGTCAACAGGGTTGACTTGGTCAACCTGACATGTGGGTCCCGTTCGTCAGTGACTGTTAACTAATTACCCTAGTTTAATTTAATTAATGAGTTAATTAGGTTAATTAGCCATTAGGTTAATTAATCAGGATTAATTAAATTAATTATTTACTTAATTAATTATTTAATTAATTAATTTTATTCATTTTTATTTTTATTAATTATATATATTTAATTCCCTTTTTCCTTTTTCTTTTTTCAAAACGCGTCGGGGGCCATGTCATTGCTTTGGCCAGTCGGCCACCCTTTAGTCGACCGAGTCAACAAGCCGTGCGCCCCTAGTTCCCACGGTCGCTGACCGAGGTGGCCAGGTCGACCACGTCGGCGGCCGGCGTTGGGGAGCTTCGGTGGGCGTTCCCGCGGCGGAGGGGCACCGGACCTCGCCGGAATTTGTCGTCCGGCGGCCAAAATGGCCGCGGGCGGGTGCGTTCGAACGGGGAGACGACGACGCGTCCAACGGTGGCAGAGGCATGGCCGGACTTGGCCGGAAACGACGCCGGCGAGCGGCGGAGGCGGCGGTGGGATTCGGGACCTCGACGGGATCGCGCTACGGGGCTAACGGGAAGGCCAGGGGGGCTGCGCGACGCGCTGAGCACAAGGGGCTCGTTCCCGTGACCATTTGGTCACCGGAAGGGCGCCGGCGATGAGATCCGCGACGGGGGCGCTCGGTACGGAGGGGAACGAGGGGGGAGAGGAGGGGGGCCTCTACCGAGCGGAGGAGGCGCGAGGGGAGGGGGTACGGGCGCGGTGAGCCGGCGCGAGCCGGAGTGCGACGATCGCGGCGCCGGAGCGAGCTCCGGCCATGGCGACCGAGCGCGGGGTCGACCTCTACGGCTACAGAGCGGGCAGGGAGGGAAGAGCTCACAGGGGGGACGTGGGGTCTCGGAAGCGGGCTCGGGGCGGTCGGGGCGTCCCGGGAGGAGGTCGAGGCGGCGGCCGTCCGTGATGCGGATCCGGCGAGGTGGGAGTCGGGACGGTCCCGAGGCGACGAGGGCAGGCGCGCCTGGCCGGTCGGGGCGGAGGGGAGGAGGACGACCGTCGGTGGGGCAGGGCGCCGGCATCGGGGGCGAACGTATCGGGCGGATCCCGATCCAGATCGGCGGGGGAGGGAGGAGAAGGGGATCGGGGGGGAATGGGGTGTCGGCTAGGGTTTCCGCCGACCGGGGGGGTTATGGGAGTGAGGGGGGTGGGCCGGGCCAGGGGCTGGCCGGCTGGGCCAGGTGGGCTTGGCCCGATTTGGCTGTGGGGTTTCTCCTCTCCTTTGTTCTATTTCTCTTTTCTTATTTTTCCTTTTCTGTTTTTAATTTATTTTAAAATATCCGGACTCTTTATAAAAATGTGTGCACCCCACCATAATTAACTTTGTAATATTTGACAACCCCCGAACATTTTAGTTTTGACTTTTGAAAACCCCGATGGTTTTAACTTAATTTCAAATTTTGAATTTGAATCGTTTCGAACTAAAGCGAGATTATCAACAGTAAGCAAGGTGACGTGGCATCATTAGCGCAGGGTTACTGTAGCTTGATTACCCGGGCGTCACAGCATAGAAGTTACAACCAATGTTTTTTATTTGTTGCATTTTCTAATAACCATTTCAAGCTCAATAATTACACAAGGATGCATCTAAAGCCTGCTCTAGTGTCATCATGCGTGGTCTAGTGCTTCATCAATGCCTTTCCCTCCAAGAATTAAACTAAAGCCTAATTAGCTATGACAAACACCGCATGCAAACAAAAAAGGTATGTGTTTCAATCGATACAAATGAAAAATATAGATCATGTTTATGTGTAGGAGTGCATCTTGGGGGGAAAATGTGCTGCGACATGCCAAACCCGTGTGTTCATGAATCAAAGGAGGAAGGACTTCACGTTTGAGTTCCACGCTACCACCAGTATGTCTTCTCAAGTTGTCATTGACAGAGCAAAATACCGTCAGATCCCTCGATAGGATTCATGAAGAGATCGGAAGTACCAGAACGGAGTCTGCACACACAATTTACCCAGTTTCAGGCCTCTGAAGATTAATACTTTACATCTTGCTTCTTATTGTTATTCATGGCGAGGGGATACCTCGTGCAGAGGATTATAGTGGTGTACGGGGTTGCTACCGAGAGTTTGGATCTAAGATTGCATGATGAATGAGAACCTAGACCTTCCTTTATATAGGCAGGAGAGGTCTAGGGTTTACATGGGGGTAGATGTGATCTACAACGCCTTCACCCTCTAGTCCTAGAGAACGTGAAGGTCACCTCTACCTTTTAGGGCTCCCTTCTAGTATTGCGCCTAGCAGGCCCTGTGTATTTGACGAGGCCGGGCTCCCTTATGTGAGGTACCCTGGGTATAGGACCCCATCAGTATCCCCCGTGACTGGCAGAAGCCACAGGTGTCCTGGCCCCGAGGCCTCTGTCAGGCTCCTTTTCTCAGATGTCCGGCCTCCCTTGTCTCCGATCGCACAAGCTTCCTGCCGCTCCTCATGGCGGCATCGTCGTCTTCCCTCCTTTCAAGGCGAGGTCGCCTTTGAGATGTTTTGAGCCCGGCTTCGCTGGGTGGGTGGCCCAAAAATCCATGGTCTGGCACATCGTTGATGCTCGGAGCTTTGATGCCATCATGGATAAGATTCACACGCGTCCTTCGTTAAATAGGGAAACGAGGAGTAGTGTCGAGGTTGTCGATCCCTCTTCTTTGTCAAGATTTCGCCCACCATTACCAAATTGAGGGCGGTTGCTTCTTCTTAGAGAAAGATTGTCATCTCCTTCACCGCATCCGAGGAGGGCCTCGGTCAGGGTAACTTGACGGATGTGCTACCGCCGCCCTAGCCAGGTCTCCCTCGTTCGCTTGAGTGGGTTAGTGATTGGAAGCGTTCTTCTGTTTCTCGATTCCATATGGAGTAGTTCACTACTAGGGAAAACCTTATACACAGAATCTTAGCAGCAGCGCGGCACAAAAAGAAGCGCTACTGCTAATTAGTAGTAGCGCGGTTTTTTAACCCTCGCTACTGATGGAAATATGCCCTAGAGGCAATAATAAATTAGTTATTATTATATTTCCTTGTTCACGATAATCGTTTATTATCCATGCTATAATTGTATTGATAGGAAACTCAGATACATGTGTGGGTACATAGACAACACCATGTCCCTAGTAAGCCTCTAGTTGACTAGCTCGTTGATCAATAGATGGTTACAGTTTCACGACCATGGACATTGGATGTCGTTGATAATGGCATCACATCATTAGCAGAATGATGTGATGGACAAGACCTAATCCTAAGCCTAGCAGAAAGATCGTGTAGTTCGTATGCTAAAGCTTTTATAATGTCAAGTATTTTTTCCTTAGACCATGAGATTGTGCAACTCCCGGATACCGTAGGAATGCTTTGGGTGTACCAAACGTCACAAAGTGGCGGGTGGCTATAAAGGTGCACTACGGTATCTCCGAAAGTGTGTGTTGGGTTGTACGAATCGAGACTGGGATTTGTCACTCCATGTGACGGAGAGGTATCTCTGGGCCCACTCGGTAGGACATCATCATAATGTGCACAATGTGACCAAGGGGTTGATCACAGGATGATGTGTTACCGAACGAGTAAAGAGACTTGCCGGTAACGATATTGAACAAGGTATCGGGATACCGACGATCGAATCTCGGGCAAGTACAATACCGCTAGACAAAGGGAATTGTATACGGGATTGATTGAGTCCTTGACATCGTGGTTCATCCGATGAGATCATCGTGGAACATGTGGGAGCCAACATGGGTATCCAGATCCCGCTGTTGGTTATTGACCGGAGAACGTCTCGGTCATGTCTACATGGTTCCCGAACCCGTAGGGTCTACACACTTAAGGTTTGATGACGCTAGGGTTATAAAGGAAGTTTGTATGTGGTTGCCGAATGTTGTTCGGAGTCCCAGATGAGATCCCGGACGTCACGAGGATTCCGGAATGGTCCGGAGGTAAAGATTTATATATAGAAAGTTGTTGTTCGGGTTCCGGGAAAAGTTTGGGTTTTTCCGGTATTGTACCGGGAAGCTTCCAGAAGGTTCCGGAGGATTCCGGAAGAGTCCGGAGGTCCGGAAATTGTTCCACCACGTCCAATACGGCAGCATGGGCTGTAAGGGGGCGCCCTAGCCTTAATGGGACAGGGGCACCAGCCCCCCCCCCCCAAGGCCCATGCGCATGGGAGAGGGGAAACCCTAAGGGGGAGGGCCTCCACTTGACTTGGGGGGCAGTCCTCCCCCCTTGGCCGCCCCCTAGATGGGATCTAGGGCTGGCCGCCGCCCCTAGAGGTGGAACCCTAGGTGGGGGCGCAGCTCCCCTCTCCCCCTATATATAGTGGAGGCAAAGGGGCAGCCCAACACACGAAGTTCTTCTCATGTTGGCGCACCCCTACCTCTCTTTCTCCTCATATCTCGCGGTGCTTGGCGAAGCCCTGCTGGATCACCACGCTCCTCCACCACCACCACGCCGTTGTGCTGCTGCTGGATGGAGTCTTCCTCAACCTCTCCCTCTCTCCTTGCAGGATCAAGGCGTGGGAGACGTCACCGGGCTGTACGTGTGTTGAGCGCGGAGGTGCCGTTCGTTCGGCACTAGGATCTCCGGTGATTTGGATCACGACGAGTACGACTCCTTCAACCCCGTTCTTTTGAACGCTTCCGCTTAGCGATCTACAAGGGTATGTAGATACACTCTCCTTCCCCTCGTTGCTAGTTTCTCCATAGATAGATCTTGGTGACACGTAGGAAAATTTTGAATTTCTGCTATGTTCCCCAACAGTGGTATCAGAGCTAGGTCTATTGCGTAGATTCTTTGCACGAGTAGAACACAAAGTAGTTGTGGGCGTTGATTTTGTTCAATATGCTTACCGTTACTAGTCCAATCTTGTTTCGACGGTATTGTGAGATGAAACGGCCCGGACCGACCTTACACGTACACTTACGTGAGGCGAGTTCCACCGGTGACATGCACTTGGTGCATAAGGTGGCTAGCGGGTGCCGATCTCTCCCACTTTAGTCGGAACGGATTCGATGAAAAGGGTCCTTATGAAGGGTAAATAGCAATTGGCATATCACGTTGTGGTTTTGCGTAGGTAAGAAACGTTCTTGCTAGAAACCCATAGCAGCCACGTAAAACATGCAAACAACAATTAGAGGACGTCTAACTTGTTTTTGATGGTTATGCTATGTGATGTGATATGGCCAAGAAGAATGTGATGAATGATATGTGATGTATGTGATTGATCATGTTCTTGTAATAGGAATCACGACTTGCATGTCGATGAGTATGACAACCGGCAGGAGCCATAGGAGTTGTCTTTATTTATTGTATGACTCTGCGTGTCATTGAACAACACCATGTAATTACTTTACTTTATTGCTAACCGGTAGCCATAGTAGTAGAAGTAATAAGTTGGCGAGACAACTTCATGGAGCACGATGATGGAGATCATGATGATGGAGATCATGGTGTCATGCCGGTGACGATGATGATCGTGGAGCCCCGAAGATGGAGATCAAAAGGAGCAATATGATATTGGCCATATCATGTCACTATTTGATTGCATGTGATGTTTATCATGTTTATGCATCTTATTTGCTTAGAACGACGGTAGTAAATAAGATGATCCTTCATTAAAATTTCAAGAAAGTGTTCCCCCTAACTGTGCACCGTTGCGAAAGTTCGTCGTTTCGAAGCACCACGTGATGATCGGGTGTGATAGATTCTTATATTCACATACAACGGGTGTAAGCCAGATTTACACACGCGAAACACTTAGGTTAACTTGACGAGCCTAGCATGTACAGACATGGCCTCGGAACACAAGAGACCGAAAGGTCGAGCATGAGTCGTATGGAGGATATGATCAACATGAAGATGTTCACCGATGATGACTAGTCCGTCTCACGTGATGATCGGACACGGCCTAGTTGACTCGGATCATGTAATCACTTAGATGACTAGAGGGATGTCTATTCGAGTGGGAGTTCATGAGATGAACTTAATTATCCTGAACATAGTCAAAAGATCTTTTGCAAATTATGCCGTAAGCTCGCGCTTTAGTTCCACTTTGTTTAGATATGTTCCTAGAGAAAATGTAGTTGAAAGTTGTGATGGCGATTATGCGGATGTAAGAAAGCTTATGTCCTTAATGCACCGCTCAGTGTGCTGAACCCCAAACGTCATCTGTGGATGTTGCGAACATCGGACATACACTTTTTCATAACTACATGATAGTTCAGTTAAACGGTTTAGAGTTGAGGCACCAAAGACGTTTTTCGAAACGTCACGGAACATATGAGATGTTTCGAGGGCTGAAATTGGGATTTCAGGCTCGTGCCCACGTCAAGATGTATAAGACCTCCGATGATTTTCTTAGCCTGCAAACTAAGGGGGAAAAGCTCAATCATTGAGCTTGTGCTCAGATTGTCTAAGTACAACAATCACTTGAATCGAGTGGGAGTTGATCTTCCTAATGAGATAGTGATGTTTCTCCAAAGTCATTGCCACCAAGCTGCTAGAGCTTCGTGATGAACTATAACATATCAGGGATAGATGATCCTTGAAATATTCGCGATGTTTGACACCGCGAAAGTAGAAGTCAAGAAGGAGCATCAATTGTTGATGGTTAATGAAACCACTTGTTTCAAGAAGGGCAAGGGCAAGAAGGGATACTTCATGAAACGGCAAATCAATTGCTGCTCTAGTGAAGAAACCCAAGGTTAAACCAAAACCTGAGACTAAGTGCTTCTGTAATAAGGGGAACAGCCACTGGAGCGGAATTACCCTAGATACTTGGTAGATGAGAAGGCTGGCGAGGTCGATAGAAGTATATTGGATATACATTATGTTAATGTGTACTTTACTAGTACTCCTAGTAGCACCAGGGTATTAGATACCGGTTCGGTTGCTAAGTGTTAGTAACTCGAAATAAAAGGCTACGGAATAAACGGAGACTAGCTAAAGGTGAGTCGACGATATGTGTTGGAAGTGTTTCCAAGTTTGATGTGATCAAACATCATGCGCTCCCTCTACCATCAAGATTAGTATTAAACCAGAATAATTGTCATTTGGTGTTTGCGTTGAGCATAGACATGATTGCATTGTGTCTATCGCAATACGGTTATTCATTTAAGGATAATAATGGTTACTCTATTTGTTTGAATAATACCTTCAATGGTCTTGCATCTAAAATGAATGGTTTATTGAATCTTGATCGTAGTGATACACATTTTCATGCCAAAAGATATAAGATAGTAATGATAGTACCACTTACTTGTGGCACTACCATGTAAGTCATATTGGTGTAAAACGCATGAAGAAGCTCCATCTTGATGGATCTTTGGACTCACTCATTTTTGAAAAGTTTGAGACATGCGAACCATGTCTATTGGTGTATACGCATGAAGAAACTCCATGCAGATGGATCGTTTGGACTCACTTGATTTTAAATCACTTGAGATATGCAAATCATACCACATGGGCAAGATGACTGAAAAGCCTCGGTTTCAGTAAGATGGAACAAGATAGAAACTTGTTGGAAGTAACACATTTTGTTGTGTGCAGTCCAATGAGTGTTGATGCATTCTGTGAATATCGTTATTTTCTTACTTCACGGATGATTTAAGTAGATCTTGAGTGTATTTACTTAATGAAACACAAGTCTGAATTATTGAATGGTTCAAGTAATTTCAGAGTGAAGTTAAAGATCATCGTGACAAGAGGATAAAATGTCTATGATATGATCATAGAGATGAGTACATGAGTTACGAGCTTTGGCACGCAATTAAGACATTGTGGAAATTGTTTCACAATAAATACCGCCTGGAACACCATAGTGTGATGGTGTGTCCTAACATCATAGTTGCACCCTATTGGATATGGTGCATACTATGATGTCTCTTATCAAATTACCACTATTGTTCATGGGTTAGGCATTAGAGACAACCCCACTCACTTTAATAGGGCACCACGTAATTCTGTTGAGACGACACCGTTTGAACTATGGTTTGGAGAAACCTAAATTGTCGTTTCTTAAAAGTTTGGGGATGCTACGCTTATGTGAAAAAAATTCAGGTCGATAAGCTCGAACCCAGAGCGGATAAAATGCATCTTCATAGGACACCCAAAACAGTTGGGTATACCTCCAGTCTCAGTTCCGGAAGCAAAAGGATTGTTTCTAGAATTAGTTCCTTTCCCGAGGAAAAGTTTCTCTCGAAAGAATTGAGTGGGAGGATGGTGGAGACTTGATGAGGTTATTGAACCGTCACTTCAACAAGTGTGTAGCAGGGGCAGGAAGTTGTTCCTGTGGCGCCTACACCAATTGAAGTAGAAGCTTATGATAGTGATCATGAAGTTTTGGATCAAGTCACTACTGGTACCTCGTGAGGGTGACAAGGATGCGTACTACTTCCGAGTGGTACAGTAATCCTGTCTTGAAGGTCATGTTGCTAGACAACAATGAACCTACGAGCTATAGGGAAGCGATGGTGGGCTCATATTCCGACAAATGGTTAGAAGCCATGAAATCCGAGATAGGATCCATGTATCAGAACAAAGCATGTACTTTGGTGGACTTGCCCGATGATCGGCAAGCCATTGAGATAAATGGATCTTTAAGAAGAAGACGGACGTGGACGGTAATGTCACCGTCTATGAAGCTCTACTTGTGGCGAAGAGTTTTTCACAAGTTCAAGGAGTTGACTACGATGAGATTTTCTCATCCGTAGCGATGCTTAAGTCCATCTGAATCATGTTAGCATTAGCTGCATTTATGAAATCTGGCAGATGGATGTCAAAACGAGTTTCCTTACCAGTCTTCATAAGGAAAGGTTGTATGTGATACAATCAGAAAGTTTTTTTCAATCCTAAGGATGCTAAAAGGTATCTTTGGCTCCGGCGATCCTTCTAAGGACCGGAGTAAGCATCTCGGAGTTGGAATGTGCGCTTTGATGAGATGATCAAAGATTTTGGGTTTATACAAAGTTTATGAGAAACTTGTATTTCCAAAGAAGTGAGTGGGAGCACTATAGAATTTCCGATGAGTATATGTTGTTGACATTGTTGATCGAAATGATGTAGAATTCTGAAAGCATATAGGGTTGTTTGAAAAGTGTTTTTCAATGGAAAACCTGGATTAGGCTACTTGAACAATAAGCATCAAGATCTATAAGATAGATCAAAATGTTTAATAATACTTTCAAATGAGCACATACCTTGACATAATCTTGAAGGTGTTCAAGATGGATCGACCAAAGAAGGAGTTCTTGCGGAGTTGTAAGGTATGAAGTTAAGAGTTAAAGCTCGACCACGGCTGAAAAGAGAGAAAGGACAAAGGTCATCCCTATGCTTCGACGTAGGCTCTATAGTATGCTATGTTGTGTAATCGGAAGTGTGCCTGCCATGAGTCGATCAAGGGGTACAAGAATGATCCAGGAATGGATCATTGGACATGATCAAAATTGTCCTTGGAGTAAATAAGGACATGTTTCTCGATTATGGAGGTGATAAAGAGTTCGGCGTAAAGGGTTACGTCGATGCAAGGTTTAACACCTATCCGAATGACTCTGAGTAGCAAACCGGATACGTATAGTGGAGCAACCATTTGGAATAGCTCCAAGTGGAACGTGGTAGCAGCATCTACGATATGCATAAAGATTTGCAAAATACATAGGGATCTGAATATTGCAGACCCGTTGACTACAACCTCATTGAGTGTTAATCACATGGCGATGTGAACTATATTATTGACTCTAGTGCAAGTGGGAGACTGTTGGAAATATGCCCTAGAGGCAATAATAAATTAGTTATTATTATATTTCCTTGTTCATGATAATCATTTATTATCCATGCTATAATTGTATTGATAGGAAACTCAGATACATGTGTGGGTACATAGACAACACCATGTCCCTAGTAAGCCTCTAGTTGACTAGCTCGTTGATCAATAGATGGTTACAGTTTCCTGACCATGGACATTGGATGTCGTTGATAATGGCATCACATCATTAGCAGAATGATGTGATGGACAAGACCTAATCCTAAGCCTAGCAGAAAGATCGTGTAGTTCGTATGCTAAAGCTTTTATAATGTCAAGTATTTTTCCTTAGACCATGAGATTGTGCAACTCCGGATACCGTAGGAATGCTTTGGGTGTACCAAGCGTCACAACGTAATCGGGTGGCTATAAAGGTGCACTACAGGTATCTCCAAAAGTGTCATTGGGTTGGCACGAATCGAGGCTGGATTTGTCACTCCGTGTGACGGAGAGGTATCTCTGGCCCACTCGGTAGGACATCATCATAATGTGCACAATGTGACCAAGGGGTTGATCACAGGATGATGTGTTACCGAGCAGTAAAGAGACTTGCGGTAACGAGATTGAACAAGGTATCGGGATACCGACGATCGAATCTCGGGCAAGTACAATACCGCTAGACAAAGGGAATTGTATACGGGATTGATTGAGTCCTTGACATCGTGGTTCATCCGATGAGATCATCGTGGAACATGTGGGAGCCAACATGGGTATCCAGATCCCGCTGTTGGTTATTGACCGGAGAATGTCTCGGTCATGTCTACGTGGTTCCCGAACCCGTAGGGTCTACACACTTAAGGTTCGATGACGCTAGGGTTATAAAGGAAGTTTGTATGTGGTTACCGAATGTTGTTCGGAGTCCCAGATGAGATCCCGGACGTCACGAGGATTCCGGAATGGTTAGGAGGTAAAGATTTATATATGGAAAGTTGTTGTTCGGGTTCCGGGAAAAGTTCGGGTTTTTCCGGTATTGTACCGGAAGCTTCGGAAGGTTCCGGAGGATTCCGGAAGGGTCCGGAGGTCCGGAAATTGTTCCACCACATCCAATACGGCAGCATGGGCTGTAAGGGGCGCCCTAGCCTTAATGGGCCAGGGGCACCAGCCCCCCCAAGGCCCATGCGCATGGGAGAGGGGAAACCCTAAGGGGAGGGCCTCCACTTGACTTGGGAGGCACTCCTCCCCTTGGCCGCCCCTAGATGGGATCTAGGGCTGGCCGCCGCCCCTAGGGGTGGAACCCTAGGTGGGGGCGCAGCTCCCCTCTCCCCCTATATATAGTGGAGGCAAAGGGGCAGCCCAACACATGAAGTTCTTCTCATGTTGGCGCAGCCCTACCTCTCTTTCTCATCATATCTCGCGGTGCTTGGCGAAGCCCTGCTGGATCACCACGCTCGTCCACCACCACCACGCCATTGTGCTGCTGCTGGATGGAGTCTTCCTCAACCTCTTCCTCTCTCCTTGCTGGATCGAGGCGTGGGAGACGTCACCGGGCTGTACGTGTGTTGAGCGCGGAGGTGCCGTCCGTTCGGCAGTAGGATCTTCGGTGATTTGGATCACGACGAGTACGACTCCTTCAACCCCGTTCTTTTGAACGCTTCCGCTTAGCGATCTACAAGGGTATGTAGATGCACTCTCCTTCCCCTCGTTGCTAGTTTCTCCATAGATAGATCTTGGTGACACGTAGGAAAATTTTGAATTTCTGCTACGTTCCCCAACAGCTACTACTAAGTTGATAGTAGTAGTGCGGGTTTTTAACCCTCGCTACTACTAAGCGGTCTCTACCGTGCCCCCCGACACATGCCATAGTAGTAGCGAGGGGTATAAACCCGCACTACTACTAAGTTGATAGTAGTAGCGCGGTTTTATACCCCTCGCTACTACTAAGTACGAGGTAGGTGAAGTCGCGATATCCTCAGCCGAATCCCCATCTCCTCCCCCAAATCCCTCCTCTCTTCCACCACTCTCTCCTCTCACTTTCCATACGCTGTCACATGGCCCTCTTGCCCATGCACCCATCCTCCTCCATGGCGCCGAAAGAGGCCGCCACCTCGCGACACCTGCGTCTAGGAGCTCGCCGGTCTTCCACCGACGTCTAGGAGGCCGCCGCCCCGCGCCACCACACCGGAGCACCTCACCACTGGTGACTAGCTCCGCTGCTCCCTACATCACCTTCCTCTCTCCCTCGGTTTTCCTTTTCTCTCTCTCCCTATGGTTTGACTCACCCTCCCATGTCCATGCCCGTGCAGGTCGTCTCCATGGATGACCCGGAGCTATCTGGCATGGTCAGGAAGAGGAGCCCCACGCCTTGTGGCTGGCTCACGCCATAGAACAGGCCCTCTCCAACAGCCCTTCTTTGGATCTGGTCTTCCGCTGTCCGTTCATGCCTCCGGCGACGCCAATCATCGCTAGATCTTACCATTGCTGCCATTAACAGCACGCACGGGATCGAGATTTTTTGTTTTAAAAGTAATAGCGATGGCGCGGGGAATAAGACCCGCTACAGCTAATTAGCAGTAGCGCTGTTTGCAAAGCACGCTACAGCTAACCATGTATAGCAGTAGCGTGTGTCAACATGCGCTACTGCTACAAGTTAGCTGTGGCGCCGTATTAGTAGCGCGGGCACCCGCGCTACTGCTACACCCAAAACCCGCGCTGCTGCTAGGCTTTTCCCTAATAGTGGTTGGTGATGATGGGACAGCTGTCAGAGTTCACCAAGATGGGACGGATGGCCCAGCAGTCAAGAGATGAGGTTCCATGACGGCTACGCTGGAACCAGGTGGTGCATGAGGTGCTCATCCACCATGTTATGCGGCTCCTTTTAAGGGCTGCAGCTGCACCATCTTACCGCAAGTGGCGTGCTACATCTGTCCTTCTTTGTTGCCCTCTGCGAGTGCTTCTTGGGGATCCAGCCTCGCTTTGGCCTCTTTTGATACTTTTTTAGGTGATCCCCTTCCTCAAAGACGACAAGATTCCTTCCTGCGGTGGGACCAATATTCTCCCTCGCCTGGGCTCCAACTACTTTGACTTGGCGTTAGCTTTGGAGCTGAAATCATGGAAATGGGGGTGGTTATATGCCCCGATAACTTTCGTGACCCCGGCAACCCTGGGCTACCAGAGTTAGCTGACGTGCCATGTTAGCAGAGACCAGAGTGGCAATCAAAGATCAATCTTGATCCCTGGATGGGCTATCTCGTAGATGCGGTCACCTGTCTACAGGGGAAAGGACTCTCTGGCCTACAGATCCTGAAGACCTGGGTGCAAAGGAATATCCAACCTCTGGGGTGCATTGACCCTCCAATGTATGAGTACCGCAGCAGGTGCGATCCCTACCTCTTGCTCTGGCTCAAGCTTTCCAAGATCGAGGTTGAAGACCGCCTGCATCTACTAACCGGCCTCCCCTTCGAGGAGCTCCATGTACATGTGATCCTGGAGCCCTATAGACTAGCCAAAACGCGGCCTCCCGTGAGTTTCTAGCACTCATTACTTTGTTATATCTTCGAGGACGGGTCGTCGCGTCTTACTCCAGCCTTTTGACATTTTCTCACCTTTCCATCAGTTTTTCAAGCATCTGCGACATGGTCCCCATCCTTCAAGACCTTATCAAGGTGCGGCAGCCTCATACTGCCCGGCCTTAGAACCTCCATCGAGGGTGACTGCTATGATTCCACAGTCAGGGTTGTGGCCAGGCATGGTAGCGTCCCCAAGAGGTAGGGGTCTCCGTCAAAATACATGTACAGTGTAAGGGTGCATGGTTGCAGGTGGAGCTTGCCATTGACCCATTGTTGTAGGAGGAACCGGTCTGCAGAGCAGATGCTACTTCTTGAGCTTGCATTGGTTTTTCCCTTGAAGAGGAAAGGGTGATGCAGCAAAGTAGAGATAAGTATTTCCCTCAGTTAAGAACCAAGGTATCAATCCAGTAGGAGGAACACACAAGTCTCCAATGATAGCACCTGCATAAACAAACAAATACTTGCACCCAACGCAATAAAGGGGTTTTCAATCCATTCATGGTAACTTGCAAGCATGAGATCTGATAGAGATAGGTATAAAAGATAAATTAAAGTGCAAAGTAAAGTAAAGGTAAATAAATTGTAGCAAGGTATTTTTGGTTTTGGTTTTATAGATCTAAAAACAATACGATAAGAATAGACCCGAGGGACATAGTTTTCAGTAGAGGCTTCTCTCTGGAAAGAACGCATATAGTGGGTGAACAAATTACTGTTGAGCAATTGATAGAAAAGCGAATAATCATGATGATATCTAAGGCAATGATCATGAATATAGGCATCACGTCCATGACAAGTAGACCGACTCCCACCTGCATCTACTACTATTACTCCACACTGGACCGCTATCCAGCATGCATCTAGTGTATTAAGTTAATAAGAACAGAGTAACGCCTTAAGCAAGATGACATGATGTAGAGGGATAGATCCAATCAATATGAAATAAATCCCATCTTTTTATCCTTAATGGCAACAATACAAATACGTGCCTCGCTACCCCTTCTGTCACTGGATGAGGACACCGCAAGATTGAAACCATCACAAAGCACCTCTCCCATTGCAAGAAAAATAAATCTAGTTGGCAAAACCAAATCAATATATCAGAGAGAAATATTGTGGCACCCCGGCTCAGAGAAACCGGAACACCCCGTATTCAGCCCAGAGGTCGAGAAGATGTCTTCTGGAATACGACACTACTTAGCATAGAAAAAATCAGCTCTTTATTACAATCTATATGGATACAAGGGGATTACATAGGCACGACGACACTACGCCTACCACGGTTACTCCATGCAAGCAGCAGAACAACATAAAGTAGCGGAATAACTCTAACAGCAGAACAACAACGACAGTGATGAACTCCACTCCGTAGGGACTCTGGCTGGAACGCTTATTCTAGCTCGCAAACAACGAATCAAAAGCAAACAAGCAATCAAATCCGGCATGACCTGCAAACTGACATGACATGCTAGGTCAGTACATTGAATGTACTTGCAAGCTCACAGCATCCAAGAGAAATCAAGACAGACAACAACATGGCAATTACAGGTTAACAAGGATTAACATGATACTATCAGATCAATCATAGCATGAACAATATGAACATGATACAGCTAGAACAACATGAGCATGGCATGAACATATGAACATGATGATACTAGCATGCAACATGATGATGCTATCATGCACCAACTTACTCTGCTCGGGTTACCTCGTAACCATCACATGCATCATCTTACCATCACGGACATCACACGATCATCTCAGGCTCAAATCATTACATGACCATAAGGAGCTTGACCTTTACCCGTGATTCTCGCACAACATCACAAATATCCATCAACCCGGTATCCACGATACCACTGTGATCCTCTCATGATCACATAAAGATCAACCAACTTCTCTCATCATCGAACCGGGGTTGTTATTAATCAAGTTATCATTATTACTGTTGACCCACAGTGTGACCGACTATGAACTGGGCCCGTATCCGCGGGCGCGGCTATCCATGGATTTAACGCACACTCTGCAGAGGTTAGCACACTGTACCAACACCACGGAACCCATGGCCTCGCACTCCCATTCAGGTGGACCAACGGCGTTCCGAAAAAACCGATCTACTGCCATGACACTCTCCCGGCCACTCCGACAAACTCCCCTTTGGGATAAGTCATGGGTGTCCCTGATGTCAACTCGTGACATCCGCCACCTACGTGGCCGGCCACCGTCGTGGCAAAACAAAAATGGTCCCAAACGGGGACATGTGCACATAACCAAACTCGGGCTCACACGGCTTATGTCCGCCTACCTGATCAGGGTAGCGTGCGCCCATAACCTTCCCTTGTGGGAGGCACCGGCGAGAGGCATGACAATAGACCCAGTTAGAACCCCCCATAAGGCAAGTGTGGTTGCACTAGTCAACTCGATTTGGTGGCACCATGACTCAGCCAACTGTTGTTCAAGTTCATTTAACTCCGGTTAAACTTGAATGGAATGAGCTGAGTCATAATAACATGATGATATAACAATGCATATGAACATGATATCAACATGAGCATGGATGACCCACATCACTTTTTAACATACCAACAACAACAAATCATTTACCCTACTGGATGCACCTGAGTATGGCATAGTAATGAATAACACAATAACAACACTACTTAAGAACATAGCATGGCCACTAGCATCGGAAATATTTACCATAAAAGAACATGATAATAATACTAGCAAGTAACTAGTTAAACAACCGAAACAAAATGATATCATAAGGATAAGCATGGATTCATGACCATATATAAAGCATTCACAGAATTTTAACCGGCACACAATATTTAAATATTCAAGTTGAAAACCATGGCTACTGCAAATCCATCATGCAAGTGGCTGTCGTGGCTTGCCTGGAAAGAAGAGGTCATCGGGAAGAAGTGCGGAAGGGTAGCGGAAAGATTTGCCGGAAACAGTTCTCTCCTGGAGGGGGCTATTTACGGGCAAGGGAAAAGTGGTCATTTTCACTGTGTGAACACATTATGAAAAATGGTACCAACAGATTGGGCTCGATGAGACGAAGACGTGGGCTTTGGAATCACCTGAATCAGAGTTACGATTGCGGAGATATGACCGTTAATTTGTTAGGAAGAAAACAAATAAAAACTATTCTTTTCTGCAGCTAACGGGTGAACGTTCACAAAATAAAGGTTTCGGCAGGCGGGGTTTAAACAGAAAGCGCGTTCGAGCTAACTACGCTTTCGTAGAAGGGAAAACGTATTCCTGGCCGAAGCCGCAGCACTATACGCTTTCACTCACCCGAAGCGCAACCCGCGAAAAGCACTTCCACCTAAACCGCACGGGCCCAGGGTCAACGCCCCGGTGTGGCTGACCGGCGGGGCCGTGGGGCCCGCTAGCAGGCTGGTGTGGGGGCGTCGTCTTCTTCCTCCCGTGCCCGAGCTCGGCCGAGGGAGGAGCGGTGTGCCCGGCCGGCTCCGGCCGCCTCCGGTGGAGCTCAGACCATCGGAGCGCTCAGCGAAGCGGGCCGCACCAACCCAGGGGTGTCAGACGCGCCGGGGAGCCTGAGAGGGGGCGTGGCCTTGGCCGCGGTGGACGACAGCTTCTGCCGGAGTTGAGCACGGCGCTACGTATTGAATTCATGCTCCAGCCAACTCATCCAAAAGTCCGAACTATGGGAGAGGGCTGGACATTATACTCCAACACTCCCCCTCACATCTATGCTTCTTTGGAGCTATATGATGTGGGTTGCGGAAGCGGGGGCAGGCTGCAATTATTTTTGCGTTTACTGGGTTTTGAACCGTGAAACTCTTGGTTGTAAGTTTATGCACCTAACTAGTTCACCCATCAGTCCGAACTGATGGAGGGAGGTGGGCAATATATTTCAACACTCCCCCTCATGTCTAGGCTATTTTAGTACTTAGAAATGGGATCGATGTAGGCCGCATAATCGTTTTATTTAATACTGCGTTGGCAGGGTCTTGAACTCAAGACCTCTTGGCTCTGATACCATATTGAATTCATGCTCCAGCCAACTCATACAAAAGTCCGAACTATGGGAGAGGGCTGGACATTATACTCCAACACTACGGTGCGCTGGAGATGGGACTGAAGGGCGAGGGATGGTCCAAGCTGGTCGCGGAGTCGCGTGGTGGTGGCGAGGTGGAGTGGAAGGTGCCGGGGTGTTCGAATTTGAGCGGCGGCCGGCGATGACCATGGCGGCAAACTGAGGCCAGGAGGGGCTCTGGAGCTCATTGGAGTAGCTATGCGGGGCTCTGGGAGGAGGAGGAGAAGGCTGCTGGTGAGGTCGAGCGAGCTTGGGGTGGGCTTATATAGGCACGGGCGAGGGGGACGACCGCAGACGCATGGCCGTGGCTCGGCCATGGCCGTGTACGCGTGTGCTCACTTGCTCGCTGGGCGGAAGGCGAAGGGGAGGGAACAGGGAGGAGCTCACGGGGCAGAGGAGTTCAAGGGGCACGGGGAGGAAGACGCCATAGGAGGAAGACGACGACTGGCTATAGCTCGTCCGTGGGCGCGCGGCGACGAGCGCCAGCGAGCGAGCTGCCGGAGGGCGAAAGGGGTCCAGGGGGACGACGGAGGCACGGGGAAGCTGTTAGACATGGTTGGGTGCGCGAACGCGGTGAGCAGAGGAGGGGCCCGAGCAAGAAACCAACCAGCTCGCGTCCATGACATGCCAGAGAGGTGGTCACCACGTGAACTGCCGAGTAGAGGAGGTGATGGGATGGAAAACGCTGTCTAGGGCGAAGTCCCTCTAGGGTAGGTTACAACTGAGTTTAAATCTCGATTTAAAACGCGATGGTTAGATTGGAAGTGACCTCTAAAATTTGTTGTTGCAAATTGTTGGATGAAGCTGTGATTAATAGGGACAGCTAAGTGATAAAATAGCATGTCTCGGAGGTTTAGGGTAGGAAGGACAAGAATTCTGTGAAGTTTTGAGGGACTTAGACCAAGGTTTAATATAGTTGCTTTGCAACTGCCAAATCTGGTCCAGAAACTAAATCATGAAGGGGCACTCACATAGTGTATCCACTTGAGCTGAAATTTGGTAAGGGAAGATGATTTGGACATATAATGATTCTGTAAAAATTTCATACCAAATGGACTTGGCAAAATGGTACTTCCTTCACAGCTATCCTCTCTGCCCAGAAACTTGACAAAATTCTAGAGAAATATTGGCTTGATGAATTTATCCCAAATTTGGTGGAGAGAGGTCTTATGTCCATGATAATGCTCTGGTAAATTTTCAGAAATAATTAAGTAATATAAAATATACTTGCTTCACATCCTGAAAATATCGCCAGAATCAAAGATTTGATCCTGTGCTCACATAGATGTTTTGATGGAGCTGAAAACTAAATGAGTGTGATACTATGAGCACATGAAGGAGTGTGCAAAATTTCAACTCATTTGTATAACCCTACCTAGTACTTCCTTCACAATGGTTTCTGTCTAACAGAAATTTGAAAAATTGCTGAGGAAGATTTGCTAGGAAAATGAAGTTGAATTTTGGCATGAGGCAATGATTTGGATGATATAGCATGCCCAAAAAGTTTGGGATCAATCAAGAAAAGATAGGTGGCACTTCCTTCACAACAAGCCACACTGGCCAGAAATGAAGAATAATTATTGGGGAATTATTTTTGGGCTAGGATAGGAAAGTGTTGGGCCTATTTGAGCAATATATGACCCAAAGAAATTATGAGAATTATTTGGGAATTTTGTGGAAGACAGAAATATAGGTTGCTTCACAACCTAGGGCAAATAGGGTGATTCCTTTAATAGAAAAAGGAATGTTCCCAATAAAAATAATATTGGGATTGGGCTAAGATGAAAATGACAAGGTCTAGAGATGGGTTTGAGGATGACAAGCCACTTGGGAGAGGAATCAAAGGTGATCTCCTCAGGTTTCAAGACCACTAAGCCACAAAAAATCAAAATAAAAACCAAAATCCAAATAAATGGGCAAAATCCAGGGTGTTACAATCCTTCCCCCTTAAAGAAATCTTGTCCTCGAGATTTGGTTGCTCAGGGAACAAATATGAATATACCTAACTCAAGGAAACCGGTTCCAACTCGGTTATCCTTTTCCTTATATGATTGTTCCTACTGAAATTTATATGACTTGACACATGTCTCTAGGGTGGTTTACTTCACTGTATCTGATATTCTCACAAATCTTTCCTCATATGTTCATGCTTATACTGTTCCAATTTCTTTCACATCTGCTGACTTAACTGGGGTGAGTTGGTTTATCGCGACTGAGATATATGCCTTTTCACAAGTCTGTGAGTGGTTTCCGATGGATGTATCATCGAGTACTGACACCATTCCATGGAATCAGGAACCCATTTTCTTAGTGGGCACAAATTCTTTTCATCCTGGCATCAGGTTGCTTACTTAGATGCATGTCCTCCGTGTTCAACACAGTGTCATGAATCATAACTGTCCTTTTGGCAAAATCTGACTTCTCGTAGGAGTTTTTCAATCATCTTGACTAGATCCACTATCGTGAGTATCCAATCCATACCAAAAATTTGACTGTCGTCTGTTGTGACCAGCATAAAGGAGGTACGACCTTATAACAATAGTATCCACTGACGGTGGAGGGCTTGGCCATATACCTTAATGCTTCGTGTGACCATGGGTTCTGTCAGGGGAAATATTTCGACATGCGTACCTTTATCCTCATCTCCTGACATGGTAACATCATTTAAATGGTTGGTTTGTTGTCTCTCAAGTTTTAACCGTAGGGAAATGATCATCTAAACCCTTGTAAGAAATCGGCAAATAAGTCAGTAGCCACCAGAACGGTCTTTACAACGCAGATCTGGGACATTACTGAAATAACTCAACCACAGCTCAAGACGGCCGAAAATCATCTCAGAGCATGAGACCGGGTTGATAAGAAGAAAGTGGCAGTTCCCTAAGATGGCCGAAAAGTAGCTCAGAGCATAGGGCCACTGTCACAAAAAGAAACTCAACAGATGTACGAGACGGCCGGAAAGCAGCCCAGAACTCGTGATAGTTGTTGAATAGATAAATATAAAGTCGGCATCCACCCCGGACGGCCAAAAACAGCTCAGAGCACCTGCGTGGTGCCGTCACCGGAGAAAAGTAGACAAGCGCTCATCGAGATCATATTCCAGGTTCATAGGTACTTGTACAGAGTTCATTGTTATCGTCAATCTTCATAGTCCTTTGTCACACTGAGGTGTATAACTGGCTTCTTTTAACAACACTCATGTGGTTGTCAGATTCCATTTACATCATTGTTCGAGTGACTTGCAAGACCTTGGTTGTATGCTGACAATGAAAGCATGTGTAGCTCAGCATTTGGTTCCTGAGAGAGACACTTGTGTCCCGATTGGGTCGTGTTCATGACCGAACTGTTGTGGATCTGATTTTTGAGATGCGCTGTCATATGCTGTCAACTCACTATGTAATACCTTGTAACGGTGCCATACTGAGGAAGATTGAATAGCTTGTGCTTGAAGCTTTCATCAGGGCAGCTTGTTGAGGAAGACGGGGTATCGTACTTCTGAAGTTTCCCCTCTTAAAAACTTGTTGGGGGAAAACTCGGTATCTTGTGCCGTAAGCTTTTGCGGTGGCGTACCAAAGAAGGCATAGTATGTTACCCAGGAAGTCATCCACATATCGTGCTCGAGAAGATAGAGGAATCTTGCATTGGAAGCTTTTTTGGTAGCTTGCGAGGGAAGACTGGGTTGCTTACCCCAGGAGCTTCTTACATTTGTATGATGCCTGAATGCCATATATATACCCTTTGATATTTCTGATGCCGATTACTCATGTAAAAGGATGCTCGACTATCCTTCTTGCTGAGCACTGAATTCATAGTACATTCTGGCAAGTTTCCAGTGTATAGCATGCTTCAAATCTTATTCATAGCAGAATCAACCTTGTATATGAACCATACCTTTGACTCAATATATATTGTTAGTCATGCACACAATCTGTCTTTCGGCTGGTTTTATTGTTACTACTCTGAAAATTGCACACTAATGCAGACTTGATGCTGAAAATCAAACTAGAGTATCATTTGCATTCACACGAGATATTTCCAATAGGATGCAGTCGGCTGAGAATTCCATAGTGTTGTTGAGCTTTGAAGTATTTGAATTCCTTACTGATTCTTAGGGTCCGGTGTTGGTTGATGAGCAACTTTAATAAGGGGAAATAAGGTAACACCGAGGGCCCAAAGAAACAAGCAAAAGAAGCGACAAAAGCAAAAACACACAAGGCATACAAATAACATCATATTCAAGCAACACCACATATTACCGCTAATCAAAATAGTAATATGCATGCATACCTAAGCACACAAATCTCACAGAAACTCCGGCATTGCGGTCTAACATGTTGTGGCGGTGTGCATGAAAGTGAATTCTCGTGTGGAAGGAGTTGGTGTGAACAAGGTTACACCAATCACTGGCTTAACACCAGTTGCATCTAAATGGGCTTATGAGGTGAGGACGAACTTGGTGATCATGTAGCGAAACACGGAGGTTACGACCACATCATCATCAAGCGGACAAACGAAAATCGTACACGTTCAAAGAATGGGGTGACAGGGTAGGGTAGAGGTGAAAAACAAGACCCACCGACATTGCCCTTTTCTGATAGCAGAGATCAGTAAGGGTTGTCAACACGGCGAGATGAATGGCATGATTCGAGATAGAAACATGGCTATCACCGAAAAGGTAGGGGTGAATGGTAGAAGGATAAAGATGGGATACCCGCAAATTGTGTCTCGAACACTTGGTACCTTGGCATCACTCTATTGGGACACAGATGACGTCAAACACCGAAGAGCGGGTATGCAAAACTAGAGGGGTGCAGTTAGTGGATCTAAACCGATGCCACCTACACTCACAAGATCAATCGTTAGCGACAAAATAGTGAGTCTATATGCATTCTATGCAACAAAAAAATGCAACAATCAAATGCAGCACACTGACAAGACTCTATACTACCATTTCTAACGTTCGCGCGGACTAGGGCGTGCTACAGCCAGACTTGCTCTGATACCAAGCCTTGTAGCACCCCGACTCAGAGAAACCGGAACGCCCCGTATTCCAACCCAGAGATCGAGGAGAATCCTTCTGGAATACGGCACTACTTAGCATAGAACAAATCAACTCTTTATTACAATATATATGGATACAAGGGGATTAGATCAGCACAGCGGCACTACGCCTACCACGGTTGCTCCATGCAAGAAGTAGAACAACATGAAGCAGCGGAAAAACTCTAACAGCGGAATACCGACGACGGTGATGAACTCCACTCCGCAGGGACTCTGGCTGTTACGCTTATTCTAGCTCGCAAACAAGGAATCCACGGCAAACAAGCAATCAAATCTGGCATGACCTGCAAACTAGCATGACACGCCAGGTCAGTACATTGAATGTACTTGCAAGCTCACAGCAACCAAGAGCAATCAAAACAGACAACATCATGTCAATTATATGTTAACACGGATTAACATGATACTATCAGATCAATCATAGCATGAACAAGATGAACATGATATAGCTAGAAACAATATGAGCATGGCATGAACATATGAACATGATGATACTAGCATGCAACATGATGACGCTATCATGCACCAACTTACTCTGCTCGGGTTACCTCGTAACCATCACATGCATCGGCTTAGCATCACGGACATCACATGATCATCTCAGGATCAAATCAAGCTTGGTATTCACAATACCGTAGCAATCAATACATGACCACAAGGAGCTCAACCTTTACCCGTGATTCTCGCACAACATCACAAATATCCATCAACTTGGTATCCACGATACCACTATTATCCTCTCACGATCACGTAAAGTTCAACCAACTTCTCTCATCATCGAACCGGGGTTTTTATTAATCAAGTTATCATTATTACTATTGACCCACGGTGTGACCGACTACGAACTGGGCCCATATCCGCGGGCGCGGCTATCGATAGATTTAACACACACTCTGCAGAGGTTAGCACATTGTACCCACACCACGGAACCCATGGCCTCGCACTCCCATTCGGGTGGACCAATGGCGTTCCGATAGAACCGGTCTACTGCCATGACACTCTCCCGGCCACTCCGACAAACTCCCCTTTGGGCTAAGTCATGGGTGGTCCCGATGTCAACTCGTGACGTCCGCCACCTACGTGGTCGGCCACCGTCGTGGCAAAACAAAAATGGTCCTAAACGGGGACACGTGCGCATAACCAAACTCAGGCTCACAAGGCTTATGTCCGGCTACCTAATCAGGGTAGCGCGCGCCCATAACCTTCCCTCGCTGGAGGCACCGGCGAGAGGCTTGACAATAGACCCAGTTAGGACCCCCCATAAGGCAAGTGTGGCTGCACTGGTCAGCTCGATTTGGTGGCACCATGACTCAGCCAACAATTGTTGAAGTTCATTTAAGTCCGGTTAAACTTGAATGTAATGAGCTGAGTCATAATAACATGATGAAATATCAATGCATATGAGCATGATATCAACATGAGCATGGATGACCCACATCACTTTTTAACATACCGACAACAACAAATCATTTACCCTACTAGATGCACCTGAGCATGGCATAGTAATGAATAACACAATAACAACACTACTTAAGAACATAGCATGGCCACTAGCATCGGAAATATTTACTATAAAATAACATGATAATAATACTAGCAAGTAACTATTTAAACAACCGAAGCAAAATGACCATATCATAAGGATAAGCATGGATTCACGAGCATATATAAAGCATTCAAAAAAATTTAACTGCCACACAATATTTAAATATTCAAGTTGAAAACCATGGCTACTGCAAATCCATCATTCAAGTCGTTGTTGTGGCTTGCCTGGGAAAGAAGAGGTCACCGGGAAGAAGTGCGGAAGGGTCACGGAAAGATTCGCCAGAAACAGTTCTCTCCTGGAGCGGGCTGTTTACGGGCAAGGTCAAAGTGGTCATTTTTACTGTGTGAACACATTATGAAAATGCTACCAACGCATCGCGCTCAACGAGGCGAAGACGTGGGCTTTGGAATCACCTGAATCGGAGTTACGGTTGCGGAGATATGACCGTTCGTTCATTAGGCAGAAAACAAATAACAACTATTCTTTTCTGCGGCTAATGGGTGAAGTTCACAAAATAAAGGTTTCAGCTAGCGGGGTTTAAACAGAAAGCGCATTCCATCAAACTACACTTTCGAAGCAGGGAAAATGTATTCCTGGCCGAAGTCGCAGCACTATACGCTTTCACTAACACGAAAGCGCAAACCGAAAAAAGGCGCTTCCACTTAAACCCACGCGGGCCCAATTCAACGCCCCGGTGTGACTGACCGGTGGGGCCGTGGGGCCCGCTGGCAGGCTGGGGAGGGGGTGTCGTCTTCTTCCTCCCGTGCCTGAGCTCGGCCGAGGGAGGAGCGATGCCGGCGCTCGCCCGGCCGGCTCCGGCCGCCCCCGATGGAGCTCCTTGTTTATGTTCTTCTCCTGCAAGCTCGGCAACGTCAGCAGCGAAGATATAGGCCCCAACGCCCGTCAGTGGGAAATGAGTAGTGGACTCACGCTGGGGGCTGAGTTGGGGGCTGCATCGTGGGCTGGGCTCCGGGATGATGAGGATGGTCTCCGGCGCACCTGCGGTGCTTGCCGAGGGCTCGTCGCCGGTCGAAGTCTTGGCCTTCTTCGCCATCCTTTGCACCAACGTCTCTGTATCTCTGCGGGGACAGGCCAAAGCAAGAACAAACAAGACAAGTAAAATCAGAAATTCAGGGGATAAAGGAGGCAGTCGGGCACTTACTCTTCTTCTTCCGTACTTTCTTCTCCCTCCTGGCTAAAAGCAGGAAGGTCAAAGGCGCCCTCCGCTATAACGTCCGTACGAGGGGATGGAGAAGGGGACCTAGGCCGCTTGGCTATGGCAGGAGAGGCGGCCTGATGTGAGCCTGCTCCAGTTGCCGACCCCGTCACATGAGCCGCCCCCGCTACTTTCTTTGCTGCAGCGGTCACGCGCCTCGTCTGGCGCACAGGTTGCTGCTGAGCTTCTTGCCGCTCCACAACCTTGCCAGCTGCCCCCTTGCCGGGGACCTCTTCGTGCGAGGAAGCTCGCTGGACTGACTCGCTGGAGATGGCTAGCCGAAGGACATGCTTTTTCTTCTCTAGAGCTGGGGGCTCCTCATACGGTTGCTCCTCAACTGTATCTTCAGCAGAAGAGCCACCGGAAACTGCACCACTATGCTCGCCGGTAGTCTCCCCCTGCTCGATAAAGTTTTACTCTTCACTGGCTTCGTCTTCCACAAAGCCAACGCTGCCGGCCTCCGCGGCAAGAGCCGCCTCCTCCGCCTTGCTGGCAATATATGCCACTTCTTCGTCGGTGGTGGGGCGAATGAGGTTCGTCTCTTCCTGGATGGCCCTCTCCGACAAGTTGTCCAAGAAATCATGTGCCTGCTCTGCGGATGGCTCGGCCTAGGTCTGGTCAAGGCCATGGGCATTGAACATTGGCATCATGGCGATGATTGAGGTCAGAGCGGAGTTGTTGCACAAGGGGATTACGCATGCCGGCAACTTGAGTGACCTGTCAGCCTTGAGGTGGAATAGCTTCTGGCAGAGAGTCGTGTGCTGCATGACTGTCAGGTTGTTGTTCAGACCAGGGCGCAGCCTCATGATATCTGCTGCGTTCCGGTATTCCCAAGCTGGTCTTCCCTTGTTCTGTAGAGGGGCGATGCGGTGGCAGAGGAAGTCAGCGCCAACCATCATGATCGTGAGCCCGGCAGCCTTGAGACGGTGAATCCTGGTGGTTGCGACTGTGAGCTTCCAGTCTTGGGGGTCGAGGGCGCTCCAATCATTGTCACGGGTCAGTCTCGTTTGTCGGGGCATACAGAACGGCTGTGGATCTTCCTCCATAATCCAGCGCCACCTGCCCCACCATTCCTCCCACTTCTCCTTGTAGACCCCATTGAGCGAGTCCTAGATTAAGGGGTCCTTGGGCGTCCGGGCTATGTGACATGGGCCAGACTGATGGGCCGTGAAGATATAAAGTAGAATACCTTTCCCCATGTCCAGATGGGACTCTCCTTTGCGTGGATGGCAAGATTGGCGTTCGGATGTGTAGTTTCCTTCCTCGGTAAACCGACTCTGTACAACCCTAGCCCCCTCCGGTGTCTATATAAACTGAGGGTTTAGTGCGTAGAGGCTATCAAAATTTATATAGGCTAGACATCTAGGGTTTAGCCATTACGATCTTGAGGTAGATCAACTCTTGTAACCCCTATACTCATCAAAGTCAATCAAGCAGGAAGTAGGGTTTTACCTCCATTAAGAGGGCCCGAACCTGGGTAAAACATCATGTCCCCCGTCTCCTGTTACCTTTGATCCTCGGGCCTTTGATTCGGGACCCCTACCCGAGATTGGCCGGTTTTGACACTGACATTGGTGCTTTCATTGAGAGTTCATTTGTGTCGTCGAAGGAAGGATCGATGGCTCACCTTGTCATCAATGACAAAATCACTTCTAGAGGAGCCCTAGTTCTGGGACAGATCCTCCAACTCGGTGGTTTTACCATGGGCGCCGGCTCGACCGTTATGCCAAAGGCGGCCACCCAAATCGCCAAACATCATCTCCACATCGGCCTCGAACACTCCGAAAAGATGGATCCGGTAGATGTAGATGTCTCGTCCTTGAATGAACTGCTAGATCGCATCGCCACCCTGGGGGTCGCAACAGACTATGATCGGATTGGGCTTAAACCCAATCAGAGGGAAATCAAGTCCCCGTCGATCACCCATCTGGTAGCGGTCGTGGAGGAACAAGCCGAGAATACTTCTCCCCCTAAGTTGATAACAAGCTATGTTCGATTTTTGAGCCCTGCATGCCGGTCACCCATCTTTGGGAAGAGACCGCATGTCCTTCGAACATAGAATCAAGCATTGAGCCCAAAAGTCACCAGGACCCTCCTGATCCTGGACTAGTGACCTCGGAGATTATTCAAACTCCGGATCCAATAGCGGGCCGGGGTTCGGATTTTAGCCCACCCACCCACCACAAGCAATATTCCCCAAGCAATTCAGGTCCTCCAGACGTATGTGACCTAATGTATGTATGACAGCAACCTTAGGAAACGGTCCATCACTTCTGGGCCAGATTCCTCGTTAAAAACAAGATTAAAGATTGCTGCGACAAGGACACGGTTTCAGTTTTCTGCCAAACTGTATGGATGAGGGAATCCTCAGTGCCCTCAACCGCCGCCGCATACTGCACTTTGCAGATTTGACACATATAGTACAGAAGTACTGTGCAAAGGAAAGCGCCTGGAAAGCCCAAACAGCCCAGTGGGAACCTCCTGCCCTTAAGCAACCCACCGGACGGGCAAAAAGGATGCCCCCTTATGGGGCACCCGATCATCATCTCATTGACAAGAAAATCAAATCCTTCATGGGGCATAGAACTGTCCTTGACGAATTGCTCGACAAGCCCTGTGAGATACACATGACACCGAATACCGAACCAACACATAGCCTTCGGGCATGTTGGGTACTCCGACAGGTGGCTAAGAGCGGTGAGGCCATCCTCACCAACACTACTCCGGAGAAGCACTCTTTGGAGGATGACGACCTCAATGTCTTTATGGTCTTCGAGACCTTTTCTTCGAATAATCGGCGCAAAAGGGCGCTCCGCGACCTCGCCGAAGTTAACCAAGTAGCCGCAATAAATCCTTGGAACGATACGGCAATAACTTTTACTGCTGACGACGAACCAAGGGCCAGATCAGTCCGAGCACCTGCCGCCTTGGTCTTAAACCCAATTGTAGACGGCTTTCGACTCACCAAGGTGCTCACGGACAGCGGCAGTGGACTAAACCTCATCTACCAAGACACACTCAATAAAATGCAAATGGACAAGAGTCGCATCGAGCAAAGCATCACCACCTTTCGAGGGATTATCCCCAATCGTGAAGCACGATGTTTGGGGAAAATTAAACTTGATGTAGTATTCGGCACGCCGGAGAACTACAGGTCCGAAGAGTTGCTCTTCCATGTGGCACCTTTCAATACCGGATACCACACCTTGTTGGGGCGAGACGCCTTCACACGCTTCCAAGCCATACCCCATTATGGGTATATGAAGCTCAAAACGCCAGGGCCCAACGGAGTTATCACCATCACCAGTGATCCGGATATAGCGCTCCGAGCCGAAAACAAAACGGCATCCTTGGCCCTCGAGGCACTATCTGAGGCCCTAGCGGCCAAGGATCTAACCACTCTGCGTTCCAAAGTGGACAAAGATGATGTAATCCTCGACAAGAGGCCCAAGTCCACTTCTTTCAAACCAGCTAACAAAATAGTAAAATTTCAAGTACACCCGACGGATCCCAACAAGACAGCCTCCATTGGAGCACAACTGGATCCAACAATTGACGCCGCACTAAGAGCGTTCCTGCGCGAAAATTGGGATATCTTCGTCTGGCACCCTTCGAACATGCCCGGGATCCCACGCAGACTGGTCGAACATAGCCTCAATATTATAAAGGGGTTCAAACCAGTCAAGCAAACGTTGTGGCGATTTTCCGAACCCGAACGACAAGCTATGGGGGAGGAACTAGCTAAACTTCTTGAAGCAGGGTTCATCAGGGAGATCAAACACCCGGACTGGCTAGCAAACATGGTCATGGTGCCGATGAAGGATAAATCCTGGTGCCTTTGTGTCGATTTCAAAGACCTCAATAAGGCCTGCCCTAAGGACCCCTTCCTGTTGCCCCGGATTGACCAAATCATTGACGAGACTGCAGGACACGATTCACTGTGTTTCCTCGACGCATACTCCGGATACCATCAAATTAAGATGAAGGAGTCCGACCAGCCCGCAACAGCGTTCATTACCCCGTATGGACCTTTCTGCTTCAACACCATGCTGTTCGGACTCAAAACGCTGGCGCGATTTACCAACGCATGATTCAAACATGTCTGGATAAACAAATTGGCAAGATAGTGGAGGCATACATAGATGATGTAGTCATCAAGACTAAACATGTCGAATCATTGGTGGACGATCTATGCCTCACATTCGACAACCTACGAACATATGACATAGGGCTCACTCCGGAAAAATGTGTCTTCGGCGTTCCAGCCAGAAAACTACTCGGGTTCATTTTTTTGAATAGTGGAATCGAAGCAAACCCAGCCAAAATCTGAGCCTTGTCACAATTGGCAACTCCAACAGACCTAAAGTAGGTCCAAAAACTATCTGGGTGCGTGGCAGCTTTGAGCCGATTTATCTCCAGATTGGGAGAAAAGGCACTGCCACTTTATCGCCTACTCCAACGAACCGACCACTTCGAGTGGACGGATGCGGCAACAGCCAGATTGGAAGAAATAAAAACATTTTTAGCAAGCAACCCAATCCTTGCCACACCAAACGTCGGCGAACCTATGTTGCTCTACATATCTACAACTCACCAGGTGGTGAGCGCGGTGCTCGTCGTCGAACAAGAGGTAGAGGGACATAAATTCCCACTCCAAAAACTAGTATACTATGTATCGGTGGTCCTTACACCGTGCAAATCTCGATACCCACACTACCAAAAGATAGTGTATGCAGTCTTCATGGCATCCCGGAAGCTGCGACACTACTTTCAAGTATGTTTGATCACGGTGGCATCCGAAGTACCACTCAATGATATCATAAATAATCGGGACGCCACCAGCCGCATAGCCAAATGGGCCATCGAGATCTTACCATTTGAAATAACAAACAAACCATGCCAGGCTATTAAATCTCAGGTGTTGGCCGACTTCGTTGCCGAATGGACGGAAGTCGAACTCCCTAAAGAGTACAGCACATACTCCAACTGGGTAATGTACTTCGACGGCTCTAAAATGTTACCCGGGTTGGGATCCGGTGTCATCTTAACTTCCCCTACTGGGGACACAGTCCGCTATGTATTGCAAATAATGTATACGGACTCCAACAACGCAGCCGAATATGAGGCACTACTACACGGTCTTCGGATAGTTGTTTCTATGGGCATTCAATGCCTAGAGCTGCGTGGGGATTCGAACCTTGCAATATCCCAAATAAATGGATATTTCGATGGAAAAAATCCAAAGATGATGGCATACCGCGACGCCATACTCAAAATATCAGCTCGGTTTGAGGGGCTCAAGTTTCATCACGTTGCTCGAGACAGTAATCAGGCAGCAGATATCCTTGCTTGAATGGGCGCTAAACACGACCCCGTCCCACCTAACACCTTTGTGGAAAGGCTCTTCAAGCCATCCGTGGTATTGGAGGACGAGAGCGGCAATACTAGTCCATAGGAGATTATACCCCCAGATGCCGAACACAATTCTGATATCATCGGGGGCTCGGGCACCGAAATGACACCTTCCGCCCATGTAATCATGGATGTTATTGCTTCACGGACCGAACCCTTCCTGGCCTACCATAATAGGTGGGAGCTCCCTGATGATCAGAATGAGGCCCGTCGCATAGTTCGACGCTCGAAAGCCTACAAGGTTCATGAAGGAGACTCTACAAGAAAAGTACTACTGGAGTTCTTCAAAGATGTATCTCCAAAGAGGAGGGATGGCAGCTCTTGGCCGAAATACATGCTTGTCTCAGTGGCCATCACGCCGTATCTCGGGCCCTTGTAAGTAAGGCCTTTCGTACAGGTTTCTTTTGGCCTACTGCCCGAGCTGATGCACAGGCTCTTGTACAGTGTTGTGTCGGATGCCAACTTTTCGTCAATCAAAGTCACATGCCACCCACCTCCTTAAAAGCAATCCCCATTACTTGGCCTTTTGCGGTCTGGGGGCTAGACATGGTCGGACCACTTAAAGGGGGAAGCCACAAGAAGAAATATTTGTTGGTTATGGTGGACAAATTCACTAAGTGGATAGAGGCCAAACCAGTAAAACGGTTGAAGCTGGACCGGTGATCGACTTTATATCCGGCGTTGTACACCGTTATGGTGTCCCTCACAGTATCATTACAAGCTCTAACTTCACAGCCGATGAGGTGAAAACTTGGTGTGCTAACTTGGGCATCAAGCTCGATTACGCCTACGTATATCACCCTCAAACAAATGGTCAGGTCGAACGGGCTAATGGCCTGATAATGAGTGGCATCAAACCCAGACTAGTGCGATCCCTACGGGAGTCAGATAAACACTGGGTCGAGGAACTCGATTCCGTACTTTGGGGACTGCAGACCGTGCCCAATCGCGCGACCGGATACACACCCTTTTTCATGGTATACGACGTAGAGGCTGTCTTGCCCTACGACATTATTCATCACTCACCTAGAGAGCGCATGTATGAAGAGAGAGAAGCCGAGCTCGATCGGCAAGACGGCCTAGACGGCCTAGAGGAGGAGCATGATGTTGCGAAAGCCCGTTGTGCGTTTTATCAACAACAGGCTCAGAGATATCAAAGCAGGGAAGTGCGGGCAAAGACTTATAATATCGGTGAACTCGTTTTACGCCTCCCAGAGAAGAAAAAGGATAAGCTCAAACCAAAATGGAAAGGTCACTTCTTTATAGATGAAGTTCCCACTTGAGGAGCCTACCGCCTTCGTAATGCATCGGATAACCTCTTAGAGCCAAATCCATGGAACACTGCTCGGCTCTGAAGATTCTATGCATAAAGTTCTGCCATACTTCTTTTCCGTTCCCTTTTTCTCTTAAGTTTGTTTCTTGTTTCCTCGTTTTTATACGATTTCCAGGATGTGTTCGGATAAGATGAACACTTGAGGGGTACACATCCTTAAATGCACATACTCCACCGGGGGCTTCTTTAACCGAAGCTTATTATTATTTCGAGCCTGGAGCTCACAATATAAATGTCGTTTCCTCATATACATCCTTTTTACCATTATATGCACATCTATGACTTAAGTTTTTGCAAAGCTGGGTTGCCTTGCTCCTGTGTTTATGCCCTACGTTCCCGATTGTTCGGCTAGGGCATAAAGGGAGCACCTCTGCGATTGTTACAACCGGGCCACCGGACATGTACCTCAGACGAGTGAAGCGGAAAGCTAGCGTTCTTAAGAGAATAAGTGGTCGGCAATCAAACAACAGATTGTTACATTCTTGTAACCACTCTAAATACTGCGGGACACCTTTTTCCGTATTGCGGACCAATGCCGCGGCACGCATAATTACAGCATGCCAACCCAAGGGAAGGAACCCTTAACGGAATTATTTCTCTTGGAAGATGTTTCTTACATATATAATATAACATACATCCTGAACTAAACTTTTTGTCTGTTCGAGCACAATGACTGGGTTGCTTAGTTTCCGGACATAATGAATGCTTTTTTCAAATAAGTATCTAGAAACACTCCACCATTTTGGTCCGGAGGTTAAAGCTGAAAGCCTGCGATGACAAACTTTTCACATGTTCGAAGAAAGGTACAGGTTGATCATAACGTACTTTAATACATTCAATCAAATACATATTCCTTATCTATTCCATCTATAAGACTGTCTAACCTATAGTCTTCCTGCGAATACTTTGCAGCTATCATTACTTGGTCATACACCAAACTCACTGGAATCTCTTTCCCGTCTGATCCCTGTGGTCCCACTCGGGCCATATGATTTGGATCTAGCTTGGTGAAGCATGCTTTCACCATGGCCCAGGCTTCTCGTGCACCTTCACGGAAGGCGGATGTCTTCCATAGCTCAAACTGGCGCCGAGCACCTTTGAACAGGTTTGCTAAGGCCTCCATACTCTCTGGAGGGATATCGGATGGACATAAATCCTTCACCATACTCTTCATGGCCTTCCGGGCCCGAGCATGTACCGTGGACAGCTCCTTTAGCATGTCGCCTTGCAGTCTGGATACTTGCTCTTCTGGCCTACCAGTTAACAGACCTGCAGCAACAGAGTCATGATATTCTGAATTATGGATTAAACATGAGCACCTAGGGAGGTTCTAATAAAAGAGGAAGACATACCGAATATGTCGCCCTTCAGTTTTTCATTCTCTATCTGAGCGGCCGATAACTGAGCCTTAAAGCTCTCAATCTCTTTGGATTGTTTGTCCTTTTCCTCCTCGAGATTTTTCTCCCTGGACGCACCCGTTGCAATCTTTTCCATCTCCGCCAGTTCGGCGGTGACAGCATTCAGCTGCATTTGGTTTGTTTTCAGCTCCTGGGCTAGCGCAGTGTTCTTCTCTTTAAGGACATGCAGGGTATATCGATCCTTAAATCGGTTTGCCTCACCGCTTCAAGTCTCGGGGGTACTGGCATATGACTATCCAAAATTGCATAAACGTTTACATGTATGTCCTTTGAGAACAACTGAGTGACTCGGGCAAGTCCGTCTCGAGCGGCACAGATATATGCATCCACCGTGCTGATTGAGGTAAACTCTTGCTCGGAAAAGGCCGGGGCATGCATGGCTTCCTTTAATCGATGGTGATTCATCACGCTCTCCACTTCGGAATTCGTGACAGATCCGTCGTCCAAATCCTCATGAGGATTCGGTTCTGGCATTGCCTCAGTTCTCGTCCTAGTTGGCGAGTCCGGCACCGGATTGGCGGACACTCGGCTAGTAGGGCATTTTCCCACCGTCTGCCGCGTGTTTCTCCTGACATCAAATATAAGGAGACTTTAAACAATCTGGACTCATGCCCAGGCATGTATTAATTGTACATACCTCTTGGAAGACTGTGGGGTTTCTGTAGCACTCCCGGTCCCCTTTTGTTTTGAACGGTTGCCCTGCGTAGGGGCCGCCCTCGAAGACGTACGGTCTGCCGAACGTCGATCCTGTTAAAGTCTGGAACGGTATAATAAGCAAAAGTGCAGATAAGGGTTTCCTTTCAAGAGCCCTCCGAATACTTACAATGTAGAAGGGATAGAGGCGTGGGTAGTCGGCGGTGATAGCCACTCCTAAGCCGTCAAGGCTCGCTTGATAGAATACCCCGTCATCGAACTCTATGTATATGTCCGGATCCTCGTGAAAGCCATGGTCTTCATCGTAGTTATGATCCTCCGGCTATGAAGTGGGATAGTGGACATCCTCGGTCATCTTCCTCCATGACTGTTTATGGTAACAAAGGGAAAAATGATTAGTATCTGTGGCAACAATAAAGCAACGTAGACAATCAAAATCTTACCTATTCTACGGGGTTGTACATGGAATAGCCATCCCGGTAGTTTAAGTGGAGGAAGTCTTGTTTTTCACCCTTGTACAGATCGGCCTGGATTGTGGCCAGTTCGGCAGGGGTATACGGACCCTTTCATCTATAGCGGGACACGTCATCTTCCCCGTTAAAACACCATAAAGGAGTTACTCTGGATTGGAGAGGCTGAACGTACCTCTTTATTGCGATAGCCATGACCTCGACTATCAAGAGCTCGGTATGGGCTAGTAGCCTGACCTTGCTAACCAACCTTTTTACTTCCGCGCTGTCCTCCTCCTTGGGACTTCGGGGACGCCAGTTGAAACGCTTCTTTAAGGGGGCGCTGGAAAACTTGGGAAGGCCGCTCCGAACTGGGTTCGGCAGTGGGATGTCATCCATGTAGAACCACTCCAAAGACCACTGCGGGCATGCTTCTTTGGGAGTTCCTATGAGGTATCTGGATCCAGCTATACGCCATACTTCGGCACCGCCCACTTCAAAAATAGAGCCCCCCCAATGGCGGGGAACAAGGCAAAAGAACTTCCTCCATAGTTCAAAATGGGCCTCGATGCCTAAGAACAGTTCACAGAGGGCAACAAAACCTGAGATGTGCAGAATCGAACCTGGGGTAAGGTTGTGAAGTTGGATGCCCTAAAATTCCAACAGACCCCTGAGAAAGGGGTGGATTGGAAATCCTAGGCCCCGCATCAGAAAGGGGACGAAGCACACCCTCTCCTCCTTGTTGGGTTTGGGGAAATTCTCAGCCATCACATCATTGCCAATTGAGGCCAAACCCACTCGAACGGGGACTAGATCCACGAGGGGAAGGTAGCCCTGTGTCTGGAGTCGACTCAGCTGAGGATGAGGCACTGAAAAAGTTTGGCAATCACCCTTTTGAGGGCCATGAGGGCGCGAAGAGGAGCCTGGAGCACTGGCCATGTTGGAAGGCTTTATTCGTAGCTAATCTTGACGGTTTTTCCTTTGCGCGATGTGAGATGCATTTGGGGATCTAAGTCTTCTTATATAGATGCCATCCAAGCATGGTAAGGGGCTTATTTGCAAAAGGTCACGGACCGTTCGCATTCGTTTGGCGCACGGAAATCGAGGCGACCACAGAAAAGAATCATAAAAGCAACACACTGAGGTCAGAGCCGGACTGCCGTCAATCCGGACTACAAATGAAGAACCCGCCTTGCAAAGCCGAAGACATAAGTTGGATACTACGTCGTCATTGAAGGCAAGTTCGGGGGCTACTGAGGGAGTCCTGGATTAAGAGGTCCTTGGGCGTCCGGGTTATGTGACATGGGCCGGACTGATGGACCGTGAAGATATAAAGTAGAAGACCTTTCCCCGTGTCCAGATGGGATTCTCCTTTGCGTGGATGGCAAGATTGGCGTTCGGATGTGTAGTTTCCTTCCTCGGTAAACCGACGCTACAACCCTAGCCCCCTACAGTGTCTATATAAACCGAAGGGTTTAGTCCGTAGAGGCTATCAGAATTCATATAGGCTAGACATCTAGGGTTTAGCTATTACGATATCGAGGTAGATCAACTCTTGTAAGCCGGATACTCATCAAAGTCAATCAAGCAGGAAGTAGGGTTTTACCTCCATTAAGAGGGCCCGAACCTGGGTAAAACATCATGAACCCCGTCTCCTATTAACTTCGATCCTCAAATGCACAGTTCGGGACCCCCTACCTGAGATCGGCCGGTTTTGACACCGACACCCGTCTGGGTATGTCTTCTTGTTCCATGCCCTTGGGATGTAGGTGATGCAGCCAGAAAGGGCCTCTCCTGGTTGGATGCGGGGATGAAGTAATGGTGGAAGAGGGCTGTATTGGCGATCACTCCAGCAAAATTCTCACAGAGGAGGGCGAAGATGGACATACATGCCACAGCATTCAGCGTGAAATCCAAGATATGGAAGCCAAATGTGTACATGATGTCGTTGAAGAAATCAGAAAGTGGTGGGCAGAGCCCGCAGTAGAATTAATCGACAAAGAAAGGGAATTTATCTAGAGCAGCCTTGGCGCAGGAAGCTGGGATTACGCGGGTAGCGGGGTGCCTCGTTGTCGCTCTTCCCCACATGCACAAGTACCGCTCCTTAAAAGCATGCGCGTCGCGCGTCGGGGCGAAGACGATGTTGTTCTTCCGCATCTTCACCAACTCGCTCTTCGGCACCTCCTTACCCTCTTTGCCCTTGCTCGCCTTGGGCACCTCTTTACACTTGCTCCCTGTAGCGACCAGACCTCAAATAGTCTGATCTCTGTGCATCAGTGCCATCCTCGGATCAAGAATGTCTTGACATGCGATGACTTGAAGTATTTATAACAGAGTAGCAATTACACACTTATTACATCGAAAAGTCTCAAAAGAGAACTTATTACAATAAATATGGCTTAAGGCCATCTAATAACGATAACAGTGGAAGGCTTGGAAGAATAGCGAGTCCATCAACTCCAACGGCATCATCGAAAGTACGTAAAACACGACCTAAAGGCACCTTACTCGTCAGTTCGAAAAAATCTGCAACATGAACGTTAGTAGAAAAACGGGCCAAAGACATGGAATATGCTGGCAATGTAACACATAGAGAGTAATGAGCAGAAACAGGCTATACTACATGCATATATGGCTGGTGGAAAGCTCTATGGTTACATTTTTGTGTAAAACCAATTTTTCCCTACTGCAAAGGAATAAATTTTATTTAGCTATCATGGTGGTTGTTAAACATTGAGAATGGTTGACAGCATTCTCAATCCCAATTAAGCATCATCATTAAAACCCAACAATATTAATTAAAATAACATGATGAGATTCACATGATAATCCAAGTACTAGATACTCAAGATGTCCATAACCGGGGACACGGCTAACCATGATTAGTTTATACACTCTGCAGAGGTTTGCGCACTTTTCCCCACAAGACTCAATCTCCTCTGTTGGAATTCTCGCACTACATGGTGTTTGAGAAACGGATGACCGAGACATAGTCTTTCACAAGCTCTAGCACCTTACGATCGGGCAGACCGTTACACCTACTTTCCCCTACATCTGCTAGTCTACCATTGTAAGAGTTTGCACGACTTAATCAACTATGCTAGAGCCCATAGTAGCTTGTGGCTGCACACGAAAGTTTCAAGCATGAATAATCTCATGATCCCTTTGAGCCTGGGTGGCGGTCCAACAAGAAAAACAGGCAATCGCTGGGATACCCAGGTGCCTCAGTCCACCCAGATGTGTGTTAAAGTTGCCACCTTAAATAAACCACTAATTAACAATCTCACATCTGTCATGGATACACTCACCCAATCCACGTCTACTAGCATAGCATGGCAATATAAGCAAACGTAGAAGTAACTCCCAAGGGTTTGATAATAAAATGTAATAGGTACTACCTCATCTACTTTCCCAAAACCCACAATTTAATTAGATCCTAATCATGCAATGTTTGAGGATTGATCTAATGCATAAAAGTTGGGTATGAAAGGGATATCATCAAAGTGTTACTTGCCTCGGTGATGATCCGCGAAACCTAGAGATTCAAAGTAGCAAGCGGCGCACTCCGGGTACTCTATCGCAAACAAACAAGCATACAATAATTACTCATCTAATGCACAGGTAAATATCCAATAAGAGATCTAACCAGAAAGTTCAACCTAAGAACTCCGGTTTGCAAAAAGAAACAAATCAAACGAAGCAACGAAAGACAAACGGCGAAAGAAACAAGCTTCGTTTACTAATCTGGATCTAAGTCAAATTTTACATAAGCAAAAACTTGTTTGAGTTGGTTAAACGGAAAGAGAGTTTCGAGACGAAACTCTAGGCGCTTGAATCGCCTTATTCCGATAAACGAGCGAAAAGTTATACTAAAACGAAAATCAGATCAGAAATAATCGCGGAAAATCCAAGAAAAAGAAAAACGACGAACAGGCTAACAAACAAACGTTCGCTGTCTGCGGCTAGACGATGAAAACCGTTCGTTAAAACGAACGTACGGACGAACGTCCACTAAATAGACTAAACTGGAAAAAAATAAACTGATCTAAAAAACGACCATGGTTTCTTAAAAAAACCGGGCGGTTAACCAGCGAAAACCGGCGGCGGCGGCGGCTACCTAGGGGTCGGGGTCCGGCGAGGGCGGCGGCGGGATCCGGCAGGTCTGGCGGCGGCGGCAGCGAGGGGATCCGGCGGCGGCGAGGGATCCGCGGCGGGCGGTCGGGCGGCGGGCGGTGGCGGCAGACGCTGGGCGGCGGGATCCGGCGCGTTAGGCGTGGCTACATGGAGGCTACTGCGATCTCTGGCAATGGCGGCGGTGGAAACAGCGGCGGCGGCGGGATCGGGCAGCGCTAGGGTTTCGAAGCGGTGGCGGCTCGGGCCTCATGGCTCTTAAAGGTCGGCCGAGTCGAGTCCGACGGAACCTGACCGGTTAGGTCGTTAAAGGCGTTTTTAATAATTTCGCATAGAAAAACAAATAAAAGAAATACTAAACAAACTCCAAAAATCCCAAAATATATTTTCCCCGACTTCTAAAATCAAGCCGGACAAGATGAACATTTATTTGGGGCCTAAATGCAATTTTGAAAAACGCGCATTTTTCCTAAATCTCTACCTAATATTAAAGGGAGGATTGTTTCACCACTTTTTTTCGTCCAAATCAACCGTTTCATACATCCTCCTTTTCTATTCCGTTTCGTACGTCCTTCCAGGAAGTGTTTTCGTAAATAAAAAAGAAAAAAAAGGTGCGCTTAGGAGGACTCGAACCATGGTGGCCAGGATGAGCGCGCAGCAAAGGTACCAACTCATCTAAGTATTGTCTTTGCATAAATTGCTGAACCTTGCCTCTTGTAACTCTTGTAAGTACGTGAGCCTCTTAGAAGATAGCTCTAATTGATTGGCTTCATTCTGAGACTTTAACCAATGGGTGTATCGCTCGTGAGGTCCGGCTGTAGATCCTCGGCAGCGACGCGATGTTGTTTCTTTTTGTTTTAAGCTGGAGAAGATGATTTTTTATACAAACTTCGCCAAGAAATGAACTGGATGTGAAATCGCCTCAGTGTTCAGTCGAGCCATCCATAGATGGCGCTTCCGTGTGTTCTGTCGGAGTTCCTCATCCTGTACATGGGCAACCCTGCTTCCGTGTGATCAAAGGAAGCCACGCCGCCAGCTACGCGTTGGTCCTGGTCGTTAAGAGCCGTGGGGTGGTGCATCTCCAACCTCGGCCTTTTCCTCGACTAGGTTTTGGTGAGTTCCATCTGGAAGCCAAGGTGCTTCCGGACTCAAGGTATATTCACCAAAGCCTTCTCTACAATTTAAGGTAATCTATGTGTCTTACGGTGATGCATGCGTACATTGAACATACATTTTTTATTAATTAAACTCCCAATATGAAACATTGCTATATATACTCCCTCAATTTATCAAAAATATATATATCCAGCACAGCTGGTATGTCTAGATTAAGCATATGCGAAAAAGAAATCTCAGTTGCACAACTCTTACTACAACATGTTGTGACACATCATTTATTATGCTTCTTCAAAAGAAATAGATGTTGCTTTGACCTAATTTCTATCAGTAGGTATATGGTATGAAGTGAAGTAGGAGGAATAAATAATCTCTATCTCTATGTCTATCTCTTCTCTACCTGTATCAAACCCTAATACTATGCGTTAGCGCCAGGCGATCGAGATCATCAACATGGTTACATTGGAGGACTCGGGACATGACCGAAGGGAGTGAGAGATTTATTACCTCGTTAATTATTGCAATGAACGTCCCTTTTTACTAGATATTTATGCATATTGGTGCAACGTACAACATGTTTGCTATAAAAGTAAAGAGTACGACATGTCCAGTTAGATTTTGTTTTTTGCATAAAGAAAAGAGACACCACGTGGTGCTAATAGTATACATGTATTATACCATGGGTCGGAACCAAGCGGTCTCTTGTGAAAATATGAGTTGGACTGGGAGGTCTTGGGCCATTAGAGGTGTGATTGTTTTTTTCCCGTTGCAACGCACGGGCATGTTTGCTAGTTCAAATAAAATAGCAATAAAACTCCGAAATAAAACTGATTTGATTTTTTATTAAATCCTCAATATTCCTTTATTTTGGGAAAGTCATTTTATTCCCTCTCTCTTATTTTTATAATTGGGATAATTAAAGATAAAATAAATAAAATCAAATGATCCTATTTTTAAAATTTGAGAAAACTCAAATATGAAAATAACGAAATCCCCAACTCTCTCCGTGGGTCCTTGAGTTGCGTGAAATTTCTAGGATCCAGCCAAAATGCAATAAAATATGATATGCAATGATGATCTATGTATAACATTCCAAATTGAAATTTTGGGATGTTACAAACCTACCCCCCTTAAGATGAATCTCGCCCTCGAGATTCGGGTTGGCTAGAAAATAGGTGAGGGTGGTCCTTCAGCAGATCTTCCTCTCGCTCCCAGGTGGCGTCATCCTCGGTGTGGTGGCTCCACTGAACTTTACAAAACCTGATAACCTTGTTGCGGGTGACTCGGCTGGCATATTCGAGAATCTTGCCTGGTTTCTCCTCGTAGTTCAAATCACTATCCGACTGAATCGCTTCCAGCGGCACTGTATCTCTTAGCGGTATATCAGCCATCTCTGCGTGGCACTTTTTCAACTAGGAAACGTGGAACACAGCGTGAACTCCTGACAATCCTTCAGGAAATTCCAACTTGTAAGCAACTTCTCCCATACGCTCCAAAACTTTGTATGGTCCCACAAAACGGGGCGCTAATTTTCCCTTAACTCCAAAGCGCTTAACTCCTCGAAGCGGGGATACACGAAGATAAACTCTGTCTCCGACTTCGTAAACTGTCTCCTTGCGTTTAGAATCTGCATAGCTCTTCTGCCTGGATTGGGCTACCTTGAGCCTATCATGAATCAACTTCACCTTCTGTTCAAACTCCTTAATCAAATCTGGTCCAAACAACTGGCGGTCTCCAACTTCATCCCACAACAGCGGTGTTCTACACCTCCTTCCGTACAAAGCTTCGAAAGGGGCCATCTTCAGACTGGATTGATAATTGTTGTTGTAAGAGAACTCTGCATACGGAAATTTGTCGTCCCAACTAGATCCATAATCTAGCGCACAAGTTCTCAGCATATACTCCAAAATCTAATTGACTCTCTCGGTCTGTCCATCTGTCTGCGGATGGAAGGCTGTACTGAACTCTAGCCTGGTTCCCAAAGTTTCATGTAATCGATTCCGAACTTTGAGGTAAACCGGGTTCCTCTATCCGATACAATGCTCCTCGAACTCCATGCGGACATACTATCCACGGTCATGTATATCTTAGCCAACTTAGCACCGGTGTTAGTGGTCTTCATTGGGATGAAATGAGCTACCTTCGTCAAATGATCGACTACAACCCAAATCGAGTCATAGCTTTGAACGAGTCCCGGCAATCCCGTGATAAAGTCCATGCCTAACTTATCCCACTTCCATTCGGGTATCGGCAATGGCTGTAACAATCCGGCTGGCTTCTGATGCTCTGCCTTCACTCTCTGACATACATCACAAACTGCTACATACTCTGCAATATCCTTCTTCATTTCGGTCCACCAGAATGTGTCCTTCATATCCAAATACATCTTGGTATTTCCTGGGTGGATCGAGTATGGTGAGTCATGGGCCTCTTGCAGAATCAACTTCCTGATCTTCGGATCATTAGGCACATAAACGTGGTCCTCGAACCATAGGGTATCGTGCTCATCCTCACGAAATCCTTTAGCTTTTCCCTTGCTCATTTTCTCTTTAATAGAGGCAATCTCCTTGTCAGTCTTCTGAGTTTCTCTGATCTTATCCATCAAGGTAGACTGAATCTCCAATGCTGCTACATAGCCTCTCGGAACTATTTCCAAACATAGCTCGCGACGATCCTCGGCTAACTCCTTTGGTAACTCTCCGGTCAAGAGTGTGTTGACATGGCTCTTGCGGCTCAATGCGTCAACTACTATGTTAGCCTTTCCGGGGTGATAATGCAATCTCATATCATAATCCTTGATGAGCTCCAACCATCTCCTTTGCCTGAGATTCAACTCCTTCTGCGTGAAAATGTACTTCAAACTCTTGTGATCCGTGTACTACTCACAATGGTTTCCAATGAGAAAATGTCTCCAAGTCTTCAATGCGTGCACTACGGCTGCTAACTCCAAATTGTGTGTAGCATAATTCAACTCATGGGGCTTAAGCTGTCGTGAAGCATACGAAACAACTCTTCCCTCCTACATAAGCATTGCTCCAAGTCCTCGACGTGAAGCATCGCAATACACCTCATAATCCTTGCGCTGATCTGGCAGAATCAACAAGTGCGATGTAACCAAACATTTCTTCAACTCTTGGAAACTGGCCTCACATTCCTCAGTCCAATTGAACTTAGTGTCCTTCAACAACTCCGTCATAGGCTTCGCAATTTTCGAGAAATTCTCAATGAATCTTTGGTAGTATCCTGCCAGTCCAAGAAAACTCCGAATCTCTCCAACCGTCGTTGGGGCTTCCCAGTTTGTCACAGTGACAACTTTGGTGGGATCCACTGCTATTCCTTCTCCGGATATAACATGTCCGAGGAATCCAACTTCCTTCAACCAAAACTCACATTTGCTGAACTTGGCATATAACTGACGTTCTCTGAGCTTCTCAAGTACTAAACGCAAATGCTCCTCTTCATTCTTCGAGTAGACCAAAATATCATCAATGAACACCACGCATTTAACTTATCCGAAACTCCATAAACACCTTGTTCATCATGTTCATGAAATATGCAGGTGCGTTAGTCGGACCAAATGACATAACGGTATACTGCATACAGCCCTGCACAGTGGTAAAAGCCGTCTTAGGTATATCCTGCTCTCGAATCTTCAACTGATGGTATCCTGATCGCAAATCGATCTTAGAAAATACCTTAGCTCCTTGCAATTGGTTAAACAAATCGTTGATCATTGGCAGTGGGTACTTGTTCTTGATAGTTACTTCATTCAATCCTCGATAATCAACAACCATTCTCAATGATCCATCCTTCTTCTCCACTAGAAGTACTGGCGATCCCCAAGGTGAAGAACTTGGGCGAATAAAACCTTTATCCAGTAACTCCTTAATCTGCTTCTTAATTTCCTCCAAATCTTGTGCTGGCATCCGGTACGGTCTCTTAGATATCGGCCATGTGCCTGGAAAAAGCTTAATCAAAAACTCAATGTCTCTATCCGGTGGCATGCCTGGCAACTCCTCTGGAAATACGTCCGGGTAATCCTTCACCACTGGTACTTCCTCCTGCACAACTCCCCGATAAGGAATTCACTTGTGTCCTCTTGGCTCATGCCGTGACACATACTTGATCCTTCTTCCTTCCGGGGTGGTAAGCAAATCGACTTCTTGGCGCAATCGATATTTCCTCCATACATCGATAGCCAATCCATACCTAGAATCACATCCAAACCTTGCGATTCCAGAATGATTAAATCCGACGGGAAAACATGCCTACCTATACTCAATGGCACTTGAAAACATCCTCGACTGGACATATACTCCGCTCCTCGTGAGCTTACTAACATAGGTGTTCTAAGAACCTTGGTGGGCAGTTTATACTTATCCACAAATCCCCTTGATATGTATGAATGCATCAAAAAGAACGATTGCAGTAAATGACTTAACCAAAAACTTACCTATTACTGCATCTGGCTGTGCTTCAACCTCCTCCACGTTAATGTGGTTCACCTGTCCCCTGTTGAAAGGGTTCGGCTTCTTCCCAGAGCTTCCATTACCATTTCCATTCTGGGCTTCAAGACATTCATTGGCATAATGTCCAGTCTTCTGACACTTAAAGCAAGTGACTTGGCTCAGGTCTCTCTTGACTGGCGTTGACGGGTTGGTACGGTTCTTGTCGTTACTTCCTCCATTCCCATTACCATTCTTGGAGCCATTATGATTATGCGAATTCCCTCCTCCATGGGTATGCTGAAATTGTCCTCACGGTTTCAAGGTAAAACGTGGCTTCTGCTGAGCTCCAGAATTGTACTTCCCTTGTCCATACTTCCTCTTGTAGTTTTCAATCTGTTGTTGCTTCCCGTCAATCATAAGAGCATGATCTACCAACTCCTGGTAGTTGTTGAAAGTTGCTACCATCAACTGCATGCTCAGCTCATCATTCAGTCCTTCCAGAAACTTCTCCTGCTTAGCTGCATCTGTAGCAACGTCATCTGGGGCATAACATGCTAACTTACTAAAGTCCTCCACATACTGGCCTACAGTGCGTCCTCCTTGGCGTAAGTTGCGAAACTCCCGCTTCTTCATGGCCATAGCTCCTGCTGAAACATGGGCAGTATGGAAAGCTTGCTGAAACTGGTCCCATGTGACAGTGTCAATAGGGTGTGTGGTTGTGTAATTCTCCCACCATGATGCTGCGGGTCCATCAAGCTGATGTGCGGCAAAACGCACTCTCTCCGCATCTGTGCATCCTGCAGTGGTCAGCTCCCTTCCAACCTTGTAGAGCCAATCATCTACAACAATCGGCTCTGTGCTACTGGAAAACACCGGCGGATTCAGCCTCAAGAAATGGGTCAAATGGTCAACAGGTGGGGGTCGTGGTGGGTTGTTGTTGTTGTTGTTGTTGTTGTTGCCTTGGTTCTGTACTAGTGCTTGCATCAAGACATTCTGCTGCTGAATCAACTGAGTGATCTCCGGTGGGAAAACAAATCCGGTGTCGCGTCTCGGAGTCATCTGATGGGTTTAGAAAAGATGAGAATATAGAATAGAATGAGGTCTAGAGAGAAAAACACTACCCATATGCACATGAGACAAATTCAATCAATATCACTTCAATCAATTCAAACAAGGGCATACAACAGCCTAAAAGTGCTCGGACTATACTAGGTACATGGGGGAAATACTACTACTGTTATGGTGGTCGACTAGAAAAACTGCTCCGATGAAGACTCCATGATATCCGCTCCAGCTTCATCAACATAGTCATCATCGCTGTCGTCTGGGTCCGAGTCGGTGTCGTCGATGATGATATAGTTCTTCGGGCAAGTGGAATCGTCATCTTCTCCTCCTGGCGCGGGGTCTCCCATGAAAACTCCTAGCTTCCTGGTTAGGTCGTCATTCTTCTCCACTAATACTTTGATTTCCTCCATATAATCTTCGCGTAGCCTTGAGTTCTTCCTCTAGCTCCGTGATCTTGGTCAAGGCCTTCGCAGATCTAGCATGCCAACAAGACATCTGATTTTCCTGGCGTCGAATGTGCTGGTTTAACTCCTGGATAAAAGCTGCGATTGATTTATCCTTCCTGGTGTTGATCATCTCCCATTGCTCATCTCGGCGCCCACAAATCTGGTAGATAGTTTCCTTGAGATCATTGTGGTAAACTTCTCCAATGCGTCCCATGGTGATGTGGGCTGCCATACTCTTTCCTAGACTCCAGGTTGGTGCATCAAAGGAAAACTCTATGGGCTCAGTGACTGGCGTGAATGTCCTTCCTGGAACTTGAACTTGAATCATCCAGCGCTCCTCTTCGGGTAAAGTGGCGTTGTAAGTCTCGGTGAAGCTTGGTACTCCGACGTTCAGGTATCTAGTGACTTCTTTCAAGTGGCATCCAAAGGGTGTATCTTCATCCGGTTGCGTGAACTTGTTCCTTGCATCTGCCATCCTAAAAGAGTAGAAAAGATGAGGAGTCAGAAAAGAGACGAGTGAGTAGTGACCTAGGGCTTTTAGCTTAGTGGTCGTGTCTCACAACAGGTGCTCTGATACCATCTTGTAGCGACCAGACCTCAAATAGTCTGATCTCTGTGCATCAGTGCCATCCCTGGATCAGTAATGCTGACATGCACAGTACTTGAAGTATTTATAACAGAGTAGCAATTACACACTTATTACATCGAAAAGTCTCAAAAGAGAACTTATTACAATAAATATGGCTTAAGGCCATCTAATAACGATAACAGTGGAAGGCTTGGAAGAATAGCGAGTCCATCAACTCCAACGGCATCACTGAGTACAGAAACACGACCTAAAGGCACCTTACTCGTCGTCTGAAAAATCTGCAACATGAACGTTGTAGCCCGAAAACGGGCCAGCACATGGAATATGCTGGCAATGTAACACATAGAGAGTAATGAGCAGAAACAGGCTATACTACATGCATATATGGCTGGTGGAAAGCTCTATGGTTACATTTTTGCGTAAAACCAATTTTTCCCTACTGCAAAGGAATAAATTTTATTTAGCTATCATGGTGGTTGTTAAACATTGAGAATGGTTGATGCATTCTCAATCCCAATTAAGCATCATCATTAAAACCCAACAATATTAATTAAAATAACATGATGAGATTCACATGATAATCCAAGTACTAGATACTCAAGATGTCCATAACCGGGACACGGCTAACCATGATTAGTTTATACACTCTGCAGAGGTTTGCGCACTTTTCCCCACAAGACTCAATCTCCTCTGTTGGAATTCTCGCACTACATGGTGTTTGAGAAACGGATGACCGAGACATAGTCTTTCACAAGCGCTAGCACCTTACAATCGGGTAGACCGTTACACCTACTCTCCCCTACATCTGCTAGTCTTCCACTGTAAGAGTTCGCACGACTTAATCAACTATTCTAGAGCCCATAGTAGCTTGTGGCTGCACACGGAAGTTTCTATCATGAATAATCTCATGATCCCTTTGAGCCTGGGTGGCGGTCCATAAAGAAAAACAGGCAATCGCTGGAATACCTTGGTGCCTCAATCCACCCAGAAGTGTGTTAAAGTTGCCACCTTAAATAAACCATTAATTAACAATCTCACATCTGTCATGGATACACTCACCCAATCCACGTCTACTAGTATAGCATGGCAATATAAGCAAACGTAGAAGTAACTCCCAAGGGTTTGATAATAAAACAGGTAATAGGTACTACCTCATCTACTTTCCCAAAACCCACAATTTAATTAGATCCTAATCATGCAATGTTTGAGGATTCATCTAATGCATAAAAGCTGGGAATGAAAGGGATATGATCAAAGTGTTACTTGCCTTGCTGATGATCCGTGAAACCTAGAGATTCGAAGTAGCAAGCGGCGCACTCCAAGTACTCTATCGCAAACAAACAAGCATACAATAAGTACTCATCTAATGCACAGGTAAAACTCCAATAAGAGATCTAACCAGAAAGTTCAACTTAAGAACTTCGGTTTGCAAAAAGAAACAAATCAAAGGAAGCAACAAAAGACAAACGGCAAAAGAAACAAGCTTCGTTTACTAATATAGATCTAAGTCAAATTTTACAGAAGCAAAAACTTGTTTGAGTTAGTTAAACGGAAAGAGGGTTTCGATACGAAACTCTAGGCGCTTGAATCGCCTGATTCCGATAAACGAGCGAAAAGTTATACTAAATCGAAAATCGAATCAGAAATACCGATCAGAAATAATCGCGGAAAATCCGAGAAAAATAAAAAACGACGAACAGGCTAACAATGAACGTTCGCTGTCTGAGGCTAAACGACGGAAACCGTTCGTTAAAATGAACGTACGGACGAACGTCCACTAAATAGACTAAACCAGAAAAAAATAAACCGATCTGTAAAAACGACCGCGGTTTTTTTTTTAAAACCGCGTTAATCCGAAACCGGCGGCGGCGGCTTACTCGGGCCCGGCGAGGGCGGGCGCTGGCTCAAGTGGTCTGGCAGCGGGCGGTCAAGGGCGGTGGCGGCGACGCTTGGCGGCGGGATCCGTGCGTCGGCTGCATGGCGCGTGAGGCGGGAGGCGGCAAGTGGATCGGGGCGCTAAGGTTTCGGGCGGCCTGGGCCTCATGGTTTTAAAGGGTCAAGGGTTTGAGTATCAAGGACACGACCTGCTAGGTCGGTTCGGGCGTTTTTTTAAATAATTTCGTGCAGAAAACAAATAAAAAAATACTAAACGGACTCTAAAAATCCCGAAATAAATTTTCCCCGACTTCTAAAATCAAGCCGGCCAAGATGAACATTTATTTGGGGCCTAAATGCAATTTTGAAAAACACGCATTTTTCCTAAATTCAAATAAAATAGCAATAAAACTCCAAAATAAAACTGATTTGATTTTTTTATTAAATCCTCAATATTCCTTTATTTTGGGAAAGTCATCTTATTCCCTCTCTCTTATTTTTATAATTGGAATAATTGAAGATAAAATAAATAAAATCAAATGATCCTATTTTCAAAATTTGAGAAAACTCAAATATGAAAATAACGAAATCCCAACTCTCTCCGTGGGTCCTTGAGTTGCGTGAAATTTCTAGCATCAAGCCAAAATGCAATAAAATATGATATGCAATGATGATCTATGTATAACATTCCAAATTGAAAATTTGGGATGTTACACTCCCTTTGGGCGCCATGGCGACCGGGGGGGACGGGAGGCCGAGGGCGGTGAAAGCATGGCGAGAGCGGACGGATGAGGAGGCTCTGTTTTGGGCTCGAGGAAGAAGACGATGGCGGTTTCTAGATTGTAACGGGCGAGAGGTAAATGAGCAGCGCCTCTGCGGATTCCTCTTTTTATAGGGAAGGCGCGAGGCTGCCTCTTTACTGTTCGATGTGAAGGCCCTTTCACAGGCGTGCTGCTGCTGCTGCCGTTCCGCGCACGTAACCCACGTCGCACACTCAACGCGGATCATGGGGAAGTGCAACAGACAAGATGATTATAGCAGTTAACCCCTGCCACGCGTACCCGTGCACTATTTGGGCCTAGCCCAACAACGCCTCGTCCCCGTGTGTGGCTCAGGCCCGGGGGCTCCTGTCGGTGTACTAAAGTTTGGGCCCTTTAGTACCCCATATTTGTGCACTCGCAGTTGCAGCCATACCCGCGGCAAGGCATGACGGGGACAACTGGAAGCAAATACGAGACGACCAAAGAAGACCACAAGTTGGACTCCCGGCAAGATCCTTGCTAGGATGGTTTGTGAAGCGAAGCCCCAGCAAGCCCATCTCCTTTGAGGTTGAGAGCTCTGACACCATCCACAATGTCAAGACCAAGATCCAGGGGCGTCAACATGGTGGCATGCAGATCTTCGTGAAGACCAGAAGGCAAAGTTCCCAGCGAGATTCTTGCCGGGAACGTTTGCGAGGCCCCGACAAGATTGTTGCTGGGGATGTTTGTGAGGCCGCGGCAAGGCTCGCACACGGAAAGGTTCCGCCGCCCTGCCACCGCTCTAGCGCAGCGACTAGCCTGCCAGCCTGGCAAGCATCTACATGGTGGCATGCAGATCTTCGTGAAGATCCTGCCACCGCTCCAGTGCAGCGGCTAGCCAGTCAGCCTGGCATTGCATGCCTCGTCATCCTGGATGCGTGTCCAGACGTGGTGAGGCGGCAACGGATGGGACGGGCTCTTTTTCTATCCCCAAGGAAGTTGAGGACGCGTAATTAAGTGCATTTTGTCCTAAGACATTAGTGATAAGCATGTACATTGTTGCAACTTTACACCTCCTGTATGCACGGTACGCCACTGTGGTAGCCCCTTAGTATAAAAGGAGGCCCAAGGCGATATAGAGAGGACTTTTGTACTTTCTAGCCCAGTTTGCATGCGTAGCAGCTAGCCAAAGCTCAAGAACTATCAATACACGAAAGCAGGACTAGGGTTTCACGCTTCTCAGCGGCCTGAACCTAGGTAAAAATCCCTCGTGTTGGTCGTTGGATCTGCTCTTGGTGCACACTTCTTTCCCTGCCAAACCGTAGAAGTGATCCATGGGATTTGATAGGTGTCGCTTCCCCGACATAGCTAATAGTAGATGGGTAAGTCATGTTCATTGTGTCCCTAAGAAAGGAGGTATTACTGTTGTTCCTAATGATAAGAATGAACTTATTCCACAAAGAATTATTACAGGCTATAGAATGGTAATTGAGTTTAGGAAATTAAACAAAGCAACTAGAAAAGATCATTACCCTCTGTCTTTTATTGATCAAATGCTAGAAAGATTATCTAAGCACACACACTTTTGCTTCCTTGATGGATATTCTTGTTTTTCACAAATACGTGTTTCTCAACCTGATCAAGAAAAGACCACTTTCACTTGTCCCTTTGGACTTATGCTTATATACGTATGCCTTTTGGTTTATGCAATGCACCTGCTACCTTTCAAAGATGTATGACTGCGATATTCTTTGACTTTTGTGAAAAGATTGTTGAGGTTTTCATGGATGACTTTTCTGTTTATGGGAAGTCTTTTGATGATTGTTTAAGCAATCTTGATCGAGTTTTGTAGAGATGTGAGCAAACAAATCTTGTCTTGAATTGGGAGAAGTGCCACTTTATTGTTAATGAAGGTATTGTTTTGGGCCATAAAATTTCTGAAAGAGGTATTGAGGTGGACAAAGCTAAGGTTGATGCAATTGAGAAAATTCCATGTCCTAAAGATATCAAAGGTATTCGTAGTTTCTTAGGTCATGATGGTTTCTTTAGGAGATTTATCTAAGACTATTCTAAAATTTATAGGTCCCTTACAAATCTTTTCCAAAAGGATGTTCCTTTTGTTTGTGATGATGATTGTTTAAAAGCCTTCAAAACACTCAAGAAAGCCTTAATTTCTGCACCTATTGTTAAACCACCTGACTGGAACTTGCCTTTTTAAATTATGTGTGATGCTAGTGATTATGCTGTTGGTGCTGTTCTAGGACAAAGAGTTGATAAGAAACTAAATGTTATCCATTATGCTAGTAAAACTCTAGACAGTGCTCAAAGAAATTATGCTACTACTAAAAAAGAATTTCTGGAAGTGGTGTTTGCTTGTGATAAATTTAGATCTTACATTGTTGACTCTAAAGTTATTGTTCACACCGATCATGCTGCTATAAAATATCTTATGGAAAAGAAAGATGCTAAACCTAGGCTTATTTGATGGGTTCTCTTGCTACAAGAATTTGATTTACATATCACTGATAGAAAAGGTGCAGAGAACCCCATGGCTGATAACTTGTCTAGGTTGGGGAATATCTTTGATGACCCACTACCTATTGATGATAGTTTCTGATGAGCAGTTAGCTACAATAAATGTTTCTCATAACACTCCTTGGTATGTTGACTATGCTAATTACATTGTTGCTAAATATTTAACACCTAGCTTTACATACCAACAAAAGAAAAAATTCTTCTACGATTTAAGACATTACTTCTGGGATGACCCGCATCTTTATAAAGAAGGAGTAGATGGTATTATTAGATGTTGTGTACCTGAGCATGAACGGGAACTAATCCTATGGAAATGTCACTCCGAAGCTTACGGAGGGCATCATGCGGGAGACAGAACTGCTCAGAAGGTATTGCAATCTGGTTTTTATTGGCCTACTCTCTTCAAGGATGTCGTAAGTTCGTCTTATCTTGTGATGAATGTCAAAGAATAGGTAATATTGGTAAGCGTCAAGAAATGCCTATGAATTATTCACTTGCTGTTGAACCATTTGATATTTGGGGTTTTGATTACATGGGACCTTTTCCTTCCTCTAATGAGTATACACATATTTTGGTTGCTGTCGATTATGTTACTAAGTGGGTAGAAGCTATTCCAACTAGTAGTGTTGATCACAACACCTCTATTAAAATTCTTAGGGAAGTTATTTTCCCAAGGTTTGGAGTCCCTAGATATTTAATGACAAGTGGTGGTTCACAATTTATTCATGGTGCTTTCCGTAAAATGCTTGCCAAGTATGATGTTAACCATAAAATTGCATCACCCTATCATCCGCAGTCTTGTAGTCAAGTTGAACTTAGCAATAGAGAAATAAAATTAATTTTGCAAAAGACTGTCAATAGGTCCCGGAAGAATTGGTCTAAGAAATTAGATGATGCACTTTGGGCTTGTAGAACGACATATAAAAATCCTATGGGTATGTCTGCTTATAAAATGGTTTATGGAAAAGCTTGTCATTTGCCTCTTGAGTTAGAACATAAAGCTTATTGGGCAATTAAAGAACTCAACTATGATTTCAAACTTGCCGGTGAAAAGAGGTCATTGGATATTATCTCATTAGATGAATGGAGAACCCAAGCTTATGAAAATGCCAATTTATTTAAAGAAAAAGTTAAAAGATGCATGATAAAAGAATCCAAAATCGTGAGTTCAGTTGAATATGTTCTTTTGTACAACTCTCGTTTCAGATTCTTTGCAAGAAAACTCCTCTCCAAATGGGAAGGACCCTATGTTATCAAGGAGGTTTATCAGTCTGGAGCTATCAAATAAATAATGCCGAAGGTACTAACCCGAAGGTTGTTAATGGGCAATGAATATATCTCAAGTACGCCCATTAATGTTGAAAGCAATATTATCCAAACTATGACACCGGAAGAACACATAAAAGAAACCTTCCGGAACACTCCAGGATCGTGAAAAAGAGGAGGTACGTGATATGGTAAGTAAACGGACTCCAAAAAATCAATAAAAATATTTTTGTCAGATTTGGAATATTTAAAAATTTAGGAAAATAAGAAACTACCGGGAAGGTGACCCTGGTGGGCACAAGATTCACCCAGGTGGGTTGTGCCCACCTGGGGTACCTTCCAGACTCCGTTTTTCTTCGATTTGCTTGTTTCCCAAGATAAAACATCTTTATAGACCCCCCGAGCCTATTGACCACCGCATCACGGAGAAATCTTCTGTTTTCTTTTCCTTGTTGTTTCCTGATAGATCCCATCTACCATGGCCGCTTCAAGATCCTCCAAGGACAAGTTCTTCAAGAACGTCATCAACCCATATTTGTGGGAGGTGGTGCAGCACCCTCAGGTCATCCAGATGCTTGACGGGGTGCTGCACATCCGCGATGTGCAAGGACCCAAGGGAACGGGGAATGTGGAGGCTAGGCTTGAAGCTATGGAGCAGGTAGTCTTCCGGTGCAAGGGGATGGTGGAGTGTGGACTCAATGCCAATCACCTCATGATCACGGACTTTACCCGTGATCTCAAGGTCGATGGCAAGTCCATGAAGGATATCGTCTTCACCCTCAACGAGCAAATCAACTTCCTCCAAATCCATATCTACGATCTCCAAAACCAAGTCTTTGAATATGAGGCAAGGTTTAAAGGTATGAGTTTGGATGCCAGTTGCAGGACCCGTGAGACTCATTTTTCCTCTTGTGATGGTGTACCTCAGCCATGGAAACCCGAGGACAAAATCGCCTCTACTTCATCACCACCACCTTCTTCATCATGATGACTACTACGCAACCTTCTTATTGTAGACTCATGTTGGGCCTCCAAGCGCAGAGTTTTGTAGGACAGTAGCAAAGTTCCCTCAAGTGGATGACCTAAGGTTTATCAATCCGTGGGAGGCGTAGGATGAAGATGGTCTCTCTCAAACAACCCTGCAACCAAATAACAAAGAGTCTCTTGTGCCCCCAACACACCCAATACAATGGCAAATTGTATAGGTGCACTAGTTCGGCGAAGAGATGGTGATACAAGCGTAATATAGATGGTAGATATGAGTTTTTGTAATCTGAAATTATAAAAACAGCAAGGTCGCAAGTAACAAAAGTGAGCGAAAACGGTATTGCAATGCTTCGAAACAAGGCCTAGGGTTCATACTTTCACTAGTGCAATTTCTCTCAACAATGATAACATAATTAGATCATATAAGAATCCCTCAACGTGCAACAAAGAGTCACTCCAAAGTCACTAATAGCGGAGAACAAATGAAGAGACTATTGTAGGGTACGAAACCACCTCAAAGTTATTCTTTCTTATCGATCTATTGGGCTATTCCTATAAGTGTCACAAACAGCCCTAGAGTTCATACTAAAATAACACCTTAAGATACACATCAACCAAAACCTAATGTCACCTAGATACTCCAATTTCACCACAAGTATCCGCGGGTTTGATTATACGACATGCATCACACAATCTCAGATTCATCTATTCAAACCAACACAAAGAATTTCAAAGAGTGCCCCAAAGTTTCTACCGGAGAGTCAAGAAGAAAACGTGTGCCAACCCCTATGCATAAGTTCACAAGGTCACAGAACCCGCAAGTTGATCAGCAAAACATACATCAAATGGATCACGTGAATATCCCATTGTCACCACAGATCAGCACATGCAAGACATACATCAAGTTTCTCAAATCCTTAAAGACTCAACCCGATAATAACTTCAAAGGGAAAACTAAATCCATTACAAGAAGGTAGTGGGGGAGAAACATCATAAGATCCAACTATAATAGAAAAGCTAGCGGTACATCAAGATTGTGCCAAATCAAGAACATGAGAGAGAGAGAGAGAGAGATCAAACACATAGCTACTGGTACATACCCTCAACCCCGAGGGTGAACTACTCCCTCCTCATCATGGAGAGAACCGGGATGATGAAGATGGCCACCGATGATGGATTCCCCCTCTGGCGGGATGCCGGGACAGGGTCCTGATTGCGTTTTGGTGGCTACAGAGGCTTGCGGCGGTGGAACTCCCGATCTAGAGTTTATTTCTGGGGGTTTCGGTATTTATAAGAATTATTGGCGACGAGAACAAGTCAAGGGGTCCACGAGTCAACCACAAGGTCGGAGGGCGCGCCTACGGGGGGTGGGGGCGCCCTCCACCCTTGTGGAGTCCTTATGGCTCTTTTGGCCCAACTCTTTTACTTCGGGGGCTTCTTTTGGACCATGAAAAATCTCCGTAAATTTTCAGCTCGTTTTGACTCCGTTTGATATTCCTTTTCTGCGAAACTCAAAAACAAGGAAAAACAGAAACTGGCACTGGGCTCTAGGTTAATAGGTTAGTCCCAAAAATCATATAAAATAGCATATAAATGCATATAAAACATCCAAGATGTATAATATAATAACATGGAACAATCAAAAATTATAGATACGTTGGAGACGTATCAAGCATCCCCAAGCTTAATTCATGCTCGTCCTCGAGTAGGTAAATGATAAAAACATAATTTTTTATGTGGAATGCTACCTAACATATTTATCAATGTAATTTCTTTATTGTGGCATGAATGTTCAGATCCGTATGATTTAAAACAAAAATATTGACATAAAAAAATACTTCAAGCATACTAACAAGATAATTATTTCTTCTCAAAATAACATGGCCAAAGAAAGCTTATCCCTACAAAATCATATAGTCTGGCCATGCTCCATCTTCATCACACAAAATATTCAAATCATGCACAACCCCGATGACAAGCCAAGCAATTGTTTCATACTTTTGATGTTCTCAAACTTTTTCAACTTTCACGCAATACATGAGCGTGAGCCATGGACATAGCACTACACGTGGAATAGAATATGGTGGTTGTGGAGAAGACAAAAAGAAGGAGATAGTCTCACATCAACTAGGCGTATTAACGGGCTATGGAGATGCCCATCAATAGATATCAATGTGAGTGAGTAGGGATTGCCATGCAACAGATGCACTAGAGCTATTAGTTTATCAAAGCTCAAAAATAAACTAAGTGGGTGTGCATCCAACTCACTTGCTCACGAAGACCTAGGGCAATTTTGAGGAAGCCCATCATTGGAATATACAAGCCAAGTTCTATAATGAAAAATTCCCACTAGTATATGAAAGTGACAACATAGGAGACTCTCTATCATGAAGATCATGGTGCTACTTTGAAGCACACATGTGGTAAAAGGATAGTATCATTGCCCCTTCTCTCTTTTTCTCTCATCTTTTTGTTTTTTGTTTTTTTTTTTTTTTGCCTTCTCTCTTTTTTGGGCCTCTTTTTTTTGTTTAGTCCGGGGTCTCATCCCGACCTGTGGGGGAATCATAGTCTCCATCATCCTTTCTTCACTGTGACAATGCTCTAATAATTATGATCATCACAATTTTATTTACTTACAACTCAAGAATTACAACTCGATACTTAGAACAAAATATAACTCTATATGAATGCCTCCGGTGGTGTACCGGGATGTGCAATGACTCAAGAGTGACATGTATGAAAGGATTATGAACGGTGGCTTTGCCACAAATACGATGTCGACTACATGATCATGCAAAACAATATGACAATGATGAAGCGTGTCGTAGTAAACGGAACGACGGAAAGTTGCATCGCAATATATTTCGAAATGGCTATGGAAATGCCAGACTAGGTAGGTATGGTACCGGCGAAAGTTGCACGGTACTAGAGAGGTTAGCAATGGTGGAAGGGTGAGAGTGTGTATAATCCATGGACTCAGCATTAGTCATAAAGAACTCACATACTTATTTCAAAAATCTATTAGCTATCGAAACAAAGTATTAGACGCATTCTCCTAGGGGGATAGATTGGTAGGAAAAGACCATCGCTTGTCTCCGACCGCCACTCATAAGGAAGACAATAAATAAATAAATCATGCTCCGACTTCATCACATAACGGTTCACCATGCGTGCATGCTACGGGAATCACAAACTTTAACACAAGTATTTCTACAAATTCACAATTACTCACTAGCATGACTCTAATATCACCATCTTCATATCTCAAAACAAGCATCAGGAATCAAACTTCTCATAGTATTCAATGCACTTTGTATGAAAGTTTTTATTATATCCCTCTTGGATGCCCATCATATTAGGACTAAATTCATAACCTAAGCAAATTACCATGTTGTTTAAAGACTCTCAAAATAATATAAGTGAAGATGAGAGTTCAACAATTTCTTCAAAATAAAACTACCGCCGTGCTCTGAAAAGATATAAGTGAAGCACTAGAGCAAATGACAAACTATTCCAAAATATATAAGTGAAGATCAATGAGTAGTAGAATAATTGTGTGACTATGTGAAGACTCTCTAACATTTAAGAATTTCAGATCTTAAGTACTTTATTCAAACAACAAGCAAAACAAAATAAAATGACATTGCAATGATGGCTTTAGTGCCAAACATTTTATAGACATCTTCTTCTAACACTTGAGCATAATTTTTCTTTACATCATTTTCACGAAAGACATTAAAAAGATGAAGCATGTGAGGCAACCTCAATTCTATTTTTTTGTAGTTTTCGTTTATAAACTAAACTAGTGATAAAACAAGAAACTAAAATATTCGATTGCAAGATCTAAAGATATACCTTCAAGCACTAACCTCCCTGGCAACGGCGCCAAAAGGAGCTTCGTTGACGGGATGTGAGCGCCGCTTACCTAGCCTCCCCGGCAACGGCGCCAGGAAAGAGCTTGATGTCTACTATGCAACCTTCTCCTTGTAGACTCGTGTTGGGCCTCCAAGCACAGAGTTTTGAAGGACAGTAGCAAATTTTCCTTAAGTGGATGACCTAAGATTTATCAGTCCGTGGGAGGCGTAGGATGAAGAAGGTAGCAAGTAACAAAAGTGAGCGAAAACGGTATTACAATGCTTCGAAACAAGGCCTATGGTTCATACTTTCACTAGTGCAAGTTCTCTCAACAATGATAACATAATTAGATCATATAAAAATCTCTCAACATGCAACAAAGAGTCACTCCAAAGTCACTAATAGCGGAGAACAAACGAAGAGATTATTGTAGGGTACGAAACCACCTCAAATTATTGATCGATTGAAAGTACAGCGGGATATTTCGCCCGAACTGCGAGTGTCATGTTCCCCATAGGGACTAGGTGACGACGACTATGCTCGGCTAAAGCTAGGTAACATGATATTGGGTGATGAAAGCGGAAAATAAAACCTAAACTAACAAGGTTATTCCTGAAGATCGCCGCCAAAGAAAATGCAAAATAAGCAAAGGGGAGGTTCAGATTGTCTATATTGTCTTTATGGTGTTTTCCTATTACTTGAGAAATTAAAATGCTAACACAAAAGGAAACAACAGGACATGAACACATATATTTATCTAACAAGCGTATGACAGAGGGAAGAAACAAGATAATAGACAGGGATGAAAATGCTTCATGTCACAACATATATTATAGGTACAGAGCTAATACAAAGGACTATAGAATGTAGCAAGTTACTACAGCAAGTAGTGCATAGGTGATCAATTTAACTAGTGAGCACAAACACATAACAGTACTAGTTTCACATCGAGCTACAAATAAGCAAGAACAACAACATGTCTCTGGACTGAACATATCTCATCATCACACAATCATAGTACACCAAAATTACTTGAGAATGTAGAGAAACAGAGTGAAGGAAAGGAACAGCAGCAGTGAGAATCCAGAGTTCAGAACAGCAACAAATTCAGAACAGCAACAGGTCGTTTTCTTCAGAAAGGAACAGCAACAAGGGGACAGCAGCAGCGTGGGGATGGAGAGAGGAGCAGCAACGTGGGGATGGAGAGAGGAGCAGCAGCAAGGTTAGGAGAAGGAGAAGTGCAGCGGCAAGGTAAGGAGAAGGAGAAGTGCAGCAGCGAGGTAAGGAGAAGGAGAAGAGCAACAGCGAGGTAAGGGAAGAGCAGCGAGCAGCAGGGAGGTCGGCGCAGTGGGAGTCATGCGGGGCATCAGACGCCTTGTTTGGTCGGGCGCGCGAGCGTGGGGTTGAGGCGCGGTGGTGCTGGAGGTTGGAGATGGATGGCGCGGGGTGGTTGGAGATGCAGTGGCGCTGGTGGAGATGGTGGCGCTGGTGGAGATGAGTGGATGGATGGCTGGGAGGCGCAGGTGGATGGAGGTGATGGTGGTGCTGGGTGGATGGGCTGCGGAGGCGCACCACCACGCCGGCCTGGCCGTGGCGGCGGCCGGAGGTGGAGAAGGAGTGGTGAGGGGAGAGAGATGAAGATGTGGCCAGGCCCAAAGGGATCAAGGCCACCTAGGGATTTTGACCCTCTCGATAAGATCTGCCCATATTGCACTTTGGCCCTTCTCTTCTCTTATTTTGGCTCAAGTAGATCCCTCTCCTCTTTAGCTTGGCCCCTCTGGTTACTTCTTTTCTTCACGGTCGGGTCCATTCTTCCTCCTCTTCTTCGTTCTCTTAGCCACTTAGTCCGGATCTTGAAGATTTATAGTGCCTTTGCGCACATTTCTGCAAAATAGACCAAAGACTAGTAAATGATCCTTTATATGATTTTCATGCAAATATTCAATATTTCACAGCAAGAATTGATGGTCATATCTCAATAAACCGCATATTTGAGTGCCAAAAGATGTATATGAAATGTGCTTATCAAGTTCCCCCACACTTAAATCTTTGCTTGTCCTCAAGCAAAGGAATATGACAAGAACTAGACTGTGAATAGTGAGCTGACTAGAGAATGTCCAAGTGAAGTAGATCTCTAAACAATGCATGCTTTGGACTTAGCTAGTGAAAATTAATGGTTAGGAGTGCTTCAAAGCGGTAGGATACTAGTAAACTCGACCATTTTAAACTTTTGCAATGATAAACAAAGATAAACAAGTTCAAATGCTGATTGTGCCAAAAGGTTCCTAAAGAGAGCATGATCCTGAGAACAAAAGGAACTTTAATTAAATCACTTATTTGCAGAAATATAACATTGTGGTTGAGCCACTTATTAAATTTGAAGGAAGTAATGATGATATTTTATTTGTCCCACCAAAGGAACATACCACCGATCCCGAGAACATGGTATACACCTGGCTCGACCAATTATTAGTTTTTTTGTTTGTCTCCCCAAAGGAACATACCACCGATCCCGAGAACATGGTATACACCTGGTTCGACAATTACATTTTTTTTTAGTTATTAATTATTGTCCAAGCAAACCAGATTTCACATGCCACCGATCCAGGGAACATGACATGCTACTGTAGGTAGATTAGACTTTTTTATAAGATATACTTTTCTTTTGAACAAAAACAAGAATCATCACTCAACCATGTCTGGTTCACATGCTACCGATCCAGGGAACATAGCATGCTAGTCCATAGTGGTGAAGTGATTGCTCTGAATGGGAACACACTTGGCACAAATACATCATTTAAACATAGTGATCTAGGTGTATCAAGGTAAATGCAGAAAATGATGGAGTTTTCTAGTGTACTAGGGATTTGAGCACTCAAAACTAATAACTTCCACTAATTTCAGCAAAGCAAGCAGTATGTAGATCACTAGTTTACAAGGCATTCACAATTCAGTTCGCATATTCTCATCAAGCACCATATGTCAAATAATATTCAGTGGGGCAACATTTAAGAAATGGCTTAATAAGCAATCCAAATAACATTTTATTTCAGCATGTATCAATGGATGATATACTCAGAATGGGTCATGAAACAGCTCACCAGGCACTATGAAGTAGCACTCGCTCGACACTCTCTGAACTGCAGCTCTTCTCTTTTTGCTTCTCTATCCTCATGCCTGCTCCAGCTTCACTCTTCTTCGTGTGTGCCCCTTGCTTCTCCTCGTCACCATGCCGTGAATCCACCGGGGTCCCAAGGAATGTCACCTCGAACCTGGTCAGCATGTATTGATTCGTGCACAAGCAAAAACCTGAAAACACACTCAACAACCAAGCCAATACAAATGATAGGGACAATGCCCTCTAAGTCATCAATAGAGTATCCTATCACATAAGCATATCTATTGAGCATATGATAAATAGATATCATCAATAAATCGCCTGGTGCATAGGCTGTATCCATGATATGGCATATCTTATCGAGAAAGCTGATATCATACCTGAGATACTTGGGAAGAAGCTTCAGGACTACCTCAATTGAAGATACCAAGTGAGGTGTGGTAGTAGAAATTTCCACCGGACTCATGTCAACAAGTGAAATAGTAGAGCTTGGCTCCTTGACATCTGAATCCACCTCATCATAATCAACCATGAAGCTCTCCATCTCAGGCTCAAGCGTTGAGGAATCAATGCAGCTGACATAATCAAAGGAGAACTTCTCCATATCTGGCTCTACTAGCACGTGATCAATATGAACTAAAGGTGACTCCTCAATATCGAAAGCAACTAACTGCAGCTCCGGCTCGTCCATAGAAGAATCATCACAATGCAAAACTGAATCTCCAACACTAGTATCCATATGATCTGTGGCGTGTGTGTCAACTAGGATAGTGTCATCATCATCAAAGATAATCCATGAAAGCTCAATCTTGTTACACGGAGAAACTGGTTCCGACTTTTGTGTAAGAGATTCTTGCTGAGATGAAGTGATTTGTTGCAAACAAGCAACTGAATCAGAGATGGGCTTCTCATTGTACCACTGAAGTTGGTGGAAGGCTATACTCTCAATCAGCAGAAAAGCATCAGCAAGTGTCTTGTTTGTAATAGCTCCACCCGCTGCCATATCGATGTAAGCTCGAGTATCCGAAGTCAATCTTCTATAGAATATATGCAACTCTAACCATCTCTCGAGCCCGTGGTTAGGACATCTCCTAAATAAAGCCTTGTATCTCTCCCAAGCATCATACAAGCTCTCATATTCACGCTGAACGAAATTGAAGATCTCATCTCGAATCGCAGACTGCTTGTGTAGTGGGAAATATCTATCCAAGAAAGCTCGTGATATCTCATTCCAACTGTATGACCTTGATGGCAAGGATCGATACCAAGCACGAGCATCATCACGGAGAGAGAATGTGAACAACCTGCACATGATTGCATCTTGAGGAACTCCATGGTACTTGACTGTATCTGAATACTCCATGACTCAGTATAAGTGCTCATAGGGATCCTCAGTAGGCAGTCCTCCAAACTGTTGTTGTTGAACCAAAGCAATAAGACTAGGTTTCAGCTCGAAGTTCTCGGCCTCAATAGTTGGCCAAATCGGTCCTGTTATATAGCACTGACTTTTGGGCATCCAAAGATCACGAAGCAATGCCATCTTAACCGAGTGTAACTATAGAACAACCAGCAAAGATTTATGATTCCCTACACACACTCATAAACAGTAAACACTAGTCAGAAGGTTAGTATCCTAATAAGCTGAAGCAACAATGGGGAAAAAATAGAAGAAAAACACTGAAAATGAAATACACGACGAATTGCACAAGGAACTAAAGTAAACCTAGTCTATAGCCTAACATAATCGCACGACCCTAGTCCCCGGCAACGGCGCCAAAATTGATCGATTGAAAGTACAGCGGGATATTTCGCCCGAACTACGAGTGTCGTGTTCCCCACAGGGACTAGGTGACGACGACTATGCTCGGCTAAAGCTAGGTAACATGATATTGGGTGATGAAAGCGGAAAATAAAACCTAAACTAACAAGGTTATTCCTGAAGATCGCCGCCAAAGAAAATGCAAAATAAGCAAAGGGGAGGTTCAGATTGTCTATATTGTCTTTTTGGTGTTTTCCTATTACTTGAGAAATTAAAATGCTAACACAAAAGGAAACAACAGGACATGAACACATATATTTATCTAACAAGCGTATGACAGAGGGAAGAAACAAGATAATAGACAGGGATAAAAATGCTTCATGTCACAACATATATTATAGGTACAGAGCTAATAGAAAGGACTATAGAATGTAGCAAGTTACTACAGCAAGTAGTGCATAGGTGAACAATTTAACTAGTGAGCACAAACACATAACAGTACTAGTTTCACATCGAGCTACAAATAAGCAAGAACAACAACATGTCTCTGGACTGAACATATCTCATCATCACACAATCATAGTACACCAAAATTACTTGAGAATGTAGAGAAACAGAGTGAAGGAAAGGAACAGCAGCAGTGAGAATCCAGAGTTCAGAACAGCAACAAATTCAGAACAGCAGCAGGTCGTTTTCTTCAGAAAGGAACAGCAGCAAGAAAAGGGGACAGCAGCAGCGTGGGGATGGAGAGAGGAGCAGCAACGTGGGGATGGAGAGAGGAGCAGCAGCAAGGTTAGGAGAAGGAGAAGTGCAGCGGCAAGGTAAGGAGAAGGAGAAGTGCAGCAGCGAGGTAAGGAGGAGGAGAAGAGCAACAGCGAGGTAAGGGAAGAGCAGCGAGCAGCAGGGAGGTCGGCGCAGTGGGAGTCATGCGGGGCATCAGACGCCTTGTTTGGTCGGGCGCGCGAGCGTGGGGTTGAGGCGCGGTGGTGCTGGAGGTTGGAGATGGATGGCGCGGGGTGGTTGGAGATGCAGTGGCGCTGGTGGAGATGAGTGGATGGATGGCTGGGAGGCGCAGGTGGATGGAGGTGATGGTGGTGCTGGGTGGATGGGCTGCGGAGGCGCACCACCACGCCGGCCTGGCCGTGGCGGCGGCCGGAGGTGGAGAAGGAGTGGTGAGGGGGAGAGAGATGAAGATGTGGCCAGGCCCAAAGGGATCGAAGGCCACCTAGGGATTTTGACCCCTCTCGATAAGATCTGCCCATATTGCACTTTGGCCCTTCTCTTCTCTTATTTTGGCTCAAGTAGATCCTTCTCCTCTTTAGCTTGGCCCCTCTGGTTACTTCTTTTCTTCACGGTCGGGTCCATTCTTCCTCCTCTTCTTCGTTCTCTTAGCCACTTAGTCCGGATCTTGAAGATTTATAGTGCCTTTGCGCACATTTCTGCAAAATAGACCAAAGACTAGTAAATGATACTTTATATGATTTTCATGCAAATATTCAATATTTCACAGCAAGAATTGATGGTCATATCTCAGTAAACCGCATATTTGAGTGCCAAAAGATGTATATGAAATGTGCTTATCATTTATTCTTTTTTATCGATCTATTGGGCTATTCCTATAAGTGTCACAAACAGCCCTAGAGTTCGTACTAAAATAACACCTTAAGATACACATCAACCAAACCCTCATGTTACCTAGATACTCCAATGTCACCGCAAGTATCCGCGGGTTTGATTATACGATATGCATCACACAATCTCAGATTCATCTATTCAAACCAACACAAATAACTTCAAAGAGTGCCCTAAAGTTTCTACCAGAGAGTCAAGACGAAAACTTGTGCCAATCCCTATGCATAAGTTCACAAGGTCACAGAACCCGCAAGTTGATCACCAAAACATACATCAAGTGGATCACGTGAATATCCAATTGTCACCACAGATAAGCACATGCAAGACATACATCAAGTGTTCTCAAATCCTTAAGGACTCAATTCGATAGGATAACTTCAAAGGGAAAACTCAATCCTTTACAAGAAGGTAGTGGGGGAGAAACATCATAAGATCCAACTATAATAGCAAAGCTCGCGGTACATCAAAATCATGCCAAATCAAGAACATGAGAGAGAGATCAAACACATAGCTAGTGGTGCATACCCTCCACCACGACGGTGAACTACTCCCTCCTCGACATGGAGAGCGCCGGGATGATGAAGATGGCCACCGGTGATGGATTCCCCCTCCGGCAGGATGCCAGAACAGGGTCTCGATTGGGTTTTGGTGGCACTAGAGGCTTGCGGCGGCGGAACTCCCGATCTAGGTTTATTTCTGGGGGTTTTGGTATTTATAGGAATTATTTGTGTCGAGAACAAGTTAGGGGGGTCCACGAGTCAATCACAAGGTCAGAGGGCGCGCCCTAGGGGGTGCAGGCGCCCTCCACCCTTGTGGAGGCCTCGTGGCTCTTCTGGCCCAACTCTTTTGCTTCTGGTGCTTCTTCTGGTCCATAAAAAGTCACCATAAATTTTCAACTCATTTGGACTCTGTTTGATATTCCTTTTCTGTGAAACTCGAAAACAAGGAAAAAAGAGAAACTGGCACTGGCACTGGGCTCTAGGTCAATAGGTTAGTCCCAAAAATCATATAAAATAGCATATAAATGCATATAAATCTTTCAAGATGGATAATATAATAGCATGGAACAATCAAAAATTATAGATATGTTGGAGACGTATCATATCACCAAAAGAAAACTGAGTATCGGGTATGGGCACTCCCCTGGGCTTCTGCCAAGCTTGGGGGAGGTGCCCCGATATTGTATCACCCCCACTATCATTTTCCTATACTTATTTTAGTTCGATCCTTAGTTATCTTTTGCTTTAGATGAATAAAATTTTAGTTCGATCCTTTCTTTTTGATAGTTTGCTTAGTGATCTATCTTTGTAATCATGTGCAAGATATATAATAAAGTTTAGTTTGAGTTTTTTTGCTTTCTTTACTTTCATGTTCCAATAAAAAGGAAGGAAATAAATGAAAAAGATCATATGCTTATCTTATTGTAGGTAATGACACCACATAAGGAAAAGTATAAGTAGAAAATTTTATTAGAGATTGATAAACATAGCATTGGTCAATGATGCAACTCATGGAAGAATTAATAAGGGAAGAGAAGATTCACATACAAATACACTATCCTGGAAATCTTTTGTGATTGTAAGCCCCCATCAAAATAGTATATGCCAAAAGTGTTGACGTTGGACAAGGAAGACAACATAATGATTTATGTTTGTTCATATTCACATAGAAGTTATATTGTCATAGATCCTTCAACATGTGGTGCTTGGCCCCCATATTTGCTAGCCAAAAATTCCGCATTAAGTAGAGATACTACTTGTGCATCCAAAAACCCTTAAATCCAAATCTTATTTTCAAGAGTCCACCATACCTACCTAGGGATTGAGCAAGATCCCTCAAGTAAATTGTCATCGGTGCAATAAGGCAATAAAAATTGCTTCTAAAAGTGTGAGATCATTTATTGTAAGAGAAAATTGAGCGTTGTACAAACTTGTGATGGTAAAGAATGAAGGCGACAGACAGCATAATAAAGGTTGCCATCACAAGGGGCAATATAACGTGACGTTCTCTTGCACTAAGGGGTTGAGCATACAAACAAAAAGTGCATGGCAACCTCTGCTTCCCTCTGCGAAGGGCCTATCTTTTACTTTTATGTATTAACTTTTATGCAAGAGTAAAAGTTTTTCTCTCTATTCCTTTTTATTTTTCTCCTTTGGCGAGCATCATGTGGTGAGGAAAGATCTAGGCACATATGTCCAGTTGAATATGGGTAGCATGAGTTATTATTTTTGACATCACCCTGGAGGTGAATACGTTGGGAGGCGAAATTATAAGCCCCTATCTTTTTATGTGCCCGGTTGAAACTTTTTGCTCATGTGTATGTGGTGAGTGTTAGCAATCATAGAATACTATATGATGGTTGAGTATGTGGACTTGCCTAAAGGCTCCGATACGTGACCCTTCCTGAAAAGATGATGAATTGTAGTTGCAAAGTTGACTGAGAACATAAGTTTGTTGGTTCGCAATAGAGTTTATGCTTTGTACTTCGATAGTGTGATGAATTGTTACTTATTTATGAGAGTTCTATGATAAAATTTCTAAGATAAAAGTTTTAGTTAAAGTTTGTTGTTATTATAATAATTTACATGATTCTTCTATGTCCGTATTTTGTTTTTATCGACACCTCTCTCTCTAAGCATCTGGACATGTTTTTCGATTTCGGTTTTCGCTTGAGGACAAGCGAGGTCTAAGCTTGGGGGAGTTGATGCGTCCATTTTGCAGCATGTTTACCAACTGTTATTCATGATGTTTTTATCCATAATAATGCTTTTTGGACTAATTCTAATGCCTTTTCTCTCATAATATGCAAGGTACACACAAAGAGGGAGAATTCCGGCAGCTGGAAATCTGGACTTGAAAAAGCTACGTCAGGCTACCTATTCCGCGCAACTCCAAATGACCTAAAACTTCACAAGGATTTTTTATGGAATAAATAAGAAATACTATAGCAAATAACCACCGGAGGGGGCCCACCTGGTGAGCACAAGACACCAGGGCGCGCCTAACCCCCCAAACGTGCCCTGGTGGGTTGTGCTCAGCCCAGCCCACCTTTGGTGACCATCTTCTAGTATATAAGTCAATTTTACCTAGAAAAAAAATAAGTAGAGGACTTTCGGGATGGAGTGCCGCCGTCTCAAGGCGAAACTTGGGCAGGAGCACTTTTGCCCTCTGGGGGAGCGATTCCATCGGGGGAACTTCCCTCCCGGAGGGGGAAATCATCGTCATCGTCATCACCAACAACTCTCCCATCTTGGGAGGGCAATCTCCATCAACATCTTCAACAACACCATCTCTTGTGTTCAATCTTTGTACCGGGACAATTGATTGGTGCTTGTGGGTGACTAGTAGTGTTGATTACATCTTGTAGTAGATTACTATATGGTTTATTTGGTGGAAGATTATATGTTTAGATCCAATATGCTATTTAATACCCCTCTTATCTTGAGCATGATTATCATTTTTGAGTAGTTACTTTTGTTCTTGAGGTCACGGAAGAAATCTTGTTGCAAGTAATCATGTGAACTTGATATGTGTTTGATATTTTGATAGTATGTATGTTGTGATTCCCTTAGTGATGTCATGTGAACGTCGACTAGATGACACTCCACCATATTTGGGCCTAAGGGAATGAATTGTGGTGTAGATATTAGATGATGGTTTGTGAGAGTGACAGAAGTTTAAACCCTAGTTTATGCACTATTCCGTAAGGGACCGATTGGATCCAAAAGTTTAATGCTATGGTTATAATTTATTCTTAATACTTTTCTCGTAGTTGCGGATGCTTGCGAGGGGGTTAATCATAAGTAGGAGGTTTGTTCAAGTAACAAGAGCACCTAAGCACCGGTCCACCCACATATGAAATTATCAAAGTAGTGAACACGAATTGAATCAACATGATGAAAGTGACTGATGAAATTCCCGTGTACCCTCAAGAACGCTTTGCTTATTATAAGAGTCCATTTTTGGCATGTCCTTTGCCTCAAAAGGATTGGGCTACCTTGCTGCACTTTTGTTACCATTACCGTTACTTGCTCGTTACAAATTATCTTGCTATCAAACTACTCTGCTACTTACAATTTCAGCGCTTGCAGATATTACCTTGCTAAAAATCACATGTCATTTCCTTCTGCTCCTCATTGGGTTCGACACTCTTAATTATCGAAAAGGCTACAATTGATCCCATATACTTGTGGGTCATCATGTATCCACATGCACACGTATCTCTTTTCATGCTCCACTCTTTGCTTATAAGCTTTTGATCTTTGTTTCTTGCTTAAGAGCTTCTATTTTTTGCTCTTCTCTTCCTTTACACTTTTCTTATTGAGCCTCAACCACGAACATGAGATAAGCATCACAAGATATGCACGGGAGCAAGCAATTGCATTATATGATATATCCAATGATGCAACAATATGATATCGTATCACTATGGTGCACAAGTTTTCACGAAGCCCGACAATACTCGGATAGCTAGTCTCAATAGGTATGGAGGTAATCGCAAAGATGGTGGGTCTATCAAAGTACATGAACCTTTTTGTACCTTATAAGACGATGAACACTGAGCTCACTATGGAAAAGAAAGGCACAAAAACAAGGCTTTCTCCTAGCATATCGTTTGCTATATGTGGAGCAAAAACAAATGGCTGATTGGAGCAACTTGCATTATAAGATTAGGCAAAAGCATAATAATGTCCAAGCAACTTCTGATGAAGCTAGAAAAACATTTCCTCTTGGTCATTTGTTTCCATTATTCTTTGGTTCAACAGTAAAAAAATATGAGAAGAATATAAGTAAATGTGTAGCTAAAAAACAAGAGAGAGTGTTGCATAGTATAATTTACCTTGGTTGTAGCATATCCTTCAACAAGATCCAAAAAATGTTGGAAAGTTGCCAAGATACAGTTGCAAATTTATTGGTATTTCATCCTGCAAAAAAGAAAAAAAACAAGAAAGGCCATATACCAACAACTATCTCATCTGCAAAATGTTACTTCAACCAATTGTGCAAAATGGAAACCACATTGAACATAGTGAACATAGCCAAAACACACAAGCTTGCTGCTAGTACAATAAAGGTGAAAACATTGGTACTGAATATAGGCTAAATATAGAGGGCAATCATGCCCATAACTGCTAACTTAAGTTTTTTCTAACACAAAACATGCTCTATTGTCTCTGATTTTGGAGTGAATTCCATTCTGAAGACACTTCGAAAGTAGCACTTCTATGGCAGGAGGCTTGCTTCACCAAATCAATGTTACCTACGTTTAAGAAAAACAAATAAGAAAATATATTATGGTACACAAAAAAACAAGCATATGCTATATGTACAAAATGTTTCATTAGTACAAAAAAACCATGGATTTCCTGAAATATATTGCCTGACATATATAGTTTGACTTGCCTAGTTATATCGTTTGGATTGCCTGATAGTGTACTTTGAATTGCCTGGTTATGTTCAATTATTTCCTTAAAAACAAAAATGAATGCTATCTTGTGAATCTGGTGTGCTTGGTTTGCTGTGTTACTTGCTTGCCTGTGTTTAGTGTGGTACTAGCTTGCCTCAACAAGCTAACTTGCTTTAATTTTTCTGGTTGAAAAAATGTACAGGTTGAAGATGATTGACCTGTTTGTAGTGTGCTTGGGTGGTTGTGCTATTGGCTTGCCTGTATTTACTGTGCTACTTGCTTGCATCATTCTGCTGACTTGCTTTACTTTTTCCCATGTTGAAAACAATAAACAGGTTGACAATGATTGACCTGAATGAGGAACCAGATGAAAATAATGGTGATCCTTTGTACTGTACGCAACATGCTACTGGAAATGTAGAATTTGTGGCGGAATCACCTAATCCCCCTATCATGCAAAAAGTCAATGTTGCTGCTGCAGAAGCAATGGAGACAGATGGGCAGTCAAGTCGTGGGGAGGGGCTCCAGGCAGTACACAAGTACTGCAGCGATGGCAGTGAGAGTGATGCTCATACCCTTGATGGCACAGTCTGCGGTGATAATCTTGGTGGGACTATTGGTAATGGTTTGGGTCCGAAAATGATGATGAAGCTTGGTCACAGCCCAAGGAGCCTTATGTGGCATGAGGTTTGACACTTTGGAAGATGCCAAGGAGCACTACAATGCATATTCCTTGCAGATGGGTTTTTCAATCAAAATGAATACTTCAAGGAAGGATATGAAAACTGGGGAGTTGATAAAATAGCAGTTTGTTTGCAACAAGTTTCGAAAGCCTGATGTCAATGACGGAGGGGCAGAAAAGATTCCTGTGCTAGATGACATTGTTGAGCAAGCAAAAGATGATAATGAAGATGAGGCTATTGTCTTTCTTGATGATGAAAGTAAAGGCAAAAAAGAGGAGCAAGAAACGAAAAAGAGATAAAATTGTGCAAACTGGTTGCAAAGCTAAGATGATTGTGAAGGTAATAGATGGCAGATGGGAGGTGATCTACTTTGTTGGCGAGCACAACCATCCGTTGGTTGACAAGCCATGTCTGAGTAAGTATTTGCGATCACACCAAGGGATCCCGCCAAAAGAAAGGGCCTTCCTTACTCATCTTCATAACTGCAATTTAACTACAGGTTTTAAACCACACCCCCCCTCCCCCCTACCTTCTAACTTTAAGAACCTGGACATGCCTACTGATTGTGTGTTTCTTGGCCCATCAACAACTACCTGATTTGCTTGAAACATGCGACTGATTTGCTTCAAACATATGCCTTAGTTGCTTGATAATGCCATTAAATTGCTTGCAGTAGTACAAAAAGAGATAATGCCTTATTTGTTTCTGGATGCTAGACTTGCCTAAGGTTTACCTGTTTGTTGCTCAATGCAAAGTTCCTACTTGCCTAGTATTTTTATCTGTAAAACAAATTTGGTGTTGACTCTAAACTTTCCTATGATTAGTCTCTTTATACCTAAAATGTACGATAGTACTTGTTTCTGGATGAGGTCAACTTGCCTACGATTGAAACTTTTATTGCTCACTAATGCATAGTTACCCCCCTGGTTTGTTTTGTGTATTTTGCTCATGTGTTTCCTGAGGCATATTGTCGTAGTTGCTTGTATAGCTTCATGAATTGCCTGAGCTTTGCATTTGACTTGCCTTGCTAAAAACAGAAAAGAAACTATTTTTGATATTGTTTTGTGTAGAAAAAGGATTGACCACCATTGTGACTTCATGTCAACAGGTCGTATGATGCACATCATGTCAGATTTCTATGGGTCAGAACTCATTGTACCTTATACCACTAAGCACATTACAAACCTCAAGACAGTCTTGAACAAGGATGATACAAAAGAAGGGGATATGATAGAGACAGTTGCTTACTTTAAAGATCTGCAGAGAGAGGATCCAGATTTTTTTTACAAGATAAAATATGATGAGGAGGACAGGGTTGAGAATATTTTCTGGGTCGATGGTGCAGCAAGGAAGGCGTACGTGGAATCTTATCATGATTGTATCTCCTTTGACACAACGTATATGACTAACATGTACAACATGCCCTTTGCACCATTCATTGGGATTAACAGGCATGGGTAGTCATTCATGTTGGGTTGTGGTTTTGTTAGGCAAGAGTTGGCGTCAAGCTTTGATTGGCTATTCCAGACATTCCTTGAGGTAATGCATAATGTAGCACCCACCAACATCATAACCGACCAAGACATCACAATGGCATAGTCAATTAAAAATATCTTCCCTACAAGTGTGCACCGCTGTTGTCGCTGGCATATTATGAAAAAAACACAAGAAAAGCTTGGAGCATTGCTTGGGCGAAAACCCTGGCTTGTCCAAAGATTTCAAGAACTGTGTTGACTTTAGCTTGACGCCAGAAGAATTTGAGGGAGGGTGGTGTGAGTTGATGATGAAGTATGAGGCTATGACTGACTCCAACTTCGAGAATCTATACAAATATAGAGAAACATGGGTACCTTGTTACTTCAAGCACCAATTCTTCCCTTTCTTGCAGTCAACTCAACGCAGCGAGGGGTTCAACGCAGTCCTTAAGCGATATGTGAACCACACAAGTGCATTTTGAACTTTGTGAAGCAATATCAGAAAATCCAAACACACATACTAGTCCGAGAGGGTTCAAAAGACTACAGGACAGGACATTTGCAGACTGAAATGTGGTCATCTTACCCAATAGAGAAGCAGACGTATGGATCGTATACTAGGGACTTGTACGAGAAGTTTCGTGATGAGTTTAAGTTGACTACGAGGTACAACGTGCAACCGCATGGTGAAAACTTGTATGAGGTTTACCCAAATCAAGAGTGGGTTGCCAAATATGGTTCTAGGGGCTATTTTGTCACGGTGGAAGCTAGTGCTGGAGACTATAGATGTGACTGCTTAAATATTGAGAGGGACGGCATGCTTTGCTGCCATATCTTGAAAGTTTTCAACCAACTTGGTGTTGATGAAATCCTAGCGCAGTATATACTTAGAAGATGGACACCTTTGGAAATTCCCAATGCACCCCCTGCTGTCGAAGAGCAACCCGATGAGATGCCACCACAGTCGAAGAAGGAACTCAGGCATGCAAATTTGATGATGGATTTTGGTAGTCTTGCTCGGGTTGCTAGTGCGTCAGATGTTGCGACGGATATTATAAAGAAACATAAGGGTGGTGCGCATCATGAAATCAAAAATCTCAACATGTCAAGGAAGAAGAAACCGGCAGCACCAACGAGTGGGCCCTCTGGTGGTCCTCCACCATCAGCTGGTGGTTCTGCGCCACCATCGAGTAACACTCGGGTAACTAGTGGCCCTACGGTGCATCCTGAAGGACCTGCACAAGCCCATTCTGGACCTATGCAGCAGCCACCTACTTCTGCGCCACCACCGAGTAGCACTCAGGCAACTAGTGGCCCTGCGATGCATCTTGACGAACCTGCACAAGCCCCTTGTGGACCTAGGCAGCAGCGACCTACTTCTGCACCGTGGAGAAAAAATGCAGCAACGCTAGCTGGTAACTCTATGAGTGAATATGGACACCAACAAACAATGTTGAGGGCTACAGCGATGCCCAGGGGGCTGTACCACTGCCCAGGGGCCCTCCAACACAAAGCTGGTGGCCTGTACAACAACTATTAGGATATGTGCCACTGAACAGTGGAGCAGCACCGCACCTTTTTAGGGGCTCAACAGTGACAAGGCTTGTGCAAGCACTAAGAGGAGCTGCGCCACAGCTTTTGAGGGATGCGACTAGCAAGAGGGCCTGCGCGACCTCCTATGGGTCCTAGACCGGCAATCTGGCCTGCACCACAACCTATGGGGGCTATACAACTACCACAGGGACCTAACGTAGCAAACACAAACTATGTGACTAGTCCTGGACTAGCACCATCGCCTGCATCATCGGCAACAGTTGATGGCATGTATGGACAACGTCCAGGTTCTTCAACTACACAAGAAGAAAGTGGCAATGCACTTTCGTCTCCTATTATGCAAGCTTCTGGCGGACATGCACACCAGCCACTTAGTATTGCATCTCTACATGCAGCTGTTGCGGCCGCGCAAGGTACTACGATGGTTGAACCACAGTTTGGAAGACCTACTACCACACCTGGCCCTGCAATTCCTAGAGACCCTCCAAAATCAACAACAAAAGGTAGGGCAAAGTCAAAAATAATACAATCAGCACTTGAGATGCACCCGAAGAGAAAGAACAAGTGCAGCTATTGTGGGTCTATTAACCACAATGGTGCAAACTGCACGACCAGGTTGGTGTGATGGTCACACAATGACCAGATGGCTGAAAGATGTGTTGAATGGCATTGACAAATTGAACTATTGTGGGTCTTTTGTTTGAACATCCTAAACTATTATTCCTGGTTTATGGTTTCTTGTGAGTAACTTGCCTCACACTAGAATTTGAATTCCTAGTTATGAGATTTGAGTTACCTGTTGTGTGCTTTGTATTGCCTGGCAAAAAAGTGTAATACAGGCAATCCCCCCCCCCTCCCCCTAGTGGTCGAAAACTTACATACATAAGATTCTTCATGCTGAAGATGCAACAATCTCCTGGTTGTGTAATGATCATAATATTTATCTTTTATGGGTTCTTCTGATTAACTTGCCTCACATTAAAGCTTAAATTGCATGTTTATGCAATTGAGTTGCCTGGTACAAGTTCTTATACAGGCAACTCCCCCGGCGGTCCAAAATTCACAATGCAAGAAAAAATGCATGCATTTACATGATGCAGTAGGTGTGAGGGGAGAAAAAAACTGACCTATGCTAACTTGAGTATGGTTTTCCATTGAGCCTTGTTGTGCCCGTTGTCAACCCACGTGTTGGTCAGTCGTTTCCTGATGCTTGGAATATCCTTAGCTGTGAGTTTTGGACCAGCCCTTGCCTCCCAACCATTAGCTAGCGTAAGAGCAAAAACACCACAGTCGAACCTAAACAAATATTCAAAAAAACTTTTCTAGTTAGCTAGTTTACTCTATGTAGTACTATGTCACTTGTAAAAATCTGAACAAAGCAGAGTTTTATGTGAAAAGTGGATGCTTACTCAGTTTTTTTTTCTTTTGGAACGTCGATGTTGGTAAGCCCAAAGTCATCCAGTGAGACGTGGGAGGTGGCATAGTGCTCTTCCCATAGAGCCCGAAAACTTGCAACCATTTTCCTTCCGCAAACATCTAGAGTCTTGTTATGGAGCGTCCTCCAAGAACCAAGAACCTCAAAACTTCGGTCCCTTATGTTCACATTAAAAATCCAATAATGACTGCCTGTAACTAGCTTTGTCTTGTCAATGTTTTCTAAAACTGGGAACATAATCTGTTAGAAAAAACAAATGGGGTTAGTAAAAAAAGACAACTTCAAATACTTATACATGCAGAGAGGTAGTATCGCAAAAAAAAATAAAACCATGCTAGAGGCTGTATGTAAGCAACTTTTTTTGTGTGCTCTCGCAAATTAAGATGTGGACTGAAGAAGCAAAGATGCGCATGCAAGTTATGTACTTATGTGAGTAACTTGGCAAAAACAAAAGATGCATAGGCAAGTTATGCACTTATGTAAGCAACCTGCCAAGAAATGCACAGGCAAGTTATGCAATTATGTAAGCAACTTGCCAGAGAAAGCAATTCATGAGTGGTCAACTTGCCCCCCCCCCTAAGAATATTTACATTTGTGTGAGCAAGATTTTAGTAGAAAAAGTGATATATATATATAAAATGCAGTGGTAAAAAATAAAGAAACCATTAACTTACCATGTCTTTACGGTCCAAGCAATTCGACTTCTTGAACCGGGAAATGAGCTCCTTGCCGTTCAATTCCATGTTTTGCATCTGAACCTGGTGGAAAAAGAATATGGACATGACCATGACCTGTTATGAAAAAAAAGAAAAAGAAAGAATCGCAAAACTACACTATTAACTGCTTCGCGTTTTCTTACCGAGAACTTGAGGGGCATCATGAGCTTCTTTGAGTCTGGTGGCAAGTTCATCATTATAGACTATATACCAACTTCCATTACATGGCTCATGACAAAACCTTCCTTCTTCATTGAGTTTGCAAGCTCCCTAACTGTGACAAAGTATTTTCCATATTCAATTACCCTTGGGCTGCAGGAAAAAAAGAGACATTCAGCTCACAAATCCTTCCATAATTTGCCTACCACCATGCAACTCAGGAAAACACATGGGGGGCATGGTCATATGAAGGAGAAAACTACTTCAATAAGAATTTTATGCGTTTGTTGTCACACTAAGATAAGTCACCTGATTCTATAAATGGATTGCTTGTAAAAACAGTTTGACTTGCCTGGATAACATGATAGACCTTGCCTGGGAAAAAGTGCATTGTGCAAAGGCTGGCAAAAGAAATGCAATGATATATTGTCATACCTGGTATCTAGATCTGGTGATGCTTCTTCATTAATTCTCCCATGCAAGATAACCGATGCATACAACCTATTTGCTTCAGGTTTGGACATGTAGACTTTCTTCTCATTATAGTCAATGAATGGGGACCTCTTGCAAGGAGGTGGCTTGATAATCCTTCTCTCGAATTGATGTGGATGGATCTCTCCTGAGCTACTACTGCTGTAAATCTTGCTGCCTGATCCCACTTCTCCTTGTTTGGAACTTTTTTCAGGTGTTTGGTACGCATTTGGTGAGGAGATTCCAACTGAACAGCTTGCGTCAAACTTACTTGCCTTTCCTTCTGCTTCTGCAGACGGTTCATCTATGCCTTCAAGGTCCAACAGATAATCGTCATCGATTATTTCAATGATTGGTTGGGTATGTATTGGAAGTTCCTTGAACTCATGCTCAGCAAATGTGCTTGAACCAACATGTTGATGTGCTCTGTTGTCTGCAGATCCTGTGGGCAAATCATCTATGCCTAGATCGAAACTTGGTGCTAGGCAGTACTCTCTGTAAAAATCATTTGATCTTTCAGTGTTCCTTTGCTCAAAATTTTGTTGATCTTTATTCGCTGAAGTGTGATTTGTGGAGTTGGTTTGGGATTCTTGCTGTTTGGATCAACACACCTTGCAAACAGCTCACTCACATCTAGAACATTGATTTCTAGTGCATTGGTTGTCTTCCCATGAACACGCATGAACTCATGGTACCGCTCCTCCACATTAGAGAAATGGGAAGTGTTCCCATGGACAGTTGCTTCCGTTACTTCTAGAACACTTGTGACCTTAGGTTGGGCAAGCACAGTTGAGCAGTCAGGCAATTTTCCTAGGGCTATTAGCAACTTTTGTTCCGAACTTTTTCCCATGGTTACAGCTTCAGGCAAGTCTTGTATCCTTTTAATCTCCATACATGACACCGGTGGGATGTTCTCTTTCTCCTTTTTGTGTCCTGCATAATTTAATGCTGCAGCCTCAGGTGATGCCTTGAAGTCTTGCACCTTGACCCTCTGGATAACACTGGCTGACTGCACCACATTTCCTCGAGACGGAAAAGGAACTTGGCCATTTAAGCCACCTAGTGGTTGTGTTCCAATATGGTTTGTTGTGCTTACTACCACTGTCGGTCCCTTTTTAAGTTGAATTGGTCTTACTTTTATCGGTTCAAGTGTTCCCTCAGCAAAACTTGCCTGAAAAGCAGCTGGTCTTGCTTCCTTCTTGGACTGAGATGCCAGAATATGTTATCCACTTTCTTGACATTGGGAATGAAATTTACCAGACTGCTTTGGAGCTGCCCCTGTAGATACTGCCTCATCTCCATCTTTGCCGCACGATGGTACTGTTGAGCTTGATGGCGTATTCTTTACCACCAGTGTTTTGTCATTCCCATGAGTTTCCTCTTTTGTTTCAGAATTTGCCTGCTGTTGCTGCTGAGAAGGACCAGATTTTTCATGGCTGACTGCCTTGACTTTCCCCCTTGGCCATATCCAAGATTTTCGGCATGATATGCTTGCGGATGCATTGCTGTTTCATTCATCACAGATGGCTCTAATACGAAACTGACAGTTTTCTTCATCTTCTTTGATGGCGGGAGTGGTGGTAGTTGGTTTTGACAAGCATTCTTTGGTTCTGTAGCTTCATTTAGAGCGCCAATTTCTCTTATTATTTTCTCGCGAATCGGCTTTGGGCATATTTCCTTAGGGTTGAATGTGAAGACCATATCCAAGTCTTCCCCCTCAATAACTCTTCGAACATCCTCCTCGCTTCGGTTGACATGGATATGTCATCAATATCCAACATTTCTTTCACTTCAAAAACAGGAAAGCGTGGTTTTGGGGAAACAACAATTTTGAAGTCTGTCATCACAAGGTCTCTGATAGAGATCCTATCTGCCTCATCCAATCCTTTTGGCTTTCTGTCTCTCTTCTTTTCAATTAGAAATTGCAGCGTGCATTATTCATCATCATCGCTGCCTGGTTTTTCAGCTGCGGCATCCTTGTCCCAACCGTAGTCACCATTGCCGCCCGAGCCACCGTTGCGACCTCCACTGTCATCATCATCATCATCCTTCCCCTGCCCATCATCTTCCTTGTCTTTATCGTTCCCATCACCTTCTTCATCGTCATCGTCTTCCTTTCCTTCATTATCTCTTCTTTTTCGTCATCCTCTTCCTCTTCATCATCTTCATTGTCCTCGTCCCCCTCGGTTCCGTCTTCCCGCCCCATGTCAACACTTGCCCCCTCGTGGTGATCCACCGCTTGTCGTGCTCCCTGGCTACTTGATTTCCCCTGAACTCCACTTTGTTCCTCCTTGTTTACAAAATCATCACCATCATCGTTGTCCGAACTGCCATCGCTATCGCTTTCACCACTACCTTTATCCCTGCCATCTCCCTCACTTTCACTATCGACTGCCTCGCTGTCATCGCTGTCGGAATTAAACGACTCCTCCTCACTTGCTTAGCTGTCTCTGTCGGCTGGTACTCGATCACGGCTTCTCTTAGACTGTCGTCTGCTTGTCTCCGCAGTAGTAGGATCTTCCTCCTTTGCCCCCCATTCATCATCATCTATCTTCCCAATCCCAGTCACGAGCTTCCCCACTGCATGTGAAATTACGGAACACATTTCATGCACCAACCCTGTGAGCTTCTTTTGCTTCTGTAAAACATAAAAGTGGATGGTAGAGAACATGATAAGTACAAACCTTCTATTGAAGAGTCTAAAAATGGTTGAGTGTACAAATGGGGATGAAAAGGGAAACAACAGTGAGAGGGAAAAACAACTGCTGGATAACTTATTGTTTTGTCATACGACTCGAGCAATCTTGTGGCAACAAATTTGGTGATATGGTCCATACTGCCAAACAAGCTATCATCTGCACACCGGGAAAACTCCGTCTTGAGCTGGTGGTTTAAAGTCAAAGAAGATAAAAAAATGAGTGACAACAATTCTGGCACTTCCATACCAAAAGAACTGGGAAAATGAAGAAAATGGTACTACTAATTGTCTCAAAATTCCTGCATCCACTACCCACTTTCCTGTTTCCTACTATTAGTGGATACTTAAGATTTAGTATGCAGCAAAAATGTAGGAGTGGTATGCAACTTGCTAGTTTTCATAACATAAGTTGCTTGTGTTTTTGGAGAAACTTGCTACTTTTCAACATGTAAATTGCACACAAAAAAGAGCTAAAAATGTACTACAACATCTACCATTAATACCAACAATCCTTCCTGTAAACATTATCCAAGTGTGTGCATGACAAACAAAAGGTTCGAAGTGTTGGAAATACGCCCTAGAGGCGATAATAAAATGGTTATTATTATATTTCCTTGTTCACGATAATTGTCTATTGTTCATGCTATAATTGTATTAACTGGAAACCGTAATACATGTGTGAATACATAGACCACAACATGTCCCTAGTGAGCCTCTAGTTGACTAGCTCGTTGATCAATAGATGGTCATGATTTCCTGACAATGGACATTAGATGTCATTGATAGCGGGATCACATCATTAGGAGAATGATGTGATGGACAAGACCCAATCCTAAGCATAGCACAAGGTCGTGTAGTTCGTTTTGCTAGAGCTTTTCTAATGTCAAGTATTGTTTCCTTAGACCATGAGATTGTGCAACTCCGGACACCGTAGGAATGCTTTGGGTGTATCAAACGTCACAACGAATCGGGTGACTATAAAGGTGCACTACGGTGTCTCACGAAAGTGTACATTGGGTTGTACGAATGAATCGAATCGGGATTTGTCACTCCGTATGATGGAGAGGTATCTCTGGGCCCACTCGGCAATGCATCATCATAATGAGCTCAATGTGACTAATGAGTTAGCCACGGGATCATGCGCTATGAACGAGTAAAGAGACTTGCCGGTAACGAGATTGAACGAGGTATGGGGATACCGACGGTCGAATCTCGGGCAAGTAACATACCGATAGACAAAAGGAATTGTATACGGGATTGACTGAATCCTCGACATCGCGGTTCATCAGATGAGATCATCGTGGAACATGTGGGAGCCAACATGGGTATCCAGATCCCGTTGTTGGTTATTGGCCGGAGAATGTCTCGGTCATGTCTGCATGGTTCCCGAACCCGTAGGGTCTACACACTTAAGGTTCGGTGACGCTAGAGTTGTTATGGGAAATAGTATGTGGTTGCCGAAGGTTGTTCGGAGTCCCGGATGAGATCTCGGATGTGACGAGGAGCTCCGGAATGGTCCGGAGGTGAAGATCGGTATATTGGACGAAGGGTATTGGAGTCCGGAATTGTTCCGGGGCTACCGGGTGATGACCAGCGTGTCCGAAAGGGGGTCTGGACGCCCCGGCAAGTGTTGGGGGGCCTTATGGGCCAAGGGGAGGGGGCACATCAGCCCACTAAGGGGCTGAGCGCCCCTCCCACCCCATCTCACGTAACCTGGAGAGGTAGGCGCACCACCCCTAGGGCAGCCTCCCCTCCCGGCTTGGGGGGCAAGTTTCCTAGGGGGTGGGGGCACCCAAACCCATCTAGGGTTTCCCCTGGCCGCCGCCCCCTCCTCTAGATCCATCTAGAGGGGCCGGCCCCCTCTCCCCTTCCCCTATATATAGTGAGGGAGAGAGAGGGCAGCCGCACCCTTCCCTTGGCGCAGCTCCTCCCTCCTCCAACGCCTCCTCCTCCTCTGTAGTGCTTGGCGAAGCCCTGCCGGAGAACCACGAGCTCCATCACCACCACGCCGTCGTGATGCCGGAGTTTTCCCTCAACTTCTCCTCTCCCCTTGCTGGATCAAGAAGGAGGAGACGTCCCTGGGCTGTACGTGTGTTGAACGCGGAGGCGCCATCCGTTCGACGCTAGATCGGATCTTCCGCGATTTGAATCGCCGCGAGTACGACTCCATCAACCGTGTTCTTGTAACGCTTCCGCTTTGCGATCTTCAAGGGTATGAAGATGCACTCCTTCTCTCTTGTTGCTAGCATCTCCTAGATTGATCTTGGTGACACGTAGGAAAATTTTGAATTATTGCTACGTTCCCCAACAGTGGCATCATGAGCCAGGTCTTTTGCGTAGATTCTATGCACGAGTAGAACACAAGTAGTTGTGGGCGTTGGTTTGTTCAATTTGCTTACCGTTACTAGTCCTATCTTGTTTCGACGGTATTGTGGAATGAAGCGGCCCGGACCGACCTTACACGTACGCTTACGTGAGACAGGTTCCACCGACTGACATGCACTTGTTGCATAAAGGTGGCTAGCGGGTGCCAGTCTCACCACAAAAAAAAAGACACATCCGTGACATTTTGGGCTGAACGAATTTTTTTTCTGTCATACATATGACACTTCTATGACGATAATTGTGACAAAACCCGGTATCATCATAGATGTGGTGGGCTCCTACTTCTATGACAAAAAATCATGATAGAAAATGGGCTTTTCGTCCGGGCGGGCCGGAGACGCAGCTGCATGACATTCTTTGGGCCGTCCATGACGGAAAAAACCGTGGTAGAAGCGAGGGGGAGGAAAATTTCGGGGAGTTGCCGGTTACGGTGGGAGGTCGGGGCCGAGCGATGCGCTGCTTTCTCGTCAGACGACGCTGCTGCAGTGCGTAGGCGTTTGCTCTAATCGAACCCGGCGAGGCGTTGGGCTCTAATCGAATCCGGCGACAGACCGCAGTGCTACGCTACATCGAACCCGAGCGATTGATCGATGGTTGTTAATCAAGCCGATCGAGCGATTCCTTCGCCATCGCCGCTAATCAAGCCGATCGATTGGATGAACAGTGAGCGCTATGAGGGGTTTGGATGAATAAAGGAGCGATGGCGTTGCCTCTGGATGAACAGGAACCCGTGGTGTGGAGGGCTGGATGAACAGTGAGCGATGGAGGGGTGGCCGTGGAGGGGTGGTTGAATAGGACCCCGTGGTGTGGAGGGCTGGATGAGCGATGAGACGGTGGAGGGGTGCCCGTGGAGGGTGGTTGAGCGATGGCCGGTGGAGTAGCGGCGGTGGAGGCTTGATGAACAGGAGCCCGTGGAGGCCGGAGGAGGTCGACGTGAGCCCGTGGAGGCCGGAGGAGGTCGACGGTGGAGATGAACAGTATCCGTGGAGTCCTGCTTTTGCGGCACGCCACACCTCCCGATGAACAGGACCCGTTTCGACCGTGGCGCTCCAACACAAGTCCGTTTAAATGCCTGCTTTTGCGATGCACGCCACACCCTCCCGATCAACAGGACCCCCGTTTCGACCGTAGGAGGTCCGTTTCCTCCGTTTTGCGGTACGCCACACCTCTCCCGATCAACAGGACCCCCGTTTCGACCGTAGGAGGTCCGTTTCCTCCGTTTTGTGGTACGCCAGACCCCTCCCTATGAACAGCATCCTGTTTTGAACATGGTCAGTCGAACACAAGGCTGTCTCCTCCGTTGTGCGGTACGCCAGGCCTCGTTTCCATCGCCTGTTCCGTCCAAGTCCTCCCGATGAACACGACCACGCATTCCGTTCCGACCCAGCCGGTTGGCTCCCACGCGTTCTGTTGCCTCCCGATGAACACGACGCATTCCGTTGCCTCCCCATGAACACGACGCATTCCGTTGCCTCCCCATGAACACGACGACGACGCTGTTTCTCCGTTCCGACCCAGCCATGTACGTATGCGCGAGTAGGCGTTCGAGACCCTGCCCGTATGTACGTACGTGGCCGTATTTTCTTTCTTGCACCCTCGCCGCTATACGTACGTGTACATGCTACGTGTGCGCCTCTACTACGACTTGCGGCGCCTCTACATCCACCGATATATATACGCATACCGCTCACGACCAGAATGACAACACTACGTACGCTTCGACCAGGTGGGTCCCGACTGTCAGGCACTTCCTTGCCTGCGAAGATGTAGCTAGTGGGTCCCAACAGTCAAGGGGGCGAATCCTTTTGGTTTTTTTTGCCCGGACGCACTTCCTTGCATGCGAAGATGTAGCTGGTGGGTCCCAGCAGTCAGGGGGGCGAATCGTTTTGTTTTTTTTCGGATGCACTTCCTTGCGTGCGAAGGTGTAGCTGGTGGGTCCCAGCAATGTGGGGAAACGCGTTTTTCGTGAAATATGGTGGCCCGTCCGTGGGTCCCTCGCTGTTAGGTGGAGGAATAATTATTTTGGCGTAATAAGGAGGCACTTCCTTGTTGCGGCCATGGACCCCTGTCGGCCTCTCCACGTACAGTCCACGTCCGATGGAAGCCGTTCCTTGACCACGTTGACCACGCCGCGCCGAGAGCACCAGGGCGGTGGACGACGGCGAGGCCTAGGAAGGGGACGACGCGGAGCCGGGGAAGATGCGGCAGTGGATGCCCACGCGTAGAGGAGTACGAGGGTTCACTGGTTCGCTGCGGTGTGAGGCTGCCGTCGCCGCAGAATAACAGGGGGTGTGGGTGAGTAGAGGGATGGCCTGGCCAGCGGTGGGAGTAGTAGGGGGCGGTGAGGCCTCCGCCACATCGCAGCCGGCCACGGGAGGCAGGAGCACGAGGCACGACCGGCGCTGGTTTGGGCGGCTGGAGCAAGAAGACTAGAGGTTGAAGAAGCACTACGGCCGTTGGATGGACATCGTACGGTCACTGGAGCTAGAATCATGCATATTGACTAAGTTTACAAAGCCCTCCGTCCCCGTCAACTTAGTAGGCCCACAAGTCAGCCTGCCACTATATTGGGTCCCAACTGACAGGGGGAGTATTCATTTTTTTGTGCGTAACAAGAAGGCACTTCCTTGCGTGCGAAGATATAGCTTATGGGTCCGAGCTGTCTGCGGCGGTAACGTTTTTTTCACGAAATACAGAGGCCCTTTTGGTGGGTCCCTAATGTTAGCTGGAGGAATCATTATTTTGCGCGTAATAAGGAGGCATTTCCTTGCGTGCGGCCTTGGACCCAGCTTCCGGCCTCTCCACGTACAGTCCACTTCAGATGCATGTCGGTCATTGACCACGTTGACCAGGCCGCGCCGAGAGCACCAGGGCGATGGACGACGGTGAGGCCTAGGAAGGGAACGACATGGAGGCAAGGAAGACTCGACAGTTGTTTCCCACGCGGAGGGGAGTACGACTATACGAGGGTTTACTGGTTCGTCTGCCGTCGCCGGAGAATAACAAAGAGTGTGAGTGAGTAGAGGATGGCTGTGCCAGCGATGGGAGTACGGTGCGGCGGTGAGGCTGCAGCAAGACAGCCGCCGCAGTAGGAGGGAGCAGCAGTCCCGCCGGGCGCTTGTTTGAGCGGGCCGAGCAGAAGAGCAGAGATTGAAGAAGACGACGGCCGTTGGATGGACATCCAACGATCCTTTGCCAGTCGTCAACCTTTTTTTTAGGAAAGCCTCAAATCTGTGGAAAACAATATACAACCCATCTGTCATTATTTCTGATAATTTACAGCCCATTTGCTAATTCTTAAGGTTTTTTTGGAGCCCATATTCTTTTTGTTAGCATTACAACCCATACTGTGGCCACGGTTAAAAAATTATACGAAATTTTGCATATTTCGGTGCGGTCCGAACTGTTTTTAATCCCGAAATTTCGACTCACATTCAAACTGATTTTAAAAATAAATGTATATCAATATAAAATCCAACAAATTCTCCATGCATAAAAATTAATGTAATTTAAAATCTCAAAATAAAAAAAAAGATATTTGAAACTAATTGCCGGTTTGATGTGTTTTAAAAATGTACAGCCCATTTCTCATTACTGATGGGCCATTTTCTCGGCCAGCCGAATGAAAGCTCTCCTCGTCTATTTGCAGCCCAACAGGCCTGACAAAGCGACTTACTTGGCAAATCACAAAAAAACTGGGCTGTGGCCGTGGACCCAGCCGTCAGCCTCTCCACGTACAGCACTCTTCCGATGGAATGTCGTTGACCAAGTTGACCACGCCGCGCCGAGAGCACCAAGGCGGTGGACGACGGCGAGGCCTAGGAAGGGGACGACGCGGAGCCGGGGAAGACGCGGTGGATGCCCACGCGTGAGGAGTACGAGGGTTCACCGTTCGGTTGAGCTGCGGTGTGAGGCTGCCGTCGCCGCAGGCCTGGCTAGCGGTGGGAATAGTAGGGGCGATGAGGCCTCAACGGCAAGACAACCGCCACCGGAGGCAGGAGCAGCGGTCTCCCGACGCTGGTTTGGGCGGCCGGTGCAAGAAGAGCAGCGATTGAAGAAGCGGCAGGACCGCTCGACTCAAATCCAACGATTACCGCTGCTAGAATCGTTTGTTGACTAAGTTGACAAGCTCACAGACGTCTGGCCAACGTAGTAGGCCCACAGGTCAGCCTCCCAACCGGTGCGCCCCAGATGTCAGTGGGAGGAATCATTTTTTTTGCATAATAAGGAGGCAGTTGATTGCGTGCGGCCGGGCCAGCGGAGGGAGTAGGGTGGGCCGGGGAAGCCTGCGTGGTATCACAATGGCCACAAGAGGAGGGAGCAGCAGTCCAGCGCTAGTTTAGGTGGTCGGAGCAGGAAGATTAGAGATTGAAGAAGACACGTCGGCCGTTGGATGGACATCCAACGATCCTTCTGCTAGAATCGTGTGTTCACTGACAAAGCCATGCGTAAACAAGTCAGCCTCGAAATCTGTGGCGTGTAAAGCCCATTTTATATTATTTTTATAATTTTTAATCATTTTCTAATTCATATGGAATATATTGCAGCCCGTTTTCAATTTTTAGAATTGCCGGCCATTTTCTCGTCAAGACAGGTCAAAAAATTAACTAAATATGTGGTAATTTTTGAAAATTCACAAATTTTTGCTGGGGAACGAAACATTCTTGATCCAAAAATTAATAGCCATACTAAAACAAATTTAAAAATAAATTAGTACTATGTCATGTTAAATCCAATGAAATACGTATAAGATATCAGTGAAGAACAAAATTCAAAAAAACTAATATCCCATTTGCTATAAATTTTTTGGAATTTTCAACCCCTTTTGATATTACTTTTAACAGACATTGACCATACTCTTTGGCCAGGATGGAATGCATCCCTCCTCGTCTTGAAATATTTGCAGCCCAAGATGGTCGGAGAAAACAAATAGGCCTAGCTTGGGTATTCTTCAAAAAGAAATACTGGCTACCTATTTTCCCAAAGAACTGGTGCATGAGCATTTAGCTTTATTTATTTATTTACTTATTTATGTTTAGGGGGCCATGAGCATGTACCTGGGCCGGATTCATGTGAGAGCCTCCCTTCCAGTTAATTATGGGCTTCTCTATTGGGCCTTCATCAGTGGGTTGCATGTTATCAACAAGTGGAAAATGTGTTCCGTACGAAAAATAGTATGAGCTATGTACGGTACGGGGCACTAAAGGATTGAACCATGCAACGACTTCCAAAACAACACATTTATTCAACCAATGTATCTAAATATACTACTGATTGTACATTGAAAACAAAGAAGAAGAACCAGGGCTGGGGTGCAATGTATAAAGAAGCGTGCCGTAAGAGTGAAGACGCAGCTCTCTCTTCCAAACCAAACATCAGCCATCATTACAAAAGGGCTGCCAAAAAAGAACAAGTGTATGCATCAAGCTAAATAAAGATCCTACTACACCAAGTGTATGCATCTAACTAACTGGCTCAATTAGACGTTACTATTTATTAAGCTGTGGAGATTGGCTGATGGCTTGAACCAGATGGGTGCCTGACGGGGGAAACTCCAGCTAGCAGGTCGAAGTCTGATACTTGCGACCCTCTCTCCTACTTTGGGTTGCAGAGCGTAGCGGCACATATCAGGGTATGGTGCATGCAGAGACGCATGGTACGCTGTCTACACACAGTTTTGCCTGATGAATGAAACCGCGCTGCCATCATGATCCTTGTCGTCGGTTATCTCCTGGTTAATCGGATAATTCAGTCCGACAAACAGAGAGCGTGTACCAAGGCTTCTTACCAGCCTCCAAAAAAATTCACGAAGGCCCGGAGAAGCTGGGATCTCGCTCAAAGACCTTGCAAAGGATCGTGATTGTATTCGCGAAACAACACGTCCAGATGCGTCTAACGAACCACCAAGAATCGCCATGCCGCTTTTCTTTGAAAGGTTCGGGATTAGGAAGGGTAGGGACACCAAAGCGGCATACAACATCATATTAAGTTGGAGTCAAATAAAAAGGGCTCTTGATTTAGTCAATCTTAAGAACGACATGTTATGAGCATGAATATTTTTCAGTAAATGTTGACAGAATATAAGCAAGCCATCATGATATCATAGGAAAGTAACATACCTTTGTAACAACCGTTTGTAGCGATGATCGGAGTAGGCCAGCAATACGTCCGACCATAGAAGGAGTCGACAACAGAAATGAAGCCCTTGTGTTCAATGGCATCGAGAGAACCATGGAGGATGTATGATCCTGCGATGGACGTGCAGATTTATCCACTTACCGCATGATGACTGTCGAGATAGGCGAGACCGCGGTTGAAGAACGCAATTAGCCTGAAATCTTTATAATTCGCAGATCTTGTGGGCACTTGGCAGATTACAACCTTGAGCAAATCAAACTTGGTATCATGTTGGCTACTGTAAGATTCCGAGTATTCTGGGCCGTGGTGCCAAAGCAGTGCAGTGTTAATCAAAGGAAGGGGGATCAATCACCGGGTGTATAGACCTCCACGAGCATCTAGCTGCCGCGACCGTCGACGAGCACAATCCAAGACGTGTTCATGCCGACCCAAAGACATACGATTAATGTAGCCGAGGTCGACGGGATCGGATCGCAGTGAAGGGGGTTGATGCTTGCCACCTACGATCGTTATGCTGCGTGACACGCCGTTTCTGAAGATCAGGCGGCATCGGCAAGCAAGGAGCTGGCTTAAAAAGGTCCGGCCTGAGGGCTTTGAGTAAATGGTACAGCCCCGATGAGCACGCCAAGCAGCGGCATGGTAATGCGAGATTGTCCACACGCGAAACAATGAGCTTGATTACCTATGTGGGGAGCGAATTCCAGCCACTCTTTCGGGCGGACGTTGCTCGGTTACGCCATTGTTAGTGCTTGGGTTTTGACGAGGGGGGAGGCGCCTTAGCGGGATGGAAGCTTGGATGAGATTATGTGCGGACAAAGATGGAGAAGCGAATATGTGATGCGGAAGTGGACAGTGATGATGACTACAAAGAGGCCGCTTGACTTACGAGACACATACCAAGAGCGAGGGGCATATCGATGCCGCATAACTTGCTTGAGTGATCACAAAGATCGGGTACTCCCTACAAGACCTACTACAAAGATTATGCCCTAGCTTGCTAGAGTAGAGTAGTAGAGTAGGACTCTGCTCTACTACTAGCACCGGAGGAGTAGTATATTCTAATCTAAAATAGTTACAAACTTCAATGCACGAGCGTGGAATGACTACGAGTCGTGCTCAAAGACCGTGTCTACGTGGTGTTTGGACTTATATGCAAAAAAATAGCAAGATGCCCGTGCATTGCACGGCACACCATCATCACCAACTCGGTTTTTTCTCTACTCCTACTCCTATAAAAGACTCAGTTGGTGATGATGGAGGCGAGGAGGCGTTAAATTGGGAGTGCAATGGACCCGCAAAGCACTATTCGATTTGTTATAAAAAGAAGTAGTAGAGATAGAGACATAGGGAGGAGCACGAGGTTATGGGAGATAAGGATGAACGAGGCAAGGCCTTATCTGTAAATGTGGAGAGAGGTGCGGGTATCTTTTGTAAAATTGTCATAGTTGGCTTTCTATCCGTCAGATATAGATCGGACGGTCTATATTACAAGATGGCAGGCATACCATCATCACCAACTCGGTTTTCTATAAGAGTAGATATATATAGATATAGATAGATAGAGACTAGGGAGTACTAGTAAGGACACCATCTATCGCTTCATGTGCTACTCAAGGCGCTCCATTCGTGGCCGCAACGTCCCCTACAGCCCACTCCCTCCTGCGCTCCATTCGGCAGCGCTTATTGAAACCTGGGGAGCGCACTCTAATAGCCGGCAGCCACGACTTCACCGACGCATTTACTTCTTCCCCGACCTCAAAGAACCTCTTCCTCAACGACATGGGCGACAACCTCAACGCCAACGGTGCTGCTCAGCTTGCACCGTATGTGTTTCTGTCCTTCTGCTCAAATCGTGGTAGAATTCATGTTTCTACTTTGTATCCTACTACTATGCTAGTCTACATGATTAGTTTCATCTCTGTTATAGCCGTCATGATTTATTTTGTGCTTATTCGGATTAAATCTCGTAGTAACTTGCTCACATATTCAACTGGCGCAACGTCCCCTACAGCCACTCCTGCTTCATGGACGGCTCGGTCGATGCCTCCAAGGAGCCCTTCGCCCATCGCTATGAGTGCCCGATGCCATTTTGTGGATCGCCGGCGGACATGGTGCATCACCTCACGGATGCGTGCAGCGGTCACTGCTGGCCCTTGGCGGAGAACATCAAGTACGACAAGTGCTACCGGTTCACCATGCCGGAGTCGCTGGAGGATCACCGCCGCCTGCTAGTCTCGAAGGAGGACGGCAGCGTCTTCCTCTTGATCGTGGGCATCGGCAAGGCCCGCGCAGGCCGCCGCCCCGTCTTTGTAACATGCATCAGGGGCGTCGCCGCTGACGCTGACACTGACACGAGGGAGATGTACGGGTGCGTGGTCAATGTTACTACCCCTTCGGGTCGCGTGGGCGGCGAAACCTGCCTCATCGGACAGACTTGGACTCTGAGGAGCTGGGACTATCCCGCCAATGTGGACTTGGAAAACCCATGGCATCCGTTCCATCATTTACCCGCTGACTCGGTGCACGGGGACTCCAAGGAGGTTCACATGGACATACGCATTATCAAGTGCACTTATAAAACATGTAGTGTGTGTGTGGGTGCTTATGGCCCGTGTCTTTGCCGCTTTTGATTCTGTAAGCTTGTCGTTAAACTTGAGTGGCTTTCGCAGTCCTTCCTTTGAACTGCTTCCTCTCGGTGAGCTGATGTAAGACACTTTGGGTTTCATTTGATAATGGAACCGGGAGGAGCCTCCTGTTCTTCTAAAAAATATGCATTATCAAGTTAAATGTTGATCATTAGTCTTCGCTCAATGTAATCCGCTGTCTAAGCATGTGGAGACTTCCATGCAGGATCTTGCTCTATTGGAGTATCGCACATGAATAAAAGTGTATCCGCTTTATGGTTTAGTCTAGAATCTTCCATGTATGAATTTTTTACTACAAAGATCGGTGAAAGACTTACGACGAACCATTTCTTACATCTCCTCCGCCTCTTGCAAGTCATCCTGATTTAATCCCTCCGTCTAGGTGTATAAGGGCATGGTTAATATTACTTAATAGTATAGCCAACTGTTGACTATAAGAAAGTGCCATGTCATCTATAGCCAGCATGTATAACAATCGATACTCAAAAAATAATTCTTAAAGATCATTTCTTGCAAAGCACAATAAGTGTTATTTCTTCACAAGTTTTGGATGCAGGTTGAACAGTTGAACGCTTTTGTTTGCAAAAATATACCTTTTTATCTATTTCACCCGGATGTTTGTGAGCTCTTGAGATGAGATAATATCCGAAGAAACCTATCGATACCCGTTACACATGAGATGACCCCCACATCCTTTGTCAAAATAAACAACTCCCCGATCAATGCATTACACTCTTGATTGCAACGGACGGGCACCTTACTACTATAGATTAGTACGACCAAAAATTGAACTAACATTATATATAGTACGATAAATACTGATGCATGTCACCTAAAATTATATCATTCAAAACTATGTTCAAATACGAATCCAACGATATAGTTTTTGTTGACATGCACTAACATTTTGTCGATTAAATCTTCACCAAATTCAATGGGGACTAATAAACCACAACCGATGTAGTACAAGTGTAGAGGGCGGCGCTGCACGGGAGTCTCACCTCTCACTCGTGGCGCGGGCAAGAAGTCATTATATCACAAAACCCAACCACTCCCAAAGTAATAAGTGGCACAGTAAAATAAACGGACAAGCAACCATCACATCCTTCCGTCTTTTTTGCATTTCATCTCTCTGCATTTACTTTCTCCGGTTCATCTCCCACACTCGATCCCTAGCTACTACTCCTAGGGCCAGTTCTTTTGGCGGCTTCCCCAACTTTTCCCACAAGACTAGTCACAGTGGAGAGTAACAATAAGGCGCCTCACTCATTTATTTGGGCTTCTAAACTACTAATCCGTCCTGGTTTATTCCTCACCATTGTAATTTGTGCTAAATTTTGACCAAAGATTTAACTGATAAAATGTTACTCAAAACACTTAGGCACGGTGCATATAGGTGTGTAAGTCATCTTACGAAAACCAAATAATCCCAAAACACTTAGGCGCGGTGCATTAACTTCTACCTCGTTTCTTGTTTCTTGACATATCAACCAATAAGAGATAAAGAGTGTGCATGCTTTTAATGACTTGAGATATCAAACACGACATGCAGTGGTTAGTTCATTGGATGCAATACTATTAATTAGCAAATAAACATTAACGTTTCTTGTTTTCTCCTCCTCCTTGGTCACGGTGCACAGCCTAAGATGATTTACTCACCTAGACGGATGGAGTAGTGCATGTGACATGCACTAACATTTCATTAGTTAAATTTATGATCAAAATTTGACACAGATTACAATGGGGACCAATAAACCAGGACGGAGGTACTAGTTATGGGATTACTAATCTAGAAGCCTAAAAGAACTGGCCCATGGTACTCCTACTAGTAGTAGTACTCACGTTGGAATCGTTTCACAAGCTTGACTAGTGATGTTTTTCTACTTTTACAAAACCCACATCGTAATGTTAAAACGTGCATTTGCACGTACATAAGTAATAGTAGTACTCCCTCCATCTAGGTGTACAAATCTTCCCTCCTTCTTAGTCACCGTGCACAACCAAAGATGACTTATTGACCTGGACGGAGGGAGTAGAAAAGTCTGCAAGCATATATCGAGAGAGACGTGTAGTCCGATAGTACATAGTAAAGTTTGTGCTATATGCACGTACTTGCAAAATGCGTAATAATACACAACGTTTCCAAACTTTCCCTTTTACATACTTAATTAAGGACGCTAAAAATTCCTGAACGTTCAGGATTTATCATTTGCGTCCCAAAACTAATGAGATCGCCTTACGAAACAAAATTATACTCCTCCTAAAAGCCACGGCGCTCGCAGGAGCGCTTGCGGCGCGCCACGAGTGCCCTGGTGCGTGGCTGTTTCCCAGCGCGCTGACACAACGCCTCTTCCTCAGCCTCGCAAATCACGAGGTGCTGATTGGCGGCTTGCCGGCGGGCGAGCGCGATCTCGCCGGTGTGGTGATCCGGCGCCAACAGGCACTCCTCCTGGCTGGAAGCGTGCACCCGGTCCACGTACCGCCAATCGTAGATGAGGCGCTTGGACCCGACTGCACTCAGGGCGTCGGCACGGGCGTCCTCCGCCACCCTCACGGCCCTCGCACGAGCCTTCTGCCAAAGAACCAATTGCTTGACTCTCTCGGACGCGACATAGATCTCCCAGAAAGCTTGTTGCGCGGTGTGCTTCTCTTCCTCGGCCTTCTTCTCCGCCTCAATTTTGGCACGCTCTGCTGGAGGCAAAGCCTCCCACAAGGCGACATCCATTTCTTGCCAAAGCTCCTCAAGGCTAGGGGGCTCGGCGGGCGGCGCGGCGTTCTCCTCGTAGCGGGGAGCCGACGTGTCCTCCGACGCGCGTGCTGGGGAGATTGGGAACGCCGACGTGTCCACCTCGACACGTCGCGGCGAGGAGCGGAACACCGACGCGTCCTCCTCAACTAGTGGCGGCGAGGAACGGAACGGCGACGCGTCGCGTAGCGGCGAGGAGCGGAACACCGACGCGTCCTCCTCGACTAGTGGCGGCGAGGAACGGAACGGCGACGCGTGACCGTCTGCGCGGTGCAGCGAGGGGCTCCTAGGGCTTGGGAGGGGCGATGCCATGGTGGTCGACGTGAGAGGGAGGGGGAGGAGATAGCGATGAACGTGAACGTGAGGGGGAGGAGATAGCGATTTCGTGGGAGGCGCAGATTTATAGCGAAGCAATGGCACACCTACGTAAGATATGGATCGAGCAAGATCGATTTAATCTGCAGTTTGCTATGCCATCGACATGTGGGCCAAGACACCGGGCCCGTATGTCGCTGACCCAATGCACTGAAATTAAGTAAAAGCTACGTGGGCCTATTTTTGAGAGTAAAGGACGGGGGAGCGAAGGGGTGGAAATATTGCTGGTCACAACGGATTGGACGAGCGTGGGGGGAGGAGGGTCATGCATGCAGATTTTTTCACACGGGGTGGAGTGGTGGGACCGCCAGAGGGAGAAGGAGAGTTTGGCAGGCATATTGTTTCCACACATGGAGAGGAAAAGATTTGGAGACGAACGGGCTTCCTGCAGGTATGGGGAATGGTGCATAATAAGTCATCTTGCATGCCGGGCTAGGTATAGTCTCAAGTCATTAAAAACATATATGCCCCACACATGTTCATATTTCAAGGTGCACTAAATTATTGCATGCGATGATTAAGGCTGGCCATAATGGTGGTATCTTAGCTGGTATCATGCACACGGGAATAGCAAACATGCTGATGTGGCAAAGAATTAAAGAAGAGAGGGGGTTAGAGTAACAAGTGTTCATGCATGCATTGGCAAACACATTTTTTGTGAAGAACGACAGCATTAGTTGAGTACGTTTTCAGACTTCAAAAACTATTCCACCGCCTCTACTATCTTGCTAAGAGTAGGTGAAATTTTTTAGTCGAGCCCTTTAAACTAGAAGGAAGGTAGTGGTACTCTAATAGCTAGGTGTGTAAGTCATCCTACGAAAACCAAATAATCCCAAAACACGTAGGCGCGATGCATTAACTTCTACCTCGTTTCTTGTTTCTTGACATATCAACCAATAAGAGATGAGGGTGTGCATGCTTTTAATGACCTGAGACTATCAAACATGACATTCAATGGTTAGTTCATTGCATGTAATACTATTTAATTAGCAAATAAACATTAATGTCTCTCGTTTTCCCCTCCTCCTTGGTCACGGTGCACAGCCTAAGATGACTTACTCACCTAGACGGAGGGAGTATCAACATTCACAATGTCAAATCAATATTTTTACACTCATTATAAAACATAGTTCTTATACTCATTATAATAAATATTGTAGATATTGATATTTTTAGTATAAATTTGGTCGTGGGATTTCATTGATGCTGTCAAAGCGTGGAGGAACTGGAGCTTAGGGCTTGCATTGCTTGGTCTCTACATAGGTATTTCTCTTCATAATCCTGTAATTTTAGAGACCGATTGGCGCTTTTGTGGTAGCGTCTCGTGCATCGGGGACTATGACAGTGTCTGCTATGCGTGACACGAAGATGAAAGCGTTGAGCATCTCAAAGTTGATCAACAATCTTCAATTGTCAAAGATTAGCTGCTCGCCAATAAAGTGGCACACTTAATCGCTAAGTATAGCTTTGACAATAGATTAGATGGTATTCTTGTAAATAACGTACCGCCCTGTGTGGTGAATATTGTATCGAATGACTGTACTGGTGTGGCTGGTTAATTAATATAAGGTGGTGTTCAAAAAAAAAATATTTGGTCAAACACTTTGCAAACGGTTGACGGGAGTAAAAAGGACCAGAGGGAGTATCATGCATGCGGAGTAGGCAAAAAAATTGCTCATTTATAGCCGGTCGAAGTCTCAAAGGGCGCGACCACATGAGGGAGGCGAAGGTCGTGGAGGCGCGACGGTTGGCGGAATTAAGTGAAGTTACATCCACGCTACCGGCATGGCATGCGAACAGGCAGAAGCTATACCGTCAGGCCTACGGTATGGGTCTAGTAGACATGACATCTAGTGGGTCCCGCATAGTTCTCGAGAACTCTTTGGGGACTTGCAGCCGTTTATCCACCGGGCAAGCCAGCAACCCCACGCTGTTCGCACACCCTACTTGTCCCCGTCTTCTACCTCACAACAGTTCGCTCCCAGTCGTCCCGTCCTTTCACATTAGTTCGCTCCCAGTTTTTGCGGGGTACAATAGTTCAACTTCTCCTAACCCTCCTCCAAAATCCATGGCCTCCCAAATCTCCATGGTCGCCGCCGAGTACCGTGTTAGAGCCATCACCGGCATCAGTTCATCATCATCTACACACGTGGATCCGCGACGGTGAAAGCATGGCTTGCTCGCTTCCTACGCATGTTCAACAGTTCAACGGATGAGTGGGTCGCTGGGCTAGATGTTGAGTACACCACAGTCCTGGACGTGAGAAGGATCTAAAGGACGAAGAGAGAAAGAAGCCCGCCGTGATCCAAGTTTGCGTACATAACGTTTGCTTGGTCTACCACATATGCCATGCCGACGTTGAGTGCCAGGATTTTAAGAACTTCCTCAAGGACAAAAGAGTGAAATTCACATCAGGATTTAAGAACAGCAGAGATGTCCTGCGTCGGATAGGTCTCATTGTAGGCCAGCCCTTCGATCTCCAAAAGGCAAGCTGGTGTCCTCCTCTCAACCTCCAATGTCGACCTGGCAGCAGCCATGATTGATCCTTCATACGCAAAACTGAAGAAACCTCATCACGAGTTTCATCATGCATGGGAGTCGAAGACATTAGATGAAGATCACATCATGTACGCAGCAATGGATGCCTACCTTTGTTTAAATATCTACATGGGTTGGATGAAGAAGCAGAGCCCAGTGTCCGGTTCAAGCAAAGAAGCGTCGGCGAAAAGGAAGAGGAAGAGGGACAAGGACGAAGTCGAGGACGTGGACTCGGACTCCGAGTAGGTGGCAGTGCCATCAATCATGCTGGTTCTACTGCAGTGTCAAGCGGACTAGTTGCTTAGTTTATTTTCAAGGGTGTGTTGTCTTTGAGGCCCCAGCAGTAACTATGAATATTTTATTTCTCGTTATTTGAACTCTAAAGTACTTAAAGTACTACTAGTACTATGTCTTACTACTGTTATTCTTGCAGTTGGTACTGCTTTCGTATCTTCGTGTTCCTCTTGTACTTAATACGTCCGCATTAGTAGTATAATTTGGGTCACTGACGATTTGTGAAAGAAGTTCGACGGAGCAAAGGAAGAAGACGGCGAAGATGTGGAAGAAGCCCTTCTAGCCATCCATGTTGCATCAAACGGCTCACATGAGTCGACTGACCCAAAATGCTCCTTCAGATTGCAGGATCCACGTGGCATTCAATGTCTCGAAGGTAGATTCCGCGTCCGCACCAGGTTATGGGGCTCGACACGCTGTGACTGAAGGAAATATGCCCTAGAGGCAATAATAAAGTTATTATTTATTTCCTTATATCATGATAAATGTTTATTATTCATGCTAGAATTGTATTAACCGGAAACATAATACATGTGTGAATATATAGACAAACAAGATGTCACTAGTATGCCTCTACTTGACTAGCTTGTTAATCAAAGATGGTTATGTTTCCTAACCATGAACAAGGAGTTGTTATTTGATTAACAAGGTCACATCATTAGTAGAATGATCTGATTGACATGACCCATTCCGTTAGCTTAACACTTGATCGCTTAGTATGTTAATGCTTTTCTTCATGACCCATACATGTTCCTGTAACTATGAGATTATGCAACTCCTGTTTACGGAGGAACACTTTGGGTGCTACCAAACGTCACAACGTGAATCGGGTGATTATAAAGGAGTACTACAGGTGTCTCCAAAGGTACTTGTTGGGTTGGCGATTTCGAGATTAGGTTTTGTCACTCCGATTGTCGGAGAGGTATCTCCAGCCTTCTCGGTAATACACATCACTTAAGCCTTGCAAGCATTACAACTAATGAGTTAGTTGTGAGATGATGTATTACGGAACGAGTAAAGAGACTTACCGTAACGAGATTGAACTAGGTATTGGATACCGACGATCGAATCTCGGGTAAGTAACATACCGATGACAAAGGGAACAACGTATGTCGTTATGCGGTTTGACCGATAAAGATCTTCGTAGAATATGTAGGAACCAATATGGGCATCCAGGTTCCGCTATTGGTTATTGACCGAGAATGGTTCTAGGTCATGTCTACATAATTCTCGAACCCGTAGGGTCCGCACGCTTAACGCTTTCGATGCGAGTTCATAATGAGTTTATAAGTATTGATGCACGAAGGTTGTTCGGAGTCCGGATGTGATCACGGACATGACGAGGAGTCTCGAAATGGTCGAGACATAAAGATTGATATATTGGAAGCCTATGTTTGGACTTGAATGGTTCCGAGTGAAAACAGGATATTATAGGAACACGGGTTACTGAACCCCGGGGGTATATGGGCCCTCATGGGCCTTGAGGGAGAAGGAGAAGGGCCGGCCAGGTGGGCTGCGCGCCCCCCTCCCCCTTCCAGTCCGAATAGGACAAGGAGAGGGGGGGCGGCGCCCCATACCCCATTACCCCACCCCCAAACAAAAACAACAAGGAGAAGGGGGGGGGGTCCAACACCCCGGGGGGGTAGGTCTCCTCCTTGCGCGCCTCCCCTAGGGCCGGCCACCTCCCCTTGGCTCCTTTATATACGAGGCAGGGGCACCCCAATACACACAAGTTGATCTACGGATCTTTCCTTAGCCGTGCGGTGCCCCTTCCACCATATTCCACTTCGGGTCATATCATCGTAGAGCTTAGGCGAAGCCTGCGCCGGAGAAGTCATATCATCGCGGAGCTTAGGCGAAGCCTGCGTCGGTGGAGCATCAACATCGCCACCACGCCCGTCGTCTTGTGGAACTCATCCCCAACACTTTGCTGGATCGGAGTCCGTGGATCGTCATCGAGCTGAGCGTGTGCGAACTTCGGAGGTGCCGTGACGTTCGGTGCTTGGATCGGTCGGATCGTGAAGACGTCGACTACATCAACCGCGTTGTTATAACGCGCTTCGCTTTCGGTCTCACGAGGGCACGTGGGCGAACACTCTCCCCTCTCGTTGCTATGCCATCACCATGGTCTTGGCGTGATCGTAGGAAAATTTTTGAAATTACTACGTTACCCAACAAAGGGCATCCGAGCCTAGGTTTTTATGGTTTGATGTTATTTGCACGAGTAGAACACAAGTGAGTTGTGGACGATACAAGTCATACCGCCTACCGGCATGTCATACTTTGGTTCAGCGGTATTGTTGGACGAGACGATCCGGACCAACCTTACGCGTGCTCTTTACGCGAGACCGGTTCCCTCGACGTGCTTTGCACATAGATGGCTTGCGGAAGACTGTCTCTCCAACTTTAGTTGAACTGAGTGTGGCTACGCCCGGTCCTTGAGAAGGTTAAAACGGAGTCTATTTGACAAACTATCGTTGTGGTTTTGATGCGTAGGTAAGATGAGTTCTTGCTTAAGCCCGTAGCAGCCACGTAAAACTTGCAACAACAAAGTAGAGGACGTCTAACTTGTTTTTGCAGGGCATGTTGTGATGTGATATGGTCAAGACATGATGCTAAATTTTATTGTATGAGATGATCATGTTTTGTAACCGAAGTTATCGGCAGCTGGCGAGAGCCATATGGTTGTCGCTTTATTGTATGCAATGCAATCGCGATGTAATGCTTTACTTTATTACTAAGCGGTAGTGATAGTCGTGGAAGCATAAGATTGGCGAGACGACAACGATGCTACGATGGAGATCAAGGTGTCGCTACGGTGGCGATTTATGGTGATCATGACGGTGCTTGGCGATGGAGATCACAAGCACAAGATGATGATGACCATATCATATCACTTATATTGATTGCATGTGATGTTTATCCTTTATGCATCTTATCTTGCTTTGATTGACGGTAGCATTATAAGATGATCTCTCACTAAAAATTATCAAGAAGTGTTCTCCACGAGTATGCACCGTTGCCAAAGTTCGTAGTACCCGGACACCACGTGATGATCGGGTGTGATAAGTTCTACGTCCATCTACAACGGGTGCAAAATAGTTGCACACGCGAATACTCAGGTTAAACTTGACGAGCCTAGCATATAACAGATATGGCCTCGGAACACGGAGACCGAAAGGTCGAACGTGAATCATATAGTAGATATGATCAACATAGTGATGTTCACCGTTGAAACTACTCCGTCTCACGTGATGATCGGACACGGTTTAGTTAATATGGATCACGTGATCACTTAGATGACTAGAGAGATGTCTGTCTAAGTGGGAGTTTTTAATATGATTAATTGAACTTAAATTTATCATGAACTTAGTACTGATAGTATTTTGCTTGTCTATGTTTACTGTAGATAGATGGCTCGTGTTGTTGTTCCGTTGAATTTTAATGCGTTCCTTGAGAAAGCAAAGTTGAAAGATGATGGTAGCAATTACACGGATTGGGTCCGTAACTTGAGGATTATCCTCATTGCTGCACGAAAAATTACGTCTGGAAGCACCATTTGGGTAGCGAACTGCTGCGAATCTTGAGCGAGAAGTTGTGAACATCTGGAAAGCAGAGCTGATGACTACTCTATAGTTCAGTGTGCCATGCTTTACGGCTTAGAACCGGGTCTTCAACGACGTTTTGAACGTCATGGAGCATATGAGATGTTCCAGGAGTTGAAGTTAATATTTCAAGCAAATGCCCGGATTGAGAGATATGAAGTCTCCAATAAGTTCTATAGCTGCAAGATGGAGGAGAATAGTTACATCGGTGAGCACATACTCAAAATGTCCGGGTATAACAATCACTAGATTCATCTGGGAGATAATCTTCCGGATGATAGTGTCATTGACATAAATCTCAAATCACAGCCACCAAGCTACAAGAGCTTCGTGATGAACTATAATATGCAAGTTATGACTAAGACAATTCACAGGCTCTTCGCGATGCTAAAAGCTGCGGAGGTAGAAATCAAGAAAGAGCATCAAGTGTTGATGGTCAACAAGACCACTAGTTTCAAAAAAAGGGCAAAGGGAAGAAGAAGGAAACTTCAAAAAGAACAGCAAGAAAGTTGCTGATCAAGAGAAGAAACCCAAGTCTGGACCTAAACCTGAAATCGAGTGTTTTCTGCAAAGGCATCGACCTTTGAAGCGGAACTGCCCCAAGTATTTGGCGGATAAAAAGGATGGCAAGGTGAACAAAGGTATATGTGATATACATGTTATTGATGTGTACCTTACTAGAGCTCGTAGTAGCACTGGTATTTGATCTCGGTTACATTGCTAATATTTGCAACTCAAAGCAGGGACTACGGAATAGACGAGCACCGCAAAGGACGAGGTGACGATGCGCTGGGAAATGGTTCCAAAGTCAATGTGATCGCGGTCGGCACGCTACCTCTACATCTACCTTCGGATTAGTTTTAGACCTAAATAATTGTTATTTGGTGCCGCGTTGAGCATGAACATTATATCTGGATCTTGTTTAATGCGAGACGGTTATTCATTTAAATCAGAGAATAATGGTTGTTCTATTTATATGAATAATATCTTTTATGGTCATGCACCCTTGAAGAATGGTCTATTCTTGTTGAATCTCGACGGTAGTGATACACATATTCATAATGTTGAAGCCAAAAGATGCAGAGTTGATAATGATAGTGCAACTTATTTGTGGCACCTTTGCCGTTTAGGTCATATCGGTGTAAAACGCATGAAGAAACTCCATCTTGATGGGCTTCGGAATCACTTGATTATGAATCACTTGGTACTTGGCGAACCGTGCCTCATGGGCAAGATGACCAAAACGCCATTCTCCGGAACTATGGAGCGAGCAATGATTTATTGGAAATCATACATACCGATGTTTGTGGTCCAATGAATGTTGAGGCACGCTTGGCGGTATCGTTATTTTCTCACCTTCACAGATGATTTGAGCAGATATGGGTATATCTACTTAATGAAACACAAATCTGAAACATTTGAAAAGTTCAAAGAATTTCAGAAGTGAAGTGGAAAATCATCGTAACAAGAAAATAAAATTCCTACGATCTGATCGTGGAGGAGAATATTTGAGTTACGAGTTTGGTTTACATTTGAAACAATGTGGAATAGTTTTCAAGCAACTCCATACACGGAACACCACGGAGAAATGGTGTGTCCGAACGTCGTAATCGTACTTTACTAGATATGGTGCGATCAATGATGTCTATTTCCGATTTACCGCTATCGTTTTGGGGTTATGCTTTAGAGACGGCCGCATTCACGTTAAATAGGACACCGTCAAAATCCGTTGAGACGACGCCTTATGAACTGTGGGTTTGGCAAGAAACCAAAGTTGTCGCTTTCTTAAAGTTTGGGGCTGCGATGCTTATGTAAAGAAACTTCAACCAGATAAGCTCGAACCCAAATCGGAAAATGTGTCTTCATAGGATACCCAAAGGAGACTGTTGGGTACACCTTCTATCACAGATCTGAAGGCAAGATTTTCGTTGCTAAATTCGGATCCTTTCTAGAGAAAGAGTTTCTCTCGAAAGAAGTGAGTGGGAGGAAAGTAGAACTTGATGAGATAATCAGATTCGCTCCCTTATTGGAAAGTAGTTCATCACAAGAAATGGTTCTGTGACAACTACACCAATTAGTGAAGAAACTAATGATGATGATCATGAAGCTTGAGATCAAGTTACTATCGAACCTCAGAGGGTCGACAGAATAAAACACGCACTGCAGTGGTACGGTAATCCTATTCTGGAAGTCATGTTACTTGACCATGACGAACCTACAAACTATGAAGAAGCGATGGTGAGCCCAGATTCCGCAAAATGGCTGGAAGCCATGAGATCTGAGATGGGATCCATGTATGAGAACAAAGTATGGACTTTGGTTGACTTGCCCGATGATCGGCAAGCCATTGAAAATAAATGGATCTTTAAGAAGAAGACCGACGCCGATGGTAATGTAACCGTCTACAAAGCTCGACTTGTTGCGAAAGGTTTTCGACAAGTTCAAGGGGTTGACTACGATGAGACATTCTCACCCGTAGCGATGCTTAAGTCTGTCCGAATCATGTTAGCAATTGCCGCATTTTATGATTATGAAATTTGGCAAATGGATGTAAAAACTGCATTCTTGAATGGATTTCTAGAAGAAGAGTTGTATATGATGCAACCAGAAGGTTTTGTCGATCCAAAAGGTGCTAACAAAGTGTGCAAGCTCCAACGATCAATTTATGGTGCAGTGCAAGCCTCTCGGAGTTGGAATAAACGCTTTGATAGTGTGATCAAAGCATATGGGTTTATCTGAGACTTTTGGAGAAGCCTGTATTTACAAGAAAGTGAGTGGGAGCTCAGTAGCATTTACGATATTATATGTGGACGACATATTATTAATTGGAAATGATATAGAATTTTGGATGGCATAAAAGGATACTTGAATAAAAGTTTTTCAATGAAAGACCTCGGTGAAGCTGCTTACATATTGGGCATCAAGATCTATAGAGATAGATCAAGACGCTTAATTGGACTTTCACAAAGCACATACCTTGATAAAATTTTGAAAAAGTTCAAAATGGATCGTGCAAAGAAAGGTTTTTGCACGTGTTGCAAGGTGTAAGATTGAGTAAGACTCAATGCCCACCACAAGCAGAAGATAGAGAGAAAATGAAAGATGTTCCTATGCTTCAGCCATAGGCTCTATCATGTATGCAATGCTGTGTACCAGACTGACGTATGCTTAGCTATAAGCTTGGCGGGGAAGGTACCAAAGTAATCCAGGAATGGATCCTTTGGACAGCGGTCAAGAACATCTGAAATACGAAAAGGACTAAGGATATGTTTCTCGTATATGGAGGTGACAAAGAGCTAGTCGTAAATGGTTACGCCGACGCAAGCTTTGACAACGATCCGGACGATTCTAAATCGCAAACCGGATACGTGTTTTTATTAAACGGTGGAGCTGTCGGTTGGTGCGATTCTAAACAAAGCGTCGTGGCGGGATCTACATGTGAAGCGGAGTACATAGCTGCTTGGAAGCAGCAAATGAAGGAGTCTGGATGAAAGAGTTCATTTCCGATCTAGGTGTCATACCTAGTGCATCGGGACCGATGAAGATCTTCTCGTGACAATCTTGGTGCAATTGCCTTGGCAAAGGAATCCAGATTTCACAAGAGGACCAAGCACATCAAGAGACGCTTCAATTCCATTCGGGACCAAGTCCAAGTGGGAGACATAGAGATTTGCAAAATACATACGGATCTGAATGTTGCAGACCCGTTAACTAAGCCTCTTCCACGAGCAAAACATGATCAGCACCAAGACTCCATGGGTGTTAGGATCATTACTTTGTAATCTAGATTATTGACTCTAGTGCAAGTGGGAGATCGAAGGAAATATGCCCTAGAGGCAATAATAAAGTTATTATTTATTTCCTTATATCATGATAAATGTTTATTATTCATGCTAGAATTGTATTAACCGGAAACATAATACATGTGTGAATATATAGACAAACATTATGTCACTAGTATGCCTCTACTTGACTAGCTTGTTAATCAAAGATGGTTATGTTTCCTAACCATGAACAAGGAGTTGTTATTTGATTAACAAGGTCACATCATTAGTAGAATGATCTGATTGACATGACCCATTCCGTTAGCTTAACACTTGATCGTTTAGTATGTTAATGCTTTTCTTCATGACCCATACATGTTCCTGTAACTATGAGATTATGCAACTCGCGTTTACCGGAGGAACACTTTGGGTGCTACCAAACGTCACAACGTAACTGGGTGATTATAAAGGAGTACTACAGGTGTCTCCAAAGGTACTTGTTGGGTTGGCGTATTTCGAGATTAGGTTTTGTCACTCCGATTGTCGGAGAGGTATCTCCAGCCTTCTCGGTAATACACATCACTTAAGCCTTGCAAGCATTACAACTAATGAGTTAGTTGTGAGATGATGTATTACTGAACGAGTAAAGAGACTTACCGTGCGAGATTGAACTAGGTATTGGATACCGACGATCGAATCTCGGGTAAGTAACATACCGATGACAAAGGGAACAACGATTATGTCGTTATGCGGTTTGACCGATAAAGATCTTCAGTAGAATATGTAGGAACCAATATGGGCATCCAGGTTCCGCTATTGGTTATTGACCGAGAATGGTTCTAGGTCATGTCTACATAATTCTCGAACCCGTAGGGTCCGCACGCTTAACGCTTCGGCGATGACAGTTCATAATGAGTTTATAAGTATTGATGCAGGAAGGTTGTTCGAGTCCGGATGTGATCACGGACATGACGAGGAGTCTCGAAATGGTCGAGACATAAAGATTGATATATTGGAAGCCTATGTTTGGACTTGAATGGTTCCGAGTGAAAACAGGATATTACCTAACACGGGGTTACGGAACCCCGGGGTATATGGGCCCTCATGGGCCTTGAGGGAGAAGGAGAAGGGCCGGCCGGTGGGCTGTCGCCCCCTCCCCTTCCAAATCGAATAGGACAAGGAGAGGCGGCGCGCCTTCCCCTTTCCCCTCCCAATCCTACTCCAACTAGGAGAAGGGGAGTCCTACTCCGGTGGGAGTAGGACTCCTCCTTGCGCCTCCCCCTAGGGCCGGCCACCTCCCCCTTGGCTCCTTTATATACGGGGACAGGGGGCACCCCAATACACACAAGTTGATCTACGGATCTTTCCTTAGCCGTGTGCGGTGCCCCCTTCCACCATATTCCACTTCGGTCATATCGTCGTAGAGCTTAGGCGAAGCCCTCGCGGAGAAGTCATATCGTCGCGAGCTTAGGCGAAGCCTGCGTCGGTGGAGCATCAACATCGTCACCACGCCGTCGTCTTGTGGAACTCATCCCCAACACTTTGCCGGATCGGAGTCCGGGATCGTCATCGAGCTGAACGTGTGCGTAACTCGGAGGTGCCGTCGTTCGGTGCTTGGATCGGTCGGATCGTGAAGACGACGACTACATCAACCGCGTTGTTATAACGCTTCCGCTTTCGGTCTACGAGGGTACGTGGACGAACACTCTCCCCTCTCGTTGCTATGCCATCACCATGGTCTTGCGTGATCGTAGGAAAATTTTTGAAATTACTACGTTACCCAACACGACCGGCTTCCGCCGTGACAGCCACCATGCGCGCCTCCTCCGCGCGGGCGGAGACGACAATGACACGCTAGTTCCTCCTCGCCGGCGTGCTGGAGCACGCGCTCGTCCTCCTCTTCGTACGCTGCGTGCATAGACGCGGCTCCACCAGCTGCTCGCGTGCTTGGCAGCGCGGCGGCATGGCGAGGAGGGACTGCAGACGACGTGAGCGGGCGAGCCTTCGGCTTCATGGCACAGGAATGGCGGCGACACGGTGGTGATGGGCGAGAAATTGTTGGCCGGAGCAGGCGGGCGCCGACATGTGCAACGGCGGTGGCGGCATATTGATGAGTGCGCATATGGGAGCTTACTTTAGTTTTATACAAGGTTGGCCAAACTTAAAAGAAAACCGTACTAGTACACGTAAACATTAGACTTAGGCAGCGCTTTTATTAAAAAAAATTGAAGTTAGTACCACAGCCACGATACGGAATCCTGTGCAAGCACGTGAACCGGCAGCCGTGATCGATCGAGCAGTGCGTTACCGTGTCGCGCTCGAAGGACATCCACCGAACCTTTTTGTGTGTGTGAAAACAATCCTCGAATATTACTCAAGTTTTTTTTCCTGGGAAAGTTCTTAACGCTGCAATATTTCCATATATTTGATTTAGCTCCAGTTTGTGTTTATTTGGATTTGGACGTTTTAGGTGCACCCTAGTTTTTTTAATACTTATTTTGTGTGTGTGACTGAGAGAGAACATGTGTATGTGTCCATATGTGTGTTGTGGCGGAAGGGCAATGTGGAGACGGTGTGTGTGTGTCTGAGACATAGAGAGGTGTGAATGTGCAAATGATCATGCATGAGTGAGACATAGACAGATGCCGATACGTTGTGTATACATGAGAGAACGGTCTTCTAGTTTACTTGTGTGTGTGTGTGTGTGTGTGTGTGTGAGAGAGAGAGAGAGAGAGAGGAGCATCCGTAACACAACAACCATCTCTCTCGATTCGTCCGTCCCTCGCATGATCGCATGCAACACATGCATCAACGCGCACATTTTGACACCCTCACTCGGAACCTGCCCACCTCAAGGCCCGCACAATCTCTTCGTGAATACCCATTTCTCTCCTTAGGTTTGTTTTCGCTCAATATCTGACACACACGCGCGCGCGCGCCCACACACACACACACACACACACACGCAGCACAACACACACGCACACTCCCCCGAGCACACAATTCATCCCCATCCAAGGTTATACGGCAACCACTCTCGCTTGTGCTTCTTTGCACCCCCAACATGCACAACACCTCAATCTTCGAAGAGGGCATCGAGCAGATCGAAGACGGCGACCACACCGCGCTAGAGAATGCGGGTCATGTGGAAGCAGGGTGATGTGACGACGGCTGACTGGCTCCTCCCCCCACCCTCTCTCTCTCTTGCACAAAATTACCAATCCCTCTCTCCCCCGCACAAAATTGTCAATCACTCAACCCATGAGATCCTTCCCCTCTCGTCCATGTTTTTCTAGCTCTCTCATCAAACATGTTGTCTCTTCTCCTTCCACGTATACAGAATCCGGATGCACACGCATCTCACCTATATTACATGTCTCCATCTTTCTCACAGACCTAACTTCTTCCTCTCTCTCTCTCTCTCTCTCTCTCTCTCTCTCTGTCTCGTTAGGTTTGTCTCCTACTCTCTCGTCCACATACATACAATCTTTCCCGCCTATCTGCTCCATCTTCAAAAGCTCTCTCTGCACGTTTCATTCACACAATGGGATATGTCAAAATGTTGCTTCTATAATGGCTGATGTAGAGTTTTGGTTTTTTTTGTTGCATCCTACAAAGTAATAACTATGAAATGCATTTAGATTCTCATTTAACTGGGATTATGTGAGTTTGAGCATGTTGTGAAGTACTATAGACCTTGTATACATCTTGGGATTCGACAATGATTGTAACTATTGAATTGTATAGACCATTACATTCAAAGTCAATAGCCTAATATATTTATTTCACAATTTCAACAAATGATTAGTTCACTACAAACTAAGAAAACAAATGTGTACTCCTCCATTTTTATTTAAGTCTGCGTATTAGCATTGGTCAAAGTCAAGTTTTGTAAACTCTCGTAAAGCTTATAACAAAAAATATTAACATATACAATAACAAATAAATACCATTAGATTCATTATTGAATGTACTTCCACATCATACATATTTGTTATGGTAAATGTTTATATTTTTATATAAACTTGGTCAAACTTTAGGAAGTTTGACTTCAATCAAACCTAATATGCAGAGTTTATTACTACTACTCGCTAGTTGCTTAGCCGAATCACTCAACACGCCACACGGGGAGTCCAGTGTCACAAAATTTTGAGGTCGGCGGGAAAATCTCCCGCAACCCTGATTCGAGCAGTGGGAAGTTACCATCATAGCCTTCGGAACAGGCCTACGTACGACGCTTGGTAGGGGGTTGTTTTCGTAACTTCAGGTTCACCCTACCTAGCCAGCCCCACCCCGGCACCCAAAGTAGTACACCTGAATACTCCCCATTTTCTATCCCCACCGCAAAATAGACTTCTCCACGGCACCGCAGCCTTCGTGCTCCTCCCCTTTACATCGGGCAAGACTCGTCCACCGCAGAAGATTCGCCTCATCGACGACCAGACGCCAGACTGGAGCCGGTTCACCATCGCCGTCAGACGGAGCCTCTTCCCCGCATCGTCTTCCACGGTCTTGGATCTGCTCGGAAGCCGACGCTAAGCGCAGAAGTACCACCGTCGTGGACAATGAACTGACTCCGTTGCCAACCATGACTCACAGAGGCCGCGCGACCATCGTTCTCCTCCTCGATTGGTAATGTGTGTATTGAATCACTTAGCAGTACATGTGCAGTTCCAATTTTGTTCATACCTACCCTTCAATTTTCCTGGGTGCTATTGTTCCGTAAAAGTAATTGGTTATAGCCTCCATTGTCCAACAGAATATCAGCTGGTAATTGTGCGTCCGCTTCCTGTATCGCGTTGTGCTTGGGTAGGTTTTTCATCTCGCAACTTTGTAGTGTGGCAAATGATGGAAAGGTTTTTAGAACTAGCAAGATGCCCATGCGTTGCACGCATCAAGATGCATTTGTATGAGTAGTTTATCTTGTGGGAGAAAAGGATGAACAGTGAAGGCCTTATTTGCAAATCTGGAGAGGGTATGGGTATCTTTCTGCAAAAATTTCCATTTGTTTCCTTCCTATCATCACGATATAAATCGGACGGCCTATATTGCAAGAAAAAAAAGTATAGAGAAAAAAAAGTAGACAGTAAAGGAAGTAGAGATAAATATTAAATATTAAATATTAAATAAATATAATCGTAGAGAAGAGAGTAGAGATAGCTGAGACGTCAGGAAAGGATCGCGCGTGTGCGGGAAAAAGCGGTCGGGCGTGCGCTAGTTTTGGCGCGCGGCGTCCGGCGCGCTTTATAAAATCCAACGCCCTCCCACCGCTCATGCCTTTTGCCACCGCTCGTGCCTCGCCACCGCTCTCCCCGCTCTTTTTCGCCGCCGCCGCCAAGGCCACCATGCCGCCCGTCATCGAAACTTGGGGATACCGCGGCATCCGCGCCCCTCCGGCGGCTTCTCCGCCGAGATCCGGTTCCGCGGGATGCGCCTCGGCCTCGGCAATTTCGACACCGCCAACGAGGCCGCCCGTGCGTACGACGCGGCAGCGTGGCGCCTCCGGTGGCCTCATAGAACATTGAACTTTTCCAACGCGCCGACGCGGGAGCGGGTGCAGGAGCTCGCGCCTCTGCTGCGGCTTAGCACCGACGAGGATCGTCGCGACAACCGGAGGCGGGAGCACCGTCTCGGCATCACCGAGATGGACGAGGAAGCCATGGCGCTGTGGCGCCAACACTTCCCGCAGGACATCATCAACGAGCGCGAGTTCTACGTGCAAAGGAGGGCGGAGAGGGATAAGAGGAGGGCGGAGCGAGCCGCCTACCGCGAGGACAAGCATAGGTGAAAAGCGGACGCTCAATTCAACATGAGGCTAGGAGCAGCGTCGCCCTGGGAATCCGACGACGGCCGGTATCTTCACGCCTCTGACGGGGCGTCGGAGGAGGACATCACCGAGGAGGAGTCGGACGACGAGGAGTAGTTGAATTATCTTTTTTTATCTATATATGCTGAGAACTATCCTCTACTCTCTAGTATCTACTTCTCGATCTCAGCACTGTAAACGCTTTTTTAAAGCGCCGTGCGTTGCGATTCTGTTGGAGATGCTCTAACATGGCAGACGAGTGCTTTAATGTTGCCCACAAGATGCGCGAGTATTACTAGTAGTATTTTTCTTGCCATGTTGAGATTTTAAAACCACGAGTGTGAACATGCAGAGGAGCAATGAAGACCAAACACGGGATATTCGGGACATCTTCAAGGAGCGTGGCAAGTTAAAGGGGAGCTGCACCGAACCTGTAAAACGAGCTTTGGTAAGTAACACCCTTTCAATTACTTTCGTTTAGCCTCGTGTTCTTCGATGTGTATATGTTGTAGTTTCTGTTTCTCTTAAGCGTGGTGTTCTTCATGTGTAATAAGAAGAGTCTTAATCGTCCTAATGCTTTCGTTTTTAACTTGATGTAGGACGTGGGTGTTCTCACCTTGTAGTCTGTTTTTATATTTCTTTTCCTTTTGAATTCACTTCTCCGAGTTCTGTTTATCTGGCTTCTACTAAATGGATCTAGGTTTCTCTGAGTATTGATCTAAAAAAGAAGTAACTTCATGTAAGGATGCAGTTCCTGCGAGGAGGGAGGTATGGTCAACCATGAGATCATGTTTCCAAAATGAGGCTGGATTACACACAAGGTGCAAGTTCATGTAACGCCCCAAGACCGACGCTTCAGATGCCTTCCTTGTTTTCCGAGATTCGTCGTGCGATTTGTTTTGTTCATTGCATTCATCCTTGCATCATGTGCATTGCATCATGTCATTAATCTTTGCATCTCAACTCAACTAAATAAATGGCATGGATCTTTGATCCATTTAAATCGAGGAATTCACGGGTGATTCTCTTTAAAACATATCCTCTCGATATTTAGAGAGCTATAGTAAATATTCCAATTATTTGGATTTACCATAACACACTTACAAAATATCCTAATGCCTTTGTTGTCTTAATTCTTGATCTCCAACTTTGCCATTTATTCTTTCATCATCTTCCGGAGCTCCACCAAAATCCCAACATTTTGGAAACCTCTAATTCCTAGTCCTTGCTCAAACCTTTTGAATTAAATTCAAATGACTTTGAATTTAATTCCGCAATCTTCCCACTCCTATTTTTCATGGACCGTGCACATTTTTACGAGTCCGTGGAAATTATCCCGTGCCCAACTCTTTCTCTAACCTTTACGGTCTTCCTTTTTCTTTCTCTTTATTTTCTGTTATGAAAAGAGAATTAGAGAAAGAGAGAGAGAAGGAGCCCAGCAGCCTGGGCCTCCCAACCGCCCGCGCCAGCCCAAGGCCAAGGCCCACCTAACCCTCCTAACCCTAGCCGCCAGAGAGCCCGATCCCTCTCCATCGATCTCCCTCGTTCCTCCGCCTACCGCCACACACACATACGCACGCATCGAGCCAAGGGAGAGGAGCTCCTCACGCCCGATCCATGGCCTCTCTTTTCCTCCTGCGCCACTTTGCCCGGCGACCGGCCGCGCCCGACCACCCATTCCTCCGCTGCCAGGTTGCGTCGCCGGGCGAGCCCATCTCCTCCGTCCATTCCCATCGCCCGCTACTGCGCCGTCTTCTTCACCTCCTGCCAAGGCCCCTCTGCTGCCTTGTCTCCGCCGAAGGCGCCAGAAGCGCCGACCTCGCCCGCCCTTCTTGCTGCCGCTTTGGAATCACCAAGGCTACCGCAAGCCTTCCCGCCGCCCTACTTCTCCTCGCGTGATCATGACCGTCTCGCGACCAAGTTCACGGAGTGCCACCAGTCATTGTTTCCCTGCCTCGCCCTCGGCGCCTTGTCCCCGAGCTCGAAGTTTGCCGCCGCCTTTGCTCCTACCTCACCCGTCTATCAGAACGCCATGGCCGCCGCCCATGGAGTCCCACTGCTGGACCCGCCGGAACCGCTTGAGCCCATGATCGCTTCCCGCCACCGACCTCCACCATCACTTCCTTGCTTCGCCCACCCGAGGCTCCTGTGTTGCTTCGTGCTGGACCGACAAGATCGACTACACAAACTGCCAGTACCCTACGGATACGCAAGACCGTCTCGGACATCGCCAAGTACCTCTACGCACGGATACGCAAGACCCTCTCGGATCCGACAAGTACCTCTCCGAGACGAACGTGTACAACTACCGTCGCCGAAGACCGTCAAGTGTACAACTACCGCCGCCGTTGATTCGACAAGACAAAATGTACAACTACTTCCACTACCGTCGACACGTGAACAACTACTTCCCACGACGACCCATGAACGTCTACTTCCACTACCGTCGCGAGAACAACTACTTCCCCTACGACTCGAGTACCACTACTTCCTTCGATTTAACGCTGCGTTCGCCCGAATGCACGCTCAAGGTATAATCCCGAGATGACGATCGCGTGAATGAATGCATGCTTGGTTGTATGTGATGTACGATATGTTTGCACTGCGTCTGCTTTGTTTCGCGTGCACGTTCCTCGTTTGCCATGCCGCCGTCCCGTGGGAACCCGGTAGTAGGGAGCACCCCACCATCTCTAGCATGTTGCACACATCCGCACGCCTCCTTTTGCACCGGTATCTCCATGAGCTACCGGAACCGATATGTTGCCGTGGCATCATTTTTGGATTCGCCGCCGTGGCACCCTTTTTGTTCCGCCATGGTGACCAAATGCTTCATAACATGCTTATGTCAACATTTTCATAAAAATTGCTTAAAACTTGCACATGTCATCCGCATCATGATAACAACATTTAAATGTTTATATTTGTTGTTTCCATTAATTTGCTAAATGCATATGGGGATTTACCGGATTTGTTGTTTGTTATATCCGGCCCCATTTAAATTGTTTAGATGGTATAGTTTTGTTATGCTTCACCTCTTGCCATGTTAACCAATATTTAATATTGTTGAGTACCTAATCGGGAGTGAACTAAATAATTGATGTGGTGTTTCTTCAATATGCAACTCGTTGCATATTGAGCTCCATTTAACTTGTAGTTTTGTTTGTGAATATTGCCATGCCATGCTATTTAAACGGACATGCATCATACTTGATTGTGCATCGTGCCATGTTTATGCTTGTGCATTTATCATGTTGTTTCTTTCTTCCGGTGTTGCTTCTCGCCCAGTAATGTTGCGATTGTGAGGATTCGCTCGACCACGTCCGTTTGTCTTCTTCATGGACTCGTTCTTCTTCCTTGCGGGATTTGAGCAAGATGACCATACCCTCGAAATCACTTCTATCTTTGCTTGCTAGATGCTCGCTCTTTTGCTATGCCTATGCTACGATGCCTACCACTTGCTATATCATGCCTCCCATGTTGCCATGTCAAGCCTCTAACCATCCTTTCCTAGCAAACCGTTGTTTGGCTATGTTACCGCTTTGCTCAGCCCCTCTTATAGCGTTGTTAGTTGTAGGTGAAGATGAAGTTTGTTCCTTGTTGGAGCATGGAGATGTTGTTCCTTGTTGGAACATGTTTACTTGTTGGGATATCACAATATATCTTATTTAATTAATGCATCTATATACTTGGTCAAGGGTGGAAGGCTCGGCCTTATGCCTGGTGTTTTGTTCCACTCTTGCCGCCCTAGTTTCCGTCATATCGGTATTATGTTCCCGGATTTTGCGTCCCTAACGCGGTTGGGTGATTTATGGGACCCCTTGACAGTTCGCTTTGAATAAGACTCCTCCAAAGAAGGCCCAACCTTGGTTTTACCATTTGACTACCTACCACATATACCCCTTCCCTTGGGTTCTGCAGACTCAAGGGTCATCTTTATTTTAGCCCCGGGGCCGGTGCTCCTCAGTGTTGGTCCGAACCGAGCAGACAAGGGGCCACCACGGGAAACTCGAGGCTTGGTTTTACTCGTAGCTTGACTTATCCGGTGTGCTCGAGAACGAGGTACGATGCGACTCCTATCGGGATTTGCTCGGCACATCGGGCGGCTTTGCCGGTCTTGTTTTATTACTGCCGAAATGTCTTGTAGCCGGATTCCGAGACTGATCGGGTCTTCCCGGGAGAAGGAATATCCTTCGTTGGTCCCGAGAGCTTATCATGGGCTGTTGGGACACCTGCAGGTATTATCTTTCAAAGCCGTGCCGCGGTTATGAGGCAGATGGGAATTTGTTAATGTCGGTTATAGAAAACCCGAAGTTGATCTTAATTAAAATACACCAACCGTGGTGTGTAACCGTGATGGTCTCTTCTCGTGGAGTCCGGGAAGTGAACACGATGTTGGAGTTATGCTTGACGTAGGTTGTTCTAGGATCACTTCTTGATCATAGTTGTTCGACCGTGCTTTTGTCTTCTCTTCTCGCTCTCATTTGCGTATGTTAGACACCAGATATGCTAGTCGCTTGCTGCAGCTCCACCTCACTACCTTCTCCTACCCATAAGCTTAAATAGTCTTGCTCTCATGGTGTGAGATTGCTTTGAGTCCCCGTGACTCACAGATTCTACCAAAAGCTTGCAGTGCCGACGATGCCAAGCAGGTGTGACGCAACCGAACTCAAGTGGGAGTTTGACGAGGAACGTGGTCGTTACTATGTGTCTTTTCCTGATGATCAGTAGTGGAGCCTAGTTGGGACGATCGGGGATCTGTGTAGCATTTGGGGTAGTCTTCTTTTATTTTGATTCCGTATTCGGACCTTGATTGTATCTGTATGATATAATGTTTTACTCATGTATTGTGTGAAGTGGCGACTGTAAGCCAACTATGTATCTCTTTCCCTTATGTATTACATGGGTTGTGTGAAGATTACCTCACTTGCGACATTGCTTTCAATGCGGTTATGCCTCTAAGTCGTGCTTCGACACGTGGGAGATATAGCCGCATCGAGGGCGTTATAAGTTGGTAATCAGAGCCATCCCCGACTTAGGAGACCCCTACTTGATTGTTTGCTGGCGTTGTTGAGTCTAGAACAAAAATGTTTTGAGTCTTAGGATTATATATCGGAGAGTAGGATTCTTTTTACTCCTCAGCCCCTTCGTCGCTCTGGTGAGGCATCCTGACGTAGAGTTTTGACTCTTTCTCTTCTCAAATTTCACTAAAAAAAAATTTAGGATCACGGGTATCTTGGACTCGTTCCGATGGTTTTGTGACGAGAACATTGTTCTTGGTGCCTCCCCGACATTTAGGGGTTGTGGCGGTGTCCCGGGAGTTGAGCTCCGAGGTGTTGTCGTCACAATTTTATCGTTGCGATTCTGGAATACACGAGTTTTGCCGACATCGAAAATATCTTTTATGCAGTTGTTGGTGAGATAACCTCGATAACTTGATCTTTGGGCGAGCTCGAGAGTATTGCCATAACTCGTATAATGATGCTTTTCGAAGGTTGTGGTAAACGATTTACGAAGGTTTCTTGGTTATGTGTTGAAGGATGGATACAGCTGGATCTAGGTATTGTTAGTTTGGGTGATATATTTTGTGTCCCCTGTATCCCCAACACCAGATTGCATAACCAGAAAGTTTCGGGAGTTTATAAGTGGGTAGGATATCTTTCCAACAGACACATGATACGATATGGGATCTATCATATGTTTGTTTCCGGCTTATTCTGCAAGCCAAATCCTTTGTTTTTGTTCCGTTTTGTGGTATTCAAGTTGCTTCAATGCCAAGTGTTGATTCCATACCTTATTCTAAATGGTGTTCTCATATTGCTATGTGAATACTAATCCTTCTTGATCATGGAGGTTGCCATGTTAATTCCTTTCCAACCGACGTGCTTCTGTTCAAGTGGATCCGATCATTTCAACATTCGCGAGATTAATTCTAAGTTTTCTCAACGGTATCCATTCCATCTGCCCAAGTTGCCTTTGTTATCCCACCCTCCCACCCCTTTTTCTTCAAGGACTCAGATTTCTTAATCAAGTATCCATTTTATTGAGGGAAGTTTCTTCATTCTTTTCCTTTAAATGTTTTATCCGGTGATTTCTCATGAAGACGCTAAGGAAGCTTCAACCTTATCATTGTTCCATTCTAATTTTCTTCTCCGGTGGACTCAAGTCAAGTTTTCGGTGTTGACCATATTCCCTTCCTTGTTTCAAATGTTTTCTCATGCCGGTGCACCTCTTAATCATTCACTTCTCGCTATTCATTTGTTCTGGAGTGTTGAAGATATCTCGGAAGGCTCGTCTTTTCATTCCAGATCCGTTCAAGTTATTTTGAGGTTGTTATCTCATTCAAGCCATTTAATTCTACCGGTGCAATCTTTATTTCAAGCAATTGTTCAACGGTGGTTCTTTTGAGTGGGTCCTAACCCACAGGTCTTTTCCCAGGATCTTACCTGACTCTTCTAATTTATTCGGAGCCATTTCCCAAATTCTTTTCGAAGCTTGACGTAAGAATGAATTTTCATCAGTCATATGTCTTTCTCCAAAATCTTTCAAATTATTTTCATCGTTGGTTCAACCTTTCCAATTTTCATCTCGGAGTATCTCAACAATTCATGGTGGTTTCTCATCGTCATTCTCAACATTTGAAGACCGAAGAAGAGTTCCTCTTAAATCCTTACCCATTCTTCCAAAGATTCATGGTTCTATCTTGACGCCATCCTCTCATAATTGTTTTCGATTGTGAGAATTCTTTTCAACCATCCGGAGCAATTCAGGAATCTTTTTAGTTTGATTCTCCAGGGCCATCATCTCAGAATTATTCATTCTCAGCATCTCATTCTCCAAATCTTACCGGCGCATCATTCAAGTATTCTCTAATCAGCTCGTGATCTATTTGTTCTCATGTATCTAAATTCTCTCAAGTATCTTCGTTCATTTCTAATTCCTTACGGTGATTCGTTCTCTTTTCTTCGTTCATTTTTAATTCTTACGGTGGTTCTTCCAAGAGTTCTCTTCCTTGGTTATCATATCAATTCATCCGTTCTTTCCAGATCCTACCAGTGGTTCGTTGAAGACCTTCCCAAGTTGAGCAATATCTCTCTTCAATCCTTTTTCAATGAGAATAAGTAGTATGCCTAATCCGTTGCTTGTCATAAATTTAAATTGGTGAAGGATACGCATAACATAATTCTTGTTCTTGTTTCATCCAAGTGATTAATTCCTTCTTTCGGAGTTTGTTCATGATGAATAAATTCTCGGTTTCAATTGTTTCATCTTTTCTTTTCCGGAGTTCCATTTTTTTCCGCATTATCTCGTCGGGAAGCTCCATCTAAACCATCGCAAGGCTTCACCTTGTGTTTTCAACTTCTCTTTCTTTTTATCATCCTTTCATTACCAGAGTTCTTCATGGAGGCTCTACATAGTGGTTCATCAAGGATTCTTTTCATTCTTCAATTGTTCTTCAAGATTTTTCTCGAAGTTAAGATCCGCCAAGCTATACTCAAAATTAAACATGGTGTTCAACACATGTTTGTTTAGAGGAGCTCAAGCATTTCTTCATCTTGCATTTCAAAGTGCAATTCTTTCTACCTTATCTCTTGAGATGGTGTTATGTCATTCTTGACAATTTTCCTTCATGCTTCATGATTCACATGTTGTCAAGAATGAGGTATTTTAAATCCATCTTTTCGTTGGAGTTATCTTGTGTCATATTTCACCTAAAGCCTTCCCTAAGGATTGTTGCTATTTATGGTGCTTATAAATGACACAAGTTCTTCATTTATCCTCCTGGTGAAATAAGTTTCGCCTCTCCTTGTTCATACCGATCCAATCTATTGTTTCCATTAGTGGCAGAATTTCACCTCATAATTTTGAGAAGTTTTCCATAAGCCCACTACAAATTTATTAGTTTCGTTGTTGGTTTTCCAACAACTCCGTTGTAACCTTCTTGGAAGGATGCTTTACAAATTCAATTGGGGTAGAAGTAATCAATTCCTTCTCCCTTCTCTTATTCCGACGATCTATCTTCTATTCATTCTTCCAGACGCATTGTGATGTTGCTCTCTTCGACCCATCGTCTCGTTTTGTCAAGACCATGTTCTTTTCATGCTTATCCATTTAACCGGAGTGTTGTGTCATCTCTTCAAGTTCTTTTCATCTTATCAAGTTTTCCTTCTTCTTTCAGTCGGAGTGCTGTCCAAATTATATCATTCTTAATACTACTCTATCTTGTTTTAACAGGAGTGGCTTCAAAATCTATCTTGTCCCCTAGCTCTTGGTTCTCATCATGTTCTTTGTTCTTCTCTGCTAACGCAGTGTTTGCAATCTCGTTCACCTCCATTGTATTCTTTCTTTCGATTTGCTCAACCTCTCAAGGTTCGTGGTTTCACCTGCTTGTCGTAGAAGCAACTTTGTTTTACCTCTTTCTCTTCCGCTTTTCTCCGGTGCCATCTTAGATCTCGGGACGAGATCCTCTCGTAGTGGTGGAGTGTTGTAACGCCCCAAGACCGACGCTTCAGATGCCTTCCTTGTTTTCCGAGATTCGTCGTGCGATTTGTTTTGTTCATTGCATTCATCCTTGCATCATGTGCATTGCATCATGTCATTAATCTTTGCATCTCAACTCAACTAAATAAATGGCATGGATCTTTGATCCATTTAAATCGAGGGAATTCACCTGGTGATTCTCTTTAAAACATATCCTCTCGATATTTAGAGAGCTATAGTAAATATTCCAATTATTTGGATTTACCATAACACACTTACAAAATATCCTAATGCCTTTGTTGTCTTAATTCTTGATCTCCAACTTTGCCATTTATTCTTTCATCATCTTCCGGAGCTCCACCAAAAATCCCAACATTTTTGGAAACCTCTAATTCCTAGTCCTTGCTCAAACCTTTTGAATTAAATTCAAATGACTTTGAATTTAATTCCTGCAATCTTGCCACTCCTATTCTTCATGGACCGTGCACATTTTTACGAGTCCGTGGAAATTATCCCCGTGCCCAACTCTTTCTCTAACCTTTCTTTTCTTCCCTTTTTCTTTCTCTTTATTTTCTGTTTTGAAAAGAGAATTAGAGAAAGAGAGAGAGAGAAGGAGCCCAGCAGCCTGGGCCTCCCAACCTCCCGCGCCGGCCCAAGGCCAACGCCCACCTAACCCTCCTAACCCTAGCCGCCAGAGAGCCCGATCCCCTCCCCATCGATCTCCCCTCGTTCCCTCTGCCCGCCGCCACACACACATACGCCAAGATCGAGCCAAGGGAGAGGAGCTCCTCACGCCCGATCCATGGCCTCTCTTTTTCCTCCTGCGCGCCCTTGCCCGTGACCGCCGCGCCCGGCCACCCATTCCTCTGCCGCCCGTGCCGTCGTTACGGCGTGAGCCCATCTCCTCCGTCCATTCCCATCGCCCGCTACGGCCGTCTTCTTCACCTCCTGCCCGCGTCCCTCTGCTGCCTTGTCGCCGTCGAGCTGCGCCCAGCGCCGACCTCGCCCGCCCTTGCTGCTGTCGTCATGGAATCACCAAGGCCACATAAGCCTTCCCGCCTGCCCTACTTCTCCTCGCTTGACCGCGACCGTCCCTGCGGCCAAGTTCGCCGGAGTGCCACCAGGCCGCTATTTCCCTGCCTCGCCCTCGGCGCCTCGTCCCCGAGCTTCGAGTTTGCTGCCACCTTGCTCCTCCCTCACCCGTCTATCAGGAACGCCATGGCCGCCGCCCCATGGAGTCCCACCGGCCTGGACCCGGCCGGGAACCAGTTGAGCCCCATGCCTGCTTCCTGCCGCTGACCTCCACCATCGCTTCCTTGCTGCTGCCCACCCGAGGCTCCCTGTGTTGCTTCGTGCTGGACCGACAAGATCGACTACACAAACTGCCAGTACCCCTACGGATACGCAAGACCGTCTCGGACATCGCCAAGTACCTCTACGCACGGATACGCAAGACCCTCTCGGATCCGACAAGTACCTCTCCGAGACGAACGTGTACAACTACCGTCGCCGAAGACCGTCAAGTGTACAACTACCGCCGCCGTTGATTCGACAAGACAACATGTACAACTACTTCCACTACCGTCGACACGTGAACAACTACTTCCCACGACGACCCGTGAACGTCTACTTCCACTACCGTCGCGAGAACAACTACTTCCCCTACGACTCGAGTACCACTACTTCCTTCGACGAACGCGTTCCGCCCCGAATGCACGCTTCGAAGGTATAATCCCGAGATGACGATCGCCCGTGAATGAATGCATGCTTGGTTGTATGTGATGTACGATATGTTTGCACCGTGCCCATTTGTTTCGTGCACGTTCCTCGTTTGCCATGCCGCCGTCCCGTGGGAACCCGGTAGTCGGGAGCACCCCACCATCTCTAGCATGTTGCACACATCCGCACGCCTCCTTTTGCACCGGTATCTCCATGAGCTACCGGAACCGATATGTTGTCGTGGCATCATTTTTGGATTCGCCGCCGTGGCACCCTTTTTGTTCCGCCATGGTGACCAAATGCTTCATAACATGCTTATGTCAACATTTTCATAAAAATTGCTTAAAACTTGCACATGTCATCCGCATCATGATAACAACATTTAAATGTTTATATTTGTTGTTTCCATTAATTTGCTAAATGCATATGGGGATTTACGGATTTGTTGTTTGTTATATCCGGCCCCATTTAAATTGTTTAGATGGTATAGTTTTGTTATGCTTCACCTCTTGCCATGTTAACCAATATTTAATATTGTTGAGTACCTAATCGGGAGTGAACTAAATAATTGATGTGGTGTTTCGTCAATATGCAACTCGTTGCATATTGAGCTCCATTTAACTTGTAGTTTTGTTTGTGCATATTGCCATGCCATGCTATTTAAACCGGACATGCATCATACTTGATTGTGCATCGTGCCATGTTTATGCTTGTGCATTTATCATGTTGTTTCTTTCTTTCCGGTGTTGCTTCTCAGTTCCAGTAATGTTGCGATTGTGAGGATTCGCTCGACTACGTCCGTTTGTCTTCTTCATGGACTCGTTCTTCTTCCTTGCGGGATTTCAGGCAAGATGACCATACCCTCGAAATCACTTCTATCTTTGCTTTCTAGATGCTCGCTCTTTTGCTATGACTATGCTACGATGCCTACCATTTGCTATATCATGCCTCCCATGTTGCCATGTCAAGCCTCTAACCATCCTTTCCTAGCAAACCGTTGTTTGGCTATGTTACCGCTTTGCTCAGCCCCTCTTATAGCGTTGTTAGTTGCAGGTGAAGATGAAGTTTGTTCCTTGTTGGAACATGGAGATGTTGTTCCTTGTTGGAACATGTTTACTTGTTGGGATATCACAATATATCTTATTTAATTAATGCATCTATATACTTGGTAAAGGGTGGAAGGCTCGGCCTTATGCCCGGTGTTTTGTTCCACTCTTGCCGCCCTAGTTTCCGTCATATCGGTATTATGTTCCCGGATTTTGCGTCCCTAACGCGGTTGGGTGATTTATGGGACCCCCTTGACAGTTCGCTTTGAATAAGACTCCTCCAAAGAAGGCCCAACCTTGGTTTTACCATTTGACTACCTACCACATATACCCCTTCCCTTGGGTTACGCACACTCAAGGGTCATCTTTATTTTAGCCCCTCGGGGCGGTGCTCCCTCAGTGTTGGTCCGAACCGAGCAACTTGGGGGCCACCACGGGAAACTTCGAGGCTTGGTTTTACTCGTAGCTTGACTTATCCGGTGTGCCACGAGAACGAGGTACGCGGCGACTCCTATCGGGATTTGTCGGCACATCGGGCGGCTTTGCTGGTCTTGTTTTATTACCGCCGAAATGTCTTGTAGCCGGGATTCCGAGACTGATCGGGTCTTCCGGGAGAAGGAATATCCTTCGTTGGTCGAGAGCTTATCATGGGCTAAGTTGGGACACCCTGCAGGGTATTATCTTTCAAAGCCGTGCCCGCGGTTATGAGGCAGATGGGAATTTGTTAATGTCCGGTTGTAGAAAACCCGAAGTTGATCTTAATTAAAATACACCAACCGTGTGTGTAACCGTGATGGTCTCTTCTCGGCGGAATCCGGGAAGTGAACACGGTGTTGGAGTTATGCTTGACGTAGGTTGTTCTAGGATCACTTCTTGATCATAGTTGTTCGACCGTGCTTTTGCCTTCTCTTCTCGCTCTCATTGCGTATGTTAGACACCGGATATGCTAGTCGCTTGCTGCAGCTCCACCTCACTACCTTCTCCTACCCATAAGCTTAAATAGTCTTGATCTCATGGTGTGAGATTGTTGAATCCCGTGACTCATGATTCTACCAAAAGCGATTGCAGTGCCGACGATGCCGGTCACGGTGACGAACCGAGCTCAAGTGGGAGTTTGACGAGGAACGTGGTCGTTACTATGTGTCTTTTCCACGATGATCGTAGTGGAGCCCAGTTGGGACGATCGGGGATCCGTAGCATTTGGGGTAGTCTTCTTTTATTTTGGTTCCAGATTCGGACCTTGATTGTATCTGTATGATGTAATGTTTTACTCATGTATTGTGTGAAGTGGCATTTGTAAGCCAACTATGTATCTCTTTCCCTTATGTATTACATGGGTTGTGTGAAGATTACCTCACTTGCGACATTGCTTTCAATGCGGTTATGCCTCTAAGTCGTGCTTCGACACGTGGGAGATATAGCCGCATCGAGGGCGTTATAGTTCCCTAATGATGCTGGATTAGACACAAGGTGCAAATTCCCAGATGATGCTGGATTACACACAAGCCAGGTGGAGTCATCAGTTGTTCGTGTCCTCGTGGCATTAGTAAAGGCTGAAAGAAAGCGTGCAGCAGCCCTTGAGAATGTAGTTGAGTTCCTGAAGAAGAAGCGAAAAAGAGCAATTAGATGCTCTCTTCACCCAAGCCAAAGAAGAGATGGAATAAGCGAAATAAGCTAGCAGAGGCGGAAGCGGGCTAGGCGTCTCCTGCTATCTAAAACTGTTGTCAATACAAAATTTCCTTCATAATAGCTAGGTTCAAATGTTTATCCAACAAGATGCACTGTTGTGATGTCTGTGCATCTCTTGATGTGGCACAAAATGTTTTTTCGGTCATGTAATAACAGCAATTACTTTCCAAACAATAATGCATTTAAGCATTGGACATGGTATAGTTCATGCGCAAGCCCGACATTCCAAGTTCAACTTCCACATCAAACTCATGTTCACATATATCTGCACATTCATACATAATGTCCACAACCATGATTCACTTCAAAGCCAAAAAATGTGAGGAGAGTTATAAATAAAGAAAAACCTCTACTAGTTCCTGCTACCAGTGCGAGCACAACAAGTCAAGACCATGCGTAAATTAATTACTCCCTCCGTCCCATAATATAAGACGCTTTTTGACACTAGTATAGTGTCAAAAAATGTCTTACATTATGAGATGGAGGGAGTATATTTTAGTCATGTTTTCTGTTCTAAAATGCCTGCCGGCTCGCGGAAGGACGTGTTGCCGGCACACGCGCGGATTCAATGAAGGCAGGCAGGGCAGTCTTAACCTGGTTGCATGCGACGAGGAGGCGTGCTCAGCCGGGCCTGCAACGAGTGCGGCCCTCTTGGCCGGCGCGCCGGTTCAATGCCTGCACTATGAGAGGTCGCGTCCATGTCAAAGCAATCACTCCCTCCAGTCCTTTTTTGTTTGGGTATAACAAAATCTCGTTTTCCATTCACATTTTACAAGTAAAATTTGTGGACAAACTTTGACCCAAAGTACGATGGGGACTAGTAAACCAGAATGGAGGTAGTAGTTTTTTTAATCAAAGAAGGGTTTCCCCTTCCGATTACTGAAAACCAGCATCTAAATCTAAACCATAGTATTTTCCCTAGAACTACGGGTTCAACATCTACTTAACATAAACCCATACAACCATACGCCAAGGAGGTACGTAGTACTATGAATTCCATTTTCGCTCCATACCAATCGTTCTAAAAACTACTTACTACTTATAATGTGCCATTGAAAATCGGAACTCTTAACCCCGCTAAAAAAACGATATTTTAAACGTGGCTACTCGATCTGTGGCAACTGGCGAGCCACCGGCGCTCAAGTCGTTCACATGTGGTCCCGACCATCAACTCCTACAAAGGTGCTCCACCACGTGCGGTACCCATGAATGCAGCAATCGATGCGCCTAGGGTTTTAGGGTTTATTTGTTAACGTCGCTTTTACGTAACACTCATGTGTGTGAGACAGCGAGAGGCCCATTGCGATGCGTGCGCCTCTTCTCTTCAGATATGTACTCCACCGTTTATGCGGTGTCCAAAAAATTATAATAACTACTAGCAATGTGCCAATGCGTTGCCACACAATCAAAGTAGATTAATACATATTCACCGATTTGATAGAAAAAAGTCTAGTTTGGAAATACGTATATCACTAAAAATATGTTATGTTTCACTCAAAATATATTCCTTTGGCGGTTTTGATGAGATAAGGGAGGAATGTTGTTGGTTTCAAGATTTGAGAAGTGGTATATGTCTAATTTCTACTCTTACTAGCAAGATGCCCGTGCGTTGCGGAACATCAAGATCTTGTGGGAGAAAAGGATGAGCGAGGGAAGGCCTTATCTGCAAATGTGGTGAAGAGTGGAGTAAATTGCCATATTTTCCTTCCTATCCTTCAGATATAAATTGTACGACCTACATTGCGGATGGCAGGCCCACCATCATCACCAACTCTATTTTTATCCCTACTCTTATAAAAAGCATTGTCGGTGATGATCGTGTGCTGCCATCACGCAATATAGGCCGTCCGATCTATATCCTGACGGGTAGGAAGGAAACTATAACAATTTTGCAAAAGATACCCACACCCCTCTCCACATTTGCAAATAAGGCCTTCCCTCGTTCATCCTTTTCCCCACAAGATAAACTACTCATACAAATGCATCTTGATGTTCCAGGTAACGCATGGGCATCTTGCTAGTTGTTGCAAAAAGCCCATGTGTGTGAGAGAGAGAGGGAGAGTGGAGGAGGACGGAGTGCATGTGTGACAAAGACACAAGTAGTGTGTGTGCGATAGGTATCGACTTAAAATGAGGCGATAGTGTGTGTGTGCACAATCGAGAGGGCGTGTCTCAAGAAGGGAAGAAAAAGCTACATAAATACAAGGAGCGGAGAGAGACATGTATGCGATGGTGGAAGCACGAGTGTGGGTGTATAAACCTATCTAGAGGCTAGCGGTCGATAAATGTTTGTGAGAGAAATATGAGTCGAGGTCTTGGCGAGAGTTTTGTGTGTGAGAGAGAGAGACGGTAGTCGGGAAGGGGAGTGGAAGCAGGAGTTGTGTGTGTGCGTGTGTGTCTGTGAGAGAGAGAGAGGAGACGGTAGTCGGGGTTGTCTGATCGGTAAACAAATGCATAATGTCGATGCAGGATGGAGATTTAAAAGGAGACCGCAACAAATGTTGTGTCTCTGAGAGAGAGCGAGAGAGAGAGAGGAATTTTAGGGGTATGGGTCATATGTAGAGACATATAGGGTGTGTGAGAGACTCCCATAGAGAGAAAAACAAAGTGAAAGACAAGTGGAGACGGTGTGTGTGGCGGTGAAAAAGAAAGGTGTACCGAAAGTGATACCAGAGAACAGTAGAGACGTGAGAGATAATGAAAACCGTGTAATGTATAATGATAGGGAGAGTGTGACACTTCTCAAGGGAGACGTCGAGAGACCATGTTTGCGAGGATAGGAGAAACATGAAGTGAGCGTCTTGGGTGAGCTGGAGAAAATAGAGTGATAGCTACCTGAAGGAGCATGCATGCGAGAGAGATGGGTGTGAAAGGAGTGAACAAAAAAGGGATTCAAATATTTGAATTCGAGATGATGATACATGTAATCCATACTCGAACCAAAATTGAACTATCAAACATGCATACTCATATGAATTCACGCACATCTATGTTATTTAATATGTAGATATTACTGATCCATACATTTTAGTAGAACATAATTTGGTTAAATTTTTTCAATTCAACCTTAAGATTTCGAGATCGTTGTATTTGTAAATCATATTATACATATAAAGGAGCAGAATTCTTTGTTGTGCTTTTGAAAGTATATATAAAAATTGATGTATATAGAATGTAATTCCAATTGAAAATGGATCCCACCCAAAAAAATAGTAGAATACAAGCGGGATTCGAATTGAGTTGTACGGTAAACATGCCTTGTGCAAAATTTGAACGAAGCGGGAAAGTCGCAGTAACCCCGCCCGAAACCAAAATCTGCGAGATGGAAATCACTACTGCCTATCCCTGCCACGCATAGCCTATTTGCTGGATTTCTATTGGTTTCGATAGGGGTAGGTTTGTAATTTCACCCAAACGTGACGTTACCGCCTCCCACCCGGATTCATACACGGTGGGTGCCAAAACACAGTGTGCCATCGGCCGAAATCGACTCCCTCCCCGATTCATATTCATACACGGTGGGCGCCAAAAACAAACTCTCATCGGCAAATATTCGGTGTATGCGAGATTACCGTCATATCCCCAACCGACTAATGTTGCTGTGATGTAGTAGAAATTTGAAACAGGGGCTAAGTTTGTAAATTTCCTCGCATTTGAGACAAGCGCGCCATGAATACATGGTCCCCCCCCTTCCTCTCTACCTCCCTTTTCCCCATTCGTACTCCGTGGGCACCAAAACACCCTCTCCACCCCACCCTCCTCCGTCCGCCGCCGCCACCCCATCCACCGCCGTCCTCCTCCACCATGTCGGTGCTGATACCCCGACGCCGTCGTCCATTACAAGAGATCGACCTCTCTCATCCACGCCTTCGGACTGGGATCCTTGCATCCCGTCCTCTCGCTTCATCCCCGCCGTCGTCCACCTTGCCGGCGCTGCTCCTACGACCGTCTCGTCCACCGCGCCCCGCCGCCACCGTCTACCCTCCTAGATCTGCTTCCACGCCGCCGACATTATCGCTACCGCAGAAATCAAATTCTCAAGAGATGCATACACGGCGCCGCACTGTGAGGCGGTACTCTTCAGATTCTGCTCAACTTATTTATCGCAGCAAGAAAATAGATCGCCACTGCTTTACTCTGATTTCTTGTCTTGGTTGTGAAGTTGCCATTGTCCGGTTTGCACCTTCAGATCCGCCATGGCACGCTCAACACTATACTCCCAATGCTTATGGTTTTCCCCTTTTATATTCCACACTAGTTAAATCACAGTAGACTAAATTTCAAACTTGGGTCGATCGATTTTGAGCTCGCCAGAGTTCACGGCAAGGCCCAAGGGGACCGGGTGGTTGTGGGGCCTCACGAACGAAGAAAACTTCGATGTGGGTGGGGGCGGGGTGGCGGAGGAACACAGACGGTGGGGGCGGTGGTCTGCCGGGCGTCTGCAAGGGTGTTACGTATGGGAAGAATTAAGAGACGAGGAAGAAGAAGGGTTAGGAGGCGAGGATCTTCATCCAACCGCTTTGAAATGGTCGAGAGGCAGGTTGGGAGTTGCATTCTTAATGCGCTCTGGTTCATCTTGTGTGGGCACTGCGCAACCAACATTTTATTATCCAAAATCTGCTTGCTCTTCTTTACCATGTTCCTCTTCCGTTCTTCTTTAATATGTACTCTCTCCGTTTCTAAATACAAGTCTTTGTATAGATTCCACCATGGACTACATATGGAGCAAAATGAGTGAATCTACACTCTAAATGTATCTGGATACATGCGTATGTGATCCATAGTGGAAATCTCTACCAAGACTTATATTTTGGAATGGAGGAGTATGCTAGTAATCTGATATGTTCCTTGTCTTGAAGATGAGCAGGGAAATTTGCGAGGTAGAGGTCTATACGGTCGGTTGTGATGGACACTTTGAGCCTCTTTGATTCGTAGGATCTTGTAAACATAGGAATAGGATTTGTAGTGGCCTGCCCACTTGAATCCTATAAGAATAGCAAGGAAATGCGCGGAGCTGTGTCGCCTTTGAGAGTTACACTGATATTAATAGTACCGCACCTTCATTTGAAGAGAGCTGGTATCCGAAGCCTTTCTAGCCGTACCGGCAATACTAGCACATATATTCCAGCAAGTTCCACTTTGTTGATTTTACTCTGATGCTTAAGGTTTTCCCGTGATATCTACACTATGATCTGTCTAGCTGCTTTGTGTCGCACTAGCAGCAGTCCACTCTTGAAGCTAAACACTGCAATGACTTACAAAATTGGCACCAAGGCATTGAGTGCAATTCTGGATGCAATGAAACTCATACGCTCCCCACCTGTTGACTCTTGTTCAGAATATGATCCTAATGACTATTCTAACCTCGAGGAGTCAAAGGCGTATGGCCTGTCTGTTCACCCATCAAGGTGCTTGTTCTAATTTGGCAATGTTTTATTGATTGCGGGTATCTTGCATATGTTGTCTAGCATTTCTTCTACTTTGTTGCACCGCCATCTCGCTTTCGTTTACTCATCATATATGTCGAGATGCCATGCCCATCCATTATCAATACATATTCCATCTGTCATCATACCATGTTTTTCCACTCAAATTTTGTTCTTGTGCATCAGACATCAAAAAGGAAGAGGGTGATTGCTGAACCTGAAGGAGCACCGGCAAAGTCCTTGAAAAACATGGTGGTGCCGGAGAAATCAGACAGCACCCCACTTATATTGGTTGTACAACCAGTGACACAAAACGTAGGACCGACTCCAACAGACTGTACCCATACTTCACTGGCCACACCACTAGCCCCACCACACAGGACCTGCACTCCAGCAAAAGGTATACCGATTTCATTTGTCATAGCACCAGTTGTACCACAGAAAAATCCCACTCCAGCAAAAAGTACAGCAAGTCCACCGGCCGAAGACCTATCCCAACTGCAGAGACAGCCAATTCCTGCAGATTGGAACCCCATTCCATTTATTCCCAGTTTAAAAGACAATGCTTTCAATGTTGTTAGGGACTACGTGCATATATTCCCATCATGGGAAGATTATTGTGAAGACAAACACCATTTTCACATCTTCTGTCCAACTTACGTGTAAGTGCTATTATTCATGGTTATTATTTTCCTGTTTTACGCTGATTAAACACATCAATGATTTACATTACATTGTTGTAACTAGGCGAGGGTCAATCTGGATAGTCATGACGAGCAAAGCTTGCTTGTGCTTTTCAAGGAAGCATTGCAGCGATATCGATGTTACTGAGGAAATCACACTTCGTGGCAAGTCTATGAACGAATTTCCGGTGAAGTCTCTGTGCTAAATTTAGAAGACATTGAATGGAAAAACCTTGTTATGCAATCGGTCTCGTTCCTAGGATGATGTCTTGTCTATGAAATCACATGACAATTTGAACTTCTACTTCTCCGCATGTGCCTTACGGATCTTTGCAGGAAATCTGCTCGAAGAAGAATTCGGTTTGAAAAGAAACGACGAGGATATCGCAAATATGCTGCCCGCTGCTTTGCTCTTGTTAGTACATGTTGTCTGTATCACCGTACTTGCATACATTCCTGGTTCATTATGTGACAGCAGTATGCATGATAGCTTGCTTATCAATTGTTCGCTCCAAATTATCGATCTGTATGAATGGTTACATTAGTGTAGAATATATCCAATGCCAATGTTTTTTAGCTCTGCATTGTTCTTGTAAGTACATGTTGTCCTTTATCGGTGTACTTATAATGACAGTAGTTGTTCATGTACCATCACTCTGCAGCTTATTTTCCTTTGCCCTCCATTTTCTACACATCGATCTATATTTACTCTTACCATAAGGTTGGTCTTGAAGAAGTTTAGCTGTGCATTGCTCTTGGCTGTACCTTTTGCCTGTATCGCTACACTTACATTTATAGCTACTTGGTTGTGTAGCATCACTCTTCATCTTATCTTAAATATTCTCCATTTTTTCGTATATTATCACATCTATATTTACTCTTAACAAAATGTAGAATAAAGGCAATGCTTTTGAAGAAGATTACGTGGTAAACTTCTTGAATTGCCCCATCAAGATGGACAAGGCCTTTATAGAGCATGTCTTCACCAATAATGTAAGTTTGTCCATCTCAATCCTTCAAAGTTTGTTGTATATATTTGGTTAGGCATGACTGCATAAATTTGTTTATTTTTGGTGTTTGCATCAAATTGCTTATTTAAAGTTTATTATGTAGTTCATAAACAAAAGTTTGTCCTTCCTCAATTTAAGTTTTCAGTTGTACAACCAAGTTCCGTCTTCATACCATGTAAATTAAACTACTCTGAGCAAGTGATCTTCTTTTGCCTTTGCATGTATGCTTCATTCTTCATCCGTAATCCGGTGGTGTGGTGAACCTACCCACTACAAAGACAATGTCATATTCTGCAATGTCTTAACTATGAACAATGTCATATCATTCTACTATTATTTAAACCGTCTCTTTATTTGCCAATTTGAAATGGTATAAATTGACAAAGACACTAACCATTGATACTTATGAGTTCTTGATCTGTAATCCAAAGTGTTGTCGTGAAGTCGCCAACTCCTTCACAATGTCATTTCCTGCCATGTCTTGACACGAACAATACCATATTGTGTTAATGCAATTTTAAACTGTGTCACTTTATTCGTCAAGAAGAAATGTGATGAATTGTCAAGATCGATACTTTTACGTGCAAAACATGTCATCTGTCGCTTGTTTATCTTTCGTGAGTGAGGAAGACATAAGTGTTGAACAAGCCTTGATCTCATCATCTTGCTTTCGGTACATGCTTGCAACTCCCAATGAGGCTAACCTTTCTTGAACTCTATTGAAGTCTTTGTCGGTTTTGTATATTATTTTGTCGGCGTGTTTATTTTACCTTTGGTGGCGATCTTTGATGCCCAGTGTATGTAATCTGCTGTCTGCTTGTGCTTTATTATCATAGTGGCGAACTTTGATGCCCAGTGGACGTAATATGTCGTGATTTCTTTATTATATAGTCTAGGTTTTTTCTTATTCACGATGTTGCAGTTATTTTACTGTATATATATCCTTTCTTCGCAATAAACCGGCCAAACCATAAAATTACAGTACATAATCGGGCCGTCATGCAATCACGATGTAGGTTGGGCCTGAAACGTGCCGAACAGCTCACAGGCGTGAGCCGAAATGAACCCGGCCCATGATTGTGCGAATCAAATCATGGGCTTTAACAGGCCAAAATTGTCTCGGTCCTTGTTTGGCCCAATCAGATATCGCTGCGGCGGTAGGATGCAAATCGGGCCGTAGTTAGGCCCAACTATATGACGGGCTTTTAACGGCCGAAATTAATATAGGGCGAAATGTTAAACGGGCCCTTAACAGCCAAAACTAATATCGGGCGAATTACTAAGTGGGCCTTTAGCAAGTGGGCCCAAAAGCATAGTGTCTAGTTGCCGGGCGAATTTGATATGGGCCATAATTGAGCCCAAAGCCTCTTAAAGGGCGGACACATTTCGGGTCGTAATTTGGCCCGAGCGTGGTAGGCTTATAATGGGCGGATCTCATATAGGCCACTTTAGGCCGGAACGTGGTAGACCATTAATGGATGGATCAAATATGGGCGACATTTGGCCCAAAACATGGCAACCAGTTAATGGGCGGCCTACTAGGGTCCTCAAAATCTTGTGGGCCTCTGGGTGGCCCATTAATGTCGATGAAATCTCGTGGGCCTTTAGTTGGGCGGCCCATTATGATCCGCGAGAATCTTGTGGGCCTTTACCGGCCGGCCCATTATAGCACACAAAATCTTGTTGGCCTTTAGTTGGGCGGCCCATTATGGCATAAAATCTTGTGGGTTTTACCGGGCGCCCATTATGGCCCGCAAAATCTCATGGGCCTTTAGCTGGGCCGCCCATTATGGTCCGCAAAATCTTGTGGGCCTTTAGCTGGGCCGCCCATTATGGTCCATAAAACTTGTGGGCCTTTAATTGGGCCGCCCAATTAAACTTGTTAGCCGTGCACGTGTCGCATTTATCATAGGCGCTATACTTCGTCTAATGAGTGGATGACATCCGTCCCGGTGGTGAGCCGACACGTGTTTCCTCCACCAATGATGATTTTACACGTGGAAAATCCCCATTGGTCGGGCTGATAACGGGTTATCGGATCCAAAACCCGACCCGATAGCTTAACGGCGTTCCATTACGATGGATGCCACGTGTTGGTCACCCTTGACGAAAAGCACTTACGTGACGCGATTTATCGTCATGGAAGTAGACACTTCCGTGATGATAATTTTCGTAATGTCATGGAACACTTCTCTGACGACAGGTATGACTATCTTGATTCTGTCATACATTTGTCATGGATGTACATGCATGACAAAAAACGCGACCTACTGTGACAAACATGTATCATCACGAAAGTGTATTTTTTTTGTAGTGTCTCTCCCACTTTAATCAGATCGGATTTGATGGAAAGGGTCCTTATGAAGGGTAAATAGCAATTGGCATATCACCGTTGTGGCTTTTGCGTAGGTAAGAAACGTTCTTGCTAGAAACCCATAACAGCCATGTAAAACATGCAACAACAATTAGAGGACGTCTAACTTGTTTTTGCAGGGTATGCTATGTGATGTGATATGGCCAAAAGAATGTGATGAATGATATGTGATGTATGAGATTGATCATGTTCTTGTAATAGGAATCACGACTTGCATGTCGATGAGTATGACAACCGGCAGGAGGCATAGGAGTTGTCTTAATTTATTGTATGACCTGCGTGTCAATCAGAACGCCATGTAATTACTTTACTTTATTTCTAACCGTTAGCCATAGTAGTAGAAGTAATAGTTGGCGAGACAACTTCATGAAGACACGATGATGGAGATGATGATGGAGATCATGGTGTCATGCCGGTGACGAAGGTGATCATGTCGCGCCTCGAAGATGGAGATCAAAGGCGCAAGATGATATTGGCCATCTCATGTCACTCTATGATTTGCATGTGATGTTTGTCATGTTTACATCTTATTTTCTTAGAATGACGGTAGCATAAATAAGATGATCCCTCATAAAATTTCAAGAAAGTATTCCCCCTAACTGTGCACCGTTACGAAAGTTCGTTGTTTCGAAGCACCACGTGATGATCGGGTGTGATAGATTCTAACATTCGCATACAACGGGTGTAAGCCAGATTTACACATGTAAAACACTTAGGTTGACTTGACGAGCCTAGCATGTACAGACATGGCCTCGGAACACAAGAGACCGAAAGGAAGAACATGAGTCGTATAGTGGATACGATCAACATGAAGATGTTCACCGATGATGACTAGTCCGTCTCACGTGATGATCGGACACGGCCTAGTTGACTCGGATCATGTATCACTTAGATGACTAGAGGGATGTCTATCTGAGTGGGAGTTCATTAGATAATTTGATTAGATGAACTTAATTATCATGAACATAGTCAAAAGGTCTTTGCAAATTATGTCATAGCTCACGATTTGGTTCTCCTGTTATAGATATGTTCCTAGAGAAAATTTAGTTGAAAATTGACAGTAGCAATTATGCGGATTGGGTTCGTATACTGAGGATTGTCCTCATTGCTGCACAGAAGGCTTATGTCCTTAATGCACCGTTCGGTGTGCTGAACCTCGAGCGTCGTCTGTGGATGCTGCGAACATCTGACATACACATTTTGATGACTATGTGATAGTTCAGTGTGTAATGCTAAGGTTTAGAATTGAGGCGCCAAAGACGTTTTTGAAACGTCGCAGAACATATGAGATGTTCCAAAGACTGAAATTGGGATTTCAGACTAGTGCCCACGTCAAGAGGCATGAGACCTCTGACAAGTTTCTTAAGCCTGCAAACTAAGGGAGCAAAGCTCAATCGTTGAGCATGTGCTTAGATTGTCTGAGTACTACAATCGCTTGAATCGAGTGGGAGTTAATCTTCCAGATGAGATACTTATGGTTCTCCATAGTCACTGCCACCAAGCTATTAGAGCTTCGTGATGAACTATAACATATCAGGGATAGACATGATGATCCTTGAGCAACTCGCGATGTTTGACACCGCGAAAGTAGAAATCAAGTAGGAGCATCAATTGTTGATGGTTAGTAAAACCACTAGTTTCAAGAATGGCAAGGGAAAGAAGGGATACTTCATGAAACGGCAAATCAGTTGTTGCTCTAGTGAAGAAACCCAAGGTTGAACCCAAACCCGAGACTAAGTGCTTTTGTAATGAGGGGAACGGTCACTGAAGAACTACCCTAGATACTTGGTAGATGAGAAGGCTGGCAAGGTCGACAGAAGTATTTTGAATATACATTATATTATTGTGTACTTTACTTGTACTCCTAGTAGCACCAGGGTAATAAATACCGGTTCGGTTGCTAAGTGTTAGTAACTCGAAATAAAAGGCTACAGAGACTAGCTAAAGGTGAAATGACGATATGTGTTGGAAGTGTTTCCAAGGTTGATGTGATCAAACATCGCACGCTCCCTCTACCATCGGGATTGGTGTTAAACCTAAATAATTGTTATTTGGTGTTTGCGTTGAGCATGGACATGATTGGATTATGTTTATCGCAATATGGTTATTCATTTAAGGAGAATAATGGTTACTTTGTTTATTTGAATAATACCTTCAATGGTCTTGCACCTAAAATGAATGGTTTATTGATTCTCGATCGTAGTGATACACATGTTCATGCCAAAAGATATAAAATAGTAATGATAGTACCACATACCTGTGGTAATCGCCATTTGAGTCATATTGGTATAAAACGCATGAAGAAGCTCCATGTTGATGGATCTTTGGACTCACTCGTTTTGAAAAGATTGAGACATGCGAACCATGTCTATTGGTAGATATGCATGAAGAAACTCCATACAAATGGATCGTTTGGACTCACTTGATTTTGAATCACTTGATACATGAAAATCATACCACATGGGCAAGATGACTGAAAGGCCTCGTTTTCAGTAAGATGGAACAAGAAAGCAACTTGTTGGAAGTAATACATTTTGATGTGTGCAGTCCAATGAGTCCGAGGCACGCGATGGATATCGTTATGTTCTTACTTCACGAGATGATTTGATTAGATCCACGAGTATATTTACTTGATGAAACACAAGTCTGAATTACTTTGAAAGGTTCAAGTAATTTCAGAGTGAAGTTGAAGATCGTCGTGACAAGAGGATAAAATGTCTATGATATGATCATAGAGATGAATATCTGAGTTACGAATTTGGCACACAATTAAGACATTGTGGAAATTGTTTCAGAACTAATACCTTTGGAACACCATAGTGTGATGGTGTGTCTGAACATCATAACTGCACCCTATTGGATATGGTGCATACCATGATGTCTCTTATCGAATTACCACTATCGTTTATGGGTTAGGCATTAGAGACAACCGCATTCACTTTAAATAGGGCACCACACAATTCCGCTGATACGGCACCGTATGAACTATGGTTTAGAGAAACCTAAGTTGTCGTTTCTTAAAAATTTGGGGCTGCGACGCTTATATGAAAAAAAAATCAGCTGATAAGCTCGAACCCAAAGCGGATAAATGCATCTTCATAGAATATCCAAAACAGTTGGTTATACCTCCTATTTCAGATCCGGAAGCAAAAGTGATTGTTTCTAGAAACGGGTCCTTTCTCGAGGAAAAGTTTCTCTCGAAAGAATTGAGTGGGAGGATAGTGGAGACTTGATGAGGTTATTGAACCGTCATTTCAACTAGTGTGTAGCAGGGCACAGGAAGTTGTTCCGGTGGCACCTACACCAACTGAAGTGGAAGCTTATGATAGTGATCATGAAACTTCGGATCAAGTCACTACCAAACCTTGTAGGACGACAAGGATGCGTACTACTTCAGAGTGGTATGTAATCCTGTTTTGGGAGTCATGTTGCTAGACAAGAATGAACCTACGAGCTATGGAGAAACGATGGTGGGCCCGGATTCTGACAAATGGCTCGAGGCCATAAAATCCGAGAGGATCCATGTGTGAAAACAAAGTATAGACTTTGGAAGAACTACTTGATGGTCGTAAGGCTATTGGGTACAGATGGATTTTAAAAGGAAGACGGGCAATGATGGTAAGTATCACCATTAAAAAGCTCGACTTGTCGTTAAGATGTTTTCCGACAAGTTCAAGTAGTTGACTGCGGTGAGACTTTCTTTCTCATAGCGATGCTAAGAGTCTGTTGGAATTGTATTAGCAGTTACTGTGTTATTTGTGAAATCTTGCAGATAGGATGTCAAAACATTGTTTCCTCGACAATTTTCTTGAGTAAAGGTTGTATGTGATACAACGGAAGGTTTTGTCAATCCTAAAAGATGCTAACAAGTATGCAAAGCTCCAGCAATCCTTCTAAGGACTGGAGTAAGCATCTCAGAGTTGGAATATACGCTTTGATGAGATGATCAAAGATTTTGGGTTTATACAAGGTTTATGAGAAACTTGTATTTCCAAAGAAGTGAGTGGGAGCACTATAGAATTTCTGATGAGTATATGTCGTTGACATATTGTTGATCAAAAATGATGTAGAATTTCTGGAAAGCATATAGGGTTATTTGAAAAGTGTTTTTCAATGGAAAACCTGGATTAAGCTACTTGAACACTGAGCATCAACATCTATAAGGATAGATCAAAAAACGCTTAATAGTACTTTTAAATGAATACATACCGTGACAAGATTTTGAAGGAGTTCAAAATAGATCAGCAAAGAAGGAGTTCTTGGTTGTGTTATAAGGTGTGAGTATTGAGTAAGACTCAAGACACGACCACGGCGATGAGAGAGAGAAAGGACGAAGGTCGTCCCCTATGCTTTAGACGTAGGCTCTACAAGATGCTATCTTGAGTAAGACTAAGTGTGCCTTGCCATGAGTCGGTCGAGGGGCACAAGAGTGATCCAGGAATGGATCACATGACAACGATCAAACTTAACCTTGGTAACTAGTGGACTAAGGAATTTTCTCGATTATGGAGGTGGTAAAGAGTTCGTCGTAAAGGGTTACGTCGATGCAAACTTTGACACTAATCCGGATGACTCGAGTAGTAAACCGGATTCGTATAGTAGAGCGATTATTTGGAATAGCTCCAAGTAGCGCATGGTAGCTGCATCTACAAGATGACATAGAGATTTGTAAAGCACACACGGATCTGAAAGGTTCAGACCGTAGACTAATAACCTCTCTCACAAGCGAGATATGATCAAACCCCATGGGTGTTGGATTCATTACAATCACATAGTGATGTGAACTAGATTATTGACTCTGGTGCAAGTGGGAGACTGTTGGAAATATGCCCTAGAGGCAATAATAAAATGGTTATTATTATATTTCCTTGTTCATGATAATTGTCTATTGTTCATGCTATAATTGTATTAACTGGAAACCGTAATACATGTGTGAATACATAGACCATAACATGTCCCTAGTGAGCCTCTAGTTGACTAGCTCGTTGATCAATAGATGGTCATGGTTTACTGACCATGGACATTAGATGTCATTGATAGCGGGATCACATCATTAGGAGAATGATGTGATGGACAAGACCCAATCCTAAGCATAGCACAAGATCGTGTAGTTTGTTTTGCTAGAGCTTTTCTAATGTCAAGTATCGTTTCCTTAGACCATGAGATTGTGCAACTCCCGGATACCGTAGGAACGCTTTGGGTGTATTAAACGTCACAACGTAACTGGGTGACTATAAAGGTGCACTACATGTGTCTCTGAAAGTGTCTGTTGGGTTGGCACGAATCAAGACTGGAATTTGTCACTCCGTATGATGGAGAGGTATCTCTGGGCCCACTCAGCAATGCATCATCATAATGAGCTCAATGTGACTAATGAGTTAGCCACGGGATCATGCGTTGCGGAACGAGTAAAGAGACTTGCCGGTAACGAGATTGAACGAGGTATGGGGATACCGACGGTCGAATCTCGGGCAAGTAACATACCGATAGACAAAAGGAATTGTATACGGGATTGACTGAATCCTCGACATCGTGGTTCATCCGATGAGATCATCGTGGAACATGTGGGAGCCAACATGGGTATCCAGATCCCGTTGTTGGTTATTGGCCGCATGAATCGTCTCGGTCATGTTCGCATGGTTCCCGAACCCGTAGGGTCTACACTTAAGGTTCGGTGACGCTAGAGTTGTTATGGGAAATAGTATGTGGTTACGAAGGTTGTTGTTCGAGTCCCGGATGAGATCACGGACGTGACGAGGAGCTCCGAAATGGTGGGAGGTGAAGATCGATATATTGGACGAAGGGTATTGAAGTCCGGAATTGTTCGGGGTACCGGTGATGTGGCGTGTCGAAAGGGGTTTGGAGGCCCGGCAAGTGTTGGGGGCCCTTATGGGCCAAGGGAGGGCACATAAGCCCAATAAGGGGCTGAGCGCCCTCCCACCCCATCTCACGTAACTCGGAGAGGTAGGGGCGCCACCCCTAGGGCAGCCTCCTCCCGGCTTGGGGGGCAAGTTTCCTAGGGGGTGGGGGCGCCCAAACCCATCTAGGGTTTCCCCTGGCCGCCGCCCCCTCCTCTAGATCCATCTAGAAGGGCCGGCCCCCTCTCCCCTTCCCCCTATATATAGTGAGGGAGAGAGAGGGCAGCCGCACCCTTCCCTTGGCGCAGCTCCTCCCTCCTCCAACACCTTCTCCTCCTCCGTAGTGCTTGGCGAAACCCTGCCGGAGAACCACGAGCTCCATCACCACCACGCCGTCGTGTTGCTGGAGTTTTTCCTCAACTTCTCCTCTCCCCTTGCTGGATCAAGAAGGAGGAGACGTCCCCGGGCTGTACGTGTGTTGAACGCGGAGGCGTCGTCCGTTCGGCGCTAGATCGGATCTTCGGCGATTTGAATCGCCGCGAGTACGACTCCATCAACCGTGTTCTTGTAACGCTTCCGCTTAGCGATCTTCAAGGGTATGAAGATGCACTCCTTCTCTCTTGTTGCTAGCATCTCCTAGATTGATCTTGGTGACACGTAGGAAAATTTTGAATTATTGCTACGTTCCCCAACACGAAGAAGACTGAGAACTACTTGAACCGACTTGAAGCCTACTCTAGAATGGTAGTGTTGCCTAAAAATAATATATCTCCTAAAACACACAAAAATTGAGTTACCCGCAAAATACCGTATTCTCCCGGAGCCTTCCTATCCTTCTTGATAACTTTGGAAATTAAATCTGAATTCCAAACTGAAACCCTTGGTACCAAGTTCGGGATTGGCTCATCAACATCCAAAGAGTCTAGATACAACAGTTGCGTCATGACAAGAAAAAGAACACAAAGTTTAAGTTAGCTAATGATTGCAAAAATAGAAAAATAGAAAACAATGGATGCTTAAAAATGCAAAACAGCTTGAAGCACTTACAACGAGGTTGAAAACACAGCAACAAACAACCTTCTTGTTGCCACGCCCCGAAGTGAACGCAAGCTTTAGTTGATCAACAACAAACTGGCATATATTGGTTTCCATTATTCCATTGACATCCATGACCGCCGGGAAGCTTTTTGGGGAAATACTTAAACTAGTTGAAAGGGCAAGGAAGCACGAAAAAACAAGAGCTAGCCAAGCGCGGACAAAGTCATCATCATGAGATCCTCCCATGTCTTTGATCATCTTGCACCATGCTGTGAGAGTTGGGGAGTTCTTGGATGTGATATTGTAAATAATGTACATTGCATTTGTGATTTCGGGCCGATTCTCAAAGCACACCTTCCTGCCCCTATTTGGCAAACCCCATATCCTATGGACACTTGCAACATCTACAGGAATCTTCCCCTTTCTGGAATGACTATCTGCGAAATCTCAGAGTCGTAATGCTTCATTATCCACTGGCTAAGATCTCCGGGCATGCTACTCGCTGCCACCAAATTCTTTTCCAATGATGACATCCTTTTGGTTAGAAACCAACTCCTTGTTCAACTTGAAGAGCCTTGCAGGGGATGCCATGTTCCTACGACCCTATTGCACAGGGGAAAAAACAAAAAAAAAGGGAATTAGCAAAATAATGTTCATCACAAGAAAGGCAACTTAGGCAGCATTGCTGGGCAACTGTTTAATAAAACTAACGCAACTATGCAAATACCTCAGTTCCTCCCGTCTTCTGGCGTTTTGGTTTTGGAGGTTGGTCGACGTCTGCACCTTCAGCATTTGCATTCCCAGCATCTGCAGCTTGGCTCTCGTTACTATTCTCGTTACTAATAATATCATCAAGACGCTTCCCCCGTGCAATAACTGCTTTAGTTCTCTGATGCTTGTACCCAATTATTGGTGCACTGCTCTGTGGCTGGAAGATGGAAACCACATAAATCAGTAAAAAATGAAAAACAAAATCTGTTGTGTACAGAAAGAATATAAAACTTCCTGAGGATGTGCACACCTGTGTTTGATGCTCTTCATTGCCATGAGATGCAAGGTCATCAAGACTTGATCCAGCAGGCCATCCTGTTTTGACTTATGACTTGTCCCAGCCATCTATTTTCTGTTGCATATATAAAGGACAAACAATGAGCATCATCATAAAAAAGACAGAAAATGGTTCTGAAAAAACTGTATATCATCCAACAAATTCGTTTGACTAAATTCTTACTAAACTAATCAAACAGCAATTTAAAAAAAGTGGGCAATGAAAAGGGTTGTAAACTATCTGATTTTCACTATGTTACAACATTAATACGAGGACATACAAAACCTAAGTAAAACATGACTACAAGGAGCAAGAAAATCTGTTACACATCAAACACCTGGAAAGAAACATATCATGACTGCTAGGCAACAGATGATGGCATGTCAGGCAACTGACTCAGAAAGCTTGAGCAAGCCTGACATTGCACAAATGCACTAGGCAAAAAAGGATGAGGGTGTGTCTGGCAAATGAAGTACAAAACTTGAGCAAGCCAGACATTCCACAGATGTACTAGGCAACAGATGACGGCATGTCAGGCAACTGACTCACAAAAAAATTGAGCAAGCCTGACATTGCATGAAATTCATTGGGCAACAGATGATGGCATGCTAGGCAACTGACTCACAAAACTTGAGCAAGCCAGGCATTGCACAAATGCACTAGGCAACAGCTAAGGACATGTCAGGCAACTGACTCATAAAACTCCAGCAAGCCTGACAACTGAATCACAAAACTTAAGCAAATGACATATCTGTAAAAACAAACGTGAGCGTCGAACCCCAGCACACAACCTCATACACACACATTCAACAAAAGGAGCCTACAGCATCAAACATTGTCCCATTGCCTTGTTCAAACACAAATAGGTACATTTGTTGCATGTAAAAAAAGGTGCAGGCAACTATATGAGCAATTGTTGGGCAAGTCAGCAGATCTACAACTAATGCACGAGAACATCTCCCTCCCTCTCCCTCCACACACCACGACATCCTACTGAGCATCACCAAGCCTTGAATGCCCCTCGAATCCTATCTCATCAGTACCCAAACCAAATCTAACGAGTGCTTAATCCGTTTCAAATCAGTTAACCTATGCATAATCTCTTACAAGGGCAAAGGTACTCATCAATTTTGCCCAAAACTCAGCGGATCTGACAAACCTACACAAATGGGATCGATGAACTGATCTGGGATTCTGCCCTCCGCCCAACAGCAAGGCGATTCTGCTCCTCCGCGCGAATAGCACGGCGAAGGCGCGCGCGTCGTTCCTCCTCGACCGCGTCTCCGGCACTGCAGCGCCTTTCGCCCCCGACTGTTGTGTGCTGCGGGTGTAGTCGTATGGCCCTGGTCACCGCACCGACGCGCACCTGCCCGCTTAACTCCTCCCTTCACGTCGCGCACGCTATCCCTTTCTCACTCCGGCGGAAGACGGCCGCCGAATCGCCGCGACGCCGCCGGCTGCTCCGGATTTGGGGGATTGGAAGGAAATGGGACGCGCTCCCCTGCGCTCGGGAGCGGTTTCGAAATGGGGAGGAAACGAAAGTGGGGAGGGGCGACGAACTGCAGGGACCCACGACCGCCTAGGCACCCAACGTGTCTCGACCGGGACGCCACGACCAGGAGACACCTGGCGCACATATCAATAAATGAGCGGTTTTGCCTGGGAAGCGCGCGGCCGCGAGATGTCGATCGGATGGCGCGCGAGCGCGTGTGCTCTGTAAGACAAAAGAGCCTGCGAGCACGTTTTAGGTTTTAGGCAACAACAAAAAAAAGACTACTCGCCCGTCCCCTTCCGTTTCCACCCAACCAGACCGCCGGCGGGCGGCCTCCACATCCCCGCCTCCCACTTCTACCTCCCTTGCTCGGCCGGCTCCGGCGACTCCCATCCGCATGCCCGGAGCCCCCATGCGTTCCTTCTCCCCCAACACTGACCCCCTCGAGTCTCGACTGAAGCAAACCCTAGCATCCCGTGCGCCTCGTCCAAATGGATGCGGGGGGTCCTAGCCCGAAGCGGAGGAGATCGGCCTCGCCCGGTGTGGAAGAAGACGGAGGATGCGCCGACTACATCAGCGCCCTCCCCGACGCCGTGCTCGGCGACATCATCTCCCTCCTCCCCACCAAGGAAGGCGCCCGCACCCGAATCCTCGCATCCCGGTGGCGCGACCTCTGGCTCTCCGCCCCACTTAATCTCGATTTTTCGTCAAAAAAGACCACCTGCCGGATTAAAATGACAAAAAAGACCACCTATGACTCAAAGCGACAAAAAAGACCCCCTCGTCGTGGCGGCAGGCGCGCCGGGCGACACGTGGCGCCTGCCGCCACGAGATGAGGCGGCCGGCACCGCTGCCAGGCGGCCAGTCGCTGCCACAGGATCCCGATCCGGGGCCGAAACGGAAACAGGAATGACGGGCCATGCCGCCAGCATATGAGGCGGCCTGCGCTGTAGCTCGACAGCGACACGCTTCTGCCGCTGCAAAGGATGAGCCATGCCGCCACGGCTTTGTGGCGGCCGCACTGCACGCTTGCCGACAAGGGCGCGCGCTGGCCAACCATGTCCATTCTCTTTCCGGCGCCTCCTTTTTCTTCTCAGCTTTTTCTTCCAATTCCATCCGTCTTGCAGAAGCTTTATGTGCAACTCAGAGCAATTCCGTGGCAAATCCACTACTGGAACAGGGCAACCACCCATCATATGCAGAAGTACCCTGATTTGGATCTCTATCCTCCCAAATGAGTCAAGTCCATGAGAGAACCAACAGTCTGAACCATACTTTCAAGATCCATCAATCATGTAGAAGCGGCAAGGCTGGTCAGACCTCCAAACCATTTTCTGTTTCCTGTGCCACAGAGAACATCAAGGAAAATTAAAAAATAATAAATTGGTGTCATAAAGTAATTAATATCACGGAAACCATTTTCTGTTTCCTGTGCCACAGTAAGAAACAATGGCATGAATTCACCAGAATTTCACGTTGCCCATTTTGCACTTCAAAAACTGAAGAACAAAAATCCAACCAGAGGCCACTAGAACGTACTCCATATATTATACCATATAAACTGGCAATCAAACAGAAAAGATGGGGTAAAGTAACAGCCAAGAACCATTCTAGCCAAGAACCTCCAGAATTCCATCAAAATCAGTACTGATGCACCAGCTAATCCACATTTGCCCCGCAAGAACTCATCAAGCTAAGAAAACCTAGAATCATGCTTCTGTGCCCCTAAAGCGTTAATGTACACCACTGATGTACACACAGGCGGGAGCAGAAAGAAGGAAAGTAACATATTCATGACCACGAACTATTCTAGTCCCCAAATCGCCTCCAGAAGGTAACCAAAATTGGTACGTTGTATTTGATATACTCCACAAGTTAACCCCGCAACAAATCATCAAGCCAAGAAAACGTGGGATCGTGCTTTTTGTGCCCCTAATCCTAATGTCCAAAACTCTTGTAACTCTGGCCGGGAAGCAGAGCCGCACGGGCGGGAGGACCAAGAACCATTCTAACCAAGCAACCTTATGCAAAATTCCACTAAACTCGGCACTGCTGTACCATATACTCCAAAAATTATCTCCGCAACAAATCATCAAGCCAAGAGAACTTGGGATCGTGCTTTTGTGCTCCTAAATCCTACTGCATATCCGAAACTCTTGTAACTCCGGCCGGGAAGCAGAGCAGCACGGGCGGGAGGACCAAGAACCATTCTAACCAAGAAACCGTACCATATTCCCACGAAAATCGGTACTGTCGTACGAAATGCAACACAAATTAACTCTGCAAGAACTCGTGAATCCAAGAAAGTTGGAAAGATTCATCTGCACTCCTGAATTTTAACGTCCAAAGGTCTTCTTACTCCGGGAAGAAGAGCAGCGCAGGAGGGGAGGGGATGATCAAGAACGAAACACCATGCCCAGAACTCAACCAAATTCGGTATGTTGTACTTGTACAAGATACGCGCTCCGCAGATAAACCCCGCAAGAAATCATGCGTCAAGATCGTAATGTACAAACCTGGTCTTTCTCCGCTCCAGGAAGCGTTCAGCACACCGAGGAAGGGTTCAGCAGACCGAGGAAGGGGAAGAGGCGGGGGCTGTATATGATGCCTGCGCAAGCTTCTCCGCTCCGGAAAGGGTGAGGAAGAGGGCGAGGAAGAAAACGGTGAGGCGGAGGCTGTATATATGACGCCCGCGCAAGCTTTCGCCTTTGAAAGGAGACGGTAGGCAATTCGCAGCATTGGGCCTGGGCCTGGGCCTGTCCGGTACGCCCAAGGCATGACTTAAGAAGCCCCGAGCAGCATTGGGCCTGGCGCTGGAAAGGCCTCCGCTTGGCCCACTAGTCCTGGCGCGCCGCCGCCTCCGGTACGGTGGGAGCCGCCCGGAGAGAGAGGCGAGGGAGGCGTCGGCCCGGCCCGCGCGATTCCGCATTCCCGTCGTGGTGGTCGGCACAAGCGCCGCCGACCATGAATTTCACGGAGGGGGCGGCGACCAATCTCGCCGTGGAGCGTCGCTGCGGAGATGCCCGGTGTCAAGCGGAGCGACGAAGCTGGGTTGAGGATAGAGCAGCGGCGTTGCGGATGCTCGGCCTGGATCAAAGCGACGGAAGTCGGTGGAGAAGAGAGAAGCGAAGGTGGGTGCGCCATTGCGGTGGCTGGCGCGCCTCTGCAGGAGTCTCGTGGTGGGTCGTGTGAGGGAGAATCGCATGCCTTCACTCAAGTAAGCAGTGGGCAAGTCCAATCAATAAAGAAAACACTTAGCAGAGGCGGAAGGTAGAAAACGATTTCATTGGAACTAATCCCGGTCATTTTAAGGCGTCTCCGTCATAAATGTCTCCGGTATATATGTCCGGACATGATCATATAATGCTAATCACAAAGTATTTGTTTGGTTGTGGTGATGTCCAAGGCAGATGACGGACGTTGGTGTCAAGCTTAGAGATGTTCTGCTGACTTTTCTGTTTTGTCGTGTTGGTCTTACGTATGAATGAGACACATGTTACCATGCAAAAAAAAGAAAAAAATTGATGGGGATCGTCAGTGGCAGAGACAGGACCTAGGCCGGGGAGGGGGGTGGGGGGCTTGGGCCCGGGGCGTTAGGAAAACTTTCTTCCTTGACTGAAGCATGTTGTGCACTGTTTGACACTGTAGCTACACTGTAGCAAGCACAGGGCATACAGGGATTATGCATGTGGTGGGATATTTGCATGTGCGGTTGGGGAGAGAAGAGGGGCCATACATGCGATTGGTCGAGTGCATGTCGGACTCGGCAAAGCCCTCACGCTTGTCTCTAGGATACCTGAATTTGTACATTCAAACTGCTAAGCGGATATATCTGAGTCCCTCGTTGGATGGCAAATGTGATCCGGACACCGTAATCCAGGCATATAGTGGAGGTTTGAGGGTTGGAGATGCCCTAAGTCCAAAAAAATGATTGCGGTGTGTTAAAAAATGCCCCTTCTAGCTAGAAATATTAGCCTTAATTATGCCTGCCTAAGACATCTTGATCAACGCAATCTGATAGGGAGGATATTCCGTCTGCAACAGTTGTCAACCGCCACCATGACTTGTCGCCGTCGGCCACCCTCAAGCCATGGTATCGCTTCCCATGCCACCATCCGTGACCTCGCCGGGAGTTCGCCGGCTCGAAACCTCTGTGTGAGGCTGCACTACCGGCACTACCTCTCTTCTCCAGACCCGCACTGTGCATCCTTCGGGCACAGACACATCTTCTGGCCTCCAATACGCCATCGCTCGGCCACCCCGAACTCAATATCGACAACCAAGCTCGACCACGAGCTCATCCACAGCTGCAGCGCTCTTGACATCATCGTATAACGAGCATAGCGCCGGCGAGCTCTCGAGCCACACCTGGGATAGCCAGCATGGGTCTCACTCTCCCGTCGTGAGCACGAGCCCTGTCTCCTGTCTACCTTTCACCCCGATAACGTGCCCAACTTGTCTCAGCTTTAGTTTGTCGATGACAGATAGACCATGCAGTAATTTTGCTTATTTTTCCTTATATTTTTTGGTTTTATGCGTCAATTTCTATTCGGTAGGTCAAATTGATAGATGAGCATGCTTGTTCAAGAGTTCTTCGAGGACTCATAGTCGAAGCAATAGAAAGAGGAAGATGATGATGGTTTTCAAATGGCCATGGTGATGATAATGGAGGAACTAAAATGCCAGAGCACGTTCTCAGCTGGTGCATAGATACATTTGTCGCAATAGGATAGATGGCCATGCCAAGAAACGAAGGGATTATTTTGTCGACAATGCGATGTATTCCGATAACCTACTCATGCAATGTTTCATAGTTCACGGGAGCTCTTTATGTTGAATTTGTGTCAGATATTGTGTATAAGTAGGGTTACATTTAGAGTTAGTATTGTACTAGTGTTGGACAAATGTAGCATGGTATTGCATGCAAAATTGTGGTGTAATCATCAAAGAAGGGAGATGAACTAATCTCGCAGAGAAAAATACTAATAGTCAAATACATCAACAATCTACCACAAACACAAGTTGTACACCGTAACCCTAGTTATTAAGAACTATATATACTACAATGCTGAAAAATGAATCACGATGCAAAAACATGCATTAGAAGCATGCAATTGAGGCAGTTTTGTCCCCGCGTAATAAAACCGCATGTAATATCCCAATGGAGGCGGTTATTATTGTTATCAAAAATACTGGAGGCGGTTAAAAATATGAAACCGCCTTTAGTAGAAGGTTCAAGTGGTTACTTTTCTGAACGGCTTCTAGGTTGTCCACATTGCAGGCGGTTTAAAACCCCTAGCATTGCCGCCACCATGTTCACCTCCCCGAGCGTGTAGGATCCTGAGTGCGACTTCATGGTGGACTGTCATCGAAGACTAAACTTGCCATAAAAAAATCTGAGGACAGAATTGCTTCGTGCTACACGTGTGTCCCTTATTAGGGTCTTAAAAAATTCTCATAAAACTGGTTTTATGGTATGACCATAAAATCCAGGAGAAGTAGTCTGAGAGCTACTTTTGTCAGTTCCCCTAAACTTCTTACCCTAAGTCTATTTTTATTTTATTTTAAATTAAACCAAAATTGATAATGCCCTAGGACCCGCCGATCGGTGAGACATGTGACGGTCGCCGCGTGGTGGCTCGAGGCGGCTGGCGGCGCCAACACGGACGGCTGCCTACAAGGCAGTGCAGGCGTGGCGTTCGACGAGGTTTCAACAGGCGGGCGGTGAAGTTTCGAGGCCATTACTACCTCGCATAAACTTTACGGGAAGTTGGTCTTCCGTAAATCTGTGGAAGAAAGGGCCAATTTTACGGGGTCTTCTGAAGTTATGGCCACTTTACAGGAACTGTTAATTTTTTGCCCCAACTTCGCGTAAACGACGGTTATTTTAGAGATAGGGAAGTTGTCGGAGATGCTCTTGTAGAACAAACTTCTAATTTTGCGGTGAGTGACATACTTTTCCATGTACTGTACATACATATAGATAGTTACATTGATGGCAATTTTTAGTATATATTGATGGGACCTCCACATAATTTAGGATGACAACTTTTTATCTGGTTAGGTTTGCTTCATACACATGTCAATTTTTAGTTGAAAGAATATGGGAATCAAGATTGTTTTTTCCAGATTTTATTTCTTTTTTCAAAATTCATAATATCTATCTATAGAGTTACTAAGCTCCCAGTATTTGCAGCCCCCAGGTGAATCGGGGCTGTAATTCTCGCTGGATACCCCACCTGTAAGTAAGTAAATGGTTGTGTGTCTTCTTTGGTCCACGAACGTGGCGCTCGCAGACGATACGAACCTTTGGTCGTTCGATCACAGTGATAAAACCATCACCACCGCCTGATAGCTAGCTTACCGCAGTTCGAAGAAAAAAACTACCGCTGCAGCCGCCGCCCCAATCCCCATCTCGATTTCCACTTCCCTCACGCGCAAGGGCATGGTCAATCCCGCCGCAGCCGCCCTCCTGCCGTCGGGACGCCGTCACCCACGCATCTCCATCGCTCCCTCTTCCGTTCCCATTCCCTCGCCGCCTCCACCTCCTCCTCACAGAACGGGCATGGCAGCAGCCAGCGGTGGAGCTCGGGGAGGGGCGGAGGTCGAGGTGGGGACGAGCCGGGGGCGGCGGTGCTTGGGTCTGACGGGAGCGAGGCTGATGTGGGGACGGGCCGGGGGCGGCGGTGCTTGGGTCTGACGCGGGCGAGGCCGATGTGGGGACGGGCCGGGGGCGGCGGTGCTCGGGTTCGACACGGGCGAGGTCGAGGTAGGGACGGGCCTGGGGCGGCGGTGCTTGGGTCCGACGCGGGCGAGGTCGAGGTGTGAACGGGCCGGTGGCGGCAGAGCGCATGTTGGGTGAGCTCGGAGATGGGCGCCGGTACTCGAAGCTCGATTCTGGCGCCGCCGAGCTCGAGGTAAGGAAAGCCGTCCGGATAACCATGAATGTGTACAAAAATGCTCGGATTAGTGAAATACAAGGGGCTGCAGATTCAGGTGCTCCTCATCTTCCTCTACTACGCCGGCGGCTGGGTAATTCTCTTTTGTCCTCCTGATAACTCTCATGTGCTCTGTGATATATGCTGCGCTGGGATGCCTGAAAAACTGCTATTTGTCTTTGTCCCACAGCACTGGATGCCTGGTTCGTCAAGTGTGGAAGATTTTTTGCTTTGAGTCGCTGATGTCCGTTGGATAGTGCTTGGAGAGATGCTGCATAGTAGCATGTCCAGATCCACGACCGCGTGGACCGAGATACAACCAGTGACAACACTTACTTTGTGTTGTCTGGCGTGGTGATTTTATTGGCGTAAAGCTAATTTACAAGTTTCTTACTAGCTTAAACTTTTTAATTTCAGTGCCTTCTTTGGAAAATTACATAATTTTAGCCCATGGAAATTGTATATAGTGATTAGCTTATTATTGCTTCTACTCTTATTCTGTTACAGTTCGAGAGCAATGATGATGACTCATTGTGAGCAAGCCTGATTTCCTTCCAGAATCCTATGTATCCTCTTGATGAGAAGTCGGCTTTATCTGGATTGGGCCATTACAACGGAATCTAAGAAGGTATCTGAACTTCTGCACAGTTGCACGACAATGGTAATTTAAAACCTTAGCTTGAATTGGTTATACCAAATTACAGGAAGTACTTGAAGATCTTTCTTGCACGAGATGAGCGATTCATGGATGCCTGCAGTATAAGCCCATGATGTACTTTCAACCTGCGAACCCAAATATTTGCAATTAGATTTTGTGCTTGCTGTATTATATACCAAGAGGGCAAGAGGACAATCACTTCCAGTGAAAAGACCAGGAAAGCGGTCAATAGTCATCAATTTGGACAGAGTAGATCCAACACCATCTGTTTATTGAATTAGTAAGCTTGATAATGGTTATTCTGCAGTTAGACAAATTAGTAAGTTGAAGGATAATGCAGTAGACAATGCCACAATGGTGATGTGTAGTGGTGGATGCTTCAGGCAAAAGGAGTGTCACCATGCCAGACAAGATTGATAATTTAGTGATCATGTCCAAATGCAATAATATTTTTTCAACTTTTTGCATGCTTAGTGTCAGATAGATAAGCATGGTTGCTAGCTACCAATATTCATCTCACAGTGCTTTGTGATACATGTTTCATTAAGTTCTCTGAAGTATGTCTTTACTTTTTACTCAAAACAATGCTACACGAGCTCAGATATTTCAGATATTGATGCATTTAGGTATTCGTAAAGATGCACAACTATTTTTTGTTTTCGGCTCGCTTCAGTTCTCTATGAGAAAGATGTAAGCTATTGGTGAAGATCACTACTTCACAAGCACAAAAATTTTGGATTATATTACTTCCAAATTTTCTCCACCTTCAAATGAAATGTACTACCTATGTCTTTTTGGACTTTTTTTTAATTTGTGCCATGAACATTTAAATTTTTTATATGAACCTATCGGAGTATTACCTGCAGTCTGAGGTTGCTGAGGATTGGCTTCACTTTGTTTAGAGCTCTAATTGCCTGATGTTTTCGTGGAAAGATTTTTTTACTTGCTCCAAAATAGTTTATTGCTTCTTTACGGGCTATTGTAAAAAAAGAGTTACATTGGTACTAAAATTATTCTTGCAAAGTTTTGGATTCAAAGTTGTAGGTTTAATCTTCCTTGGCCCATTGTTTTTTGTGTTTTCATTGCGTGGGCTTTTTTCTAACAGCTTCGAGCATGCTGGACTACTGGAGGTGACCAAAGACAAACATGCATCAGTGGTTGGTAAACTTGGTGCAATTTCCTGAAGAAAATCAATCCTTCATTATCCCCCTGGCTGTTTGGCTGAAGTTAATATGGTTTTATGTACTTTGTATATGTATATTATCAAAAGTACTCCCTCCGTAAACTAATATAAGAGCGTTTAGAATACTAAAGTAGTGATCTAAATGCTCTTATTAGTTTACAGAAGGAGTACATATAGCTTTATGATCTGCTACATGCGAGCTTACTCCTGTCAAATCATTATCGTAAAATATAAGAATATTCCTTTGCATGCAAATGTAAGAAGCATGATCTTGCTTATGTATGATCTGTTGTTTTCGGACTTTGTTCCTTTCCATGTGTATATAAGAAGTACTAGATGACCCGTTGCGCCCATGGCGCAAAGGCCGAATGTAGCCAATTGGTGTAAGAGTGTGAATTAACATATTGTTGTTCAAAAAGAATAGCTCATATACTATATGCAGTAAGTACATAAGATTGGAAATGATACACCAAGTCATGCAGGTAAGGACCCTTGTAATCTTTTTAGATTGAATAGACAATCATGCAGAGGCCTTTGGATATGCACTTGAAGGAGCATATATTTCCTTTATCATAGTTGTTTCAAAAGCATGCGACAGAGTAGTCTAAGTAAATGCACAACACTGTCTCAGGGGATTACATAAGATTGAAAAGGAGGATAAACATAGATGTCTTTGTAGGCATTTATACTAATACTATGTTATATAGCAAGGGGCTCCTGCAGCTTGCTTATATTGAGTAGACAAACAGGCGCAATCCCTTGGAAGTGCATTTGAAGCCGAAAGCATATGCTTGCCCTTCGTTCATGTGTGTCCAGCGGAAGAAGTCGCTCCAGCCTTTAGTGATGGTGGCCCTTTTGTCAACTCCCTTGATGAAGCCCAGTTGTGATTGGAAGTTCACCGTGGTGAGCATCCATGTGGGAAAAGGAACCTGTAGAAAAGTGGAATTAAAGTACTGAAAACAGTAGTAAAGGTTAGTCACTATATCATTTTATACCATGCTATTATATGAAATAGAATAGAATAATTGCGAAGGATTACCATTCTTTTGCCTTGTGTTACAAATGTTTCTGTCATGTGGCACACATAGTAGTTATTAGGCGTGCTGGTGCTGTGGATGATCTTTCGCAGTGCACGAACATTATGGTTGTAGAGCCTAACTGTGTTGCCCCACACAACGTGGCGACTAAACTCATCTAAGTAGTGCATGCAAGGGTCATCTATGTTAAATTGCACAAAATTATACTTTTCAGTAGCTGTTGCGAGAGCTGATGGAATGGGAAGAGTAATGTAGTTCTTACCACGGAGAATGGACTTTCCAGGCTTTAGATGGATTTTCTTGCCTTTGAACTTTTGGATTGAGCTTGCTTTGTATGGGCGATGAATATACTCGTATCGCTTATTGTGCTTCCGACATAGTGGTTCGTCTATGTTGAATAGGTGAGGAGATCATTGTAAAAGTTTGCAACAGTAGATAGAGGATAACATAAACAAATAGAGGGGCTAATTAGCTTGTGTGTATTAGTGAAAGGCAGAAAATGGTATCCATCGTATAGCATATTCTTACTTTATGATGCTAACAAGCCCTCGAGGCTCGGGGTGACATTGGGCGCAGCATCTGGTCGATCACAATGACCATCTGAATTTCAAACACTATGTCAGCTTCCTCTGCTACAACCCCGTGGCCTGCCAGCATCGGATGCCACCAAAGCCGATCCCTGCCTACCAGGACACCAAAATTATAATATGAGAAGATAGTATAGGAAACAGAAAAAATTGGTTAATCATCCCACAATGCTACTAAATTCCTTGGCTCGGTTAAGGTGCTTTTCAACACCATCACCGAACCCGGAGTAAACTGCGCCCATCTCAGCAGCTGCCACACACTGGTGCCAGCCACGCGACAGCAGCGGCAAGGAGGCCGGCGGCATACTTGAACGTTCAAAGCTGTTCAAAGCTCTTCAAGTTGTCTATCTATCTCAAATTCCTCTCTCTTTTACCAAAAGTTAGACACGGCCAAAAATTCAAAGAAACAAAGTTCTTCTGGTTGTGTATCTCTTAGATTCCTCTCTATTTTCTTTAAAATTAGATGCGGTCGAGAAGGAAAAGAAATTAACTTTGTGCACTGTTTATACACACCGAGAGGAGAAAATATATGGAAGAAGTAAAACCAATTAGAGTAGCATCTAGGTTTATAAATATACAAAATTGTCAAGCATGAATTTCCATTTTACACTTTGTCTAGTAGATTAAGTATATAACAAAGCAAACAGTAAATATGTGAGCCAAGTCTCGCTTGTTGGCAAGTAAATGAAAGGCAACCAAAACTGAAGATATACATGTTCTGGACAGGACAGTGGTTGCTTCTGTTTGTTGCTGGCCCTCTTCTGTCCAAGGCTACCAATCATATGGTCAGCAACTAAAACAACCATGAATTAATAAATTAGTTAACCATAATTAACAACAATAGACTTCACATATGAATCCAAAATGGTAATGAACTACCAGCAAAAAAAGGGCAATGAACGGAGGAGATATATATATTTCTTCTCTACAGATTCTTATAGCAACAAAAGCATTTGCACATAGAAATAAGGGTCTTTCATTGAGCTTTTCAATTCAGCACACATGAGCAATTAACTTTCAAAATCCTAGAATAATAGAGGCATAGGTAGGAAACACCAACCTGCAATAGATGTTGCATAGAGAACTTTTCAGTTCAGCACACATGTGTATTTAATTTGCAAAATCCTAGAATAGTAGAGGCATCGGTAGCTACAGTACGAAGAGAGGAAACACCAACCTGCAATGATATTGGATAGAGAAAATAAACAAGAACAACCCAGCAGGAGCATATCCGCAAGCCAATGGGGATAACTAAAAGTAGCAATTTGTGAAACATAACAGAGAAAGTCCAATCACTAAGTTTCATAAGAACACAGACGACAAAGGAATATTGTGAGAGATTGATCTTGGCTTACCTTCTGCTAAGGACGACGTCGACGGCACCGTTGACCACCGCTTCGCCAGCAGCGCACCAGCGCCGCGCCTGCTTCAGCAGCTGCTCCACTTATCCTCGGCGGCGCCACAAAGAGAAAAAACAAAAAAGAGGAATCAGGGGAAGAAGCAGAGCAATGAAGAGGAGAAGAGGCAGCGATGGTGAAATGATGAAACAGGAGATGCGGGGATGCAGCCCGCACAGGAGCATTTTGGCTAGGGTTTTTACCTCCTACTCTTATCCCCTGGTCAGGCAGCGCCGATCCAGAAGTGCACGGCACGCAGGGCAACGGAGTTCTCCCTCCTCTCCTTCCTTCTCTCTCTCCCTCTTATCTTCTCTCTCCTGGAGATCGAATCGAGCACTCCCTCTTCTCCTTCTCTCTCTCCCTCTTATCTTCTCTCTTTGTTACTCCCTCCGTTCCGAATTACTTGTCTTGGATTTGTCTAGATACGGATGTATCTAGACTCATTTTAGTGCTAGATACATCCGTATCTAGACAAATTCAAGACAAGTAATTCGGGACGGAGGGAGTACATCTTTTGAGCATCTCCAGCCATCCAACTTACCTTTCAAGGCCATACTTCAACAGCTACGTGAAATAGGACAAAAGATAAGTATTCAAATGATGTAAACAAACTTAGTCACATGTATGGTAGATTTAGAGCTCAGAACATATTTTAAAGTGCTTTTGCCTCTGGTTTAAGCACAAAAAGACATGCAATGCATTAGTCTGAGTATACTATCTCAACTGTTTCTCTAATAAAAATAAAAATAAAGAAGGTATACAGAGAGAATAATATTTAGTAAAACACATATGCGTATATAATTTGTTGATTTCATGATGATCATGCCCCTCTCAGAAAGAATAATATGTATGAAGCAGGCGTATATTATCTAATTCTAAGCAAGAAAGCTTGGATCAAAAAAACGCTAGTAGCTTATTTTAGATGATTTGTTGTAGCGACCGCGACACAAATAATCACTTAATCTCGGACTAACTGTAAGCATAAAGTGGGATTATATAATCCTCGTCTTTTGTTTTCTTTTTCTTCTCGAGCAGCGCAGGAAACACATATGCGTATATAATTTGTTGATTTCATGATGATCATGCCCCTCTCAGAAAGAATAATATGTATGAAGCAGGCGTATATTATCTAATTCTAAGCAGGAAAGCTTGGATCAAAAAAACGCTAGTAGCTTATTTTAGATGATTTGTTGTAGCGATCATGGCACAAATAATCACTTAATCTCGGACTAACTGTAAGCATAAAGTGGGATTATATGATCCTCGTCTTTTGTTTTCTTTTCTTTTCGAGCAGCCTTGGGAGAGCTGCTTGTCATTTCATCTCTGACTAACTGTACAGACATTCATGAAGTCAGGTATATTTGTTCAGCAAGATCCCTCCTAGCCTCTCAACCGGGGTATACTTTTCAAATACAATCCAAAAAAAACTTTGCAAGCACGAAAAGAATTCATGGCCTCTGACACACTGATCAAGAAACCAGAAAAACACTACACTGAATAATACTTTTTGTTAGACCTCAAGTCTAGAACCGTCATCAGGTGGCCCTTTCCTTGCTGCACCCACGACCTAACCGACCATCTAAGGAAGCAACTTCTTTCTATTATTGGTCCCCACCACTAAAACAACAACCAATGTTTTAGCATGCCTATTATTTACCAAGCAAAACCACAACAGCTTAATCTCCCAAGAGCAGGATCGTAACATACTTTCAGAAAAGCGCAGTCCAGATCATACACTCATGAATAAATGTTTTGGTTTTCAACTGCCACAAAGTAATGTCATTTAAACTGAATCAGCAAGTTAGCATGTCATTTATTTACAAAGTAATGCTTAGCAACCTAATTCCCCAAAGGCAGGAGTCTAGATAATTTCAGAATGTGCGTTTAGATTATCTTTTCTATTACCAATTCTGAACATGGCACAACAGTGTAGCTCTTGTTATTTAAGCTCACAGTATCTAAATTGAGAATTGCTCACATGTCATGATTTTTTTTTGCAGTCGTAATCCCAGTAGGTTTACTTGCATATTAGGAATGCTAGTAGCTTATTCTTTCTGTATTCTGAAAGAAAACAGAAAAACTGACATTAGAAATGTCCAAGTAGCACCAAAAGAATAAAACAGGGGAGGTTAGAAAATACTCAAGCATCAGGATGGATGGGTAATTATTAAACAGAAACAAAAGGGAAAAAGAAAAGCAAGAAGCTCCCTTCTCCCATTCTTTTTTGTTCCCTTTCACTTACTAGTAATTTGTACGTGCTTTGCACGTTAGATTATTATGTGTGACCCCCTTGTCTCAAAAAAATAATATGTGTAATCACAATACCTAATTATTTAAATTATTACTAAATTTCCTATCTTATGATAAAAATATCATGCAATTTTCAAAAATACATTTGTGTTTTCTAGCGGGAACTCATGGAAACTTTTTTTTGTGCTCTTGACATCAAACCACAGTGGCACAACGAATTCCATACGAAGAATGCATTAAACAAAGCATATGGTTTTTTTTCCAAAAGAAATGTTATTGACATGTTTCAGAAATTTTTTATGTTCCAAATTCAATTTGAAATATAGAGAAAATTAGTTTGGTGCAGTAATTTTCACACCTTTAAGTCTGAGGTTTCTTGTCTATTTCATTTGTGCGTCCTCCACCTCACAACGTATTAAATAACTTAACATCCTGTTAAAAAAATAAAGTAAAATCTAAATCTAAATTTTCTACTTTGCTTTAATATTTGTCTCAATGACCGGCAATATTGCCATGTGTACACTCTTTTGTCTCGCAAAAAAATGTACACTCTTTTCTACAGTACACTACTTCTTGTGAGAAAAGTAAGAAATGCATCCATGCATGTAGCACTCCGTGGAGAGTAAATTGCTACTATAGTGCTATTGTCTGCTAGCCTGTGTATGCACACTTGTCTAGATAGTTCCAGTCTGTACAGGTAAATACTCATGGGTGGAATATTTAATTCTCCACTGCAGCAGGCCGCTAGCAGGTGAGTTGCGCGTTCGTGACAAGTCTGGAAGATCCAGATTGGCAGCGATTTGGCGCGCATCCGTACAGCGCGAATCCAACAAACATCAGCCGTTGGATCCATTAAGTCTGGTGTTGATAAACAGTGGAGATTCAGCCTGTATAACAAATCAACGGCTAGCGGTTTTGCTACTACAACACGGTGGAGGGGTAGTCCATGTTCAAAAATTGATGTACTATAGTAGTAGAGATATACATCACAGCAACACACACACACACACACACACACACTTTAACTATAAAAAAACATAATTCCCAATTGAGGAACAAAGTTATATTAGAGCACCACAGTTTATAAGCACTATACATCTATACTGACCCTACTTGGGTATGACCTAAGTAGGCTTGACATTCACCATGATACATACACACAATGTGCTACATCTGAGATAGAACATGAAAATGCAAATGAATAAATTCTCTATTTTTTTGGTGATCCATTAATCATAAGCAGGCATTTATAGTTCAACTCCTGACATTGTGTACTGTTTGGAGGTATAAGGAATAGAAAAATTAAGAAACAGTGACTTAATTAGTCTTTAACTAGTATTTGAAGGTATAAATAAGTAGGCAAATTGGTATCCAATTGCTGGCTTGAGTTTCACACTTCAAGACCACTTCTTTCCATGGATTTTAGGAATTAGATAGTTGGTTGATTTCAAAGTTTCTTAGATGAATTGGAAGGAAAGAAGATAGAGCAGAAAAGGAATTAATCAGGTAGTGGAGGAGCTCACCAAGAGTTTAGACCCGTCGATCTAGCCGTGTGGACGCTTGATGTAGAAACAGAGAACATGCCTGCTCTTCTTCTTTCTCCCACAACACCAAATCAGAGGAGGGCAATAAAGCCCGGCAGTAACTTCAACTGGCACCTGGAGACGGCACAGTGTGTGTGCGCACTGAACAAAACCTAACCGTAAAGCAGAGCAATTGTTATCCGGTCAGCCATGATCTCTGATGGGGGCGTGGGCGTACCGAGCGTGGTCGCAGCAGTCGCCTTCGCGGTGGTAGAGGCGCAGCTCGGGGCCGAGGACCTCGCCGGCGTGGGTGACGGGTCCGCGCGCTCGCGCTGGAGCTCGCCCTCGCCCCTCTCCCGTTCGTCGTCTTGCTGCACCTACCTCTCTCCCCCTCTCATCTGCTCGAGCGCCTTCTTCCTTCTCTCTCCCTCTCGTCTGCTCGAGCGCCGCCGCCGTCGCCCTTTACTCGTCTCCCCTCCAGATTTCACTGGTCTGGATCCGGAGGCAGGGAAAATTGAGAGGAAGAGGAGGAGGTCGCCCCGGCTGCACCTCGAGCGCCAGAGAAGAGGCCCGGAAGAGAAGGCGGCGGCGCGGGAGGCCCTGAGGCGGAGGGTCGTGGAGCAGGGGAGGCCGGACGGCGCGGAGAGGAAGAAGAATGGCGTGGGGCTCGAGAACGGAGTGGATTGGGCCTGGTGCGCTAGGTTTGTGGGAGAGGGTTCATCCGGGCTCTCCTCGCCCCTCCCGACGTACTCAGTACACTGAGATGTGGGCTCAGACGGCGACCGGGACCACCGAATGCAGCAGGGTAGAGATCGGATGAGTAGACCAGCGGAAATCCATCTCCTGACATTGCCCTTGGCCAATCAAAAACAGCCCTTGCTCTGCCAATCTTCACGTAGCGTTCAGAGAAACCTAGCCTCTGGTCGCTGGCCCCCAGGGCTCACGACCCCACCCGTCATCCTCTGCTGAAGTCGTCAAGAACGTGGAAAAAAATGAACGGCTGACCAGACGCCAGCAGCCAAAATAAACACTGTTGTTACGCGAGTAACTCGATCCTGCGGTCAAAAACGCCTTGCACCCTCGATGCCTCCAGTTACACGGGTACTCTAGGAGGCTTTATATGTTAGATTTTTCCAGAGATACCTCGAGGACATGGAATTTTTTAACAGGAATATCTTCAACTTTGGGTGGATGAAGTCTCTCTGGGGCCCTATACCAGCTGAGCGAGCACCACGATAGAGTGCAGCATCGGCGAGGAGTGACGCAAGCTCAAAGAAAGTGAGTGAAGACAACGATAACTTTATGCCAAGCAAACGAGGTCAGGACTGAGGCAGAGGCTCATGTTGCATCTGACAAGGGTGGCTGTAGCTCTAAGAAAGTGAGAGCGACGATGATGACTTTATGTCAAGCAAAAAAGCTCATAACAGATCGAAGGGTTGTGCAAGCTCAAAGAATGGTAGATTAAGTAAGAGTGTAGCGTCATCGAATGGCGCCGATGCCGATTACGATTTCGCTAATGAGTGTGCAAGCCTAAGGAAGACCGAAAAGGTCCTCTTCGGCCTGAGCGAGGCCTACAGGGTCATACATATTATAGGAACTTGTTGAAAATATATATTAAAAAATCTTTAGAAAATGTTAAGGGTCAAAAAAAATTGTTCCTGGTGTACACAAAAAACGTAGGACGTGTATTAAATTTTTTGAACATAAAAACATATAATTAAAAAATATGTTCCTGATATATGCTTAAAATGTAGATTGTGTATGGAAAAAGTAGTTATCAAACACAATTTTTTAAATTGTAGGGCCTCTTTTATTCATAGGATTGCAAAAACACAAGAATAGTTAAAACGTAGGGTTGGAATGATATGTCCATTGGATCCCTATAGGATTTGAGTTTGTTTGATTGTGCCATGGGAAAAACAAAGGATTTCTTCCAAGTGGTTGGTAGATGTTAAAATTCCTGTGAAATGTAGTACAAATGAATCCTTAGAAAAAAATCCTACAGGATTCAATCCTACAAATCAAACGACCAACATAGGAAAAATTTCTAAGGATTCTAATCCTTTAAAGATCCTATGAAAATCCTTTGAATCAAAGAGACCCGTAATCATCTATTTCAAAATGTAAAATGTGTACCAAAAAATGTCCTGATGTATAAAAATGTAGAACGTGTCTTAAATATTCCAACATAAAAACATAAATGTCGATCATGTATAGAAAATGTTAATCATATATTTGAAAAATGTTAACATGTATTAAAAATGTTCCTGATATACGTAAAAATGAACAATGTGTATGAAAAAAAGTCATAAAACATAATTTTAAAAATGTTAAAAAAAGTATAAATGTATTCCTGATGTATAAGTAAAATTTACTAATGTGTATAAGTTCAAAAATAAATAAAGAAAATGTACAAATGTGTATGAAAAATGTCAACACGCAATGAAGAAAAAAAAAACAAAGAAACCCCTCATAAATGAAGCAACAGGAAACCCCAAGACAAATACAAAAACACATGTGAGAACTAAAAAAACAAGAAAACAAGCACAAAACCAAAAATGAAGAAAATGCTGAAAACTAAGAAAGAAACAAAAACAAAGAAAAATAAGGAAAATATGAAAGAAAAGTAAAAAATGAAGAAAATAAAAAGTCCGAGAGAGCCGATAAAGCGATGAAAAACCCGGTGAAAACTAAAGTTATCAAAAAAGTGAAAGAACAGAAAAACCAAAAAAAAAGAGAAAAGCGAAGAAAACCTACAGCGAGCGAACCTACACTAATTGTCCGGCCCATATTCACGCACCACCCTCGACACAAGAAAAGCCCGTGGAGACGGCAGATCCTATTTGAAGCCCTCAGGAGTCTGCCTCACGCATAGGAGTTTCTCCGACTGGGCTGGCCCATCTATTGCAGGGGAAACTCGCAACAAAGACACGCGGCTGCCAGGATCGAGGAGAGCTCCTATGCGCCGCTCGTTGCGGCGAATTGTCGAGGGGACACACAGGCGCGTCTCCAGCTGGGCCGGCCCATTAGCGCAACGCAGCGTAAAAATCCCAAGAATCACTAGCCAGGGACCTCCTTCTACGTACGCATGAGCCTAGCCAACGAGATAGATAAGCTTTCTTGGTTTACTAGGGCGCGCGATGCTAAAAGGTAATGTAGATCCGAACATTTTGTCAAATTCCGAACGCGAACATTATTTTTAAGAAGTGTTTTTTTAAGAGAACACTTTTCAAACTTTAGAAGAAAAACTAGAAAGCTTGAACTTTTTTTGAGTATGTGAACAAAGTTTGGATAAAATGAAAACTTTTTAAAATCGTGATCATTTTTTTGAATTTAGAGAACAAAATTTGAACATGAACATTTTTAAAAGCACGAACATTTTTTGAATCTTGAGAAAAAAAATTGAAATGGCGAACGAATTTGGAAGCGCGGACAATTTTTAAAGCATGAATATTTTTTTGAATCTTGAGAAGAAATTTTGAAATGAAGAACAAATTTGGAAGCGCGAACAATTTCTTAAAGCACGAACATTTTTTGAATATTGAGAACAAATTTTGAAATGGCAAAAAAATTTGAAAAATTCCGAACAAAATTTGGAAGCGTGAACTTTTTTTGAAAATGTGAACAAAAATTGAAAATCTGGTACATTATATGAATTTCGTAAGTTTTGAACTTTTTTGTGTGACGAGAACAATTTTTGAATTTTTGATATTTTTTAAAAACTTAACATTTTATGGAAACACAAACAAAATTTGAATATTTTGAATAAAATAGGAGGATAAAAGAAAAAGGAAATATGGAAATCAGGTACATTTGTTGAAATCCCTGGAAAAAAATTCAAACACGAACATATGTTGAAATCACGAACAAAATTTGAAAACATGAACAATTACTGAATTTGTGAACAAATTTAGAAATCAAGAACATTTTTTGAAATTCCTCAGCCGCATCACTACACTGATGACTAATACCGCGAAGTTTTTAAGGACAGTTGCAGCCGTGAATTTGTTTCAAAAAGAAAAGGTCCACTTACTCAAAAAAAGCTAACGAAAATTGAAAAAAGTTCACTAATTCGAGAAAAAAGTTCATAAATTAGAAAATGTTCACAAAGTTAGAAAAAGTTCACTAATTCCAGAAAAGTTAATGAATTCAAAAAAAGTTCACGAGTTTGGAAAAAATTCATGAAAATTTTGAAAAAGGTCATGAAATAAAAAATACTTCAAAAAAATTGAAAAAAGTTCATTGATTTTCAAAAAGAGTTCATACATTTGATAAAAGTTCATCGATTTTCATGAAAGTTCACGAGTTTTGAAAAAAAGTTCATGAGTTTTAAAAAAAATGTTCCTTGATTTTGATAATAGTTCATTGATCTTAATGATAGTTCATCAACATTGAAAAAAGTTCGTTGAATTTGAAAAAAAATCATTGAATTCGAAAAAGTAGTTCATTGATTTAAATAGAAATTCATCGAATTCAAAAAAGGTTCACAAATTGAAAAATAGTTCATAGATTTTACCAAAAGAATAGCAAAAATGACAAAAGTTCACGCATTTATCATTTATCAAAAAATGTAAGAATAAAAAAAGAAAAAAGAAAAATGTACAAAAAAACCAAACAAGATCGTTCGGAAAAATTAGAAGTAAATTAACTTAAAAGAAGGTAATCAGTCCCATCCAGAGGAGGTGGCTCGGTTGTTATGGCGGTGTTCTCGCAACCATCAGGTCGCCGGTTCGAATCCTGCCTAGTTCACTGTTTTTATGTGATTTATCAAAATGAGAACACAATTAAATGGGCCGGCCCAGGTCGCGGTAGGTGGTGTGCGCCACCCGTTAACGAAAATGCACGCCAAATAGGGGGGATTGCCCTGTGCGAATGCGATATCAAGTTCATTCATGAAAATTGGAAGTATAACGGGGAGGCCCATGCCTTAGCAAAGGCAACTCCTTCTCTTAGTCTCGGGCGCCATGTGTGGTTTAGTGTTTTGCCCGATATCATCTGTATCCCTATGTGTTTGAACGCTTAATAAAGGATGCAGTTTGCTCAAAAAAAATATGTGGGTCGCTCAATTCTTTTTCGTTCGCTGGGTTTCTCGTGGGGTAGCTCACTTCCGTTTCTTTTGCCTCCCCCCCTCCCCCCACCCTAACTAAAAAAAACTTAGGTTTATCAAAATGAGAACACAATTAAATGGGCCGGCCCAGGTCGCGGTAGGTGGTGTGCGCTGCAGGCGCCCGTTAACGGAAATGCACGCTAAATAGGGGGGATTGCCCTGTGCGAATGCGATATCAAGTTCATTCATGAAAATTGGAAGTATAAGGGGGAGGCCCATGCCATAGCAAAGGCAGCTGCTTCTCTTAGTCCCAGGCGCCATGTGTGGTTTAGTGTTTTGTCCGATATCATCTGTATCCCTATGTGTTCGAACGCTTAATAAAGGATGTAGTTTGCTCAAAAAAAATGTGTGGGTCGCTCAATTCTTTTTCGTTCGCTGGGTTTCTCGTGGGGTAGCTCACTTCCGTTTCTTTTGCCTCCCCCCCCCCACCCGAACTAAAAAAAACTTATGTTTCGTATGCTGGGCTGGTGCGTATTTTTGTTTCTTTTAGTCGGTTTTTTCTATCGTTTTCTGTTTGAGATTTTTTTCCTGGTTTTTATTTAGCTTTTCCTTTTTATTTTATTTTCTTTTTCTCTTCCAGGTTTGGTTTCTCCACTGGTACCTTCTGGTTTCTGTTTCAGGTTTATTCTTTCTCTATTTTCAGTATTGTTTATTTCTTTTGTCTTATTCTTCTGTTGATTTTTCATTTTGTTCTCTTTTCTCTGTATTATATAAGAGCTCACCCCATGTATGTACAAAAATGTTCATCGCATATTTAAGAAAATGTTCACCGTGTATTTTATGGAAATGTCCAATGTATTTTTATAAAATATTCATTGTGTATTTAAAAATTGTTCACCATATAAAGAAATGTTTAGTGTGTATTTGAAATTTGTTCAGCGTATATCATAAAAATGTTCAGTGTGTATTTTAAATATCGTTCAGCATATATGACAAAAAATTTCAAGGCGTATTTAAGTATTGTTCAGCGTATATCAACAAAAATGTTCAATGTGTATTTAAATATTGTTCAGCATATATCACAAAAATATCAATGCGTATTTATATATTGTTCAGCGTATATTTACAAAAAAATAATGATGTATATTTAGTTCCTCTTAGCCCAAGTTTTTTCCCCTGTACCAATAAATCTTCTGCTAGTTATATTATACTATCCTGTCTGTTTTGATTTTCAGGCTTAAATTTATTTATTTTCTTCATATTCACCGGGGATTCCACATATTCAAATGAATCTCAAGAATAATGTTTTTGTGTTGGAATTTAATCAACTGTAGTGGTACAGTAACCTACTTTCGGTGATATTACAAGAAATAAAGTTTTGCCTCGCTGTTTTCTTTGCCCTTGATTATGTTTTTTTACCACATTAACATAAATACAGGTTCAGAGAGAGATGTATGAACAGATTTACTAGTGGATTAGAATTTCAGAAGAGCCAACAAATATCCGCCCACTCGTGAAACTAGTTTTTTTTACAACATATACTCCATCTTTGCTGCTAGTTGTCGCAAAACAATGTTTTTCCGGATACTTTTTGCCTCTGAATATTGTTCAACAAAACTAGGTTCTACAGTGCCTGTGGGAAACTTTTATATTGTACTAAAAATTGCTGATTCCTTCTTCTCTACAAAAGTCTGCATGTTAAGTGGTAGAAACAGGAGCATCTTGGTTCAGGAAACAGTCACGAAACTGCCATGATTTGGTTCGGGATACAGCAACGTTCACATTCCCGAAATATTCAGGAAATAGCCACGTGAATGTTCGAATCACACCCTTTCTACGTTAGCGGGCCACGAAAAAGCCAGCCCACAAACAACTACTAATAGCGAAAGGACCTCATTTTGATGCTCACCGGCGTTGAGCAGGACTTCTCCGTTGAAACAAAAGTATAGGCTTGCAAAATGGGATATCATCTATAGACCGAAGGACCAAGGCGGTCTAGGCATTGAAAATCTAAAGATCAAGAATAGATGTCTCCTTAGCAAGTAGTTATTTAAACTTTCGTACGAGACTGAGGCTACTTGGGCTCAGATTCTGCGAAATAAGTATCTTCAATCTAAAACATTGGCTCAGGTGACTGTGCGTCCGACTGACTCACCGTTTTGGAAAAGGGTTGATGAGAGTCAAGCCCCTCTTCTTTATCAGGGCAAAGATCTTAGTCGGTGATGGGGCTCGTGGCTTGGGGAGACGCCCCTGGCACTTCAATATCCTACTTTGTACAACATTGTTCAACGTCGAGAAGTCTACGTTGCAACCGTCTTACAGTCCACGCCTCTCAATATTAGCTTTCGGAGGACGCTGGTAGGCGATCGTTGGGAGGCCTGGCTTCATCTTGTACGAAGGCTGATGGATGTCCAGTTGTCTCAGCAGCCAGATAGATTGTATTGAAAACTGACTAAGGACGACGTGTTCTTGGTTAAATCCATGTATCTGGATGTCATAAACACTAGTGTCATTCCTTACTCGAAGCATGTCTGGAAAGTTAAGGTACCTTTGCGAATCAAAGTGTTTATGTGGTTTGTGCATAAACAAGTCATTTTGACAAAGGATAATCTGGCAAAACGCAATTGGATGGGTTACGCTAGGTGTAGTTTTTGTGATCATAACGAAACTATCAGGCACCTCTTTCTAGATTGTCCGCTGGCTAAGATTCTTTGGCGTTCGATTCATATTGCTTTTAATATTACTCCACCTACCTCTATCAACATGTTATTTGGAACGTGGCTTGATGGGGTCGACTCGGATATAGCGAGGCACATTCATGTTGGAGTTTGTGCCTTGTTATGGGCAGTCTGGAACTGCATAAATGATTTGGTTTTTAACAGAGCAACGAACTTTTACTTTTTGCAGGTTATCTTCAGGGCCACAACATTGATCCGTATGTGGTCGCTACTCACTCCGATGGAGGCAAGGAGGCGTTTGGCTACTGCGTCTACCCGATGGGAGATGATAGCTCGGGTTATTTTCAACCGGTTTAGATGGCGGTCGTGTAATAGGATAGGCATGTAGTGCTCCTATTTTGTTTGCCTGCCGGTTGTAGCTTTTTGATTAGGCTCGTTTGAGCGATCTGTTTTCATTTCGTACTTTAAGACACTGAAGACTTTGATACTGGTTTCGTTTTTAATAATATGAGCTATATGCATCTTTATGATGCAGAAGCTGGGGTAATCCCCCTTTTCAAAGAAAAATGAGTGCTCCTTCCGTCTCATTTAAGGATTCCGGGCATAGCTATTTCTCGCGTTCAGCGAGTAAGTGTTCCGACTTGCTGAAGCCATCGAGCATATGGGGCCGGCCCACGTGCGCGGGTAAGCACCTGCATGTTTCCTATTTCGTCTTTTTTCATGTTTTTTCTTTCTTCCTTTCCTATATACTTTAAAATATTCTAACTACATATATTACAAAAAGACTCTCCCAAAAACACATTTGAAAAATGTTGAATAAGGATTAAAAAAAGTTGAATAAGAACTTGAAAAATGTTGAACAAGTATTTAAAGAAATGTTGAATAAGTATTAAAAATGTTGAACATGTATTTAAAAATTGTTAAATAAGTACAAAAATATTGGAAGGGTATATAAAAAATGTTGAATAAGTATTTAAAAATGTATAGCGAGTGTTTGTGAAATGTTGAACAAGTATTTGAAAAGATTTTGAACATAGTATTTGAATTTTTTTATCATGTACTTGAAAAATATTGAACAAGTAGTTTAAAAATGTTGACCATGTATATAAGAATGTAGAATGAAAACAAACATAAACGAAAACAAAAACCAAAAAAATGAAAAGCCAAAAAAAGAAACAAAAAACAAAGAAAAAGGAAAATAAAAGAACTGAAAACAAATGGAAAATCCTGGAGAAGAAAAAATAAAACAAAAAAAGAAAAGAAAGAAAAGAAAATGAAAAAAATGGAGAATCAGAAGAAAAACAAAAAAACTGCTTTTCTCCTTCTTGAGCACGAACTTGCTTCTAGCGTAGTTGCAACGCTGATGCGTCCCAACCAGCTGATTGCGCGATCGATCCCTGTGGGAACACTTCCTCTTTTTTACCTACTAGCAAAAATGCCCGTGCGTTGCAACGGCGTGAAATAAATCTAAGAGTTCGGGTGGTATTCGCATAAGAATCCACTTTATGGAGATTCCATTGTATTCCAAAAGCTCGTAATCTTCTTCTCTGCTAATAAAACACACTACTTCAACTCACTCTAAAGAACTTTCATGGCGCTGTAAAGAACTTGAATTATGTGTAAAAATATTACAGATATCTAAACATTTATTGATCAGCGGCTATTCCTTCAGCGCAAAAGTAATTGTACAACATCTGCATACATGCAGCATCTTCAAATAGATCATATATTAAATCATATCTCGCACCCCAGCTGCTTTGAGGGGAGAAACAGGATGCGAGCAAGATGCATCGTAGTCGCACTCTCTCTACTCTTCGTCCCTCCCTATCTCACCAACAACATCGAAGATATCTTGATGGTCAGCATGTACAGGTGAGCCTCAAATATCTTCTTTCTTAAGAAATATTTCTTTCCAACATTTCATTCACTCTTAATTATTACTCCCTCATTTCCGGTTTATAGGGTGTTTGGGGATATAACTATTTGTGTAACCCGCCCAGGAGGGGTCGGGTTACACAAAGGTGATTCATCATATGAAGCCCAAGATCAAGCTTGACGATGGCGGTTCAATAAAGGGCCCAAAGTCCACAGGCAACTTAAGGTCCGTAGTAATAAACCGCCGTAATGGCATGACTTGTGTTATAAGGCAAGATTAACTAGTCACCGAGCCGGACACTGTTTATGAGCCGGCCGGGACTCTGTAGGCCGCAGGGCATCAACCCATGTATATAAGGGGACGACCCGCCGGCGGCTTAGGGCAAGTAACATCAATCGAGAACCAGGCATAGCAGGATTTGCTCCCTAGTGATCGAAACCCTAGCAATTCCATCACAACTAGACGTAGGCTTTTACCTTCATCGTAAGGGGCCGAACTAGTATAAAACTCCCGTGTCCTTTGTCCCACTTTAACCCCTTTAAGCTTCCTAGTTGCGATGGCTCCATGACTAAGTCCTTTCACGAGGACTTCTGCCGTGACAATTCCACGACAGTTGGCGCCCACCGTGGGGCCAGCGCATGGTGGATTTGAGTTCTTGAAGGGCAACTTCGAAGGGCTCAAGAGATACGCTGTGGGCCGGATGACCAAGAGTCGTCGCGACAAGCTCTACATCGACGACGCCGGCTGGGGCCCCGACGCTGGTTCAATTGAGTACGGGTACCGGGTCCCCTTCGGCGAAATCCACGTCTTCATCGGCCGGATGGGCGAGCCGGGCCCTGAGCCGGACATCTGCACCGACATCGTCGAGACGGCTCAGCGTGCGAGACCCGCCCGTGCTCAGCCCGCCGTGAAGCGTGCCTTCGTGGGTTGCATCCATGGAGAGCTTTCTGAAGGGTCCACGGACGGCGGTGAGACGACCGTCTATTCTGACAGTGAATTGTCCACTGGTGAGACGGATTCGTTATACCAATTGCAAGATGGCGGGCTCGGGGGCTGTTCCGATGGCAGCAGTATTCCGGACCCCTTTGAGCCGCCAAGCAGAGTAGGGATCTTCATGGCTGGCACTCAACCCGGCCAAAACTCCACGGCTGCAGTAGCAATAACGTCCGGGTCAGGAGCGGCCTGGGCAGGAGGCCCTATGCACCCGCCGGCTCAGGTGCTGATTGATCTCATGGACAAGTTGACGGCCCAGTTAACCGCCACAGTTATTCCGGCAAGTCAAGATGAGCACGATGCGGAGGTGGCGCGGGTACGTGAGGAGATAGCCCGAGCCAAGGAGGCCCTAGCGGCTGAGGACACCAGATTGGCCGCAGAGCGGGCGGCTTTGGATGCACGGGCCCAACAGTTCCAGTCAGAGGCTTTCCAGCTTACGATGAGCCTGAACGCATCTAACGAGGTGATGAGGAGGAGACACCAGAAGGCCCAACCCCATTTGCCTCCGATTTATGATCCTCGGAACCTCTTCTCCACGCCCGGAGCCGGCCCTAGTAACCCGCCAGATGCGAATCAATTTGTGACGTCCGGAGCCGGGGCACCGGTTTAGCCTCGGGTGATGGCACCTCCTCACGTGAATACGGCCCCGCCCCGCTACATACCAACACCACCGGGCCACTTTTCTAACCCCATGGAGAACCTGATCGCATCATCATCATGTTTGGCGGCTCTCCCGATGGATGGCAACTCTCCAACAGCGGTGGAGACGCGAAGGATTAGAGAACTCGTCCAAACGGCTCTGGCTCAGCAGGAGGCTTATTCCTACAGTCGAGACAGGATTCATTCAACTCCTCGCCCAAGCCGGAGCCCAAGTTACAGTAGACATATGGATTCGGAGGCCTTGTCAAGCAATGCCCAGCGTCGTAACCAGCCCGGTGGATATAATCCGGTGCAGGACAAAATACATCGAGAGGACGAACGGGCGGCTCAACTGGCGGCTGAGCAGGCGGCTCATCAAACCTTCCCGGATTATCCGACGACCTCCGTTGAGGCAGGAGTGGCCACCAGAACCGGCAGTGTTCCTTGTTTGGTGTCGGCTTTGCGTAACATCGTCTGCCCAAGGATTTCAAGGGATCCCGAAAGGTGCCAAATTATACGGCCGACTTACAGCCCGGGGCGTGGATCGAAAGCTATGAGATGGCCATGGAGCTGTTGGAGGTCAGTGATACGACAATGGCTAAGTACTTCACCATGATGTTGGATGGAACGGCCCGTACTTGGTTAAAGGGGCTGCCGCCTAATTCCATTGGCTCATGGGCAGAGTTAAAAGCCCGGTTCATTCAGAACTTCAAAGATACTTGCAAGCAGTCCATGTCAATTGTGGACTTGACTAATTGTAAACAAGAGGAGGGTGAGTCGACCACTCATTGGGTGCGCCGGGTCAAGGATATAATACATTAAATCGACAAGATGGATGCCGGCTCATGATCTTAATGTTGGAGAAAAATGCCGATTTGAATCGGCCGAGGCAGTAGAGGCGTCTCAAGCGTGATTGTAATGATATGGGTCAGCTGATGGCGGCTCTGGTCAAATATGTCGATTCTGATAGTACCAAGGATCCCGCGTTTGATGAGGAAAAGACAGGGAAGGGAAAGAAGAACGACAACGGAAAGGGTCAGCAGCATAACCCGGTGAATCAAGGAGGCAATAAGCGTAAGGCCGACGGTAACCCAGAGTTTGTGGCCAATACCAATGCACAAGGTAACAATCAATGACGCAAGGGGAGGCCACCCCCTCGGTCCGGCGGGTCAGGTCCTACTCTTGAGCAACTGCCTAATGAACCCTGTCCGAGACACGACACTCGAGAAAGGCTAGCCACTCACCTGTGGAAGGATTGCGCGATCATGAAGGCTTTTAAAAATTCCAACATGTTTGATGGAAATCATGGGTCTGGCCCCGGTTCAGGTGGATGTGGTTTTCATGGCCCGGGTGGCGGCTCAAATTCCGGCTTTCAGGGAAATCAAGGTGGCTATAATCAGCGATGCAGTCGGGGAGGTCAGCAGCAGCAGTCGGGTTATCATAGCAATCCAAAGCAGCTGAATAGTGGACAGTATCATGTGTTCACCACTAGCTTATGCAAAAGAGACCAGAAGCTTCATAAAAGGGCTGTGAACGATGTTGAGCCAGCGGTTCCCCGTTATTTAAGGTGGTCAGAGCAGCCTATTGTATGATGCAGGGAAGATCACCCTCCCCGGGTTGACAATCCGGGTCAGTTAGCCTTGGTGGTAGCTGATGTCTACTACACAACCTTCTTCTTGTAGACGTTGTTGGGCCTGCAAGTGCATAGGTTTGTAGGACAGTAGCAAATTTCCCTCAAGTGGATGACCTAAGGTTTATCAATCCGTGGGAGGCGAGGGATGAAGATGGTCTCTCTCAAGCAACCCCGCAACCAAATAACAAAGAGTCTCTTGTGTCCCCAACACACCCAATACAATGGTAAATTGTATAGGTGCACTAGTTCGGTGAAGAGATGGTGATACAAGTGCAATATGGATGGTAGATAAAGGTATTTGTAATCTGAAATAATAAAAACAGCAAGGTAACAAGTGATAAACGTGAGCGTAAACGGTATTACAATGATAGGAAACAAGGCCTAGGGTTCATACTTTCACTAGTGCAAGTTCTCTCAACAATAATAACATAGATAGATCATATAACAAGCCCTCAACATGCAACAAAGAGTCACTCCAAAGCCACTAATAGCGGAGAACAAACGTAGAGATTATGGTAGGGTAAGAAACCACCTCAAAGTTATTCTTTCAAATCAATCCGTTGGGCTATTCCTATAAGTGTCACAAACAACCCTGGAGTTTTTACTAGAATAACACCTTAAGATACAAATCAACCAAAACCCTAATGTCACCTAGATACTCCATTGTCACCTCAAGTATCCGTGGGCATGATTATACGATATGCATCACAAAATCTCAGATTCATCCAACCAACATAAAAGTACTTCAAAAAGTGCCCCAAAGTTTCTACCGGAGAGTCAAGAACGTGTGCCAACCCCTATGCATAGGTTCCCAATGTCACGAAACCCGCAAGTTGATCACCAAAACATACATCAAGTGGCACATGATATCCCATTGTCACCACAGATAATCACGGCAAGACATACATCAAGTGTTCATAAAAGACTCAATCCGATAAGATAACTTCAAAGGGGAAACTCAATTCATCACAAGAGAGTAGAGGGGGAGAAACATCATAAGATCCAACTACAATAGCAAAGCTCGGGATACAGCACAGATCGTGCCGTAGAGGGAACAAGAGAGAGAGAGAGAGAGATCAAACACATAGCTACTGGTACATACCCTCAGCCCCGAGGGTGAACTACTCCCTCCTCGTCATGGATAGCGCCGGGATGATGAAGATGGCCTCCGGTGATGTATCCCCTCTGGCGAAGTCTGGAAAGGGGTCCCGATTGGTTTTTCGTGGTTACGGAGGCTTGCGGCGAAACTCCCGATCTATCTTCTGCTCGGAAGTTTTAGGGCACGTAGGTATATATGGGTGAAAGGAGTACGTCGGTGGAGCTACGGGGGCCCCACGAGGCAGGGGGCACGCCCAGGGGGGGTGGCCGCGCCCCCCACCCTCGTGAGCAGCCCGTATCTCCCTTGACGTGCACTCCAAGTCCATCAGGTGGGTTTCCTTCCAAAAATAACTTCTCAAGTTGATTTCGTTCCGTTTTGACTCCGTCTGATATTCCTTTTCCTCGAAACACTGAAATAGGCATAAAACAGCAAATCTGGGCTAGGCCTCCGGTTAATAGGTTAGTCCCAAAAATAATATAAAAGTGGAAAATAAAGCCCAATATTGCCTAAAACAGTAGATAATATAGCATGGAGCAATCAAAAATTATAGATACGTTGGAGACGTATCAAGCATCCCCAAGCTTAATTCATGCTCGTCCTCGAGTAGGTAAATGGTAAAAAAGATAATTTTTGATGTGGAATGCTAGTTGGCATAATTTCAATGTAATTCTTCTCACTCGTGATATGAATATTAAGATCCAAAAGATTCAAGACAAAAGTTCATATTGACATAAAAATAATAATACTTCAAGCATACTAATCAAAGTAATCATGTCTTCTCAAACTAGCATGGCAAAAGAAAGTTCATCCCTACAAAATCATATAGTTAGGCTATGCTTCATTTTCGTCTCACAAAGATGTTCCCAACTTCTATATCCCCGATGACAAGCCAAGCAATTGTTTCATACTCAAATAATCTCAAACTTTTTCAACCTTCACGCAATACATGAGCGTGAGCCATGGATATAGCACTATGGGTGGAATAGAATATGATGATGGGGATTGTGTGGAGAAGACAAAAAAGGAGAAAGTCTCACATTGACGAGGATAATCAACGGGCTATGGAGATGCCCATTAATTGATGTCAACATGAGGAGTAGGGATTTCCATGCAACGGATGCACTAGAGCTATGAATGCTCAACAAAAGAAAACTAGTGGGTGTGCATCCAACTTGCTTGCTCATGAAGACCTAGGGCATTTTGACGAAGCCCATCGTAGGAATATACAAGCCAAGTTCTATAACGAAAAATTCCCACTAGTATGCAAAGACAACTTATGAGACTCGCTACATGAAAAACATGGTGCTACTTTGAAGCACAATATATGAGACTCACTACATGAAGAACAAGGTGCTACTTTGAAGCACAATATATGAGACTCGCTATATGAAGAACATGGTGCTACTTTGAAGCGCAAGTGTGGAAAAAAGGATAGTAGCATTGCCCCTTTTTATTTTTTTTATTTTTTTTATTTTTTTATTTTTTGGGCCTTCTTTTTTCTTCTTTTGCCTTTCTCTTTTTTTGGGACAATGCTCTATTGAATGATGATCATCACACTTATATTGATTACAACATAAGGGTTACAACTCGAAACTAGAACGAGGTATGACTCTATATGAATGCCTCCGGTGGTGTACCGGGATGGTGCAATGAATCAAGAGTGACATGTATGAAAAATAATGCATGGTGGCTTTGCCACAAATACGATGTCAACTACATGATCATGCAATGGCAATATGACAAAAGTAAACTTTGTCATGATGATGAACGGAACGGTGGAAAGTTGCATGGCAATATATCTCGGAATGGCTATGGAAATGCCATAATAGGTAGGTATGGTGGCTGTTTTGAGGAAGATATAAGGAGGTTTATGTGTGATAGAGCGTATCATATCACGGGGTTTGGATGCACCGTGAAGTTTGCACCAACTCTCAAGGTGAGAAAGGGCAATGCACTGCATCAAGAGGCTAGCAAAGGCGGAAAGGTAAAAGTGCGTATAATCCATGGACTCAACATTAGTCAAAAGAACTCATATACTTATTGCAAAAATGTAGAAGTCATCAAAATCAAGTACTACGCGCATGCTCCTAGGGGATAGATTGGTAGGAAAAGACCATCGCTCGTCCCCGACCGCCACTCATAAGGATGCACAAGCCAGGTACACTTCATGTTTCAAATTTGTTACACAACTTTAACCATACGTGCATGCTATGGGACTTGCAAACTTCAACACAAGCATTCTTTGAATTCATAATCACCCAACTAGCATGACTTTAATATCACTACCTCCATATCTCAAAACAATTATCAAGTATAAAACTTCTCTTAGTATTCAACACACTCATAAGAATCCTTACAAATCTTGTATGCTTAGCATATTATGATTATTTAAGCAAATTACCATGCTATTTAAGACTCTAAAAATAATATAAGTGAAGCATGAGAGTTCATCTATTTCTTCAAAACAAAACTACCGCCATGCTCTCAAATATATAAGTGAAGTACTAGAGCAAATGACAAACTACTCCGAAAGATATAAGTGAAGATCAATGAGTAGTCGAATAATTGTGCAACTATGTGAAGACTCTCTCTCATTTAAGAATTTTAGATCTTGGTATTGTATCAAACAGAAAGCAAAGCTAAATAAAATGACATGACGCTCCAAGCAAAACACATATCATGTGGTGAATAAAAATATAGCTCCAAGTAAAGTTACCGATGAACGAAGACGAAAGAGAGGATGCCTTCCGGGGCATCCCCAAGATTAGACGCTTGTTTATCCTTGAATATTACCTTGGGGTGCCTTGGGCATCCCCAAGCTTAGGCTCTTTCCACTCCTTATTCCATAGTCCATCGAATCTTTACCCAAAACTTGAAAACTTCACAACACAAAACTTAACAGAAAACTCGTAAGCTCCGTCAGCGAAAGAAAACAAAGACCATTTAGGTACTGTAATGAACTCATTCTAAATTCATATTGGTGTAAAACCTACTGTATTCCAACTTCTCTATGGTTCATAAACTATTTTACTAGCCATAGATTCATCAAAATAAGCAAACAACACATAGAAAACAGAATCTGTCAAAAACAGAACAGTCTGTAGTAATCTGTAACTAATGCAAACTTCTGGAACTCCAAAAATTCTAAAATAAATTTTTGGACCTGAGGAATTTGTCTATTAATCATCTGCAAAAAGAATCAACTAAATAGCACTCTCCAGTAAAAATTTATAGCTAATCTCGTGAGCGCTAAAGTTTCTGTTTTTTACAGCATGATCATAAAGACTTCACCCAACTCTTCCCAAAGGTTCTACTTGGCACAAACACTAATTAAAACATAAAAACACACCTAACCAGAATCTAGATGGATTATTTATTCCTAAACAGAACCAAAAAGCAAGAAACTAAAATAAAATTGGGTTGCCTCCCAACAAGCGCTATCGTTTAACGCCCCTAGCTAGGCATGATGATTTCAATGATGCTCACATAAAAGATAAGAATTGAAACATAAAGAGAGCATCATGAAGAATATGACTAACACATTTAAGTCTAACCCACTTCCTATGCATAGGGATTTTGTGAGCAAACAACTTATGGGAATAAGAATCAACTTGCATAGGAAGGTAAAACAAGCATAGCTTCAAGATTTTAAGCACATAGAGAGGAAACTTGATATTATTGCAATTCCTACAAGCATATGTTCCTCCCTCATAATAGTTTTGATTAGCATCATGAATGAATTCAACATTACAACCGGCACCTAAAGCATTATTTTCATGATCTACAAGCATAGAAAATTTATTACTCTCCACACAAGCAAAATTCTTCTCATTCGGAATAGTGGGAGTATCATAAGAGACTTGAACACTAAAAATTGTTTCCACATTAAAAGAGTAATGTTCAGAGAAAGGGTACTCATAATCATGAAAAGTTTTATAAATATAATCATCACTTCTCTTTATAGCATAAGTTTTATCACAATAATCATCATAAGTAGCAACTTTGTTCTCATCATAATCAATTGAAACCTCTTCCAAGATAGTGGATACATCACTAAATAAAGTCATGACCTCTCCAAATCCACTTTCATAAATATTATAAGATTCAACATCCTCCAAAATAGTGGGATCATTACTTCCTAAAGTTGACACTCTTCCAAACCCACTTTCATCAATATAATCATAATAGGTAGAAGGCATGCTATCATCATAACAACTTTGCATATCAAAACTTGAGAGGCTAAAAATATCTTAATTATTAAACATACCATCCCCAAGCTTGGGACAAACATTAATTGCAGCAAATATATTCTCAAATATTTCATCCTCATCAAACATAGCTTCCCCAAGCTTGGGCCTTTTCATATCATAAGCATAATCACTCTCATCATTAATAGTATGGATAACACCAATAGTATAGCAATTATTATATTCTTCCAAGCAAGTGCCAAAAATATTTTCAAGATCATAAGAAGTATAATTATCTTTCCAATCATAATCATCACAACAAGTAATAGGCATAACGAGATCATCATCAAGTGTATCATCTTCATTTTCATGAGGCACAACAATAATAGGAGCAACTTTATTTGGGAGAGATACCTTTTTACCTCTCTTACTTTTTCTTTTCTTCTTCTTCACCACATCATGTGTGGGTTCAATCCTCTTTTGGAGCTCCTTATTAATGATATTGGTTGAATAGAAGGCTCCTCCTCGTTACAAGATTCATCATAAGAAATAATAGGAGGATATTGGGAAGTCTCTTCCCTTTCATTAGTATTCTCTTCATCCTCTATTTGTTTTCTTTTCTTTATGTAATTGGCAATATATGGATTTTCAATGCAATTCACCGCACAATACATATAAATATTCTCTAGATCAAGATCAAGAAATCTATCAAGATTAAATTTTGGAATACCCTCAGTTATACGTTTCATTTCTTCATAACCCAAAAGAAGGCTAAGCTCTTTATGATGCTCAAGGGTAATCAAATTATCACAATATTTGGACACGACTTGATCATGAAACAAATAGCATTGCGGCTTTAAATGACCATGTTCATTGCAAAGTTCACAAGGGGCATGAAAAATATTGAATCTTTCAGCACATTCATCTAGCTCTTCTTGCAACAATTTGGTTTCTAAGTACTTATGCCTCTTGCAATAAATATCTTCTCTATTTGGTGTGTTCATGCAAACATGCACTCCACAAAAGTTGACATGCTCATAGGAGGCATTTTCATCATAACTAGTGCAATCATCATTAGTACTATGGATATTCAAGGAGTTTATACTAACAACATTGCAATCATGCTCATCATTCAAAGATTTAGCACCAAGCATTTTATGTAATTCTTCTTCTAGCACTTTGGCACAATTTTCCTTTCCATCATTCTCACGAAAGATATTAAAAAGGTAAAGCGTATGAGACAAACTCAATTCCATTTTTTTGTAGTTTTGTTTTATAAACTAGACTAGTGCTAAAACAAGAAACAAAAAGATTCGATTGCAAGATCTAAAGATATACCTTCACTTACCTAGCCTCCCCGGCAACGGCACCAGAAAAGAGCTTGATGTCTACTACACAACCTTCTTCTTGTAGACGTTGTTGGGCCTGCAAGTGCACAGGTTTGTAGGACAGTAGCAAATTTCCCTCAAGTGGATGACCTAAGGTTTATCAATCCGTGGGAGGCGAGGGATGAAGATGGTATCTCTCAAGCAACCACAGTAACCAAATAACAAAGAGTCTCTTGTGTCCCCAACACACCCAACACAATGGTAAATTGTATAGGTGCACTAGTTCGGTGAAGAGATGGTGATACAAGTGCAATATGGATGGTAGATAAAGGTATTTGTAATCTGAAATAGTAAAAACAGCAAGGTAACAAGTGATAAACGTGAGCGTAAACGGTATTGCAATGATAGGAAACAAGGCCTAGGGTTCATACTTTCACTAGTGCAAGTTCTCTCAACAATAATAACATAGATAGATCATATAACAAGCCCTCAACATGCAACAAAGAGTCACTCCAAAGCCACTAATAGCGGAGAACAAACGTAGAGATTATGGTAGGGTACGAAACCACCTCAAAGTTATTCTTTCAAATCAATCCGTTGGGCTATTCCTATAAGTGTCACAAACAACCCTGGAGTTTTTACTAGAATAACACCTTAAGATACAAATCAACCAAAACCCTAATGTCACCTAGATACTCCATTGTCACCTCAAGTATCCGTGGGCATGATTATACGATATGCATCACAAAATCTCAAATTCATCCAACCAACATAAAAGTACTTCAAAGAGTGCCCCAAAGTTTCTACCGGAGAGTCAAGAACGTGTGCCAACCCCTATGCATAGGTTCCCAATGTCACGAACCCCGCAAGTTGATCACCAAAACATACATCAAGTGGCACATTATATCCCATTGTCACCACGGATAATCACGGCAAGACATACATCAAGTATTCATAAAAGACTCAATCCGATAAGATAACTTCAAAGGGGAAACTCAATTCATCACAAGAGAGTAGAGGGGGAGAAACATCATAAGATCCAACTACAATAGCAAAGCTCGGGATACATCAAGATTGTGCCAGAGAGGGAACACGAGAGAGAGAGAGAGAGAGAGAGAGAGAGAGATCAAACACATAGCTCGGGTACATACCCTCAGCCTTTAGGGTGAACTACTCCCTCCTCGTCATGGATAGCGCCGGGATGATGAAGATGGCCTCCGGTGATGGATCCCCCCTCTGGCAGGGTACCGGAAAGGTGTCCCGATTGGTTTTTCGTGGTTACGGAGGCTTGCGGCGTGAAACTCCCGATCTATCTTACATTACGGAAGTTTTAGGGTACGTAGGTATATATGGGTGCAGGGGGTACGTCGGTGGAGCTACGGGGGCCCCACGAGGCAGGGGGGCGCGCCCAGTGGGGGCGCCCCCCACTTTCGTGAGCACCTCCCGTATCTCCTGACGTGCACTCCAAGTCCATCGGGTGGCTTTCCTTCCAAAAATAACTTCTCCAGTTGATTTCATTCCGTTTTGACTCCGTCTGATATTCCTTTTCCTCGAAATCGAAATAGGCATAAACAGCAAATCTGGGCTAGGCCTCCGGTTAATAGGTTAGTCCCAAAAATAATATAAAAGTGGAAAATAAAGCCCAATATTGCCTAAAACAGTAGATAATATAGCATGGAGCAATCAAAAATTATAGATACGTTGGAGACGTATCAGTAGCACCACAGGTTGGTGGATATAAATTCACTAAGGTACTCATGGACGGAGGAAGCAGCATCAATATCCTCTATTATGAGACCTTTCGACGTACGGGGTTGACTGACAAAAATTTAAAGACGTCCAACACTGTTTTCCACGGAGTGGTGCCTGGTAAGTCGGCATACCCAGTTGGTAAGATTGAGCTGGAGGTAGCCTTTGGGGATGAATATGATTCTAGGGCTGAGAAATTAACCTTTGAGGTGGTCAAGATCAAGAGCCCATATCATGCTCTGTTTGGACGACCGGCTTACGCCAAGTTCATGGCACGGCCGTGTTACGTTTATTTGTAGCTCAAAATGCCGGGTCACAAGGGCACCATTACTATGCATGGGAGTCAAAAGATAGCCCTGGAATGTGAGGAGGGTGATGTTGCTTATGCCGAGGCTGTTTGTGCAGCAAAGGAGCTGAAGTTTTATAAAGATAATGTTGACCCGGCGGACATGACATCTCTGAAGAAGCCAACCACAGAGCAGGACCCGGTGATGAAGTTTAAGTCCGCTGATGACACCAAGCTTGTTGATTTTACTCCAGGCGACTCATCTAAGCAATTCAGTATCAGTGCCAATCTGGATCCCAAATAGGAAAGCGCGATCATCGAGTTCATCCGTGATAATTGGGACATCTTTGCATGGAAACCTTCTGACATGCTGGGTGTACCGAGAGAACTCACCGAGCACACTCTTAATATTGATCCAAAATTTAAGCCGGTCAGGCAGTTTCTTCGGCGGGTCAACGAAGAGAGGTGGAAAGCTATTGGTGAGGAGGTGGCCCGGCTCTTAACGGCCGGGTTTATTGTTGAAGTTTTTCACCCAGAGTGGTTGGCTAACCCGGTGCTTGTACTTAAAAAGAACGACACCTGGAGGATGTGTGTGTGGATTACACAGACTTCAATAAGGCTTGTCTGGCTGATCCTTTTGCTCTTCCCCGTATTGATCAAATCATTGATGCTATGGCGGGTTGTGAGCGTTTGAGCTTCTTGGACGCCTACTCTGGTTATCATCAGATCAAAATGGCAGTTAAGGACCAGGAGAAGACGACCTTCATCACTCCGTTTGGAGCCTTCTGCTATGTATCTATGCCATTTGGGCTCAAGAGTGCCCAGGCGACTTATCGGCGATGTGTCTGAAGCTGTCTCCACAATCGGGTAGGCGCAATGTTCACGCTTATGTGGATGATATAGTGGTTAAATCCAGAGAGAAGGAAACCTTGATAGATGATCTGAAGGAAACCTTTGATAATCTACGGGTTTACAAGATGATGCTTAACCCGCCAAATGTGTGTTTGGCGTGCAATGAGCAAGCTTTTGGGTTTCTGGTCTCTAACAGAGGCATTGAAGCTAATCCGGAGAAGATCAAGGCAATTACCTCTTTGGCTAAGCCGGGCGTGCATCGATGATGTTCAGCGGCGGGTCGTATCGCTGCTTTAAAATTTGGTTCATAAGCGGTTAGGTGAGAAGGCCATACCGCTGTCGGATGATAAAGAAAAGCAGACAATTTAAATGCGGGTGATCTCGCTAATGCTGCCTTTGAAGATCTAAAGAGACAGTTGTCTGAGCCGCCGGTCCTTGTGGCTCCTATTGATAAGGAGCCGCTATTGTTATACGTGGCCGCTAACTCGCGTGATGTCAGTGTTGCGATCGTAGTGGAGCACAAGGAGGCTGGCAAGGAGCATCCGATTCAACGGTCGGTTTATTACATCAGTGAGGTGCTTATTGAGTCTAAGCAAAGATATCCGCATTGGCAGAAACTTATTTATGGGGTGTTCATGGCAAGACGGAACCTTAATCAATACTTCCAGGGTCACCCCATCACTGTGGTCAGTTATGCTCCTTTGGGAGACATCATCCAGAATAGAGAGGCTACAGGACGAGTCGCCAAGTGGGCCATTGAGCTGGGCCCTCATGGTTTGAAGTATGTGCCACGCACTGATATTAAATCTCAAGCACTGGTGGACTTCATTAATGATTGGACAGAGCTGCAGACGCCCGTGGAAAAGCCGGATAACACATATTGGACTATTAATTTTGATGGATCCAGGCAATTGGAGGGCTCGGGGGCTGGAGTCGTTTTAGCTTCCCCTCGAGGTGACAAATTGTGTTATGTGCTCCGGTTGATGTTTCCTTATACTAACAATGCAGCTGAGTATGAGGCCTTACTCCATGGTCTTCGGATGGCTAAGGAGATGAACTTAAGCCGGGTAAGGTGCTTGGGCGACTCAGATCTGGTGGCTCAACAGGTGTCAGGCAAGTGGGATTCCAAGGATCCCCTCATGGTGGCTTATCGCTGTGAAGTTGATGTGTAGCTGGGCACTTCAAAGGTTATCAAGTGTGATCGAAGGAAGAATGAGGCGGCTGATGCTTTAAGCCGGCTGGGATCTCAGCGTAAGCCGGTACCACCTAACACCTTTTTGGATGTTTCGCATAATCCTTCTGTTAAGTTTCCCACAGAGGAAGACTTAGCTGTTCCAGATCCAGAAGCGCAGCTGGTGGCAGCTCTTCACGTCATCCCGGATTGGACAGTGCCATATCTGGCTTACATGACCCGGAGGGAGTTGCCTGAGGATGAGACCTTGGCTAGACAAATCATCCGGCGGTCTAAATCCATGACAATTGTTCATGGTGAGTTGCATCATCGCAGTGTTACTGGGGTGTTTCAACGTTGTGTGTCACCTACGGAGGGTCAGGAAATACTTCGTGAGATCCATGAAGGGGATTGTGGTCATCATGCCGGCTCAAAATCTCTTGTGGCCAAGGCGTTCCGTCCTGGTTTTTATTGGCTGACGGCTCATGCTGATGCGGAGGATTTGGTCAGTAAATGTGATGGTTGTCAAAAATTCTCACGACGAGCTCATGTGCCGGCTCAAGAATTAAGGATGATTCCAATTACTTGGCCATTTGCAGTCTGAGGGCTTGATATGGTTGGGCCTTTCAAAAGGTCCAAGGATAAAAAGACACACCTCCTGGTGGCGGTTGATAAATTTACAAAGTGGGTTGAGGCAGAGCCGGTCAGTAAGTGTGATGCAGCCACGGCGGTTTAGTTCATGAAGAAGGTGATCTTTCGTTTTGGTTTTCCACACAACATCATAACTGACAATGGTACTAACCTGTCCAAAGGCGCTATGGAAGAGTTCTATCAACAAGAGCATATCCGGCTTGACGTTTCGGCAGTCGCTCATCCTCAATCCAATGGTCAAGCTGAAAGAGCCAATCAAGAGATCTTGAAAGGTATCAAACCCCGGCTCATGGTCCCCTTACAGCGGACGCCGGGTTGTTGGGTGGAGGAATTACCCTCTGTGATTTGGAGCATCAACACTACACCTAACAGATCTACGGGTTATACACTTTTCTTCATGGTTTACGGAGCAGAGGCGGTCCTGCCAAGTGACATCCGTCATGACTTGCCCCGAGTGGCGGCTTACGTTGAAGCTAATAATGAACAAGCTCGTCAGGATGCACTTGATTTATTGGATGAGAAGCGAGATTTGGCAATAGCCCGCTCGACGATTTACCAACAGGACCTATGCCGTTATCACAGCCGCCGGGTCAGATCTAGAACCTTTCAGGAAGGTGACTTAGTGCTCCGGCTCATCCAGGATCAATCCGATATGCACAAGCTATCCCCCCATGGGAAGGGCCCTTTGTGGTCAGCAAGAACCTGAATAACGGGTCATATTACCTCATCGATGTTCGAGAGCACAGAGACTCACGTAAGTCGGAAGAGGAGACCCGCCGGCCGTGGAATATCGCTCATCTTTGGCCTTACTATACTTGAGCCACCGGCTCTCAGGATGTACATATCTTGACGATGTATATATTATGAAAAGCAATAAAGCAGGACCTCTGTCCTTTTCATCCTCAAAAGTATATATGTCTTCCTTATTATGTTGTTGAAACAACCAACAGGGAACAGATCATATTTGAATCAGGGTTTCCTTTTGGTACGGCTTATGATCATATTTGAATCTAGCCATGATCACTTGGGGGCTTCCTGTTCAAACATAGGTCGTATTCGAACCAAAGAGAACATAGCTATCGATACCCTCTTGATCGGCATACTGCCAAGCTCACTAGGGGGCTTCTTGATCGTATCCGAATCATAGCTTAACCCCTTTGAGTCTGACGTGGATCGTATTCGAATCAACGTCATTAAACAACTTTCAAGGTCACTTGGGGGCTTCCTGTTCAAACATAGGTCGTATTCGAACCAAAGAGAACATAGCTGTCGATACCCTCTTGATCGGCAATGCCAAAGCCACTGGGGGCTATATGATCGTATCCGAATAGCTTAACCCCTTTGGAACGGTTTACTGATCGTATTCGAATCAGAAGCCTTTGCATTTTGTCTATTTCTCATAATACTTTGCAATTACAATTATTTGACTGTTTTGAGATCATTTTTGAAAGCGTTTATGAGGTGGTTTTTACTCCACCGGCTCAACCTTGACCAATACAATTGTTAGCACATAACAAACATCATATGTGCCGGGTTTTTCAGGATTGAGCTCTCACCCTCATTGTTCGGGTCAATAAACCGGCAGCGTAATCAAAGGATCACAGGTATGCTGTTACGATTATGTCTCAAGGATATAATTGAGAACCGGCTTTTTTATGATTTTTTGGTTCGTACTCCGGATTATCTGTAAAATATATGACCCTCCATGCGGTAAGCCGCCAAAGGACTTGTGTTTTGTTCTGTATGCAGGGCAATTAAAGCAGCTCTTTAAGCATAAGGAAAGCAGAAGATCAGCATAAAACGGAGGAATATAAGATAGCGGCTTAAACAGTATTGGGCGCCAAACACATGTGCGATGGCACGAAAAAATTAGGTGTTTTGCTACCCTATTACATGACTCCCCGAGTCCAGATAATGAAGCATTGTGTTTATCAAGGCATAAATATAAGTCGCCCGACGGATCACTCGTTTTGTTGGCCTGAAGCTTCCGGGTCATCCCTTTCCGCTCCTCCATTTGTTGCCCTGTCCTGGAAGGTTGATGATGACCAGTCAATGCCACTCAAAGCTTCAAATTCAGCTTCATCATCAATTAACCCGGCCGGATCAACTTCAGCGGCGAAGGTATGTGATACGGAGCATCCTACGGTCATCACCATGTCAAGAGTCCGTTTGGCAAGTGACACGTGCGACCTCTACTTCTCATACATAAAGGTGAATCTTCTCCTTTACACGTGTTCACTTGACCCCTTCGAGGATGGTATACTACTTGACACTCCACTCGGGTGCATGCATAGGTATGACCGGAGCTTCACGGATGACGAGGAGGAGTGCAAGCGCCAAGGAACACCTACACCATCCGCGAGGGAAGCACAGAAGAGAAGACGGAAAAAGGGCGGAGCTGCGGAGTCCCCAGCGGCCGGACGACCGGAAGACTCCGGACGTCCGACACCTCTCCAGCACACGGACGACCGACGCCCTCCGGACGTCCGGAACTTCGTCACCCGAACCAGATCTACGGACGACTGGAGCTGCCCGGACGTCCGGACGACAATCACCCGAGCCAAAGCTACGGACGACCGACAGCCTCCGGACGTCCGGACCCTCCAGAACCCCCGGACGACCGGCCTCCTGCGAACGTCCGACCGACGCACGCCCGAACAGAATCTACGGAAGTCCGAAGACCTCCGGCCGTCCGGACCATGTCGAGCCTCCGGACGACCGGTGACCTCCGGACGTCGGCGCTGAGTGTTGACTTTGTTTGGGGCCGTAGCCCTTGTACCCTTCGCCCCTAGACTATATATACTCTTTCTTCCCCACCTTTCTAGGTCAGCAAAGGATTAGCTCATATTTGTGTGAGAGCTTTGCTCATCCACTTGGCTACTTCTCCTCGGAGATCGGGACCTCTACGGAGAAGATCCCCAAGCGGATTCAAGACCCCCTCATAGGGTGGACCCCATCAAGACCTCCTCACGGAGAAGAACGGCTGCCGATTGTATCGTCCTTTGTTGACCTTGAATCATGTATCTCTCCTTGTGTTCTTTGATCTAGCATTTGTGTGACCGATTCCTTGTTGGTTGAGTGTTTTCCCTCGTTCCTCCCGTGATTTCCTCGTGTTCTTCCGCTCGTTCTTCGTGTTCCTCGTGAGGATTCTCTCCAAACGTGAAAAATCGTCCACATAGGGTTCTGCCCTATATCATCTATGGATCAGAGCTTAGGTTGATCACGTTTTTGGAGCCCCTACCCCTCTTTTTCTAGCTTGATTTTGTTGATTTCGTCCTAAATCCGAAAATCCCCACCAAAAATAGCCCCAAATTTTTTTGTGATTTGTTAGTTTTGATGATGTTTTGTTGATTTTGATCCATGGATTTGCTTGGTTTCGAGTGGATCTAGCATCTCCCCAAGTTTCCCCACTTTCCATCCACAAAATCTCCTCAATTTTGACCCCAAAATCCCCAAATTCCGCCCAAAATCGCGTCCCGAAACTCGCATCTCGCGTTGACCCCGACCCACCGGACGACCGACGTTTTACGGACGTCCGGAGCCCCAGGAATGACCGGACGTCCGACCTTTTCCGGACGACCGGAACCCCTAACCCGCACCGAATTTACGGATTTCCGACGTTTTCGGACGTCCGACGTCCCGGACATCCGACCTTTTCCGGACATCCGACCTTATTTTTGTTTTGTCCATAACTAATTCATCCGAACTCCGATTTTGACGTTCTTTAGCTCGTTTTGAAGCTATTGACATTCCCCTTCCCATAAAAATACTACCACCACCATTTGACTCCATCAAATTTTTGAAAATTTGGCAAGTTTGCCTAGGCCCTCCACCATATCATCCGCATAGCCACCACCGACTTCCGCAACCTAACCAATTTTGTTCCCCATAGCATTAGTGGTTGCTTGAGTAGTGATTCGAGTCTCCTAAGGTGTTTCGGCTACTTAGGGACGGTGCTTCTTCATCAACCACCACCACCACTTCCACATAACCTTGCCCACCATACACTTCAACCACCTCAACTTAACCCAATAGTTGTTTGAGATTTTTCGAGTTGTGGCTTGTGTCTCCTAAGGTGTTTCGGCTACTTAGGGACGGCAACTTCAACTCCGACACGTGTATAGCCCATCATTCCACTTCCGCATTGCCAAGTGCAAATCACCACCGCTTTCCGCTACCACCATTTGACATTTGCCTTTGAGATTTTGAGTTTGCGGTTTTTCCGCTTTCCTAGGGTGTTTCGGCTAACTAGGAACGGCTATACATCAAGAACACCGCCACTCATCATCGCCAAGGACGGTAACCTCGACGACACCGTTGTATATTACCCATGCAATTGCATTGATCACCCCTTATCCCATTTTGCGTTACTTGCCTATCGAGACTAGCCATTTGAGTATTGCCGCAGCGTTACTTGTGCACATTAGTGATCTACACCATCCATTGCATACATACCATATCATATTGGTATCATATCATCCATTGTGTCACAATATTGTTCCCATATACACAATTGCTATCTTGGTTTGTGCATTGTGCAAAGTGGCCATACATAGAAAAAAAAGAGAGAATAAGCTTTTAAGCAAAGAAAAAGAGAGAGCAAGAAGCTTGTAAGCAAGTGCCATAGCATCATACCATATTGCATATAAGATTGTCATATCCGATCATCTTGGATCATCTTGAGAGAAACACCGGGAACCATACATACATAGCATACTTGGGATAGAGAGTTTATCCATTTTGCATCTTATAGGTTGTGCACAAGTGTAGTATCCGCCTATTGAGCAATCGTGCTAGCGTCTCTCTTGAGTTGTGCAACACGAGCATTTTGGTGGATTCCACATTTTGAGCTCATTCCTTGGTTGCACGGCCCCATTTATCTATCCGTGTGTGTGTGTGTTTCCGTGTGCCACATATTGCTATTGGTCCATTTGTTTCACTTGCGAATTTGTGAATCTCTTTCAACATTATTGACTCTTGCTAACATTTTGCATTAAATTTTTGTGCCACTATCCTCACCGAGCTCCTCCATAAGCTTTACTTGTGTAGGTGTGAGAACCGACAAGGATTGGTACCAATAGTGCTATTTCATTGTCCGCATTTGAGTGAACTTGATTCATTTTCAACATCGGTCAAGGTACATTGGTATAAGTTCTTCTCTTTCTCCCACTCATATTTGCTCGAGTCTTGTGATGGATAGGCAAGGCATTTCACCTTCGGTCTACAACAACAACAGCGAGTTCGATGCCATGGAAAACAACTACTGACGCCAAGATGCAAGCTAAAATGGAGGAGATCAAATCCCTCATCAAGTCCTACAAGCGATCTTCCTCATCTTCGAGAAGGCGCTCAAGAGCACATCCTTCCGGCGACCATCTCCGGCAACATCACATCGGCATCGACACCATCATCAACAAGAACGTGAAGGTCAAGAGCTCAACATCAACAACTGCTCAACGACTTCACCATCTCCCTTGGCATCTTCGCCAAGCGACTTCAAGGCATCTTCGCCGGATATTCGCATCTTCGCCAACAAGCACCCCAACACTACGCTCAAGAGAAGCTCCCCAAGCTCAAGTCCGCGACTTCCACGAGCTACTACGACCTCGACATCGACCACGAGATTCCTTTCTATGGGACTCAAGAACCCGAGGAGTACCTCGAGTGGGAGCGTTTGATGGACGACTACCTCAAGCTACATCAAGTTCCTCCCGAAGATCAAGTGAAGTGCGCCACAAGAAACTTCCACGACTACGCCTCGACATGGTGGCTTCACACACCTTGAGTGCTACGAGATGAGTTGGTCCAAGATGAAGAGAGCTTTGCGGCGAGAGTTCGTGCCTCCAACATACACGGAACAACCCGGCGCCAATTGGAGAACACCACCCAAGGATCCAAGTCCATCGACAAGTACTTCAAGGAGATGAAGATTGCCTTCTGACGAGCCGGCGTGGGCGACCCCATGTCAATGAAGTTCCACTTCATGATGGGATTACTGTGACATCTCCAAGACCATCTTCCTCGAGAACTACAAGTCCATCAACGACTACTACATTGGTGCTCTCAAGGCGGAACAAGAACTCATGAAGGCCAACGCTTCTCCACCCCAAGCAAACTTCGTGGAGACCAAGCTCTCGACAAGCATGAGGCTAGTACCACCATGAGGTCCAAGCCCGACAAGCTCCAAGACGATGCTCCCAAGTGTGACTTCACCGCCATCCCTCTTTGTGGCATTGATGATGCCGAGTCTACCTTGACTCTTTTTCAAGATGGTGCAGCGACAAGTACGACTACGGAGACCTTCAAGGACCAAGCTTTGGAGGCAAGCGACAAGGTGGCGAGCAAGGGTGATGCTTCCATCTTAGGAGGCGAGATTGATGTTGTGCCATCTTCGGCCTTCATCCACGACGAGAGCGATGATGTGCCATCTTCGGCCTTCATCCACGACAACGACTACGAGACGGTTGAGCATGGGATTTTCCCTTCGACCACGGCGACATCCGATGACTTGAGTGACTTGAGCCACCATATTGAGAGTGAGAGTGACTTCACCACTAGCCCCATATATGTGTTTCCCCAATTCCCATGTGAGGAGAGCCACAACCCCCACCACTTGAGTGAGATGAGTGACTCCACCATACGTGAGTTTGAGTGCTCCTATTTTGAGGGAGTGAGTGAACCACCACATAGAGAGAGTGAGATAGTTGATAGGTCTCGTGAGGCCATTTCCATTTCTAACAACTTGACCTCTACCTCTATTGTGTCTTCTCATTTGGTGCTAGGTCCCATTTATGATGACGCCGCCGATCCTCGACGATTTCGTCCTCCCTTTGGACAAGACGATGGCCATGGTGGAATATGATGCACCCCCCACATGGTTCCATCAAGATGATGATGACCACCATTTGGTCTTTCCCACCTCACCTACACCACTTGAGTGGAATGACAATGGTAACATAGGTGAAGGTGATGCTCTAGTCCCACTAGTGGACATTCTTGCGATTGATTGCTTGCATGATGTTGATCCACCTAGTACCATGCTTCATGCTAGTATGATTTCCCCATGTGATGATTTGCCAATTTATGATGAATATGATGATTCTCATGTGGAGTCTATTAGTTGCGATGCTATGTTACATAGGATTTCTTGTGACAATTCTTTAGGTCACATCATGTTTGCTAATCCGCTTGACTTGTCATATGCTATGCATGAGATCAACCATATGTCTTATTTGCAATCTCTCCATAGTGACTATGCATATGCCATTAAAATAAACCCAATTTGCACATATGGCATAGACGACAAGCCCATGGTTATTGGCATTTGTTTTTCTTGTGATGATATTGATATGCTTCCTTTGCATCATTTATCTCATATGCCATGCCATGACCACCTAGCTTCGGATATGCATTGTTTTGGATGTTGTCCATTTTCTCCATGTGATGTTTCCGATATTGCTCATGAGGAGACCCCATAGTTTCCTCATACATTTTAGGAGATTTTGATTCATCCCATTCATTGCATGATCCCAATACTTGTGTGCACCATATGCTCCCCATGAATAAACATGATATTGATGTGCCATATACTTGCATTCTCAATTTGTGTCCCCATCGTGTCATACATAATAACTATTCTTTCATGATGGATGACATGTTCTTATACCATGCATCAAATTTCTTTGAGCGATGCTTATCTTGTGCTAACTCACACGTGCACATACACATCATGATGGATGATGTGTACATTTACCACACACACAATTTCTTTCGTTTGTGTCTCTTTTGTGTAGGTACCCATGAATACTTGTCAACTTCGCCAATCCACGAGTTGACAAAACGAGCTCAAGAGAGCAACGATGATTTGGGATCCCATGGATTGTCTTTCCCACCGCTCTCTTCGCGCAAAGACTTCGCGCATTTCTTCTACATGGCCCTCACTTGGTTATGGGTTGTTGTTCATTACATATCATATGCCCATCTTGCCATGTTCACTTTGCATGACATGCTCATTCCTATGCCTTTTCCATGCATGTGTGACCCATGCTTTGCTTTACACATGATGATTGACTCTCATACTTGTATGTGTATTTGCAAGCTTGGTGGAGATATCACTTGCTATTGCCATGTTCTAGTCATGACCCATTCCTATGATGATACTTTCATCTTGCTTTATGTTCGTGCTTGCGATATGTCATGTGCATTCCCTATGCCTATTATTTGTTTACATGACATGATTGCCATGATTTCTTCTAGTGTGTTGCATCTTAGCTCCACTAGTTTGCACGACTTGATTACTATGCTTGCTTATGTTGCATCACCATTTCATGCGGTTGATGACAACCATCTATATGCTTTGCACATGATTCATATTGCTTCTTGTCATATATCTCTATGTGTTGCCTCCCTCATGCTAGATTTTCCATGTATAGAGTGCAACCATGCTATTAAATCTTGCTCATGAGTTTGCCCCATAGCATTCTCACATATGTTTGGAGATTTTGACATATCCCTTGTGCAGCATGCTTGTCTTACTTCTTTGCACCATATACCTAGTGCCATGAATATCGCCATTGTTGCATCATATTATTCATGCACTTGTCCTTCTAATGGTTTTGTGCAAAGGATGAGAACCATCATGATGGATGATGCGTTTGTCTACCATGCATACTTTCTTTGTTTTGCTTTGTGCATGTGTAGGATACTTGGACTTTGTGTCGACTTCCACTTCACGTGAGTTGACCACTCGAGCTCTTGAGAGCGAACCACCTTCTACCACGACGATTCTACATCGCACTTGTTTGTGCTTCGGCATTGTGAAGAATGCACAAGGACATGCCTTCAAGGTGACATCTTTCTTGAGCATGGATATTGCGGATCATACTACTTGTGCTGCTCACACCGTGAGACTTATTGGTCATCTTGGACCACTTGATTGCGCACTTAGTAGAGATCTTGCTTCGACTTGCCATTATCACATTCCCATGCATCATGATATATGTACCTTGTGTGTTGCATCCAATTCTTGGATTACTTGCTCCTCTCATATGTTTGGTTGCAACAATGTCATTACTTCACATATGCCATGCCCCATTGATTGCTACATGCTTGACTTGATTGCCTCACACATGATGAACAATTGCTCTTTCTATTGTGTTGAGTGCCATACTATCTTCACTACACCCTATGCATATTATGCTTGGATTGTCTTGCACTTGACCCATGTGTTTAGACATCTCATCTTATTTGGTGTTGTGAATGATCCCTATGCCTACCATCGACCATTTGTCGAGCGCTTTATGCATGATTGCTATGACCTTGAGGTGGATGCTTATGCTCTTGTCACACATATTTGCATCTCTACCTCACGTTTACATGCTTGTTTCCAGGATGAACTTGATTTTGCTCAATTCATATGCTTACATGCCATGTCACAATCCTTTGTCACACCCTATGCTATGCTTCACGACAACACTTGTTTGGTGAATCACCTCTTGAATGCTTGGGTTTGCACTAACGCTAACCACATTTGTTTTTCCAAGTGTTTGTTCTATATACTCCTTTTGAAGGAATCACAAGATGGTAGCGACATTGGAGAGTGCCCATTTCGAGCTTCAAGATGGCGAGAGCTTGGTGATCGACCACTTTGACACGGCACCGCCATCTCTTTCCCATGGTGATTTGGTTTTCGATCCGAGGTCGGATCCTTTCCAAGGGGGAGGGGATGATACGGAGCATCCTACGGTCATCACCATGTCAAGAGTCCGTTTGGCAAGTGACACGTCGACCTCTACTTCTCATACATAAAGGTGAATCTTCTCCTTTACACGTGTTCACTTGACCCCTTCGAGGATGGTATACTACTTGACACTCCACTTCGGGTGCATGCATAGGTATGACCGGAGCTTCACGGATGACGAGGAGGAGTGCAAGCGCCAAGGACCACCTACACCCTCCGCGAGGGAAGCCTGGAAGAGCAGACGGAAAAGGCCGGAGCTGCGGAGTCCCCCGCGGCCGGCCGACCGGCCGACTCCGGACGTCCGACCCCTCTCCAAAGACACGGACGACCGACGCCCTCCGGACGTCCGGAACCGTCACCGAACCAGATCTACGGACGGCTGAGCTGCCGGACGTCCGGGGCGACAATCACCCGAGCCAAAGCTACGGACGACAAGCAGCCTCCGGGACGTCCGGACCCTCTGAAGCCCGGACGACCGGCCGCCTTGAACGTCCGACCGACGCACGCCCGAACGAATCTACGGACGTCAAAGACCTCCGGACGTCCGGACCATGTCGAGCCTCCGGACGACCGATGACCTCCGGACGTCCGGCGCTGAGTGTTGACTTTGTTTGGGGCCGTAGCCCTTGTACCCCTCGCCCCTAGACTATATATACTCTTTCTTCCCCACCTTTCTAGGTTAGCAAAGGATTAGCTCATATTTGTGTGAGAGCTTTGCTCATCCACTTGGCTACTTCTCCTCGGAGATCGGGACCTCTACGGAGAAGATCCCCAAGCGGATTCAAGACCCCTCATAGGGTGGACCCCATCAAGACCTCCTCACGGAGAAGAACGGCTGCCGATTGTATCGTCCTTTGTTGACCTTGAATCATGTATCTCTCCTTGTGTTCTTTGATCTAGCATTTGTGTGACCGATTCCTTGTTGGTTGAGTGTTTTCCCTCGTTCCTCCCCGTGATTTCCTCGTGTTCTTCCGCTCGTTCTTCGTGTTACTCGTAGGGATTCTCTCCAAACGTGAAAGATCGTCCACATAGGGTTCTGCCCTATATCAGTATGCTTACGAATTGGAGGGATCAGGCTGACTGCTTCATAATGTGGCGTTAGGATTCTCTGATTCTGGTTGTCATAACCCGGCTGGTACTTGGTAAGGTCCGTATCATTCCCAATCAGAGTGGCCACATGACGTATTTCCTTCACGCAGTCGGCGAAATTATTCTGGTTAAATGGGGTGCCGTCCTCCTTCAGGCTTGGATACCCAAGGGCGATGTCAGCCGGGTCCAGCTCTGGTAGCCATGCCTTGGCCCGGCTTAGTGCGGCTATAGCTCCGGCTCTGGCAGACGCCCGTCTTAGCTCTTGGACTCGTTGAGGTAGCATGGCAAGCCGCCTTAGTACATCCGCCAGGAGAGTGGGAACCTCATTTGACAAAGCCACAACGGCTAAAGCACGTTGTGACCCGGTGTAGAGTTGTTCCACCAGTGTATAAACCGCCTTCAGCTTTATCACCATGCTCTGGTTAAAATTGGAGCTCCTGTTGGGGATCGTAGCAGAAATTAAAATTTTCTACGCATCACCAAGATCAATCTATGGAGTCATCTAGCAACGAGAGAGAGAGGAGTGCATCTACATACCCTTGTAGATCGCGAGCGGAAGCGTTCAAGAGAACGGGGTTGATGGAGTCGTGCTAAATGCGTGATCCAAATCACCCGATGACCAAGCGTCGAGCAGACGACACCTCCGTGTTCAACACACGTGCGGTTGGGGAATACGTCTCCTCCTTCTTGATCCAGCAAGGGGGAAGGAGAGGTTGATGGAGATCCAGCAGCACGACGACGTGGTGGTGGAAGCAGCGGGGATCTCGGCAGGGCCTCGCCAAGCTCAGCGAGAGGGAGAGGTGTTACGTGGGGGGGGAGGCGCCAGGGGCTTGGGTGCGCAGCCCTCCCTCCCCCCTCTATATATATGGGTCCTGGGGGGCGCCGGCCCCCTAGATATCCAATCTCAAGGGGGGGCGGCCAAGGGGGACTTGCCCCCAAGTCGGTGGGCGCCCCACCCCTGTGGTTTCCAACCCTAGGCGCATGGGGAGGCCCATGAGGCGACCAGCCCACCGAGGCTGGTTCCCTTCCACTTCAGCCCATGGGGCCCTCCGGGATAGGTGGCCCCACCCGGTGGACCCCGGGACCCTTCCGGTGGTCGGTACAATACAGTGACCGAAACTTTCGATGGCAAACTGGACTTCCTATATACAAATCTTTACCTCCGGACCATTCCGGAACTCCTCGTGACGTCCGGGATCTCATCCGGGACTCCGAAAAACTTTCGGGTTACCGCATACTAATATCTCTACAACCCTAGCGTCACCGAACCTTAAGTGTGTAGACCCTACGGGTTCGGGAGACACCTTGAACATGACCGAGACGACTCTTCGGTCAATAACAAACAGCGGGATCTGGATACCCATGTTGGCTCCCACATGCTCCTCGATGATCTCATCGGATGAACCATGATGTCGAGGATTCAATCAATCCCGTATACAATTCCCTTTGTCAATTGGTACGTTACTTGCCCGATATTCGATCCTCGGTATCCCAATACCTCGTTCTATCTCGTTACCGGCAAGTCACTTTACTCGTACCGTAATGCATGATCCCGTGACCAACCACTTGGTCACATTGAGCTCATTATGATGATGCATTACCGAGTGGTCCCAGAGATACCTCTCCGTCATACGGAGTGACAAATCCCAGTCTCGATCCGTGCCAACCCAACAGACACTTTCGGAGATACATGTAGTGTACCTTTATAGCCACCCAGTTACGTTGTGATGTTTGGTACACCCAAAGCACTCCTACGGTATACGGGAGTTGCGATCTCATGGTCTAAGGAAATGATACTTGACATTAGAAAAGCTCTAGCGCATTTAACTACACGATCTTGTGCTATTCTTAGGATTGGGTCTTGTCCATCACATCATTCTCCCAATGATGTGATCCCGTTATCAATGACATCAAATGTCCATGGTCGAAACCGTAACCATCCATTGATCAACGAGCTAGTCAACTAGAGGCTCACTAGGGACATGTTGTGGTCTATGTATTCACACATGTATTACGATTTCCGGATAACACAATTATAGCATGAACAATAGACAATTATCATGAACAAGGAAATATAATATTCATTTATTATTGCCTCTAGGGCATATTTCCAACAGTCTCCCACTTGCACTAGAGTTAATAATCTAGTTACATTGCGATGAATTGAACACCCATAGAGTTCTGGTGTTGATCATGTTTTGCTCGCGGAAGAGGTTTAGTCAATGGATCTACGACATTCAGATCCGTATGCACTTTGCAAATATCTATGTCTCCATCTTGAACATTTTCACGTTTGGAGTTGAAGCGGCGCTTGATGTATTTGGTCTTCTTGTGAAACACGGGCTCCTTGACAAGGGCAATGGCTCCGGTGTTGTCACGAGAAGAGAGTCATCGGCCCGATGCATTGGGAATAACTCCTAGATCGGTAATGAACTCCTTCATCCAGATTGCTTCATGTCGCCTCCGAGGCTGCCATGTATTCCGCTTCACATGTAGATCCCGCCACGGCGCTTTTCTTGCAATTGCACCAGCTTACCCCACCATTCAAAATATACATGTATCCGGTTTGTGACTTAGAGTCATCCAGATGCGTGTCGAAGCTAGCGTCGGCGTAACCCTTCTGACGAGCTCTTCGTCACCTCCATAAACGAGAAACATATCCTTAGTCCTTTTCGGTACTTCAGGATGTTCTTGACCGCTGTCCGGTGTTCCATGCCGGGATTACTTTGGTACCTTCCTACCAAACTTACGGCAAGGTTTACATCAGTGCGGTACGGCATGGCATACATGATAGACCCTATGGCCGAGGCATAGGGGCGACACTCATCTTTTCTCTATCTTACATGTCAGTGGGACATTGAGCTGAGCTCAATTTCACACCTTGCAACACAGGCAAGAATCCCTACTTGGACTGATCCATATTGAACTTCTTCAATATCTTATCAAGGTATGTGCTTTGTGGAAGACCTATGAGGCGTCTCGATCTATCTCTATAGATCTTGATGCCTAATATGTAAGTAGCTTCTCCAAGGTCCTTCATTGAAAAACACTTATTCAAGTAGGCCTTTATACTCTCCAAGAGTTCTATATCATTTCCCATCAACAGTATGTCATCCACATATAATATGAGAAATGCTAAAAAGCTCCCACTCACTTTCGTGTAAACGCAGGCTTCTCCATAAGTCTGCATAAACCCAAACGCTTTGATCATTTCATCAAAGCGAATGTTCCAACTCCGAGATGCTTGCACCAGCCCATAGATGGAGCGCTGGAGCTTGCATACCTTGTTAGTATTCTTAGGATCGACAAAACCTTCCGGCTGCATCATATACAATTCTTCCTTAAGAAAGCCGTTAAGGAATGCCGTTTTGACGTCCATTTGCCATATCTCATAATCGTAGAATGCGGCAATTGCTAACATGATTCGGATGGACTTAAGCTTCGCTATGGGTCAGAAGGTCTCATCGTAGTCAACCCCTTGAACTTGTCGATAACCCTTAGCGACAAGTCGAGCTTTGTAGATGGTAACATTACCATCTGCGTCCGTCTTCTTCTTAAAGATCCATTTATTTTCTATCGCCGATCATCGGGCAAGTCTGTCAAAGTCCATACTTTGTTTTCATACATGGATCCTATCTCGGATTGCATGGCTTCAAGCCATTTGATGGAATCTGGGCCCGCCATCGCTTCTTCATAGTTCGAAGGTTCACCGTTGTCTAACAACATGATTTCCAGGACGAGGTTGCCATACCAATCTGGTGTGGAACGTGTCCTCGTGGACCTACGAAGTTTAGTAGAAACTTGATCCGAAGTACCTTGATCATCATCATTAACCTCCTCTCTAGCCGGTGCAGGCACCACAGGAACATCTTCCTGAGCTGCGCTACTTTCCGCTTCAAGATGCAGTACTTCATCAAGTTCTACTTTCCTCCCACTTACTTCCTTCAAGAGAAAATCTTTCTCCAGAAAGGACCCGTTCTTGGCAACAAAGATCTTGCCTTCGGATCTGAGGTAGAAGGTATACCCAATGGTTTCCTTAGGGTATCCTATGAAGACGCATTTTTCCGACTTGGGTTCGAGCTTTTCAGGTTCAAGTTTCTTGACATAAGCATCGCATCCCCAAACTTTTAGAAACGACAGCTTAGGTTTCTTCCCAAACCATAGTTCATACGGTGTCGTCTCAACGGATTTCGACGGAGCCCTATTTAAAGTGAATGCGGTAGTCTCTAAAGCATAGCCCCAAAATGAGAGCGGTAGATCGGTAAGAGACATCATAGATCGCACCATATCCAATAGAGTGCGATTACAACGTTCAGACACACCATTACGCTGAGGTGTTCCTGGCAGCGTGAGTTGTGAAATGATTCCACATTTCCTTAAGTGTGTGCCAAATTCGTGACTTAAATATACCCCTACACGATCTGATCGTAAGAACTTTATTTTTTTGTCATGTTGATTTTCAACCTCACTCTGAAATTCCTTGAACTTTTCAAAGGTCTCGGACTTGTGTTTCATTAAGTAGACATACCCATATCTACTCAAGTCATCAGTGAGGGTGAGAACATAATGATAGCCACCGCGTGCCTCAACGCTCATTGGACCGCACACATCAGTATGTATGATTTCCAATAAGTTGGTTGCTCGCTCCATTGTTCCGGAGAACGGAGTCTTGGTCATTTTACCCATGAGGCATGGTTCGCACGCGTCAAATGATTCGTAATCAAGAAACTCCAAAAGTCCATCTACATGGAGCTTCTTCATGTGTTTGACACCAATGTGACCAAGGCAGCAGTGCCACAAGTATGTGGGACTATCATTATCGACCTTACATCTTTTGGTATTCACACTATGAATATGTGTAACATCACGTTCGAGATTCATTAAGAATAAACCATTGACCAGCCGGGCATGACCATAAAACATACCTCTCATATAAATAGAACAACCATTATTCTCGGATTTAAATGAGTAGCCATCTCGTATTAAACGAGATCCAGATACAATGTTCATGCTCAAAGCTGGCACTAAATAACAATTATTGAGGTTTAAAACTAATCCCGTAGGTAAATGTAGAGGTAGCGTGCGGCGGCGATCACATCGACCTTGGAACCATTCGAGACGCGCATCGTCACCTCGTCCTTCGCCATCTCCGCTTATTCCGCAGCTCCTGTTTTGAGTTATAAATATGAGCAAGCTGCACGGTATCAAATACCGGGGAGTTACTACGAGTCTTGGTAAGGTACACATCAATTACATGTATATCACATATACCTTTGGTGTTGCCGGCCTTCTTGTCCGCTAAGTACTTGGGGCAGTTTCGCTTCCAGTGACCACTTCCCTTGCAATAAAAACACTCAGTCTCAGGCTTGGGTCCATTCTTTGGTTTCTCCCCGGCAGCTTGCTTGCCGGGCGCGGCACCTCCCTTGCCGTCTTTCTTGAAACCCTTTTTACCCTTGCCCTTCTTGAACTTAGTGGTTTTACTCACCATCAACACTTGATGTTCCTTTTTGATTTCCACCTCCGCTGATTTCAGCATTGAATATACTTCACGGATGGTTTTCTCCATCCCCTGCATATTGAAGTTCATCACAAAGCTCTTGTAGCTCGGTGGAAGCGGCCCGAAGGATTACATCAACAACCGCGTCATCCGGGAGATTAACTCCTAGCTGAGATAAGCGGTTGTGCAACCCATACATTTTGAGTATGTGCTCGCTGACAGAACTATTCTCTTCCATCTTACAACTGTAGAACCTGTCAGAGACTTCACATCTCTCGACCCGGGCATGAGCTTGGAAAACCATTCTCACCTCTTGGAACATCTCATATGCCCCGTGCTGCTCGAAACGCTTTTGGAGCCCCGGTCCTAAGCTGTAAAGCATGCCGCACTAAACCAGGGAGTAATCATCAACACGCGACTGCCAAGCATTCATAACGTCTTGGTTCGCGGGGGGTGGTGCTTCACCTAACGGTGCTTCTAGGACATATGCTTTCTTGGCAGCTATGAGGATGATCCTCAAGTTCCGGACCCAGTCCGTATAGTTGCTACCATCGTCTTTCAGCTTGGTTTTCTCTAGGAACGCATTGAAGTTGAGGTTGACATGAGCGTTGGCCATTTGATCTACAAGATATATTTGCAGAAGTTTTAGACTAAGTTCATGATAATTAAGTTCATTTAATCAAATTAATGAACTCCCACTCAGACAGACATCCCTCTAGTCATCTAAGTGATACATGATCCGAGTCAACTAGGCCGTGTCCGATCATCACGTGAGACGGACTAGTCATCATCGGTGAACATCTTCATGTTGATCGTATCTTCTATCGACTCATGTTTGACCTTTCGGTCTCTTGTGTTCCGAGGCCATGTACGTACATGCTAGGCTCGTCAAGTCAACCTAAGTGTTTTGCATGTGTAAATCTGGCTTACACCCGTTGTATGTGAACGTTAGAATCTATCACACCCGATCATCACGTGGTGCTTCGAAACAACGAACTTTCGCAATGGTGCACAGTTAGGGGGAACACTTTCTTGAAATTATTATGAGGGATCATCTTATTTATGCTACCGCCGTTCTAAGCAAATAGGATGCAAAAACATGACAAACATCACATGCAATCAAATAGTGACATGATATGGCCAATATCATTTTGCTCCTTTTGATCTCCATCTTCGGGACGCCATGATCATCATCGTCACCGGCATGACACCATGATCTCCATCATCATGATCTCCATCATCGTGTCTTCATGAAGTTGTCTCGCCAACTATTACTTCTACTACTATGGCTAACGGTTTAGCAACAAAGTAAAGTACTTACATGGCGTTATTCATTGACACGCAGGTCATACAATAAATTAAGACAACTTCTGTGGCTCCTGCCGGTTGTCATCCTCATCGACATGCAAGTCGTGATTCCTATTACAAGAACATGATCAATCTCATACATCACATATATATCATTCATCACATCCTTTTGGCCATATCACATCACCACGGCATATCTTTGCAAAAACAAGTTAGGCGTCCTCTAATTGTTGTTGCAAATTTTTACGTGGCTGCTATAGGTTTCTAGCAAGAACGTTTCTTACCTACGCCAAAACCACAACGTGATATGCCAATTTCTATTTACCCTTCATAAGGACCCTTATCATCAAATCCGATCCGACTAAAGTGGGAGAGACAAACACCCGCTAGCCACCTTATGCAACTAGTGCATGTCGATTCGGTGGAACTTTGTCTCACGTAAGTGTACGTGTAAGGTCGGTCCGGGCCGCTTCATCCCATGATGCCGCCGAATCAAGATAAGACTAGTAACGGCAAGTAAATTGAAAATATCGACGCCCACAACAAACTTGTGTTCTACTCGTGCATAGAAACTACGCATAGACCTAGCTCATGATGCCACTGTTGGGGATCGTAGCAGAAATTAAAATTTTCTACGCATCACCAAGATCAATCTATGGAGTCATCTAGCAACGAGAGAGATAGGAGTGCATCTACATACCCTTGTAGATCGCGAGCGGAAGCGTTCAAGAGAACGGGGTTGATGGAGTCGTACTCGTCATGATCCAAATCACCGATGACCAAGCGCCGAACGGACGGCACCTTCGCGTTCAACACACGTACGGTTGGGGAAGACGTCTCCTCTTTCTTGATCCAGCAAGGGGGAAGGAGAGGTTGATGGAGATCCAGCAGCACGACGGCGTGGTGGTGGAAGCTGAGGATCTCGGCAGGGCTTCGCCAAGCTTCGGCGAGAGGAGAGGTGTTACGGGGGAGGAGGCGCAGGCTTGGGTGCGCAGCCTCCCTCCCTCTATATATAGGGGTCTGAGGCGCCGCCCCTAGAGATCCAATCTCAAGGGGGCGGCGGCCAAGGGGGACTTGCCCCCAAGTCGGGCGCCCCCCACCCCCAGGGTTTCCAACCCTAGGCGCAGGGGGAGGTCTATGGGGGGCGCACCAGCCCACCAGGGGCTGGTTCCCTTCCCACTTCAGCCCATGGGGCCCTCCAGGATAGGTGGCCCCACCCGGTGGACCCCCCGGGACCCTTCCGGTGGTCCCGGTACAATACCGGTGACCCCGAAACTTTCCCGGTAGCCGAAACTGGACTTCCTATATACAAATCTTTACCTCCGGACCATTCCGGAACTCCTCGTGACATCCGGGATCTCATCTGGGACTCCAAAAAACTTTCGGATTACCGCATACTAATATCTCTCCAACCCTAGCGTCACCAAACCTTAAGTGTGTAGACCCTACGGGTTCGGGAGACACGCAGACATGACCGAGACGACTCTCCGGTCAATAACCAACAGCGGGATCTAGATACCCATGTTGGCTCCCACATGCTCCTCGATGATCTCATCGGATGAACCACGATGTCGAGGATTCAATCAATCATGTATACAATTCCCTTTGTCAATCGGTACGTTACTTGCCCGAGATTTGATCGTCGGTATCCCAATACCTGGTTCAATCTCGTTACTGGCAAGTCACTTTACTCGTACCGTAATGCATGATCCCGTGACCAACCACTTGGTCACATTGAGCTCATTATGATGATGCATTACCGAGTGGGCCCAGAGACACCTCTCCGTCATACGGAGTGACAAATCCCAGTCTTGATCCGTGCCAACCCAACAGACACTTTCAGAGATACCTGTAGTGTACCTTTATAGCCACCCAGTTACATTGTGACGTTTGGTACACCCAAAGCACTCCTACGGTATCCGGGAGTTGCACGATCTCATGGTCTAAGGAAATGATACTTGACATTAGAAAAGCTCCAGCAGATGAACTACACGATCTTGTGCTATGCTTAAGATTGGGTCTTGTCCATCACATCATTCTCCCAATGATGTGATCCCGTTATCAATGACATCAAATGTCCGTGGTCAGGAAACCGTAACCATCCATTGATCAACGAGCTAGTCAACTAGAGGCTCACTAGGGACATGTTGTGGTCTATGTATTCACACATGTATTACGATTTCCGGATAACACAATTATAGCACGAACAATAGACAATTATCATGAACAAGGAAATATAATAATCATTTTATTATTGCCTCTAGGGCATATTTCCAACAGCTCCTGGGGCCTGCATTAACAACATCAAGTGAGTCGGTGACAATGAGATACTTGTCGAAAAAGATTTAAAATATCTAACACTTGAAGTGTAGCTTACCAAAGATTGCTGAGACCATCTGAGATATATGGCGTTTTAAGCCGGATAACTCGGCAATTGTTTCTGCAAGAGCCGCCTCCGTTTTCTCCGCCCGGTTGATCAAAGAGACTTTTTCATCAGCCCAAGCCTTCTTATCTGCTTCAAAGCTCTTTTTCAATTTTTCTTGTTCAGATACACTGAACTCAAATTTGGAGTTGGCCTTTTGGGTTTCAGCCTCGTGAGCTTCCAGGCGATTCTTCAGTTCAGAAATCTCTGATTCAAATTGACTCATGGCGGCCTGTATTAAAGCCGGGTTACATTCCGGATCACAATAATGCAACATTAAGTCCCAAATATTTTGCAAGCAACGATACTTGGCACTTGGGGGCTAATGTATGCTGAAGAACTCTGTTTACTGCAGCGGTTCATGGAACTAAGTCCCAAGCACTTTGCAGGCAAAGGTACTTGACACTTGGGGGCTAATGCATATTGATGTTCAAGTATTTAATTACAACATGGTAAGAACCGGTTCAAACATCTTGTTCTAACCCGGCCTTCGGGTGCTACAGGATAAGCCGGGCTTCTGGTAAACATTGCTAAGATGATATTAAGTCTACAACATATTTTATCATAAGCAATAGACTTGGGGGCTAGTGTAATAAGGATAAATAAAGAATAGCAACAAGAGTTATACCTCAGATTTTTGTTGTATCTATTTCACCATGTTAACTTCCAGGTCACGGCTGCTGTGCACTTGATTTATATAGCCAGAGACAATTTCTCCAATACTCAGATGAGTATAATCAGTGACATCCAGCTTGGCTTTGCGGCGTTCCAAAAGTTCTTCCTTGGCAGAACATTTGGCCAGCACAGTGGGTCTTCCCGGTTCAACAAAGGCAGTCCTAATAATCTCGACATCCGGGTCATCTGCTTTGGCCGGGCTAGGGATCTCCGGGTTCTTAGAGCCGTCAAGGGCTTGCTCGGCAGGAAGATCAGGAGTAGGCGCTGGGATGTCGTGGGTTGGTTCAGGCGGCGGCTCATGTACGGAGCTGTCAGGAGTAGCCGTTCCAAGCTCCGGTTCAGTCATGACCGGCTCTTCTGCCGGCTTATTTTTCTTCGCCCTCTTGCTGGGCTTCACTTGTACGCTGTGTACAAATCAGAAGGGTTATTATGAAAACATGAGTAAGAAAAGCATAAGATAAACAGGTTATCATTACCCTGGAGCATTTTTGAAAGCCGGCATGTTGGACTGCATTGATTCGCCGGAGGAAGGTGAAGTTTCCTGATAGTTCGAGTCAGATGAATTGACTAGTTGACGAATGAAACCCGCCAAAGGGTAAAAAGAATGTAAATCGGAGATGACCTCAGTCCGGCACTTCCTTATTACATCAGGTAAGCCAGAGGAGAGTTCCGCATCTTTGCTGGTCCGGTTCTGCCTCCGGCTCTCATGAATCTGTCACTTCAAAAGAAATTGAGGATCTTGGTAAGCTAAAGGATGTGAAAATCTTACTTTCCGGGTTACTCTCCGGACTTTCTGTCTCGGCAAAGGCTCGGAGTCGGAGGAAATTATAGTTACCTCGTCAATCGCTACATTACTTGCTCCGGTATCCTCCTGATGATAATCAGTGTCAATAAGATGATTAAAAAAGGAGCCTAGAGAGTCAAGAGCTACCTCTGACTCGGAGGTATCATCCAAATGAAGCATATCTGAAGCGCTAGGCTTGTTCCCCTTCTTCCGGGCAACGGCTTTCCTGGCGGCTTTCTTGGTTTTTCTGGCTTTCTTTGCAGCCTCATGATCATACTTGACTTTCCAAAAGCCGTCGTCAGCCTGTAAATTACAACAAGGGTTTTGAGTACAAGTAAAATTATTTAAGTTGAAGGTGAAATGCTCAAGTTAACGGCTTACCGCTAGAGCCGGGTTAGTCTTGCAGAAAGGACTTAAGCCCACTTTCCCACAATCTTCCAAGCTCTCATTTAGAAGAGATTTGGTCATGTCATCAACAACATCCTCAGGTAAGTCGTCATAACTATGACGTAGAGGATCGGTCTTTTGGCCTGTGTAATCACACATCAAGCCAGGGCGGCGGCTCAAAGGAATAACCCACCAGGAAAGCCAGACTCGGACCAGATCAATGCCGTTTAGGCCATTCCCAAAAAGAGCCTTGACCCTGCTCATGGTGGGGGCGAGTGTTAGGCGTTCAGCCGGGGACACCTTGCCTGGTAGGGGGTGAGTTGACTCCAGCGTTAGATGAAAGCCGGGCAGAGGGTTCTCATCAGCCGGCGAAGTGTCTTGACAGTAGAACCATGTCTGGTTCCAATCTTTAGGATGACTTGACGATTCAGCATATGGGAAGAGGCAGTCCCTCCGTCACTGAATTGAGATTCCACCAAGCTCCAGGCTGGGCCCATTGGCATGCTCATTTTGACGGTTCAAATAAAATAACTCCCGAAAGAGCAGCAAACTGGGTTCTTCTCCAAGGTACACCTCACAGAATACTTGAAAATTGCAGATATTTGACACGGAATTAGGTCTGATGTCTTGAGGACGCAGGTCAAAAAAGTGCAAGACGTCTCTGAAGAACTTTGAGCCGGGTGGAGAAAAGGCCCGGTTCATGTGATCAGTAAAGATAATGACTTTCTCCTTCCTTGGGTTGAGGTTTCTCTTCTGCCGGATCGGGAGCACGATAGGACATCACTTCCTTCTTCGGCAAATAACCCGTCTTCACAAACTCTTTTAAAATTTGTTCTACGTGACGATGGATTTAACCCAGTTGCATGTAACGGGTGCTTTGGGAGCCTTAGGCGGCATTATGGAGTACGAAGCCTATGACAAAGTAAAAGTTTCCGGTTCAAATTTAAGCCGGCGAAAATATTTCAATTCAAGATGATGGCTTACGAAGGGGCCTAATGGCATATGTCTAATTGTGTCAGATTATTTAAGCCGCCATGGATAAGCCGGCGGTAAGAGTCGCCATCGCGAGATGGATCTAACAGATACAATTTTTCCTTAAGTACTGCACAAACAAGTTTTACAGATTGCGATTGTTATTTTGGATCAAATGGCCGTCCAGAAAAGAAACTATTCTAGACCTAAAAAACTAGTACAGATGAGTTTGAAAGTTCTAATGAGGCCTCTGAACTGGAGGAAGGAATCTACTGGCATCCGAAATGGATGCGAAACAGTTATCGCACGAGCTACATGTTCTTTGTGGATCTGGAAAAGCTGCGGTGGAGGAACCGTGAAGAAACGGTGAAGAACCATGATGAACACGGAAGAACTCGAAAGCTCTAAATGCAGATCTGAAGTACGGGAGGATGAAGACTTACCACCGTAGATCTACTGCGGAGGATCACCACTGTTCTCTGGTCGATTCAGGTTGATGCAGCGGCCAAGGTCGACGAAGACGAGGTGCTCTGCTGCGGCGGCGGCGGCGGCGGAGCTCGAGCGGCAGCAGAGTCGCGAGAGGAAGAAGACGACAGAAGGGGGAGAATGGAAAAGGACCTAGGGGTCATGCTTATTTATAAGGAAAGACTGACAGAGAGGGCGCGAGAAACGAGGAGGCCAGACATGGTTATAACAGCTACTCCGGCGCCTCGATTTTTGGAATGGTCATTAAGATAAGGATCCGTTGAGATATGACAGAATAAAATATGAATTTAATGGAAGATGATGTCACGGCGGGTCATTGTGAATCCAGAAGATGACGTCACGGCGGGTCATAACCTTTGCACAGACAGAAGACAGAAGGCTTTTTCTTAAGGTATTGGAGATTGACATGAACCGGTTCAAATCAATCTGGGGACTAATGTTGGGGATATAACTATTTGTGTAACCCGCCCAGGAGGGGCCGGGTTACGCAAAGGTGATTCATCATATGAAGCCCAAGATCAAGCTTGAAGGTGGCGGTTCAATAAAGGGCCCAAAGCCCACAGGTGACTTAAGGCCCGTAGTAATAAACCGCCATAATGACATGACTTGTGTTATAAGGCAAGATTAACTAGTCACCGAGCCGGACACTGTTTATGAGCTGGCCGGGACTCTGTAGGCCGCAGGGCGTCAACCCATGTATATAAGGGGACGACCCGCCGGCGGCTTAGGGCAAGTAACATCAATCGAGAACCGGGCATAGCAGGATTTGCTCCCTGGTGATCGAAACCCCAGCAATTCCATGACAACTAGACGTAGGCTTTTACCTTCATCGTAAGGGGCCGAACTAGTATAAAACTCTCGTGTCCTTTGTCCCACTTTAACCCCTTTAAGCTTCCTATTTGCGATGGCTGCACGACCAAGTCCTTTCACGAGGACATCTGCCGTGACAATTCCACGTCATAGGGCTTAATTTAAAAATCTCTTCAACCAAGGTAGATGATGAATAGTGGAATTAATTCCGTAGTTTGCAAAAATACTTAATTAACACTCTTGTTTTTCTCAAAAATTTGTGTATATCAATGCATTAATTACACCACATGCATGCATGATCACTTAATGACCAAGAACTTCTACATGCATTGATGAGTTTTTTTCATCCTTGTATGAAGTGATTTAATACACCTTAAAATCTGAACATTTTATGGTGAGTAGTAGAACTGAGACTTATACAACGAAAAAACATTTTTTTTTTGAAATGAGCCCTGTAAATCGAAAAGGAGGGAGTACATCTCATAATGTAAAAACAACAGCAAGTAACAACCAACAACAGCGAGTAATTATAATCAGTGTTCATCTGATTTTTTAATCAATGAGCACGCATAGCCACAGTAACATCCGGAGAGTTAGCACCAGTAACATCTCGAGAGCTAGCACGCATAGCCACAGTAAAAACAAACAACACGCGTCATGCTGTTGGACCCACCCACCGCCCCTGCCCATCCCACCACCCACCGGCGAGAGCTGGCAACATCAAACCTGTTTGGATACTCTAACTTAGTTAGAGGTTAGAGTTAGATTCTAACCTTGAACCAACCATAAATTAACTCTAACCAAAGAGTTGTTTGGATGGTGGGTTTAGATTGACAATAAATATTTTTTCTCAATCATTTGATTACTTTAGACCATGTTTGGATGGGAGGGGTAACTTTTTTTTACTAATTCTTTTAGTGGGCCCAAGAGAACTAACCCAAATAAGCTCCTCTAGTGTGGGCTAGTTTTTTGAGGTGAGTTAGATCCAACTAACCCAAACTAACCCATCATGTTTGGATACTTTTGGGTTATTTGAGCCCCAACTAACCAAAACTAACTCTAACTTAGGGATCCAAACAGGGCCAAAAGCTCACTGCTTTCTTATCCTCATCATCCAGCCGCTGGTCCTCCTCCTCTGTTCTCCATCCACCACCCAGCTCTCATCCAGCGCGCACCCACAAACGGCTGGTTGGCTTGGCGTCGCCCCACCCCCACGGCGCGCCGATGACTCCACTCCCCTGGAGTGCGCGCGCGGCCGTGGTAGCCAGAATCAGACACATGGGCGTCTGCCTTGGAGCTCCCCTGTCGTCGCCCGATCTGGCCACGAAGTCGCCGCCCGTGCTCCGGATCTGGCCAGTATAGACTCTCCTCCGACCGATTCGGCCAACCCTGCGCCATGCCCCCCGCAGAGGTCCGGTCCGGCCGATCCTGCGCGCTCATCCTCGCTGCCTCTGCTTGCGTTGACCGCGAGGAGGCCAGCGTCTCGTCCAGCCGCGGCTCACCTGCAGGGTGGATCAGGCGAACTGCCTCGACCCGGCCTACTCAACCACAACCACCTCCAGGCTCGCCAGGCTCTCGCCGCCTAGATCGACGGGATCCATGTTAGTCAGCCCAACTAACTCACTCACCCCGGCATGCATGTGTATCCAACTCCCTTCTCTCGTTCCATCCCTCTTTCTCATCTCGTTCTATGCTTTTTGCAGGCCGATGTGAAGCCAAGTCGCGGACACGCCGTTCCAGCCACCAGATCCGGAGTGCCGCCGCTGGATCCTATCCCCATGACGCATGCGGTCAACGACCGCCGCCGTCGGAACCTTCCTCCTCCCCGAGGACTCCTGGCAAGAACCGGGACAGCAGCGCGCCCTTCCTCGTGTACAACGCTCCAGTGCCCGCGCCGTCGGTGCTGTCGTAATTTCAGCAACATTCGAGTATGTGTGGATTTGACCACTTCGTTGCCTTCACATCACGTTGGATTAAATCTTTTTTGCCTCTGTTTCTCATGTCTGGTGAGAATTTTATGTAAATCACAGGATTTGTTCCTGACCAGACAGAGTTTGCGTGCGTGGGCAGAAACTCTGTGTAGGTGACAGCGGGTTCAATAAAAAAGATGCAGGATCTTTTTTGTAAAACCGAAGCGTTTTCACAGATTCACTTAAACAGGGATTGCGGGTTGATTTTAAAGAAACAGAGGGGCTTTTTTTGCAAAAACGACAACGACGTACGACCAGAAACCCAATTTGCTTTTTATTATATTATACTAGCAGAAATGCCCGTGCATTGCAACGGAAGAAAATAAATATAATACATACCTAACTCAGTAAGCATGTCATTTTCAGCAGTGTCCGGTAACTGTGCTATACTATCCAAATCCTTCCCATACGTTCGGAAGAACAATCCAGCCACTGTCCAGAAAGAAGAGAGAGGGAAAAAAAAGCCAACCAGACCCCACTTTATCCTCGTATAACCGTACAGTTGCAAATCACCATTTCAGTAACGATAATTATATATCCACGTACAGCTACGATTCCTAAATATACTTCTCTGCCCCCCTTGATTTTCAGGTGGGTAGGGCCCCTTCCTCCCCCTTCCCCAATGATCATTAGCCACGTTGCTAATTACGTAAAGTACGTAACTACCTCTACGTAAGTGTAGCATTACTGTTTCAGTAAATATGGGCTTCTTCTCTTCGTTCCCTTCCTTTGGGCTGGGTTAATTCATTTTCGCTTCCTTTCCTTCGGTACCTTTTGTTGATCCTCCAAACAGCTTACATATATGATGAACTGGTAATCTAAAAAAATGATGAACTGGTTGGATTGTATCTAAAATAGGAGGTGAGACAGGACAGGAGGTTGTGAGTTCTTATCCTGAAGCTTATTGTCTTTGCTCCATTCAGTTCCATTATTTTAGGATCTTCGGTAGCAAAAAGTTTATGATACCATTGAGAATCGTCTATTCATAAGAAAATGTGCAAGTCAAAATTCAGTCGCTCTTTAAATTTATCTGGTCGATACAAAAATTTCTGATGTGTGCAAAAGAATAATACAGATTCAAATGTTCCTAAAAGACGGTGAGGTGCAAAGTGGGTAGAAGAATTGTTTTCTAACAAATTGTATAGTCGTGTGTGTAGTGTACATCTCTGTACAGAAGAAGGTTCATAGTTACAAGTCCATAATTCATTTTCGCCTTCCTTTTATGTGAGACCATTTCAGGTCCAAACTTGGTTCTATGATTATGGAAAATGGTTTTGACATGTATCTAGTCGCGTTCAAGAAAAGGCATAGGGCGTCGTTTCAGAGTTTTGTTGAATATATGGCCTGCTCGGTACGCTTCCAAGAAAATTCTGCAAAGCACAATTGTAACATGTTGGATATATTATGCCACGGAGGGCAGCAGATTTTTGATTTCTCCGAGCACGGTCCATCCTTAGTCCAGCATTACAATACCTAGTTTACTCTAGCTGTTTCTAGAGCTACCATGACTAATAATCATAACTTGTTTCATGTACAAACCTTTCTCAGTATAGGTACAACACAACTCCATGTTCTGTTCAGGTTTCTGCTCCTTTCCTATGAACTACAGTATAATATTTATTTTATTTCCAAGATCACAGTAACATGAATATCAGCAGATGGCATAAGTTATCCCACAAAAAAAAAGCAGATGGCATAAGTTGGAATTGTTACCATCAGAGTGCAAGTGTGCCAGCTCGGTACAGTCAAACAATCAACCAGCGCCATTAACGATCACACATAAATCCAAAGGATGAGCACCAGATTTTTTTTGTGCTAGCACGCATAGCATCCAGCAGCTTCCAGTCGGTGTACAGCAACAACAATTGATTAAAAAAGCAATAGCAAGCAACAAATCCCCACTGAACGCATGGATCGCCTTCTTCTACACTTCGCCATTCATCTCGTCCTCATCACTTGTAGCCGTTCGCCTCCATCTTCCTCCTCCTCCACCTCACCATCAAGCGCTCCTCCTCCTCCTCTTCTCCATCCACCTTACCACCCAGCCACTTCCTACCGCCAAAGGTGGCTGAGAAGTCTGGCGGCGTCGGTGTGTGTGTTTCTTTATTCTTGCGGCGTGGCGGCCTTTCGTCGGCACACGGGGCGGGCGAATCTGCACGATGGTGGTGGAGCCCCTGGGTGGGTGGTGGGGCGGCAATGTGGTGGCGTCTGATGGCGGCTCGGTTTCTCGCGAATCTGGCGGCCCGGCCCGGCTGCGTTAAGTGGTTGGACCTATGGCGGAGGTGAGGAGGAGGTGCAGTGGTCTTGCTCGTCTGCCGGTGGCGGAAGGATTTTGTGGTGGCTTGGGTGAAATCACCAAGTTTTCTCTTACGTGAGCTCTTCTCTGTACCATCGTCGGCCATCTCTGTATGAATCAATATGGCAAAATTAGCTCGACCTATCTATTAAATTTGGGCACACCATGGCATTTGCACCCATTTTTTTACGTATCTCGGATCGGCTCTTCTCCTTCTTTAGGATTATTATAGCTCAAATGGCATCTCCAATTTTTACATGTATCTTCGGATCGGCTAATTTTTTCTGTGTATCTTCAGATCAGCCCTCTCTCCTTCTTTAGGATTATTAGGAATTGGGGTAGGCGTAGTCGCTGGGACCGGCGGCGAGCGGCGGCATGGTAAGGGTGCGGCGCGCTAGAGGTGGAAGATGGGATTGGATCGTGGGTCGTGCGGCTAGGTGAGCTCGTTTTTTATGTTCAGTCGCTCGCATGTTTTGGTCATAATTTGTCTTGGGTTGGTTCTCATCCTCGCTTCTCTCTCTGTTTTTCAGGAGCCGCCATCCTCCCAAAGCAATGCTAAGATCATGAGGCCGAGCGGCGGACTGGTTTGGTTTGTGGTGGTCGCCGACTTGGGAGAGAGGCGAGGTGGTGGTCGTCGACTCATGGAGAGGGAGGGGGGAGGAGGAGGAGCTGCGGCACGGTCTGTCGGGTGATGGGTGCGATGGTGGCGGTTGAGAGGACAGGATAAGGAAGGGACGTACGGCTGGTGTTTTCGCTAGCGAATCGTTATTTTGCTTAGGTGATTGCGGGTTGATTTTATGTAAACCGAGGGGCTTTTTTGCAAAACAGCCACGACGACGGACGACCAGAAGCAGTCGCTGCTTTATTAATAGGGAAGATATATAATATATATAATATAAAAAAAATATATAATAAATTATATATATATATTATATTAGGTAAAAGATAAAAGATAAAAGATTTCATTAAAAATATCGCAAAATAGGCCGGCCCAATAGCTCCAGATGCTTCAGCGAGGGGAACTTTGTAGCTCGGTTAAGGCGATAAATAGAAGCCGCGAAATATTCCCTCCCACATGTAACTATTGGGCTGGCCCATATTCGCTTTTTTTTCGTTTGCTGGATTTCAATCATCGTTGTGTTCGTTCACTGGGCTGGTTTCCCACGTTTTTTTCCTTTTCTTGTTCTTTATGTTTTTCTCTGTTTTCATCGTTTTTCTTCAGTTTTTTTACAGTTCTTACAAGTTTACGTTGTTTCCTCATGTTTTATTGTGTGTTTCCTTTGTTTTTTTGTCGGTTTCTGCCTTTCTTTCTCGGTTTTCTCACTGGGGTTTTACTTGTTGTTGTTGTTTTATTTTGTTTTTGGTTTCTTATTTTATTCACTTTTGTTTTTCTCATTTTTTTTTGTTTTCCATTTTTCGGTTTTCAGTACACATTCAAGATTTTACGTATATATAGAAAAACATGTTTCATATACATGAATATCATTTTTTTAATCTTACCTTTTTTGGTATACTTTTTTATACACGTACATTTTTGTATATGTATTACTAATACACATTTAACATTTTTTCATACAGGGGTAACACTTTTTAATACATGGTCAACATTACACATTTTTAACATTTTTCAAATGGTTGATTAATGTTTTTCAAATACAGATTAATATTTTTTAAATGGAAAAAGCTTCCGAACAGCCGGCTAATTTTGCGTGTTTGTCCGCCACGCACTGCACCGTCGGATGGCGCCTGATCACGATTTTTGTTGGGTGTGCGTTGTGTAGCGTTCACATGGGCATGCTACCTTTTCAATTGTATGGCCCTGTGCGGAGTGATCACACCACTTTGTCTTGAATTTCAGCACTTCACGATACTAACTAGCCACCAAGTGAACTTGAGGAGAGAAGTAGCTTCCCCATGGCTGACCTTGTGTTGTTGTTGCCATGGCCGGCTTGAGTCACTCATGCTGTGAGCACACGGGTGGTTGTTGAGCGAGCTGGCCTGTGATGCTGCGGTAACGACGAGGCGATATTGGGACGCCCCCGATTCAATCATACACGCAAACATGTACGATCAAGATCAGGGACTCACGAAAAAATATCACAACATAACTCTAGACACAAATTAAAATAATACAAGCTTCATATTACAAGTCAGTGCGTCGAGGGCTCGAATACAAAAGCTCGAAAGCACAAGACTCAGCGGAAGCAACAATATCTGAGTATAGACACAAGTTAAACAAGATTGCCTTAAGGAGGCCAACACAAAAGCAACAACGATGGAAAAGGCAAGGCCTCCTGCCTGGGACCTCCAAACTACTCCTGGTCATCGGCGGTCTCCACATAGTAGAAGGCACCCTCGGGGTAGTAGAAGTCGTCGGTGGTGGCATCTGACTCCTGGGATCCACCATCTGATCACAGAAACCGGGTATAGGGAAAAATAGGTAGCCAAGCAACCGTGAGCACTCATCCAAAGTACTCGCAAGACTTACATCAGATCTAAACTAAGTATGCATCAGTGTCAAAGGAATGGGTTGTATCTGTAGACTGAACTGCAGAATGCCAAAAGAGAAGGGAAAACCTAGCCTATCGAAGACTAGCATCTTCAAGCATCTTGCAGCATTCAGAAGAGTGTAGAATATCATTTTATAAAGCAATCATGTTGTAGCATTAACGCCCAGAGATCCTTCCTCGACTCCCTGCGAGGAAGCAACCCTAGAGCCAACATATCCATCTCATGTCTCAAGTATCCAATTCTAGTTGTAAAAGATCGGGATACAACTCCGAGCGTCTGTTACCGTGAACACGGCTATTCAAATCGATAACGTCCCTGTAGGGGGTGCACCACATTACCCAACATGCTTGATTACTCTTACCGGACACACTTTCCTGGGTCATGCCCGGACTTGGAAGATCAACACATCGTAGTCCTACCTAGGCTCCACAGAAAGGTCCCCGCCCGTCTACATCCTAAGTGCTCCAGGGTCTTGGGCCCATCGCCCATCGCCCATTGCACTCCGGGTCGTTGTGCGCAGGGGAATACTAGCGCCACCTCTGCTTGGATGGCATGATCTGGCCCGACCACAATGCTGAACTGGACGTCTGACAGAGCTTTCGGAAGAAACATACGACGCCGATTGCCCATAACTGTTCCCGCGTGGCGGTTAGTGCGTATAGGCCAGTGGCCAACTTAGATCAAATACCCAAACCTTTAGTGTATTGGGAGCTCGTGGTAACAAGCAGAGACTCACGAGCATGTGACTCCGTCGCCCCGTCTCGAGGAAATATGGCAAGGGCTAGCCCAACCCACTCCGGGGCGGTCTGCCTGCCTGGCCGTGCCTCATAATTATCTCACGGGTACCCTCTAGGCCAACCTGACTAACAAGCGACTGTCGGGAACTAAGGTCCACCTCTACCGGGCTGGTACCGCATGTCCCTTCAGTCCCGTAGTAACAGTAACTCTCGCAGGTAACCCGACTTCACATATCTCGCGGGTACCCCTCGGGGCCGACCCATCTTTAACATGGGCCTGGGGTAAAACCAAGGTAACCGTGTGTCCACAACATCAAGGGGGAAAACCGAGGAATCACCCTCGATGGATTCCTTCTCGATGTAACCGTTAATGTGAACTAGGAGGAATCACCCTCGAGGTTCACACTTGAGGTGTTGCACGACAGAGACGTCAACGGGAGTGGTGAAGGAGGAATCACCCTCGAGGTTCACACTTGAGGTGTTGCACGATAGAGACGTCAACGGGAGTGGTGAAGGAGGAATCACCCTCGATAGACCATGACCGAATAGCTACACTACATAGTTATCACCAGGAGTGCGTTAGGAGGTATCACCCTCGGCACTCGATAGTAGCCTTGTAGAGTCGTACAACTGAAGGGGTGAGGTGATGTGTTAGGCTCTGGGCGTCGATCACATTGATTGAGTCATCGGTCATCAAGCCGGGGTAACTAGGACAAGGTGAGGGGTCACTGATGGATCACTAACCAACCTATACTAAGCAGTTTAGGATAAGTAGGTAATGTACAAGAGCAGGTTACAAAAGCAGGCTATGCATCAGAATAGGAGCAATCAATTACAGTAGAAAAATCGAATGCAAGCATTAGAGAGAATGGAATGGGCGATATCGGAATGATAAAGGGGGGTTTGCTTGCCTGGAAGCTCTGCTGAAAAGGGAGAAGGGTCGTCGGTGATGTCGTCGATCACAGGGGCAGCATCGGTCTCAGGGTCTACCGGAGAGAAGAGGGGGAAGAAACAATAAATACATAGCAAACAAGTACATCACTAAGCATGACATGATGATATGCGGTGCTAGGGGTGTTATATCGCAGTGCTACATGATACCGACGAAGGGGGGAAACATCCGGGAATGTTTTCCCGAAGTTTGGCATTTTTTGGACACACGAAATGGAGGGGACGGTTCCATGTTTGCTATGCTAGGGGCATGTCACATATGAATGGAGGGCATATTCAGAATCGTCAGATTATTCTGAGCAACTTTCATGTATAAAGTATTTTCTTCCGAGTTACAAATTATTTTATATTAATTTTCAAAGTTTTAATCATTTTCTAAAATTGTTATTATTTAATTTAATTGAAAAACATAATTATGGCATCAGCATGAGGTTAGCATGACGTCAATAGTCAAAGTCTGTTGACTTGGTTAAACTGACATGCGGGTCCCGTCTGTCATTGACTGATTAACCTAATTAACATATTAATTAGTCTAATTAGATAATTAGGTTAACTACGTTTAATTAGTTTAATTAAACATAATTAATTATGACATTTTCAAATTGCTAGAGTTTGTGTCGTTGGGGAGGCACTACCGACGAGGCGAGCCATTGCCGAGGAGACGCCATGGACACCCCCGACCGCATGGGAGGAACCACGGGTCCCCATCTCCATGTGGATGAGCAGAGGAGCAGTGGACACAAATGTCCCAGCGGGCAGTCGGCCATCCGCGAGCGCGATGGAGCCATAACGCCCATGGGAAATTGAAGGAAATATGTGTTGGGGAACGTTGCAGAAAATTAAAATTTTTCCTACGGTTTCACCAAGATCCATCTATGAGTTCATCTAAGCAACGAGTCATGGGAGAGTGATTGCATCTACATACCACTTGTAGATCGCGTGCGGAAGCGTTCAATGGAACGGGGATGATGGAGTCGTACTCGCCGTGATTCAGATCACCGATGACCTAGTCTTTGAGCGGACAGCACCTCCGTGTTCAACACACGTGCGGAGGCGGATAGCGTCTCCTCCTTCTTGATCCAGCAAGGGAAAGGAGAGGTTGATGATGATCGAGCACGACAGGCGTGGTGGTGGATGCAGCAGAACTCGGCGAGGCTTCGCTAAGCAACTACGGGAGGAGGAGGAGGTGTTGCGGGAAGGAGGGAGGCGCCCGGGGCTTATGGGTGCGGCCACCCTCCCTCCCTCCCTTTATATAGGTGCAAGAGAGGGAGGGCAGCCTTGCCCCTTCCTCCAAGGAAGGGGTGCGGCGAAGAGGGGGAGGAGTCCATCCTCCCAAGGCACCTCGGAGGTGCCTTCCCCTTTAGGACTCTCCCTTTTTCTTATATCTTGGCGCATGGGCCTCTTGGGGCTGGTGCCCTTGGCCCATATAGGCCAAGGCGCACCCCCTACAGCCCATGTGGCCCCAGGGCAGGTGGACCCCAGTGGACCCCGGACCCCTTTCGGCACTCCGTTACAATACCGATAACGCTTGTGAAACTTTTCCATGACCAAAATAAGACTTCCTATATAAATCTTTACCTCCGGACCATTCCGGAACTCCTCGTGACGTCCGGGATCTCATCCGGGACTCCGAACAACATTCGGTTTGCTGCATACTCATATTCATACAACCCTAGCGTCACCGAACCTTAAGTGTGTAGACCCTACGGGTTCGGGAGACATGCAGACATGACCGAGACGGCTCTCGGGCAATAACCAACAGCGGGATCTAGATACCCATGTTGGCTCCCACATGCTCCTCGATGATATCATCGGATGAACCACGATGTCGAGGATTCAAACAACCCCGTATACAATTCCCTTTGTCAATCGGTATGTTACTTGCGAGATTCGATCGTCGGTATCCCAATACCTCGTTCAATCTCGTTACGGCAAGTCACTTTACTCGTACCGTAATGCATGATCCCGTGACCAGACACTTGGTCACTTTGAGCTTATTATGATGATGCACTACCGAGTGGGCGTGATACCTCTCCGTAATACGGAGTGACAAATCGATCTCGATCCGTGTCAACCCAGCAGACACTTTCGGAGATACCTGTAGTGTACCTTTATAGTCACCCGATTACGTTGTGACGTTTGGTACACCCAAAGCACTCCTACGGTATCCGGGAGTTACACGATCTCATGGTCTAAGGAAGAGATACTTGACATTGGAAAAGCTCTAGCAAAATGAACTACACGATCTTGTGCTATGCTTAGGATTGGGTCTTGTCCATCACATCATTCTCCTAATGATGTGATCCCGTTATCAACGACATCCAATGTCCATAGTCAGGAAACCATGACTATCGGTTGATCAACGAGCTAGTCAACTAGAGGCTCACTAGGGACATATTGTGGTCTATGTATTCACACGTGTATTACGATTTCCGGATAATACAATTATAGCATGAATAAAAGACAATTATCATGAACAAGGAAATATAATAATAATCCTTTTATTATTGCCTCTAGGGCATATTTCCAACAGTCTTCCACTTGCACTAGAGTCAATAATCTAGTTACATTGTGATGACCGAACACCCATAGAGTTCTGGTGTTGATCATGTTTTGCTCGCGGAAGAGGTTTAGTCAACGGATCTGCGACATTCAGATCCGTATGCACTTTGCAAATTTCTATGTCTCCATCTTGAACATTTTCACGGATGGAGTTGAAGCGACGCTTGATGTGCCTGGTCTTCTTGTCAAACCTGGGCTCCTTGGCAAGTGCAATAGCTCCAGTGTTGTCACAGAAGAGTTTGATCGGCCCCGACGCATTGGGTATGACTCCTAGGTCGGTGGTGAACTCCTTCGCACAAATTGCTTCATGCGCTGCCTCCGAGGCTGCCATGTACTCCGCTTCACATGTAGATCCTGCCACGACGCTCTGCTTGCGGTTGCACCAGCTTCTTGCTCCACCATTCAACATATACACGTATCCGGTTTGTGACTTTGAGTCATCGGATGCATGTCGAAGCTAAGCGTCGGCGTAACCCTTCTGACGAGCTCTTCGTCACCTCCATAAACGAGAAAGATGTCATTTGTCCTTTTCAGTACTTCAGGATATTCTTGACCGTTGTCCGATTGTTCCTTGCGGGATTACTTTGGTACCTTCCTACCAAACTTTCGGCAAGGTTTACATCAGTGCGGTACCTGACATGGCATACATAATAGATCCTATGGCTGAGGCATAGGGGATGACACTCATCTCTTCTTTATCTTTTTGCCGTGGTCGGGCATTGAGCCGAGCTCAATTTCACACCTTGCAAAACAGGCAAGAACCCTTTCTTGGACTGATCCATTTTGAACTTCTTCAAAATCTTATCAAGGTATGTGCTTTGTGAAAGACCTATGAGGCGTCTCGATCTATCCCTATAGATTTTGATGCCTAATATGTAAGCAGCTTCTCCAAGGTCCTTCATTGAAAAACTCTTATTCAAGTAGGCCTTGATGCTGTCCAAGAGTTCTATATCATTTCCCATCAGAAGTATGTCATCTACATATAATATGAGAAATGCTTCTGAGCTCCCACTCACTTTCTTGTAAACGCAAACTTCTCCATAAGTCCGCATAAACCCAAACGCTTTGATCATCTCATCAAAGCGAATGTTCCAACTCCAAGATGCTTGCACCAGCCCATAAATGGATCGCTGGAGCTTGCATACCTTGTTAGCATTCTTAGGGTCGACAAAACCTTGGCTGCATCATATCTGACTCTTCCTTAAGGTAACCGTTAAGGAATGCCGTTTTGGCGATCCATCTGCCATATCTCATAATCATAGTATGCGACAATTGCTAACATGATTCGGACGGACTTAAGCTTCGCTACGGAGAGAAAGTCTCATCGTAGTCAATCCCTTGAACTTGTCGATAACCCTTAGCGACAAGTCGAGCTTTATAGATGGTAACATTACCATCCGCGTCCGTCTTCTTCTTAAAGATCCATTTGTTTTCTATTGCTCGCCGATCATCGGGCAAGTCTGTCAAAGTCCATACTTTGTTTTCATACATGGATCCTATCTCAGATTGCAAGGCTTCAAGCCATTTGTTGGAATCCGGGCCCGCCATCGCTTCTTCATAGTTCGAAGGTTCACCGTTGTCTAACAACATGATTTCCAGGACAGGGTTGCCGTACCACTCTGGTGCAGAACGTGTCCTAGTGGACCTACGAAGTTCAGTAGCAACTTGATCCGAAGTACCTTGATCATCATCATTAATTTCCTCTCCAGTCGGTGTAGGCACCACAGGAACATTTTCACGAGCTGAACTACTTTCAGGTTCAAGAGTTAGTACTTCAAAGAGTTCTACTTTCCTCCCACTTACTCCTTTCGAGAGAAACTCTTTTCGAGAAAGGATCCGTTCTTGGCAACAAAGATCTTGCCTTCGGATCTAAGGTAGAAGGTATACCCAATGGTTTCCTTAGGGTATCCTATGAAGACGCATTTTTCCGACTTGGGTTCGAGCTTTTCAGGTTGAAGTTTCTTGACATAAGCATCGCATCCCCAAACTTTTAGAAACGACAGCTTAGGTGTAGCGACCAGACCCGAATGGATCTAGCGCTCTTTGCTCGATGTCATCCTGGATCGAATGTCGACACCACACAAGATGCCGAAGGATTTATAGCAGAGTAGCAATCACACACTTATTACATCGTTGTCCACAAGGGAACTTAATACAATAATATGGCTTAAGGCCATCTAATAATAACAATGGAAGACATTGGAAGAATAGTGAGTCCATCAACTCCATCGGCATCATCGAGTATAGAACCACGACCTAACACCTTACTCGTAAATGCGAAAAGTGCATAGCGTGAAAAGTTGCAGCCGAAAACAGTCAAGACATGGAATATGCTGGCAATGTAACACATAGAGAACAATGTAGCAACAAGCCTATACTACATGCATATATGGCTGGTGGTAAGGCTCTCTGATTTACATTTTTGCATAAAGCTGGTTTTTCCCTACATCAAAGGAATAATTTTATTTAACTATCATGGTGGTTGTTAAACATTGAGAATGGTTGATGACATCCTCAATCCCAATTAAAAAGTACTCATTAAAACCCAATAACTTTATTATTAGAAGTAACATGTTGAGATTCACATGATATTCAAGTACTAGATACTCAAAATTGTCCATAACCGGGGACACGGCTAATCATGATTAGTTTATACACTCTGCAGAGGTTTGCGCACTTTTCCCCACAAGACTCGATCGCCTCCGCTTGGTTCTCGCCCTACATGGTGTTTGAGAAACGGATGACCGAGACACAGTCTTTCAGAAGCGCTAGCACCTTACTTGTGGGTAGACCGGTACACCTACTTTCCCCTACATCTGCTAGTCCACCCGTAAGAGTTCGCACAACTTAGTCAACTATGCGAGCCCATAATTGGCTTGTGGCTGCACACGGAAGTTTCTAGTTTGAATAATCTTATGATCCCTTAGAGCACAGGTGGCGGTCCGAAGAAATCTGAGGCAAGTCTGATAGAAACCAGGTGCCTCAATCCACCCAGATGTGTGTTTAGGTTGCCACCTTAGATAAACCTTAATTAACAATCTCACATCTGTCATGGATATTCACTCACCCAATCCACGTCTACTAGCATAGCATGGCATAATAAGCAAACGTAGAAGTAACTCCCAAGGTTTCATAAGTAAAACAGGTAATAGGTACTACCTCAATCTACTTCCCAACCCACAATTTAATTAGATCCTAATCATGCAAGTGTTTGAGGGTTTGATCTAATGCATAAAAACTGGGTATGAGAAGAGTATGATCAAAGTGTTACTTGCCTTGCTGATGATCCGCGAGTCCTAGAGATTCGAAGTAACAAGCGGGCGCACTCCGGGTGATCTAACGCAGACAAACAACAAGCATACAATAAGTACTCATCTAATGCACAGGAAATCTCGAATAAAAGATCTAACCAGATAGTTCAACTTAAGAACCACAGTTGCAAAAGAATCGAATCAAATAAAGCATCGAAAGTCGGAACTCGAGAGAGAACGACTCGGTTTAGCAAATCTGAAACTAAATCAAAATTTTACAGTAGCAAAACTCTGCGTAAGTAGGTTAGTCGGAACGGCGGTTTCGTAACGAAACTCCAGGCGCTTGAATCACCTGATTAGATAAACGAGCAAGAAATAAAACAGATTTGAAAATCGGATCGTAAATCGAATCAAAAATAACGGATTAAATCCGATTAAAAGAAAACGCATTTAACGGACTAAATAACGGACGTTCGTTAACAGAACTAATCCAACGAACACGTTCATTGAAGCGAGCGGGTCGGTGAGCGTTCACTAAATAAGAAAACCGAAAAAAAAACATCTAGGTTTTAAAAAAACCGAACATCTTAAAAAAACTGCAAGGGTTTTCTAGGAAAACCGGATCGGATCGGGCGGCGAGGGGCTACCTCGGCGGCTCTTCGGCTGAGGGCTCGGCGAGACTCGGGGTTCAAGGTCGGGAGGGCGGCGAGGCTCCGGGGTTCAAGGGGTCGGGAGGCACAAGGCGTCCTCGGCGGGCGGCGGCTCGGCTTGGGGGCGGAAGGGGCGGGTTGAGGGAGAGGAGGGGGCGGGGTTAAATAGGAGGGGGCTCGGCGGCTTGGGAAGGGGGCACCGGGCGCCGGTGGAGGCGGACTCCGGGCGTGAGGCGGCGGGCGGGAGACCGGTGAGGAGGAGGAGGCCGGGCGGCCGGGCCGGGCCTGGCTGGCTGGGCCGGTTGGGCCTTGGCCCAAGGGGGGGCGCGCGCGTAGTTTTTTTTTTTAAACAAAACAAAACGAATTAAAAAAATATCAAACAAACTCCGATTTTAATAAAATTAATTTTCCCCGACTCCTAAAAATGAGTCGAACAAAATGAACTTTAAAAACGGCAAACATGCATAAATTTTTAAAATGCTCATTTTTGCCTAAGCAAAATAAATCTTCCAAAACAAAATTTGATTTATTCATAATATCTCCATTTTTTCCTAAATGTTGGGAAAGTCATATTATTCCCTCTCTTAAGTTTTTTTTATAGGAAAAACTTTATGAAGATAATTAAATAAATCCAATGATCCTATTTTCAAAATTTGAGAAATCCCAAATATGAAAATAATGAAACTTCCAACTCTCTCCGAGGGTCCTTGAGTTGCGTGAAATTTTCTAGGATCGGAAAATGCGAGAGAAATATGATATGCATGATGACCTAATGTATAACATTCCAAATTGAAAATTTGGGATGTTACAAACCTACCCCCTTAAGATGAATCTCGCCCTCAAGATTCGGGTTAACTAGAAAATAGGTGAGGGTGGTCCTTGAGCAAAACTTCCTCTCTTTCCCAGTGTGGCTTCATCCTCGGTGTGGTGGCTCCACTGAACTTTGCAAAACTTGATAACCTTGCTGCGGGTAACTCTGCTGGCATAATCTAGAATCTTAACGGTTTTTCCTCATATGTCAAGTCATCCTTCAACTGAATTGCTTCCGGTGTACTTGTGTCTCTTAACGGTACCTCTGCTATCTCGGGTGACATTTCTTCAATCGAGAAACATGGAATACATCATGAACTCTGACAGTCCTTCGGTAATTCCAACTTATAAGCAACTTCTCCCATGCGTTGCAAAATCTTATACGGTCCAACTAAACGGGTGCTAACTTTCCTTTAACTCCAAAACGCTTAACTCCTCGAGCGGGGATACTCTAAGATATACTCTGTCTCCAACTTCATACTCAATCGCTTTGCGCTTTGAATCGGCATAGCTCTTTTATGTCCGGTGGGCTGCCTTGAGCACATCTCGAATCAACTTAACTCTCATTAGGACTCCTTAATCAAATCTGGTCCAAACAAGCGGCGATCTCCAGTTTCGTCCCATGACAACGGTGTCCTGCACCTTCTTCCATGCTGAGCCTCGAAGGTGCCATCTTCAAGCTGGTTTGGTAGCTGTTGTTGTAGGAAAATTCCGCATACGGAAAATTATCATCCCAGCTAGATCCATAATCTAGGGCACAAGCTCTCGCATGTCCTCCAAAATCTGATTGACTCTCTCGGTGCATCCATCGGTCTGTGGGTGGAAAGCTGCATCAATTCCAATCGGGTTCCCAATGTTTCGTAACCGGTTCCAAAATTTCGAGGTAAACTGGGTTCCTCTATCTCGATACGATGCTCCTCGGAACTCCGTGTAAGCACACAATTCTGGTCATGTATATCTTTGCCAACTTAGCAATCGCTATAGGTGGTCTTGACCGGAATGAAATGAGCTACCTTTGTCAAGCGGTCGACTATAACCCAAATCGAGTCATATCTGAGCGAGTCTTTGGCAATCCTGTGATAAAATCCATGCCTAGTTTATCCCACTTCCATTCGGGTATCGGCAATGGTTGTAACAATCTTCTTTGGCTTCGATGTTACGCCTTTACTTTCGACATACATTGCAAACTGCTACATACTCCGCAATATCCTTCTTCATTCCGGTCCACCGTAAAGTATTTTTCAAATCCAAATACATCTTGGTATTTCTGGGTGAATCGAATAGGGTGAATCATGAGCTTCTTGTAAAATCAACTTCACGATCTACGGGTCATTGGGCACATAAACACGGTCTTCAAACCATAGGGTGTCATGCTCATCCTCACGAAATCCTTTAGCTTTTCCTTTGCTCGTTTTCTCCTTTATAGAGGCAACTTCCTTATCTGCCTTTTGGGCTTCTCTGATTTTGTCCGTCAACGTTGATTGAATCTCCAATGCTGCTACATAGCCTCTCGGAACTATTTCCAAACATAGCTCTCGAAGGTCCTCGGCTAACTCATTGGGTATTCCTCCCATCTTTAGGGTATTGACGTGGCTCTTACGGCTCAATGCGTCAGCTACGACATTAGCCTTGCCGGGGTGATAGTGCAATCTCATATCATAATCCTTGATAAGTTCTAACCATCTCCTTTGTCCGAGATTCAATTCCTTCTGTGTGAAAATGTACTTCAAACTCTTGAGATCCGTGTATACTTCACAATGATTTCCAATGAGAAAATGTCTCCACGTCTTCAAGGCATGCACAACGGCTGCTAGCTCCAAATCATGGGTGGCATAATTCAACTCATGGGGCTTAAGTTGTCGTGCAACTCTTCCTTCCTGCATAAGCACTGCTCCAAGTCCTCGACATGAAGCGTCGCAATACACCTCATAATCCTTAGTCTGATCTGGCAATATCAAGACTGGTGAGGTGACCAATCTTTTCTTCAACTCCTGAAAACTTGCCTCACAGTCCTCAGTCCATATAAATTTGTTTTCCTTCTTCAACAATTCAGTCATAGGCTTAGCAATCCTTGAGAAATTTTCAATGAATCTTCGGTAGTATCCTGCGAGTCCAAGGAAACTCCGAATCTCTCCAACTGTCGTCGGTGCTTCCCATTTGGTTACGGTCTCAACCTTTGTGGGGTCAACTGCTATCCCTTCTCCGGATATAATATGTCCTAGAAATCCAACTTCCTTTAGCCAAAACTCACATTTGCTGAACTTGGCATACAACTGGTGTTCCCTCAGTTTCTCCAGAACCAATCGCAAATGTTCCTTGTGTTCCTCTTCATTCTTCGAGAAAATCAAAATGTCATCAATGAACACCACGCGAACTTATCCAAAAACTCCATAAACACTTTGTTCATCGGGTTCATGAAATAGGCTTGATGCGTTAGTCGATCCAAATGACATAACGGTATACTCGTATAGTCCATATCTCGTGGTAAATGCTGTCTTGGGTATGTCCTGCTCCCGAATCTTCAATCGATGGTACCACGATCGCAAGTCGATCTTGGAAAACACCTTGGCTCCTTGCAAGCGATCAAATAGATCATTTATCATAGGTAGTGGGTACTTGTTTCTTGATTGTTACTTCATTCAATCCACGATAATCAACAACCATTCTTAACGATCCATCCTTCTTCTCCACTAGCAAAACGGGTGATCCCCAAGGTGAAGAACTTGGGCGTGTAAAACCTTTATCCAATAGTTCTTTAATCGCTTCTTGATTTCCGCCAAATCCTGTCTTTGGCATCCTATATGGTCGCCCGATATTGGGCCTGTTCACGGCAAAAGTTCTATCAAAACTCAATGTCTCTATCCGGTGGTATTCACGGCAACTCTTAGGAAATACATCGGAAAATCCTTTACCACCGGGTACTTCTTCCCGCACCACTCACGATAGGAAATTAACTTGCGCTCTTCTCGGCTCGTCTGTGATACATACTTAATCCTTCTTCCTTCCGGGTGGTGAGCAAAATCGTCTTACTTGCGCAATCGATGTTTCCTCCATACATCGACAGCCAATCCATACCGAGAATTACTTCAAATCCTTGCGATTCCAGAATGATCAAATCCGTCGGAATACATGCCTTCCTATACTTAATGGCACTTGAAAACATCCTTGTTCCGGCCATATACTCCGCTCTGGTGAGCTTACTAGCAAAGGGGTTTTAAGAATCCGAGTAGGTAGGCTATACTTCTCTACAAATCCCCTTGATATGTATGAATGCGATGCACGATCGAAAAAGAACAACTGCAGTAAATGACTTAACCAAAAACTTACCGATTCTTGCATCGGGCTGATCTTCAACCTCCTCCACATCAATGTGGTTCACCTGTCCCCTATTGAAAGGGTTGGGCTTCTTTCCAGAGCTTCCATTGCCATTTCCATTCCGGCCTTCTGGACAGTCATTGGCATAATGTGAAGGAAATATGCCCTAGAGGCAATAATAAAGTTATTATTTATTTCCTTATATCATGATAAATGTTTATTATTCATGCTAGAATTGTATTAACCGGAAACATAATACATGTGTGAATACATAGACAAACAGAGTGTCACTAGTATGCCTCTATTTGACTAGCTCGTTAATCAAAGATGGTTATGTTTCCTAACCATAGACATGAGTTGTCATTTGATTAACGGGATCACATCATTAGGAGAATGATCTGATTGACATGACCCATTCCGTTAGCCTAGCACTTGATCGTTTAGTCTGTTGCTATTGCTTTCTTCATGACTTATACATGTTCCTGTAACTATGAGATTATGCAACTCCGTTTACGGAGGAACACTTTGGGTACTACCAAACGTCACAACGTAACTGGGTGATTATAAAGGAGTACTACAGGTGTCTCCAAAGGTACTTGTTGGGTTGGCGTATTTGAGATTAGGTTTTGTCACTCCGATTGCCGGAGAGGTATCTCTGGGCCTTCTCGGTAATACACATCACATAAGCCTTGCAAGCATTGCAACTAATGAGTTAGTTGTGAGATGATGTATTACGGAACGAGTAAAGAGACTTACCGGTAACGAGATTGAACTAGGTATTGGATACCGACGATCGAATCTCGGGCAAGTAACATACCGATGACAAAGGGAACAACGTATGTTGTTATGCGGTTTGACCGATAAAGATCTTCGTAGAATATGTAGGAGCCAATATGGGCATCCAGGTTCCGCTATTGGTTATTGACCAAGAATAGTTCTAGGTCATGTCTACATAGTTCTCGAACCCGTAGGGTCCGCACGCTAAGGTTTCGATGGCAGTTATATTATGAGTTTATGAGTTTTGATGTACCGAAGGAGTTCGGAGTCCCGGATGAGATCGGGGACATGACGAGGAGTCTCGAAATGGTCGAGACGTAAAGATCGATATATTGGACGACTATATTCGGACATCGGAAAGGTTCCGAGTGATTCGGGTATTTTCGGAGTACCGAGAGTTACGGGAATACGTATTGGGCCTTATTGGGCCATACGGGAAAAGAAGGAAAAGGGCCTCAAGGGTGGCCGCACCTTCCCTTGGTGTGGTCCGAATTGGACTAGGGAAGGGGCGCCTTCCTTCCGTCTCCTTGTCCCTTCCCATTCCTTCTCTCCTACTCCTACTACAGGGTAGGTTTCCTAGTTGGACTTGGAAAGGGGGATTCCTACTCCGGGTGGGAGTAGGACTCCCCTAGGGCGCGCCATCGAGAGGGCCGGCCCTCCCTCCTCCACTCCTTTATATCACGGGGGCATGGGGCACCCCATGGACACAGAAGTTGATCTACGGATCGTTTCTTAGCCGTGCGGTGCCCCCTCCACCATATTCCACCTCGGTCATATCGTCATGGAGTTTAGGCGAAGCCTCGCTACGGAGAAGTCATATCGTCGCGGAGCTTAGGCGAAGCCCTGCGTCGGTGGAGCATCATCATCGTCACCACGCCGTGGTGCTGACGGAACTCATCCCCGACGCTTTGCTGGATCGGAGCCCGGGGATCGTCATTGAGCTGAACGATGTCTTTGAACACGGAGGTGCCGTGACGTTCGGTACTTGGATCGGTCGAATCGTGAAGACGACGACTACATCAACAGCGTTGTTTTAACGCTTCCGCTTCGGTCTCACGAGTGCGTGGACAGACACTCTCCCCTCTCGTTGCTATGCCATCACCATGGTCCTGTGTGTGCGTAGGAAAATTTTGAAATTACTACGTTCCCCAACAGTGGCATCCGAGCCTGGTTTTTATGCGTTGATGTCATATGCACGAGTAGAACACAAGTGAGTTGTGGGCGATACAAGTCATACTGCCTACCAGCATGTCATACTTTGGTTCAGCGGTATTGTGAGATGAAGCGGCCGGACCGACATTACGCCAGACGCTTACGCGAGACTGGTTTCACTGCTACGAGCACTCGTGCTTAAAGGTGGCTGGCGGGTGTCTGTCTCTCTCACTTTAGTTGAACTGAAAAGGCTACGCCCGTCCTTGAGAAGGTTAAACGGAGTCTATTTGACGAAGTATCGTTGTGGTCTTGATGCGTAGGTGAGATTGGTTCTTGCTTAAGCCCGTAGCAGCCACGTAAAATTTGCAACAACAAAGTAGAGGACGTCTAACTTGTTTTTGCAGGGCATGTTGTGATGTGATATGGTCAAGACGTGATGCTATATTTTATTGTATGAGATGATCATGTTTTGTAACCGAAGTTATCGGCAACTGGCTGGAGCCATATGGTTGTCGCTTTATTGTATGAAATGCAAACGCCTGTAATTGCTTTACTTTATCTCTAAGCGGTAGCGATAGTCGAGAAGCAATAGATGGCGAAACGACAACGATGCTACGATGGAGATCAAGGTGTCGCCCCGGTGACGATGGTGATCACGACGGTGCTTCGGAGATGGAGATCACAAGCACGAGATGATGATGGCCATATCATATCACTTATATTGATTGCATGTGATGTTTATCCTTTATGCATCTTATTTTGCTTTGATTGACGGTAGCATTATAAGATGATCTCTCACTAAAATTATCAAGAAGTGTTCTCCTGAGTATGCACCGCTATGAAAGTTCTTCGTCTTTGAGACACCACGTGATGATCGGGTGTGATAGGCTCTACGTTCAAATACAACGGGTGCAAAACAGTTGCGCAGCGGAATACTCGAGTTAAACTTGGCGAGCCTAGCATATAACAGATATGGCCTCGGAACACGGAGACCGAAAGGTCGAACGTGAATCATATAGTAGATATGATCAACATAGTGATGTTCACCATTGAAAACTACTCCATCTCACGTGATGATCGGACATGGTTTAGTTGATTTGGATCACGTGATCACTTAGATGACTAGAGAGATGTCTGTCTAAGTGGGAGTTCTTAAGTAATATGATTAATTGAACTTAAATTTATCATGAACTTAGTCTGGTAGTATTTTGCAAATTATGTTGTAGATCAATAGCTCGCGTTGTTGCTTTCATATGTTTATTTTGATATGTTCCTAGAGAAAATTGTGTTGAAAGATGTTGGTAGCAATGATGTGGATTGGATCCGTGATCTGAGGTTTATCCTCATTGCTGCACAGAAGAATTATGTCCTTAATGCACCGCTAGGTGACAGACCGATTGCAGGAGCAGATGCAGACGTTATGAACGTTTGGCTAGCTCAATATGATGACTACTTGATATTTTAGTGCACCATGCTTAACGGCTTAAAATCGGGACTTCAAAGACGTTTTGAACGTCATGGACCATATGGGATGTTCCAGGAATTGAAGTTAATATTTCAAGCAAATACCCGAGTTGAGAGATAGGAAATCTCCAACAAGTTCTATAGCTAAAAGATGGAGGAGAATCGCTCAACTAGTGAGCATGTGCTCAGATTGTCTGGGTACTACAATCGTTTTAATCAAATGGGAGTTAATCTTCCAGATAAGATAGTGATTGACAGAGTTCTCTAGTCCCCATCACCAAGTTACTAGAACTTCGTGATGAACTATAATATGCAAGGGATGACGAAAGCGATTCCCGAGCTCTTCGTGATGTTGAAATCGACGAAGGTAGAAATCAAGAAAGAGCATCAAGTGTTGATGATTGACAAGACCACTAGTTTCAAGAAAAGGGCAAAGGGAAAGAAAGGGAACTTCAAGTAGAATGACAAGTAAGTTGTCACTCCCGTGAAGAAGCCCAAAGCTGGACCAAAGCCTGAAACTAAGTGCTTACACTGCAAAGGAAATGGTCACTGGAAGCGGAAATACCCTGAATATTTGGTGGATAAGAAGGATGGCAAAGTGAACAAGGGTATATTTGATATCTGAGGTTATTGATGTGTGCCTTACTAGTGTTTATAGTAGCCCACGAGTATTTGATACTTGTTCGGTTGCTAAGATTAGTAACTCAAAACAGGAGTTACAGAATAAACGGAAACTAGTTGAGGGGGAAGTGACGATGAGTGTTGGAAGTAGTTCCAAGATTGATATGACCATCATCACACACTCCCTATATTTTCGAGATTAGTGTTAAACCTAAATAAATGTTATTTGGTGTTTGCGTTGAGCATAAATATGATAAGATCATGTTTATTGCGTATACGATTATTCATCTAAGATGGAGAATAAATTGTTATTCTGTTTACATGAATAAAACCTTCTATGGTCATACACCCAATGGTGATGGTTTATTGAATCTTGATCATAGTGATACACATATTCATAATGTTGATGCCAAAAGATGCAAAGTTAATAATGATAGTGCAATTTATTTGTAGCACTGCCGTTTGGGTCATATCGATGTAAAGCGCATGAAGAAACTCCATAAAGATGGATTTTCGGAATCACTTGGTTATGAATCATTTGATGCTTGCGAACCGTGCCTTTTGGGTAAGATGACTAAAACTCCATTCTCCGGAACAACGGAACGAGCTACTAACTTGTTGGAAATAATTGATACGTCTCCGTCGTATCTACTTTTCCAAACACTTTTGCCCCTGTTTTGGACTCTAACTTGTATGATTTGAATGGAACTAACCCGGATCGACGCTATTTTCAGCAGAATTGCCATGATGTTGTTTTATGCGTAAAAACAAAAGTTCTCGGAATGACCTGAAACTCCACGGAATATCTTAGAATAAATAATAAAAATCCTCGCCAAAGATGAAGACCAGGGGCCCACACTGTCCCACGAGGTGGGGCGCCCCCCCCTCCTGGGCGCGCCCCTACCTCGTGGGCCCCCTGGAGACCTTTCGACGCCAACTCCAACTCTATATATTGGCTTACGGGGAGAAAAAAACAGAGAGAAGAAATCATCGCGTTTTACGATACGGAGCCGCCGCCAAGCCCTAATCTCTCTCGGGAGGGCTGATCTGGAGTCCGTTCGGGGCTCCGGAGAGGGGGATTCGTCGCCGTCGTCATCATCAACCATCCTCCATCACCAATTTCATGATGCTCACCGCCGTGTGTGAGTAATTCCATCGTAGGCTTGCTGCAGTTGATCTTGATAACCCACAACCAAAGAATCAACGTTATGATAAAAGAGACTTCGTTGCTAGGAAACATGGTAAAGAAAGAGAACCTTGGGTTCAGAAACCCATGCCTTTTCCTCCCAAACCATCCAAGAAAAAGGATGATGAGGATTTTGAGCGCTTTGCTGAAATGATTAGGCCCATCTTTTTGCGTATGCGATTGACTGATATGCTCAAAATGAATCTTTATGCTAAATATATGAAAGATATTGTTACCAATAAAATAAAGATACCGGAAGCTGAAATTTCCACCATGCTTGCTAATTATACTTTTAAGGGTGGAATACCAAAGAAACTTGGAGATCCAGGAGTACCTGCTATACGATGCTCCATTAAGAGAAATTATGTTAAAACTGCTTTATGTGATCTTAGAGCCGGTGTTAGTGTTATGCCTCTCTCTTTATATCGTAGACTTGATTTGAATAAGTTGACACCTACTGAAATATCTTTGCAAATGGCTGATAAATCAACTGCTATACCTGTCGGTATTTGTGAGGATGTGCCTGTTGTAGTTGCAAACATTACTATTTTAACGGACTTTGTTATTCTTGATATTCCCGAGGACGATAGTATGTCTATTATTCTTGGAAGACCTTTCCTTAATACTGCAGGGGCTGTTATTGATTGCAACAAAGGCAATGCCACTTTTCATGTTAATGGCAATGAGCATACGGTACACTTTCCGAGGAAACAACCTCAAGTTTATTGTATCAACTCTATTGGAAAAATTCCATCGATTATATTTGGAGGTTTTGAATTTCCTCTCACTACTGTCAAGAAGAAATATGATATACTTATTACTGGGGATGTCCATATCCCCGTTGAGGTAACATAGTGTTATTCGAAATTTCTCCGGTTCCATGATTATCGGAATGAGTTTGTTAACAAGACTTGATCAACCTTGTTAGTGGATTCTTTTGATGAGCATGAGATGGATGAAACTAGAAGCACAACCTTCGTACCCTCTTTATATTTTCTGTTATTTAGTAGAAATAAAGTAAAATAGAATTTTTCTGTCTGTTTCCTGATTTATCCGTGCAATATAAAAATATCCCGAAAATAAAAGTCCTCAGAATGCCATGCCAATTTAATATGATTTTTTCGGGAATATTTGAGGATTTATAGTGCAAAAATTACCGCGGGGGGACTGGCCACGAGGGTGGAGGCGCGCCCTACCCCTCGGGCGCGCCTTGCCTCGTGGGCCCACGGTGGCCCTCCTCCACTTATCCTGCACCCATCTTCTTCCTCTGCCTCACACAAACCCGAAAACCAACTCAAGCTCGAGTTCCACCACTTTTCTGTGATTTTCGATCTCCTTGCTCAAAGCACCTCTCGCAAAACAGCTTGGGGAGATTGTTCCTTGGTATGTGACTCCTCCATTGGTCCAATTAGTTTTTGTTCTAGTGCTTTATTCTTTTCAAATTTGTGTTGCATAGGTCACCATGTTCTTGAGCTTGCATGTCAAATTTATGTGGTTCCAAGTAGTTCTAATGCTTGATTTATGCTCTAGGCACTTGTATGAGTAGTTGTTATCAGTTTTATTGAAGTTGGTTCACTTTTGTTTGAAGTTACTAAAAATTTCAGATTATTTCAGAAATAATGAAGAGACTTTTGAGGGGCTCGTCGAGCTGAAGCTCGAAGGAAAAACAAAAGGAAGAAGAGCAGAAGCCCAAATTTAATTTGCCTCGCACCGCGGAGGACCGGCCGTGTGAATGGCCTTCCGATGACTTCTTGAGGAGAGCCGGGATTTATGAGGATTTCTATCTATTAATTGAGAACGCCGGCTTCACTGACTTCCTCCGAGACCAACGTCATCAGTATCTCTTACTCGCAAATACTTTTGTGCAGAACTTCTACTTTTTCCCTAAGAAATCACCTCCAACAGTAGAGTTTCATTTATATGACCTTGTTAAGGAGATGCCATTAGATGAATTTTGCGAGGTTTGCAAAATACCCTTTGAGAGTACCTTAGATGAACCACACCGTCATGAAGTGGAAGCTTTTATTAACACTATCCGTGGGAGAAACCAGGAAGGTTTACGATGCAAGAATTACTAGCATACATTTTCCTGTTTTACGCTACTTTGCCTTATTTGCTAGTCGTTGCTTGATTGGTCATGAAACTGTGGAAACCTTAGTGTTCTGATATTATTATTTTGTTCCATGGTTTATACCGCAATAACTCTATTAGTATGGGTGGAATTGTTGCTAGACGGTTAAGTCTGAACCGTACTAAGGGCCCCATCTTTGGAGGCATTTATGCTTCACGCCTAGCTGAATATTTTGAAATACCTATTAGGCACGAGGAGAAAGAAGAAACATCATTCCCCCGTGCTTATTTAGATTATAAGAGTATGCTAGCGCATGACTTTCTTGTTAAGAGTCGTGAAGGGGAGCTCAAATATAAATTATATTTTGATAAACATCATCCTGAGACTATTACTTTGCCTGCTCCCTCTTTGTTTAACTTGTCTGAAGGTACTCACATTGTTCCGTGGGCGGCCATTCAAGCCTATCGGAATCCTACACCAGCCCCGGAATCGGAACCACAAGATGAGTCTCCACGACAGTCTGTTTATTCTTGGGATCCTGAGGCGGTTGCCAGCCAGTGGCAGTCAGAGTCCTCTTCATCACATTATGATCCCAACTATTCCTCATCGCAGTATGACCCCAGCTACACCTACGGGTATCTGCCAGGCTATCCCTGGCAATAGACCAACTTAGGCCAAAAGCCTAAGCTTGGGGGAGTACGTATTTCTCATCGACATTACATTTATGTTCACACACACTCATTGCTAGATGTCGGTGCTCATACTCTTTCACTATAATATCCATGCTAGTTTATTTTCCTTTTTCCTGCTTTCTTCTTGTGTGTTTAATAAACCTTAAGAAAAAACAAAAAAAGTTAGTAGTAGTTTACTTTTCCTGTTGTAGTAATAATTAAAAAGAAAACCCAAAAAAATATTTCATGTTCTTCTTTTGCTTGTTGGGAGCTTTCCCGTGTAAATAGTTTTTATTTCTTTTCTTTTCTTTGGGGGTCAGTAGGAGAAGACCATGATTAAATTGTTGGAGTGGCTCTTATATGCATCATTGCTGAATTAACCAAGAGCCCATATTGCTTTGTCTTCTCCTGTTTATTGAATGCTCGCAGATTCCAGCTTAGTCCAATGCACGTGTACTCTTATTATTATTCACACCGTTAAATTCGTGCAAGTGAAAGGCAATTATGATGATATATGATGGACTGACAGAGATGGGAAAAGCTGGTATGAACTCGACCTCTTTTGTTTTTGTAAATATGATGAGTTCATCGTTCTTGATTCAGCTTAATATGAATAAACATGTTTGCAATGACAATTAGAGATCATAGTTGCTTGTGCCATGCTTGATTAGCTATGAGTTATAATGGTTTACCTTGCGTGCCAACATGCTATTAAAATGGTTGTGATGTGGTATGATGGGGTGGTATCCTCCTTTGAATGATTTAAGCGGCTTGACTTGGCACATGTTCACGCATGTAGTTGAAACAAATCAACATAGCCTTCACGATATTTATGTTCATGGTGGATTATATCCTACTCATGCTTGTATTCAATGTTTATTAATTTTAATGCATGTCCATGACTGTTGTCGCTCTCTAGTTGGTCGCTTCCCAGTCTTTTGCTAGCTTTCACTTGTACTAAGCGGGAATACTGCTTGTGCATCCAATCCCTTAAACCCCAAAGTTATTCCATATGAGTCCACTATACCTTCCTATATGCGGTATCTACCTGCCATTCCAAGTAAATTGGTGTGTGCCAAACTCTAAACCTTCAAATAAACATTCTGATTTGCATGCTCGAATAGCTCATATATCAACTAGGGCTGCCCTTATCTTCCGTGTTAGGCGGGTTATTCTCAAGAGGAGTGGACTCCGCTCCTCACTCACGAGAAAATGGCTGGTCACCGGGATGCCCATCCCATGCTTTATGCAAACTAAATCAAAATAATTGCAAACAAAACTCCCCACAGGACCCGTTGAATGTTGGAGGCACTTTCGTTGTTTCGAGCAAGCCATGGATTGCTTTGCTTGTGGAGGAGGGGAGTATAAACTTTACCATTCTGTTTGGGAACCGCCTATAATTTTTTTAGCATGGAAGATATCGTCATCTCTTAGTTGTTATGTTGACAATGAAAGTATGCCGCTCAAAATATATTTTATCTCTATTTCAAAACCAAGCTCTGGCACCTCTACAAATCCCTGCTTCCCTCTGTGAAGGGCCTATCTATTTACTTTTATGTTGAGTCATCACCCTCTTATTAAAAAAGCACTAGCTGGAGAGCACAACTGTCATTTGCATTCATTACTGTTAATTTATATCGGGTATGACTATGATTGGATCTCTTTTACCATGAATTACAATGTCTAGTCAGTCCTTGATCTTTGAAGGTGCTCTGCATTTATGTTTCGAGGTCTCGAGAAAGGGCTAGCGAGATACCATCTTGTTATATCATATTATGATTGTTTTGAGAAAGTGTTGTCATCCGAGATTTATTATTATGGCTTGCTAGTTGATTATGCCATTGATATGAGTAAACATGAGACACGAGAATTATTGCAAATGTGGTTAGTTATGATCTTTCTTTGAAAACCTGAATGCCGGGCTTGACATAAGTACAACAACAAGAGCAAAGAGACTCAGTAAAACTTTTTCTATTTCTCTTTCAGTTTGTCCACTGAATTGCTTGAGGACAAGCAAGGGATTAAGCTTGGGGGAGTTGATACGTCTCCGTCGTATCTACTTTTCCAAACACTGTTGCCCTTGTGTTGGACTCTAACTTGTATGATTTGAATGGAACTAACCCGGATTGATGTTGTTTTGTTGAGAATTTCCATGATGTTGTTTTATGTGCGTAAAACAAAAGTTCTTGGAATGACCTGAAACTCCACGGAATATCTTAGAATAAATAATAAAAATCCTTGCCAAAGATGAAGACCAGGGGCCCACATCCTGTCCCACGAGGGTGGGGCGCCCCCCCTCTGGGCGCGCCCCTACCTCGTGGGCCCCTCGAGACCTTCCGACGCCAACTCCAACTCTATATATTGGCTTTGGGAGAAAAAAATCAGAGAGAAGAAATCATCGCGTTTTACGACACGGAGCCGCCGCCAAGCCCTAATCTCTCTCGGGAGGGCTGATCTGGAGTCCGTTCGGGGCTCCGGAGAGGGGGATTCGTCGCCGTCGTCATCATCAACCATCCTCCATCACCAATTTCATGATGCTCGCCGTCGTGTGTGAGTAGTTCCATCGTAGGCTTGCTGGACGGTGATGGGTTGGATGAGATTTATCATGTAATCGAGTTAGTTTTGTTAGGGTTTGATCCCTAGTATCCACTATGTTCTGAGATTGATGTTGCTATGACTTTGTTATGCTTAATGCTTGTCACTAGGGCCTGAGTGCCATGATTTCAGATCTGAACCTATTATGTTTTGATGAATATATGTGTGTTCTTGATCCTATCTTGCAAGTATATAGTCACCTATTATGTGTTATGATCCGACAACCCCGAAGTGACAATAATCGGGATACTTCTCGCTGATGACCATAGTTTGAGGAGTTCATGTATTCACTATGTGCTAATGCTTTGTGCCGGTTCTCTATTAAAAGGAGGCCTTAATATCCCTTAGTTTCCAATAGGACCCCGCTACCACGGGAGGGTAGGACAAAAGATCTCATCAAGTTCTTTTCCATAAGCACGTATGACTATTTACGAAATACATGCCTACATTACATTGATGAATTGGAGCTAGTTCTGTGTCACCCTATGTTATAACTGTTACATGACGAACCACATCCGGCATAATTATTCATCACTGATCCGGTGCCTACGAGCTTTCCATATACTGGTTTACGCTTATTTACTTTTCCGTTACTCTTGTTACAATCACTACAAAATACCAAAAACATTACTTTTCTTGTCTTTACTACATTACCGTTACCGCCACTATCATATTACTTTGCTACTAAACACTTTGCTGCAGATATTAAGTTTCCAGGTGTGGTTGAATTGACAACTCAGCTGCTAATACTTGAGAATATTCTTTCGCTCCCCTTGTGTCGAATCAATAAATTTGGGTTGAATACTCTACCCTCGAAAACTGTTGCGATCCCCTATACTTGTGGGTTAACAATAATACATACCGATGTATGCGGTCCAATGAGTGTTGATGCTCGTGGCGGGTATCGTTATTTTCTGACCTTCACAAATGATTTGAGCAGATATGCGTATATCTACTTAATGAAGCACAAGTCTGAAACATTTGAAAAGTTCAAAGAATTTCAGAGTGAAGTGGAGAATCATCGTAACAAGAAAATAAAGTTTCTACAATCTGATCGTAAAAAAAATATTTGAGTTACGAGTTTGGCCTTCATTTTTAAACAATGTGGAATAGTTTCACAGCTCACGCCACATGGAACACCACAGCATAATGGTGTGTCCGAACGTCGTAACCGCACTTTATTGGATATGGTGCGATCTATGATGTATCTTACCGATTTACCACTATTGTTTTGGGGTTATGCATTAGAGATAGCTGCATTCACTTTAATAGGGCACCATCTAAATCCATTGAGATGACACCGTATGAACTATGGTTTAGCAGTAAACCTAAGCTGTCGTTTCTTAAAGTTTGGAGTTGCGATGTGAAAAAGGTTTCAACCTGATAAGCTCAAACCCAAATCGGAGAAGTGCGTCTTCATAGAATACCCAAACGAAACGGTTGGGTACACCTTCTATCACAGATCCGAAGGCAAAACATTCGTTGCTAAGAATGGATCCTTTCTAGAGAAGGAGTTTCTATCGAAAGAAGTGAGTGGGAGGAAAGTAGAGCTTGATAAGGTAATTTGTGCCTTCTCCCGAATTGGAAAGTAGTTCATCACAGAAATCAGTTCCAGTGATTCCTACACCAATTAGTGAGGAAGCTAATGATGATGATCATGAAACTTCAGATTAAGTTACTACAAAACCTCGTAGGTCTTCCAAAGTACAGTCCGCACCAGAGTGGTACGGTAATCCTATTCTGGAAGTCATGTTACTAGACCATGATGAACCTACGAACTATGAGGAAGCGATGATGAGCCCAGATTCCGTGAAATGGCTTGAGGCCATGAAATCTGAGATGGGATCCATGTATGAGAACAAAGTGTGTACTTTGGTGGAGTTGCCCGATGATCGGCAAGCCATATTGTATAAATGGATCTTCAAGAGGAAGACAGATCTTTGATAGTAGTGTTACTATCTACAAATCTCGACTTGTCGCAAAAAGGTTTTCGACAAGTTCAAAGTGTTGACTACAATGAGATTTTCTCAACTGTAGCGATGCTTAAGTCTGTCCGAATAATGTTAGCAATTGCCACATTTTATGAAATCTGGCAAATGGATGTCAAAAATGCATTCCTTAATGGTTTTCTTAAAAGAAAAGTTGTATATGATGCAACCAGAAGGTTTTGTCAATCCTAAAGGTGCTAGCAAAATGTGCAAGCTCCAAATGATCCATCTATGGACTGGTGCAAGCATCTCGAGTTGGAATATACGCTTTGATAAGTTGATCGAAGCATATAGTTTTATACTGATTTGCGGTGAAGCTGTATTTACAACAAAGTGAGTGGGAGCACTACCGCCTTTTCGATAAATATATGTGAGTAACATATTGTTGATCGAAATGATGTAGAATTTTACGGAAAGCATAAAGGAGTATTTGAAAGGAGTTCTTTAAAAGAAAGACCTCGGTAAAGCTACTTACATATTGAGCATCAAGATCTATTGAGATAGATCAAGGCGCTTGATAAGTTTTTCAATAAGTACATACCTTGTCAAGATTTTGAAATAGTTCAAAATAGAACAGTCAAAAGAAAGAGTTCTTGCCTGTGTTGCAAAGGTGTGAAATTGAGTAAGACTCAAATCCCGACCACGACAGAAAATAGAAAAGAGAATGAAAGTCATTCCCTATGCCTCAGTCATAGGTTCTATAAAGTATGCTATGCTATGTACCAGACCTATTGTATACCTTGCTTTGAATTTGGCAATGGAGTACAATAGTGATCTAGGAGTAGATCACTGGACATTGGTCAAGAATATCCTTAGTGAGGACTAAGGAAATATTTCTCGATAATGGAAGTGATAAAAGAGCTCGTCGTAAAAAGTTACAATGATGCAAGCTTTTTCACCAATCCAGATGACTCTAAGTCTCAATCTGGATACATATTGAAAGTGGAAGCAATTAGCTAGAGTAGCTCCGTGCAGAGCGTTGTAGACATAGAATATTTGCAAAATACATACGGCTCTGAATGTGACAGACCCATTGACTAAACTTCTCTCACGAGCAAAACATGATCATACCTTAGTACTCTATGGTTGTTAATAACATAGCAATGTGAACTAGATTATTGACTCCAGTAAACCACGTGGGTGTTGATCACATGACGATGTGAACTATGGGTATTAATCACATACAGATGTGAATATTGGTGTTAAATCACATGGCGATGCGAACTAGATTATTGACTCTAGTGCAAGTGGGAGACTGAAGGAAATATGCCCTAGAGGCAATAATAAAGCTATTATTTATTTCCTTATTTCATGATAAATGTTTATTATTCATTCTAGAATTTTATTAACCGAAAAACATAATACATGTGTGAATACATAGACAAACATAGTGTCACTAGTATGCCTCTACTTGACTAGCTCGTTGATCAAAGATGGTTGTGTTTCCTAGCCATAGATATGAGTTGTCATTTGATTAATGAGATCACATCATTAGGAGAATGATGTGATTGACTTGACCCATTCCGTTAGCTTAGCACTTGATCGTTTAGTATGTTGCTATTGCTTTCTTCATGACTTATACATGTTCCTATGACTATGAGATTATGCAACTCCGTTCTGGGAGGAACACTTTGTGTGCTACCAAACGTCACAACGTAATGGGTGATTATAAAGGGGCTCTACAGGTGTCTCCGAAGGTACATGTTGAGTTGGCGTATTTGAAATTAGGATTTGTCACTCCGATTGTCGGAGAGGTATCTCTGGGCCCTCTCGGTAATGCACATCACTATAAGCCTTGCAAGCAATGTAGCTAATGAGTTAGTTACGGAATGATGCATTACATAACGAGTAAAGAGACTTCCCGGTAATGAGATTGAACTAGGTATTGGGATACCGACGATCGAATCTCGGGCAAGTAACATACCGATGACAAAGGGAACAACGTATGTTGTTATGCGGTTTGACCGATAAAGATCTTCGTAGAATATGTGGGAGCCTATATGAGCATCTAGGTTCCGCTATTGGTTATTGACCGGAAACGTGTTTCGGTCATGTCTACATAGTTCTCGAACCCGTAGGGTCCGCACGCTTAAGGTTTCGATGACAGTTTTATTACGAGTTTATGAGTTTTGATGTACCGAAGGAGTTCAGAGTCCCGGATGAGATCGGGGACGTGATGAGGAGTCTCGAAATGGTCGAGACGTAAAGATCGATATATTGAACGACTATATTCGGACATCGAAAAGGTTCCGAGTGGTTCGGGTATTTTTCGGAGTACCGGAGAGTTACGGGAATACGGGGGAAGAAGTATATGGGCCTTATTGGGCTTTAGGGGAGAGAGAGAGGCAGGCCGCGCGCCCCCCCAATGACTAGTCCGAATTGGACTAGGGGGAGGGGCGGCGCCGCCTCCTTCCTTCTCTTCCCTCTCCCCCTTCCTTGTCTCCTACTCCTACTACATGGAAGGGGAGGAATCCTACTCCCGGTGGGAGTAGGACTCCTCCAGGGCGCGCCATAGGGGCCTGCCCTCTCCCCCTCCTCCAGTCCTTTATATACGGGGGCAGGGGGGCACCTCTAGAAACAACAACTATTGATCTCTTGATCTCTTAGCCGTGTGCGGTGCCCCCCTCCACCATAGTCCTCAATAATATTGTAGCGGTGCTTAGGCGAAGCACTGCGACGGTACAACATCAAGATCGTCACCACGCCGTCGTGCTAACGGAACTCTTCCCCGACATTCTGCTGGATCGGAGTCCGGGGATCGCCATCGAGCTGAACGTGTGCAAGAACTCGGAGGTGCCATAGTTTCGGTGCTTGATCGGTCGGGCCGTGAAGACATACGACTACATCAACCACGTTGTTCTAATTCTTCCGCTTTTGGTCTACGAGGGTACGTGGACAACACTCTCCCCTCTCATTGCTATGCATCACCATGATCTTGCGTGTGCGTAGGAATTTTTTTGAAATTACTACATTCCCCAACATTCTATCATTAAGAGATTGTTTATTCCATTTAGCTAATAACCTCTAAAGCTCATTTCTATCTTTGCAAGCTAAAATGGCCGCAGAAGATTCTTTATAAAAAACATAACCCTCGGGAATAACAGGCAAGTCTTCATCATCAATTTCATCAATATAATCAGTTTCAATAATTTCTTTCTCTCTAGCCCTAGCAATTTGTTCATCAAGAAATTCACTAAGGGGCACAATAGTATCAAGCATAGAAGTAGTTTCATCATAAGTATCATGCATAGCAGAAGTGGCATCATCAATAACATGCGACATATCAGAACGAATAGCAGAAGCAGGTTTAGGTGTCGCAAGCTTACTCAAAACAGAAGGTGAATCAAGTGCAGAGCTAGATGGCAGTTCCTTACCTCCTCTCGTAGTTGAGGGATAAATTTTTGTCTTAGCGTCTTTCAAGTTCTTCATAGTGACCAGCAGATATAAATCCCAAGTGAATCAAAGAATAGAGCTATGCTCGCCGGCAACGGCGCCAGAAAATAGTCTTGATAACCCACAAGTATAGGGGATCGCAACAGTTTTCGAGGGTAGAGTATTCAACCCAATTTTATTGATTCGACACAAGGGGAGCCAAAGAATATTCTCAAGTATTAGCAACTGAGTTGTCAATTCAGCCACACCTGGATAACTTATATCTGCAGCAAAGTATTAGTAGCAAAGTAATATGATAGTAGTGGTAACGGTAACAAAGGGTAACGGTAGCAAAAGTAATATTTTTGGTGTTTTGTAGTGATTGTAATAGTATCAACGGGAAAGTAAATAAGCGAGAACCAATATAGGAAAAGCCCGTAGGCATTGGTTCGGTGATGGAGAATTATGCCGGATGCGGTTCATCATGTAACAGTCATAACATAGGGTGACATAGAACTAGCTCCAATTCATCAATGTAATGTAGGCATGTATTCCGAATATAGTCATACGTGCTTATGAAAAGAACTTGCATGACATCTTTTGTCCTACCCTCCCGTGGCAGCGGGGACCTAGCGGAAACTAGGGATATTAAGGCCTCCTTTTAATAGAGAATCGGAACAAAGCATTAGCACATAGTGAATACATAAACTCCTCAAACTATGGTCATCACCGGGAGTCGTCCCGATTATTGTCAATTCGGGGTTGCCGGATCATAACACATAGTAGGTGACTATAGACTTGCAAGATAGGATCAAGAACACACATATATTCATGAAAACATAATCGGTTCAGATCTGAAATCATGGCACTCGGGCCCTAGTGACAAGCATTAAGCATAGCAAAGTCATAGCAACATCAATCTCAGAACATAATGGATACTAGGGATCAAACCCTAACAAAACTAACTCGATTACGTGATAGATCTCATCCAACCTATCACTGTCCAGCAAGCCTACGATGGAATTACTCACGCACGGCGGTGAGCATCATGAAATTGGTGATGGAGGATGGTTGATGATGACGACGACGATGAATCCCCCTCTCCGGAACCCCGAACGGGCTCCGGATCAGCCCTCCCGAGAGGTTTTAGGGCTTGGCGGCGGCTCCGTATCATAAAACGCGATGATTTATTCTCCTTGATTTTTTCTCCCCAAAAGCAAATATATAGAGTTGGAGTTGGCGTCCGAGGAGCTCCAGGGGGCCCATGAGGCAGGGGGCGCGCCTAGGGGGCAGGCGCCCTAGAGGCGCGCCCCCACCCTCGTGGACAGGTGTGGGCCCCGGTCTTCATCTTTGGCAAGGATTTTTATTAGTTCCAAATAGGCGTTCCGTGAAGTTTCGGTCATTCCGAGGACTTACATTTACGCACATAAATAACACCATGGAAAGTCTGCTTTGAAAACAACGTCGATCCGGGTTAGTTCCATTCAAATCATGCAAGTTAGAGTCCAAAACAAGGGCAAAAGTGTTTGGAAAAGTAGATCTGACGGAGACGTATCGGGATGATGTATTACGGAACAAGTAAAGAGACTTGCGGTAACGAGATTGAACTAGGTATGATGATACCGACGATCGAATCTCGGGCAAGTAACATACCGATGACAAAGGGAATAACATTATGCTGTTATGCGGTTTGACCGATAAAGATCTTCGCAGAATATGTAGGAACCAATATGAGCATCCAGGTTCCGCTATTGGTTATTGACCGGAGATGAGTCTCGGTCATGTCTACATAGTTCTCGAACCCGTAGGGTCCACACGCTTAATGTTCGATGACGATCGGTATTATGAATTTATGTGTTTTGATATACCGAAGGTTGTTCGGAGCCCCAGATGTGATCACAGACATGACAAGGAGTCTCGAAATGGTCGAGACATAAAGATTGATATATTGGAAGGCTATGTTTGGACACCGGAAAGGTTCCGAGTGGTTCAGGCATTTTTTCGGAGTACCAGGAGGCTATCGGAACCCCCCGAAGGGTCAATGGGCCTTCATGGGCCTTAGTGGAAATAGAGGGCAGCAAGGGAGCTGTGGGGCGCGCCCCCTAGGCCCAAACCGAATTGGTTTAGGGCTTGGGGGGCCGGCCTCCTCTTTCCTTCTCCCCTCCCCCTCTTTCCTTCCCCTCCTAGATGGACTAGGAAAGGGGGAACCTACTCCTAGTAGGAGTAGGATTCCCCGCTTGGGGCGCACCCTATGAGGCCGCCGGCCCCCTCCCCTTGCTCCTTTATATACGGGGAAGAGGGGCACCCCTAGAACATACAAGTTGACAATTGTTTTAGCCGTGTGCAGTGCCCCCCTCCACAGATTTCCACCTCGGTCATATCATCGTAATGCTTAGGCGAAGCCCTGTGCTGGTAACTTCATCCTCACCGCCGCCATGTCATCATGCTGACGAAACTCTCCCTCGGCCTCAACTGGATCAAGAGTATGAGGGATTTCATCGAGCTGAACTTGTGCTGAACACGGAGGTGCCGTATGTTCAGTGCTAGGATAGGTCGGATCGTGAAGACGTACGACTACATCAACCGCGTTGTCATAACGCTTCCGCTTTCGGTCTACGAGGGTACGTAGAAACACTCTCCCCTCTCGTTGCTATGCATCACCTAGATAGATCTTGCATGTTCGTAGGATTTTTTTTTTGAAATTACTGCGTTCCCCAATAGAAATAATATGGGAACTTCGACAGTGGCAGCGGCTGTCAGTAGACAGGAATCTTATCCTAAGGCTGTGGCGGTCAGCTTGATTTGGCTTGTGTCGAGAGGAAGAGGAAGGAGATAGGTGAAGGACTAGAGGCTATTTTCAACGAATAATGGTAGTGTTTCTCAATATCGGTTGGTATTGAGATTCGTTTCGACATCTCAATTCAAAGGCCATCAAAACAGTCATATTCGGGAGGCCCCATACCAATTCCGAAATCCGAGCCTCAATACAAACATCCAAATGTGGCCTTAGGCTATTATTTTGTATGTGTGATTTCAATCCTTGGGTATTGAAAGTGCGTTATATCGACTAGAGGGGGGGTGAATAGGCGATTTTTTTGAATTCTTCACTGAGGAATTTGCCGGTGAGGAAATTCCTTAGCGAAGAACTACTTGCAACGGAATAAGTACTCAAGAGTAAGCATAACGAGAATACAAGCATGGTCATCATGATGAAATGAAGACAAGCATAGATTACGTAAAGCGTAATCACATGATAACACAAGATGAAGACAAACAGTGAAGAAATTGAACCGAGGAAATTGAGAAAGTCTTTAGTCAAAGTCTTCAAACACAGATATGAACAAACACTCAACACAAAGAATGAGGAAATGAAAGAGTTGAGGAAATAGAACGATAAGCTTGGTGAAGACAATGATTTGGTAGACCAGTTCCAACTGCTATCTCGGTTATAAATGCAGTTGGAGCGGTAATTTGAGTATTTAAACTCGAGGACACACAGTCCCGGACACCCGGTACCGAGCACGCAGCTCAGGACACCAAGTCCTCACCGTATTATCCTTGAACTAAGGTCACATGGACCTCGTCCAATCACTCTTGGTAAGTCTTGAGCGACTTCCAAACCTTCACAGACTTCGGTCACTCGGCGATCCACAATTCCTCTTGGATGCTCTAGACCATGACGCCTAACCGTCTGGAAGAAGCACAATCTTCAAAGGTAACAAGCATCGGATCCACGCAGGATCAATATCTTCAGTGATGCTCAATCACTTTGGGTTTGTAGTTGTTTGGGTTTGGGTTTTCCTCACTTGATGATTTTCACTCAAAGTCCTCGGAGGATGGGATGCTCTCAAATGACAAGTGTCAGTTTCTCTCAGAGCAGCCAACCAACAAGTGGATGTAGGGGGCGGCTATTTATAGCCTAGGGAGCAGTCCGACATGATAAGACATAAATGCCCTTCAATGATATGACCGTTAGGTGGATAAGATATTTTGTAACAAAGCGCAAGAAGACAAAGAACGGTCAGAAATTTGACTCTCAAATTCCTCGGGCTATCATGTTCCTCATTGTGTAGGCAATCCGCCTTTGGCGAATTCCTAACTCCTCGGCCAGAACAAATTCCTCGTGACGAGAAGAACTTCGTCTCACATCAAGAAATTGACTGAACTGTATGAGATTTCCAATGGCTTCACTTTCGAAGGGATTGGTAGGTGTAGGATTTTGAGTTGAGCATCACATGGAAATTTTTCCTTAGTATTTCCTCGACCCCCTTTAACAAAGACGGTGTTTCCTATGACTCAAGAAAGAGAAGCGAAACTACGAAAACAAAAGTCTTCACGCTTCATGTTCCTCAAATGAAAACCAAGTCTTCAAGGTCACACCAATTTCTTCACTTTCAAAGTCTTGAAAGTCTTGAGAATATCAAAGTCTTGATCGAAGAACTTCATTTTTATGGGTCGACTTTCTCTGTGAATATCAAACTCCTCATAGACTTATAGACTGTGTACACTCATAAACACATTAGTCCCTTAACCTATAAGTCTTCAATACACCAAAATCACTAAGGGGCACTAGATGCACTTACAATCTCCCCTTTTGGTGATTGATGACAATATAGGTTAAGTTTTCAATGGGGATAAACATATGAAGTGTAAATACTGATATTGAGGAATTTGATTGCAAGATATAGAAGAACTCTCCACGAAGATGTGCATAGTGAGGAATTTGCTTTTGAGGCAATGCACATTTGAAGAGTTGAATCATGGAGATCTCCCCTATATCTTGTAATTCATACATGCATTTGACATATAATATGAAGAATTTGAAATGCATGATGAAATATGGTGTTGATGTAATTGAGCATGTGTGTATTAACATATAATGAGGAATAAGCATGCAGAGGAACACATCAAAAGTATCAGAGCACCATCGGGTTTAAGATTACAACTTGATCCAATAAAAGTTTTAGAAGAGCGAGAGTTGTAACTTAGCGGAAAAAAACGCCCATAACGCCCATATAATAGACCCGCTTGAAGACTAACTCAAAATTTCTCCCCCTTTGTCATCGAATGACCAAAAGGATCGAAACTGAGGACTAACGCCCCTGAAGAATATCAAGTTAATGGAGGAGCGCCAGCGTTGTCGGGGTCGGTTGTCGTAGTAGGGCCTACCGCAGTGTCATCCAAGTCTTCATTTTCATCGATGTCGCGATGAAGAATAGGAGCCGCCACCAAGGAAGGAACCTTGACCTTCTTGTATTTCTTTGGAGGAGGTGCAGATCACCAAATTCTTCCTTCGCACTCCATTTTCTTGAGATCTTCTTCGCTATAGACATAAGACGTAACAGCCTGTGCACGGTTGAAGGTTTCATGGAGGTAGTATTGGTTTTTCTTCACTGCATTGTGTGTTGAGGTCATGTTGTGAAGAATTGAACCAAACCGACGCTTGACCCATTTATGATTGCGATCAACTTTACGATGAAGACCGAGGAGTAACTCACGATCGATCATCACCACGGTCTTTGTCGCTTGAGGATTTTGCTTGGCAGAGTTTTTGGCGGCAGAGTAATGTGTGGCAGAGTCATCATTGGTGGAGTAGGATGCAGCCTTGCGAAATTGACCATCCAATGGACAAATGCCTTCATCTATCACGGCAGTTGCCTTGCCTTTGTCATCAGCTGAGGAAAATGTCCGTTTGAGGACTTCAATCGAAAGCAAGTAGCTGCAGTGGTTCAGAGTATCAGCCTTGTAATTGAGTGAAGACCTTGTCCTGATGAACCTCATAATCCATGGTGCATGAGGCTTCAGCTCAAATGGTGACATAGCAATATTCGCCAGAGTCCTCATGAAGAAATCATGGAAGTTGACGGGAACGCCATGAATGATATTGAAAAGCTTATTCTTCGTGATGCCAATGAATTCTTCATCATTTGAGTCGTGGCCTTTGATTGGGCTCATTGTCTTCGTCAGAATGCGATAGACAGTCCGAGGCACATACAGTAATTCCTTGACGAGGAATTTGGTTCGAGGAGCCTGCCCTGGCTTCAAAGGCTTCATCAGCACTTGCATGTAATGATTTGTAAGCTCAGGTTCATTGTAGACGCAATGAGCACCTTCAAGGGGAGGACTAAGTGGGAGGGCACGAAGCAATTGATTCTCGGTGCCTTGTAGTGAGTATTTTCGACATCCAGTCCAGCACCCATGAGTTACATCTTCAGAATTTCCTGTGATGTGTAGCGTCGCATAGAATTGAAGAATGAGTTCTTCATTCCAATCACATATGTCAGTGCAGAAATTTAGCAATCCAGCATCGTGAAGAACACTGAGGACTGGCTCGAAGCCTGGCAGAGATTCCATGTCCACATGAGGAATGTGTGTGTGATCGAAGACTTTGTCTTTGTTGAACAGCACTGAGGAATAGAAATTGGCTTGACTAGCAGTCCAGAAATGCCTTTTCCTTATGCGAGCAGAGTCATATGGATTATAGTCAGTGAAGAATACATGCTCGCTAAAGAAATCTTCAGCCTTGAACTTTTGCTTGCGTGAGAATGGATCCTTTGGCTTTGGCAGGGAGTGTCGATGAGTTGCATCACGACCTCGTGAATCGCAATCTCGGGTTCTTCAGGTGAGGAATTTCGTTCCTCTTGATGGAAGTCTGCGTGTTCAAAGGATCGGCAGTTAGCTTTCTTCAAAGACTAGTGGCTGGAATTTCTTCATGCATATGCAAGGTGGGGTGAGTTTCTTTAGAGCCCATTTGAACGGTTGGTGCAGGGGACTGAGGTATTTGTTGTACTGGGGTGAAGAGTGGAGAATTGGGGTGCTGTCTTTCCCAAAAGTCATCATTCATCACTGGCGTAGTGCATCCAATATCCACGTCTTCATCTTCAATTTCTTTAATGCCAGCCTCTTCAGCGGTGAACTGAGGCATTGGCGAGGAAACAACTGGCGTTGAAGGGATTGCATCCACTTCAATTTCTTCATCAACCTGCTTTGACGAAGCAGCAAAATGATTTTCTTCATCAGATCCGCTAGGGATCACATATTCTTCACCAAAAGGAACAAGGTCCTTTGATGGCATGGTTGAGATCGGAATAGCATCAATGGGATTCTCAAACGAAATTGGTCATAGGCTTCATTTTCTTCGGTCTTTGAAGAATCTGAACCAGCTGATGCTTTCCTTTTCTTCACTGCAGCTCGCTCTGCAGCCTTGGTCTTCTTCACATCTGATGCAGATGGAAGGATAGGAGTTGGTGTAGGCGCAGGAGGAGCTGACACTACTAGGAAAAGGGCTATAGATAGGATTGACACTAATGGCGCACCAGGGAAGTAGTGCGCCACTACTATATACTAATGGCGCACCAGTTTGTGATGCGCCATTAGTGTGAAAGACACTAATGGCGCACCAGACAAAAGGTGCACCACTAGTGATAATTTTTTTTTCATTTTTACATACATACTAATGGCGCATCCTACCGAAGTGCGCCAACTAGTAATGGCGCACCAGAGTAGGAGTGCGCCAGTACTGAATTTTTTATTCCTTTTTTAAATATTAATTACCAAGACCGCGTCACAAATGGCCATTAAGATATATATCTACATATATGTATATATATATATATATATATATATATATAAAGTCTATTTAAGACGCAGGGTGAAGAATAAATTATTCCTCACCCTGGTCGACCGACCGAGTGACAGACAACCGGCTCAACGAGGTAAAATTATACCCCGCCGCCCGCCGTCGCAATTTTAATTTGACGCAGGAATTGGTCAGCTGGTCGTGGGAATTGGGAGGTGCGAGCGGATTCCACTTTCGACGTCGGATAGTGTGCGGTCAGCGGCCGGTGGGCTTGTTGTGCTCGGCGGAGGATTCGCTCGCCTTCCGATCCTCCTCTCCTCCGATCTCTCGTGTTATCCGGAGGCGACAACGGCGGTCGGCGGCAAGGGTTACAGACCGGTCGACGATTCGGCTGCGGCTGCTACGGCGGCGGCCACTCCCAAATCACCCGGCTGCTCCATCGGAGAAGGCGCCGGCGACAGCCAACCGTCGAAGGAGAATACGCTGGTGTCAGCCATCTTCCGTAAGGTATGCGCTCTTCCCCTTTCTAACTTCGTATTTCTCTTCCCTTTCCATGGATCCAGATCCGATGCATACCTACGGAAAGAAAATATGTAAATAAACGAGTGCTTCCAATTTTAGGGCTCTCGCCTGCTTGTTCTAGGACCTCACTTGATTTGTTCATTCAATCTTAGAAGCTAAATTAATATATAGTTCTTATTCTTGTTTTCTTGGAGACTGATGCTTCCAAATTGGATCGTAAAAGTTCCTCTTTCGCATTTTTCTTGAGATGCCTATGCTCTAGGCTGTGAGATTAGCAATTTTATTAGCTGGACTCTTATTTGTGTGAAATAACAAATATGGACAGCGGAGGTGCTGCAAAGGAGCTGTTGAATAGGGGGATCAAGAAGAGGCAGGACCAATAGGATGGCAGTATGACAGTATGCCATTATGTCAATGGAGGAGAAGGAGGCCGTGTCAATGGCAAAGAACAAGAGGAGCACAACAAGGCCCGTGAGGAGGAAGAACATCACAAGATTATCTTCTTTGATAGAGCGTAATAGCTCTAACTCTTCTCAGTTTAGATGAATTGTTCCTTCTTACCAACTCCAGTGTTTCAGATGAACTGGACTGGCTCTTGGTTAATCAATTAATTGTCATGAAAAAGAAGAATAGTGAAATTTAAATAAAGATTGGCTTCCCTATTGTACCCTTTCCTGATGGAGGCTGCAGTATTTCTCTAGGAGAAAGCTCCTATCTATTCCATTGTAGGCTCTCTGTTTGCTACATGAGAGAAAGAAATTATGTGTGTTGTTCTGAAAAAGGGTGATTAGTCAAACATGATGAGTCACTTACTAGTAATTAGTAGCTTCTACAATGAAGGATGATTTACTCATATAATTTGTTGCTGTAGTTTGTTAGTTTTTCACTACCCATTTGATAACAGAAGAAAATTAAACCCCACGTCTCTGTATCAAAAGATGCTGGAACTTAAGGCTCCACAATTTACAGAGAAATACGCAATATAAGTGTGATAGCCTCATGGTTCACTTTTTACACCGGCCAAATTTAAGGTAGGTATGATGCTTAGCGCCTATCCTTTGCAAGATGCTAGTTAATTCAAACTTTAAGTATATACTGTCCTTTGCTATAAAGCTGCAGAGGTGTCAATCTTTTGTTCAGAATATGATATCCAAGCTGTAGAGGTGGCACATAACATAGGGCTGGAGACAGAAACTTTTGTGAAACCTAGCTTGTGTGAGACTCGTAGCGAAGCTGCAAAAAAATTATTGAACTTAACAAGGACAAAAGGTAGGTTACCCTTGTAAATCTGTCAAGTAATTTTATAAAACAAAATTTACTAAAGGATTAATTTAACTGATGAGAGGTCCTAATCCTGTTTGTACTTTGGTTCGTCTTGTTTTAGTTCCTACTGACCTTGTTCATGGATCCAGGAATAGAGAAACGCAAGATGATTTTGCAAGTTAGCAATAATTACCGTAATAAAGCTGCCACACTTGCCTTCTTGGAAGATCCATTGAAGAAACATGCCAAATCTAACCAATTGGTGTTTGTTTTAAAGAAACATAGCTTGATACTATTGCTAGTAGCTTACAGTAACTGAGAACAGGTGACACCATCACATTGGAATGGGCATGTCTAGGTTTTGCCTCTCAAGGAACACGCGTTCATTCTCTTCCGAGTTTGAGCTTAACCTGTACTATACTATTTCCATTAGCACTATGCATTCCAGTTTTGGACACTCCAAGGTATGCTTTAAAAACTAATCATTCTCGGATCAGCACATCATATGACCGAAAATACATGGCCTTTAGTTAGCTCATAGTAACTGTCTACATGTTTATTGACCAAAGAAGATGTCTTGTAAAACCGAATTACATAAGCATTTTAGTGTAAAACATGATCTGGATGATGGCATTACCCTTTAATCTTCCCTGGCAAGATATGTCCACGTATATTCAGTGTGCTCTTTCACTAGAGAACAATAGTAGTAGTTGTAAGTTTCTCCAAAAGTTTCTGCCAAAAATCACCATGTTACAACCATTAGTTCATGGAAATTGTAGTGGGGAAGAACCCATTTATTAATTTCAGAACCAGCATTTTTGGGTTGCATATTTTGTAATGTGTTCGACTGTTTTGAACTAGTGGAATAAAATCGTAGACACCATTACTAAATTTCACATGTCCTGTGCTGCCTCGTTGACCTCTAATTAGGTAGCAGTTCTATGTTGGTATCGTGGTTGTCAACAGAAATTGCATTGGTGTCTGCGGCAACTACCACAAATTTTTGTTCCATGGTGTCTAGCCTCTTGCAAATTTTCTTTAGCTTGTAGTTTGCTGCTAATTTATTTGGCATGTTCTTCTACTGTTTCCTGATTCTCATGGACGTACAAATATCCAATTTTTAATGAAAGGTATTTCCCCTAAAAAAGGTATTTGTCTCCAACTAGCATTATGTCTTGATATGGTTTGTATAAATTGAAGCGCGGTTCATTCTTTAGTTCAGTTTTGTTGTTGGAGTGATCCAGGTGAAGCCGCACCATATAACTAAGCTCTAGTTATTGTCATCAATCATGATGAACTGCATGAAACATACTGCTTTCTCTTTGCAGAATTCCCCTAGTCACCGCTTGAGGAGAAAGTTCTTTTTTGTAGAATGTACCTTTGTACCATAATATGTCATGGGAAAATCTCGTTTATGAATTGGTTGCAATTCTGGTTCATCAGCTGCACCATATGCAAATATGCATGTATTTTTAGAAGTCGATAATTTTTTAATTGCAAGTGTAGGTGATCTATATATCTCACTGATCCAGATTTTGTTATTTTATCAGGAAAATGGCAAATAGGGATTCCACTGTAATCGAGGAAGGAAGATGCTGTTTGTGAGTGACTTGGAGATGAAGTATCTAGAGGCACTCATGTGCAGATTACAAGATGTGCCACTTTTAGTTGTATAGTATCGATGCACGGGAGATATAGCTCATAGTCCTTGTTGCACGAATGTACAGAAAATGGTTTTACGTTGCAAAATCTTATGGGCACATGAGGCCATGTCAAAAGTTTTGATGTCTGTGTGATTTTAAGAGTACTCAAGGTTTTGCTGATTATTCTTGTTTCGTGTGTTTTGATGCTGACAAGTACAATTAAGCAATAAGCTATAGTGATGTATCTTTCATTGTGTTTTTTTTATTTCTGATGTGTGCAATATCGGTTTTTAGAAATAGTATAAATGGCCGATTGCTTACATTTATCTCTATATAAAACGTACATCAGGAATTTTGCGTGGGTTGTTACATCAGTTTCGTGGTGTTGGCTCACGATGGCTAAAAAAACGAAATTTGTCGAAATCTGGTTTAGGGTGGTGGTTCCGTAATACTCCCTCAGTCCGAAAATACTTGTCATTGCAATGGATGTATCTAGATGTATTTTATTTCTAGATACATCTATTTTCATCTATTTTGATGACAAGTAATTCCGAACGAAGGGAGTATTATGTTAGCAACAGGAAATCATTTTCCGGGTGTTGTCTCACAACGGCTAAAAAAAGGATTTTGCACGTAATCTGGTGTCACGGTGGTGGTTCCATAATATTTCGTTAGCAACAGGAAAGTTACCTCGTCTAGTTTGCTGGTGGTTGGCTCACGACGGCAAACCATAATCTTACCTCGGTGTCCAACTTTTTTACAGCAGGGATGGATTGGACGCTGAAATGGCTGGGGTGAAGAATAAGAATTCTTCCCCTTGGGTGACGAATAGTCAATCCCTATATATATATATATATATATATATATATATATATATATATATATATAGGGATTGTCTATTCGTCACCCTGGGTGAGGAATAGTTATTCTTCACCCCCTCTATTTTACCATTAATATACCGTAATTTTACGTTTCGTAAGTTTTGTCTTATTTTCGACATAAAAAGAGACTGTAAGAAAATATATAATCGTCGTAAAAAATATTTTCTGTTATGTAAAATTACAACCATAAAAACATAATGTAAAATACACATAAGCTGCAAGTTTTCTTGTCTTATGACCTATATTTTTATTTTCTTATGTCAAATATTACGTAGTGAATGAATAGGAATGCAACTATTTGAAATTCAAACATAATTTAATTATAAAATGATCGTAAGATTACCTCGGGTGAAGAATAAGTTATTCTGCACCCTGGGTGATGAATAGCATCACTATATATATATATACTTTTCTGCAAAACTCTAATGGCGCACCACATGCAGGTGCGCCATTAGTAACCTGGGACCCCAAGAAGATATTTTGGACAGCCACACATACCCACTCACTTTCCCCACTTCATTCCCTCCACCTCCTTCTCCAAGCTTTCGGCTGCCTCCTCCTCCTCACCTCATTTCCACCATTAATTCATCAAAATTAAGTGGTGAAATTACCTTTTTTTTGATAGGTATGTAAGGGGAAAGCTATCTTCATGATGTAGATCTACTTTTTTTCTCCCTAGCTCGCTCCAACAACGTGCACATGCACTTTTTGTGGCCTAGCTAGATCTATGTATGTTTGTGGTGTTGCATGTGTTTGTGGTGTTGCATATATGTTTGTGTTTGCATGTACGGTATTTGAAATGCGATAGTTGCCAATATTTTGCCGGAATGTTGATTCATTTCCGTTTCAAGTAGAATTTTGGCACTATGCATTCTTTTTTGGTCCTATTTTTAGGGAAGGTCATGCCAAATTTTTTCTTGGTTCTAAAATATCGCTTTTGCTCTACCTCAGCGACCATGGTCCGCACGATGACCGAAGGCATCGTGAATAGGTTTTTGAGCTCGCCAAGGCCGAGATGCTTCAAAAGAACGAGACGGAGATAAGATGTACGTGTCGAAGATGCAAGCTGAAGAGCCTTATTGCGGACCCGGATTCCGGCAGGTGCGGGACCACCGCTCTTGCGTGGTTTCATGGATGGCTATTGGTGGCAGGTGATGAAGATGACTATGAAGTCATCCATGGGGGCCGCAAGAAATGAGGAAGGGCAACAAGACAAGTACCACCGCGGCGAGAGCGGGCGAGAAGACGAAGAATCTCCGTGACATGATCACGACGGTGATCTGTACCACGATCATCATGTAGAAGATGTCGTACATGATGATGAGGAAGATCGTGACGAAGGGCATGATCATGAAGATGAAGATGCCGGAGCAGACGACGATGGAGGCCGGGTGCGGACCCTCATATTCAAGAGCTGCTTCTCAAGCAGACGATAACGCAAGAGCTGCCGCCCGAGAGAAAGCCAAGATGGATCAATCGGAGATAGACGCGGTTACTCCATTGTATGAAGGATGCAGGCCGAGGATACACTTTGAAAGTAACGCTCATGGCTCGGAGATGAAGGTAAAACACAAAATGACTGACGCATGCTTCGACGAGAACATGTCATTCTGGCACGAACGTCTTCCCAAGGGGAACAAGTGCCCGACCAGTTTGGAGGAGGCGAAGAAAATTGTGTGTCCTCTAGATTTACCACATGTGAAATACCATGTGTGCATGAACAATTGCATCATTTATCGGGACGAGCACGCGGAGTCTACCATATGTCCGGTGTGCAGCGTCACTCGATACAAGAAGAGGAAGAAAGCTCTTAGAAAATCGGTGTGGTACTTTCCGATCACTCCTCGTCTGCAGCGGTATTTCGCGGACCCTAAGGTAGCAAAGCTCCTGCGTTGGCACGCGGATAGGGAGGAGAAGAAGCGGGAAGATGACGGAAATGATCCGGAGATAAATAAAAAAGACAAGGTGCTTTGAGTCACCCTAAGAATGCGAGCCGATGGCAAGCGTTGAACTTCGAATACCCAGAATTTGGGAAGGATCCAAGGAACATCGTGGCCGGGCGCGAGCACCGATGGAGTCAATCCGTTTGGCAGCCAGAGAAGCACACATAGCACTGGCATGTGTTTGTGTGGATGTACAACCTTCCCCTGGTTGTGCATGAAGAGGAAGTACATTCACATGAGTATGCTAATTGAAGGGCCGAAACAACCAGGAACAACATCAATCATGTCTGGGCTGCTGAAAGAGGAGCTAGACACGCTGTGGAAAACGCCACCAATACGTGGACGCCGCAGAAAGAATATTTCCCTATGAGAGCCGCATTGCTCACGACGGTGCACGACTATATCGATTACGGATATCTCGCAAGGTGTAGTCCACGGATTTTCCGGATGCGTAAGGTGCATGGATGACACAACGTATCGCCAGCTAGATAGAGATCCGGGTCTTGAAAACCGTGTTCATGGGACATCGAAGGTGGCTTCAGCGACGATGACCCGTGGAGGAAACGCAAGGATCTGTTCGATGGTGAAACCGAACCCAAAAACGCCCGTGTACGAGGAGCGGCGAGGAAATAGACGAGCTGTTGAAAAATTGGAAAGACCGCCCACCGCCGGAAAGAAGCAAAAGGCGCCAGAGCCGGAAAGAAGCGAAAGGCGCCAGAGCCGCTGCTGAAGGTATGGAAAACGAGGTATGTTTTCTGGGACTTGCCGTACTGGAAGATCCACCGTGTGCCTCACAGCCTTGATGTCATGCATATCACGAAGAACGTGTGCAAGAGTCTGCTTGGTACCCTGCTCAACATGCCAGAGAGGACCAAAGATGGTGCGAAAGCAAGGGTAGACTTGAAATCAATGGGCATCGTGCAGGAGCTTCACGCTAATGATGATGATGATGATGATGAGGCGAAGCAGGACACGTAAAGTCGTCGCAAAGGCAAAAGGCCAAGAAGACCGGAAATGACTACCTCCCGCGTGCTTCACTCTAAGTCGGTGGAGATCGGCAGTTTTTCACCTGCCTCCTAGGAGTAAAACTTCCTTACGGTTCTTGCTGGGAAGATAAGCAGATACCTAGACCCAGCGAAGCAGAAGTTCAGCGGGATGAAGTCTCACGACTGTCATGTGCTGATGACGCAAATACTTCCAGTTGCAATCCATGGGATCATGGACGCGCACGTCCGTGAAACGCTATTTGGCCTATGCAACTTTTTTGACGTCATCTCTCGGAAGTCGATTGGCGTGAGGCAACTCAGAAGGCTACAGGAAGAGATCGTGGTGATACTATGCGAGCTTGAGATGTACTTCCCGCCCGCATTCTTCGATGTTATAGTGCATCTGCTGGTCCATATCATGGAGGATATCATCCAACTCGGCCGACGTTCCTGCACGCATGATGCCGCTTTGAAAGGATGAATGGTGTCATCAAAGGATACGTTCGCAACATGTCACGCCCAGAGGGAAGTATAGCGGGGGCTTTCAATCAAGAGTGCATCTCCCTTTGCATGAATTATCTAGGCATCAAAACCCCGTTGGTCTGCCCGTCAACAGGCACCTCGGCAGGCTCGCTGGATGGGGTCACCGTGAGGGTCGCTGCGAAATGCATGTCGACTTCGAGGGTCGACTCACTGACTTTGAAAGAGCAAACCTAGTCGCGCTACAACACATAGACATGGTCGATCCTTGGGTGATAGAGCACAAAACCTTTATTGAGAAGACGTACAATGACCGAGGCGAACAGAGGACGGACGGAGATATAATCAAAGAGCACAACTCATGTTCCACGCGTTGGTTCAAGCAGAAGCTTCTGTCGTACCCTTTACACGAGGATTCTTCCGCGGAAGAACAATTCATATTCGCCTTGTCACAGGGCACCGAGCACAACCTGATGACCTATAAGGTGTACGATATCAACGGCTACACATTCTACACCGAGAACAAGGACATGAAGAGCGATGGTTATCAGAACTCCGGGGTAACGATGGAATCCTACACCGGCAACGACAAGGACAGATACTACGGAAGGATCGAGGAGATCCGGGAGCTGACCTACCGGAGAGAAGGTCCCGATGTTCCGTGTCAGATGGGCCAAGAGCGTCATAAAAAAAGACCGGTATTTCACCACCATGGTTATACCCGAAGCCAAATCCAAGACCGCGGCGCAAACGTCACCGCGAAAAATGAGCCATGGGTACTGGCTTCCCAAGTGGACCAATGCTTCTTCATTACCGACCCGCCAAAGCCCAGTCGTGTTGTCGTGAGGAGAGGTAAAAGGAAGATCATCGGAATGGATGGAGTAGCCAATGGGCAAGACTTCGACAAGTACGGCGACCCGAAGATCGAACATGACGACGACGATGAAGTAGCAGCACACACCACAAGAAGAAGCAGGACCACCCTACCTAAAGGACGTCCGTTCCACAGAAGAACTGTTGGGGAACGTAGTAATTTCAAAAAAAAAATCTACGCACACGCAAGATCATGGTGATGCATAGCAACGAGAGGGGAGAGTGTATGTCCACGTACCCTCGTAGACCGTAAGCGGAAGCGTTATAACAACGCGGTTGATGTAGTCATACGTCTTCACGATCCGACCGATCCAAGTACCGAACGTACGGCACCTCCGAGTTCTGCACACGTTCAGCTCGATGACGATCCCGGACTCGATCCAGCAAAGTGTCGGGGATGAGTCCCGTCAAGACGACGGCGTGGTGATGATGATGATGCTCCACCGACGCAGGGCTTCGCCTTAAGCTCCGCTGACGATATGACTTCACCGACGCAGGCTTCGCCTTAAGCTCATGACGATATGACCAAGTGGAATATGGTGGAGGGGGCACCGCACACGGCTAAGGAACGATCCGTAGATCAACTTGTGTGTCCATGGGGTGCCCCTGCCCCAGATATAAAGGAGGGAGGGAGGAGGAGGCCGGCCCTAGGAGGGCGCGCCATGGGGAGTCCTACTCCCACCGAGTAGGATTCCCCTTCCTAGTCCAACTAGGAGTCCTTCCATGTATTAGGAGTAGGAGGGAAGGAGGGGAAGAGAGAAGGGAAGGAAGGAGGGGGTGCGGCCCCTCCCCCTAGTCCAATTCGGACTAGGCCATGGGGGGCGCGCGGCCTGCCCTAGGCAGCCCCTCTCTCTTTCCCGCAGGGCCCAATAAGGCCCAATACTTCTCCCCGGCGAATTCTCGTAACTCTCCGGTACTCCGAAAAATACCCGAATCATTCGGAACCTTTCCGAACTCCGAATATAGTCGTCCAATATATCGATCTTTACGTCTCGACCATTTCGAGACTCCTCGTCATGTCCCCGATCTCATCCGGGACTCGAACTCCTTCGGTACATCAAAACTCATAATATAAGCATCGCCATCGAAACCTTAAGCGTGCGGACCCTACGGGTTCGAGAACTATGTAGACATGACCTAGAACTATTCTCGGTCAATAACCAATAGCGGGACCTGGATGCCCATATTGGCTCCTACATATTCTACGAAGATCTTTATCGGTCAAACCGCATAACAACATACGTTGTTCCCTTTGTCATCGGTATGTTACTTGCCCGAGATTCGATCGTCGGTATCCAATACCTAGTTCAATCTCGCTACCGCAAGTCTCTTTACTCGTTACGTAATGCATCATTCCGTAACTAACTCATTAGCTACATTGCTTGCAAGGCTTATAGTGATGTGCATTACCGAGAGGGCCCAGAGATACCTCTCCGACAATCGGAGTGACAAAACCTAATCTCGAAATACGCCAACCCAACATGTACCTTTGGAGACACCTGTAGTACTCCTTTATAATCACCCGATTACGTTGTGACGTTTGGTAGTACCAAAGTGTTCCTCCGTAAACGGAGTTGCATAATCTCATAGTTACAGGAACATGTATAAGTCATGAAGAAAGCAATAGCAACATACTAAACGATCGGGTGCTAAGCTAACGGAATGGGTCATGTCAATCAGATCATTCAACTAATGATGTGATCCCGTTAATCAAATGACAACTCCTTTGTCTATGGTTAGGAAACATAACCATCTTTGATTAACAAGCTAGTCTAGTAGAGGCATACTAGTGACACTCTGTTTGTCTATGTATTCACACATGTATTATGTTTCCGGTTAATACAATTCTAGCATGAACAATAAACATTTATCATGAAATAAGGAAATAAATAATAACTTTATTATTGCCTCTAGGGCATATTTCCTTCAGTCTCCCACTTGCACTAGAGTCAATAATCTAGATCACATCACCATGTGATTAACATCGATAGTTCACATCATCATGTGATTAACACCCATAGTACACATCGCCATGTGACCAACACCCAAAGGGTTTACTAGATTCAGTAATCTAGTTCACATCGCTATGTGATTAACACCCAAAGAGTACTAAGGTGTGATCATGTTTTGCTTGTGAGAGAATCTTAGTCAACGGGTCTTTCATATTCAGATCCGTTATGTATTTTGCAATTTTCTATGTCTACAATGCTCGCACTTGCGGAGCTACTCTAGCTAATTGCTCCCACTTTCAATATGTATCTAGATCGAGACTTAGAGTCATTCAGATCGGTGTCAAAACTTGCATCGACGTAACCCTTTACGCAGAACCTTTTGTCACTTCCATAATCGAGAAACATATCCTTATTCCACTAAGGATAATTTTGACCGCTGTCGATGATCTACTCCTAGATCACTATTGTACTCCTTGCCAAACTCAGTGTAGGGTATACAATAGATCTGGTACACAGCATGGCATACTTTATAGAACCTATGGCCAAGGCATAGGGAATGACTTTCATTCTCTTTCTATCTTCTGCCGTGGTCGGGTTTTGAGTCTTACTCAATTTCACACCTTGTAACACAGGCAAGAACTCTTTCTTTGACTGTTCCATTTTGAACTACTTCAAAATCTTTTCAAGGTATGTACTCATTGAAAAGACTTATCAAGCGTCTTGATCTATCTCTATAGATCTTGATGCTCAATATGTAAGCAGCTTCACCGAGGTCTTTCTTTGAAAAACTCCTTTCAAACACTCCTTTATGCTTTGCGAGAATAATTCTACATTATTTCCGATCTACAATATGTCATTCACATATACTTAACACAAATGCTGTAGTGCTCCCACTCACATACTAGTAATTACAGGCATCACAGCAAGTCTGTATAAAACTATATGATATGATCAACATATCAAAGCATGTATTACAACTACGAGATGCTTGCACCAAATCCATAGATGGATCATTGAAGCTTGCATATTTTGTTAGCTCCTTTTGGATTGATTTAAAACTTCTGGTTGCATCATATGCAACTCTTCTTTAATAAATCCATTAAAGAATGTAGTTTTGACATCCATTTGCCGATTTCATAAAATGTGGCAATTGCTAACATGATTCGGACAGACTTAAGAATCGCTTCTGAGAGAAAATCTCATTGTAGTCAACACCTTGAACTTGTCAAAAAACCTTTTGTGACAAGTCGAGTTTTGTAGATAGTAACACTACTATCGGTGTCCGTCTTCCTCTTGAAGATCCATTTATTTAACATGGCTTGCTGATCATCGAGCAAGTCAATCAAAGTCCATACTTTGTTCTCATACATGGATCCTATCTCAGATTTCATGGCCTCAAGCCATTTCATGGAATCTGGGCTCATCATCGCTTCCTCATAGTTCATAGGTTCATCATGGTCTAGTAACATGACTTCTAGAATAGGATTACCGTACCACTCAGTGCGGATCTTACTCTGGAAGACCCACGAGGTTTGGTAGCAACTTGATCTCAAGTTTCATGATCATCATCATTAACTTCTTCACTAATTGGTGTAGGAATCATCGAACTGATTCACCGTGATGAACTACTTTCCAATAAGGGAGAAGGTACAATTACCTCATCAAGTTCTACTTTCCTCCCACTCACTTCTTTCGAGAGAAACTTCTTCTCTAGAAAGGATCCATCTTAGCAACGAAAAACTTGCCTTCGAATCTGTGATAGAAGGTGTACCCAATAGTTACCTTTGGGTATTCTATGAAGACGCACTTCTCCGATTTGGGTTTGAGCTTATCGGTGAAAACTTTTTCACATAAGCATCACAACTCCAAACTTTTAAGAAACGACATGACTTAGGTTTCATGTTAAACCATAGTTCATACGGTGTCGCCTCAACGGATTTAGATGGTGCCCTATTAAACGTGAATGCAGCTGTCTCTAATGCATAACCCCAAAACGATAGTGGTAAACCGATAAGAGACATCATAGATCGCACCATATCCAATAAAGTGCGGTTACGACTTTCGGACACACCATTATGTTGTGGTGTTCCATATGGCGTGAGTTGCGAAACTATTTCACATTGTTTCAAATGAAGACCAAACTCGTAACTAAAATATTTATCTCCACGATCAGATCGCAGAAACTTTATTTTCTTGTTACGATGATTTTCCACTTCACTCTGAAATTCTTTGAACTTTTCAATTATTTCAGACTTATGTTTCATCAAGTAGATATACCCATATCTGCTCAAATCATTTTGTGAAGGCCAGAAAATAACGATACTTGCCACGAGCATCAACACTCATTGAATTGCATACATCGGTATGTATTATTTCCAATAAGTCAGTAGCTTGTTCCATTGTTCCGAGAAGCGGAGTTTTAGTCATCTTGCCCAAAAGGCACGGTTCGCAAGCATCAAATGATTCATAATCAAGTGATTCCAAAAGTCCATCGATGGAGTTTTCTTCAAGCGCTTTACACCAATATGACCTAAACGGCAAAGGCCACAAATAAGTTGCACTATCATTATTAACTTTGCATCTTTTTGGTTTCAATATTATGAATATGTGTATCACTATGATCGAGATCCAATGAACCATTTTCATTGGATGTGTAACCATATAAGGTTTTTATTCATGTAAACAGAACAACAATTTATTCTCTTACTTAAATGAATAACCGTATTGCAATAAACATGATCAAATCATATTTATGCTCAACACCAAATAACACTTATTTAGGTTCCACACTAATCCCGAAAGTATAGGGAGTGTGCGATGATGATCATATCAATCTTGGAACTACTTCCAACACTTATCGTCACTTCCCTTCAACTAGTTTCTGTTCATTTTGTAACTCCTGCTTTCAAGTTACTACTCTTAGCAACTATACCAGTATCAAATACCGAGGGGTTGCTATGAACACTAGTAAAATACACATCAATAATCTGTATATCAAATATACCTTTGTTCACTTTGCCATCCTTCTTATCCACCAAATATTCAGGGGTAGTTCCGCTTCAAAGTGACCAGTTCCATTGCAGCAAAAGTACTTAGTCTCGGGCTTAGGTCCAGACTTGGGCTTCTTCACTCGAGCAGCAACTTGCTTGCCGTTCCTTTTGAAGTTCCCCTTCTTCCCTTTGCCCTTTTCCTTGAGACTAGTGGTCTTGTCGGTCATCAACACTTGATGCTCTTTCTTGATTTCTACCTTCGTTGATTTCAACATCACGAAGAGCTCGGGAATCGTTTTCGTCATCCCCGATACTATAGTTCATCACGAAGTTCTAGTAACTTAGTGATGGTGACTAGAGAATTCTGTCAATCACTATCTTATCCGGAAGATTAACTCCCACTTGATTCAAGCGATTGAAGTATTCAGACAATCTGAGCACATGCTCACTAGTTGAGCGATTCTCCTCCATCTTTTAGCTATAGAACTTGTTGGAGACTTCATATCTCTCAACTCGGGTATTTGCTTGAAATATTAACTTCAATTCCTGGAACATCTCATATGGTCCATGACGTTCAAAACGCCTTTGAAGTCCCGATTCTAAGCCGTTAAGTATGGTGCACTAAACTATCAAGTAGTCATCATATTGAGCTAGCCAAACGTTCATAACGCCTGCATCCGCTTCCCCGCAATAGGTCTGTCACCTAGCGGTGCATTAAGGACATAATTCTTCTGTGCAGCATTGAGGATAAACCTCAGATGGCGGATCCAATCCGCATCATTGCTACTAACATTTTTCAACACAATTTTCTCTAGGAACATATGAAAATAAACATATGAAAGCAACAACGCGAGCTATTGATCTACAACATAATTTGCAAAATACTACCAGGACTAAGTTCATGATAAATTTAAGTTCAATTAATCATATTACTTAAGAACTCCCACTTAGGCAGACATCTCTCTAGTCATCTAAGTGATCACGTGATCCAAATCAACTAAACCATAACCGATCATCACGTGAGATGGAGTAGTTTTCAATGGTGAACATCACTATGTTGATCATATCTACTATATGATTCACGCCGACCTTTCGGTCTCCGTGCTCGAGGCCATATCTGCATATGCTAGGCTCGTCAAGTTTAACTTGAGTATTCGCGTGTGCAAAACTGGCTTGCACCCGTTGTAGATGGACGAGAGCTTATCACACCCGATCATCACGTGGTGTCCGGGCACGCATTTAACTTTGGCAACGGTGCATACTCGGGAGAACACTTCTTGATAATTTAGGTGAGAGATCATCTTAAAATGCTACCACAACCAAGCAAAATAAGATGCATAAAGGATAAACATCATATGCAATCAATATAAGTGATATGATATGGCCATCATCATCTTGTGCTTGTGATCTCCATCTCCGAAGCACCGTCGTGATCACCATCGTCACCAGCGCGACACCTTGATCTCCATCGTAGCATCGTTGTCGTTTACGCCATCTATTGCTTTCACGACTATCGCTACCGCTTAGTGATAAAGTAAAGCAATTACAGGGCGTTGCATTTCATACAATAAAACGACAACCATATGGCTCCGACCGATTGCCGATAACTTCGGTTACAAAACATGATCATCTCATACAATAAAATATAGCATCACGTCTTGACCATATCACATCACAACATGCCCTGCAAAAACAAGTTAGACGTCCTCTACTTTGTTGTTGCAAATTTTACGTGGCTGCTACGGGCTTAAGCAAGAACCAACCTCACCTACGCATCAAGACCACAACGACATTTACGCCAAATAGACTCCGCTTTAACCTTCTCAAGGACCGGGCGTAGTCACACTCGGTTCAACTAAAGTGAGAGAGACAGACACCCGCCAGCCACCTTTAAGCACGAGTGCTCAGAACGGTGAAACCAGTCCCGCGTAAGCGTCTGGCGTAATGTCGGTCCGGCCGCTTCATCTCACAATACCGCTGAACCAAAGTATGACATGCTGGTAGGCAGTATGACTTGTATCGCCCACAACTCACTTGTGTTCTACTCGTGCAAAACATCAAACCATAAAAACCTAGGCTCGGATGCCACTGTTGGGGAACGTAGTAATTTCAAAAAAAAAAAATCTACGCACACGCAAGATCATGGTGATGCATAGCAACGAGAGGGGAGAGTGTATGTCCACGTACCCTCGTAGACCGTAAGCGGAAGCGTTATAACAACGCGGTTGATGTAGTCGTACGTCTTCACGATCCGACCGATCCAAGTACCGAACGACGGCACCTCCGAGTTCTGCACACGCTCAGCTCGATGGCGATCCCGGACTCCGATCCAGCAAAGTGTCGGGGATGAGTCCCGTCGGCCAAGACGACGGCGTGGTGATGATGATGATGCTCCACTGACGCAGGGCTTCGCCTAAGCTCCGCGACGATATGACTTCACTGACGCAGGCTTCGCCTAAGCTCCGCGACGATATGACCGAAGTGGAATATGGTGGAGGGGCACCACACGGCTAAGGAACGATCCAGAGATCAACTTGTGTGTCCATGGGGTGCCCCTGCCCCGTATATAAAGGAGGGAGGGAGGAGGAGGCCGGCCCTAGGAGGGGCGCCATGGGGAGTCCTACTCCCACCGGGAGTAGGATTCCCCTTCCTAGTCCAACTAGGAGTCCTTCCATGTATTAGGAGTAGGAGACAAGGAAGGGAAGAGAGAAGGGAAGGAAGGAGGGGGTGCGGCCCCTCCCCCTAGTCCAATTCGGACTAGGCCATGGGGGGCGCGCGGCCTGCCCTAGGCAGCCTCTCTCTCTTTCAAGCAGGGCCCAATAAGGCCCAATACTTCTCCCCGGCGAATTCTCGTAACTCTCGGTACTCAAAAATACCCGAATCATTCGAACCTTTCCGAACTCCGAATATAGTCGTCCAATATATCGATCTTTACGTCTCGACCATTTCGAGACTCCTCGTCATGTCCCCGATCTCATCCGGGACTCCGAACTCCTTCGGTACATCAAAATTCATAATATAACTGTCATCGAAACCTTAAGCGTGCGGACCCTACGGGTTCGAGAACTATGTAGACATGACCTAGAACTATTCTCGGTCAATAACCAATAGCGGGACCTGGATGCCCATATTGGCTCCTACATATTCTACGAAGATCTTTATCGGTCAAACCGCATAACAACATACGTTGTTCCCTTTGTCATCGGTATGTTACTTGCCCGAGATTCGATCGTCGGTATCCAATACCTAGTTCAATCTCGCTATCGCAAGTCTCTTTACTCGTTACGTAATGCATCATTCCGTAACTAACTCATTAGCTACATTGCTTGCAAGGCTTATAGTGATGTGCATTACCGAGAGGGCCCAGAGATACCTCTCCGACAATCGGAGTGACAAAACCTAATCTCGAAATACGCCAACCCAACATGTACCTTTGGAGACACCTGTAGTACTCCTTTATAATCACCCGATTCACGTTGTGACGTTTGGTAGTACCCAAAGTGTTCCTCCGTAAACGGGAGTTGCATAATCTCATAGTTACAGGAACATGTATAAGTCATGAAGAAAGCAATAGCAACATACTAAACGATTGGGTGCTAAGCTAACGGAATGGGTCATGTCAATCAGATCATTCAACTAATGATGTGATCCCGTTAATCAAATGACAACTCCTTTGTCTATGGTTATGAAACATAACCATCTTTGATTAACAAGCTAGTCTAGTAGAGGCATACTAGTGACACTCTGTTTGTCTATGTATTCACACATGTATTATGTTTCCGGTTAATACAATTCTAGCATGAACAATAAACATTTATCATGAAATAAGGAAATAAATAATAACTTTATTATTGCCTCTAGGGCATATTACTGTTATGATTTAAACAAGTTTGAACATATTTAAACACAAATAAATATCAAACAGCATTTAAAATACAAAAAAATATTGCGGAGCCTCGGAATCGAACCCAGGACCTCCTGGTGTGTGTGCTGCGTGCTGACCAGTCGGGCTAGTGGGCGGGTTCTGATGTGGATTGGGTTAGGTGCAATATAACCTGTGCTCCAACTGTAATAAAACTAATGGCGCACCAGAGGTGGGTGCGCCATTACTATAAGAAAAAAACTACTAATGGCGCACCACAAGGTGGTGCGCCATTGCTATAGTGTCTAGCTGGATACCCCTTCGCCCGATCCCCCTTCCTCTCCCCTCGATTCCCTCTCCCTCGATCCACCGCGCCGCTCCTTCCCTCGTCCCTCCCTCCACCGCGCCGCCGCCGCTGCTGCCCGACCAAGCTGCCATGACCGCCCCGCACGCCCGCGCTTCCCTCTCCCGTTCCTCCCCCTCGAGCCCGCGGCCTCCTCGGACGGATGGCGGCGCGAGCCTCTCCGCACTCCTCGACGGACGGGCTCCTCGACCGACGGACGGACGGCAGCTAGCCTCTCCGCGCGGCTGCTGCTCATCGACGACGGTTAGTCTCTGTCCCTCCCTCCCTCTCTCGCCCGCTCATCCCCATGCCCCCACGGGGCGGCGACCTAGGGTTAGGAGCAGGAGCTCGCCGCCGCCGCCCCGTCGTGCAGCTTTGCTTCTTGATCGGTTTTATTAGTTGGGGAATGCGCGTTAGGTTCTTATTAGTTCTCCGCTTTCTTCTTGGGTGGTCTCGAAGTGATTTCAGCGAGGTAATTTAGTTCCCGATCCTCGGGTCGGTGCCTCTTTTAGCGAATTTGGGGATTTCTTTGTCGGTCTTGGAATGAACGGGTGGGTAATCTGAGCTCGTTTAGACACAATAAAGTCACCATTCTTGGAATGAACAGGTGGAATGAACAGGTGGTTAAATTCAGTCACCATTCTGAATTTTGACAGTACTCTAGACCTGCTTGTAAATTATTCCAGTTTGAAACTGAGATCTGCATGTACACCATCGAGTAAAGCTATTTCAGACACAATAAAGTTGCAAAATTCAGATACTTCATAGACATGTGTGTGTTGCTTTTGTTTCTGCTAAACTGTCTATGGTAGATAAACTGAGCGTTGTGGCCATGCTTGATGCAGGAGCTCAAGAACCTCATGTAGCAGCTCTACTCCGCCTCCAGTCATGCGAGAAGTCCTACCTCAACACCCACCGTAAGTAGATGTGAGTAGCCACCTCATTTGTTCCTCCTCTCCTCCATTAGAACAGTTGATCGGTGTAAAGTAGTCTGAGTTAGAGAAATGTTGATCGGTGTTATGAGTGTTGGCCAAAAAGCTCGTCTGTAGCTAATCGCCTCATGTTCTGCTTTGTGAACTGCTATGTGGTGCTGCTCATGGATGATGGTAGGAATTTATGCAAATATTCAGAGACACAAAATATTGAAGTTGTTGTAACTGATTACTTTCCCAAGTGAGAAAAATACATTCTATTCTACCTATTTCATACTCAGTGATTGTTGCAGCCAAGAAATGCATAGCCAATGTTAAATGGTCCTATAAATGACAGTACCCTAACAACTATTCTGCTCATGATCTTATTTTTATTTCTTTGATGAAAGTTGGTTCTTTTCTTCCCAAGTTCACAAAAAATCTTTTACATTTCTAGTGGTTGCCAAAAGCATAATATGACCAGGACAAACATAAACTTTGAGGCTGAAAGGAAATCAAGTAATGAACCACATAGGAATAGAAGGTAAACAAACTATGCTAGTTGAGAATGTACCTCGTGAGTCGATCAGAAGTGCGGCGTCTCAATATTTCCTGAAAACCCATGTTGGCTAGGATAATTTGCTTTTATTACCTTATTTACACCAAGTTTTAGTTAAACAATGATACTTGAATAATTTTGTGCTACTTCTGTTATGGTTTTGTGGACAGTATTTGACCTTATGGTGACTAGTTGGGGCCAGGTTTTGGGGTTTTGATTATTGGTATGAAGTACTGACAGAGGATCTTATTCACACCAAGTTTTAGTTAAATACTGGTACTTGAATGATTTTGTGCTACTTCTGTTGACAGAGAATGGCATGTTAATACCATAGAGGTACCCAAATATGTAGGTGTAGTTTGTGTTTTTATTTGTTCACATTGTCGCTATATTGCTCAATTAGACAATTAGTCTTTATGAAGAAGAAGAATAAAGCTGCAGCTGTTGCTGTTATGCCTGTATTCACTGTTGCTGCTGTTGTACTTGTGATGATGCTACTTGTGATCTTCTGAAATGACCCATTGGGGACTTCATTACGCGGGGATAATGATTTTGCAGGTACCCCGAGAGGCCCTTGAGTTTGCCGGAATGTCGATTAACTTCCGTTCCGCAATTCGAATTACTCCATATGTCCTATTTTCAGCAAAGGTCATGCTGAAATTTTCCGTGAATTTTAGCATGGCTTTGCTAAAAATAGGACATATGGGTACTGCGACTAATGCATGGGCCGGGTATCTTAGTACTTAGTTAAGTAGGATCAACTGCCCGCCATTCTTGCTGCATTAAACCATAGGTGGCAATAGAGCCAAGTCATTAGGCCCAACTTAGAATTCTCCTTAGCATCGATAAACCCTAGATGATAAACCCAACATAGGTGGCAATAGAGCCAACTGATTAGTGCCAAGTGATTAGGCTCAACCTAGGGTGCCTCGGCATCGATAAACCCTAAATGATGAAAACTTAACTTGGCTGCCCCGGATACCTCGGTGTCGATGAGAACCTAAATGATGTACGCTTAGGCTTTTAGGGTGCCTCGGCGTCGAAAAACCCTAAATGATAAAAGCTTAGCTTTTAGGATGCCTCGGTGTCGCATTTAACCCTAAATGATGAGACCATGATCTTGTTCCTTGACAATAACCAACTTTTTGACCAAACTTTTTTCCTATTTAGAGCGAAACATGGCCCACAACGATGAAGCCGGCGGTTCGGGCGGCAAGGCATTCTGGGAGTTGTCCCAGGAGACGGAGGAAGAACCTCACCGCTATGAGGACGCCGGAAGACACCGATCTCGACTACACGACCCCTAGTGGCGTCGGGATGACACCACCGATGGTGCCGCCGAGGATGCCACCATCGATGATGGCGGCGCACACACAGATGGCAGCCAACCGAAGAAGCAAAGGAAGGACCGGCGCCCGAATGCGCTCCGCACCCTTAAGGAGGAATTCACTCAAGTGGACTCCGACGGGCATCCAACGGAGCCCAAACATATAGTCAAGGGGTACTCGCTAGAGCTCGGGTGCATTCTCCGGAGCACCGTCTCGATCAACACCGATAACCTTAGGCATAAGGACCACGGGAATTTGCGCAACCTCCTCTTCACGAAGCTGCATGGACGATACAAGTTCCCCGCCGAATTTGAAAACACACGCCTCTCAGGGAATAAAGTGAATAGTGATGCCCTCACAAGGATGAGCATGGCCCTGTCTACTTGGAGAAGCGCGGTGAAGAGAATGATTGATAAAGGTGATAGTTATGAGAAGATCAAGGCGAAATATCCTTTGATGAGCGAAGAGGAGTACAAGGAGTTCAAGATCAAGTGCGAGAGCAGCGCAACCTCCAAATCAAGTCAATGGGGGAAAGAAATGCGGGAGTTGAACTTAGGGGAACACAAACTCGGTCCCGGCGGTTATAGAGTGGCGGAGCCTATATGGGACAAGGAGGACGCGGAGCGTGCCGAGCAAGGCCTACCGCCCCGCTTCGAGAAATACAGCGGTGACAAGCAGACCAGGAACTTTGTCAGGGCCCGGTACAAGGAGGACCCGATAACAAAGGAGCTTACCACGGATCCGAAGACCAGGGCGCTTGAGCTTGTTCTGGTAAGGAATACACCCCCGTGTAATTAGCTCCATATGGTTGCACTCTAATTAATCCCCAATATTTCTAAATGGTTCACGTTCCTTTCGCAGGACACTGAAAGCAGTAGCGCGGGGTCGTCTCAGAGCTCCCCTTTTGACACCCCTTTAAATAGGGCGTTGAACGTAATGAAAAACAAGGATAAGCTCACTAAGCCGACGTCAGCTGGTCGTGTGGCCGGCAAAGGCTTGTCCACAAAATGGGGGTCATACTATACCGCTGGTGTGCGGAAGGAGAAAAAGACCAGCTCGGAAAGCCAGACGCGCGAGGTTGAAGCACTCAAGGCACAAGTGGCGCGGATTCCGGAGCTTTTCCAAGAGCAAGTGGAACAACAACTGGGAACGAAGCTCAACGCCATGGTGCCTACGTTGATTCATGGGCTGACGACATGGATTGCGGGCGGCCAACAGGGGCCTCCCCCGGTTCCCAGCCTTCACGGCCAAGACCTTCGACATGCGGCATAAGCGGGCGCTTATTGGTGTCTCCGGCGGCGGCGCTTATTGGTGTCTCCGGCGGAGGCGGTATTCGTGTCTCCGGCGCCGGCACGGGCATTGGAGCTTAATGTACCCGGGTGTACGCCGGTCGGCACCTTGCCAGCAAGCGCCCCCTCCGTCAGTTGCACGCCCGCTGTTGGCGGTGCCTCGACATTATCCGAGCTCGACGGCATCACGGTAACTAAGCCTCTCGGCCGATGACTTCATCTCCTTGTTTTGATCGGGCATCTCGACGCCAGTACATGTTTTTCGCAGGGCGCCGACGTTCCTTGCACTCTTCTCGCACTTCGTGGGCGCCGAGTTGGTCGATGTCGCCAAGGGCAGAATCGTTCAACCGGGCAACCCCATGTTCCACGGTAATCCGATGCCACCCACAGTGTATAGTGTTGAAGTGGTTCGGGTGCTGCCAAGCTGCGACGAGCTGTTACCTCCAATTCGACCCGATGGGGCCGACGAAGAAGATGAGATGACCCTCAGCGCCTGCGTAAACTGGCCCCTGCTTTGGACGAAGAGCCAGATTCGTTTGGGGGCGGGGGACACCACCCCACAAACAAGACCGCCAGTCGTGCCGGCGCCAAGCCATGGCAAGAACGCCGCAACGCTACCGGACCTGCCGGACATCCCTATGGCACAGGATCCGGACAGCCCTATGGCACAGGATCCGGACGGCGACGACAACGACGACGGTACATTTACCAAAGTTGATAAGTACTTTGCCGAACATGGGTATGCTGACGAGTTCTGCGGGCCTCTTTCTCAAGAACCCAACCAAGACGCACCGCGATCTAGCCGGTACGGCAGAGAAATCCAATTGCAACAAAGCGCCGTCGGCGTTCAGTTCTCGTGACACGACCTCCAGCTCCCGCCTTCACCGAGCCTCGAGATAGCTGAGGTGCGAAATATTATCAGCCTAACACGCTCAAGAAGGCGGTCTGTGAGCGTAACTTCGGTCCCATTACAGGAGATCAAGAAGAAGGGACGGAAACGAAAGACTAACAAGGGCGCCGGTGTGAGCCAGCCGGCACCGAGTTTGATCCGTGCTCAGGACGGGCCACCTTCACCTAAGGATATCTCGATGAGGGTGCATGTGGCGGGTAGGGCGATGCTACCGCCAAATATGCTGAATGTCGCAACCGGTGCTATGCGGAGTCTGCACGATGCTGTCCTTTCTTTGGAGAAGCGGCATCTCGAGAGAATGATGTGGCATACCTGGTTTTCGTGGCCAAGGTGCGAGAGGGCAAGGGCTTTGTGGATGGCGACATCGGGGTAATGCGAATCCCTGCGGTTTGATGACATCTTTGCTATGTTTAACCTTCATCCGCTGCACTACACCTTCGTTCGGCTATTTTCGCTGAGTATGGAGATGCGGATCATTAGAGACAAGACCGGACATCGTGATAGTCGACCCCTTCTACATGCGTGCCAAGCACTTGAGCAAATACTGGGACCGCCAAGTTGCGAGTTCACACCTCGAAGGCGTCATTCTGGCAAACCCAGATAAGGATAACTTCCTTGTGGTTTACTTCGCTGAGTAAGTCATCCCTTAACCGCCCCGTAACATATGATTTCTTAGATTTCGATCGTTCATTTTTTTCTAACATTCCGTGTTCTGTGCAGTGACACACATTGCACACTCATCCTCTTAAGCCTGAAATATTCCATGGCCACGTATTTCAATTCAACCGTAACTCCAAGATAGACTACACAAATGTCAAGAAAGTTCTTGATGATGTTCTCCTGCCACGCCAAATCTGGAGGCACCTTCACCAGGCAGTTCGTAGCACGGCAAGCACATGTTCTCACACAATACTGAAGTTCTGCTGCGTCAAGCGGCCGGTGATCGAAGGATGCCTACTACGCCCTCCATCACATGCGGGCGATCGTAAGGGACCATCATCAACTTCTGCTACCAGATAATCTCAAAGATTGGGCCGCGAGCTTGTCGGCAGTCCAGGACGCGGACCTGAGACAAGAATTCTTTCGCATCCAGCCGGAGTTTGCGGACATCATCCATCAAGATGTCCTTCATACCTCGGGGCAGTTCTTCCTCAGATATCAACTGTCCAACAGTGAGATAGATGAAACGCTACAAATGCAGGGTGACAACGACCGCGATTTCATGACCATCACGACAGACGGCGGCTTCATCCACGCTCTTGTCCGATGAGTCGAGTCGAAAGTAGTGATGTGTAGTTCTGAAACATTGATTAGCTCATGTTGTAATTAAACTTTAATGAATTCGTATGTCTCTTTGGTTTGGACAGTCGTTCAACTTAGATGTAATCGATGCTATTTATTAGTAGGACCATGAATCGTGCTATTAATGCCTTGCTTTTCTCTTCCGATCCTTTTGTTGCATACTTACATATTGCTTATGTATTGTGCATTGTTTGGCTTGTTCATAGAGATGCCGCCGTATGTCATGTACAAGGGTAAGGTTCCCGGAGTCTACGATTTATCGGGAGGAGTGTCGGAGACAGGTTCACCGTTTCAGCGGTAACAGTTAAAAAGGGTACACCACTAGGGCGGAGGCCGAATCTAGATACGCCCGCTATCTAGTGGGAGAGAGGAGGGAGCGTTGGAGGAACCGGATGAAGACCAATTTGATCGCGATGATGCTCATCGTGATGACCACAGCTCTCTTCTATGTGATGGTAGGTTAGATGATCGATATCAACTTTTAATGGTGAAGACAAACTCGATACTCGCGGTCTTGAGACTTGTAATGTTTTATCTTTGTTCGGTCTTTTGAATTCGGAGACTAATATGATGAATTGTATTCGGAGACTAATCTTCTATTGTATTCGATGAATCTGATGTTGCTGTGTGCTGCTGTCTATATTCTGTCCAATAATATATTTTGTAACCCGTGCAAAAAATCGGAAAAGTAAAAAAACCAAAATATTCATACTAATGGCGCATCACCACCAGGTGCGCCATTAGTATGCCAAAGGATACTAATGGCGCATCAACACAGAATGCGCCATTAGTATGACAAAGCACATGCTTACGTATGGCCCCCCGGGAGGCACACTAATGGCGCACTGCTTGGTGCGCCATTAGTAAAGAATACTAGTGGCGTGGTACTAATGGCGCACTGGTAATGCGCCATTAGTAGGCAAAACTGGTGCGCCATTAGTAGGCCTTTTCCTAGTAGTGTGAGGAATCTGGTTGATTTTCCTCAGGCGCAACTGATGCAGTTGCCCTGACTTCTTCATTTTCTTTAGGCGCACCACTAGTGGATGCCCTGGCAGTTTTGTTCAGCGGCTGGAATGAAGTCATCAGCCCTGGAACTAGCATTTTCTTCAGCAGTCTGAAAGTCATCAGCGGTGCTGGCATGTTCTTAAGTAGGCTGAGCAGAAGCTTCAGCCTGAGGAACTGCTTGTTGCGTTGGAGCTGCAACATTGGTGAACTTCTCAGTCAGTTTAACAAACCTGACTTTGGCTCCTTGCCAATCAGCATAGTAGGCATTGAAGTTGTCGCTGAGGGCTTTGATTTCAGACTGAATTTTGATGAGTTCATCAGTTGTCATGTTGACAATGTTTTTCCTCAGGAACTTCTCTTTCCTGAACTGAGCCTTCTTGATCTGTCTGGCCTTCTCAAATTTCCATTTCTCTTCAGAGATGAAATGGGTCAGCATGTGACTTTGGCCAGGAGTCAAATGGAAATTAGGCATAGGAGTGTCTGGATCCTTGTGCCAGAGATCAATGTAATCGAGGATTATCTTAGGACCCAAAAGCAATGGCACAGGTGTGCCTTTGGCTCTAGCGGCCCTTTCTTGTTTGTCTCTGATGATTTCTGCAAGTTCATCATCATCAGCTTCATCGTCAGATGGCACTTGGAAGGCAACCTGTTTCTTCTTCGGACTTGGCCGAGGACCTCGTCGGCCGTTGCCTTTGTCTTCAGCAGAGAGGGTCTGATGAAGAATTTGGTGCGGTGAGAACTTCATTTGAGACACCAGAGGCAATAGAGATGCCTGCAGTCCTTTGGCACGTGGCGATGCACAAAAGTCCGAGGACTTTGCCGGAGCAGCTGAGGACATTGGAGTAGGAGCTGACGATTTGGGAGGAGCAGGAGCAGCATGAGGAACTGGCCGTGAGGGCTTTGAAGATTCTGGCCGTGAGGGCATTGCTGAGGAACTTGGCCGTGAGGGCATAGTTGGTGAAGCACTTGGCTTGTGCGCGGGCTTCTTTGCCATTATTTTCTAGGCTTGACAGAGGCCTTAGTGGCAGCAGCAGCAGTAGCAGAGTCTTCATTGAATTTCTCACTGCTTCTTTGGCTTGTCTTGCCAACTTGGCTTGGCGCTTGGCCCATTCTTCAGGAAAATCCTCACCACGCATGATGCTGGTGGGGTTAGCTTCTTGGCCAGGTGCCAATGGAGCTCTTGGGCATGGAGGATTAAGTGCGAATTTCTTCATATACTTTGGAGTTACATACCTGTACTCCCTCCATTCTCTTGCCCATCTCCTTTCAATCCTCTGTATGCGCACCTTGCGCTGATTTTTTTTCTCCTTTCCGAACTTGGCCTCATCAGGTGTGCAATAGTCAGCATATATGTCCTCGGGTATTTCAAAAGTAGTCATGACCTCAGGCCTCTTTCCTCCTTTCTGTGGCTTCTTACCGTCTGCCATATTCTTCAGTTGAGGAATTTGAACAATCGAATTCTCTGAAGAAGTATGCAACTTTTCTTCGAGGAACGCTGCAAATGAGTTAATTTGACGAGAACCTAGTGATTCAAAGAATGGGACATGAGTACCTGTGAACAGAGTATAGTTGCGAGGAATTTGGAGAGGTCATATGCGTTCTCAGAAGGTTTTTCAAAAAGAACAAGTTTGAGGAATTTTACTAGATGAGCCTTGAAGAATTTCACTAAGCGTTCTTTGTCTTAGGTTCCAGAGTTGTATAGATCGAGGATCCACACAATTGAGGAATCTTGAAGAAAAATGATGCTTAGAGAAACGAATCAAGAACAGATGACTAGTGAGGTGTTTTGTGTGTGAGGATTTGAAGAATAAAACACCTTTGAAGATTTTGTAGAGAAAATTTGAATCAAAGAGGGCAGTAAAAGTAACTTTTAATTACCCCGGATGAAGAACACGACAGGCGAGAAGTGTAGATTTGAAGCTCGTCGATTCAGATCTTCCACGCCCTAACTCGGCAGTGGAAGACAGCTACGGCGGCGGAGGAGTGAAGATTTCATGACGGCGCTGAGTAATGACGGCGACGAGGTCGAGGCAGTGAAGCTCTTCCTCACCGGCGACGATGGAGTAGCGGCGGCGCTAGGGTTTGAGAAGCTCGAGCGGGAGAGAGAGCGGGAGAGCGGAGTAAAGGAAGTGAGGAAGGGGAGAGGGGATATTTATAGTCGCAGTGAAAAACTGTTCGCCCGAAGATTTAGGACGAATGTGCCCCTGACCCTTCTCATTCGCTTGACATGTGTCACCCACGTACTGAAAAGTGGACATCATGTTAGATCGTGGGTGAATAGATAAGTCTATCGTAGGAAGCGGAACGGTTTGAGCGGCAAAGCCTTAAAGTTCCATTCGCAATTTCTTCAGCTGACAAGGACACAGTGAAGATTTTGAACGAGTTTCAAATAGAACGCACATGAAGAATTTGTGAATAGATTGGGTTGAGTATAGCATAGAGGGGGAAGGGTCCGATCACATTCACTTAGCAGAAAATGCAACTTGAAGAAATAGCCATAAGTGAATGTTGTAGAGGACATAAACCCATATATATATAGCCAATGAAGAAAAACGACGGAAACAGTGAAGATTTTGCAAAGTTGAAGAATTTGAAAAGCGAAGAATTTCAAAACGAGGAAAAACTCAAATTGAAGATTTTCAACTTTGGTGGTGGCGTGACCCACCGTATAAGAATGATGATTTCAGACACGCGTATAATTGTCGAGGGTTACGAGAATCAAATTCTTCATTAATTTCTTCACACTTAGAGTGTTATTCTTCATTGATTGAAGAAAAACGTTTCTTCATGTGTTGCACATCTAAGTCAACAATTTTGCATAAGTGTTAGGATGAGTGTCCCTTTCAAAGAACATTCGAAGATATTTAGCTCACACCGCAACTTGCTAAATCTCTTCTCACCCAAGGGCTTTGTGAAGATATCGGCTAGCTGTTGTTCGATCTTCACATGCTCGATGGAGATGTCGCCTTCAACACATGATCACGAAGAAAATGATGACGAATTTGAATGTGCTTTGTCTTCGAGTGCTGAATCGGGTTGTGAGCAATCTTGATGGCACTCTCATTGTCACAGTAGAGAGGCACATTCTTCACGTTGATGTTGTAGTCCTTGAGAGTTTGCTTCATCCATAGCAATTGAGCATAGCAAGAACCAGCGGCAATGTACTCAGCTTCCGCAGTAGACAGTGATATGCACTTCTGTTTCTTCGAGGACCAACAGACCAAAGATCGTCCGAGGAAATGACAAGTACCAAATGTTGACTTGCGGTCCACACGATCACCAGCATAGTCGAGTCGTAATATCTAATGAGATCAAAAGCAGAGCCCTTGGGGTACCATAATCCTAGTGTTGGTGTGTGAGCTAGATATCAAGAATATGCTTCACGACCTTATGGTGTGATTCCTTTGGTGTAGCTTGAAATCGGGCACACATGCAAACACTAAGCATTATATCTGGCCTAGATGCACATAAGTACAATAAAGAACCAATCATGGAGCGGTATACCTTGTGATCAAAGTCAATACCATTTCATCACTGCATAGATGGCCATTTGTGGGCATAGGAATTTTGACGCCTTTGCAATCTTGCATGCCGAATTTCCTCGTAACATCCTTGAGGTATTTCTCTGAGATATGAATATGCCAATGCGCTGTTGATTTAATTTGAAGACCTAAGAAGAATTTCAACTCTCCCATCATAGACATTTGATATTCTTCACTCATCATATAGGCAAATTCATCACTATAACGTTGGTCAGTACAGCCAAAGATAATATCATCAACGTATATTTGGCACACAAATAGTTCACCATCATAAGATTTAGTAAAGAGAGCAGGGTTAAGTGAACCGAGTGTGAAGACATTCTTCATGAGGAATTCCTTCAAAGTGTCATACCACGCCCGAGGGGCCTGCTTGAGGCCATAGAGGGCCTTGTTGAGTCTGAAGACTTTGTCAGGATTCTTTGGATCTTCAAAACCTGGGGGTTGAGCAACATATACTTATTCCTCAAGCTTAGCATTGAGGAATGCACTTTTCACATCCATTTGATATGAAGTGATATCATGATGGTTATCATTAGCAAGTAATATGCGAATAGCCTCAAGTCTAGCAACAGGTGCAAAAGTTTCATCGAAATCAATTCCTTCAACCTGTGTGTAGCCTTGAGCTACAAGTCGTGCCTTATTCCTCACCACAAGGCCATTTTCATCTTGCTTGTTGCGATAGATCCACTTTGTGCCAATGATATTATGCTTGCGAGGATCCGGACGTTTGACCGGTTCCTGCACGTTGTTGAGCTCGAATCGATGTAATTCTTCTTGCATGGCCTGAATCCACTCAGTTCGGAAATGCTTCATCTACCTTAGTGGGCTCTGTGATAGAGACAAAAGCATAGTGCCCACAAAAGTTAGATAAATGTGAAGCTTTTGAGCGTGTGAGAGGACCTGGTGCTTCAATGGCATTGATGATCTTTTCAACTTGCACTTCTTTTGCAACGCGAGGATGAGCTGGTTGTCGTCAAGGAATTTGATCAGCATTTTCTTCAGCACCATTTTCTTCAGCATTTTCTTCACGTGCATCAGCTCGACGTTCTTCACGTTCTGCAATGAATTCTTCAGCAGATTCTTCAAGAGGGAATGACATCCTCTACGCCTTGAACTTGATAGAATCCTCAGGTGTTGGTTCATCTATCACAGAAGGTAGGTGCTCTCTTTGCGAGCCATTAGTTTCATCGAACCGCACATCTACAGTTTCAACAATCTTGTGAAGAACATTGTTGAAGACTCTGTAGGTGTGCGAGTCCTTTCCGTAACCAAGCATAAAACCTTCATGTGCTTTCGGTGCAAATTTAGCATTGTGATGAGGATCTCTAATCCAACATTTAGCATCGAAGACTTTGAAATAACTCACATTGGGTTTCTTGTCGTTGAGGAGTTCATAGGCAGTCTTCTGAAGAATTTGTGAAGATATACTGTTGATGATGTGGCACGCAGTGTAAATTGCCTCAATCCAGAAGTGACGAGGCGTCTTGTACTCATCAAGCATAGTGCGAGCCATCTCAACAAGAGTTCTATTCTTGCGCTCCACGACGCCATTTTGCTGAGGAGTATAAGGAGCAGATAACTCATGAGTAATATCAAGTTCATCAAGATAGTCTTGTAGTCATCAAGACCGGAATTCTTGAACTCAGTTCCATTGTCACTCCTGATGTGCTTGATCTTCACACCAAAGTTGGTTGAAGCCCTCGAGGAAAATCGTTTGAAGACTTCCTGCACTTCATGTTTGTAAGTAACAATGTGTACCCATGTGTAACGAGAGTAATCATCAACAATAACAAAGCCATATAGAGATGCATCATTAGTGACCATGAGTAATGATTAGGACCAAAGAGGTCCATGTGAAGCAATTCAATGGTCGAGTAGTGGTCATGATAGTCTTTCTGGATGCTTGGCCTTGGTCATTTTTCCAGCTTCACGGGCTCCACACAAGTGATCCTTGAGGAATTTGACATTCTCAATGCCAATGACATGCTTCTTCTTCGCAAGCGTGTGCAAATTCCTCATGCCTGTGTGACCAAGTCGTCGATGCCATAGCCAGCCTTCTGAAGCTTTTGCAAGTAGGCACACGGCTGTTGTGGTCATGTAGAGAAATCAAGAATATACAAGTCTCCTCTCCTAAAGCCTTCGAAGACTTTGGAATTGTCAGCTTCCATAATCACAACACAATGATACTTGCCAAAGACAACAACCATATCAAGATCACAAAGCATTGAGACTGACATTAGGTTGTATCCTAAGGACTCAACAAGCATGACTTTGTCCATGTGTATGTCCTTAGAGATAGCAACCTTACCTAGACCCAATACCTGACTTTTTTCCTTCACAAGAAAGATGATATGCTTCAGATGTGATGGTGATAAGGAGCATCCATCAATAGATTCTTGTCACCAGTCATGTGATTTGTACATCCACTATCGAGGACCCACTCAGAGGCTTTGGGAAGATCATCCTGCAGATGAACTAGTGCAACTTACAAACTCATATACTTCATCAGTGAAGAATATGATATCAAATTCATCAGATGAATTTCATCAAGCAGTAAAACAGATATAGCAGTATGAGGACGTGTGAAATGAAAGTTCATTTCTTCATGTTTAGCCTGCGTCCTTTCAGGCAATTTTGTCAGGCCCCCAACAAATTCTTCAGACGTTAAAGTACGGCTGGAGACCTGACTTTGCAGAAGAGATTAGTTCTTTTTCTTCACCACCCACATCTGAAGGGGTGGCAAAGAGTTCATCACTCTACGAGCTCCATGTGAGAATGGTGGCATAGAAGCCAATCCATTTCATTTCATATAAGAGGGGTTAGGGTAAGCATATGAATAAGCAGAGAAATTCTTCGAGGACTTATGAACATATTGGTTTGAATAATAATGCACATATTCATAGCCCTTAGCTCTACGTTGTGAAACAGAGTTGTTAGCACGATGATAATCATATGAGGACTTTGATCCTTTTGAGGAATTTGATCCACGTGAGGAATTTGGTCCGTATGAAGAGTTTGATCTGGGGTTCCTATTCTTCACAGGTGGTGTCATGAGGACATTCACCTGAAGACTTTCAAGGCACCTTTTGGGAACCCAGATTTTCTTCATAGGAGAACCGTTCTCGCAGCTTAGTGCCAACATATCTAGCAAATTCTTCACCATTCTGATTTTTGAACAGTTTATAGTTGAGTCAAATGGCTCATCGTAAGAATGAGGAGATTCACATGTAAAGCCAGATAAGTTAGATGGATCAACTGGAGGTCCCTTTGCAGCAACCCATGAGGTTTTGGGGTACTGCTCAGGCTTCCAATATGTTCCATCAGCATTGAGTTTCCTCTCAAAGGCAATACCCTCTTTCCAAGGGTTCCTGTTGAGGATCTGCTTTTTAAGAACATCACAAAGAGTCTGATGCCCTTTGAGGCTTTTGTACATGCCTGTCATGTACAATTCCTTTAGCCCTGCATCGTCAGTGATACTAGCAATGTCCTCAGATGAGGAATTAGTGATAGCAGAGGCAGGTGAAGAATTTGTAACAATTGAAGCATTTGAACATTCAGGTGAATAATTAGTAGATTCATGTTCAATGCACTTTAAGCATGGAGAAACAAATTCTTCCTGAGCAGCGCTGATTTGTTGAGCAAGTAATGAATCGCGCTCCTTCTGAAGATCTTCATAACTCACTCTTAGCTTCTCAAGATCTTGCTTTCTTTGAAGAAATTCATAAGAAAGCTTCTCATGATCAGACAAGAGAGTGTTATGATGACCTTGAAGGCTGTCAAACCTAGACTGAAGTCTTCGAAGATTTTCAGTCAAGGATTTAGTATGATCCATTTCTTCACCCAACATATCATCACTTTTGTCTAGCATGTTTTGAACCTTTTCCAAGGCCGTTTGTTGTTTAGTGTGACGCCCCAAAATTTTAACCTTGTTTTGTTAATTAAATTTTTGCCACGAAATTAAAACTTTTATTTCCTGGGCTCCCTGTTGAATTTTGAACCTTTTTCTCCCTTGCTATTATGGAGTTTTCCCCAAAATGAAAACTTTTCAAATATGTTATTGGACTTGTTTAACCTCTCAAGAAAAACTTTTCTCTTATTAGTAGAACTTATTACAAAATTAATTTGTTTGATCTTTATTTCCTTGAAAAATGGTTTTTCCAAGGTTATATGGCCATATTTGAACTACAACCATTTGATAAATTCACTTAAAATTCCAACCAAAATTTGGAGGTGTCAGGTGATGTTTTAAAATCACTTTTATGCAAAAATAACTTTTATTCATGAAATATTTTGAGCTCTACACCCAATTCTCTTCTCTGGTCCACTGGGCAATTTTGCACTACAACTCATTTAAATATTTCTTTCTAGCTTCCACCAAAATTATGGGATGTTAGTGGCAGCATATGATTCCACTTTATGCAAAATCCTAGTGATGTTCTTTGAAAATTTTGAGTGAATCAACCTCATCTTCATTATGGTCCAACCTGATGGTTTGTACAACATCCATATTCTTGCTTGCTCTTTGGCCCTTGATTCTTTCCCCTGCTTGTAGACCACCCTACAAAACCCCTAAGTCCAGGAGCATGCAACCATTGGAATACTTTTGGTCCATGAGATGATGCCATTTACCTTCTGTCCAGAATTGAAGTTTTGCAAAACTTGCACTAGCAAGTTTGTGCTTTTCACAAACTAACCTCACCACCCTCTTGTTCATCTAAAGAGACTAGGATCTGGAAGTTTTTACCACTCCAAGAAATGCCTAGGTTCCTGTGGCATTTTGTCAAACACCTGGAGTGCATGGACAGATTTGGCATGAGTTTTTATTTGCACTATGAACTTGGTTTCCTGACCAAACCACCTTGTCCCTTGATCTTCCCTCTATCACTAACCTTATCCTGTTGCTTGCCAACCTCGCCCGAGCGCTCTGGAGTGCCATGGCATTTCACCGAGCAGTTGGTGGGCGTGCACTGGGTGCGCACAGAGCGCGCCAACTGCAGCCACACATCCGAAACCGCCGCGTCGCGCCCTTGGTTTTGCCACTCACTGCAGAGCCACGCCACACACTCTCCCTCTCTCCAGAACACGCCAACCAGCCCCTCGCCACACCTCCAACAGACCAAGAGCTAGCTGCCACGGTCGCCCGACAGTGCACCCTACCACGGTCGGCACCGCCGAGCCGCCAGCGCTTGCCACCTGCCTCCTGGAGCAGTGCGAGCTCATCCATAGCGCTGCCCCTAAGCGCTGCCGCCGCAACGTCGCCCTATCTACAGAACGGCGGTCGCCGGCAAGCTTATCCACGGCCGCCGCGAACCGACTTGGATGTGCTATAAAAGGAGGCCCCCGAGCTCAACCCTGCACGCAGGCAACCTCACACCATTCCGCTCGTGCCCCCTTAGCCGTCAATCGAAGAGAGAGAGTTGTCTTCTTCCCCTCCGGCAACTCCTGCCGCCGCCACTGCCCCAGCCATTCCGGTGCCACCAGGGCCTCCCCCTCTCCACTCTCTCCACCAGAAGCTCTCTCTTCCTCCCGTGAACACATCCCCCTGCTCGGTTTTGATCGGGAACCACCGCAGCCCCAAAACCACTTTGCTCCCGAAGCTTCCTCCGCCGCGAAGCTCGTCGCCGACGACTCCCTCCATACCCATCACTCACTCAACCACTGGGAGGACCGCACCGGTCTTGCGGATCCATCCCCACCCTCGGGGGCCCGCGAGGAGCCACCTAACGCCGGCGACGATCGCCAGAGCCCCCGCCTCTATTCGGCCAGAGGAAGGAGAGGGAAGGGAGAATAGTCAAACCTGACCAGTGGGCCAGGCGGGCCCACTGTCAGTGACCCACGCGCGTCCACGCTGGAGTAAGTGGAGGCGTATAGTCGGAATACGTCTTCGACGTGTACGTATATTCGAAACATGTTCTTTTTATTCTTTTTTATTATTTTTTTAAAAAACAGATTTTGACCAGGACTTTGACTGGCTATAACTTTTTAATTACAACTCCAAATGAGTTGATTCTTTTTCCTACCTCTCTCAAATATTGTCTAGTTTATTTTAAGATTTATTTCAAAAAAATTCAGACAACTTTTTGGTACTGTTTTTGAAACTATATATTGATTCAAAAATACTTTTAAATAGGATTTTGGAGAGAGGAGAAAACTTTCAAAAGTTTTGGAGTGCACCCTGCCTTTCCACACCTTGAAGGCAAGCATCCTGAACCCTGGCATAATATTTTGCATGCATTGTTTGACACGATCATGACACCACCTCATTGCATAGGATTCGTTATTTTATGTGGTGATATGATCATTTGCCTGAATGATTATTGGAATTTCCTTGCTGTTGGAAATGGACATGCTTGTGATAGTGATCGTCCTCGTATGCCTTTCGTGCCTACCGGAAGGAAAACGGGAAAGTCTCTGTCTTGGGTAGACCCGAGCTTGTCCCTAGTTCCTCGTCGAGACGAGTGTGTCTGGCATGGCATGAGGGGTATGATGAGTGGTGACTCTGTCTATTGGATGAAATATATTCGTTATGCTAATCATGCAGGGAATACTTAAACCTCCTGAGTCGACCCTAGATCGAGTCTTGTTCCAGTAACCCCCATACTTGTTTCGTATTACCACTCGTCTCTACAACAAGTAGAGTACGGTTCAGTAATTTGTCAACCCCATTCTAGCACACACCGTACAGAGGGGCTGGGAAGAGGGTACCACGACCATGGATTAAAGCCAGTCATCTGGTCAGGGGGCATGGGTGTTTCGGTTGTAGCCGAGGGGGTAGCTTCCCCATTTTTGCGCGCGGTATAAATTTTGTGATCCCATGCTAATCGAGGTTGTAGCCTCCCCACTTAGAGTTTTGCTTAACGAGTGTCATGGGTGACTCCAGACACTGGTGAGTTAAGCTGGTGTGTGCAAGTCAGGTGCGTTTTCATTTAAAAGACCGTAGACGGAATTAGTCCCAATGGACTAAAGGAATCCGTTACTCGTGGGTAAAGATTACACCCTCTGCAGAGATTAAACCTATTCGTATAGCCGTGTCCATGGTTAAGGACTACAGTCTGGGATGGGTCAAGTGTCGGTCTTAGTGTCGGTCTTTGGAGGTGAAACTGTTAAACCAGAACTGGAATCACGACTTGTGACTTGTGATAATTACGATTATTATTGTTGTTATGGACTAACTTGTTATTTACATTTGATATAAGCCCTTTCTGTGATGTCGCTCAGACGTCCGACTGTGGCACACTTGTTATTTATTATTGAGATAAGCCCTTTCTGCGATGTCGCTCAGACGTCCGACTGTGGCACACTTGTTATTTACTATTGAGATAAGCCCTTTCTGCGATGTCGCTCAGACGTCCGACTGTGGCATTTCTTTTATAAGCCCTTTATGTGGTGTCGCTGAGACGCCCGACTGTGGCATTTCTTTTATAAGCCCTTTATGTGATGTCGCTCAGACGTCTGACTGTGGCATTTCTTTTATAAGCCCTTTATGTGGTGTCGCTGAGACACCCAACTGTGGCATTCCTTTTATAAGCCCTTTATGTGATGTCGCTCAGACATCCGACTGTGGCATTTATTTTAAAGCCCTTTATGTGGTGTCGCTAAGACGCCCGATTATGGCATGATTGTTATTTATTTAAATACCACTATGACATTGCATATTCATAAATAACATGCTTACATGCCTCCGAGTTTCATTATCTTTTGTGGCTGATGTCATGAGCATAAAATTTTGTTGGCACATCATTGTTATATTATACCTGTGTACGTAATGTTTGCGAGTACATTCAAAGTACTCACTGGCTTGCCCCTGGCTATTGTCTTGGCCAGATTTTCTTGCGCGGAGAGGAGCGATCGTGCCGATAGTCCCGGAACCTAAGGAGCGGTGCTAGCAGCCTCGCGAAGATAGGAGTTAACCTGGTCAGCTGTTCCTGTGGGAAATGGAGTCCCATAGACGCTGACGATCCACAAACCGCTTCCGCCATCAACCACTAGAAACCATTTGTTGTACTCATAGGCCAGAATGGTCTTGTACTACATATGTTGTATTTTGCTTTGGATTTCTGTATCAAGTTGGTGCCTCATCAACTAACAGTTATCCTGGGGCTGGTGAGCACAACGGCCATTTTCTGGAATTTAATACCCGGAAAAACTGGTCGTGACAAACTTGATATCAGAGCTAGGCTGACCATTGGCTAATCCTATCTTAGCCAGGTCGAAAAACTTAGGCAAACCAACCCACCAGACCTTAACCAAACCCCAGCCAAGCTTCTCGTGCAGGATAGCCACACAGTGACCCCGACACTTTTGGCAATCGATGCCCAACCTATCAACCTAGCCTGTCGATCACGCGCCAGTGACCAGCACCCAAGTGGTCTCCTTCACAAGCGTGCGAAGGAAGACTCTGTCCCCTTTTTCTATAAAAAGGGCACGCTAGCCCCAACCCAGCACAACACATTCTCTATCCCAAACCGAGCCATAATACCTGGCCCCGTCGTGCACAATGAAACCACAGCAACCAACCTTGGAGGTTTTGTGACCATACTCACAAACCTCACCCGTCGTGCCTATGCGTTAGAAGAGCCCCCAGAATATGTTGTGTACCAAGGACCCATGGGCGGGGAGAGCCGTCAATTCTGGGCCACTGTGCACATCTACGGTAGGGTCTGTCGCCAGAACGCCCTCTGTGTTCACCGGAAGGACAACTTCCTTCGAGCCACAAGCCATCCAGCTAGCTGCTCGAGAGGCTATAGTTCAACTCCGGCAGTTGTCGCCCAGAGTTAACTGTCGCTCGTTCTACTACTACTCCCGACGTGAAGGGTATGGTAGACCACCCCAAGTTGCCAACGGAGATCACGAGACTGATCCTGCATTGTTGCACCTGGTGCGCTATGTAGGTGCACTAGAGGCACTATTCGATCAAATCACCATTGATCTGATCGCAGCTCGTGGAGAGCTGGCTCGTCGAGCCCCAAATGAGAGGAGAAGACGAGCCCGACGCCGACAACCCAGTCGTGCTGTTCGGACACCCAATCGAGACCTTGAGATCAGCCCCAGCCATCAACCAAGATACTTTGATGACCCCAGAAGTGCTTCGTCGCCTTTTGGGAACACACTCCAACGGGATTGTGTCCAACAATCCCCGCAATGGTCATCATCGCTACCCCAACCCTGCAGTCCCTCCACCATCACCGATTAATTCCAACGGTGAGACCCGTGGAGAAACCTCGACATCCACAAGGCACGCCCGTTTGGATGTAAAGGAAGTAGACTAAGTCACCCGAGTAGTGCCAAATCTCAGTGTATCCTCACTTTGTAATCATGTGACCTTGTGAGTTAACGCAGCCTGTCGTTGTGCCTCTGCTTTAATTGTAGCCTTGCGTATTTTTTGTCAGCACGTAGTTGCACATTTTATGGGCACAACTACCAAAACCAACCCCGACGACACCCACAGTAACACGTCTCTTTATGAGATATGTGTATCTCTGACACTGACCCCGACCTTTGGAGCTAATCTGGCAGATTTATTATCTTTCACTACGGTAAATAAACCAACCCAGATGCTATATAAGAAAGGCCACCTTGTGACCTTACCCAGCAACCCTCACCTCGTGCACCACTCTCAAAACCATTTCTTGCCATGTCGAGCCCTAGTATTTATCGGAGAACCCCAAATGCAACCCCAGTTAGCTTTGTCAAAATATTGTGGGACTTTACCTGCAGTACCATGGGTTCTACCCAGCCACCCCAGTACGAGCTGTTCAAATCAAGAATCACCCCTTCCACCTCGGAATATTGGGCAGCAGTACACATCCCTCCCGTAGAACCCAACCAAGATCCAACGGAGGTCTCATTCGTGGGGAAATCTATGCCAACCCCACGCCTGGCCATAGAAGCTGCTGCGAAGGAAGCGATTGCTCGTCTTCGATTCGCGGTACCCTATGCCCGCGAATGAGGATATTATTACTTTCCGAGCCGTGCAACGCCCGGAGGAGTAACATCTTTTCCCGGTGGGCGGATTGAGAGAGACCCAGTGCTAGCCAACCTTATCCAGTACATCATCGCTCAAGAGCATTTGAACCAGCGAGTGATGGATTATCTCCAGAGTCTCGCTGAATTGAATCCTCAGATTGCAATCGGCAGACCACTGAGGCCCGACCCGGAGAGACACATACATCGACTGGTCAATCCACTTCCTCCGATAGAAGAGGAGTGTATTCCATTCCCAGAGACTTTTTCTCGAGACCCTGTCCAGTTACCATTCTCAATTTAGACGTCACTGCTGTGTGTGTTATTTTAGCATTTATTATTACGTTGTAACTTATGCATGGTACCTCGAATTTGTGCGACGAGTCTGAGTATTTAGTTCCTACTAATATGAGTAGTTTTCATTGTGATAAACCATTGTAATCGCGAAAAATCCTGGAATGAGATTTTTTTTCCTGAGTTGCTGCATCATGGATTATTTTTATTCACACAGCACCACGGCAGCAGACTCACAACCACTCGAGCACATACACTGCTTGCAAAAACCCGTAACCGTGGAGTATTTGTTTTTCACAACGGCTCTTAGCAAATCTCGAGGACGAGATTTTTCTTAAGGGGGGTAGTGTTGTGACAACCCAAAATTTTAACCTTGTTTTGTTAATTAAATTTTTGCCACGAAATTAAAACTTTTATTTCCTAGGCTCCATGCTGAATTTTGAACCTTTTTCTCCCTTGCTATTATGGAGTTTTCCCCAAAATGAAAATTTTTCAAATATGTTATTGGACTTGTTTAACCTCTCAAGAAAAACTTTTCTTTTATTAGTAGAACTTATTACAAAATTAATTTGTTTGATCTTTATTTCCTAGAAAAATGGTTTTTCCAAGGTTATATGGCCATATTTGAACTACAACCATTTGATAAATTCACTTAAAATTCCAACCAAAATTTGGAGGTGTCAGGTGATGTTTTAAAATCACTTTTATGCAAAAATAACTTTTATTCATGAAATATTTTGAGCTCTACACCCAATTCTCTTCTCTGGTCCAGTGGGCAATTTTGCACTACAACTCATTTAAATATTTCTTTCTAGCTTCCACCAAAATTATGGGATGTTAGTGGCAGCATATGATTCCACTTTATGCAAAAACCTAGTGATGTTCTTTGAAAATTTTGAGTGAATCAACCTCATCTTCATTCTGGTCCAACCTGATGGTTTGTACAACATCCATATTCTTGCTTGCTCTTTGGCCCTTGATTCTTTCCCCTGCTTGTAGACCACCCTACAAAACCCCTAAGTCCAAGAGCATGCAACCATTGGAATACTTTTGGTCCATGAGATGATGCCATTTACCTTTTGTCCAGAATTGAAGTTTTGCAAAACTTGCACTAGCAAGTTTGTGCTTTTCACAAACTAACCTCACCACCCTCTTGTTCATCTAAAGAGACTAGGATCTGGAAGTTTTTACCACTCCAAGAAATGCCTAGGTGCCTGTGGCATTTTGGCAAACACATGGAGTGCATGGACAGATTTGGCATGAGTTTTTATTTGCACTATGAACTTGGTTTCCTGACCAAACCACCTTGTCCCTTGATCTTCCCTCTATCACTAACCATATCATGTTGCTTGCCAACCTCGCCCGAGCGCTCTGGAGTGCCGTGGCATATCACCGAAAGCAGTTGGTGGGCGTGCCTTTGGCGCGCCCAGAGCGCGCCAACTGCAGCCACACATCCGAAACCGCCGCGTCGCGCCCCTGGTTTTGCCACTCACTGCAGAGCCACGCCACACACTCTCCCTCTCTCCAGAACACGCCAACCAGCCCCTCACCACACCTTCGACGGGCCAAGAGCTAGCCGCCACGGTCGCCCGATAGTGCACCCTGCCACGGTCGGCACCGTTGAGCCGCCAGCGCTTGCCACCTGCCTCCTGGAGCAGTGCGAGCTCATCCGCAAGCGCGTCCCCAAGCGCGCGTCGCCGCCACGTCGCCCTATCTACAGAACGGCGGTCGCCGGCAAGCTTATCCACGGCCGCCGCGAACCGACTCGGATGTACTATAAAAGGAGGCCCCCGAGCTCAACCCCGCACGCAGGCAGCCTCACACCATTCCGCTCGTGCCCCCTTAGCCGCCAATCGAAGAGAGAGAGTCGTCTTCTTCCTCTCCGGCAACTCCTGCCGCCACCACTGCCCCAGCCATTCCGGCGCCACCAGGGCCTCCCCCGCTCCACTCTCTCCACCAGAAGCTCTCTCTTCCTCCCGTGAACACATCCCCCTGCTCGATTTTGATCGGGAACCACCGCAGCCCCCAAACCACTTTGCTCCCGAAGCTTCCTCCGCCGCGAAGCTCGTCGCCGACGACTCCCTCCATCCCCATCAGTCCCTCGACCACCGGGCGGACCGCCCCGGTCTTGCGGATCCATCCCCACCCTCGGGGGCACGCGAGGAGCCGCCTAACGCCGGCGACGGTCGTCGGAGCCCCCGCCTCTGTTCGGCCAAAGGAAGAAGAGGGAAGGGAGAATAGTCAAACCTGACCAGTGGGCCAGGCGGGCCCACTGTCAGTGACCCACGCATGTCCACGCTGGAGTCAGTGGAGGCGTATAGTCGGAATACGTCTTCGACGTGTACGTATATTCGAAACTTTTTCTTATTATTCTGTTTTATTTTTTTTAAACAGATTTTGACCAGGACTTTGACTGGCTATAACTTTTTAATTACAACTCCAAATGAGTTGATTCTTTTTCCTACCTCTCTCAAATATTGTCTAGTTTATTTTAAGATTTATTTCAAAAAAATTCAGACAACTTTTTGGTACTGTTTTTGAAACTATATATTGATTCAAAAATACTTTTAAACAGGATTTTGGAGAGAGGAGAAAACTTTCAAAAGTTTTGGAGTGCACCCTGCCTTTCCACACCTTGAAGGCAAGCATCCTGAACCCTGGCATAATATTTTGCATGCATTGTTTGACACGATCATGACACCACCTCATTGCATAGGATTCGTTATTTTATGTGGTGATATGATCATTTGCCTGAATGATTATTGGAATTTCCTTCTTTGTTGGAAATGGACATGCTTGTGATAGTGATCATCCTCGTATGCCTTTCGTGCCTACCGGAAGGAAAACGGGAAAGTCTCTGTCTTGGGTAGACCCGAGCTTGTCCCTAGTTCCTCGTTGAGACGAGTGTGTCCGGCATGGCATGAGGGGTATGATGAATGGTCTTGTACTACATATGTTGAATTTTGCTTTGGATTTCTGTATCAAGTTGGTGCCTCATCAGCTAACAGTTATCCTGGGGCTGGTGAGCACAACGGCCATTTTCTGGAATTTAATACCCGGAAAAACCGGTCGTGACATTTAGTGGCAATGTAAACAAGCTTGGTATAGCTAGGTTCAAGATCATCATCAGATTCATCATCATCAGATTCGTCGTCACTAAACTCGGATCAGGAACATTCGGTTACCTTGACACCGTTTGCCATGAGGCATGGTGCAGAAGATGATGGATCTGGTTCGAAAGTCATCATTTTGAGAGATTCCTTGAAGTCCTCAAACCAAGGATCATGACGGGTTCGATGACCTTCATAGACGTCAGAGATTCGGTCCCAGATAAGCTTCGCATTGCAAAGATGCATAATGCACTTGAATTCATCTACTGGATAGGCAGGAACAGATGATGTCCTTCGCCATGATGTCAAGTCGAGTGTCTTGGCGAATGTCATCAGCGCCGCCTTCTTGCATAGATCGGTAAGACCAATCTCGTTGACGGTCCACAGCTCGATGTTCATTGCCATGAGGCGCTTCCTCATCATGGCCTTCCACTTGGGATAATCATGACCACAAAGATAGGGCATGTCACTTTCTTCATACCGTGGTCGACATAACTATAACTCCAAAGTGTTAAACCAAAATCACACGTAACAAGGGAGTACCTTGCTCGATACCAATTGAAAGTGCGTTATATCGACTAGAGGGGGTGAATAGGCGATTTTTGAATTCTTCACCTAGGAATTTACGGTGAGGAAATTCCTTAGCGAAGAACTACTTGCAGCGGAATAAGTACTCAAGAGTAAGCATAACAGAATACAAGCATGGTCATCATGATGAAATGAAGACAAGCACAGAGTACAGAAAGCGTAATCACAGGATAACACAAGATGAAGACAAACAGACTGAAGAAATTGAACTGAGGAAATTGAGAAAGTCTTCAGTCAAAGTCTTCAAACACAGATATGAACAAACACCCGACACAGTAACGATGAAAGAGTTGAGGAAATAGAACCAGTAAGCTTGGTGAAGACAATGATTTGGTAGACCAGTTCCAACTGCTGTCTCAGTTGTACATCTGGTTGGAGCGGCTGAGTATTTAAACTCGAGGACACACAGTCCGGACACCCAGCCGAAAGCACGCAGCTCAGGACACCAAGTCCTCACCGTATTCTCTTTGAATTAAGGTCACACAGACCTCGTCCAATCACTCGTGGTAAGTCTTCAGGCGACTTCCAAACCTTCACAGACTCGGTCACTCGGCGATCCACAATTCCTCTTGGATGCTCTAGACCATGACCATGACGCCTAACTGTCTGGAAGAAGCACAGTCTTCAAAGGTAACAAGCGTCGGATCCACGCAGGATCAATCTCTTCAGTGATGCTCAATAACTTTGGGTTTGTAGTTGTTTGGGTTTGGGTTTTCCTCACTTGATGATTTTCACTCAAAGTCCTCGGAGGATGGGATGCTCTCAAATGACAAGTGTCAGTTTCTCTCGGAGCAGCCAACCAACAAGTGGTTGTAGGGGGCGGCTATTTATAGCCTAGGAAGCAGCCCGACATGATAAGACATAAATGCCCTTCAATGATATGACCGTTAGGTGGATAAGATATTTTGGAACAGCTAGCAAGAAGACAAAGAACGGCCGAAAATTTGACTCTCAAATTCCTCGGGCTATCATGTTCCTCCTTTGTGTAGGCAATCCAGACTGGCGAATTCCTAACTCCTCGGTCGAACAAATTCCTCGGCGACCAAAAGAACTTCGTCTCACATCAAGAAATTGATGAATTGTATGAGATTTCCAATGGCTTCACTCGAAGGGATTGGTAGGTGTAGGATTTTGAGTTGAGCATCACATGGAAATTTTTCCTTAGTATTTCCTCGACCCCTTTAACAAAGACGGTGTTTCCTATGACTCAAGAAAGAGAAAACGAAACTACGAAAACAAAAGTCTTCACGCTTCATGTTCCTCAAATGAATACCAAGTCTTCAAGGTCGCCAATTTCTTCACTTTCAAAGTCTTGAAAGTCTTGAATATCAAAGTCTTGATCGAAGAACTTCATTTTTAGGGTCGACTTTCTCTGTAAATATCAAACTCCTCATAGACTTATAGACCTGTGTACACTCATAAACACATTAGTCCCTTAACCTATAAGTCTTCAATACACCAAAATCACTAAGGGGCACTAGATGCACTTACAGGTAGATGCATTTGTACGGCTGGAACCATTAACTCTCATGCAATGTTAAAAAAGGAAACCGAGAAGGCTTTGGTATTTTTTATGTATAATATTGAAAAATTGTTTTGAGAAACCACTGAATTTGTCATGTCTTTGAGGTGGGAGTGTCGAATGCTGCAAGCCATCCGAAATTGGTGAAAGAAAACTAAAGCAGAATTGGAGCAGGGTGATAACATAGCAAAGCGACACGATGACCAAAGAGCTAAATCCGAGAGGCTCGTTATAGTTTAATTTGTTGGCTGGTGGCAATGCATGTGCATTTAATTATTAACATACTAGTGGGTTCTCTATCCACACTTGTTGTATTCATAATTCAGGCTGCATCCCACCAATATTCACTTAGCCATGATGACATGGTAAGAATAGTTTGTCCAGCTCGAAAAAAATATCCATTGCCGGTTACATGATGTAAATCTACCATGAAAGAATGTGAGAGAACTAAAACAAAATGAACTGAATGAGCAACCACCTAAATATCAATAGGATACATTACTACAAATGCAGGTAATAGTGAATCAAAGTGGCAGGCCGATGGTGCCACATGAATTAAATCAAGTTCAAATGTAGTATAAAAAATCATGAAAAAAACCCTCTACTGATTGTATAGCATCACTTCCACCAAGGTGGTTGGTGGACCTCATCGCTATGTGGCCTAGATGCCTGATGACGTATCACTTTTGTCTAGATTCTGCCGGCCCTTGCTCGGGTCTGGTAAACTCTTCTTTCATTTGTCACTTAGAAAGTACCAGCAAATTGTGCTTTGTGGAGACCCCAGAAGAACACCATCCACGAGGGGAATGCAAGGTGTTGACTTGCCAGTCTTCATGTCAAAAACCATGCCCTGGTCGACACTGAATTGTTCCTCCCAATAAACACCGAGTATCCCCTTAAGTCAGACACAGTGTCCCAACATGGTTGACGTTGGGGATCATACCTCAGAACAAATATTTCATCATGTGCTACACGACATCGACCCCCTTCCGGCAGCTGCAAAGTAACCGTGCATGACGCATTCCTCCAGATTTGGTATAGGTTACCATCACAGAACACCAGGTTCTTGACATTAGTGAAAGTCGAGATTGTGTTGTATGGCGGGGCGAAACTGGTGGTGGCGTCGAACGATAGGTTGCTTCCCACAGACGACAACAATGCCTTAATGGTGGCTGGTGCATTTAGATCCGGCCCTGTCCCATGCATCTGGATGATTTTTCTATTATGCACTGCAGGATATGCTGATTTGTCACCCTCGAGGATGATAGGTTCCCGGAGGCGGCACTGTGGTAGGAAGAGCACATGAACATCTCCAACCCGAGTGAGGCAGTAGACCCTACCATTTTCGTGGTAGAGGAGGTCGGCGAGCTGGTCTCCAACGGTGAGGCGGATGGGGTCGAGGATGGCCCACCTCCTGGCCCCTGCGGTGACATAGGCAACCCTATTGATGTCACAGATCACAGCGGCGACGAAGTCATCAGTGGTAGGGTTGGGAGCGAATACGATCTTGGAGACGAGGCGGTTGTCATAGACAAGCGGGGGTAGGAGGATCTCGGCGGCTGTGATGGGGTGGAAGAGGCTGAGCAGGCTACGGACATCATCAATGTGGACGGAGAGGGCGAGCCATCCGCTACAACATCCGAGACAGGTCCTGACTGACGTGATGGTGGTGAGCTTGAAGGAGCGATGCGCGGCGTGGCAGAGCTTGCCCGAAGGGATGGCTTTGAGCTCAAAGGAGCGACGCGCGAGGATTGAGGCTGCGGTGGTACGACGCTTGACGGCAGCAGCGGTGTAGCGCTTGGCAGGGTCGTCGCCATGTTCGATGAGCAGCGACAGTGATGGCGGCGCAAGCGTGCGACGCCATCTCATGCAGGCGCCCCGCACACTCGCGTAGCACTTGAGGTCATCAAGGTCGTCGACGATGTTGCAGACAAGCTCCGGTGGCAGGTCCGTCCTGGTCGGACCTGGCGGCATGGCGGGGCTAGGATTCCGGCGAGGTTGGGAAATTTCTAAATGAAAATGAGGGGCTTTCGCTCACACAAACAAAGAAAGAAAGAGAGAAGTTGTGTGCCCTGGCTTACGATGGAAATCTTTTAAAGCGTTCGACTGAGCCACAGAAATGTGCATGCGAAGAACTGCTTCCAGAAATTGCGGTAACAGCTCTATTTTCTGCTGTTTTTGGTAAGTCATGATTTGCTTCCACCAAAGCAATATAAATTTACTTAATGGTTCCAGAAATTACGTAAAATACTCAAATTTGTTTTCCTTGGTAATTCATGATTGCTTCATGTTTTTCTGTTATTTTTGGTAAGTCGTGATTGCTTGAAATAGACATATACTCCCAAAGTCCTGAATTAGTTGACTCAGATTTGTCTAAATATGGATGTATGTAGACACGTTTTAGTGTTCGATACATCTATATCTGAATAAATCTAAGTTGATTAATTTGGGACAGAGGTTGTACAAAAGATTAATGCTTTTCAGAAATTACAGATTTGCTTCCAACAAGCAACTAAAATGTTTTTTTTCTTGTAGCACTCTAGGGTGGCATGGGCACTTTAATTTTGGCCAACGCTCAGCGTGGGACCACTGACGCACTCGATCGTCGTTGTGTGGGCCGTCCGTTGTGAGTCATGTGGGTTGTTTCAATAGTAAAAGCTTTGCCCCAACTCTATCGGCTGTAGGTCCCTCAAAAAAACTAAGGTGAAAAAAACATTGTTGAAACGCGGGTTCTCGCCGCAGTAACGTCCCTCGCATCTAGCAGCAGAACGCCATTCCCTTGCTCCAACACCACACTCTCCACCTCGCAACCGTGATGGTTATGGTCGTAGCATCTCCGCAGGCCGGCCCAGCATCCCATCTGTGAGCCGCTTCCTTCAAACAAGTTTTAGATTCCATATTTGAAGAAGGTTTTCTTGAAGGGGATGCCATAGATACCTATGAAAAAATGAAAACTATATTTGGGCACCCCATGAATGATAAGGTTGAATCAACTACTCTCTTGTGCTTTTATCAAAATGAAATTATTAAAGAGATGAAGTCTAGCTTAGAGGCAAATTTCCGTAACGTGCTTAATCTTACTTCTTCCATTAACGGCCATGTGCTTAACTTAAATAGAAGAATGAATGCCATAGAAAGGAGATCCTCCTCTCCGCCTACCAAAGACGGCAATACCTAGATCTATCCTTGCTTTTATGCCTAGCTAGGGGCGTTAAACGATAGCGCTTGTTGGGAGGCAACCCGATTTTATTTTTAGTTTTTGTTTTTGCATTATTTAGGAATAAATAAACCATCTATCCTCATTTTAGATGTGGTTTTATCTTTTAATTAGTGTTTTTGCCAAGTTAAACCTATTAGATCTTCTTGGGAGATAGTTATTTGATCTTGCTGTAATTTCCAGAGTCTTTGCGCTCAGTGCCAGAATTGTTAAAAATCACCAGAACGTGATGAAATAGTGATTCCAATTGCTGCTGATCAATAAACAGATTGACCAGGTCGTCTAATTTTTTGGGTTCCAGAAGTTTGCATTAGTTACAGATTACAGACTGTTCTGTTTTTTGACAGATTCTGTTTTGCGTGTGTTGTTTGCTTATTTTGATGAATCTATGGCTAGTAAATTAGTTTATAATTCATAGAGAAGTTGGAATACAGTAGGTTTAACACCAATATAAATAAAGAATGAGTTCATTACAGTACCTTAAAGTAGTCTTTTGTTTTCTTTCTCTAACAGAGCTCACGAGATTTCTATTGAGTTTTGTGTTGTGAAGTTTTCAAGTTTTGGGTGAATTCTTTTGATGGATTATGGAACAAGGAGTGGCAAGAGCCTAAGCTTGGGGATGCCCATGGCAACCCCAAGATAATCCAAGGACACCAAAAATTCAAAGCTTGGGGATGCCGGAAGGCATCCCTCTTTAAATCTACTTCCATCGGTAATTTACTTGGAGCTATATTTTTATTCACCAACATGATATGTGTTATGCTTGGAGTGTCTTGTATTATTTCAGTCTTTGCTTGTTAGTTTACCACAATCATCCTTGCTGTACACACCTTTTGAGAGAGCCATACATGATTTGGAATATGTTAGAATACTCTATGTGCTTCGCTTATATCTTTTGAGCTTGATAGTTTTGCTCATAGTGCTTCACTTATATCTTTTGAGCATGATAATTTTTGCTCTAGTGCTTCACTTAGATCTTTTAGAGCACGGTGGTGGATTTGTTTTAAAAAAACTTGATCTCTCATGCTTCACTTAGATTATTTTGAGAGTCGTTAATAGCATGGTAATTTGCTTAATGATAATATACTTGGTGTTCAAGATATGTGAAACTTTCTTTTGAGTGAATTGAATACTAAGATAAATTTAATGCTTAATAATTGTTTTGAGATATGGAGGTAATAATATCAAAGTTGTGCTAGTTGATAATTGTGAATTCGAGAAATACTTGTGTTGAAGTTTGTAAGTCCCGTAGCATGCACGTGTGGGAAAGTTGTGTAACAAATTTGAAGCATGAAGTGTACCTGGCTTGTGCATCCTTATGAGTGGCGGTTGGGGGCGAGCGATGGTCTTTTCCTACCAATCTATCCCCCTAGGAGCATTGTACGTAGTACTTGATTTTTGATGGCTTCTAAATCTTTGCAATAAGTATATGAGTTCTTTTGACTAATGTTGAGTCCATGGATTATACGCACTTTTACATTTCCGCATTTGCTAGCCTCTTGATGCCGTGCATTGCCCTTTCTCACCTTGAGAGTTGGTGCAAACTTCGCCGGTGCATCCAAACCCCGTGATATGATGCGCTCTTTCACACATAAACCTCCTTATATCTTCCTCAAAACAGCCACCATACCTACTTATCATGGCATTTCCATAGCCATTCCGAGATATATTGCCATGCAACTTTCCACCGTTCCATTCATCATCATGACATACTTTACTTTTGTCATGTTGCCATTGCATGATCATGTAGTTGACATCGTATTTGTGGCAAAGCCACCATGCATTATTTTCTATACATGTCACTCTTGATTCATTGCACCATCCCGGTACACCGGCGGAGGCATTCATATAGAGTCATATTTTGTTCTAAGTTTCGAGTTGTAATTGTTGAGTTGTAAGAGAAATAAAAGTGTGATGATCATCATTATTAGAGCATTTTCCCAAGTGAGGAAAGGATGATGGAGACTATGATTCCCCCATAAGTCGGGATCAGACTCCGGACAAAAAAAAAGAGGCCATGAAAAAAAAAAGATAAAAGGCCCAAATTAAAAAATTAAAAAATGAGAGAAAAAGAGAGAAGGGACAATGCTACTATCCTTTTACCACACTTGTGCTTCAAAGTACCTCCTTGTTCTTCATGTAGTGAGTCTCATATATTGTGCTTCAAAGTAGCACTAAGATCTTCATGATAGAGAGTCTCTCATTTTGTCACTTTCATATACTAGTGGGAATTTTTTATTATAGAACTTGGCTTGTATATTCCAATGATGGGCTTCCTCAAATTGCCCTAGGTCTTCGTGAGCAAGCAAGTTGGATGCACACCCACTTAGTTTCTTTTGTAGAGCTTTCATATAATTATAGCTCTAGTGCATCCGTTGCATGGCAATCCCTACTCCTCATGTTGACATCAATTGATGGGCATCTACATATCCCGTTGATTATCCTCGTCAATATGAGACTTTCTCCTTTTTTGTCTTCTCCACACAATCCCATTATCATATTCTATTCCACCCATAGTGCTATGTCCATGGCTCGCGCTCATGTATTGCGTGAAGGTTGAAAGAGTTTGAGATTATTTGAGTATGAAACAATTGCTTGGCTTGTCATCGGGGGTATAGAAGTTGGGAACATCTTTGTGTGACGAAAATGAAGCATAGCCTAACCATATGATTTTGTAGGGATGAACTTTCTTTGGCCATGCTATTTTGAGATGACATAATTGCTTAGTTAGCATGCTTGAAGTATTATTATTTTTATGTCAATATGAACTTTTGTCTTGAATCTTTCGGATCTGAATATTCATACCATGATTAAGAATATTTACATTGAAATTATGCCAAAGTATCACTCTGCATCAAAAATTCTCTTTTTATCATTTACCTACTCGAGGACGAGCAGGAATTAAGCTTGGGGATGCGTCGATACGTCTCCAACGTATCTATAATTTTTGATTGCTCCATGCTACTTTATCTAATGTTTTGGATTATATTGGGCTTTATTTTCCACTTTTATATTACTTTCGGGACTAACCTATTAACCGGAGGCCCAGCCCAGAATTGCTGTTTTTTTGCCTATTTCAGTGTTTCGAAGAAACGAAATATCAAACGGAGTCCAAACGGAATGAAACCTTCAGGAACGTGATCTTCTCACCGAACGTGATCCAGGAGACTTGGACCCTACTCCAAGAAGCACCAGATGCGGTCACGAGGGTGGAGGGCGCCCCCCTGGGCGCACCCCCCTACCTCGTGGGCCCCCTGACGCTCCACCGACGTACTCCTTCCTCCTATATATACCTACGTACCCCCAATAGTCCAGATACGGAGCCAAAAACCTAATTCCACCGATGTACCTTCCTGTATCCACGAGATCCCATCTTGGGGCATGTTCCGGAGCTCCGCCGGAGGGGGCATCCACCACGGAGGGCTTCTACATCAACACCATAGCGCTTCCGATGAAGTGTAAGTAGTTTACTTCAGACCTTCGGGTCCATAGCTAGTAGCTAGATGGCTTCTTCTCTCTTTTTGGATCTCAATACAATGTTCTCCCCCTCTCTCGTGGAGATCTATTCGATGTAATCTTCTTTTTGCGGTGTGTTTGTTGAGACCGATGAATTGTGGGTTTATGATCCAGCTTATCTATGAATAATATTTGAATCTTATCTAAATTCTTTTATGTATGATTGAGTTATCTTTGCAAGTCTCTTCGAATTATCCGTTTGGTTTGGCCAACTAGATTGGTAGTTCTTGCAATGGGAGAAGTGCTTAGCTTTGGGTTCAATCTTGTGGTGTCCTTACCTAGTGACAGAAAGGGTTGCAAGGCACGTATTGTATTGTTGCCATCGAGGATAACAAGATGGGGTATTTATCATATTGCATGAATTTCCTCTACATCATGTCATCTTGCTTAAGGCGTTACTCTGTTTTAACTTAATACTCTAGATGCATGCTGGATAGCGGTCGATGAGTGGAGTAATAGTAGTAGATGCAGAATCGTTTCGGTCTACTTGTCTCGGACGTGATGCCTATATACATGATCATACCTTGATAACCTCATAACTATGCTCAATTCTATCAATTGCTCAACAGTAATTCGTTCACCCACCATAGAATATCTATGCTCTTGAGAGAAGCCACTAGTGAAACCTATGGCCCCCGGGTCTATTCTCATCATATCAATCTCTATCACTTTATTTATTTGCTTTGCTTTTACTTTTTACTTTGCATCTTGATACCAAAAATACCAAAAATATTATCTCTATCAGATCTCACTCTCGTAAGTGACCGTGAAGGGATTGACAACCCCTAATCGTGTTGGTTGCGAGTAGCTATCGTTTTGTGCAGGTACGAGGGACTTGCGCGTGGCCTCCTACTGGATTGATACCTTGGTTCTCAAAAACTGAGGGAAATACTTACGCTACTGTGCTGCATCACCCCCTCCTCTTCGGGGAAAACCAACGCAAGCTCGAGACGTAGCAAGAAGGATTTCTGGCGCCGTTGCCGGGGAGGCTTACGCGAAGTCAAGTGAAGATTTGGACTCCCGACAACGAGCCATTTCTGGCGCCGTTGCCGGGGAGGTCTGCGCAAAAGTCAACATACCAAGTACCCATCACAATCCCTATCTCTTGCATTACATTATTTGCCATTTGCCTCTCGTTTTCCTCTCCCCCACTTCACCCTTGCCGTTTTTTTGCCCTCTCTTTCCCAATCTCCTCCTCTCTTTCCGTTTGCCTTACCGTTACCATGGCCGAATCAAAAAGAACTACGGGTTTCCTCCCTAGCTCTAGTGCCTTGGATAACCCCGCTATCCTCTCCAAGCTCATAAACAATGATGCTATAGAAAGACCCACTGGGGGTCTCTAATGAGAGCTTGAATAATTTTGATGAGGATGACTCTGGAATTTTTTGCTATTTACTTGATGAGTCCTTAAAAGATGCTTGGGATAGGTTATTAAGGATTCGGGCTAGCTATGTGCCACAATATCAAATTGAAATTTCCTTAAAAAAGTTTTTATGTTAGCTTACCCGCTTCCTTCAAACAAGTTTTAGATTCCATCTTTGAAGAAGGTTTTCTTGAAGGGGATGCCATAGATACCTATGAAAAAATGAAAACTATATTTGGGCACCCCATGAATGATAAGGTTGAATCAACTACTCTCTTGTGCTTTTATCAAAATGAAATTATTAAAGAGATGAAGTCTAGCTTAGAGGCAAATTTCCGTAACGTGATTAATCTTACTTCTTCCATTAACGGCCATGTGCTTAACTTAAATAGAAGAATGAATGCCATAGAAAGGAGATCCTCCTCTCCGCCTACCAAAGACGGCAATACCTAGATCTATCCTTGCTTTTATGCCTAGCTAGGGGCGTTAAACGATAGCGCTTGTTGGAAGGCAACCAAATTTTATTTTTAGTTTTTTGTTTTTGCTTCTGTATAGGAATAAATAATCCATATATCCTCTGTTTATATGTGGTTTTATCTTTTAATTAGTGTTTGTGCCAAGTTAAACCTATTAGATCTTCTTGGGAGATAGTTATTTGATCTTGCTGTAATTTCCAGAATCTTTGCTCTCAGTGCCCGAATTGTGAAAAATCACCAGAACGTGATAAAATAGTGATTCAAATTTCTACTGATCAATAAACAAATTTTCCAGGTCGTCTAATTTTGGTAGAATTGTTTGGCTACCAGAAGTTTTCATTAGTTACAGATTACTACATACTGTTCTGTTTTTGACAGATTCTGCTTTGCGTGTGTTGTTTGCTTATTTTGATGAATCTATGGCTAGTAAAATAGTTTATAATCCAGAGCGAAGTTGGACTATAGTAGGTTTAACACCAATATAAATGAAGAATGAGTTCATTACAGTACCTTAAATTAGTCTTTTGTTTTCTTTCTGTAACGGAGCTCACGAGATTTCTATTGAGTTTTGTGTTGTGAAGTTTTCAAGTTTTGGGTGAATTCTTTTGATGGATTATGGAACAAGGAGTGGCAAGAGCCTAAGCTTGGGGATGCCCATGGCACCCCCAAGATAATCCAAGGACACCAAAATTTCAAAGCTTGGGGATGCCCCGGAAGGCATCCCCTCTTTCGTCTACTTCCATCGGTAATTTACTTGGAGCTATATCTTTATTCACCAACATGATATGTGTTTTGCTTGGAGCGTCTTGTATTATTTCAGTCTTTGCTTGTTAGTTTACCACAATCATCCTTGTTGTACACACCTTTTGAGAGAGCCATACATGATTTGGAATATGTTAGAATACTCTATGTGCTTCGCTTATATCTTTTGAGCTTGATAGTTTTGCTCATAGTGCTTCACTTATATCTTTTGAGCATGATAATTGTCACTTAGATCTTTTAGAGCACGGTGGTGGATTTGTTTTAAAGAAACTTGATCTCTCATGCTTCACTTAGATTATTTTGAGAGTCGTTAATAGCATGGTAATTTGCTTAATGATAATATACTTGGTGTTCAAGATATGTGAAACTTTCTTTTGAGTGAATTGAATACTAAGATAAATTTAATGCTTAATAATTGTTTTGAGATATGGAGGTAATAATATCAAAGTCGTGCTAGTTGATAATTGTGAATTCGAGAAATACTTGTGTTGAAGTTTGTAAGTCCCGTAGCATGCACGTGTGGGTAAATTTGTGTAACAAATTTGAAGCATGAAGTGTACTTGGCTTGTGCATCCTTATGAGTGGCGGTCGGGGACGAGCGATGGTATTTTCCTACCAATCTATCCCCCTAGGAGCATTGTACGTAGTACTTGATTTTTGATGGCTTCTAAATCTTTGCAATAAATATATGAGTTCTTTTGACTAATGTTGAGTCCATGGATTATACACACTTTTAGCTTTCCGCATTTGCTAGCCTCTTCGGTACCGTGTATTGCCCTTTCTCACCTTGAGAGTTGGTGCAAACTTCGCCGGTGCATCCAAACCCCGTGATATGGTACGCTCTTTCACACATAAACCTCCTTATATCTTCCTCAAAACAGCCACCATACCTACCTATCATGGCATTTCCATAGCCATTCCGAGATATATTGCCATGCAACTTTCCACCGTTCCGTTCATCATCATGACATGTTTTACTTTTGTCATATTGCCATTGCATGATCATGTAGTTCACATCGTATTTGTGGCAAAGCCACCATGCATTATTTTCTATACATGTCACTCTTGATTCATTGCACCATCCCGGTACACCGCCGGAGGCATTCATATAGAGTCATATTTTGTTCTAAGTTTCGAGTTGTAATTGTTGAGTTGTAAGAGAAATAAAAGTGTGATGATCATCATTATTAGAGCATTGTCCCAAGTGAGGAAAGGGTGATGGAGACTATGATTCCCCCATAAGTCGGGATGAGACTCCGGACAAAGAAAAAGAGGCCATGAAGAAAAAGAGAAAAGGCCCAAATAAAAAAATAAAATAAAATAAATGAGAGAAAAAGAGAGAAGAGACAATGCTACTATCCTTTTACCACACTTGTGCTTCAAAGTAGCACCTTGTTCTTCATGTAGTGAATCTCATATATTGTGCTTGAAAGTAGCACTAAGATCTTCATGATAGAGAGTCTCTCATTTTGTCACTTTCATACACTAGTGGGAATTTTCATTATAGAACTTGGCTTGTATATTCCAATGATGGGCTTCCTCAAATTGCTCTAGGTCTTCGTGAGCAAGCAAGTTGGATGCACACCCACTTAGTTTCTTTTGTAGAGCTTTCATATAATTATAGCTCTAGTGCATCCGTTGCATGGCAATCCCTACTCCTCATGCTGACATCAATTGATGGGCATCTCCATAGCCCGTTGATTATCCTCGTCAATATGAGACTTTCTCCTTTTTTGTCTTCTCCACACAATCCCATCATCATATTCTATTCCGCCCATAGTGCTATGTCCATGGCTCGCGCTCATGTATTGCGTGAAGGTTGAAAGAGTTTGAGATTATTTGAGTATGAAACAATTGCTTGGCTTGTCATCGGGGGTATAGAAGTTGGGAACATCTTTGTGTGACGAAAATGAAGCATAGCCTAACCATATGATTTTGTAGGGATGAACTTTCTTTGGCCATGCTATTTTGAGATGACATAATTGCTTATTAGCATGCTTGAAGTATTATTATTTTTATGTCAATATGAACTTTTGTGTTGAATCTTTCGGATCTGAATATTCATACCATGATTAAGAATATTTACATTGAAATTATGCCAAAGTATCACTCTGCATCAAAAATTCTCTTTTTATCATTTACCTACTCGAGGACGAGCAGGAATTAAGCTTGGGGATGCCTGATACGTCTCCAACGTATCTATAATTTTTGATTGCTCCATGCTACTTTATCTACTGTTTTCGACTATATTGGGATTTATTTTCCACTTTTATATTACTTTTGGGACTAACCTATTAACCGGAGGCCCAGCCCAGAATTGCTGTTTTTTTTGCCTATTTCAGTGTTTCGAAGAAACGGAATATCAAACGGAGTCCAAACAGAATGAAACCTTCAGGAACGTGATCTTCTCACCGAACTTGATCCAGGAGACTTGGACCCTACTCCAAGAAGCACCAGAGGCGGTCACGAGGGTGGAGGGCGCCCCCCCGTAGAATATATATGCTCTTGAGAGAAGCCACTAGTGAAACCTATGGCCCCCGGGTCTATTCTCATCATATCAATCTCTATCACTTTATTTATTTGCTTTGCTTTTACTTTTTACTTTGCATCTTTATACCAAAAATACCAAAAATATTATATCTATCAGATCTCACTCTCGTAAGTGACCCTGAAGAGATTGACAACCCCTAATTGTGTTGGTTGCGAGTAGCTATCGTTTTGTGCAGGTACGAGGGACTTGCGCGTGGCCTCCTACTGGATTGATACCTTGGTTCTCAAAAACTGAGGGAAATACTTACGCTATTGTGCTGCATCACCCCCTCCTCTTCGGGGAAAACCAACGCAAGCTCGAGACGTAGCACGCAACATTGACGGGTGGCGTCGCAGCAACATTTTTACTGGTCACAACACATAGCGACATTAGCCCAGCACATCTAGGTGCCAATCCCAGCACGTGGACCATGGTAGTAGCACGCTGAGTTGTCGTTCCCAGCATGGGGTGACCATGATCGCATACCCCCTATCGGTGTCAAAACCGGCGGATCTCGGGTAGGGGGTCCCGAACTGTGCGTCTAGGCGGATGGTAACAGGAGACAAGGAACACGATGTTTTTACCCAGGTTCGGGCCCTCTCGATGGAGCAAAAACCCTACTCCTGCTTGATTAATATTGATGATATGGGTAGTACAAGAGTAGATCTACCACGAGATCAGAGAGGCTAAACCCTAGAAGCTAGCCTATGGTATGATTGTTGTTCGTCCTACGGACTAAAACCCTCCGGCTTATATAGACACCGAAGAGGGCTAGGGTTACACAGAGTCGGTTACAATGGGAGGAGATCTACATATCCGTATCGCCAAGCTTGCCTTCCACGCCAAGGAAAGTTCCATCCGGACACGGGACAAAGTCTTCAATCGTGTATATTAATAGTCCAGGAGTCCGCCAAAGGTCATAATCCGCCATCCGGACACCCCTAATCCAGACTCCCTCAAGAGCCCTGAACCAGGCTTCAATGACGACGAGTCCGGCGCGCAGATTGTCTTCGGCATTGCAAGGCAGGTTCCTCTCCAAATACTTCATAGAAGATTTTGAACACAAGGATAGTGTCCGGCTCTGCAAAATAAGTTCCACATACCACCGTAGAGAGAATAATATTTGCACAAATCCAATCTGCTGACGTATTCCGCAGCGTGACATCACACCACGGCCAAGCCTTTATTCGAATTGTTTTTACTGTCCCACCTCAGCGCGTTTAGCGAGGCGGTTTCCTCGGCACGTCTTGTCGAAGCAAAGATCGTGTCCCCTTATTCCGGGATTCTCATTAATACGGGCGTGGGTAACCCAATCGTGCCCGTTGGCACGTCTCCTCTATCGAAGGCGAGTCCCAAACGGTCACGGGGAAGGCTCTTGGTATTCAACCTCTTTATAAAGAGACCAAGGCTCTACTCCTTTCTTTCAATCTCAATCGAATCCGCCCCTCGCCTCGAGTTCCAACACCCAAAGCTCCAGATTCAGGCGCTTCGGACTTTCAATGATGTCCGGCTCTGACCTTCAAGGTCGGTGGATGCCTTCCTCCGTTACGGAAGAAGACATGCTAAAGCTAAGAGATGCCAGGTATTTAACCGGCAAAATTTCGCATAGGCTGCCTGCTCAAGGGCGGGTTATTCCCACTCCCAAGCCTGGTGAGAGCATGGTGTTCGCGTCTCACTTCCTTCGGGGGCTAGGCTTCCCGACGGACCCCTTCGTGAGGGGGCTTATGTTTTATTATGGGTTGGAATTTCACGACTTGGATCCGGAGTCCATCCTCCACATCTCATCGTTCATTGTCGGTATGCGAAGCCTTCCTCCGCATTACCCCTCACTTGGATTGTGGCTTAAGACCTTGAGTGGAGCCGAAGATGGTCAAGGGGCAGCAAGCGGAGTGCAGAGGGGCTGTTATAAGCAAGAATGCTGACGCTACATGGCCCGAGGGCTCTTTTCAAGAGGAGTTCAGCTTATGGCAACGAGAATGGTTTTATATCACAGCTCCCAGGGGCACCAAGTGGGTGGCGCCACCTGCCTTCGCCGGGTCCTCCACCGCGGCTGGTGTCATGGGTCAATAAAGGGCTCGACTGGGGGCCGTCCAAGGACGTGCCCTTGTTGCAGGGCCGCATTCAAGATCTCCTAGAAAGAGACATCAACCTGGTCGTAGTGATACAGGTCATGTTGATTCGCCGCACTTTGCCCTGCAAACGCCGCCCCCTCCGCCTATGGGAGTTTAATCCGGAGGGACCACGAGCTCTCCAACAGTTTACGGGCGCGACGCCCATGGAGATGTACAAATTGTTCTTCGGATCACAAGCAATGTGTTCGGACTCGACCGAGGATGCAGGTCTGAGCTGCAATCGCCGGATACTCAAGTAAGTAGCCTGCATGCGGACATGCTATCCGTATATTTATCATAAAATTGCCCTTAAAAGAGTTGTCCCTTAAACAGGAGTGGATAGCGAAAGCAAAGCTAATCAGGTGTCCGGCCCCCCTCCCTGAAACCACGTCGGATCCCGTGTTAACCAGGATGCTGGAGGTTGCGCCTTTGGAAGAAGGCGAAGGCGGGGAACAAGGAAGCTACCGCCTCCCCGAAGGAGGCTGTCAGGAAAGGAGGGATTGAGAATCCCTCCATCCAGGGGAAGAAGAGGAGCGCCTCTAAAGACCCGGAGACCATGGTCTCTAAGCGGGGGAAGAAATCTTCGTCAGAGGGTCCTGCGCCGAGAGATGCCTCGGCCAAGACTGTGCCCCCCAAGGGGATCAGCCCTCCGCCGAGCCGTAAGTAGAGAGGGGAGTTTTAAAATAAGAGACATCCCTGTTCTATTTCTGAGGAAGATAACCGAAATTTTACCTTGTAGTTCGAATCTCAGCCCTTCTCAGCAGAGCTCATCTTTAGGGGATCTTCGTCCGGAGATGATGGAGAGCGGAACGCCTCCCCCTGCCGTACCTCCGTGCGAGGCGGGTGACCCTGAGGTGTCGTCACGGAGGGTTTCTCCGATCCGACAGGGCCGGAAAGCAGTCGTGTGGCCCCCCAAAGCCCTCCGTGTCCAGCCTTCGAAAAAGGCCATCGGGTGAGTCCGGCACCGTCCGGTGCGCGGTCGGAGGAGCTGAAGAATCTGCTCGGGTGAGCGTCTATCTCAGAAGAACACCGTGCGTTGATGGGTACGGTGATTGACAGGATTTCATCCGCGGAGAGCGGGTTGTACGAGGCCGCCAGGAGTTTACTGACGGGTTTTGAGGTACGTGAAATGATGTACCTTTTGACGGTTCCGCATATATAAGATGCGCCCTGTGTAGATAGTAGCCCCTGAGACTCGGTGCGTTGTCAAAAATGACGGCGCGCCGAGGATCATAATCCCAGGTATAATATGTTGCCCTTCCTGTGTAGGTGGCGAAGTGTCCGGTGGCTAGCCGGACTGATGAATTTGCCGAACTAAAGCGGCAACTTGATGTGGCAGATGCCGACATCGCGCTTGTCAACAAGCGGCTTGACGAGTCACAAGGTATGCAATTTCTCCGCGGACACCTGGTAAGGGGGCTTGATGCTCATGCCTTACAACATGTATGCTTGATGCACATGGTGCCGCTGCCATGGAGAACCTTCGCGTAACTTCACGAGCCAAGGAGCAGGCGGAAAAAGTGATGCGGCTGCCTTAAAGGCGGCCAAGAGCTGAAAGCCGAACATGCTTGCTCGCTTTGAAGCAAGAAGGAAATGGCCGAGATGGCTGTGAAGTTGAAGGATCTCGACGACCGCTGCAGGCTTCTTGAAAAAGAAGATCGGGCGGAATGAAGGACTGGAGAAGGCCACTACCGAGGCCAAGGATGCTCGCCTGCAATGAGAGCTATGTAGGATGAGCTACGTCAGGCCGAAGATATCGTGGCTGGAAAGCCCTTTCTGCCGCGGATGAAATTCGGGGATCCTAAATATGCTCAGTTGGACCGGGCCGTGGAGTGCGGCGGATACTTATCTCGACTTGGCGGCAAGTGCATGGACGCCGCCGAACACTTCCGAGTTCAAAAGGATCATGAAGTGGAAAAGCTTTTTTGGTCGCAGTTCCACAATCCAGAGCGCCCACTTCCATTAACCGATCGTTTGGCCGAATGGGCGGAGCTGAATAGGTTATCCGGACTCGCCATGAAGGATGCCGTGAGTCATCTGTGGCCGGAAAGGCCCAAGCCGAAGAGTTATTTTAGTTTGGTGCAGCAGTTCCTTGGTGCGGTGCTGCATATCAATGCAATGAAGAGGTCAGCATGCATAGAGGGTGCGCGGATGGCTCTTGCCCGTGTCAAGACATACTGGGTGGAGATGAAGGCCATCGATGTTGGATCCCAAGATTCGGACGGGAGCCGAGTACCTGCCGAGCACTATTTTCAGGAAGTTCTGCAGGTCGCTCGTTTAATAGAGACGCAGTGCTCGAAGGATATTATGTTCGAATAACATGTATTATTGTAAAACAATGTTTCGATGGAATATAAAAGCTTTTTATACTTGTGCCTTCAAGAATTAAAATACCTCATGTGCGGCCGTTAATGTACATGTGTATATAACCTGAAAGATGGCAGTCTTGACTTTCACGCATATAATGCGGGGTGTTATGAAGGCGCATTTTCACACTTGATCCAACGTCTTGGTCCTATAAAGGAGGTGATAGCGCTTAACTAGGCAACCGGACTATAATGCTTTATCACTTTCACTTAGCCATAGGAGTTTGACAATTGGGGCTACTATATAGCCCCTAGGGGCACCGCGCTCACCCGAATTCGGGCGTGTGTGCCTGACCAGGAAACGGCCCTTCGTTAATGCGGAGGAATCCTAAAGATTCCGGCGGGTCATCGAGTGGTTGACCAGTCTCACGCTATATCATGACTGTCAGTTTTCGGCTTTGTCTACTGAGGTGCTCACCTGGCCGAACCGGGGCACAATCGCAGTAGTTCTCCTGGTGCCACCTTAGCCGATAGAGCGGAATGTAAGGCAACAAAACACATGAGCCGGGCAAACCCAACATTTGACCAAAGACATGATTCGGAGCTGATGCATATAAGGCCAAACTCGCAACGCCGAACACTCCCTAAGGTATTCGGTCTTTTATGAAAACAGGATGAACAACGCCCTTAGTAATAAGCCCACGTGTCTGTGCACGCCAAGAAATTCTGACGCGTGGCCACATGCCAAGACGCCAGCCTCCACCTCGGTTATAGCAGGAAACCGGGGATGTGTATCAACAAGAGACAAGAAAAAGTTTACGAGGGTCTTAATCTGAAAAGAATCCTTTGAACGGGTCCTCATCGCACGCTTGCGTCTGCGCTGTGTCTCCGTAGCAGTATCACGGGCGGGTGTAGCACGATGTTCATCTGTAAAGAGAGGAACTTAGTTGGAAAAGATCGTGCGAAAATGTACGTTATATTAAATAAACAAAGTACAATTCAAAAGTGAATAAAATGAGCTTTATTGTCTCTTGTTGTACATGCTGGAGCCCTTGTATGGGGGTATGCGGCTAATAAGCCCTTGTATGTTTATGCGGACTCATCTAGCCATGTCCGGGTCCGAACGACTGTTTAGGTGCTTTGATTAGTGAAGCCGGTTTAGTGTGTGGCTGTCAAGGCAGCCGCACAATCTTCCGCGCTCGAGGAACACTCAATATTTCCCTTTAATGAGATGATGCCTCACGGACCGGGCATTTTAAGTATAAGAGATGCATAATGCGGTATTGCGTTAAAGCGGTAAGCTTGGCGTCCCAAAGAAGGTCTTGATAGCTACTTGTAAATGGGGCGATGTGGAAGGTTAGCTTTTCGTGGCGGAAGTTGTCGGGTGAGCCGAACATAACTTCTAGCAGGAGAGAGCCCGTACAATGGGCATCTGGGCCTGGCGTTACCCCTTGAAAGGAAGTGTTGCTATGGCGAATTGTTGTTGGGTCTATCCCCATTTTGCGGATTGTGCCCTGATATAGCAGGTTTAGATCACTGTCGCCGTCCATTAGGACTTGTGTAAACTGGAGTCCGTCAATTATTGGATCAAATACCAAGGCAGCCCAGCCTGCGTTCCGCATACTTCTAGAGTAATCCTGTTGGTCGAAGGTGATTGATTTTAACAACCGGTGGCGGGACTCCTCTGGGATAGGCCGTATGGCGCGTATCTCTATGGGCGCCAATCTGTTTTTCCCTTTTGTCACGTGAAGTGAGTTTACTGTTTTGACTTCTTGTGGGAAATTATTTTATTTTCCGGTGCTCTGCTTGTGGGGTTCGTTATCGTCCTCGCTTGGTGTGTCGAGCCTCTTGTGTTCGGCGTTGAGTTTGCCAGATTGCTTGAAGACCCAACAATCTCTGTGGGTATGGTTTGCGTGCTTCCGGAATCTTGTGGATTTGGCATATCTTGTCCAAGATTTTGTTTAAGTTAGATAGCTCGTCCCTGTTATCCTTGAGGGGCAGCTTTTTATGATTCTGCCGAGAGCTTTTGAATTGACTGCCGTGCTCTTCGGGCTGTTTCCCTTGGTCCGGCGCTGGTCCTTGCTGCGTCGCGGTTTCCCGTTTCCATCCCTGACTTCGGATGTACTTGGGTCGCTAGTAATCGTGATCTTGCCAACCAGCTATCCTCTCCTGCGCAAAAGCGGGTCATGAGGCTTGTTAATGCGGCCATTGTTCTTGGATTTTCTTGGCCGAGGTGTCTGGCGAGCCAATCGTCTCGGACGTTGTGTTTGAAAGCTGTTAAGGCTTCGGCGTCCGGACAGTCGACTATTTGGTTCTTTTTAGTAAGGAATCTATTCCAGAATTTCCGGGCTGACTCTCCGGGTTGTTGAGTTATGTGACTTAAATCGTCTGCATCCGGAGGTCGGACATAGGTCCCTTGAAAATTTTCCCGAAAAGCATCCTCGAGCTCTTCCCAACTTCCAATGGTGTTTTCGGGAAGGCTTTTAAGCCAATGCCGGGCTGGCCCTTTGAGCTTGAGGGGTAAGTATTTTATGGCGTGGAGGTCATCTCCTCTAGCCATGTTTATGTGGAGGATGTAATCCTCAATCCGCACTCTGTGGTGCATTGTTCCGTCAGATGCCTCTATGTTTACGGGCTTGAATCCGCTGAAATTCATGATCCAAAGCACCTCATTGGTGAAACATAGGGGTGTCACGGCACCCTATATCTGGGTGTACCGTGATGTTCGGATATTTGATGTGTTGCATTGCTTACTAGAGCTTGCTTTCTTGGCCCATAGATAGATCTGGCTGGGCCATCTTTTTTATGTGAATCCATGTGCGGATCGCATGCCGGCTTGTGTGCGGCTTCCTTTGCCGCACTGTGTTGGCCATGGGGTCGTTTATCCGACCGGGTGGCTTCCTTATTTTTTGATTGCGGAGGCTCTAAGGCCTCATCATCAAATTCCGGCAGTAATTTTCGCTTCGGATAGCTCTTTGTGTGTCGACTGTCGCCGTATTTGTCTGCGGTGTTGAGTACTTTGCTCCATCTAATTCTGAGTGCATCTTCCGCTGTTTTGAGCTTCCGCTTCTGCTTTTTCAGGCTACGCGGCAGTGGCGACGAGCCTTTTTTGGAGGTTCTTCTGCTTCAGCAACTTGTCCGGTGTGAGGTTGTCCGGACTGCTGTATTTGCCGGGGACGGGTTGTTTATCCAAGTTGCCCTGTTCGGACGGTTGCTCGATGGCATGTTCGTCATCCGCCGGTTCGCCCTGCTCTATAGCTGGGTCTGTATGGCTGCTGTCTCTGTCGAGGTGGGGTTTGGAGCGGCGCTTACGCCGCCGCTTTGACTGCTTTTCGAGGGAATGATCCCTCGTTGCATCCCTTTGTTCCTCGTCGTCATTTCCTTTAGGTGTGTCCACCATGTATACATCGTGAGATGGGGTGGTTGTCCAGTGCCCTATAGGCGCTGGTTCCTGTTCGTCTCCTACATCGTCGTCCATACCGTCGATGTCTTCGGAGTCGAAGTCGAGTATGTCGGTTAAATCATCGACAGTGGCTACGAAGTGGGTGGTGGGTGGGCTTTGAATTTCTTCGTCGTCCGCATCCCAACCTTGCTGACCATAGTCCGGCCAGGGCTCTCCTGATAAAGAGAGAGACTTTAATGAATTCAGAATGTTCTTTGAAGGGCGAGTCTTTGAAAGATGTCCGCGGCGGTGAACTCCATGATCGGCGCCCAATCGGATTCGATTGACAGGGGCGCGGAAGGTTCGGAGTCCGGAGAGGAGTCCGGCACCTTGGAGTCACGTGCTCCGCAAAGGACAAGGTTGGTGTTCGGCTCGATCGCCGTAGAGGTTGCCGCCCCCGATGCGGTGTCTAGCCACCCGTCCTCGATTGGCGCAGTCGGCTCCGAGCTAGGGGTCGGAGCGGACACTGGTGCAGCCTCCAGGGCACTGTTCGGCAGCAGAGCTAGATCATGCCCATCGTGACAAAGGCGGCGCTGGTCGTGGCTCGAACCCGTCGAAGATCAAGTCTCCGCAGACGCCACCGTAGTTCAAACTTCCAAATCTGACACGATGGCCAGGGGCGTAGCTTTCGGTGCGCTCCAGATGGCTGCGAATTGCCCGCGGTGCAAAGCCGCCGAATACGAAGATCTGTCCAGGGAGAAAAGTCTCACCCTGGACCGCATCGTTGTTGATGATCGGGAGAGCCATCGGGCCTAAAGATGACGACACAGAGGAACTCTCAATGAAAGCACCAATGTCGGTGTCAAAACCGGTGGATCTCGGGTAGGGGGCCCTGAACTGTGCGTCTAGGCGGATGGTAACAGGAGACAAGGGACACGATGTTTTTACCTGTGTTCGGGCCCTCTCGATGGAGGTAAAACCCTACTCCTGCTTGATTAATATTGATGATATGGGTAGTACAAGAGTAGATCTACCACGAGATCAGAGAGGCTAAACCCTAGAAGCTAGCCTATGGTATGATTGTTGTTCGTCCTACGGACTAAAACCCTCCGGTTTATATAGACACCAAAGAGGGCTAGGGTTACACAGAGTCAGTTACAATGGGAGGAGATCTACATATCTGTATCGCCAAGCTTGCCTTCCACACCAAGGAAGGTCCCATCCGGACACGGGACGAAGTCTTCAATCTTGTATCTTCATAGTCCAGGAGTCCAGCCAAAGGTCATAGTCCGGCCATCCGGACTCCCCCTAATCCAGGACTCCCTCACCCCCCACCCCCCCCCCCTCCAATTTTGCTGTCTGGTTGTCGTCACCGTATCATCATAGCCACACAGGAGTTCACTACCTTGCATAGTGGTCATGGCCAGTCGCCGGAGGCAGTAGCGTGTGTTTCGGCTTGCAGCTTTGACGCCACGACAATGACGGGGGAGGTGGAGAAGGAGGTCGACGAGGAGCATGGGAGGGGGAAATTGAAGCCATCGTGATCACCAACACTTTATTCATCATCAGGATCATCATCTCCATCAACATATTCACCACACCATCTCATCTTCAAACCCTAGATCATCCCTCTTGCTCAATCTTTGTATCAAAGCTTAGATTGGTACTTGGGAGTACTTGTATGTGTTGATTACACCTTGTAATTGAGGCATAGGAGAATTATTGGCGAAAGATTGTTATGTTCAGATTGTTCTTCGTATATTCATATGTACTAATCATGATCCATATGATGTCTTGTGAGTAGATCCATTAGTTATTGAAGACATGGTAGAAGTATGGTGACGAGTAGTCATGTGAAGTTGATTACCATTTGTCGGTGGGTGTCCTCGAAAGCACGCGACAAAGGAGTAGAGGCAGCCCCTTTTGCTGGTTCAAGGACGGCGCGGCGGAAAAAACTAAGATATTTGCTCCAATAGTGCTACTATTGTCTAAAGAATGCAAAGGATTCCAAATATGTGGTATTTAATTCGTTTCCACTGGAAATGAGCTATTTTTTGACGAAATCAAGTCAATATATGGAAAGAAGTAAAGAGAAGATAAAGGAGATCAAGGGGGAGGTGCACCAGAGAAGATAGAGCAAACGACGACGTTCCATATGACCACACACGCTCGTATGCCCGCTCATACGGACTACCAAACGCACCACCTGATCCACCTGAATAGACTATATTAAAGGCCCCATGCTAGAAGAGTAGCAGAACATACACAAAAAACATCGAGACCTTCATCCTCAACAGGAACCATAGGCACCGCCATTTCCCATCGCCATAGATGCCGCCATCTCCACTACCATAGCTGTCGGGGATATACCCCACAGTATGACCCGGCTGGGACAGTTAAGTCAGATGATAACCCGATAGATGTTAAGTCAGATGATAACCCGGCAGATGTTAAGTCAGATGATAACTCAACAGATGTTAAGTCAGATGATAACCCGGCAGATGATAACCCGGTAGATGTTAAGTCAGATGATAACCCGACAGATGGTAAACCGGCAGACAGTCATAACCCAGCAGACAGAGTCGCCTGGGGTTAATAAGCCCGAGACGTTAAGAAGCCCAATATGTTAAGAAGCCCATGAAAAGAAGTCAGAATAGTTTAAGTCTTAATTCGAGATGGACTCTACATGTAAACCGCCCCTTCAACTTATATAAGGAGGGACAGGGCATCCTAAGAGGGATAGGTTGAATAATCTTAAGACTAGACATAACTAGGAGAGCCGGTTTACGGCGACTCCCTCATGAGCATAATAAGACCTAGCCACAAACATCATGTAGGGCTATTACCGGATGATGTTTCCCGGGCCAGAAGCTGCCTAAACCCTTGTCTTGTGTTGCGTCTCTCAATTCCGCTCAACCCCACTCAAGCTACCACATAGATGCGTTGGCCTCACGACTGAGTCCTCACCATTAGAACATCTGTCGTGACCCCCACCATGGGGCTTGCGCAAGGATCCATCCTAGAGTTTCGAGAAGTTCGTGATTTTCAGATGAAAAAGAGCCCGATTGCGTCTATGTGTACTGTCAAACGCAGTCAGGCGATCCGTCGTGGCCGGATCACTTTCCATTGCACCGTCGCGAGAAGCCAAGTGCAGAGAGGGTTTCATCGGTACGGATCAAAATCATCAAATTACTGTTGTTTTTGTCTGGTTCGCGGAGTCGTCGCCGCCGCGTACAGGAGTTGCCGAGACTATTACCTAAAGCCGGATCGGTTTTTTCTTTTGTCAAATCTGGTTGCTATATGCATACAAGGAATCTACCAGGAAGTCAATTCAAGAATTAAAGAAAGGAAAAGCTGCTACGCAGGGTTAGCACGTGAAGACCAAGGAAGAAGAGATCCAGTGACCCGCCTCGAACACGGGTGGTTGACGACCCGAATTCGACGTCGCCGAGCCGCAGTGGGTTTGACTCGGAATCGCCGCCAATCCAGCGGCCTCATCCCGCCCCTGCGGCATCGGGGACGGCCTCGTTTGCAGCTGAGAGCCGCCGGGCCTTATCTCGAGCGCCTGCCTCTTCCGCCGTCATCCGGCTGCACTGCTGAACCCTCCGCTACATGATGCTACGGCTTCACTCCATCTCCCCTCAATGGATCCGCCGTGAGCCACCGTCCGAGCCTCTGCTGTGTTGCTGAAAACCGACTGCGACCCGGACTCCACTATATGCGCCCGCGGTCCATCCGCCGGACCGGCTCGCGGCAGCCTTCGAGTCGCCCTGCGCCCGCCAAGCTGCCGCGGTCGTGCCGACCTCGTTTCCACAGTCGAGCAGAATCATCGAGCCGCCGAGTCCGCCGCTCGCTTAGTGTTCTTGTACTAAATCGCCGGCCTCGTCCACGCCTTGCTCCGGCTCACTGAAGCCTCCAAGTCACAGTCGCCTCAGTAAACCGGCTCGATTTCCGTGTCGCCGGGTCTTCTCCTCCTCGCCTACGCCGTCTCCACTGGCGGGCCTTAGTGCCACCTCTACCGCGTGGCCGGCTGGCCGCTGCATCTAAACTCGCCTTAACACCGGCACGCTTCCGCCTTACCGGCAGATCGCACTCGTGCCCCGGACCGCCGGCAACACCTCCGCTTCAAGCTGGCCTCGCCGTTGCATGGAGCCGCTGTCATAGCCTTGACTCGACCGTGCGTTGAGACGGCCTTGCCTCTGCCGCGAATCACCGCGCCTCACCTTGGTCGCGCGCCGCCATACTCTCCAACCTCCCCGTCCGCTGTCATCTCGCCCAGCTGCGACCCGCCGTCCGCGCCTTCGCATTGGGCCGCTCTCGCGGCTCCGCCGAGTCGGTCAGCCGCCTGTGTGGCCTTGAAGCGCCGAGGCCTGCCAACCTCTGACCCGACGTTCTGCGCCCGGATCAATCCGCTCGGGTCGACGACCTCCACCGTCCCGTACTGAGTTGCCTTCGCGGCGCTCGCCTTGCCTTTGCTTGCCTCCATGGCTACGCGTTAACTCGGTCGGTCGCTGCTGCTTCAAGTCGCCATTGCCGCTCTAAACCGCTTCGGCTGTGCGCGGACCTGCGCCGGTCACTCCTACTGCTGCCGCCTCGTTTCACTTTCGAGCCGCCGGATTAGGGTCCTGCTGAGCCGCCGCCGGGTCGATCTCCTGCCTTGGAGCCTCTTAGTGTTAAATCGCCGAACTGCTGACGACGAGTTGCCGGCTGTTTGTTCTACTGCGCTACAGCTGCTGCTGTTCTAGCGCTCCGCGGCGGGCCACGGTCGTTTGAGTCGCCGACCTTGAGCCGTCGTCGTCACCTCCAAAACTGCCTCTGTTGCCATCCGAGCCGGCTGAGTCGGCTGCCTGATGCGCTACGCCGCGCGACTAAGTTTTTTTACCTGTGGCGGGAACTACCGGCACAGCTCCAGCCAATCACCTTGAACCACCGCACACTGTAGTTTATACCACATGCAGTATAACACTGTTTGCTTATACTCCCTCCGTTTCTCAATATAGGGTGTATAGTTTTTGGCACGGAAATTAAAGAACGCACGTGGAGGGAAAATTTCACAAATTTTGGGCAAGATTACACCTGACTAATTGACATGAGAAAATAGAGGAGCTTGCCTCACATAAGAAAATGTAATCAAATCCCTAAAATAATTATCCAAATGAGTGGTGAAACGCAATACATCTTATATTTTGGATTTTTTCTCAAAAATCTATACACCTTATATCAAGGAACGGAGGGAGTATTTACTAAATGCTTGTATTTCATCACCCTGGCCCACCATGTGATGTCATCCACATGCATGTATGTCAAAATGTGACAGCTCTCATCTCTCTTCCCTTACACAATCCATACTTTTATTTCAGCTTTGCTAATTTAACTCGTCCGTATCTTTTAAACCATAATTTTATTATTGAAACTTTATATATATATGAACTTGTGGCGTTCAGACCTTTAAAACAAGACCAATTTTGAATAAATTTCAAACACGTTTGAATTTCAATGTTTATTCACTTCAACTATTTCAGTCAGTTGAAATTCTGATTTCATTTATTTCAAAAAATATTTTAAATAATTTCAAGCAATCGTTTCAGATAACAAATTCACAAATTATTTCACTCGGTTCAAGAATCCTGTTTCATTTTTTCCTTACAACCATTTCAATTATTTCAGACTTACTACACTTTTTCAAAATACTATTTCATTTACTTCGGATAAGTCTCCACTATTTCAAAAAGAATGAGCTAATATATTTCAATAATTTCATAACATATTTCACTTTTTCAAAATACTTTTTGTAGAAACACTATTTTGACCCAAACTGATTTCACTACAAACCCTTCACCCCATTTCAAAAACACATGTTTCACTCATTCCAAAAAATAATTTCACAAAAAAATGAAAACGCATTTCACTCATTGGTCTTGTTCTAAACAGCTCCAAACATCGTATTTACTTCAACTATTTCAAAAAATAGATTCACAAAAAATTTCACTCAATTCAAGAATCCAGTTTCAGTTTTTTCTAAAAACATTTCACTAATTTTAGCTATTTCACTAATTTTAGATATCACAAAATAGCAATTTCACATATTTAAACATCATGTTTCGATGGATTTCATTTGTTCAAGAAAAATATTTCAATTATTACCAAAATACTAATTTCACTCATTTGAAGGAATCGATTTCTAGTCATTTACAGAACATATTTCCATTGTATTTCAGCCATTTCACTAATTTCAAAGATCACAAAATACCAATTATACATACAAAAAAAATATTTTGCATGTCACTAAAATCCCCTTCACAAAAAAGTATTTCACATATCGTAAGATGAAACCAAAATCACTTTCGTTCACAAATCTGAACTAAAATATCTTCCGTATTTCGCAAAACACATTTCACTATTTCAATACTTCATTAGAATTTTAGCATATTTCAGATATTATTTGACCTATTTCAGTAGTTTTGAACGTGTGAAATCAATTTTAGCTGATTGAAATAACCCATTACACATATTTGAAATAAAAATCACTAGAATTCTCTTCATATATTTGAAAATATATCTGTTTCATATTTTTGAAATATTCTATTTCAAATAGTGAAATGAGTATAAAATATATTCAAAATTGGTCTGTTCTAAAGTTCTTGCCATCAGAATTACAAATATATATATATATATATATATATATATATATATATATATATATATATATAAGAAAACGAAGTTGTAGTTTAAAAGATATGATTGATTGAAATTGTCAAAGAGAAAATAAAAGGCATGGAGCTGTTGAGATGGGGAGGAAAAATAATGAATGCACCTGCATGGACCTAGTGTAGCTTTTTATGACAAAAACTGACAAGTACATATGTGGGCCTGTTGCTTGTACAAGTCAGAGATGTATTACATAGTATTCAAATCAAAAAATGAATTTTACTATTATACGGAACAGGGCAGCACGAATCTCAGTATGCAAACGAGCGATGGATTGTTTGCCGGTACATACCACCACCGGTAAAAAGAGCTTTGCGCTACGCCGCGCCCCTGAGGGCTCTTCGCGCTGTGGAGTTGTAGTAGCAAAAAACAGGTTCTCTTGCTGGTTGCTGGAAAGGACAAAGTGGTCAGGTGCTAAAAAAAAGATGCTTGAGTAATTTCTCCTAATCTGTTGACGAGACTGAGGAGGTGCAGATTTTAAACAGTGCAAACGGAGGATGCTTCAGAAGAAAGTGCTGCAAGCGCTCTACTGCAGAGAGCTCACACCAAATATGACCCCAACTCCAGATGCCTGCAGTCCGAATCCGTTTGTCCAGCTTCAAACATAGTTTTAGAGCACCTCCAACAGACGCCAAATGCGCCGCGTGCAAAAAAAAACTTTAACACGTGCTCATCATCTGGTTTGGCGCGGCGCGTGGCGCTCCAAAGAAACCACGCTTAAAATGCAGGCCGCTTCCCTCGCAGCGCAAAAAAAATACAGGCGGCCATTCTACAAACTAGATGTATATACATCGGAAGCATAAATTGCATAGATTTTTTTAAAACGAAACAAAGGTATTTTACATCGAAAGCATAGATTGCATAGATAAAAAACGATAAACGATAACTAGAAAGATTACATTGATAAACTACTCTAAGTCGCTATCATCATCACCATTATCATTCTCGGCGGTGTCGTCCGAGGTATCGAGCCATATGTCCAACCACCGATCATCGTCTGCCGTGAAGAACGGCTGCCCACCCGCCGCAACGAGATCGATCGCGATTCGCCAACGCTTCGCCGACGGGTGTCCAACCGCTCCTCGCGGCGCTTGGCGTGTCCTCTCGTGGCGCCTTGCCCAAAGAGACTTGCTCGTAGGCGACGCCCTCCGGTGGCGCCGGCGCCACTCCGCCATGACCCGCTTCGTCCTTCCCTGGCGACGAGGCGGGCGCGCTGCTTCGGCGTGTTCGTGACGGTCTTGTGCCGTGTTCGCACGAGGCGGCGGGCGACGCCCAAATACTTGGAGCGTGTACACGCCTTGAAGTTCATTCGCCTGCGCGGCCGCCTAGGGCGCCATGCCGCCGCTGTCAGACGCTGCTGGGCGTCTCGCCGCCCCGTAGGTGCCGAGGCCGAGCCGAGATCGCCGGAGCGTATCTCCAGTAGTAGCCGCCGTTAGCGCAGCGACACCACGATAGCCGGACGCTCGACGCGCGGCAAAGATGGTGGCGCGCTGCTGGCGGGGAGCTGGAACGGTGGAGGCGCGTCGGTGGCTGGGCGCTGGAGCGATGGAGGCACGCGTGGCAGCGAGGAAGAGGAAGAGGAGAATAGAAGGCGTGGAGAAGACGCGTGGCGAGCGCCGCATTTTATAGACGCGCCGGAAGCGGTGCGGTAAAAGTGACGCGCGAGCTGGCGCCTTTTCACGCGCGCGCAAACGGTTCCCGCGCGCGAGTATCCCGCCATCACTGGAGCGCGGCAAAATGTCCCGTGCGTGCTAAAATCTAGGTTTACCTCGCACGCGTTTTTTATCACGGCTGTTGGAGTTGCTCTTACACCATTGAAAGGAAAAGGAGAGAAGCACTTCTACCATGCACGGGACGTCCCGTGCATGGATCAACCGCCGACTCGGTTTGAGATTAGGATGCATGCAAACTTGCGAGTAGTATTTGTTATTCCTAGAGTAATATAATCATATATTCTGACAATCAATCAATCAACTTTATGGCTTCTCTCACCTCATTTTCCTCTCACACCATATGCACACAGAGTGTGTTCTTTCTCCTAGTCATTAGTACACGTGCATTTGTTTCAATCTTAAACTTGGAACAACTATATATGTTCAAATAAACTTCAGAAAAATATTCCATTTGTACATGTGTTTTTCTTTTGATTTTATCTTCAAAATAAGCCCAATATTGAATATGCTTTGACAAAGTTTAAATTTAAAAGTTGAACTAAAACCATGACAAAAATTATAAAATGGAGGGAGTATAATTTTGTTATAAATAATATGAAACAATTAAATTTTAAATAAAACTCAACTAGATGAAACTAACTAGGAAATATCACGTTACGACGTATTATGTGAGAGAAATCAATGTGTGTGATGTCAGGATGCTATATTTTGCATGTTTAATATTGTGATGGCACATATCCCAACGAAACAAGGGAGTGGTGGATGCATGCACAGTAGATACCGTGCATGGTAGAAAAAACAGTCTCGAAGGAAAAGTGACTACGTTGTTTTGAAGAGAGAGGGTCAAACTACTTGTTTGGCTCCCATACACATGCATGGGAGCAAAATCAGTTAGTACTACACAGTACCACTATGACCCACGCGGAGATCAAATGAAAAAGAAGATCGGCAGCATCAACAAAAATATGCTTTGGATAAATATATGGATCAAAGAGAATTCAGTAACAGTACTGAAAAATTATCTACGGACAGATGATCCGTCGTAAAAAAGAATCAGGTGATATCCATCTAAATCTATTTTATTAGCACAATATTGTTTTCGTCAAAGAAACAATTACTTTGGTCTGTATCTTTTTTGTATGCAGGGCAATTATTTATTTTTAAATGACGTTGTATCGCGGAAATTTGTTCTTGCCGTGTCACCCAATAGAAGCACCCAAGCTGCTGCCCTTGCAGACCAATCCATATCGGCATATCAGGGTCACACCCGCTCATACAAGCTGCCCAATGGACATTTGTAAACGGCCACCTTGCGGTCCGGTTTATTCCAACAAAATCTGGAGCAATTAATGATATCAGCTCCCGCCTATACCGGATGACTCAAGGGCAGGTGCACAAGTCGCCGTCACTGGAGTTTGTTTAAACCTCAACAACCAGCTGGGATGAACCATTGGCCGAGTTGCTGACACAGCTCATACGGGATCATTTATAACCCGCCCCAGTCACCTCAACCTTCTGTGGATTCATATCGCGTTATCAACACCAATGATATACATCTTATGCTATGGTCAAATATGGAGAATCTCAAGACAACTCTTCGAGTCGCCTTGAGACTCGGGGCTACGATGACATGACTCAGTAAATGACTGACAGTTTAAAGCAAGTCAAGAACTTCGGGTCAGTGGAGGGAAGATAACCCGGTCCCGGAGGTTGCTGTTATATTGATGAAAATTTAAAGGTCGTCAGAAAATTTCCGGCTCAAAATGAAGATTTCGGTTTACAATCCGGTTCAAGGGAAATCTGTCTCCCGCAAAGCTTTGAAGCTCTCAATATCCGGTTTAAAACTCCGATTGAAAAACAAATTCATCTCTCGCAAGATTCGAGTTCTCAGAAAAAATAAAGGTTGCCAAAGAGAACTTGCTGCCATGATACGCGGTTCAAACATGGGTATCCTGCCTTATGGGCCTATCTTATTGGTCACTTGGGGGCTTCTGCTTTATAGAGCAAGGTTATAATTACCCTTTGATCCGGCTTATAGGCCACATAAAAAAAGCTTGGGGGCTTGCTACCCAGGTTAAAGGGACCAAAGAGAGTCTGTTGCAAAAGCTCAACTCAAACATAGGTGCCCATTGAGCATAGCTCAGAAATATTGCTTGGGGGGCCTTTTGTTCTAAAGAACAAGAGCTGCTATAACCCTTGTGATAGGCTTAAAAGCCAGGTGTATTCACCTAAAACCCCGAGTTATCCTGCCTTTTTAAGTAAGCCACTCCGCCGCAGTATTCTCGAATGACCATGAATGTTTGACAAGTCAATCTTATGCAGACCCTGAACTTGTCAAAGTTAAAACGACGATCGGTTAAAGTGAGGTCCATCTCATAAGGTTTGTAAAACGGTTTAACTCAGTGGCCTGGCAGCTCGTGAAAAACCTCAATTTTTCGGCCTGGCAGCCCATGAAAAGCCTCGTTTTCGTGTGTTTTTATTTCGACAGGTTTTTTGAGGTTTATTTAATGAAGCTTCTAATGCTTTATGATTATACTTCACCGGTGTTTATTGACCCGGCTTGGCTTTCGACTATAAGTCGCCAGTATGAGATAAAATAATATCCGGTGTTTATTAACCCGGCCTGGCTTTATTCATAAGCCGGCAATATATGATAAGTGTCGGTGCTCAAATTTTGGGTTATCACCCTTACTACACTGGCTTGGTAAACCAACAGTGTGATGAAATATCACGGGAACCGGTTTTCAAACCAGGTTATATTATTCAAATCTTTAATAGCCAACATGGCTGGATTTTTATTATGGTTATCAATAACCAATATTATGATTGAGGTTTTCAAAGTCGCTTCAGCGCAATGGATATTATTTTGTCAATGGATATAATTTATTCTACTCCCTCCGTTCCTAAATATAAGTCTTTGTAGCGATTTCACTATGGACCACATGCGGATGTATCTAGATGCATTTTAGAGTATAGATTCACTCATTTTGCTCCGTATGTGGTCCATAATGAAATTTCTCCAAAGACTTATATTTAGGAACGGAGGGAGTACAATGGAAGGAATAGTCCCGAGTCGCTGCAGGCTTACGACCCGGCACTTAGGGGCTTCATTATTCAAATTGAGATTACATCAAATATGCAAGTCCCATGTCTCTGCCAGCATGCACCATGGCACTTGGGGGCTAATGCAAGGTCATCTTTTGCTCACCTTATTGAAGACCCGACTCATCACATTGTAATGAGCCGGCCCTTGGGGACTACCAGTTGCTCCTGTCAATAATTCAAGGTACACAAGACTTCATCCATTATATTGAAGGGTCCACTCCTCAGTTGGTAAAGCACAAAGCTCTTAACCTTGTGGACGTGGGTTCAAGCCCCATGATGGGAGTTACATCATATGATGTTATTTTCAATGAAGTATATATAAAGTCTCAGCTCATTATTATCTTACTGAGCCGACCCTTGGAGGCTACACGTTGCTGTTAAAGTCTACATGATCATATTACAAAGTCCCTGCTCGTTATTGCATAATGACCCGGCCCTTGGGGGCTATACTAGTTGAAGTTTTTATGAGCATAAGGCAATTACAAGTCCCAGGTTGCTGCAAGCATGACAACCCGGCACTTGGGGGCTACATATGTGGAATATTCAGTTTTGACTAATGACTGAGATGAACAACCTGGATTTCTTCAAGATTGCAACATTTATATTGAAGCAAGTCTTAAGCTGTTACTACGCTCCCTTCTTAAGACTTGGGGGCTACAAGTGATATACATATAAGGGAGGTATGTTTTCAAAGCTGATGTTAACAAACAATTATGACCCGGTGCCATCAATATTTATAAACCGACAATTTTGGCAATGATAAACCAGCAAGTTTTACATCTTTAAGCCGGCTGAAAATCAGATGAGTATTTCAGGACTAATATTTTTTGTTAAGCATTGGGAGCTGAATCAAATGAATTATCCTTCATAGTATTTCTCTGTGAGAAACCAATGTCAGCAAACTGAGTATGAAGCTGGCCTATTGACCCGCATTTTCTAGAAGAAGGAAATGACAAGGAGTTAAAGATGATCAGGTGTCGGCTTACAAAAGTTCTTAAACCGGAGCATAATCTGTCAAAATTGTTCTTGTGTTTGTTTTACAGGATCAGCTTAACATGGATAAATCCAAATTAAACTGGGGCTAATGTCGGGGATATGCCCCGCAGTATGACCCGGCCGGAGTTATGACTCGGCTAGGACAGTTAAGTCAGATGATAATCCGGAAGATGTTAAGTCAGACGATAACCCGGCAGATGTTAAGTCAGATGATAACCCGACAGATGTTAAGTCAGATGATAACCCGGGAGATGATAACCCGGTAGATGTTAAGTCAGATGACAACCCGGCAGATGTTAAGTCAGATGATAACCTGGCAGATGGTAAACCAGTAGACAGTCATAACCCAGCAGACAGAGTCGCCTGGGTTAATAAGCCCGAGACGTTAAGAAGCTCAAGATGTTAAGAATCCCATGAAGAGAAGTCGGAATAGTTTAAGTCTTAGTCCGAGATGGACTCTACATGTAACCCGCCCCTTCAACTTATATAAGGAGGGGCAGGGCACCCCAAGAGGGACAGGTTGAATAGTCTTAAGACTAGACATAACTAGGAGAGCCGGTTTACGGCGACTCCCTCATGAGCATAATGAGACCTAGCCACAAACAGCATGTAGGGCTATTACCGGATGATGTTTCCCAGGGCCCGAAGCTGTCTAAACCCTTGTCTTGTGTTGCGTCTCTCGATTCCGCTCAACCCCTCTCAAGCTACCACATAGATGCGTTGACCTCACGACTAAGTCCTCACACTAGGACATCTGCCGTGACAATTCCACGACAATAACACTCATTCATTTAGCCTTAGTTTCTAATCGCGTATCACATCAGGCAACTATTGTAAGACATATTATCAATCAACCAATCTTCATGAGGTGTTCTCCAATGGGTTTTCCTTGTGATCTGATCTCCATGTGTAAGTATTTTAGTAAGGCCATGTGACAGTGTCCTGGACTAGTGGGGTACCATGTCCTGGACTAGAGGGGTACCAAGCTAGTTGGCCCATAGTTCTTGGGCCGAGCTTTGAGGCCCTCATTCTCATAAGGAAGGACTCTGGAGGCCTCACACCTCGACGTGATCAAGGCAGCCTCTGCCGAACACTTGACGTGTACTCCAAGGACATCTTCGACCGCCGCCATACACATCTCTCAATCAGCAACCGACCATGTAACCCTAGGTACCCCCTGGCATGTATATAAGCCTAGGGGCTTAGCCTGTAGAAGGGCCCCATTCATAATCACATCCACCTAGCCCTAGGGTTAGAACACAACTTACGATCTCGAGGTAGATCAAGCTTGTAGTAGATACATAACCATCAATATAATCAAAGCAGGACGTAGGGTGTATTACCTCTTCGAGAGGGCCCGAACCTGGGTAAACATCGTGTCCCTTGTCTCCTGTTACCATCGATCCGAGATCCACAGCTCGGAACCCCCTATCCCGAGGTTTGCCGGTTTTACCACCGACATTGGTGCTTTCATTGAGAGTTCCATTATGGGATCAAAAAAGAATCTATGACTAACCTGTGAATCAACTACAACGCTGGCCAGGATGGCATCTTTGTCCCTGGCCAACTATTCATGTTTGGCAGCTTGGTTTTCCAAGCCAACTTGACATGCCATCTAGCACCTGTCGGAAACTTTGCTCCGGACCAGATGGTCACTTTCGGAAGCCTAGAATACACGGCGGACTCCCGTGCGAGCTTGTTCTTTCCGACTGGGCTCCAGACCGGATCAAGGACCTCCCGGTTGCCGCGGGATCGACCTCAGAGCCGACCTCCGACCTAAACTTCGGATCCGATCTCCCGATGGGTTCGGTCCCATCTGTGGAATCCGCTGCAAGGCCTAGACTCAGACCGGGCTGACCAGCACGCCGAGCTCGCATCAAGCAGCACCCAAATCATGCCTCGAGTCTGCCCAACCCCTAGTCAGGCCATGCACCATGAAGATCTGTCTCACCTTAATGAGCTGTTGGATCGCATTCAGAGTTTATCAATCTCGAACGACCAGACTTCGGTTATGACAAGATTGGACTTAAAGTCGACGACAGGGAAGTTTACGTCCCACCCACCTAGTCGCCACAATCGATGACTTAACCGACGTGCTAGACTATAAGGAGGCTACCAACATGGATGAGGATGTCGATGGCACTCCAGAAACCACTACGCCTTTGACCAATACCGGGAGATGGACAACAACGTCACTTATGACGTATACATGGTGTACACACCTAAAAACCCATCGAGGCGTCGGCGCAAGTGCGTGAAAGGTACCAATGGGGGCCCCAGCGGGCACAACATCGTCGCTAGTGACAACGGCGCAGCGGCCGACGAAGCTGATAACCAGGGGGAGGACATTCAAGCCTCCCAAGAACAACAAAACAACCCCGTAGGAATACCTGAGGATGAGGACTGATACGTCTCCAACGTATTTATAATTTTTTATTGTTTCATGCTATTATATTATCAATCTTGAATGTTTTATATACATTTATAAGCAACTTTATATCATTTTCTGCTTTTATAGCATGACAACATGGCCCTTGGCTTGCTTCAAAATCAGTCGTGCATCAGTGCAAAAGTAGGAAGCTTGATTTTTTTTCCCGCAAAAAAAAGCAAGCTTGATTTTATGGAGTGTCTGCACGTAACATACTTTAAACCAGTAATGTGTCCCATTGTACCCATGTGCTATGTGAAAACGGTGCCCTGCCCATGTCGCCTCAACACCCACGTGAAGTAATCTGTCTGAAGCGGGCTGACACGGTGGATCGTACGGCTGACCTTACGGCCTGATGCATGGATCGAGTGGCTACCGAACCGGCCGATCCCGCCATCGCATCCACCGGCTGACGCATAGCATCACCCTTTTTAAATACTCCCTCCGTCTCATAATGTAAGACGTTTTTTGATACTTGTAGTGCCAAAAAATGTTTTACATTATGAGACGGAGGGAGTACAAGACTAACTTTTTTTGTTACATGGTCAACATTTTTACTATACATATTAAAACATTTCAAAAGCTTGATTAATATTTTTCAAGTACAATATCATTTTTAATACGTGGTCAACATTTTTCTATGCATATTTAACATGTTCAAAGTGCTTGATTAACATCTTTGCTCAAATGTAAGATTAATATTTTTTTAATACATGATCTAGGCACATTTAACAGTTTTCAACTGCTTGATTAACTTTTTTCAAATAAATATCTAACATTTTTTTTCAAATACTTGATTAACATTTTTTAAATTCATGATCAAATTTTCTCATACACATTGCATTTGTTTGTATACATTTTTTTGCATACATAAGAAGCAGTTTCTCTATAAATATTTCACATTTTTTAAATGCCTTGACTAATATTTTAAATTTTTTTATTTAATAAAATTGTGATATATTTATTTAGAATATTTGGAAGTATAATTTTTTTTTAAACTAAAACAGAATATGTAAAAAAACGAGGTTGTGGCCTCCTGTTCCCCTGGGCCGGCCCATCTCGCGCCTCCTTTAGGTGATGCTTCCCTGTGTCTCGTTGAAGCGAGACATAGTTTTTTATTTGGGACTTGCTATGCGTCAAAAAGATCCACCGGGTTGCGAGCCGTTAGATCTGGCATAAATTCATGGTTGAGCATTGTCCTCACTTTTGCAACACAAGCTTTGTTGCAAAAGTAATAATTGCAACGCACTTGTTGCAGTTTTTTTTTTTTGCATCTTCATTTTTTTTCAACATAATTGTTGTTGCGGAAGGAACTTTTGCAATATAGGTGATGTTGCAGAAAAAATTACAACAAAGATCTAGTTGCATTACCACTGGAGAATAGTGCGGTGCAGTGCGCTGGTTACACATGGACACGCGTCATGCGCTAGAGGCGGCAGATGCCCCGTGCTGGATCAGCCTGTTGTTTCCACATTTTTCCTTTTGTTTTCTTTACTTTTTTCAGTTTTCTTCCATTTTTTATTTTTTGTAAAATTTCCTAAATTTTAAAAATTGTTTCGTTTTCAAAATTTGTTTGCAAAGATATGTTTTATCAAAAATTATTTGCAAAATTTCGAAAAATGTTGGCGTTTTTTCAAAATTTTATTTTGCAATTCCCAAAATATTCAACCTCTTATAATTTGTTCACATTTTTAAAAAATGTTCGGGAATCCTAGAAAATGATCGCCTTTCCAGGAAAATTTTATGTTTCAGAAAAAATCACAAATTTAGAAATTGCTCCGAAATTTCAAAAAAAAAAACGTGATTTTGCAAAAAAATCGTGTTTTTTGGAAAAAAAAATTCGAAGGTTATTTTTGTTTATCAAAATAATAATAATAAATTTCAAAAATCTTCGAAAAATAAAAAAATAAAAAATGTTCGAAATAATAAGGAAAATGATAGCATTCGGTCAGCGGATAAACGGCGAGACGTCAACCTCCTTGATCAAACGCCGCATGTCCTGACAGGTCCCACCATACTGCTTATCCCTTCCAACCTTATTTTCTTGCTGCACATCCACACGTCTTATTCTTTCCTTTCTAGCACCATCTCCATCTCTCCTTCCTCCCATATCTCGTCACCGCCCATCTCCCGACCTCATCTACGCCGCCAGACTAGTCGTCATCGTTGTAAGGGAGCAAGCAGGTGGTGGTGCATCCAGGTTGCAAATTGACGCTGCTCCATTGCAAGGGATTCCAAGGGGTATTGTGGCAGGGCGAGGCTTCGACGCGGAACCGCAGGCTCACTACCTCAAGTCATTTTTCAGGCGAGGCACGACTCGCCGGTGTGCTTCTGCAACAGCGGGAGCGGCGGCGCTGCTGCTCTGTTGTGGTCAGCGGCGACGAGCACGGTGAAGGCAACGATGTCGACGTTTCTGCACATAATTTCAGTTGCACAATTTTCTGCAACATTAGCTATGTTGCAGAAGTTTTTCCACAACATCATTGTTGTTGCAAAAAAGGTGAAAGTAGAAAAAAACTCGCAACACGACCTGTGTTGCAAAAAAAATCTCGCAACACGACCTATGTTGCAAAAATATATTCCGCAACACAACCTCCGCTGCAAATGTTTCTGCAGCAAGATCTTTGTTGCAAACTAGAGAAAAACGTTTGTCCGTCAAATTGTGTCAGATCAAACGGCTCGCGTCCGCCGGCCGACGCGTAGCAGCCCCGAAATAATAATTGGTGCTCTATGAGTGTATCCTTGTTATGTAGAGGCAGGACATACGCTCGTTGTGTTTGTATCCTTTTATTGCTTCATTTTGAGTCAATAAAATTCAACCGTGGCCGAAGAAGAAAACACTAGAGGCCACTTCGAGAAACATAATTATACATCACTAACTATTATAAGCAGTTATTTGGGGCTCCTGAGGATAGTTTTGTGTCCTTACACGAGTCACGGGTTGAGGATGTTCCTCAACTTGCGACGGATGAGAATGAGATCTTATCCTCCCAGTTCTCGGAGAAAGAGGTGTTTGAGGCGATTTCATAGATGAAGAATAATAAAGCGCCTGGACCGGATGGTTTTCCGGCTGAGTTTTATAAACGGTGCTGGCATATTATTTAGGGTGATTTGCTTCCAATGTTCCACGATTTGTTTGTTGGGCATTTGCAGTTATTTCACTTCAATTTTAGAACGATAACTTTACTTCCTAAGAAGTCAGAGGCGGTTCGGATTGAGCAGTTCCGACCCATATGCCTTCTTAATGTCAGTTTTAAAATCTTCACTAAGGTGGGGATTTAACAGTCGACGCAGATTAAGCATAAAGCAGGAGCAACCTTCTGAAACAGCCTTCATGTCGGACAGAAACATCCTTGAAGGGGTTGTGGTCCTCCATGAAACGCTCTATGAGATTCACACGAAAAAATTTGGTGGGGTGTTTTTTTAAGGTGGATTTTGAGAAAGCGTATGATAAGGTTAAGTGGCCTTTTCTTCAACAAGCCTTGCAGATGAAAGGATTCGGTCAATCCTGGAGAAAGCAGGTAGATTCTTTCACGCAAAAAGGTAGTGTCGGAATAAAGGTGAATGATGATATAGGTCACTATTTTCAAACACACAAGGGTTTAAGACAGGGAGACCCGATGTCACCTATCTTGTTCAACATAGTGGTAGACATGTTGCCAATTCTGATAGGAAGAGCTAAAGAGAATGGCCAGGTAGGTGGGCTTGTTCCGCATCTAGTGGATGGTGGAATGTCTATTCTACAGTACGCAGATGATACTATCATCTTCATGGAGCATGATGTGGCGAAAGCAAGAAATATGAAGCTTGTGTTATGCTTATTTGAGCAGTCGTCGAGGTTAAAGATTAACTTCCATAAAAGTGAATTGTTCTGCTTTGGGAGAGCTGAAGATGAACAAGAAGCCTACAAACAACTGTTTGGCTGTGGGATAGGCTCGTTGCCTTTCACATACCTGGGCATACCGATTCACCATCGCAAGCACTCTAACAAAGAATGGAAGTGCATTGAAGATCGATTTAAAAAGAAACTAAGTTGCTGGAAGGGCAAGCTCACGTCATACGGAGGCCGACTAATTCTCATTAATTCGGTGCCCATGAGTATGCCAATGTTTCTACTGTCCTTCTTTGAGATCCCAGTAGGGGTATGGAAAAGATTGGACTTCTATCGATCGTGTTTCTTTTGGCAGAGTGACGAGTTAAAACGAAAATACCGACTCGCTAAATGGGATGTTATTTGTAGGCCAAAAGACCAAGGTGGTCTTGGAATTGAAAATCTAGAGGTGAAGAATAGATGCTTACTCATCAAGTGGTTGTATAATTTATCTATAGAGACCCATGCCACATGGGCCCAGATTCTGCATAATAAGTACCTTAACACAAAGACCTTAACACAGGTGACGGTCAGACCAACTGATTCGCCTTTTTGGAAAGGACTAATGGGAGTGAAATTAGCATTTTTCAATAGGACAAAGTTTATCGTTGGTAATGGTAATTCCACGAGATTCTGGAAGGATACGTGGCTAGCGGAGACGCCTCTCGCTATCCAATATCCTTCTCTCCATGATATTGTTCAGCGTAGAGATGCATATGTTGCAACAGTATTACAGTCAAACCCTCTAAACATTCAACTTAGAAGGACACTAGAGGAAAACCATTGGGAAGCGTGGCTCCATCTCGTGAGAAGATTGATGGATGTCCACCATTCTCAACAGCCAGATCAGTTACACTGGAAACTAACCAAGAATGAAGTGTTTTCAATGAAATCCATGTATTTGGATTTAATCAATTCGGTTTCCCTCCCTTGATCTTTGCACATTTGGAAGGTCAAAGTGCCCTTACAGATTAAAGTGTTTATGTGGTTTGTCCACAAACAAGTAATTCTCGCTAAGGACAATTTGGCAAAATGCAACTGGACCGGATCTCCAAGATGTAACTTCTATGATCATGATGAATCTATCAAACACCTCTTTCTTGAATGCCCGATGGCTAAAGTTTTATGTCAGTCTATCCATATAGCATTTAACATTGCTCCTCCTACTAGTATCAACACGTTGTTTGGGACGTGGCTAAATAAAGTTGATATAGAAACAGCGAGACACATTCGTGTAGGCGTATGTGCTTTATTATGGGCTATATGAAACTGCAAGAATGATATGGTTTTTAACAGATCAACAAATGTTCATTTCTTGCAGGTTATCTTTTGGGCCACTACGTTGATCCGTATGTGGTTGCTACTCACTCTGATGGATGCCAGGAAGCGTATGGTTATTGGGTCTATTCATTGGGAGACGGTAGCAGTAGCACGGGCTATCATCAACCGGTTTGGATGACGGTCATGTAATAAGATAGGCCATTAGTATCCTATCTTTTTTTATACTGCCGGTTGTGGCTATCCTGCTTTCTTTATTTCTAGCTCGTTATGAGCATTTTTTTTGTCTGAGACTTAAAGACTTTGTGAAACTATTTGTTTATTAATAACATGGCCGTATGCATCATTTTGATGCAGAGGCCAGGATGACCTTTTTAGAGAAAAGGCATAGAGCCTGACTTCAGATTAATGAAGCCAACAACCGGCTAGAATACAAAGGAGCTGATTACAAAGGCCAAAACTTGACCAAAAATTGAAATATCGCAGGCAAATCACGCTTGAAACTAGGAGCTGCACATAACAAAGCTGCAAACGCCATCGCCTACACTAAGAAACTACAGTCAAGCCGCCGGAGCGCCCACCGCGGCAAGAACGGCAGAGCAGAGGCCAACCAGAGACGCCGACGAAAGTGAACGGGAGAGGCTGAGCCGCATGGAGAGAAACCCAGCTCTGTCATCGACCCAAAGGGGCCAATGTTGGAGAGGAGAAAGCGTCTCCCCTACGTCCATACCATGCCACTACACGAGGACGCCGAACACTGGCCAACAACCCACGGTGGTACCGAACAAGAACCGCTGAAGGATTGCGGACCAGCCAATCGCCTCCCACATCACCGGCGGCCTAGAAAGCATCGCACCGCCGCCGCCACCATCCACCAAACGCCACAGCCGTAACCTCCGCCCATCCCTAGGACGACGCCTCCAAGGAGGAACACGCCGTTGGAACGCCGCCGTCATCCGGCCCAAAAGGCCAAGGCTTTCACCTGGGAACGCGGGGAAGGAAGAGAGGTGACGAGATTGGAAGCTCGACGCGCCCTCAGGAGGGGACCGGCGCAGATCCGGTGGAACCACCGGAGCATCCCGCAGCCACGGAGGACCTCCGCCGCCCTACCGCCGCCCACACGGCCGGACGGAACGGCCAGCTCCCGCGACGCCATCCACCGGCGAGATCCGCGCCGCCATCTCCACCCGGGGCCGCCGCCCCGGCTTTCGGAGCCCCTTGCGACGAGGCAGGGCAGCAGAGCCTCGCCGCCACCTTCATGGGAGGCCCCACAGCAGGGCTGGCGGAGTCCTCGGGCGGCGGCGGGGATGGGGAGAAGGGGGAGGAGGGTTCGAGGCGCCAGGGTTTCGGTCGCCCTCGAGTCGCCCACGAGGGGCGACGCGAGAGCCTGGGGTGGAAAATGAAAATTAATAGAATTCTTTTTATTTTTTCTTCAAATCCAAAAAATTTCTCTTGTTTATACATAGGTCGTCGATTCGGCATTGGTTAAAAAAGGGCAGGGTGCCCCCTTTTTTTTTCTAGTAAATAGTTCAAACCATTTTATCGATATGAGTGTTCTATATCAGATAAATTTTACATTAGCTATTTCCCGTTTAAATTCGGTTATGAAAAAAACTTACAGGAAACAACTGCACAAAAACTATGGCATGCGCTGCTAAATAAAAACCAATATGACAGGCCAGAAGAAGCAGATGGTTCACTGCAACTGCACAAAAACCTTGCCCGTGGCGCTTCAAAATCTGATGGCTCGACAGGAGTTTGCTTTTAACGAGCTGTCAAAGAAAATTTTTGATTAGATTTTAGTGTCATCGTGGCGCTCCAAACCTGCTGAAACGCCGGCCGGCAAACTCCCGCCGATAACCTGTCGTATAGCGAGTTCATGTTCAACACATACTGGACGGACCAAATGACCAAATGACCACGTACACCTAATCTGGTCTGCTTCCTGTGGCTTTCTTCCATTGCTTATACGCTTAAACTAGAGCCAAGCCATGTTAGCTTAACCTCGGCCAGAGCAAGAGACACACATACCCATACTTATTAACCAGTAATTTAGACAAGCAAATATACGCTTGTACTACACGCAGCTGCGAGACGACCCTATATATAGACCTAGCCAGCTACACCCCGGTATCCCGGCGCAGTCACCAGCAAACCATTCCACTCACCGCAAGACCCGTGACTCGATCGATCGCACAGTAGCTAGCTACGCACGCACAGCATGAAGAGCAAGGCGGCGAGGGCGGCGAGCGCGGCGTGCATGCCGCGGCTGGCGAGGGGCAGGTGCCGCGCGTCCACGGCGCAGCCGGCCGCGTCGGTGTCGCTGCTCGAGCGCATCCGCGACGTCGTGCTCCGCCTCATCATGCTCAGCGCGGTCTCCAAGGCCTCGGTGCAGCGCAGCAGCAGCGGCAGGACCTCCTCGCCGCGCGCCGGACGGGACGCTGCTGCCGGGGCCGTGACGTGCCGCCGGGACGACTCCATAAGGAACGAGGCCGTGGAGGAGTGCATCGAGTTCCTGAAGCGCTCGTCGGCCGAGGGCGAGGCGGTCAAGCTGTCCAGCGTCACCGCCGAGGCGGTTGCCGCTGCCGTTGCCTCGCAGAACGATCCGGAGCCGAAGCGCCTGTCTAGCTCCAGCGTCGTCGCCGTGGATGCCGTAGCTTCCGGCGTTGAGGACATCACACGCTCGGCCTCGCCGTCCATCGTCTGATGTAGCGATCGAACAAATCAATCTAGGACACGAGGAGGAATTGGCTCGTTTTGTATAAGTATTGTTTCTTGTTCCAACGATCTCTCTTTTGTGTGCATGCATGCATGCTTCTGCTTTTGCTTACAAAAAAAATGCTCAATCGACAGAGCAAAGTGGAGTGGTTGTCGATAGCGATACGTGTCACCGGCCCCATTTTTTCTTCTCTGATGATGAGGCTGGACTGGAAAGAGGGAGCACAAGGGCGGTGAAACAAATTAACAAACTCATCCCGGCGGCGTAAAGAAACCGACGCCATACCCCTTCTCGTGTAGTGTGCTGCTCGTATGGGATTGCCGGGAATATTCAAGTTTAACACTGTCGTTATGCCCGTGAATGTTGGCTAAACGGTTCCCCGCAGAAAAATATTGTTGGCTAAACGGTGATTCACTTCTTTAATTGGTGTATTTGTAACATTCAAGAATTCAGGTCTGGGAAATTGTTGTTTTCGTGTAACACGCATATGTTGGGCGAGTGAGGGAACCATGCATCTTGGAAAGTTGGGCGGCGGTGGATGAGACAGCCGGCGGCTGGACGGGGGTTCGTGTATGCTAAACTATGAAGCACCGATACGGGGACGGGGATACAGCGATACGGATACGGGGATACAGGATACGGCAATTTCTAAAAACAGCAATACAGGAATACGGCGAGCATATATAAATAATTAATACAATATTATGCAATAAATATAAAAAATATTGCTTGATCAAAACGTTGCTTCGTTCGTTGCCTCCGTGCTTTTTTCAAGCCCATGTGGTATGTGCCCACATATTTATGTTGATATTTTCTCCTAGTCTCTGAACAATAGCAACATTAGTACGTCAGCGGCAGTAATCAACAACATTATGGCCCTAAAAAAACAACATTATGCAGCAAAGCAAAGCAGCCAAGCACTAGAGCGGCAGCAGGCCGACAACCAGCTTACGTGCACGCAGTCAGCAAGCACGAACAGAGCAACAAGCAAGCGCCCAGCGACGGAAGAGCATGACATGCAGGTAAGGATGGCAATTTTACCCACGGGTACAGGTACCCGCGGGTACCGTATCCGTATGGGCAGGGTATGGGCATACTTTTATATCCATAGGTATTATCCATACCCTACCCATTAAGTCATGGGTAGGGTACGGGTATAACCTTGTACCCGCGGGTATACCCATACCCTGCCCGTTTGTGAACTAATATTAAGTTGCCGTCAGTTAGTCATTAATTTGTCATGTGACGCGTCTACTCCTATTGAATTAAGAGTACTAAATTTTGATATATGTCATTTACTCATCTGCCTATTATTAAGCTGAGATAATTGATTTTTTTTTCAAATATGCTACCAATGAGCATAAAATTGTGAACAACTTGTGTACTGTTTGTTCTACCCGTTGGGTACCAATGGGTATGGGTACCCGTCGGGTATGGGTATGGGTAAAATTTCATACCCATGGGTACGGGTATGTGTAGAGTTTTGTACCCACTGACTATACGGGTATGGGTATGGTATTGCTCTACCCTGCCCATATCCTACCCATTGCCATCCTTACATGCAGGAGGCAGTAACACGGGATCAGTGGAAGAGAGGTGGAGGCGCGGCGGAGGCGACTACAGGTGGCAGCGAATTAGGGATGGCAATGGGGACAATCCCCTATGGGGATACCTACAACATCCCCATCCCCATCTATTCCCTATCATCCCATCCCCATCCCTGTTTACATGACTGGGGATGAAATTTCCCCATACCAATGCCCCACTGGAGAACGGGGCCCCATTAGGGTCCCCATCCACATAAACAAATACTCATATACATAATATGACACCCTATAATCAACATACATAAATGGTGTTGTCCTTGTCCTGCTAATGCCTATGTAGGTCGTACTTACTTCTTGGTCATGGTGGCAGCTGAGGTGAGGACGTGAGATAAGTTTAAGGTTTTTTCAGAGCTTTTTTTTTGTTTTCGCAAGTTTGTTTGTGAATATTTTAAGGTTGCTCGCTGTGTCACAGTTACTAACCGGTTCCCGATGGGTATTGGGTCTGGGGAATAGGATATCGTCCTCATCCCCGTTGTACCTTATGGGGAATAAATTAGTTTTGTAAATATCCCCAGGGGATGTTTTTCGCCCATCCCCACCCCCTAATAGATGAAATCCCTATGGGTTTGGCGGGTATGGGGCCCCATTGCCATCCCTACAGCGAATCGATTCCAAGCAGCGCGCTTGGTTAGGAGGTGGGCTTCTACTGGCTGGCTGCCCTCCCGTATCCCATACGTGTCGAGGGCGTACCGGCGGCGTATCAACATTATTTTCTTTTATTTTTAAACCATAAAACATGATACTTCAAGGATATGGGTATCGGGCACGTATCGGGCGTATTGGCGTATCGGCCACGTTCTGTACGCCGATACAACAAATTTTGAAGTGTCGGTGCTTCGTAGATGCTAAACTAAACGGCCGCCGAGCCATGGACGGAAGGTCGGTCGGCTCAAGGTCACGCTGGCAGAGAGGAGGCGGTAGAGGATCTCCGGCAGCGATTTGGTTGGCTGCGGCTCTCTCGAGGTGGCGTAGGCTTTCTTTTTTCAACTTGGAATAAGCTTGAAGAGATTAACCATACGTGTCGCTGATAACTTTGTACTGAATCAGCGACATTTATTCTAGGACAAAGAGAATACTAGATAATTGCTCGTGTGTTGTTATGGGATATAAATACTCTAATTTGTTTCTATTTTTTGAAATGAAAGGTAGATATGATCTACCTTATATATTTCAAAACAACCAACAAAGCCTGGGGACCGGAGGGGTCGATTACATGAAGCTTATATTTAGCATCAAGGTGCCCTGGCTATAAGCTGCCAGTTTGGAGAGATACAAGTAAGGAGGGGGAGGAGAGAAGAGAGAGATATACAACTAGCTAACTTAAACTGAAACTAGCTTAAGCTAGGCAATGTATCCATGCGGCTATAGCATCGTTGTCATCTTGCTCACGGCTCTTATTTTGCCATAGACGAAGCAGCTGTGTCACGGACTGTTTTACACAAGTCGAGGACCATCTCTTAGAGTTGAAAACCCTGTCATTCCGGGCGTGCCATGTGGTGACAGCAGTGGCAGCAAAGAGAATGTGAAACTTACTAGTGGCCGGCCAACACTGTTCAGCTTGCTCCACAAAGCTTATGAGGTCTAGAGAACTGGAGGCAAGGTCATTCAGGCCGAACACGTTCCAAATCACTGAAGCCGGATAGCAACATAGCACCAGGTGGGGTGCAAATTCAGAAGCAGGACAGATATCACAATCCTGGTGTGTCACGATAGACGTCCAGTGTTTCTTCATCATATTATCTCAAGTGTTGAGCCGGCCCCAAAACAGGAGCCATAAGAAGACACGGTGCTTGAGGGGAATGATCCGGTCGCAAACCCGTGAACTATAAACATAAGACATTCCTCTGAAGGTGAGTAGGTCATAGACGTGAGCTACAGTGATATACTTGTCATTGATGGCAGAAAACCTGGTGTCTGGACAATCTGGCGATGGCATGGCAGAAGCCAGGAGTGAGTGAAGGAGTTGTAACTCATAGTTATTGTGGCTGACAGGTTGGGTTGAAGCTGTAAGTGCCAAAACCCTTGAGAGCGTTGAGAGGCCACTGAGCAGTCCTGGTTTCTTGCAAAAGTGTATAAGGTAGGTAGGGCAGAGCATAAATGTCCCACTGGGAGCCAGCAATCATGCCAAAAAGAGATTAACCTCCCAGAACCCAAGGAGCATTTTGAAGAGACGAGGATCATGGTGGTGGACTGCTTAAAACCATTCCAGATTGCAGTGTCCCGAACGCAGTTTCTCCTGGGTAAAGTATTGTGGCAATATTGTTGGGCGAACCATTGATAGCAGGAAACATTCGAGTGTTAAAGAACCCGAGCTGTAAACTTGGTCAGTAGAGCCTGATTGTGCGCAGATAGATCTCTAACACCTAGGCCACCAGCAGATCGCGTCATGGTGACGAAAAGCCAAGCAACTAGACACTGGCCCCCTTTTGTTGTGCTTGTGCCTTGCCATAAGAACGATCTCAACAAGCCCTCTAGCTTGTGGATGGATTCCTTTGGCCAGTGGAAGCATGTCATGAAGTAACTTGGAATGCTTGCCAGGACCGAATTGATCAGTGTAAGCCTGCCGCCCCAAGACAAGAGAGTAGCCAACCAGCCAAATAGTCTCTTGTCCACCTTGTGAATGACTGGTAGCAGCAAGTCATGCTGGACCTTGTGCAAAGAGAGGGGCAAGCCGAGGTATGTGCAAGGGAAACTTGAGGCTAGGCATCCAAACGAACCAACGATCGCATCAGTGGTAGAGCTATCTATACAAATTGGGATGAGAGTGCTCTTGTGGTAGTTGATCTGCAACCCAGAGAAAGCAGAGAAATCAGACAAAATCTGCTTGATGATGGTAGCTTGCTCCATGTTGCCATGGAAGAGGATTAGGGTGTCATCAGCGTATTGCAGAACTGGGAACATCTTGTCCGATCCAAGAGGGTGTATCAAACTGCCATTTTCAAAAGCAGAGCAGCAAAGGCGTTGCAGAACATCAGCCACTAGAATGAAGAGATATGGCGAGATGGAATCACCCTGTCTGAAGCCTCGTTTATTAGCAAAGGAGTCACCCAGCTCCCCATTCAACATGACGTGAGAGGTTGCCGTAGACAGCAGGCATTCAGTCCAACCGATCCAACGCTGAGGGAAACCTCGGATAGATAAAACTCTGAGAAGGCATGACCAACTGACGGAGTTGAATGCTTTTTGAAAATCCAACTTAAGGGCCACCATGGGAAACTTCCTTTTATGTGCCGTTTGGATCATGTCTGCAGCCAAAACAAAGTTTTCCACAATGGCCTGACCCTTGATAAAACCGGATTGCAGGGAGTGAATTAGACCGGGGATCTGGGTTTGAAGCCTCCTGGTCAGTACTTTGCTTGCAAGTTTGGGCATGTTGTGTACTATAGAGATTGGCCTGAAGTCCTTGAGCTCAAGTGGGGTTTCCTTCTTGGGCAAGAGGGAGATGTGAGCCAGGTTAATGCCAGACATGTCCAGCTGATTCTGATAGAATTGGGAGAAGAAGAGTTGCAAGTCAGTTTTGATAACACCGTGAAAGGCTTTATAAAACTCATTAGTGAAGCCATCCGGGCCAGGGCTGCGGTTGTTTGGTGAGTGGTTGATAGCTTCGACGATTTCTTCCCAAGTGAACTCCCTCTCGAGGCACGACAAGTCGACGTGTTCATAGATCTGATCAAGCTGAACTGTAGGTAGAGAGGGGGAAGGCTGACCCAGTAGAGCAGAGAAGTACTCGGTTGCCAGCTGAAGTTTCTGCTGGCTGTCAAAAAAGTCAACTCCGTCCTTGATGAGTACTCTGACCTTGTTCCGTCTAGCATGGCCATTGGCAGTAGCGTGGAAGAAGCTGCAGTTTTCATCTCTAGAAACACACCAACGGAGTTTAGCCCTCCGTCTCCATGAAGCAGTTTGCCACAAGATCAGCAGCTCTGATTTTTCTGTAGCAAAAGTTCTCAGGACCCTCTCTAACAGGGATAGAGATCGCCGTTCTTCGACAACATCGAGATAGAGTACCACATTCTTATTATTGGAAATGAGCAGATCCAAGCTGGCCCTGTTTCTCTTCCATCATCGTAAGGCAACACGGATTCACCTCATCTTCAGGTTAATGAGAGAGGCAGCCGAATGAATCAGCCTGGTACTTTGGCCCCAACTGTTTTGGATGATGGATTTTGTTTCTTCCATATGAAGCCAATGATTTTCCATCCTGAAGAAGTTGCTTTTAACCTAGGTGTTGCCAAACTGAACCAAGAGTGGTACATGGTCCGAGGTGACAGACGGTACAACCATAGCTGAAGTTTGAGCGAAGGACAGCAACCAATCAGCGTTGATGAGCACTCTGTCTAGCCGAACCATGGTAGGATCTTCACGCTTGTTCGACCAAGTGAACTTACGGTTGCAAATGTCCACATCATCCAGCCCATGAAATCTGATCCACTCATTAAACATACCCATCATAGCCCAGTTGACTCGACCGCGTGATTTCTCCTCCACGAACCGATACATGTTGAAATCACCGAAAACTATCCCAGGTTCAGATAGAAGGGCGGTTGCACTGTCGATCTCTTCCAAGAACAGTTGCCGTCTGTGATGAACGAAAGGAGCATATACAGTAGTGACCACAAAAACTGACTCAGATGTTGTTGATGAGAACCTTACTGTGATATGGTATCTGTGTGAGGCAATGACCTGCCCGGAGAAGGCAGAGGTGTCCCAAGCGACCAGAAGGCCGCCCGAGGAGCTTGCAGAGGTCATGATTGCTTGTTTGTCGAGATTTGTGGGAAGAAAACTCATCAGCTTTATAGTTGGAGCTGACTCCAGCTTTGTTTCCTGAAAACAAGCAATGCTAGGCCGACAGGAAGTTAGAACATCACGGACCAAAGAACACTTATTCTCATCACCCAAGCCTTGAACATTCCAATCAAGAAGCTTCATAGATCTGGTGAAAGCTGCTCGTGCATGAAAGATAAGTAGACAAGACATGTGCATGAGAGGGAGAATGCAAGAGGCAGAAACATAAAGGAGGTAACATTGATGTAGCAACGATATTATAACTTGGTCTAACACAGGACTGATCAACAAACTTAAAATGACAGAGACACTGACCAGGAACATAACCGGACTAACAAACTGACTTGGAACTGGACTGACAAAGCATAAACCGACTCCGGGACAAACACTAATGCAAAGATAAACATAGCAGGGACCGACAAGCCCCGAGAAGAGCATAAGCATAACTGATAAACCTCTAAACATCTGAACCAAAGCGAACGCCCATGGAAGAAGCGGATGAGCCGTCCGAGTGGCCAGAGCAGCCATCACTGGCGGTCGAGGAGGACGATGCTTGAGCGAAGATGGCGTCCACGTTGAGGTCGCAACATTTGGCGATTTGCTTGAGCTTGCCCCTAGTCATGGACTTGGGAGTGCGGCCGAACTAGAGATCCAGCAGCTCGGTGACCGACACCACCTTGGTCTTCTTGTGGCGGGAAGCATTGGAGCCGGGCCGCCGACTAGGGCCGCCGGGGTTGGAGCCGGAGGTCGCCACCTTACGCTCTGAAGCACGCTCGACGGAGCCAACGCGCTCCCCATCGTACATCATCCTGATGCGAGGGCTGCAGCACATAGCAGAAGGCGGTGCATTCAGATCTTGGACAGCAGAGCCGCCAGCATAGTCACCGCCCACCTTCTGATGGCCCTGTATAGCCACTGCCAAGGGCTTGACAGCGCAACCAGCACCAGAGCCATCCGCAGGCACATGGTGGGTCGGCTCCTCGGAGGGGAGGTGAGGGCCAACCCCGAGGCCCAGATCCATGTCCGCCATGGGTCCGACAGGGAGAGGAGGCTGGGAGGCGATCTGGAGAGAAGCCACAGGGGCATCGAAGAGCTGAAGTGTGGGTGGAAAAGGGCGGAGATCTTCAGCCTTTGGTTCTGGTGGCGGTGTGCGGTAGGAGCAGAAGGTGGTTGCGACATGAGCGGGGAGCAAGGAGCACGCCCCATGCAGCAGGTTAGTATTGGCCACAGGAGATCGATCACAGCTAAGAAGGCCGCCCCCAAGGCAGGGGCATGCCTGAGCGGCCTGGGGCATATGCGCCTGGTGGCAAGCACTTGCTGGGCTTGCACACGCGCGTAGGCTGGGAAGTAGGCCTCAGCAGGGAGAATGACACCTCCATCAGCAGAGAGAGGTGGGCCGACGGTGGGAAGAAGCCCATGTGGTACAATGGGCTTGGGGGGTGCATGTTATCGATGGAAGGTAGGAGGGGTAGAGTGCGGGGACACATGAGGCCAGCCTCATCCTACGGACAAAACTTGAATAGCAGGGAACGACAGCTTTCCCGCGCCAAGGTTTCAAATCGTAGGTCAAAGCAGGGGAAGAAACCATCATCCAGAGCGACCGCTCGCACCTGGATCACCCCCTTGGCAGCCCGGCAGTTGCTAAGCTGAAGCTCGAAGGAGAACGACATGGCTTCTGGGTCGAAGGAGACGACCACGCTTGGCCGGGCGCAGGCCCCAGCAAGGAGGGCAGAGCGGAGGCTGCCCCGTTGCTCATCCTTGTGGGCGAGCTGCTCGACCGTGGGGAGGGAGAAGGGGGCCCCCTTGATGAGCTTGGGTTTGTAGGAGATCTTCAGCATGGCCATGAAGTCTTGGTCGGAAGCGATCCAAGGTTGCAGGAAGGCGCGGAAGGCCTGGGTAGCCATGCCATCGTCCTCGACCTGGCCACCCGGTGCCGTGCCGGACCCCTGAGGTAAGGAGAGGCCCTGACGAGGCAGGGTCCTCGGGAGTGCATGGCCAGCACCAAATCCCCCCCCCATCGTAATGGCGTGCAGATGGGGGTTGTGGAGGCGCAGACGGAGACCCGAGCGATCGAGCCACGTTCCAGATCTCGTTGATCAGCACGTCGGCGTACGCGTCGGCGCCATCGAAGCGGTGGAAGGCGATGTGGTGGGGGATGTGCTACAGCGCCTCGACCTTGGCGAGCACGAAGATGTCGGTGAAGTCGTTGCCATGTAGGCAAGCATGCTCCACCCGTAGCAGTCTCGCGAAGCCGGCAACGGAGGCGGCGACCCCCCGCCTGTTCCAAAGCTCGAGGGGCATCTTTTCCAGCGACAGACTGACGACATGGCGGTAGGAGAAGGAGAAGGCGTTATCCCCCACAGCGTGCGGGAGGTTTCGGACCGTGTGGGAGCCGACATAGAGCGGACTCGCACGAAAGGCTGCGGCCTGCTCCTCCTCTCGCTGGAAAACGGCAAAGGTCATGCCCACCGTAGAGCCAGCAAAGCGCACAGCGGCGATCCCTAGCCGCTGCCAGAACACTCGCTGGAGCCAGGGCAGAAAGTTGGACTTGGGTGGCGAGATGTTGATGAGGCAAACGAGGGTGTTCTGGTCGGAGACAAGTGGGAAGTGGGCGTCTAGCGAGGTAGGGCGACCTTGGATCACAGGTTCCATTGGGTTGGGGGTGGCAAGGTTGGGCGGGCCAGGACAGAAGGGTACGATGGCTAGCGAGGGAGGGGAAGCCGGAGCTGTGACGAGAGAACTGATGGGCAGCGAAGGAAGATGGCTGGTATTAGTAGCAGTGGTGCGAGGCTTAGGCTTAGACTGGTAGACGCGAATACTGCACTGGAAGCTAAGATGGCCAACCCGCTGGCATAACTAGCAGACAGTAGGATCCCGACAATCGCGTCGTCTATGGCTGTAGGAGAGGCAACGGAAGCAACGCCGGTGAAGGTCAGCAGGTTTACCATATCTAAAAAGGCCATTTGCTGCGGCACGCGAGGCGCATAATGACCCCGGTAACACCGGGTCACGCGAGAGCAGAACGTCTCTATAGGTTGCATGGCGCGGCGAGGGTGGACTATCGGTTAGGGAGGCGTGCGAGCTGGCAGGGGAGGCAGAGGGACGGCTGGGTGGCGCAAAGAGGGTGGGAGAAGCGACGGGAGAGCGGCCTCGATCGTCCCCCGATAGGGAAGGGGCCTGCTGCGTCAGCAGGAGAGGGGGATACGAGGTATCTAAACCGCCAGGTACTTGATTACCATCGTCCGCATGCCGAAGAGAGAGGGGGGAGACCTGCCAGCTCGTCCCAGGAACCACGGAAACCTGGGCACGAGAAGTGTGCATGGGGTGGGGTCCCAGGATAGAAGGCAGAGCAGCGTTCGTGGCCCAGGCAGAAGAACGAACGCGCGTAAAATTCAAAGTTGAGGCAGGAAAAGACAAGCTAGAAAGGGTCATCCTGACACGAAGCAAACCAGACGTCCAGCAATCGCAGAGCACTATGTCCTTGGCGATGCATTCATGAGCGACAAGAGAAAACAACCAGGCTGACACGTCCTGACAGCGTAGCCGTTGGCAAATCCACCAAACCAACTGACCAGGAGAGAGGCGAAGAAATCCGATGAGAGAAAAACGCCGCCGTTGAGCACGACGGCTTGCACCGGCGGGGCGGCGCCGCCCCGCGACGGCCTTGATAGTGGCGCAGCCATATCTAGAGAGCATACCATCCTGAACCCGCTCACCTTCCATGGGGCAGACACGACCAACAAGCTAAGCAGCCACTATGAAACTAGAATGCATCAAGGGAGGAGGAGCGGCATGCATCAAAGAAACAGGCAACAACAACCAAGAGATCAGACAGAGCTTAGATTGAAAGAACCAGCCTATGATGAAGGAGAAAACCGTGAACATGGAGGGCATGGTCTAGCTTCCGAGTCATGGCAGGGCACACCGAGCTGGGTGGTCGCCGTGGCCGGAGTGGCATATGGCGAGTGGGTGGACGCCGTGTCCGGGCATGGAGACGACGTGGAGTGGCCGCCCGCGCCGGGGTGGCGGGCGGCGGGGTGTGCTCTTACCTAGCTCCTTTCGCTTGGCTTCTGGAATAATACGCGCCCGCGGGGGATCAGAAGTCGGTTTTTAGCTCTTTCTAGCTAGTAGATGGATGGATGCACTCCACACATGGTGGCCATTATACTCGGTTTCAAGGACTAGGAACCCCATACTCTAATTTGTTTCGATAAAGGACATTTCATTGAATTGATATATCGAGGTGATATAACCGCATCAAAAGAATGTCCGGCCTCTGCATACCGAGATGCACATAGCCAACAAATCCAATAGACCCAAAACAAAAGTAAACATCGTTTTACACCAAAAATAAATCAGTCCAACCTAGGGTGAGGCATATCCCATCCGGAGATTACACCGTCATCCATGAAGGGAGAAAACCTCCCTGGCTGTATGCTCCAGCCATGTAGACACCATCATAAAAAGGTATCTATCCTCCGGCCTATGCAAGATAGACCAAGTACGGAGCCTTCGTGTACATGCATGAATAACCTGCACAAGAGATGAAACACATTTATTGTTAAAAACCACATCATTTCTGGTAAACCACAATGCCCAACATAAGACAGCCACCCCCACAAGAATATGTGCAAAAAATTGTTTATCAATACCCCGCAACCAATTACCGCACATGTTACGTGCACTGCATGGGGGGTAAAGATTTGAATCTACTTGAACTATGGCATGTGATATGTTATCCTATGATTTTCTGAGAGAGGCGTTTTGGAGGCCGAGCTCCATGGAGGCCTTTATTTTTTAAAAATTCAAATTCTAACTTGTATGGTTCAAAAAATTCTGGAAAAATATGCGTGTATGTAAGTATATAACCCACATGTGTGCAAAAATTCTTGATGAAATACCTTGAGTTGCGACCTGTACAAAAAAGGAAAATTCATGGTCTAGGAGGATGAATAGTATCATGTGTTAAATGTGACGCCCTCGATTCAATCGTACACTAATCATGCACGCAAATGTGTATGATCAAGATCAAGGACTCACGGGAAGATATCACAACACAACTCTAGACCCAAATTAAAATAATACAAGCTTTATATTACAAGCCAGGGGCCTCGAGGGCTCGAATACATAAGCTCGAATACGCAAGAGTCGTGGAAGCAACAATATGTGAGTCTGAGACATGAGTTAGACAAGTTTGCCTTAAGAAGGCTAGCTCCAAAAAGCAAAGAACGATCGAAAAGGCAAGGCCTCCTGCCTGGGAGCCTCCTAACTACTCCCCGGTCGCCGACGGTCTCCACGTAGTAGTAGGCACCCTCGGGGTAGTAGCAGTCGTCAAAGGTGGCATCTGGCTCCTGGGCTCCGACATCTGGTTGCATCAACCGGAAAGAAGAAGAAAGGGGGAAAAGGGGGAGCAAAGCAACCGTGAGTACTCATCCAAAGTACTCACAAGCAAGGATCTACACTACATATGCAACATTATCAAAGGAAGGTTGTATATGTGGACTGGGCTGCAGAAATGCCGAAATAGAGAGAAGGCCTAGTCCTACCGAAGACTAGCATCTTCTGGAAATCACCATCTTGCAGCAGCAGGAGGGAGTAGAGTAGCATAAAGTAAAGTAGTAGTAGTGTTATCAACCTCGGTCAGAGATCCTTTCTCGACTCCCTGCGAGAAAGAGATCCCAGAGCCATACTATCCAGTTATCATCACAATCCAGTTCTCATCACCATCCAAATTCTCATCACAAGTATCCAGTTCTAGTTGTATCAATCGGGATACAACTCCAAGTGTCCGTTACCGTAGGACAGGCTATCGATAGATGTTTTCTTCCCTGCAGGGGTGAACCAACTTACCCACCACGCTCGCTTAACTCCGGCCGAACACACTTTCCTGGGTCATGCCCGACCTCGGCCAAACAATACGCCGCAACCCGACCTAGGCTTAATAGAGAGGTCAAAGACGCGGACTAAACCTATGCCCTCAGGGGTCATGGGCCATCTCTCAGGAACTCCTGCACGCTATGACGTCTGACGGTGAGCAGACCTAGTTACCTCCTTCAACAAGGCAGGCGCTTACGCAGTCCAACCCGGCGCGCGCCGCTCAGTCGCTGACGTCTATTAAGCTTCGGCTGATGTATACGACGCAGAACGCCCATACTATGCCCACGTGATGGTTAGTGCTATCGGGCCAGAGGCCCCTCGGATCAAATATCCAAATCGTAGTGTATCAGGAACGCGCGGTAACAATCAGAGACTCACGAAAGATGTCACCCCGTTGCCCCGTCTCGAGGACTTGCGGCAAGGGCTAGGAATGCCCGGCCACGCCTCGTAATTATCTCGCGGGCACCCTCCAGGTCAACCCGACTCCACATCACTCGCAATTAAGCTCGCGCGGGTACCCCTCAGGGTCGACCCGTCTTTCCAAGTAACAGTGGTAAAGTCCAAGTATCCGTGTGTCCAAACATCAAGGGGAAAACCCGAGGAATCACCCCTGATGAATTCCACTAGATGTAATCATCAGGGTGAACGTAAGAGGAATCACCCTCGAGGTTCACACTTGAGGGGTTGCACGATAGAGTCATATCAGAAGTGGTTAAGGAGGAAATCACCCTCGATGACCACGACTGAATGACTGCACTCTGTGGTTAACATTATAAGTGCTGAAGAGGTCTCACCCTCGGTACTCGATAGTAACCCAGTAGTGTCGAACAACTAAGGGGAAAGTGATGTGCGGTGCCGAGGCCTGGTCTTCGATCTGGCTGATCGGGTCTTCGATGATGAAGCGGGGGCAACAAGGACAAGGTGGGGGGTCACTAACGTGTCACTAACCAACCTATACTAAGCAGTTTAGGATAAGCAGGTAGGTAACAATGAGCAGGTTACAAAAGCAGGCTATGCATCAGAATAGGAGCAAGCAATAACAGTAGCAAAATCTAATGCAAGCATGAGAGAATGGAATGGGCGATATCGGGATGATCAAAGGGGGGGCTTGCCTGGTTGCTCTGGCAAGGAGGGGGTTGTCGTCGATGTAGTCGATCACAGGGGCAGCATCGGTCTTGGGGTCTACCGGAGAGAAGAGGGGGAAGAAACAGTAAATATAAAGCAAACATAGCATCACAAAGCGTAACATGGCAATATGTTGCGCCGGGTGTGACCTAACGCATGGCTACACCCTATAGGTGAAGAAATTAAGCAGGAATGTATTCCGATTCGGACTATGTCGACAGATGACGGAGGGGAATGTTCCATGTTCAGCATGCTAGAGGCATGTGATAGATGAACGAACTGCATATTCGGATTCGTTGGATTTTTTTGAGCAACTTTCATGTAGAAAACATTTTCATCCGAGCTACGGTTTATTTTATATGATTTTTCAAAGTTTTAGCAATATTCTGAAATTTATTATTAATTCAAAAATAATGCTTAAATGCTAGATGCACACAGCTCAGCGTACACAGAGGTGTACTAGAGGCTGAAAGGTGGGTCTGGTCAACTGCTGACTCAGCAGTTGACTGGTCAATGTATTGACTGGTCAAGGTGTTGACTGGGTCCACCTGTCACTAACTGGTTTGCTAATTATCATTTAAACCTAGTTTAATTAGCAAGTTAATTAAACTCAATTAGTTAAATAAACATGATTAATTAAGTTAATTAATTATATGTCTAATTATCTTTTTTTAAACCTTTTTTTATAAAACAAGGGAGGGCCCCTATCTGTCAAAGGCCTTATGGCCTTAGCGGGCGACGGGCTATACGGGCGCTAGGGCGGGCGCACTCAGCGCCAAAGACGCTGGGAGGCGAGGCTGGCCGGGTTGTGCCCGCGGCAGCGAGGCCACAGCTGCCAACAAGGGGCGGCGAGGCAGAGGCGGGCGTCGCCAGCGACGAGCAGCAACACAAGCGGGAGGGGCGGGGGAAAGGCGTAACCATGGCGCAGGGACGAGCGCGGAGGAGGAGGCGCGCGGGCACGGGCGGCCGCCGGCGGGTGCGGCGCACTTGCAGATGGTGGCGGGGCCAGTGAAGCGCGTCGTGAGCGCGAGAGGGGGAGCACAGGACGCGGGGAGCAGCAACAGCCATGGAGCGACGGCAACAAGCGGTAGCAGTAGCGAACGAACGTGGCTGTGACGCGCGTACACGGACGCAAAGCTACGGTGGCGACTACGGTTACAGATCGAAGGGGAAAAGCAGGGGAATCGGTCGAGGGCCTCACCGCAAAGCTCGTGGGTGCGCTCGGGGAGGCCGGGGCGGTTTGGTGGTGGAGGACCCGACGGCGATGACCGGCAGCAGAGGTTGAAGAAGGCAGTAGATTCAGTCGAGGTGGGGGCTCCGAGCTCGAGTTGATCTGTGTAGGGGAAGCAGGGGAGGCAGGTGGAGCTCCTGGTGCAAGCTCGGCCGGAGGGGACGATGATGGCCGCGGAGACGATGAGGCGGCGACGACGAGAGTAGCTTGGACGCGGTGAATCGGGAGAGGGAATGGATGAGGGGAAGAACAGAGGCTAGGGTTTCGGGAGGGTGCGTTGGCGACGTCTTAACCAACGAGAGGAACCGCGGGATGAACGACGCGTGTGCATCGGCGATTTGAACGAGCGCTCTGCCTCCAGCGCGATGGGGATGAACAGGAGGTTGAAGGAGACTAGAGGTGGGCTAGGCCGCACCTGTAGCTAGTAGGCCTAAGTGCACAGTAGAAATTAGGCCCCTTTTTATTTTCTTTTACTGCATTGCCATTTTCTTTCTGTTTGCAAATTGTTTGGCCACCAAAACATTTTGAAAAAAAAACGTCCAATCTAGCCAAATAATTATGATGCAATATACTGCACTGCCACAACAAGTTTGGAAGCAATATAATTCCATTTTGAATTTTTGCATTGCATTAAAAGAGTCGAAAAGGTGATGTTGGCTCTGTTTTCAAGATGATAGAGTCATCCAGGTACTTTAGATGATGTTGCTACCCTGAACATAATTCACAAAGGATTATTTACAAAATTATGAACCTTTTAGTTCATGGATTTGGACAACTTATATTTCACCTCATATTTGAATTTCAATTTGAGTTAGAATTTGAAATGAGATATGATTCCAATGTGATCAAGCATTGTTCAATAAAATGATTAGCTTAACCATAGAGGGTTACTGTAGCATGACACTGGGGGTGTCACATTAAACAACCCAGATTTCTTTTTTTCGCACAGCCCTCATTTCAAAGTATTTTGCCCTGAAAATTTACACACATGTTTGTTATGACTTCATGTATATCTGTGTTTTTTCAGAATTTTTTGAAACGTAAAAAGCTGAATTTTGATGAAATTTGTATTTTGAATTTGGAGGCCTAATTGGAGGCCGAGCTCCAAAAGGGGTTTCTGGTGATTTCTTGCCTATATTAATATGATTGTGTAACAAATGTTACCAATTCACTACGCTAATATATTTTTAGGTGTCTGGCGTCAAACAAAACAATGCAGAAGAGCGGTAGAAAATCAACAGAGATGAACACCAGTATTTTTTCATGGAAAATTCTCAAGTTGGGGTAAAAGCCACGGATTGAAGTTATCCAAATGTTCTTCCCCTATTATAAAATATGAGATATAATAAGTTCTTCTGTAGGTAGCACTAGAGACTCTTATACGTCAACATTTCACTATGGTGGATCACAACAACAATATTTCGGGGTCAATAGCTAGGGATTAAAACATCTCACTAAAGATGGTAGAATTAGCTTGAAGGAGACAAGGAAGTGGATCTTAACTTCACAACCTTCGTGATGGATCACTTTGCTTGATGGCAAGCTTCTTCCTTCAATCTTTCTCCTTTTTTCTATCTCTCTTGGTTTTCTCTTCTTTTTTAATGGAGGCTATCCGAATTTAGTCACTTGTGTTGATGACTGCTAGATGGGAGTCTAGACACCCCCTTCCTTCATGTGCAAATTTCAAGATGACTCCAGGTCACAACCCTAATGGGTAGCGGGTTTTGGCACAAATTTAGACTACATAAAGGCTTTAAATTGTTATCTCCTCATATCCACGTCACGAGGGTATCCCAGCAAATCTCCCTTCAACTCAGAAGGTGGCACTGCCAGGCCTGCTACCTTTCAACATGCATGTACGTAGCTTATCAGTTGGCAATATCTCAGTGACCATATCCAAAAAATTCTTGTTGATATGGATATTCTTAAGTTGTACCATCTTGGAGTTCATAACACCACGAATCAAGTGTTACCTCATGTTTGTTCTTGTTTCGAGAGTGGTAGCTTCAATTATTTTCAAAATGAATAGCATTTTTACTGTCACAAAACAAAACATATTTCTCTTGCTTTAGAGCATCTCCAAGGCGGACCCGTAAACCTCCCACAACCGTTCGAATCGCGTTGTCCGGACCGCGGAAACCATCCAACGCCAACCTGTATCGGTCCGTGGGGCGGTCCGGACGCGATTTCCCCCGCAAACTGGAGACAAAAGTGGGGGAGGTTTGCGGGAGTTCAGACCGCTGCCAAGCCTGCTTCTGACCGCCCTTGCCCACCAAAAACCCGCCACCCGCCCCTCCCGAGCTTCCCTTATGATGCACGCGCCGCTTAGCGCGCAACATAGATGTCGTCCCAGAGCATGCGCAGGCCGGCATTGATGTCGCGATCTGACTAGAGGGAGGGAGGGCGGCGCTGAATAACGCGACCTCTCGGTACCGCTACTTCAATGCGGACACAGGTTCCCTAGGAACCAACTCTGCCGCTGGACCACAATGAAGCGGCTGACCGGCCCTTCACATGGCCACGCTCCGGCGCCATCCACATCGCATCCTCCTCCCTCCTCCTCCACCTCCTCCTCCTCGCAGCACCCTGATACGTCTCCAATGTATCTATACTTTTTGATTGTTCGATGCTATTATATTATCTATTTTGGATGTTTTATATGCATTAATATGCTATTTTATATTATTTTTTGGACTAACCTATTAACCTAGAGCCCAGTGCCAGTTCCTGTTTTTTCCTTGTTTTAGAGTTTCGCAGAAAAGGAATACCAAACGGAGTCCAAACGGAATGAAACTTTCGCGATGATTTTTCTTGGACCAGAAGACATCCAGAGGGCTTGGAGTGCATGCTAGGAAAGCCACGAGGCGGCCACAAGGGGGTAGGGCGCCCCCCCCCCACCCTTGTGGGCCCCTCGTGACTCCACCGACCTGTTTCTTCTGCCTATATATTCTCAAATATCCCAAAACCTTCTAGGAGAACCACGAAACCACTTTTCCACCACCGCAACCTTCTGTACCCGTGAGATCCCATCTAGGGGCCCTTTCCGGCGTCCTGCCGGAGGGGGATTCGATCACAGAGGTCTTCTACATCAACCATTGCCTCTCCGATGAATTGTGGATCTATGATCAGCTTATATATGAATATTATTTGAATCTCCTCTGAATTCTTTTATGCATGATTTGATATCTTTGCAAGTCTATTCGAACTATCGATTTGGTTTGGCCAACTAGATTGGTTTTTTTGCAATGGGAGAAGTTCTTGGCTTTGGGTTCAATCTTGCGGTGCTCGATCCTAGTGACAGAAGGGGAACCGACACGTATTGTATTGTTGCCATCGAGGATAACAAGATGGGTTCTTCATCATATTGCTTAGTTTATCCCGCTACATCATGTCATCTTACTTAATGCGTTACTCTGTTCTTATGAACTTAATACTCTAGATGCAGGCAGGAGTCGGTCGATGTGTGGAGTAATAGTAGTAGATGCGGCGGGGAGTAGGTCTACTTGACACGGACGTGGTGCCTATATTCATGATCATTGCCTTAGATATCGTCATAACCCTGTGCTTTTCTATCAATTGCTTGGCAGTAATTTGTTCACCCACTGTAATATTTTCTATCTTGAGAGAAGCCTCTAGTGAAACCTATGGCCCCCGGGTCTATTTTCCATCATATAAGGTTCCGATCTACATTTTAGTTTCCTATTTACTCTCTTTGCAATCTTTTACTTTCCGATCTATAAATCAAAAATACCAAAAATATTACTTTACTGTTTATCCATCTCTATCAGATCTCACTTTGCAAATAACCGTGAAGGGATTGACAACCCCTTTATCGCGTTGGGTGCAAGTTGGTGTTTGTTTGTGAAGGTATTTGGTGGCTTGTGTGGTGTCTCCTACTGGATTGATACCTTGGTTATCAAAAGCTGAGGGAAATACTTACTCTACTTTGATGCATCACCCTTTCCTCTTCAAAGAAAAAACCAACGCAAGCTCAAGAGGTAGCAGGAAGTATTCCTGGCGTCATTGCCGGGGTGATCTACGCCAAGCCGAGACATACCAAGTACCCATCATAAACTCTCATCCCTCGCATTACATTCTTTGCCATTCGCCTCTTGTTTTCCTCTCCCCCACTTCTAAAATGATTTTCAAAAAGATTCGCCTTTTCTTCGCCCCTCTTCCGTTCGTCTTCTTCGTTTGCTTTTTGTGTGCTCGTGTGTTTAAATCACCCGATTAGCTATCATGGCTAGTCCTCCCATTATCGTGAGCACTCCTGATAATGAAGTCCTCAATTTCAAACAAAGGGAAGGAGAAAATTTGAAAGATCCTTGGTATAGAATTTGCAATGCTCAAAATAGATCTACTCGAAAGCAATCTACTGTTGTTCTTCTTCGCAATTTTTATGTAGGCATCACTCCTTGGAATAGATATGTTCTAGATACTATTACCGGAGGAAATTTCTTGGGGAGCCATACTTTTGATTCTTATAATGCTACGATAGATTTTCTAGGTCCCCCACCTCTTTTGGTTAACAGTACGGTTTTAACTTTGGAGCATGTTATGCAAAGACTTGATATTATTGAGAATAAAATTGCTACTGTTGAGTTGATTGAAAATTTGGGTAAAAAGATTCATAATCAGATTACTCAATATGGATCTAAAGTAGGAGTTACCCTAAAGAATCTTAGGGAAAAGGAACCAATAGTTAATGAACAGATAGATCAAGGTTCTACTAGAATTGGCAAACTAGAAGATATTATTACCAACTTAGGTTCCGCTTTTTTTCTGTTAAAACTACTCAAAATCCTCCTCCTACTAATATTGCCAAGTTTACTTATGTTCCGAAGAATAAGGGTGAATCTTCTAGTAAAGACAATGAAGATCTCAAAGCGATAAGTATTCACCCCAATTTTATCGATATTACTAAGGAACCTATTGTCACGAATGAATTTCTTGATTTCTTGCCTAGGAGTTTGATCATTGATCAAATCAAAGAATCTCCTAAGAATCATAATTGTGTAACTGAAGAATTGCATGCCAAAGATGATAGCACTTGAATTTATTCGTGTTTTATGCCTAGCTAAGGGCGTTAAACAATAGCACTTGTTGGGAGGCAACCCAATTTTATTTTTGTTTTTGCTTTTTAGGTTCTGTTTTGCATTAAGTTTTTCATCTAGCCTCTGGTTAGATGTGGTTTTGTGTTTTAATTAGTGTCTGTCCCAAGTAAGACCTTTGGGATAGCTTACAGTGATAGTTGATTTGATCTTGCTGAAAAACAGAAACTTTTGCGCTCGGGAAATTAGTTTTCATTTTTAACAGGAGCATGATAAAATACTGATTCTTATTGCAGAAGATTAATAAATAGATTCTTAGGTCATCCTAATGTTTCAAGATTTTTGGTGTTACAGAAGTATTCAAAATATCCAGATTGCTACAGACTGTTCTGTTTTTTACTGATTCTGTTTTTCGCGTGTTGTTTGCTTATTTTGATGAATCTATGGCTAGTATCGGGGGGTATGAACCATGGAAAAGTTGGAATACGGTAGATATTACGCCAATATAAATAAAGAATGAGTTAACAACAGTACCAAAAGTGGTGATTTATTTTCTTATACTAATGGAGCTTATGAGATTTTCTGTTGAGTTTTGTGTTGTGAAGTTTTCAAGTTTTGGGTAAGGATTTGATGGACTATGGAATAAGGAGTGGCAAGAGCCTAAGCTTGGGGATGCCAAAGGCACCCCAAGGTAATATTCAAGGACAACCAAGAGCCTAAGCTTGGGGATGCCCCGAAAGGCATCCCTCTTTAAATCTTAAATCTATCAGTAACTTTACTTGAGGCTATATTTTTATTCACAATATGATATGTGTTTTGCTTGGAGCGTCTTGTATAATTTGAGTCTTTACTTTTTATTTTGCCACAATCATCCTTGTTGTACACACCTTTTGGGAGATACACGCATGAATCGTGATTTATTAGAATACTCTATGTGCTTCACTTATATCTTTTGAGCTAGGCAATTTTGCTCTAGTGCTTCGCTTATATATTTTTAGAGCTCAGCGGTGGTTTTATTTTATAGAAATTGTTGAACTCTCGTACTTCACTTATACTATTTTGAGAGTCTTTAAAACAGCATGGTAATTTGCTTTGGTTATAAAGCTAGTCCTAATATGATAGGTATCCAAGAGGGATATAATAAAAACTTTCGTATAAAGTGCATTGAATACTATGAGAAGTTTGATTCCTTATGATTGTTTTGAGATATGAATATGGTGATATTAGAGTCATGCTAGTAAGTAGTTGTGAATTTGAGAAATACTTGTGTTAAGGTTTGTGAGTCCCGTATCATGCACGTATGGTGAATCGTTATGTAACGAAGCTGGAGCATGGGATATTTTTTTGATTGTCTTCCTTATGAGTGGCGGTCGGGGATGAGCGATGGTATTTTCCTACCAATCTACCCCCCTAGGAGCATGCGCGTAGTACTTTGTTTTGATGACTAATAGACTTTTGCAATAAGTATGTGAGTTATTTATGACTAATATTGAGTCCATGGATTATACGCACTCTCACCTTTCCGCCATTCCTAGCCTCTCTTGTGCCGCGCAACTTTCGCCGGTACCATACACCCACCTTATACCTTCCTCAAAACAGCCATCATACGTACCTATAATGGCATTTCCATAGCCATTCAGAGATATATTGCCATGCAACTTTCCGCTGTTCCATTTATTATGACACGCATCATCATTGTCATATTGCTTTGCATGATCATGTAGTTGACATCGTATTTTTTGCAAAGCCACCGTTCATCATTTTTTATACATGTCGCTCTTGATTCATTGCACATCCCGGTACACCGCCGAAGGCATTCACATAGAGTCATATTTTGTTCTAGTATCGAGTTGTAATTTTTGAGGTGTAAGTAAATAAAAGTGTGATGGTCTTCATTATTAGAGCATTGTCCCATGTGAGGAAAAAAAAGAGAAAGGCCAAATAAAAAAAGAGAAGGCCCAAAAAAATCAGAGAAAAAGAGAGAAGGGACAATGTTACTATCCTTTTTCCACACTTGTGCTTCAAAGTAGCACCATGATCTTCATGATAGAGAGTCTCTCCTATATTGTCACTTTTATATACTAGTGGGAATTTTTCATTATAGAACTTGGCTTTATATTCCAACAATGGGATTCCTCAAAACGCCCTAGGTCTTCATGAGCAAGCAAGTTGGATGCACACCCACTTAATTTTTGTTTTGAGCTTTCATAAACTTATAGCTCTAGTGCATCCATTGCATGGCAATCCATACTCATTCACATTGATATCTATTAATGGGCATCTCCATAGCCCATTGATATGCCTAGTTGATATGAGACTATCTCCTTCTTTTTGTCTTCTCCACAACCACCTTCTATTCCACCTATAGTGCTATGTCCATGGCTCACGCTCATGTATTATGTGAAAGTTGAAAAAGTTCGAGAACGTCAAAAGTATGAAATAATTGCTTGGCTTGTCATCGGGGTTGTGCATGATTTGAATATTTTGTGTGACGAAGTTGGAGCATAGCGAGACTATATGATTTTGTAGGGATAAGCTTTCTTTGGCCATGTTATTTTGAGAAGACATAATTATTTTGTTAGTATGCTTGAAGTATTATTATTATTATGTCAATATGAAACTTTTGTTTTGAATCATACGGACTTGAAAATTCATGCCACAATAAAGAAAATTACAGGGATAAATATGTTAGGTAGCATTCCACATCAAAAATTATGTTTTTATCATTCACCTACTCGAGGACGAGCAGAAATTAAGCTTGGGGATGCTTGATATGTCTCCAACGTATCTATAATTTTTTTACTGTTCCATGCTATTATATTATCTGTTTTGGATGTTTTATATGCATTAATATGCTATTTTATATTATTTTGGGGACTAACCTATTAACCTAGAGCCCAGTGCTAGTTCCTGTTTTTTCCTTGTTTTAGAGTTTCGCCGAAAAGGAATACCAAACGGAGTCCAAACGGAATGAAACTTTCGCGATGATTTTTCTTGGACCAGAAGACATCCAGAGGGCTTGGGGTGCACATCAGGAAAGCCACGAGGCGGCCACAAGGTCGGGAGGCGCGCCCAGGGGGGTAGGGTGCGCCCCCACCCTTGTGGGCCCCTCGTGACTCCACCGACCTATTTCTTCTGCCTATATATATTCTCAAATATCCCAAACCTTCCAGGAGAGCCACGAAACAACTTTTCCACCGCCGCAACCTTCTGTACTTGTGAGATCCCATCTAGGGGCTTTTTCGGCGTCCTGCCGGAGGGGGATTCGATCACGGAGGGCTTCTACAGCAACACCACTGCCTCTCCGATGAAGTGTGAGTATTTTACCACAGACCTACGGGTCCATAGCTAGTAGCTAGATGGCTTCTAATCTCTCTTTGATTCTCAATACAAAGTTATCCTCGATGTTCTTGGAGATCTATTCGATGTAATACTCTTTTGCGGTGTGTTTGCCGAGATCCAATGAATTATGGATTTATGATCAGCTTATCTATGAATATTATTTGAATCTCCTATGAATTATTTTATGCATGATTTGATATCTTTGCAAGTCTCTTCGAACTATTGATTTGGTTTGGCCAACTAGATTGGTTTTTCTTGCAATGGGAGAAGTGCTTAGCTTTGGGTTCAATCTTGCGGTGCTCGATCCTAGTGACAGAAAGGGAACCGACACGTATTGTATTGTTGCCATCAAGGATAACAAGATGGGATCTTCATCATATTGCTTGAGTTTATCCTGCTACATCATGTCATATTACTTAATGCGTTACTCTATTCTTATGAACTTAATACTCTAGATGCAGGCAGGAGTCGGTCGATGTGTGGAGTAATAGTAGTAGATCCAGGCAGGAGTCGGTCTACTTGATACAGATGTGATGCCTATATTCACGATCATTGCCTTAGATATCGTCATAACTTTGCGCTTTTCTATCAATTGCTCAGCAGTAATTTGTTCACCCATCGTAATATTTTCTATCTTGGGAGAAGCCTCTAGTGAAACCTATGGCCCCCGGGTCAATTTTTTATCATATAAGTTTCTGATCTACAATTTCAGTTTCCTATTTAATTTCTTTGCAATCTTTTACTTTCCGATCTATAAACCAAAAATACCAAAAATATTACTTTACCGTTTATCCATCTCTATCGAATCTCACTTTGCAAATAACCGTGAAGGGATTGACAACCCCTTTATCGCATTGGGTGCAAGTTGGTGTTTGTTTTTGAAGGTATTCGATTGCTTATGCGTTGTCTCCTACTGGATTGATACCTTGGTTCTCAAAAGCTGAGGTAAATACTTACTCTACTTTGCTGCATCACCCTTTCCTCTTCAAGGAAAAAACTGCTACCTCTTGAGCTTGTTGGATTTCTTTGAAGAGGAAAGGTGATGCAACACAGTAGCGTAAGTATTTCCCTCAGTTTTTGAGAACCAAGGTATCAATCCAGTAGGAGGCTACACGCGAGTCCCTTGTACCTACACAAAGCAAATAACTCCTCGCAACCAACTAATAGGGGTTGTCAATCCCTTCACGGTCACTTACGAGAGTGAGATCTGATAGAGATGATAGATAAATTTTTTGGTATTTTTGGTATAAAGATGCAAAGTAAAATAAAAGGCAAAGTAAAAAAGCAAAGCAATATTAAAGCGTAGGAAGATTAATATGATGAAGATAGACCCGGGGGCCATAGATTTCACTAGTGGCTTCTCTCAAGAGCATAAGTATTTTACGATGGGTGAACGAATTACTGTTGAGCAATTGATAGAATTGAGCATAGTTATGAGAATATTTAGGTATGATCATGTATATAGGCATCACGTCCGAGACAAGTAGATCGACTCGCTCAAGATCTACTACTATTACTCCACTCATCGACCGCTATCCAAAGATGCATCTAGAGTATTAAGTTCAAGAAAATAGATTAACGCCTTAAGCAAGATGACATGATGTAGAGGGATAAATTCATGCAATATGATAAAAACCCATCTTGTTATCCTCGATGGCAACAATATCAAGTAGGTAACGAGTAATTTCAAAAAATTCCTACGCACACGCAAGATCATGGTGATGCATAGCAACGAGAGGGGAGAGTGTTGTCTATGTACCCTCGTAGACCGTAAGCGGAAGCGTTATGACAACGCGGTTGATGTAGTCGTACGTCTTCACGATCCGACCGATCCAAGTACCGAACGTACGACACCTCCGAGTTCAGCACATGTTCAGCTCAATGACGATCCCCGGACTCCGATCCAGCAGGGTGTCGGGGATGAGTTCCGTGAGCACGACGGCGTGGTGACGATGATGATGTTCTACCGATGCAGGGCTTCGCCTAAGCACCACAACGATATGACCGTGGTGGAATATGGTGGAGGGGGGCACCGCACACGGCTAAGGAACGATCAAGAAGATCAACTTGTGTGTCCTAGGGTGTCAAGGAGGAGGAGTCCTCCTCCTAGTAGGAGTAGGACTCCCTCTTTCCTACTCCTACTAGGAGGGGGAAAGGAAGGGGGAGAGGGAGTGGGAAGAGGCGCCGCCCCCTCTCTAGTCCAGTCGGACCAGAGGGGGAGGCGGCGGCCCATCATGGATGCCCTCTCTCTCTCCACTAAAGTCCATAAGGCCCATTACTTCTCCGAGAACTACGGTAACCCTCCGGCACTCCGGTTTTCTCCGAAATCACCCGGAACACTTTCGGTGTCCAAATATAGTCGTCCAATATATCAATCTTTATGTCTCGACCATTTCGATACTCCTCGTCATGTCCGTGATCATATCCGGGACTCCGAACAACCTTCGGTACATCAAAACTTATAAACTCGTAATAAAAATGTCATCGTAACGTTAAGCGTGCGGACCCTACGGGTTCGAGAACTATGTAGAGATGACCTAGAACTGTTTCCGGTCAATAACCAATAGCGGAACCTGGATGCTCATATTGGCTCCTACATATTCTACGAAGATCTTTATCGGTCAAACCGCATAACAACATCGTTGTTCCCTTTGTCATCGGTATGTTACTTTCCCGAGATTCGATCGTCGGTATCCAATACCTAGTTCAATCTCGTTACCGGCAAGTCTCTTTACTCACTCCGTAATACATCATCCTGCAACTAACTAATTAGTTGCAATGCTTGCAAGGCTTATAGTGATGTGCATTACCGAGTGGGCCCAGAGATACCTCTTCGACAATCGGAGTGACAAATCCTAATCTCGAAATACGCCAACGCAACATGTACCTTCGGAGACACCTGTAGAGCTCCTTTATAATCACCCAGTTACGTTGTGACGTTTGGTAGCACACAAAGTGTTCCTCCGTTAAACGGGAGTTGCATAATCTCATAGTCATAGGAACATGTATAAGTCATGAAGAAAGCAATAGAAACGATCAAGTGCTAAGCTAACGGAATGGGTCATGTCAATCACATCATTCTCCTAATGATGTGATCCCGTTAATCAAATGACAACACATGTCTATGGTTAGGAAACATAACCATCTTTGATTAATGAGCTAGTCAAGTATAGGCATACTAGTGACATTGTGTTTGTCTATGTATTCACACATGTATCATGTTTCCGGGTAATACAATTCTAGCATGAATAATAAACATTTATCATGATATGAGGAAATAAATAATAACTTTATTATTGCCTCTAGGGCATATTTCCTTCAGTCTCCCACTTGCACTAGAGTCAATAATCTAGTTCACATCGTCATGTGATATAACACCAATATTCACATCTGTATGTGGTTAATACCCAATAGTCCACATCGTCATGTGACCAACACCCAAAGGTTTTACTAGAGTCAATAATCTAGTTCACATCGCTATGTGATTTACACCCAAAGAGTACTAAGGTATGATCATGTTTTTCTCATGAGAGAAGTTTAGTCAATGGGTCTGTCACATTCAGAGCCGTATGTATTTTTCAAATATTCTATGTGTACAATGCTCTGTACGGAGCTACTCTAGCTAATTGCTCCCACTTTCAATATGTATCCAGATTGAGACTTAGAGTCATCTGGATCGGTGTAAAAGCTTGCACCGATGTAACTCTTTACGACGGGCTTTTTTTATCACCTCCATAATCGAGAAACATCTCCTTAGTCCTCACTAAGGATATTCTTGACCGCTGTCCAGTGATCTACTCTTAGATCAAAATTGTATTCCTTTGCCAAACTCAGAGCAAGGTATACAATAGGTCTGGTTCACAAAGATAGCACACTTTATAGAACCTATGGTCGAGGCATAGGGAATGATTTTTCATTCTCTTTCTATTTTCTGCCATGGTCGGGTTTTGAGTCTTACTCAACTTCACACCTTTGCATCACAGGCAAGAACTCTTTCTTTGGTATTCCATTTTGAACTACTTCAAAATCTTGTCAAGGTATGTACTCATTGAAAAATCTTATCAAGCGTCTTGATCTATCTCTATAGATCTTGATGCTCAATGTGTAAGCAGCTTCACCGAGGTCTTGCTTTGAAAAACTCTTTTCAAACACTACTTTATGCTTTCCAAAAAATTCTACATCATTTCCGATCAACCATATGTCATTCACATATACTTATCAGAAAGGCTGTAGTGGTCCCACTCACTTTCTTGTAAATACAGGCCTTTCCAAAAGTCTGTATAAAACCATATGCTTTGATCAACTTATTAAAGCGTATATTCCAACTCCGAGATGCTTGCACCAGTCCATCAATGGATCGCTGGAGCGTGCACATTTTGTTAGCACCTTTCGGATCGACAAAACCTTCTGGTTGCATCACATACAACTCTTCTTCCAGAAATCCATTCAGGAACATAGTTTTGATATCCATTTGCCAGATTTCATAAAATGTGGCAATTGCTAACATGATTCGGACAGACTTAAGCATCGTTACGAGTGAGAAAATTTCATCATATTCAACACCTTGAACTTGTCGAAAACCTTTCGCAACAAGTCGAGCTTAGTAGATAGTAACACTACTATCAGTGTCCGTCTTCCTCTTGAAGATCCATTTATTTAACATGGCTTGCTGATCATCGAGCAAGTCAATCAAAGTCCATACTTTGTTCTCATACATGGATCATATCTCAGATTTTATGGCCTTAAGCCATTTCGCGGAATCTGGGCTCATCATTGCTTCCTCATAGTTCGTAGGTTTATCATGGTCTGGTAACATGACTTTCGGAACAGGATTACCGTACTACTCTGGTGCGGACCATACTCTGGAAGACCTACGAGTTTCTGTATTAACTTGATCTGAAGTTTCATGATCATCATCATTAACTTCCTCACTAAGCGTTGTAGGCATCACTGGAACTGATTCTGTGATGAAGTACTTTCCAATTTGGGAGAAGGTACAATTACCTTATCAAGTTCTACTTTCCTCCCACTCACTTCTTTCGAGAGAAACTCTTTCTCTAGAAAGGATCCATCTTAGCAACGAATCTTGATTTCGGATCTGTGATAGAAGGTGTACCCAACAGTTTCCTTTGGGTATTCTATGAAGACGCACTTCTCCGATTTGGGTTCGAGCTTATCAAGTTGAAACTTTTTCACATAAGCATCGCAGCCCCAAACTTTAAGAAACGACATCTTTGGTTTCTTGCCAAACCATAGTTCATAAGGCGTCGTCTCATCGGATTTCGATGGTGCCCTATTTAAAGTGAATGCAATTGTCTCTAATGCATAACCCCAAAACGATAGTGGTAAACTGATAAGAGACATCATAGATCACACAATATCCAATAAAGTGCGGTTACGATGTTCGGACAAACAATAACGCTATAGTGTTCCAGGTGGTGTGAACTGTGAAACTATTCCACATTGTTTTATATGAAGGCCAAACTCGTAACTCAAATATTCTACTCCACGATCAGATCGTAGAAACTTTATTTTCTTGTTACGATGATTCTCCACTTCACTCTGAAATCCTTTGAACTTTTCAAATGTTTCAGACTTGTGTTTCATTAATTAGATATACTCATATCTGCACAAATCATCTTGTGAAGGTCAGAAAATAACGATACCCGCCACGAGCATCAATACTCATTGGACCGCATACATCAGTATGTATTATTTCCAATAAGTCACTAGCTCGTTCCATTGTTCCGGAGAACGGAATTTTAGTCATCTTGCCCAAAAGGCACGGTTCGCAAGCATCAAATGATTCATAACCAAGTGATTCCAAAAATCCATCTTTATGGAGTTTCTTCATGCACTTTACACCGATATGACCCAAGCGGCAAGATTGCCACAAATAAGTTGCACTATCATTATCAACTTTGCATCTTTTGGCATCAATATTATGAATATGTGTATCACTACGATCGAGATCCAACAAACTATTTTCATTGGGTGTATGACCATTGAAGGTTTTATTCATGTAAACAGAACAACAATTATTCTCTGACTTCAAATGAATAACCGCATTGCAATAAACATGATCAAATCATATTCATGCTCAACGCAAACGCCAAATAACATTTATTTAGGTTTAACACTAATACCGAAAGTATAGGGAGTGTGCAATGATGATCATATCAATCTTGGAACCACTTCCAGCACACATCGATACTTCACCCTCAACTAGTCTCTGTTTATTCTGTAACTCCTGTTTCAAGTTACTAATTTTTAGCAACCAAACAAGTATCAAATACTCAGGGGCTACTATAAACACTAGTAAGGTACATATCAATAACCTGTATATCAAATATACCCTTGTTCACTTTGCCATCCTTCTTATCCACCAAATATTCAGGGTATTTCCGCTTCCAGTGACCATTTCCTTTGCGGTAGAGAAGCACTTCGGTTTGAGCTTTGGTTCAGCTTTGGGCTTCTTCACGGGAGTGACAACTTGCTTGCCATTCTACTTGAAGTTTCCCTTTCTTTCCCTTTGCCCTTTTCTTGAAACTAGTGGTCTTGTCAATCATCAACACTTGATGCTCTTTCTTGATTTCTACCTTCGTCGATTTCAGCATCACGAAGAGCTCGGAAATCGTTTTCGTCATCCCTTGTATTATAGTTCATCACGAAGTTCCAGTAACTTGGTGATGGTGACTAGAGAACTCTGCCAATCACTATCTTATCTGGAATATTAACTCCCACTTGATTCAAGCGATTGTAGTACTCAGACAATCTAAGTACTTGCTCACTAGTTGAGCAATTCTCCTCCATCTTTTAAGCGAAGTATTTGTCAAAGGTCTCATACCTCTTGACACGAGCATGAGTCTGAAATACCAATTTCATCTCTTGAAACATCTTATATGTTCCATGATGTTTCAAAAACGTTTTTGTAGTCCCGGTTCTAAGCCATAAAGCATGGTGCACAAAACTATCAAGTAGTCATCATATTGAGCTAGCCAAAGCGTTCATAACGATGCGCATCCGCTCCTGCAATAGGTCTGTCACCTAGCGGTGCATCAAGAACATAATTCTTCTGTGCAGCAATGAGGATAAACCTCAGATCACGGACCAAGTCTGCATCATTGCTACTAACATTTTTCAACTTAGTTTTCTCTAGGAACACATATAAAAACATAGGGAAGTATAAACATAGGGAAGCAACAACGCGAGCTATTGATCTACAACATAATTTGCAAAATACTACCAGGTACTAAGTTCATGATAAATTTAAGTTCAATTAATCATATTACTTAAGAACTCCCACCTAGACAGACATCTCTCTAGTCATCTAAGTGATCACGTGATCCAAATCAACTAAACCATAACCGATCATCACGTGAGATGGAGTAGTTTTCAATGGTGAACATCACTATGTTGATCATATCTACTATATGATTCACGTTCGACCTTTCGGTCTCCATGTTCCGAGGCCATATCTGCATATGCTAGGCTCGTCAAGTTTAACCTGAGTATTCGCGTGTGCAACTGTTTTGCACCCGTTGTATTTGAACGTAGAGCCTATCACACCCGATCATCACGTGGTGTCTCAAAGACGAAGAACTTTCATAGCGGTGCATACTCGGGAGAACACTTCTTGATAATTAGTGAGAGATCATCTTAAAATGCTACCGTCAATCAAAGCAAGATAAGATGCATAAAGGATAAACATCACATGCAAGCAATATAAGTGATATGATATGGCCATCATCATCTTGTGCTTATGATCTCCATCTCGAGCACCGTCATGATCACCATCGTCACCGGTAGCGACACCTTGATCTCCATCGTAGCATCATTGTCGTCTCGCCAACTATTGCTTCTACGACTATCGCTACCGCTTAGTGATAAAGTAAAGCAATTCTGGCGTTGCATTTCATACAATAAGCGACAACCATATGGCTCCTGCCGATTGCCGATAACTCGGTTACAAAACATGATCATCTCATACAATAAAATATAGCATCACGTCTTGACCATATCACATCACAACATGCCCTGCAAAAACAAGTTAGACGTCCTCTACTTTGTTGTTGCAAGTTTTACGTGGCTGCTACGGGCTGAGCAAGAACCGTTCTTACCTACGCATCAAGACCACAACGATAGTTCGTCAAGTTAGTGTTGTTTTAACCTTCGCAAGGACCGGGCGTAGCCACTCAGTTCAACTAAAGTTGGAGAAACCGACACCGCCAGACCACCTATGTGCAAAGCACGCGTCGGTAGAACCAGTCTCGGCGTAAGCGTCTGGCGTAATGTCGGTCCGGGTCGCTTCATCCAACAATACCACCGAACCAAAGTATGAAATGCTGGTAAGCAGTATGACTTGTATCGCCCACAACTCACTTGTGTTCTACTCGTGCATATAACATCAACGCATAAAACCTGGCTTTGATACCACTGTTAGGTAACGTAGTAATTTCAAAAAAATTCCTACGCACATGCAAGATCATGGTGATGCATAGCAACGAGAGGGGAGAGTGTTGTCTACGTACCCTCGTAGACCGTAAGCGGAAGCGTTATGACAACGCGGTTGGCGTGGTTATGCGTCTTCACGATCCGACCGATCCAGAGTCTTTGAGCGTCACGGCACCTCCGAGTTCAGCACACGTTCAGCTCGATGGCGATCCCGGACTCCGATCCAGCAGGGGTGTCGGGGATGAGTTCCGTCAAGATGTAATGGCGTGGTAACGATGATGATGTTCTACCGGCGCAGGCTTCGCCTAAGCACCGCAACGATATGACCGAGGTGGAATATGGTGGAGGGGGGCACCGCACACGGCTAAGGAACGATCACGAAGATCAACTTGTGTGTCCTAGGGTGCCCCCCTGCCCCCGTATATAAAGGAGCAAGGGGGGAGGCCGGCCGGCCCTTGGGGCGCGCCAAGGAGGAGGAGTCCTCCTCCTAGTAGGAGTAGGACTCCCTCTTTCCTACTCCTACTAGGAGGGGAAAGGAAGGGGGAGAGGGAGAGGGAAAGAGGGGTGCACCGCCCCCCTCTCCTAGTCCAATTCGGACCAGAGGGGGAGGGGGCGCGCGGCCCATCTTGGCTGCCCCCCTCTCTCTCCATTAAAGCCCATAAGGCCCATTACTTCTCCCGGGGGGGTTCTGGTAACCCTCCGGCACTCTGGTTTTCTCAGAAATCACCCGGAACACTTCCGGTGTCCGAATATAGTCGTCCAATATATCAATCTTTATGTCTCGGCCATTTCGAGACTCCTCGTCATGTCCGTGATCATATCTGGGACTCCGAACAACCTTCGGTACATCAAAACTTATAAACTCATAATAAAAATGTCATCGTAACGTTAAGCATGCAGACCCTACGGGTTCGAGAACTATGTAGACATGACCTAGAACTGTTTCCGGTGAATAACCAATAGCGGAACCTGGATGCTCATATTGGCTCCTACATATTCTACGAAGATCTTTATCGGTCAAACCGCATAACAACATACGTTGTTCCCTTTGTCATCGGTATGTTACTTGCCCGAGATTCGATCATCGGTATCCAATACCTAGTTCAATCTTGTTACCAGCAAGTCTCTTTACTCGTTCCGTAATACATCATCCTGCAACTAACTAATTAGTTGCAATGCTTGCAAGGCTTATAGTGATGTGCATTACCGAGTGGGCCCAAAGATACCTCTCCGACAATCGGAGTGACAAATCCTAATCTCGAAATACGACAACCCAACATGTACCTTTGGAGACACGTGTAGAGCTCCTTTATAATCACCCGATTCACGTTGTGGACGTTTGGTATCACACAAAGTGTTCCTCCGGTAAACGGGAGTTGCATAATCTCATAGTCATAGGAACATGTATAATTCATGAAGAAAGCAATAGCAACATACTAAACCATCAAGTGCTAAGATAACGGAATGGGTCATGTCAATCACATCATTCTCCTAATGATGTGATCCCGTTAATCAAATGACAACAGATGTCTATGGTTAGGAAACATAACCATCTTTGATTAATGAGCTAGTCAAGTAGAGGCATCCTAGTGACATTATGTTTGTCTATGTATTCACACATGTATCATGTTTCCGGGTAATACAATTCTAGCATGAATAATAAACATTTATCATGATATGAGGAAATAAATAATAACTTTATTATTGCCTCTAGGGCATATTTCTTTCAAATACAATACGTGCCTTGCTGCCCCTACTGTCACTGGGAAAGGACACCGCAAGATTGAACCCAAAGCTAAGCACTTCTCCCATTGCAAGAAAAACCAATCTAGTAGGCCAAACCAAACTGATAATTCAAGAGACTTGCAAAGATAACCAATCATACGTAAAAGAATTCAGAGAAGATTCAAATATTGTTCATAGATAATCTTGATCATAAACCCACAATTCATCGGTCTCAGCAAACACACCGCAAAAAGAAGATTACATCGAATAGATCTCCATGAGAGAGGGGGAGAACATAGTATTGAGATCCAAAAAGAGAGAACAAGCCATCTAGCTACTAACTATGGACCCGAAGGTCTGAAGTAAACTACTGACACTTCATCGGAGAGGCTACGGTGATGATGTAGAAGCCTAGATGCCCCCTCGTGAACTCCTAACAGGCCCCAAGATGGGATCTCGTGGATCTGAGAAAGTTGCGGAGGTGGAATTTGGTTTTGGCTCCGTATCGATCGTTTGGGGGAATGCGTGGGTATATAGAGGAGGAAGAAGTATGTCGGTGAAGCTTCGTGGGCCCCACGAGGGTGGGGGCGCGCCTGGGGGGAGGGCGCGTCCCCTACCTCGTGCCCAGCTCGAAGCTTCCTTGGCGTAGGGTCCAAGTCTCCTAGGTCATATTCGGTGAGAAAATCACGTTCCCGAAGGTTTCATTCCGTTTGGACTCCGTTTGATATTCCGTTTCTTCGAAACTCTGAAATAGGCAAAAAACAGCAATTACGAAATTTGGGCCTCCGGTTAATAAGTTAGTCCCAAAAATAATATAAAAGTGGAAAATAAAGCCCAATATGGTCCAAAACAGTAGATAATATAGCATGGAGCAATCAAAAATTTATAGATACGTTGGAGACGTATCATGCATCCCCAAGCTTAATTCCTGCTCGTCCTCGAGTAGGTAAATGATAAAAAAGAATTTTTGATGCGGAGTGCTACTTGACATAATTTCAATGTAATTCTTCTTAACTGTGGTATGAATATTCAGATCCGAAAGATTCAAGATAAAGTTTATATTGACATAAAAATAATAATACTTGAAGCATAGTAACTAAGCAATTATGTCTTCTCAAAATAACATGGCCAAAGAAAGTTCATGCCTACAAAATCATATAGTTTAGTCATGCTCCATTTTCGCCACACAAGAATGCTCTCATCATGCACAACCCCGATGACAAGCCAAGCAATTGTTTCATACTTTAGTAATCTCAAACTTTATAAACCTTCACGCAATACATGAGCGTGAGCCATGGATATAGCACTATGGGTGGAATAGAATATGATGATGGGGGCTATGTGGAGAAGACAAAAAAGGAGAAGGTCTCAGATCAACGAGGCTAATCAATGGGCTATGGAGATGCCCATCGATTGATGTTAATGCAAGGAGTAGGGATTTCCATGCAACGGATGCACTAGAGCTATAAATGTATGAAAGCTCAACAAAAGAAACTAAGTGGGTGTGCATCCAACTTGCTTGCTCACGAAGACCTAGGGCACTTGAGGAGGCCCATTGTTGGAATATACAAGCCAAGTTCTATAATGAAAAATTCCCACTAGTATATGAAAGTGACAAAACAAGAGACTCTTTATCATGAAGATTATGGTGCTACTTTGAAGCATAAGTGTAGAAAAAGGATAGTAGCATTGCCCCTTTTTATTTTTCCTTTTTTGGGGGCCTTCTTTTTTTTCTTTGGCCTTTTTTGGGACAATGCTCTATTAAATGATGATCATCACACTTCTATTTATTTACAACTCAATGATTACAACTCGATACTAAAACAAAGTATGACTCTATATGAATGCCTCCGGTAGTGTACCGGGATATGCAATGAATCAAGAGTGACATGTATGAAAGAATTATGAACGGTGGCTTTGCCAAAAATACTATGTCAGCTACATGATCATGCTAAGAAATATGACAATGATGAATATGTCATGATAAACGGTATGGTGGAAAGTTGCATGGCAATATATGTCGAAATGGCTATGGAAATGCCATAATAGGTAGGTATGGTGGCTGTTTTGAGGAAGATATAAGGAGGTTTATGTGTGAAAGAGCATATCATAGTGAAGGAAATGTGCCCTAGAGGCAATAATAAAGTTATTATTTATTTCCTCATATCATGATAAATGTTTATTATTAATGCTAGAATTGTATTAACCGAAAATATGATACATGTGTGAATACATAGACAAACTTAAATGTCACTAGTATGCCTCTACTTGACTAGCTCATTGATCAAAGATGGTTATGTTTCCTAACCATAGACATGTATTGTCATTTGATTAATGGGATCGCATCATTAGGAGAATGATGTGATTGACTTGACCCATTTCGTTAGCTTAGCACTTGACCGTTTAGTATATTGCTATTGCTTTCTTCATGACTTATACAAGTTCCTATAACTATGAGATTATGCAACTCCCGTTTACCGGAGGAACACTTTGTGTGCTACCAAACGTCACAACGTAACTGGGTGATTATAAAGGAGCTCTACAGGTGTCTCCAAAGGTTCATGTTGAGTTGGCGTATTTCGAGATTAGGTTTTGTCACTACGATTGTCGGAGAGGTATCTCTGGGCCCTCTCGGTAATGCACATCACTATAAGCCATGCAAGCAATGTAACTAATGAGTTAGTTACGGAATGATGTATTACATAACGAGTAAAGAGACTTGCCGGTAACGAGATTGAACTAGGTATTGAGATACCGACGATCGAATCTCGGGCAAGTAACATACCGATGACAAAGAGAACAACGTATGTTGTAATGCGGTTTTACCGATAAAGATCTTCGTAGAATATGTAGGAGCCAATATGAGCATCCAGGTTCCGCTATTGGTTATTGACCGGAAACAGTTCTAGGTCATGTCTACATAGTTCTCGAACCCGTAGGGTCCGCACGCTTAAGGTTTCGATGACAGTTGTATTATGAGTTTATGAGTTTTGATGTACCGAAGTTTGTTCGGAGTCCCGGATGTGATCACGGACATGACGAGGAGTCTCAAAATGGTCGAGACATGAAGATTGATATATTGGAAGCCTATGTTGGACATCGGAAGTGTTCCATGTGAAATCGGCATTTTACCGGAGTACCGGGAGGTTACCGGAACCCCCGGTAACTTAATGGGCCTAGTGGAAGAAGAGGAGAGGAGGCCAAGGGGCAGCCGCACGCCCCTCCCCCCCCCAGTCCGAATTGGACAGGGAGGGGGCGCCCACCTTTCCTTTCCCCTCTCTCTCCTCTTTCCCCCAAGTCCTAGTCCAACATGGAAAAGGGGGGAGTCCTACTCCCGGTAGGAGTAGGACTCCTCCTGGCGTCTTAAAGCCCGGCCGCACCTCCTCCCCTTGCTCCTTTATATCACGGGGCAGGGGGCACCTCTAGACACAACAATTGATCATTGATCTCTTAGCCGTGCGGTGCCCCCTCCACCATAGTCCTCCTCGATATCTTGTGGCGGTGCTTAGGCGAAGCCATGCGACGGTAGAACATCAAGATCGTCCTGCCACGCCGTCGTCTTGTGGAACTTTTCACCCCGACACTTTGCTGGATCGGAGTCCGGGGAACGTCATCGAGCTGAACGTGTGCTAGAGCTCGGAGGTGCCGTAGTTTCGGTGCTTGATCGGTCAGGCCGTGAAGACGTACGACTACATCAACCGCGTTATTATAACGCTTCCGCTTTCGGTCTATGAGGGTACGTGGACAACACTCTCCCCTCTCGTTGCTATGCATCACCATGATCTTGCGTGTGCGTAGGAAATTTTTTGAAATTACTACGTTGCCCAACACATAGCACGGGGTTTGGATGCACCGGCGAAGTTTGCACCAACTCTCAATGTGAGAAAGGGCAATGCACGGTACCGAAGAGGCTAGCAATGATGGAAGGGTGAGAGTGCGTATAATCCATGGACTCAACATTAGTCATAAAGAACTCACATACTTATTGCAAAAATCTACAAGCCATCAAAAACCAAGCACTACGCGCATGCTCCTAGGGGGATAGATTGGTAGGAAAAGACCATCGCTCGTCCCCGACCGCCACTCATAAGGAGGACAATCAAAGAACACCTAATGTTTCAAATTTGTTACATAACGTTTACCGTACGCACATGCTATGGGACTTGCAAACTTCAACACAAGCATTTCTCAAATTCACAACAACTCAACTAGCACGACTTTGATATTATCACCTCCATATCTCAAAACAATTATCAAGCATCAAACTTTTCTTTGTATTCAACGCACTCAAAAGAAAGTTGTACAAATCTTGAATACCAAGCATATTAAGATTATTTAAGCAAATTACCATTCTATTAAAGACTCTCAAAATAATCTAAGTGAAGCATGAGAGATCAATAGTTTCTATAAAACAAATCCACCACCGTGCTCAAAAAGATATAAGTGAAGTACTAGAGCAAAACTATATAGCTCAAAAGATATAAGTGAAGCACGTAGAGTATTCTATCAAATTCCAATTCATGTATTGCTCTCTCAAAAGATGTGCACAGCAAGGATGATTATGGTAAACTAAAAAGCAAAGATTCAAATAATACAAGACGCTCCAAGCAAAACACATATCATGTGGTGAATAAAAATATAGCTCCAAGTAAAGTTACCGATGGAAGTAGACGAAAGAGGGGATGCCTTCTGGGGCATCCCCACGCTTTGACTTTTTGGTGTCCTTAGATTATCTTGGAGTGCCATGGGCATCCCCAAGCTTAGGCTCTTGCCACTCCTTGTTCCATAATCCATCAAAAGATTTCACCCAAAACTTGAAAACTTCACAACACAAAACTCAACAGAAATCTCGTGAGCTCCGTTAGCGAAAGAAAACAAAAAGACCACTTCAAGGTACTGTAATGAACTCATTCTTTATTTATATTTGTGTCAAACCTACTTTATTCCAACTTCTCTATGGGTTATAAACTATTTTACTAGCCATAGATTCATCAAAATAAGCAAACAACACACGAAAAACAGAATCTGCCAAAAACAGAATCATCTGTAGTAATCTGTAACTAACGCAAACTTATGGAACTCCAAAAATTTAGCAAAAATAGGAAGACCTAGGAATTTTTTTTATTGATCAGCAGAAATTGGAATCACTATTTTATCACATTCTGGTGATTTATAAGAATTGTGTTTGTGAACCGAAAGTTTCTGGAAATTACAGCAAGATCAAATAACTATCATCCAAGAAGATCCTATAGGTTTAACTTGGCACAAAAACTAATTAAAACATAAAACCACATATAAACAGAAGATATGGATTATTTATTCCTAAACAGAAGCAAAAACAAAAAACTAAAAATAAAATTGGGTTGCCTCCCAACAAGCGCTATCGTTTAACGCCCCTAGCTAGGCATAAAAGCAAGGATAGATCTAGGTATTGCCATCTTGATTCTTAATTCTTTTAGCGGAGTCATCTTCGAATCCGGGAGGTTCTTTATGTTTCCCTTCATATTCAGAAATCTTGAGATCTAAAGAATCCAACCGCTTATTGCAAAGGGTAATCAACATATTCATGCGGTGGAGATTCCCGCTAACACTCTTAAGAGGTTCGAGAGACTTTTGTAAAATCTTAGTTACTTCGCAAATTTTCTCAAAAACTTGCGTTTCCTCTTGGGTATGATGAGACCCCTTTTGTTGAGGTAGAGTTCCTACTATACCTTCTATAATTTCATGTGCAATACTGGGATCAATTTCAATAAAATTGCCTTTGGCAACGCAATCCAAAAGTTGTCTATGAGACATATTTAGTCCAACATAAAAGTTCTTGAAGCAAAATTCTAAAATTCACCTCTAGGGTACAATTACGATAAGATTCCATCATTCTGAACCAAGCATCTTTTAAGTTTTATCCTTGTCTTTGTTTGAAGTGAAGAACCTCAAACTCGGGGGACAAAGGAGCAGAAAGAGGACTAGCCATAACGGCAAGCAAGCGAGAAAGAGGCAAACGGAAAAGAGAGGGCGAATAAAACGACAAGGGTGAAGTGGGGAGAGCAAAACGAGAGGCAAATGGCAAATAATGTAATGCGAGAGATAATGGATTCTGATGGGTACTTGGTATGTTGACTTTTGCGTAGACTCCCCGGCAACGGCGCCAGAAATTCTTCTTGCTACCTCTTGAGCTTGCGTTGGATTACCTTGAAGAGGAAAGGTGATGCAAAGCGATGGCGTAAGTATTTCCCTCAGTTTTGAGAACCAAGGTATCAATCCAGGAGGCTACACGAGTCCCTCGTACCTACACAAAGCAAATAACTCCTCGCAACCAACGCGAATAGGGGTTGTCAATCCGTTCACGGTCACTTACGAGAGTGAGATCTGATAGAGATGATAGATAATATTTTTGGTATTTTTGGTATAAAGATGCAAAGTAAAATAAAAGGCAAAGTAAAAAAGCAAAGCAATATTAAAACATAGGAAGATTAATATGATGAAGATAGACCCGGGGGGCATATATTTCACTAGTGGCTTCTCTCAAGAGCATAAGTATTTTACGGTGGGTGAACGAATTACTGTTGAGCAATTGACATAATTGAGCATAGTTATGAGAATATCTAGGTATGATCATGTATATAGGCATCACGTGCGAGACAAGTAGACCGACTCACCTTTGCATCTACTACTATTACTCCACTCATCAACCGCTATCCATCATGCATCTAGAGTATTAAGTTCAAGAAAACAGAGTAACGCCTTAAGCAAGATGACATGATGTAGAGGGATAAATTCATGCAATATGATAAAAACCACATCTTGTTATCCTTGATGGCAACAATACAATACGTGCCTTGCTGCCCCTCATCCTTTGGGAAAGGACACCGCAAGATTGAACCCAAAGCTAAGCACTTCTCCCATTGCAAGAAAAACCAATCTAGTAGGCCAAACCAAACTGATAATTCGAAGAGACTTGCAAAGATAACCAATCATACATAAAAGAATTCAGAAGATTCAAATATTGTTCATAGATAATCTTGATCATAAACCCACAATTCATCGGTCTCAACAAACACAGTGCAAAAAGAAGATTACATCGAATAGATCTCCACGAGAGAGGGGGAGAACATTGTATTGAGATCCAAAAGAGAGAAGAAGCCATCTAGCTAATAACTATGGACCCGAAGGTCTGAGGTAAACTACTCACACTTCATCGGAGGCTATGGTGATGATGTAGAAGTCCTCCGTGATAGATGCCCCTCCGTGAGCTCGAACAGGCCCCAAGATGGGATCTCGTGGATCTGAGAAAGTTGCGGTGGTGGAATTAGGTTTTGGCTCCGTGTCGATCGTTTGAAGTGCGTAGGTATATATAGGAGGAAGAAGTACGTCCGTGGAGCTTCGTGGGCCCCACAAGAGTGGGGGGCGTGCCTGGGGGGGGGGGGGAAGGCGTGCCCCCTACCTCGTGCCCACCTTAAAGCTTCCTTGGCGTAGGGTCTAAGTCTCCTGGGTCATATTCGGTGAGAAAATCACGTTCCCGAAGGTTTCATTCTGTTTCGACTCCGTTTGATCTTCCGTTTCTTCGAAACTCTAAAATAGGCAAAAAACATCAATTCTGGGCTGGGCCTCAGGTTAATAGGTTAGTCCCAAAAATAATATAAAAGTGGAAAATAAAGCCCAATATGGTCCAAAATAGTAGATAATATAGCATGGAGCAATCAAAAATTATAGATACGTTGGAGACGTATAAAAAACCAACGCAAGCTCAAGAGGTAGCACATCCCCCTCCACATCTCCGGCGATGGGCAAGTCCTGGGCGTCGGCATCAGCAGGAGGTTCTATGGCGGGATCTGGTGGCTCGTGGAGACGCTACCCTCTGACTCCTGGGCCGTGGTCCTCTTCGCGTGGCGGCGACTCAACGCGGGAGGAGATCGTCATCTCCTCCAGCGATGAGGAGGATCAACAGCCGCCGCCGCCGCCGCAGTCTGCGCCAGCGGTGCCAGGCCAGGTCTACGCCGACACTGACGCAAAACTCGAGGAGAAGATGGAGTTGATGCTCCGTCGCTCCGTCGTCCACACCAACGCCCTGGCTCCGCCATCGGGAGCGCTCCTCCCCATGAAGCCGGAGGTGGCATCCCCTCCACGCTCTCCGCTGCCGTGCAGCAGCGGCATCCAAATCGGATGTCGCCTCAAGGAAGAGCGACTTTCACCGCCGCCCCGGCGCATCGTGAAGGTGGAGCACCACTCACCGCCGCCTCGCCGCGTCGTCAAGGAGGAGCGCCGCTTGCTGCCGCCCCTGCCCAAGTCGTGCGGGCACATTCTGCACTACCTCCGTGGCGCTTCTCGTTGTTGTTGTCCCAGAGCGCCATGACGGCGTAGGAGTACGCCGACCAGGAGCGGCGCCGGCTGGATGGCGCAACGCCGCGCGCCGATCCCAGTTCGTGGACTCCAACATCCCGCCACCACACATCGCAGCGGACCCAGACCTGGCATAGGCCTGGGCCCTGGACCACGCCGTGACGACGTTAGAGATGGACAATCGTCGTCTCAGCCACCTCGACGGAAAGATGGCCAGGTACGGCGAGGAATGGTCCCTCGCCAAGATCACCGCTGCTGCCAACAACGACGCCTCCAACGACCGTCGTCCTCTCTCCCGGCCCACGACCTCGGTGGCCGCGACCGTATGATGCAGGAGGAGGCGGAGAGGATCATCCGCGAGCATCAGGCGGACACCGGGAAGCCTTGCCGCGGCACCACCACCTTCCGCCGCCCCAAACTCGACGATAACGACTCCGATGACGGGTTAGGCAACGATTACGGAGGAGGAGGTGCCGGCCAGCCCGACATTGGCTACGAGGTCACCGTGAAGTATAGGATAGTTCAGGGTTTTAGCTTAGTTTTTTGGTTCACTGGATGAAATATCGTCCGGTTTTATGTACAAATTATCCTACTTTCAATGAAATCCATCGTGTTTATATCGAAATTTGCCATGTTTGCACGAATTTTGTCCGGTTGGTTTGAGTTGTTGTGAAAATGTATGTAGCTAGCGTTGGATCTCGACCTCCTGCATCTGTGTCCGCGGACTAGCCCCCCTATCCGCGGACGGATGCAAGAGGTTTTTTGCGGGTTGCCATGGGAGATGCCCTTATGCCTAACTCGTACAAGAAGTTTTGTGTCCATAACAATTCCTTGCAACTATCAACCGCGGCATGTACTCGAGTTTTGTGGTTCATGTAGCAACACATTTTTGCAATCTTGATTGCCATGACATTGCTCCCCTGGATAAGTCATGGGCATCCAGAGGTTGCTTCAAAATGGATGCCACCAACATAAATCTGAATCTATATAGCCCTGCAATACATGTTCACTGCTTCCAAAGTATAAACATGGTGTAAAAGTTCCCTTAAGATGTCTAACATTCCATTTAACTAATTTCTAGTGAGCTTTACCTAGAATTTTCATGAACCAGCTAACAACTCCAACTACGTAGGCAATATCAACCCTAGTGCACACCAGGGCATACATCAAACTGCCTACAACAGATTGGTATTGTACTTTACACATTTCTTATTTCTCCTTCTTGCTTGTAGGACGCTAATAAAAATAATATATTTTATCATTCATATTAAACCTTTCAAGTACCTTCTCAATGTACCTTTCTTGTGAGAGCCAAAGCAGCTCCTTTGTTTTATCACAAGAAATCATCATGCCGAGTATCTGTTTAGCTAGTCCTAAAATCTTCATGGCAAATGATTTACTCATTTCCTTCTTGAGGAGAGCAATCTTATTTATGCCATTCCCAACAATCAGCATGTTATCAACATATAGCAAGAGAATAGTGAACTCATCCTTGATGTATCTCTTCATAAGTCATAATGATCAGGTTGTGCTTTATGCTAACCAAGCACAGACATAAAAGACTCAAACTTCTTGTATTGCTATCGACAAGCTTGCTTCAAGCCATATATGCTCGTCTTTAATTTGCAAACTAAGTGCTCCTTGATTGCAACTACGAACCTTTGCCTACTCCATATATATCTTATTCTCTAGGTCACCATGTAAGAATGATGTCTTCACATCAAGTTGCTCAATTTCCAAGTCCATATGATAGTCATACCAAGCCAAATTGTTGTGTATACTACATGGAAAGTACAGTTACACTACAATGTAAAGTACAAATACGCTAAGCGGGGAGTACAACTACATTTCACACAGAGAGTACAAGTACATTGCATGTGAAGTACGACACCGCATGGGGGTATAAATACACTATAATGGGGAGTATGTGTGCGCTACGTGTGAGAAATACATGTATGTTATTGAGGCAAGTACGCGTATCTTATGGGAGAACAAGTATGTTACCACATGAAGTATAAGTTGGTCAAAAATAAAGTTTTTCGTATCACCATAAGTTCTAGTTTGAAAGATATGGATGTAAGGAATACAACAGTGAAAATAATTTGTAATTTGAATAGTCGTTACAAAAGGTGTTTCAGTTGAACTTTGGATCTCACGAAAACAAGCATGCCCCCCCCATCATGATTCTGTATCCAACATAAAGTTTCTCATGGTGATAAATGGCGAACATGCATATGGAACGTGTGGCCATAGAGGTTCTGTGGTAACATTTGCAAGGAGCACCCCTAATTACTGACTACCAAAAATAATTATTCATCACTAAAATGATGTGAATGTCGTCTAGAGAAGGGGTGAATAGGCAATTTTAAAACAATTAGTGTTTAGGCTTGAACAAATGTGGAATACTAATTTGTCAAGCACAAAATCTAAATATACTGGGCTCAACTATGTGCACCAACAATTTACCCTAAGCAAGATAAACAATTATGTGATAAGAAGATATATAACAGTAAACACTATGGTTATTACAAAGTAAGTGCATAAGTAAAGGGCTCAGGTAAGATATAAACGAGGCACACGGAGACGACAATGTATCCCGAGGTTCACACCCTTGCGGATGCTAATCTCCGTTAGAGCGGTGTGGAGGCATACTGCTTCCCAAGCACCACAATGGCTCACCGTATTCTCCTCACGCCCTCGCACAATGCAAGGTGACGTGACTCCACTAGGGGACCCTTGAGGGCGGTCACCAAACCAATATAATTGGAGACCCTTGAGGGCAGTCACCGAACCCATACAAATTGCCCGGAGCAATCTCCACAACTTAACTGGACACTCTCAAAGCTTGCCCGAAGATTTACACCATAATGATTGAGCTCTGCGACAACGCCAATCGTCTAGGGCGCCCAATCACCCAGGAGGAACATGCTCTAAGGTACCAAGCACCCAAGAGTAATAAGCTAATCAACTTTCACTTCCACGTACCACCAAGGAGAACTCAACCCGATGCACCAAATGGAATGGCAATAACACATGAAACTCAAGTCCTTCACTCCCGAATCACCAAGCAACTAATGCTATGGAGGAATATGAGAGGCAGAACAAGAAAGAGAACAAAAACAAACTCCAAGGTCTAGCCAAAGGGTTGCCCTCACAAAGAGGAGAGATCGATTGGTGGAAATGTAGATCTAGATATCCTCTCTCTTTTCCCTCAAATAGAAGAAAGAATCAAGGTGGGGATAGAGAGAAAGCAAGCTCTAAGAGGTCCATAATGGTGGAAAAAACTGGCTCAAGATCCGTCATCACCGTTGGGGAAGAATAACCCCTTTTATAGGGCCCCACTAATCTAACTGTTATCATGCAGAAAGACAGTGGAGCGGTACAACCGCTTGGATGAGCGACACAACCGCTCCAGACAGTAAAACTAGCAACTGTGGACTGGCTACAGGCGTGGCCATGGCGAACTAAGTGGTAGAACTGCTCGGTTGCTCGGTTGTACCAGTCAATATGGAATTAACCGGAACAACCGCCTCGCCACCGCCCAAGCACTGCTGCCAAACCCGTGGGAATCACCCATCGAGCGGTAGTTGGGCCGGTACTTGGTTCGGTAGTACCGCTCATTGAGGGAGCGATGCAACCACTAAAATACACGGTACAACCATCTGGCCGTGCATAATTGTGTCCACTCCATAAGAAGCGATACAACCGCTAGCACGTGCGGTACAACCGAACCTGTTGAAACTACAGAAACATATAAGACCAAAAGTGCCATAACTCCTGCAAATGAACACTAATTTCGACGAACTCAAACTCGATGGAAAGCAAATATTCAGAAGTGGCAAGAGTAATATGCCAATAATATAGAGGTGTGAAACCTCCATAAGTGAAGAACCGGCAAAAACTCCAATCGGTAAGATAGAAAACCTATCAATGTTATACCTTTGCCTTGCGCATAGTCCACTTGAGCTAGATGATGACGATCTTGACCTCCTCAAGTTGGACCACCTTTCTTGATTGCGCTGGCTTGCTGAAGACTAGTAAATTGCTGCCCATACTCCACTATGTGTGAGCCTCTCTTAGGCACATCTTCACCTGTCCATTATCACCAGAATGGATGGCAAGCTTTAAGCATCTGATCCCTTCGTGATGCTCCACTTGAACTTGCACAACATAACCTTGATGAAGATCACCATTTGATTTTATCATCCAAAAGTTATATGGGGTCTTCCTTTTGATGCAGGCCCATGGAAAGATACCTAACCCCACATAGATCTTTGGTTAGTACGCAAAGTGTAATGGGCAATGCTTACCATACCATGGGATCACTTAATCCCACTCGATACATCTTCTACGCGTTGTGTGTTGATCAATTTGAATCCACTCTTTGTACTTAGTCTTGATCAACCTTATATCATATCATCTCTCTTCATAAAGATAATGTCTTGACAGTAAATATGAATGTTCACACAATCTTCTTCTTCAAGACATGATTGCAATAGGGTCAACTCTCACATGACCAACCTTTGAATAACTCATTGAATAGCACCTTGGTCAACACAAATCTTCTTCTTATAATCTTGAAACCAACAAATGGTCTTTAAGCAGTGCCTATGGACTAACCCTTCAAATATAACTCAAGGCAACCATTAGTCCATAGGACTGTCATCGATAACCAAAACCAAACATGGGGGCACCATGCTCTTTCAATCACCAATGCCATTTACCGATTATGGATCGCCTACGCACCACCCTACATTGGCAGGCCCATTCAAGATTTCGGTTTTCTTGATTCTTTTCTCTCTTTCGGTTCTTCTCTAAAAAAATTATTTCCTTCTTTCTTCTTCTTCTTCTTCTTCTTCTTCTTCTTCTTCTTCTTCTTCTTCTTCTTCTTCTTCTTCTTCTTCTTATTCTCCTCCTCCCTTTTTTCCTTTTCCTAACCCTTTTTTGGTTACTTTTTTTCTTTTTTGATTCCCTCTTCTTTTTCCCATTTCTTGTTTCTTCTTTCTTTTCTACTTATTTTTTGTTTATTTTTTTCACTTTTTATAGAAAATATAATTGCAGTTTTTGACAAATACACATGAATGCTCATAAAACTATAAGGAAAATTTTAAGCCATGAACACGTTTTCAATTACATGAATATTTTAAAAAAATGTGGACAATTTTCTAAATTACATGAGCGCTTCTTAAAATACATGAACACTTCATAAACTTACATGAAAATAACCTTATTGGTGCAAACACTTTTCAAATTACACAATTTAAAAAAAAATACATAGACACTTTTTAAAATTGGAGCAAAATTTGAAAAAGCCTAAACACTTTTTAAACATTATGACATTTTTATAAATAAATGAACGCTTCTTTGGGGAGATCCTATTGGGCGCTTCATGCACCTGAAGTCCTCACTAACGCTCACGCGCCTCTATTGGTGGGCTGACACACTAGAAGCGCAGGCGATTCACTGGTCTGGTTACTCGATCCTGCTTGACCAATCACGGTTGACCAGTTGACCGGTCAACCATTGAATTTTAAAAAATGGAAAAAAAATCATGAATTCGAAAATGTTCACGGATTTTGAAAAAAAAGTTCACAAGCATAAAAAAAGTTCAGTGATTTTGAAAAAAAGTCCATTGGCTTTGAAAATTTCTTCGAATTTGAAAAATGTTCATAAAATATTTGAAAAAAATTCATCAATCACAAAAAGTTTTTTAACATAAAAAAAGTTCATCAATTTTGGAAAAAAAGTTTGTTAAACTTAAAAGAAGTTCCTCCGTTTTGGGAAAAAGCTTACCGATTTTGAAAAAAAATCACAAAAAATGAAATAATTTCATAAATTTTGAACAAAATCATCGAATTTTAAAAACAATTTTGCAAAATTGAAGGAACTTCTTCAAATTTGAAAAAAGCTCATCATTTCCTACAAAAATGTTCATGATTTGAAAAAGGGGAATAAAAAAGTAAATGTAAAGAAAATAAAATAGAAAAGGAACCAGGAAAAGAATAAAAAGGTGGCCCCTCAATTTATAGCAAACTGAGGAGAGAATAAAATGAAAAAAAAGTTAATAAGCGCAAATATTAAGATGACATAGTGGTTGCTGTTGTTCTATGGGAATCACGAGGCGTCGAGTTTGAACCTTGTCCCGCACCTTTTTTGAAAGCTTAGTGGATGGATGGTGAAAACGCCTTAACGGACGCCTGAAGGGTGATTCCTATTTGTCACTTCAGGCGCGTTACTGTGCATTTGAAAAATGGGCGATCTTTGTTTTTTCCTGTGTTTTATAATCCGCAAAAGGAAGCATACTCTACGAGAATCGAACCAACGACCAACATAATCAAGGACCGCCGGTGTAACCATCCCGCCACCAGTGGGATCTGGTAACCTTCCACTTTTCCTTCTTTTATCTTTCTTTTCCTTTTTTCCTTTTTTGTTTTCTTCTTCTTGATTCAATCAATTTGTTTGTAAATACGTGAAATTTTTCTTCAAATCAATGAATTTTCTTTGAAATTCGATGAACTTTTTTGAAATTCAATAAACTTTTTTGAAATTGATGAACTTTTTCAATTTGGATGTACTTTTTTAAAAATCGGAGAACTTCTTTAAAATTTGATGAACTTTTTTCCAAATTCGATGAACATTTTTATTCAAAATCCATGATTTTTTTTCCATTTTTGATGACTTTATTTTCAAATTTGATGATTTTTTTAAATCATAAACTTGTTTTTAAAATTCATGAACAAATTTGAATTCATGTTTTTTTCTTTTTACAAAAAAATCGTCCTATTTTTCATTTGCGATCGCGGGAACCTAGAGGAAATAAATGCATTCAATCTCACCTACATGGGCCGGCCTACCAGGGTTGGCGCATGGGCGCCAGGGAGCTTCCCTCGCACCTGAAGCGCGCAATAGGAGCTCCCCGCCTGAAGTGGTTCGCTTCTTGGATAGCAGCCCACCTTAGTGGCGCTGGGCTTCGCTTTGCCTTAAGTTGTACATAATATCGAGTAACCCCTATGTGTCGCTCATTGTTGGAAATATGATCTAGAGGCAATAATATTGTATTATATATTTTCATGTTCATAATTAAGAGTTTATATTTCATGCTATAACTGCTACGATCCTGGAAATATGCGATTCAGTGAAAAACTCATATGCATGTGTGGAACGATAAACGGTAAAATATAAACTAAATTTGCCATGATGAATTACTAAAAATTGACATGATCCATGAATTAAATTTACCATGGTTAATTACTAAAAATTGCCATGGTCAATTAATAAAATTTGCCGTGAAAAGTAGTTGAAATACAATGGTAGCTTTAAATCTAAAAGAAAAACTAGATGAAACATATCATGCAACTTTAGTATAAACACTATGACAACTTTAGTGTAAACATAATGAAATTTTTTGGATCAATATGGGATCTAGTTTGAAGATCTCGTCGAGATGGATTTAATGATGAAAATAGATTTTTAATCATATTTTTTATTTAAGAGATAAAACATTTTTAAGTCTAATATATCAAAAAGATTCCGCTGATGTCATTTGTTTGATGTGGCAAAATGGATAATAATGGGGACGTTTGCAGCATGTTGCTGCATGTCACATGTGTGACACTTATCATTTATGTTTTTTTAGCGAACCCTCCAATCTTTTTTTTGAGAAACAATGCGCGTTATTTCATAAAAGCTAAATGGAACCTTGAACTAGGCCCCGTTTTCCCCCCTAGCTCTCGCGACTAGGGTTTCTCTCCTCTAAGGCGACTCGTCTCCCCAGAGTACTATATCCGATCCCGGCGATCTTCGCAGGGGTTCTCTCTGCACTACGGCGTCTCGTTCGGGATGGCGTCCTCCTCAGATGCAAACTCAGCGACCTACGGCGGCGGCGGTGGGGGCGGTTTTGGTGGCGGCGGTGGAGCAACCGCGGATCCCGATCTGGAATTTTTTTTTGATCAACTGGATCTCGATGAGGAAGAATTTGATGATGTGGAGATAGATGATGAGGATCCGGAGATCAAGGAGAGCGTTCCGTCGGTCTTCTATAAGGAGATGTGGGCGGCTTGGAACCCCGCGCAAGGTGTTAGATTCCGGCCGGTCGGGCCGAACAGATTCGTCATACAGGCCTCGTGCTTGGGGAACTGGGAACGGATCATGAAGCAAGGGCCACGGTTATTCCGCAATATGGCGGTGCTTCTGTGCATGTATAATGGATTCAGTCAGGCTGAAGAAGTGTGTTTGATCACATGCCAATATGGCTTCAGATTCACAAGCTCCTAGATCCCTATTGCAAGGATCACATTGTTGAGAAGTTGTTGAAGGGTGCTGGGGAGATCTTCGAGATGCGGCTGAGTGGTAATACAAGGGGGGACTATGTGAGGATTAGGGTGAATCACAACATCAAAAACCCGCTTACTAAGTTTGTCAGTATTGTGCAAGCAAAGGAGAGACAGGTGTACTTTGTTCGATATGAAAAACTAGCTCGCTTCTGCAAGGTGTGTGGACTCATAGGCCATGATCATAAGGAGTGTGGGCTAGGTATACATGATAAGAAGAAGATGAAGTTTGGCGGTTGGTTATATGCGGATGGGCCGTCTAGGCCAGGACAGGGCGCTGCTACAAGTAGACAACCTGGCCCCCGTCCATCAGGTAAGGTGGGGAGTAAGCCAACTCCTTCAGCTCCAAGGGAGGATGGGACCGACCCGGAAACCATAGACACGGCGACGAGCCCTCTAAAGCAGGCTGCTGCTAGAATGGAGGTGGACAAGGATGCAGAAAAATGTCTGAATATGGATGACGTCGAGACGGGGTTCAACAGCGTTCCTGGTGCTCCTAAAGCGTTGCTGGCTCTAACCGATGGGAGTGGGGTGGATGCTCGTGAAAATAACTCGCCAGCGAGCAGTGACTCAAGCAATAAGCGGCTGAAAATTTCGAAGGAAAGTGTCAATAATGAGATATCGGCGGCCTCCCTCGAGGAGGACCGCCAGACGCTCACGTGGAACTAGTGGGGGAACCGCCGGACAGTTCGCGAGGTGTTGGCCCTCACTAAAGCCAACGAACCCAAACTAGTCTTCTTAAGTGAGACTAGGCAAGACGTGTTGAGGATGGAAAAGCTGAAGTGGAGACTAGGGTTAAAAGGCTTCCATGGTGTAAGTTCAGATGGAAGAAGTGGTGGTTTGGCCCTTTTTTGGGGTGAAGCTCTGAATGTGACTGTCCTGGATTCGTGCCGCCGCTACATTGATGTTCATATTGATGATGTGGGAGGAGAGATCTCATGGAGAGGGACATTTGTGTATGGAGTGCCTAGAACGGAAAACAGTCATTTAATGTGGGAACACCTAGCTAGGCTATAGGCAAGCTCGCAGGATTCGTGGTTGGTTTGCGGAGACTTCAATGAAGCTATGTGGAAACATGAGCATCTATCCAGGAACCTGAGATCAGAAACGCAAATGTTAGCTTTCAGAGATTGCTTGCTGCTATGTGAACTCGAGGATTTAGGATTCTCGGGCGTACCTTATACATACAATAATGGACAAGAGGAGGATCGAAATGTTCAAGTAAGATTAGATCGAGCTTGTGCGGATGAGGCTTGGCATGACCTCTTTCCAACTACACAGGTGGCACATTTGGCTTCATCGTGCTCTGATCATAGCCCGGTCCTAATACAAATGGGCGGGGTTTAGATGGCCCGACAGCATGGGCAGGCCTCACGCTATGAAATTATGTGGGAAAGACACCCCGCGGTGGCAGAGGTGGTGTCGAGATCCTAGGCAAAAAACCCTCAGCCAAGCGACCTTGGTTCGGTTGCCGCAGCGCTGACACAACTTATGAAAGGTTTGAAGGAATGGAGTAAAGCAAATTCTGGCAATGTGTTAAAAGAGATTGAGGCCTTGCGAAGTCAGTTATCCAAGCTACAGGTGGCTGGGGCTGATCGGTCTCAAATTCGAAGCAAGATAAACCAACTGGACGAACTCCTACCGGGAGGAGATGATGTGGCTCCAAAGGTCACGTATCACGTGGCTTAAGGAGGGAGAGCGAAATACTAAGTATCTACACCGTCGGGCGATGTGGAGGGCGCGATGGAATTATATCCAACGCCTACGGAAATCAGATGGGACTTGGTGTAACGTTCCGTCAGACATGGAAAGGATGGCGTCTTCTTACTTTAAGGAAGTTTACACAAAAGACCCAACTCTTGATTATACTGTGGTTCTGGAGTGCATTCTTCCAAGAGTCAGTCCAGAAATGAACGTTGCTCTTGATGCACCATATTCAGAGAAGGAAATTTCTGATGCCTTATTCCAAATAGGGCCTCTCAAAGCACCGGGAGTTGATGGTTTCCCGGCTCGGTTTTATCAGCAGAACTGGGAGGTGTTGAAAACGGACATCATCGGTGTAGTACAGGAGTTCTTTGTCAGCGGTACTATGGCCGAGGGGGTAAATGAAACTGCTATAGTTTTGATTCTGAAAATACAGCAACCACAAGAATTAAAAGACTTTTGTCCGATTAGTCTTTGCAATGTGGTTTATAAAATTGTTTCAAAGTGCATGGTTAATAGATTGAGACCCCTGCTTGGGGAGCTGATCCCTGAAAATCAAAGTGCATTTGTGCCAGGAAGGCTTATCACGGATAACTCGATAATTGCTTTCGTATGTATACATCATATTCAGTCACTGAAGGAAAATCCACCTGCTCTTTGTGCTTACAAGCTCGATTTGTCTAAAGCGTACGATCGAGTTGATTGGGTGTTTCTGGAGAGGGCCCTACGCAAATGGGGTTTGTCTGAGTTTTGGATCTCTCATGTCATGGAATGTGTGAGATATTCAGTGAAGTTCAATGGCAAGATCCTGGAGTCTTTCACCCCGTCGAGAGGTCTACGGCAAGGTGATCCATTATCCCCCTTTCTATTCCTCTTTATTGCTGACACGCTTTTCAGCACTGTTAAATAAGTCGATGGCAGAGGATGGTCTAAAAGGGGTGAAGATTTGTAGAAATGCCCTGGAGATTTCTCATTTAATTCTTGCAGATGACTCACTCTTATTCTTCCAAGCCTCAGAACAACAGGCATATTTGGTGAAGGGTTTGTTGAACACCTATGCATCGGCCACGGGCCAGTTAATTAATCTAGCAAAGTGTTCCATCCTATTCTCAGACTCCTGCTTGCCTGCGGTGGTGGATGGAGTGAAGAGCATATTGGAGATCGAACAGGAGGTTTTTGAGCCTAAGTACCTTGGCCTGCTGGTGCCCGAAGGTAGAATGAATAAAGGTAAATTTGAAACAGTTCAGGACAGATTGAGGAAGAGATTGATTGACTAGAGCGAGCAGTACACGTCCTCTGGTAATAAGGAGATCCTAATCAAATCGGTTGCTCAGGCCATTCCAGCATATGTTATGAGCGTTTTTAAGCTCCCAGCTTCGGTATGCGATGAACTGACCCGTCTGATGCGTCAGTACTGGTGGGGTGTTGAGAAAGGGAAGAATAAGATGGCGTGGTTTAGCTGGGATAAAATGAGATTACCCAAGGCAATGGGTGGTTTGGGTTTTAGAGATATGAGAGCTTTTAACCAGGCACTTCTCGCTAAGCAGGCCTGGCCCTCATTGACACACTGGACAACCTCTGTGCCAGATTGTTGAAGGCCAAGTACTACCCATCAGGTAACCTGCTAGATACGGTCTTTCCCAACCATGGATCGGCAGTCTGGAAAGGAATTCTCCATGGCCTCGAACTGTTAAAAGCAGGAATTATTTGGCGAGTTGGAAATGGTTCTATCATAAGAACCTGGAGGGATCCATGGATCCCGAGGGCTTCTTCTTTCCGACCTATAACACCAAAGCGCACATCCCGCCTAAATAGAATCTCTGACTTCTTGGATGGGAATGATGCATGGCGGATGGATAGGTTGACACAACACTTTTGGCAGATGGACATTGATCACATTCTGAAAATTAGGACATCCTCAAGGCAGCGGTGTGATTTTATCTCCTGGTTCCCGGAGAAGAGTGGGCTGTTTTCAGTAAAAAGTGCCTATAAATTGGCTACAAGCGCTCATGATGCAGCCTTCGCCAGAGGATCATCTTCAGAAGCACCAAATGGTAGAAGATCAATTTGGAATTGTGTATGGAAAGCCTCGGTGCCACAGAAGATGAAGATAGCGGTTTGAAAGGTGGTGGCAGGAGCCTTGCCGACAGCGGCGTCCAAGAAATACACACACTTATCTAAGCGATCTACGTGCCCGCTCTATGGAATTGAGGAAGAGAATGAATTTCATGCTTTGATCACATGTGATCATGCGCATCTTCTATGGATGTGCATGCGCACCAGATGGCCTCTTCCATCAGACAGGGTATTGATCAATACGAGCAATGAGTGGCTACTGATTTTACTCACTCAATGTTCAGATCAGGTCCGGGACATGGTCATCATGTTGCTATGGCGTATATGGCAGCTGCGGAATGATAGTTCACATGGCAAGGAAGTACCACCCGTGGAGGCAACAGTGGAGTATCGTGACAGCTACTACAAATCCATTCGGCTCGCTGGTTGGTTTACCACGGAAGAGATACTAAAAGGAAAAATACCGGTCTTGGATCAGAAGCGAGAGAACGAGACTCAGTACAAATAACCAGCGCTACCGTGGCCGGCTCCTTGGCCTGGGACTATCGCGCTGTCCATTGATGGTTCCTTCCAGGAAGTAAATGGCTCGGCAGCGGGCGGAATTGTATTGGGAGATGGGTCAGGTACGGTATTGATGTCGGCTTATCGCTACATTTTTAACTGTAACGACGCAATGGAGGCGGAGATCCACGCTATCATGCAGGGCATGGCTTTGTCCATCCAGCACACAGAACTTCCGATGATAGTGCAGTCCGACTCGGCGGTAGCCCTCTCCGTGTTGTCTAGTGATGGCCTTACAAAATCAGCATATGGGCATCTGATTCTGGAAATAAAAGAGTTGATGAAGGCGAGTGTCGGGGGGATGAACCCCAGGCAGGCAACGGAACCCGGATCCTTTTCAAAAACAACGGGGCCAGCATTGTCCCTCAGTCCGTCTTGCACTTGGCCGGGTCGCTCAACCCGGCCAAGTCCCTCGACCCGGCCAAACTCCTCGACTTGGCCCCAACAACCAACTCAAGACTTCCCCAACAAACCAGCTCCACCCTTGGCGTGTTCTCCAACCAGGCCAAGGGTTAGCGGCCGTCCCATCCCGGCCGTACAATGGGACGAGTCTCTACCAACTGATGACCGAAGCCACAGTGCCCCGCCCGTGCCTCTGGTCAGCCACGCGTGGCAACAGTGCCCCCCACCTACTCGCTGACCGGGGCCGACGTGGCAACAGTGCAATCATTGTCACCCATGACGCCAGCAAGCGGCGACCTGATGGAACGCCAGTGTAGCCGGCTCGACTCGGCCACACCCTGACGATCGACAAGACGGCACACAGTGCCCCTAGGCGCATGGGGCCCGCGCCCGAGGAACCCGGCGAGGCCTGGCACCCGGCGGGTCCCAGCGTCGGGCTCCCTGGACACTGACAACCCGGCCCTACGGCCTTGTAACATTACCATTGTACCCCTGGGGGGTTGACCTATAAAACCCCCCAGGAGCCCTCATGCATACGGGCAATGCTCTCACCCATCCACCCACTCACACACCTAGCGAGTAACACCCGAGGGAAGGGAACCGCCTAAGCCTTGGCTAGCCTCCCTTTCTTCCTCCATACAGCTCCAGGATGTCGGTGTACAAAAGAAGGGGCACGCTTTTGTACCCCTTTACTTGTGCACGGACAGTCGGAGCCGCGCCCGTGACCACACCAAGCAGAGCAGGGGAGGTGAACCGAGGTAAAACCGAAGCCTAAGACAGCCAGAGCAATGCCAAGACCAAGACTACAAAGAAGCAGATGTGCGGAGCAGTTCCCCCGGCAAGATCCTTGCCGGGGACGGCCTCAGCAGCCCCGGCAAGACCCTTGCCAGGGCAGCACGCCCAAACGCCAACAGAGCGAGCCACCCTTGAGTCCACATCCCCAACACCATCAACCACGTTGGGCCAGGGCTCGGGAGGCACCTCTGTGGTGGCATGTAGATCTTTGTGAAGACAAGGAATATTCAAGATCAGATGAGGATTAGAAGACGACGACCCTCGGCAAGATCCTTGTCGAGGAAGGCCAATAGATCCCCGGCATGGTCCTTGGCGGGGACGAAGCGCGCCACGGCAAGACCCTTGCCGGGCCACCCGGCAAGGCCCTCACCAAGGACGCCAGCAGGGCCACCGCCAGGCCCGCGCCAACCAAGTTCCACCGTTGTTCGCATGCAGCTGCCAGCTCAACCAGCTGAGCAGGCACCTGCGTGGCAACATGCAGCTCCAGGGCCAACTCATCAAGCGCCTGCGTGGTGGCATGCAGATCTTCGTGGAGGCTCCACCACCACACCACCCCAACTGCTTGCCTGCCTACATGGCACCGCATGCCTCACTGGCCAGGGCGCGTGTCGAAGCGAGGAGGAGCAGCGACGGACGGGACGGGCCTCGCGCCCGTCCCCGATAAAGTTAGGGGACACCTAAGCTACGCATTAAATGCGTCTTGTCCTGTGTCTGACGATAAGCTCATAGCACTGTGCGCCTTTCCACCTCCTGTGTGCCACTATGGTAGCCCCTTTCGACTATAAAAGGAGGCCCATGGCATACTGGAGAAGGATTCGGCTCTTTCGAACCACACACTCACCACAGCTAGTTCGAGAGCTCATGAACTCTGTGAAATACACCCACCAAAGCAGGACTAGGGTTTTACGCATCCTCGCGGCCCGAACTTGGGTAAACAATCCTCGTGCTAGTTACTAATCCTGCTCTTCTCGCAACCCCGCGCCACGGCAACCGTAGTAGGGGTTCTCGTGATCCCATAGGTGTCGTTCCACACCGGCATCTTTGGCACGCTAGGTAGGGGGCGCAATTGTGAGAATCTGGTCTAGTAGCTAGCCTAGCGGTTCTTCGTCGACATGGCTCCCAAGAAGGAGACGGCCAGGAGGAAAGAGCACCGCTCATGAGTGCGAAGGGCCTTGTGGCTGACGGAAAAAGCTAAGTCATTCAGAGCTTTGAGTTATTTCCTTCTATATATAAAGTTATCATCCTCGGAAATCTTGCCTATGTATGAGAAACCTGCACACAACGGGGCCCTCCCACAATTGGCAATGCCCTTGTTCTATTTCGAGTCCGCTCAAAAGCACAAAGCGGTCGCGTCGAGAGTGGCGGGGTAGCCTTCCGCACTTGGCAGCGCTCCCGACTCTGACTTGAGTCAAACTCGACAGTTGGGGCGGCCGCGCTAAGGGCGGTAAGGTGGTTCGCCCGGCAGCAAGCACAACCGGCGGGCCAGTGGGGACCTGTCCCCAAGATGCCGCCCTGGGTTTACGCGCCGGCAAACCTACCCAGTTAACGTAGGGTGCACACACAAAGGAAAATCAAACAGGAAAATAACATGCATAATATCAAAAGTGCGGCAGAGTCATATTACATCAAATTGTTGATGCGGTTCTAACTAGAGATAGCAATTGTTTTGGTTGTGAACATGCAGCGGCGATAAGAAACCGGGTGCCTAATCCCGGCGCTGGCCCTCCACCCTCAGAATTCCGTTGACCAGGCTGATGATGGGCTTGATGCGCTCTCTAAGCGGCGCGAGGTCAGTACCCTCTGGCAAGCTCTCCAGCGCGACGTCGAAGTCGAGCTCGGGGTGCCAGTGTGCCACCTTGGTGAGAACCTTGGTCATGGCGCCCTGGCAAAGCCTCCGGGCCTCATCGGCCAGCGAGGCCTCCCGGTTGGCGTGAAGTTGCTCCAGGGCCCCGAGAACACACTCGAAGAACAAGGTCAACTTGGCGTTGGTGGTCCCGCTGTGCTCTGGGGCGTACCTCACGCTTGGCATCCCCATGGTAGCCAGCTGCGCGGTGATCGTGCCGGCGACGTCCTCAAGACGGCTGATCCAATGGTTCACGCTCTCCTTGAAATCCTTATGCTCGGCGGCCTCGTCCTTCCGCAGCTGCTTCTCGGTCTCCGGCTCCTTGGCCAGGGTCCCCTCCCGGGCTTGGGCCTCCGTGAGCATCCCCTCGAGGCCCTCCAGCTTTAGCATGAGGTCCTTGAGGGACTTGTTGGCCTCAGAGAGCTCCTCGGCCTTGCTGATGGCCGCGCCCTGCGCCTCCGTTAGGGCGCCGTTGAGCGTATCCTTCTCCTGGGACAGCTTCAGGGCCTGCTCCTTCAGCCCGACCCGCTCCGCCTCCAGCTCCTTCACCTTGTCGGCGTGAACCTGGGCCTGAGCATCGAGCGCCTCTTTGTGCCTCTGCTCCAGCTCACTGGTCCGCTGGGAGACAAGCTTCCCCACCTCTTCGTCCTTGCCGCGGAGCATGGCGACAAGCTTCTCCTCGCGCGCGGCGAGGTCCTCCTCCTGGGAGTTCAGTGCGGCCTGGTGCTGAGTCCGGGCGGCCTCGGCTGCCGCGGCCAAGCCCTCCGCCGTCTCCTGGGCCTTCTTGATGTTGGCCAGCTTCATGGTGAGCTCCAAGTCGCGCTTGTTAAGCCCACCGTGGGCGGCTTTCAGCTCGTCGCGGGCCTGGCAGAACCATTCCTGCGTCTCGGCGGCGCGCTTCTGGAGGTCCGCCTCCACCTTCTCCACCACCGCCGTCCTGGACCTGACTTTGTCCAGGCGGGCACGGTGGAGTGCCTGGAGCCTCCGGAAGTTGGAACCCATGGCCTGGAGCAGCCGCTCCTCCTGGGAGCCGTCGCCACCGACGCTCGACTCGACGACGACCTCAAGTTCGGCGGCAGCAAGCACTTCATCGTCGAACACCTCTCCCTCGACGGGTGTCCTGGTGCTCTACGCGCCTGGAAGGTGGACGAACAAGTCGTCACTCACCCCCAGGTACTTGCCGGAGCCGGAAGCAGCAGAGGAGGAAGGATGGTCATCAGCCACCTCCTCCTCCTCCTCAACAGCGGCCCCACCGGCCTCCCCGGCAGGCCCCTTGCTGGTCTCCTCAGCGGCGGCCTTGCCGTCCTCCCCGGCAGGCCCCTTGACGACGTCCTCAGCAGCGCCCTTGGCGGCCTCCTCGGCGGCGATCTTCTCGTCGTCCGCCTCGGCGGCCTTGGTGATGTCCTCGATGACGGCATCCACGTCCTCTAAGTTCACCAAGGAGGGATCCGGACACCAAAGAATGGAATGAGACAAGGCCAAAACCAAGAACCAGAAAGGAAAAGGAACAGGGACGAAAGGCGAGCGACTTACCAGCGCCAGTGCCGGGCTGGGAAAAAGAAGTCCCCTCCCCGCCAACATTTGGCGTCGAGGCAAAGCCGCCGGCGCCCAAGTTCTCCTCCCCCCCCTCCATGTGCATGGGCTCGGTGCTTGGCGCCCTTGCTGGGGACGCCCCTCGGGGCGGCGTGGTCGTTGGGGGCGGCGTGTTGGGAGTAGCCCTCTGCGGCTCCTCCTGCTGCTGCTCTCCTCCTGCGTGCACTGCAAGGTCGGCACCAAAGTGTCGTGCCCACGACACATGTCGATAAGGGAGAGTGATGAACTTATCTTTGGGGGGCTAGGCAGGGGCTGCTGTCCGGGCTGCTCAACACCACCAGTGGCGCCCTTGAAGTACCAGCCGAGGGCTGGCCGCCCGCCGAGGTCTTGGCCCTCTTCACTCTCTGGGCCAGCGTATCCGCGTCCCTGCCAAGGTGGAAACAAGTCAAGACAAGTGACACAGATTGAAAGAGGCAGATATGGCGGGAAGGAGCCAGATACTTACTCGTCGTCCACATCCTCCTATGTTGTTTTCTTGTTCCTCCTCGCGCTGAGGGATCCGTAGTCGAAAGTGACCCCCGCGTCAGCGTCTGCCGGAGGAGGGGAGGAGGGCGGAGTCTGCGGGCGTGTGGACAAAGAAGAAGCATATGCCTTCTTCCTCGCTGCCGCGGCCTTCACCACCTTCTTCGACGCCGCGGCCCTCGTCTGACGCGTGGCCTCCTCCGGGGATTTTGGCCGCCGTGCCGCCCTGACGGGCCGCACCGGCTCGTTGGAAGCAGACCGTCGCAGGACTCGCCCTCTCCCCGTGGCCGGAGGGTCAACAACCCCGGGCTCCTCCTCCGACGATGACTCGTCGGCCGCTTCCTCAACCAGACGAGCCTCGGTGCCGGTGCTGCTGGCCCCCCAGCGGCCGCCGCCCATCGAGCAAGCTCCTCCTCCTCCGCGGCCGTCGCGACCTTGTCCTCCACACCACCGGCGCTGTCGGCCTCCTCGGCAAGCTGCGCCTCCCTCGCCCTGGCGGCGATGTAGTCCAGTTCCACCTGGGTGGTATCCTGGACGATCAGCCGCTCGGTGTTGGCGTTGATGTACCCCTCGTGCAGAGTGTCAAAGAACTACTGCACTTCGACGTCCTCCGGCTCCTTCCAGCTCGGGTCAGGACCGTGTGCGTTGCAGTCCGGCATCATGGCGATGATGTCGGTCCGGCGCGAATTGTTGCACAATGGGACCACTCCCGCCGACAACTTGAACAAGGGCCCCTTGAAGACCTTGTCGGCCTTCGCGGCGGCCCTCGCGACCTTGCCGGTCCGCTCGACCTCGCCGTCACGGCTCACATCAAGCTGGAAAATTTTCTAGCACAAATGGGCATTCCCCATCACCGTGAAGTTGTGGTCGAGGCCGGGGCGAAGCCGCATGATGTCGGTGGGGTTGGTAAAGAGCCAGGCTGGCCTCCCCTTGTTGTGCAGTGGGGCGATCCGGCAGCGGATGAAGTCCGCCCCGATCATCTCGAGGGTGAGCCCGGCCTCGGTGAGCCGAAGGATCCTGGTGGTGGCGACCGTGAGCTTCTTGTCATCGGCATCAATGTCACTCCAATCGCTTCTGCGGACCGGCGGCGCCCGGTGAACTTCACAGAACGCCGGCGGGTCCTCCTCCTCGATCCAGCACCACCGGCCCCGTCATTCTTCCCACCTCTCCTTCATGGCACCATCCAGGTACGCTCCCTTGGATCTTGGGATCCAGGCGATGCAACCCGAAATGGCGCCTCCTGTCTGGATCCGAGGGAAGAAGTAATGGCGGAAGAGCACCGTGTTGGGGTGCACTCTGGCGAAACCCTCGCAGAGGTGCGCGAAAAGGGCCATGCACGTCACCGCATTCGGGGTAAAATCCAAGAGGGGGAAGCCAAAGGTGTGCATGATGTCGCTGAAGAAATCGGAGAAGGGAGGACAAAGCCCGCAGGAAAAATAGTCGACAAAGAAGGGGTGCCGATTTGGGGCAGCCTCGGCGCAGTTGGCGGGGATGACGCGCGTGGCTGGATGCCCCGACTTCTCTAACCCCGTCTTCACCCCCCACAGAGGCTTGAAGGATTCCCGAAGCTCGAGCTGTTGGAGATATGCCCTAGAGGCAATCATGTATGATGATATTTCCTATGTGTTTATGAATAAAGATAGTCCTTGGACATTATCAATGATGTGTATTAGCAAGTATGTGACTTGTTTGTGGGACTATGCATTGTATGATGACTGTCCTAAAAGGTCCCTAGTCAAAAGGGCTGTGTGGATGCGCAACCGACTAGACTGGCATATGACACGGTCGATGGCTTGGTCTCACTAGCATGGAGCATTGGATGCTAACCGGATAATATGGACTTGGAAAGGTCTGGTCGGATTCGACATAGTCGGATCCGAGTCGAGATAAGGTCTGAGTCGGACAGACCCAACTATGAGACATAACGCTATGTCATCTGTGAGTCTCTAGTACAACATACGTTCTATGTCCTAAGACTGGTGACACATGTACTCTGGATGGTGACAGAGTTGCTTTGGGCCGACCAAACGCTACTCCGTGACTGGGTAGTTACAAAGGTAGGTTTCGGGTTTGTCCAATCCCATGCTGCGAGACACGGTCGAGCAAGATGGGATTTGCCCCTCCGATCAGGAGAGATATACTCTGGGCCCCTCGTGTGATCTGACCAGGAATAGCATGGCCATGCGACAAGGATTATGAGATAATCCGGATTGTGGTCGGTATCCTTTGGAGCGAAAGAGGTCGGGTTAGCACAAGGATGACAGTCTCGCCTTGAGCCCGACAACATATATCGTGCGGCAAAGGGAGCGAAGCGTGACACGTTATGCGAGTTCGCCTAACCAGCTTCATCGCTACGCTTGGTGGTCGGCACGCCTTGCTAGAGGCCGCTACCAACCGCATGGTCGGAGGTGATCCGAGCTGTGACCAAGCCGACTTGAACCTAAGGGGTTGCGGCGGCAAGGAAGGAACCTATGAGGTCGATTCGTAGGACACCGGTAGGATGTGATCCGAACTGGACTAGGAACGTGACCGAATAGGCTTTGGGCTTTAGGGTCCGTCACGAGGCCCAAGTGTTGAGCCCATGACGGACGCCTATATAAAGTGGAGGTGCGGCACACTCAGGCGATTGATCGCTTCGGCGCTGCGACTAGGGTTTGTATGTGTTGCGAATAGCCACCTCCACTCGCCGCGGCTTGTGTGATCGGACCTAGCGATCCGCCAGACGACGTTCCTCCCGCACGCGGATACCGTTAGAGGCGGTGCACTTGCGCCGCTCCGGCGAACTTCGTGCGTGGGATCAGACGACCGCCGCTCGAGGGAGATCGAGCGAGGAGGAGGCGATCCACGTGACGCCGCTGCCCCAACTCTTCTTCGCTGCCGCGGCGCTGCGGCGTCTAGTGGTAACGAACTGTGATCCATCTCCCGTAGCATGTTCCTGGATGTTCTGCGCGTAGGAATTTTTAATTTGCAGTCGACGCACCCTACCGTAGAACCCAACACGAGCACGCCGACTGTCGAGGGGAAGAAGGCGGACTGCATCCGCTGCACCGCCAGCGCACTCTCCGGCGGCTCCGCCGCTCCGGCTTCCTTAGACACACCCTTGCCCTTGACGGATTTTGGCGCCATGGCAGCTGGGGAAGAAGGGCGAGGCAGAGGACGGCAGAAACACAACGGCGGCAAGAAGGGGAAAAGCATGGAGAAGAAGGAGAAGACGAGCGGAGGCTTTCGAGACTGGGATTGCGCGAAGGGTAAAAGGAACAGTGCGCTCGCGGTTATCCCTTTTTATGGAGAAGCCGCGGGTCACGCTGCCCATTTAATGCGATGTGACGCATGCGTGCGGAAACTGCCCCACGCATGTCGCCCACGTCACGCGCACCCCTCCATGCTGCACCACACCGCGCGTGGGTCGTGGGAGGCGTAGCGCGCAAAAAGTTTTACGGCGGTTAAAACCGCCTCGCCTTCCCGCGCACCGTTTTGGGCCTGACCCAACAACGTGTCGCGCTTATGTATGGCCCAGGCCCGGGGGCTCCTGTCGGTGTACAAAAGAAGGCGTGCTTTTGTACCCCTTTACCCTGCAGACGATCGAACGCGCCAGCCACACCAAGCAGAGCAGGGGAGGTGAACCGAGGTAAAACCGAAGCCTAAGATAGCCAGAGCAACGCCAAGATCAAGACTACAAAGAAGCAGAGGGGCGGAGCAGTTTCCCCCGGCAAGACCCTTGTCGGGGACGGCCTCAGCAGCCCAGGCAAGATCCTTGCGAGGGCAGCACGCCCAAACGCCAACAGAGCGAGTCACCCTTGAGTCCACATCCCCAACACCATCAACCACGTTGGGCCAGGGCTCGGGAGGCACCTCTGTGGTGGCATCTGAATCTTTGTGAAGACAAGGAATATTCAAGATCCGATGAGGATTAGAAGATGACGACCCTCGGCAAGATCCTTGCCGAGGAAGGCCACTAGATCCCTGGCAAGGTACTTTCCGAGACGACAGTAGCCACAGCAAGACCCTTGCCGGGCCACCCGACAAGGCCCTCACCAAGGACGCCAAATAGGGCCACCGCCAGCCCCGCCAACCAAGTTTCCACCATTGTTCGCATGCAGTTGCCGGCTCAACCAGTGGCGAGCACTGCGTGGCAACATGCATCTCCCGGGCCAACTCATCAAGTGCCTGCGTGGCGGCTTGCAGATCTTCGTGGAGGCTCCACCACCGCGCCACCCCTGCTGCTTGCCTGCCTACATGGCACCGCATGCCTCACTGGCCAGGGCGCGTGTCGAAGCGAGGAGGAGCGGCGACGGATGGGACGGGCCTCGCCCCCGTCCCCGATAAAGTTAGGGGACACCTAAGCTACGCATTAAATGCGTCTTTTCCTATAATACGAGCGATAAGTTCATAGCACTGTGCGCCTTTCCACCTCCTGTGTGCCACTATGGCAGCCCCTTTCGACTATAAAAGGAGGCCCATGGCATACTGGAGAAGGATTCGGCTCTTTCGAACCACACACTCACCACAGCTAGTTCGAGAGCTCAAGAACTATCTGAAATACACCCACCAAAGGAGGACTAGGGTTTTACGCATCCTCGCGGCCCGAACCTGGGTAAACGATCCTCGTGCTGGTTACTAATCCTGATCTTCTTGCAACCCCGCGCCCCGGCAACCGTAGTAGTGGTTCTCGTGATCCCATAGGTGTCGTTCCACACCGACACAGGAGCAACTCTGTACTGTGACTCATAAACCACACTCGGCAGGACTAGGGGTGTTATCTCTCCGGAGAGCCCCGAACCTGGGTATGTCTTGCGTCCCGAGCTCGCTCATGCCAACCTCGCCTCCGGAGCCCACCAATGCCCTCGAACCTCCTCCTATCTTTAGCCATCCCATGGCATCTGCCGTGCGCCCACCACGGAAGTTGGCGCCCACCATGGGGCAGCTCGAGGTCCTGGCCGGGAGCATGCTCCGGACGGGGCTCCTCTCCGACTCCGACGAGCCTGTCATGCCGGCGGACGACGTCATCGGCCTTTTCGCCGCCTCCTTCGCCGTCTTTGTGCATCTCGGTGCGCCTCTGACGGCAAGTACCCAATGAGGTACTTAGCTTTTCCGACTCCCCGCTCTCCATCAATGACGGCGCTCCCGCTGGAGCGATGGACCTCTGCGTGGAGGTTTTCGTCACCGACACCGGCACCTCCTCCTTGTCGAGCGCGGCAAGGAAGGCCGCCGAAGCTAAGGCCGCAGCGGACAGGGCCGGCTCGCCCAACCCACTGTGCACCATGATGCAGAGCCTCCGCGTTCCCATCGGCATCGACATCGACGCCTCCAACATCGCCGAAGCCCGGAATCGTCTCAACGAGGACCGCCAGCGCCTGCTGGACGTCACCGAGACCCTCGCCGCCGCGCAGCGCCGCCTTGACTCTGCGCAGCTGGAGCGCAACGCCGCCTACGGCTTCACACCGGATGCGCCCGAGCCAAGCCGGGTCGCCGACGTGCGGGCTCGGGGTGGCGCGATCGGGGGCACTTTCGGTGCTCTCCCTCCCGTCTACGAGACTCCCGTTAAGAACATGCGCGTTACCCAGGCGTCCGCGGTCGGCCTGGACCAGCTCGATGGCGAAGAACTGCAGGACCGCCTCAAGAGGGTGAACGACCTCCTCGCTGTGGCCAACGCGCAGGAGGAACGACTCAACCAGCTCGCTAGACCGGACAAATCCGGCTCCGTCTGCGTCGCTGGACCCGGCGACAACCAGCACACGGCATCCTCGCCACCCGGTGAGGCACACTCCGGTCGCACCCGGACTCGGCGCAACCTCGCCCCAATGACCACCAGCGTCCTAGGCGACGAGCCGGCCTTGAAGGTCCGACGCCGCCTCGACCCTCAGCTCCAACCCAGCCGATGTCCGACTGGAGGGGACCCCGCCCCCCGCGGCGCGGTCACCGAACGGCTGGGCCTGCGCGCCATCGACGACACCGACGCCCGTCACCGCCTCGTGCGACTCTCCCTTTCCCAGGAGCTGGAAGAGACCGGCCCTGTCGGACCGGCGTGCTTCGGGCCACGCATCCAGGGTGAGCCCTTCACCAAAGGGTTCACGCTCCCCCGCGACACCCCCAAGTATAACGGCACCGTGAAGCCGGAGGACTGGCTCACCGACTACACCATCGCCATCGGCATCGCCGGCGGAAACCATCGCCTCGCCGTGCACTACATGCCTCTCATGCTCCGGGGTTCGGCCCGCACCTGGTTGAACTGTCTGCCGGCTAGCAGCATCAACGCGTGGGTCGACTTCAAGCAAGCCTTCGTGCGCAACTTCACCGGCACCTACAAGCGACCAGCCGCATCAGCTCGCCATAAAGTGCGAGGGCCGGGCGGAAATCGATTTAGTACCTCGACGCTGGACCGAAGCCGGAATACCGCGAGGGCGCCCACGAAGTCCAGCGATTGATGCCGTTAACGGGTGCCGAGACGACACCCTCCTCAAGCACAAGATCTTGCACTCTGAGCCGGCCACCATGGCCGCGCTCATGGTGACGGCGGACAAGTACGCTAACGCCAACTCCGCCATGAAGATCCAGGTGGCACTGGACGAAGCCGGCAAAGCAAAGCCGGTGCCCCCCCCCCCCAAGCCGGCCGGCGAAAGCAGCCGGCCGCAGCACAACCAGCAGAATAACAAGCGCAAGGCCGATCAGCCGGCCCAGTGCTACGACAACCAGCTCGTCGCGGCCGCCGAGCAGGCACCCGCGGACGAGCCGGCCGCCAAACGCTGGCAGACCGGTAAGACAACATGGCAGCCCGCCATGAGCTTCGAAGAGATGCTTGACGCTCCCTGCAAGCACCAAAGTGGTGCGAGGCCGTCGACGCACATGCTCCGACAGTGCGCCATCACCAAGCGCATCGCGAGGGGCGACATCCCGCCGCCTCCGGCCCCGGCTCCGGGAGCGGAGCAGCCGCCTCCGCCTCCACCGCCGCCTTCGGCTGGCGGCGCAATGCACGATGACCCCTAGCCGGCCCAGAACGCGACCTACGTCATCATCACCAGCCTCGGCGACGACAAACGCAGCGAGCGCCTCCTTCGGCGGGAGGTAAACACCGTCATCCCGGCCAAGACGGAATACATGCACTGGTCGGAGCGCCCGGTCACCTGGACCTGGGAGGACTAGGGCTGCAAACGAGTCGAGTTCGAGCGAGTTGGACTTGGCTCGGCTCAACTCGTATTAAAATTTTTGCGAGCTCAAACTGAGTGAAACTCAAGATCGAGCTGTAGAACATGGCTCGTGCTCAGCTTGTAACGATCTCGAGTCGATTTCGAGCTAGTTTCGAGCTAAATGTGACGGTGAAAATTATAAATCTATAGCGATTATTCCAACTAGATAAGGCACAATATGTCATAAGAAAGCACTAAAAATAGTAGTCCAATTAAGACCATGATAATATAAATTTCATCAAAGTAGTTTGACTTATTCTCTCACAACCAAAAGTCTAGTATCAACATAAGATAACGATTTATGACAGGACATATACGGGTAATTTGGAAAACAAATTATTGGCCAAAGATCATAAGAAGTTGCAACATAATGCAGGTCGGGATGATCTTGGAGTTGTCATAGAACTCGAACTAGATCTCTCCATGACCATACCAAAGAAGCACAATCGACCAGCATATTGGAATTTATTAGTTTCAAAGATAATATAAACAATGCAACAATTTGAATGAATTTTGTCATATTATATTTGTTTTTTACTAGTCTGTAGAAACCGAAGGCCCATATGCCGGGAACTTTTGCCAAAGAAAAGCTGGATATTTAACACACAATCATTGTGTGCCATGATTAGGCAAAATCTTCTCCGCACTTAATTAAGATTTCATGTTTGCTGGTAAATAAATTCAAGAAATATCATGGGCATCATATATGGTAACAAATTATATTATTTCCATTTAATATATGACATGATCATTTAACATTATGATATTATGTCGAGCTATCAAGCTAAAATCGAGCGAGCCAATATTCGCTCAAGATCGGCTCGTATCTTAGTCGAGCTACATGAAGTGTTCAAACTCGGCTCATTTCTTTTCGAGTCGATCTCGAGTCGAGCCAAAAAACGAGTCGATCTCGAGCGGCTCACGAGCCTCGAGCTTTTCTTGCAGCCCTAGGGAGGACCACCCGGCCGTCATGCCGAACCCGAGTGGTTACACCCTCATCCTCGACCCCACCATCGTCGCGCCCCAGCGCACGTGCAAGCTCTCTCGGGTTCTCATCAACGGTGGAAGCAGCATCAACATCCTGTACCGCGACACCATGACCAAGCTCGGCCTCGAGGCCAAGGACCTGGAGCCGACCCGGACGATCTTCCACGACATCGTTCCCGGCCTTTCCTGCTCCCTGATCGGTCGGATCTGGCCCGACGTCCTGTTCGGCGACAACAGCCACTTCCGACGCGAGCCGATCTGATTCGAGGTGGTGGACCTGTCCAGCGCGTACCACGCATTGCTGGGTCGGCCAGCGCTCGCCAAGTTCATGGCGGTCCACCACTACGCCTACCTGAAGATGAAGCTGTCGGGTCCGAAGGGCCTCATCACTATCACCGGCGACTACCGCAAGTCCCTGGAATGCGCCCGAGATGGTGCCAAACTAGCCGAGTCGCTGGTCGTAGCCGAGGAGCGGCGCCAACTCGACCGGATTGTCACCTTGTCCCAAGAGGCGTCGGCCGCACAAGTCCCGGCTGAGGAACCGGCCGATGAGGCCGCGTTCAAGCCCTCCAAGGAGACCAAGAAGGTGAAGCTGAACCCGGAAGACAACAGCTGCAGCAAGTACGTTGTGTGGGCACCCGCCTCGATAGCAAATAGGAAGGCGAGCTCGTTGACTTCCTCTGTGAGAATCGGGATATTTTCGCATGGACCCCAAAGGACATGCCGGGTATCCCGAGGAAGTACGTGATACGTCTCCAACGTATCTATAATTTTTGATTGCTCCATGCTACTTTATCTATTATTTTGGACTATAGTGGGCTTTATTTTCCACTTTTATATTATTTTTGGGACTAACCTATTAACCGGAGGCCCGGCCCGAAATTGCTGTTTTTGCCTTTTTCGGTGTTTCAAGAAAGCAGAATATCAAACGGAGTCCAAAGCGGAATAAAACCTTTGGAAACGTGATTTTCTCACGAACGTGATCCAGGAGACTTGGACCCTACACCAAGGAACCCGGAGAGGCGGTCACGAGGTGGGGAGCGCCCCTAGGGCGCGCCTGCCTCGTGGGCCCCTGTTGCTCCAGCGTACTCCTTCCTCCTATATATACCTACGTACCCCCAAACGATCGTAGCAGTGAGCCAAAACCTAATTCCACCACCGCAACTTCCTGTATCCACGAGATCCCATCTTGGGGCCTGTTAGGAGCTCACCGGAGGGGGCATCCACCACGGAGGGCTTCTACATCAACACCATAGCCTCTACGATGAAGTGTGAGTAGTTTACTTCAGACCTTGGGTCCATAGCTAGTAGCTAGATGGCTTCTTCTCTCTTTTTGGATCTCAATACAATGTTCTCCCTCTCTCTCATGGAGATCTATTCGATGTAATCTTCTTTTTGCGGTGTGTTTGTTGAGACCGATGAATTGTGGGTTTATGATCCAGCTTATCTATGAATAATATTTGAATCTTCTCTGAATTCTTTTGTGTATGATTGAGTTATCTTTGCAAGTCTCTTGAATTATCCGTTTGGTTTGGCCAACTAGATTGGTAGTTCTTGCAATGGGAGAAGTGCTTAGCTTTGGGTTCAATCTTGTGGTGTCCTTTCGATGTGAGAAGGGCAGCAAGGCACGTATTGTATTGTTGCCATCGAGGATAACAAGATGGGGTTTTTATCATATTGCATGAATTTATCCCTCTACATCATGTCATCTTGCTTATCATATTGCATGAATTTATCCCTCTACATCATGTCATCTTGCTTAAGGCGTTACTCTGTTTTTAACTTAATACTCTAGATGCATGCTGGATAGCGGTTAATGAGTGGATTAATAGTAGTAGATGCAGGCAGGAGTCGGTCTACTTGTCTCGGACGTGACGCCTATATACATGATCATACCTAGATATACTCATAACTATGCTCAATTCTGTCAATTGCTCAACAGTAATTTGTTCACCCACCGTAGAATACTTATGCTCTTGAGAGAAGCCACTAGTGAAACCTATGGCCCCCGGGTCTATTCTCATCTTATCAATCTCCATCACTTTTATACTTGCTTTGTTTTACTTTGCCTTTTACTTTTCACTTTGCGTCTTTATACCAAAAATACCAAAAATATTATCTCTATCAGATCTCACTCTTGTAAGTGACCGTGAAGGGATTGACAACCCCTAATCGCGTTGGTTGTGAGTAGCTATCGTTTTGTGCAGGTACGAGGGACTTGTGCGTGGCCTCCTACTGGATTGATACCTTGGTTCTAAAAAACTGAGGGAAATACTTACGCTACTGTGCTGCATCATACTCTCCTCTTTGGGGAAAACCAACGCAAGCTCAAGACGTAGCAGTACGCCGAGCACAAACTCCACGTCCGCAAGGACGCCTAGCCTGTCCATCGACCCCTACGACGTTTTTCCGAAGAGAAGAGAAGGACCATCGGTGAAGAGGTCGACAAGCTTTTGGCGGCCGGCTTCATCATGGAAGTGTTTCACCCCGAGTGGTTGGCGCATGTATCGACTAAACCAGCCTGAATAAGGGCTGTCCCAAAGACCCGTTCGCCCTCGTGTGGATCGACCAAGTCATCGACTCAACTACCGGGTGTGAGCTCCTGTCCTTTCTGGATGCTTACTCCGGCTATCACCAGATCAAGCTGGACCCAGCCGACGCCCTGAAGACGTCCTCCATCGCGCCTTTTGGGGCGTATTGCTACATCACCATGTCGTTTGGCTTGAAGAACGCCGGCGCCACCTTCCAGCGTTGCATGCAGAAATGCTTGCTGCCACAACTCGGCCGCAATATCCACGTCTACGTGGACGACATCATGGTGAAGACCAAGCAGCACCTCACGCTCCCCGACGACCTGAAGGAGACCTTCACCAACCTGCGCGAGTACAAGGTCAAGCTCAAGACGAAAATGTGTGTTTTCGGCGTCCCAACCGGAAAGCTACTCGGCTTCCTTGTCTCGGAACGCGGCATTTAGGAAAACCCGGAAAAGATTAAGGCCATCGAGCGCATGCGCAAGCCGGCTCGGCTGCGCGATGTCCAGAAGTTCACCGGCTGTTTGGCCTCGGTCAGCCGGTTTCTCAGACGGCTGGGCGAGAGGGCCTTGCCCCTATATCAACTGATGAAGAAGACGACACTGTTCGAGTGGAGCGACCAGGTGGACGAAGCCTTCCGGGATCTCAAGCGCATGCTCTCCACGGCACCAGTCCTGGCCGCACCGGCCGAGAAGGAGCCGTTGTTGCTCTATATCGTCGCGACCTCGCGGTCGGTCAGCACGGTGATGGTGGTCGAGCAACCAGAGAAGGACAAGGTCCAAGCCGTCCAACGCCCCGTCTACTACCTGAGCGAGGTGCCCTCCGCCTCGAAGCAGAACTACCCGCACTACCAGAAGATGTGTTACGGCGTGTACTTCACCGCCAAGAAACTGAAGCAGTACTTCCAAGAGCATGTCGTCACCGTGGTCAGCACGGCCCCTCTCGGCGAAATCATCGGGTGCCGGGATGCCTCTGGCCGGGTCGCCAAGTGGGTGCTCGAGCTAGCCGGCCACACCATCCTCTACGAGCCCCGCACCATGATCAAGTGCAAAGCTTTGGCTGACTTCCTCGTCGACTGGACCGAGACCCAGTACCTGCCGCCGCCGCTGGACTCGACGCACTGGCGCATGCACTTCGACAGCTCGAAGATGCGACTTGGCCTAGGGGCCGGCATCGTGTTGTCCTCCCCCAAGGGCAACTGTCTCAAGTACGGGCTGCAGATCCACTTCGCCGCCTCCAACAACGTCGCCGAGTATGAAGCCCTTGTGCACGGCCTCCGGCTTGCCAAGGAACTCGGCATCCAGCGCATCCTGTGCTACGGAAACTCGGATCTGGTAGTGCAGCAGAGCTCCGACGAGTGGGACGCCCATGACTCCAACATGGCAAGCTACCGCTTCCTCGTCGAGAAGCTGTCCGGATTCTTCGCGGGCTGTGAGTTCCTCCATGTCCCGCGCGCAGAAAATGAGGCAGCTGACACACTCGCCAAGATCGCCTCGTCCCGGCTGTCCATTCCGTCTGGCGTCTCCCTCGAGCATCTGCACAAGCCGTCCGTCAAGCCGTCTCCAGACTCTGAGTCCATCCATGTTCCAGCCGACCCGGCCGCGCCCCAATCCGGCCTGGGGACTGCTCCAGCTGACCTGGCCGCGCCCCAACCCAGCCCGGGGACTGCTCCGACCGACCCGGCCGCGCCTCAACCCAGCCCGGGGACTGCCAAGCCCAGCCCGGGGACTGCCAAACCCAACCCGGGGCTGCTGAACCCGGCTTGGGGGCTGCCGCCCCGGAGCCCAAAATAGTGGCCGTCTTCGCCGTAGTGACGGCGCCATCCTGGGCCCTGCCCATCTCAGAGTTCCCGGAGAACGGGTCCTCCCCATGGACGAGACCGAAGCTCGGCAAGTAAAGTGTCGAGCGTTCGCCTACAACAACATCAACAACGAGCTCGTCAAGCGCAGCTCCACTGGCGTATTCCAATGCCGCGTCGAGCAAGACAAGGGCATTGAGATCCTCCTCGACATACACCAGGGCGAGTGCGGGCACCACGCCGCCTCGTGATCCCTGGTGGCCAAGGCGTTCCGCCATGGTTTCTACTGGCCCACGGCCCTCGAAGATGCAGAGTCGCTCGTCCTCAAGTGCGAGGGGTGCAACGCTTCAGCAAGCATAGTCACCAGCCGGCGTCGGCACTCCGGACCATCCCGATCGCCTGTCCCTTCGCGGCCTGGGGACTCAACATGGTGGGGCCCTTCAAGACCGCTCGAGGCGGCATGACGCATTTGCTGGTGGCGGTGGACAAGTTCACCAAGTGGCTTCGAAGCACGGCCGATCAAGAATTTGGACGGGCCAACGCCCGTCCGATTCATCAAGGACATCGCGGTGCGCTACGGCATGCCAAACAACATCATCACGGACAACGGCACCAACTTCGCCAAGGGCGCGCTCGCGCGGTACTGCTCCGTCTCCAGCATCCGCCTCGACCTGGCTTCCTTTGCACATCCGCAGTCCAATGGCCAGGTCGAGCGGGCTAACGGCCTCATCCTATCCGGCATCAAACCGTGACTCGTCGAGCCGCTCATCCGTTCACCCGGCAGTTGGCTTGACGAGTTGCCGGCCGTCCTCTGGAGTCTCCGCACCACGCCAAACAGGTCGACTGGGTTCACCCCGTTCTTCCTCGTCTACGGAGCAGAAGCGTCATCCCAACCAACGTCGAGTTCGACTCTCCACGCGTCACGATGTACACGGAAGCCGAAGCCAAGGAAGCCCGCGAAGATGGCGTCGACCTGCTCGAAGAACACGTCTTCTAGCGCTCAGCCGCTCAGCCATCTACCAGCAAGGCCTGAGGCATTACCACAACAAGAAGATCAAGCCCCTCACTTTCCGAGAGGGAGACCTCGTCCCCCGGCTTGTTCAAGAGCAGACCGGCCAACACAAGTTGTCCTCCCCATGGAAGGGACCCTTCATAGTCAGCAAGGCCTTGTGCGACCGCAACGCGTACTACCTCATCGACGCCCGCAAGTCAAACAAGCGCAAGAGGGACACCGCTGGCGAAGAAACAACCTGGCCATGGAATGCAGAGCTCGTGCGCCTGTTTTACAGTTAGCCGTGTGCACTGATACGTCCATTTTGCATCATGCTTTTATATCGATATTTATTGCATTATGGGCTGTTATTACACATTATGTCACAATACTTATGCCTATTCTCTCTTATTTTACAAGGTCTACATAAGGAGGAGAATGCGGCATTGGAATTACGAAATTTGGAAAAGGATCAAATATTAGAGACATATTCGCACAACTCCAAAAGTCCTGAAACTCCACGGAAGTTATTTTTGGAAATAATAAAAATATTGAGTGGAAGAAATACGGAGGGGCCCACACCACAGGCCACGAGGGTGGGGGCGCGCTACCCACAGGGCGCCCCGCCTCGTGGACCTCCTGGTGGCCCTCCGGTGCCCATCTTCTGCTATATGAAGTCTTTCGTCCGAAGAAAAATAATAAGCAAGCTTTCGAGACGAGACTCCGCCGCCACGAGGCGGAACCTTGGCGGAACCAATCTAGGGCTCTGGCGGAGCTGTTCTGCCGGGGACACTTCCCTCCGGGAGGGGGAAATCATCGCCATCGTCAGCACCAACACTCCTCTCATTGGGAGGGAGCCAATCTCCATCAACATCTTCACCAGCACCATCTCATCTCAAACCCTAGCTCATCTCTTGTATTCAATTCTTGTCTCTAAGTCTGGGATTGGTACCTGTAGGTTGCTAGTAGTGTTGACTACTCCTTGTAGTTGATGCTAGTTGGTTTATTTGGTGGAAGATCATATGTTCAGATCCTATATGCGTATTAATACCCCTCTGAGTATGAACATGAATATGGTTTGTGAGTAGTTACGTTTGTTCCTAAGGACATGGGAGAAGTCTTGCTATTTGTAGTCATGTGAATTTGGTATTCGTTCGGTATTTTGATGAGATGTATGTTGTCTCCCCTCTAGTGGTGTTATGTGAACGTCGACTACATGACACTTCACCATTATTTGGGCCTAGAGGAAGGCATTGGGAAGTAATAAGTAGATGATGGGTTGCTAGAGTGATGAAGCTTAAACCCTAGGTTATGCGTTGCTTCGTAAGGGCTGATTTGGATCCATATGTTTCATGCTATGGTTAGGTTTACCTTAATACTTCTTTTGTAGTTGCGGATGCTTGCAATAGGGGTTAATCATAAGTGGGATGCTTGTCCAAGTAAGGACAACACCCAAGCACCGGTCCACCCACATATCAAAATATCAAAGTACCGAACGTGAATCATATGAACGTGATGAAAACTAGCTTGACGATAATTTCCATGTGTTCTCGGGAGCGTTTTTCTCTATATAAGAGTTTGTCCAGGCTTGTCCTTTGCTACTAAAAGGATTGGGCCATCTTTCTGCACTTTATTTACTTTTGTTTCTTGTTGCTCGTTACCATTTATCCTATCACAAAACTATCTGTTACCTATAATTTCAAAGGCTTGGCAGAGAATACCTTGCTGAAAACTGCTTATCATTTCCTTCGCTCCTCATTGGGTTCGACACTCTTACTTATCGAAAGGACTATGATAGATCCCCTATACTTGTGGGTCATCAAGACTCTTTTCCGCGCCGTTGTCGGGGAGTGAAGCGCCTTTGGTAGGTGGAATTTGGTAAGGAAAATTTATATAGTGTGATGAAATTTACTGTCACTTGTTACTATGGAAAGTAATCCTCTGAGGGGCTTGTTCGGGGTATCTTCACCTCGACCAGTAGAGCAAAGAGTTGCTCCTCAACCTACTGAACCTACTGAAAATGAAAATGTTTACTTTGAAATTCCTTCGGGTATGGTAGAAAAACTGCTATCTAATCCTTTTACAGGAGATGGAACATTACATCCTGATGAGCACCTAATATATGTGGATGAAGTTTGTGGATTATTTAAGCTTGCAGGTATGCCCGATGATGTTATTAATAAGAAGGTCTTCCCTTTATCTTTGGAGGGAGACGCATTGACATGGTATAGGCTATGTGATGATATGGGGTCATGGAACTACAAATGATTGAAATTGGAATTTCATCAGAAGTTTTATCCTATGCATCTTGTTCATCGTGATCGTAATTATATATATAATTTTTGGCCTCGCGAAGGAGAAAGCATCGCGCAAGCTTGGGGGAGGATGAAATCAATGTTACATTCATGCCCCAATCATGAGCTCTCAAGAGACATGATTATTCAAAAAAATTGTGCTCGGCTTTCTGATAACAATCGCACCATGCTCGATATTTCTTGTGCTGGCTCTTTTATGATGAAGACTATTGAATTCAAATGGGATTTATTGGAAAGAATTAAACTCAACTCTGAAGATTGGGACCTCGACGAAGGCAAGGAGTCAGGTATGACACCTAAGTTTGATTGTGTTAAATCTTTTATGGAGACCGATGTTTTCCGTAAATTCAACACTAAATATGGACTTGACTCTGAGATAATAGCTTCTTTCAGTGAATCTTTGGTTACTCATGTTGATCTCCCTAAGGAGAAGTGGTTTAAATATCATCCTCCCATAGAAGTAAAAGTAGCTGCACCTATTAAAGTTGAAGAAAAGACTATCACTTATAATGATCCTATTGTTTCTACTGCTTATGTTGAGAAACCACCTTTCCCCGTTAGAATGGAGGATCATGCTAAAGCTTCAACTGTGGTTCCTAAAAGCAATATTAGAACTTATACACCTCCCGAGCAAGTTAAAGTTGAACCTAATATTGCTATTGTTAAGGATCTCTTGGCTGATAATATTGATGGGCATGTTATTTATTTCTGTGATGAAACTGCTAGAATTGCTAAACCTTGTGCTAAAGATAAACATAGACCTGTGGTAGGCATGCCTGTTATTTCTGTTAAAATAGGAGATCGTTGTTATCATGGCTTATGTGATATGGGTGCTAGTGCTAGTGCAATACCTATTGACTTATACAAAGAAATTATGCATGATATTGCACCTGCTGAGTTAGAAGATATTGATGTTACAATTAAGCTTGCTAATAGAGATACTATTTCACCAATGGGAATTGTTAGAGATGTTGAAGTCCTGTGTGGGAAAACTAAATATCCTGCTAATTTTCTCATTCTTGGTTCCCCACAAGATAGCTTTTGTCCCATTATATTTGGCATACCCTTCTTGAACACTGTTAATGCTAAGATAGACTGCGAAAATGATGTTGTTACTATTGGTTTGGGTGATATGTCTCATGAGTTTAACTTTTCTAAGTTTCGTAGACAACACCATTAAGAAGAATTGCCTAGTAAAGATGAAATTATTGGTCTTGCTTCTATTGCCATGCCTCCTAGTGATCCCTTAGAACAATATTTGCTAGACCATGAAAATGATATGTTTATGAATGAAAGAAGGGAAATAGATGAAGTGTTCTTTAGACAAGGACCTATTCTGAAAAACAATTTTCCTGTTGAAATCCTAGGGGATCCTCCTCCACCCAAGGGTGATCCCGTGTTTGAACTTAAACCATAGCCTGATACTCTTAAATATGCTTATCTTGATGAAAAGAAGATATATCCTATTATTATTAGTGCTAACCTTTCAGAGAAGGAGGAAGAAAAACTATTGAAAACTCTGAGGAAGCACCGTGCTGCTATTGGATATACTCTTGATGATCTTAAGGGCATTAGTCCCACTCTATGCCAACACAAAATAAATTTGGAGGAAGATGACAAACCAGTTATTGATCACCAACGATGACTGAATCCTAAAATGAAAGAAGTGGTAAGAAAGGAAATACTAAAGCTCCTTGGAGCCGGTATAATTTATCCCGTTGCTGATAGTGAATGGGTAAGTCATGTCCATTGTGTTCCTAAGAAGGGCGGTATTACTGTCGTTCCTAATGATAAAGATGAATTGATTACGCAAAGAATTATTACAGGTTATAGGATGGTAATTGATTTTCTCAAATTAAATAAGGCTACTAAAAAAATCATTACCCCTTACCTTTTATTGATCAAATGCTAGAAAGATTATCCAAACATACACATTTTTGCTCTCTAGATGGTTATTCTGGTTTCTCTCAAATACCTGTGTTAGCTGATGATCAAGCTAAGACCACTTTTACTTGCCCTTTCGGTACTTTTGCTTATAGACGTATGCCTTTTGGTTTATGTAATGCACCTGCTACCTTTCAAAGATGCATGATGGCTATATTCTCTGACTTTTGTGAAAAGATTCGTGAGGTTTTCATGGACGATTTCTTCGTTTATGGATCCTCTTTTGATGATTGCTTGAGCAACCTTGATCGAGTTTTGTAGAGATGTGAAGAAACTAATCTTGTCTTGAATTGGGAAAAGTGCCACTTTATGGTTAATGAAGGTATTGTCTTGGGGCATAAAATTTCTGAAAGAGGTATTGAAGTTGATAAAGCTAAAGTTAATGCTATTGAAAAGATGCCATGCCCCAAGGACATCAAAGGTATAAGAAGTTTCCTTGGCCATGCCGGTTTCTATAGGAGGTTCATTAAGGACTTCTCAAAAATCTCTCAGCCTCTGACTAATTTATTACAAAAAGATATACCATTTGTCTTTAACGATGATTGTGTAGAAGCATTTGAAATACTTAAGAAAGCATTGATCTCTGCACCTATTGTTCAGCCACCTGATTGGAATTTACCTTTTGAAATTATGTGTGATGCTAGTGATTATGCTGTAGGTGCTGTTCTAGGGCAAAGAGTTGATAAGAAATTAAATGTTATTCAATATGCTAGTAAAACTCTAGACAATGCCTGGACAAATTATGCTACTACTGAAAAAGAATTCTTAGCGATTGTATTTGCTTGTGATAAGTTCAGACCTTATATTGTTGATTCTAAAGTAACTATTCACACTGATCATGCTGCTATTAAATACCTTATGGAAAAGAAAGATGCTAAACCTAGACTTATTAGATGGGTTTTCTTGCTACAAGAATTTGATTTGCATATTATTGATAGAAAGGGAGCTGAGAACCCGTTCTGCGTACAACTTGTCTAGGTTAGAAAATGTTCTTGATGACCCACTACCTATTGATGATAGCTTTCCTGATGAGCAATTAAATGTCATAAATGCTTCTTGTACTGCTCCATGGTATGCTGATTATGCTAATTACATTGTTGCTAAATTTATACCACCTAGTTTCACATATCAACAAAAGAAAAAGTTTTTCTATGACTTGAGACATTACTTCTGGGATGACCCACATCTTTATAAAGAAGGAATAGATGGTGTTATTAGACGTTGTGTACCTGAGCATGAACATGAACAGATCCTACGCAAGTGTCACTCCGAGGCTTATGGAGGGCACCACGCTGGAGATCGAACTGCACATAAGGTATTGCAATCCGGTTTTTATTGGCCTACTCTCTTCAAGGATGCCAGTAAGTTTGTTTTATCTTGTGATGAATGTCAAAGAATTGGTAATATTAGTAGACATCAAGAAATGCCTATGAATTATTCACTTGTTATTGAACCATTTGATGTTTGGGGCTTTGATTATATGGGACCGTTTCCTGCCTCTAATGGATATACACATATTTTAGTTGTTGTTGATTACGTTACTAAGTGGCTAGAAGCTATTCCAACTAGTAGTGCTGATCATAACACATCTACTAAAATGCTTAAAGAAGTTATTTTCCCGAGGTTTGGAGTCCCTAGATACTTAATGACTGATGGTGGTTCACATTTTATTCATGGTGCTTTCCGTAAAATGCTTGCTAAATATGATGTTAATCATAGAATTGCATCTCCATATCACCCTCAGTCTAGTGATCAAGTAGAATTGAGTAACAGAGAACTCAAATTAATTTTGCAAAAGACTGTTAATAGATCTAGAAATAATTGGTCTAAGAAACTTGATGATGCATTATGGGCCTATAGAACTGCATATAAAAATCCTATGGGTATGTCTCCGTATAAAATGGTTTATGGAAAAGCATGTCACTTACCTCTCGAACTAGAACATAAGGCTTATTGGGTAATTAAAGAACTTAATTATGATTTCAAGCTTGCTGGTGAGAAGAGGTTATTTGACATTAGCTCACTTGATGAATGGAGAACCCAAGCCTATGAAAATGCCAAGCTGTTTAAAGAAAAAGTTAAAAGATGGCATGATAAAAGAATACAAAAGCGTGAGTTTAATGTAGGTGATTATGTATTGCTATACAACTCTCATTTAAGATTTTTTGCAGGAAAACTTCTCTCTAAATGGGAAGGTCCTTACGTTATCGAGGGGGTCTATCGTTCTGGTGCCATAAAAATCAACAACTTCGAAGGCACAAATCCGAAGGTGGTGAACGGTCAAAGAATCAAACATTATATCTCAGGTAATCCTATAAATGTTGAAACAAATGTTATTGAAACCGTGACCGCGGAGAGTACATAAGAGACAGTTTCCAGAATGTTTTAGACTCCGGAAAGGAATAGGTATGTGGTACGGTAAGTAAACTGACTCCAAAACAGTTCTAATAGCAATTTTTCTCCGTTTTGGAATATTTAGAAAAATAGAAAAATAAGAAGCAGTCCGAGAGGGACACGAGGGTGGAGGGCGCGCCCTACCGCCCCTGGGCGTGCCCCTGCCTCGTGGGCACCTCGTGTGCTCTCCGGACTCCGTTTTCTTACACGTTACGTATTTTGGTCGGTAAAAATTCATTATATAATCTCCCGAACGTTTTGCCTCCTGTATCACGCAAATATCTTCTGTTTTCGTTTTGAGTTGTTTTTCTGACAGATCTAGATCATCATGACGTCTCCAAGCGCCCCCAAGGACAAGTTCTTCGAGAAGGTCATCAATCCTTACCTCGCGGAGGTGCTGTGACACCCTCAAACCATTGAGATGCGTGATGGGTTGCTGCACATCCGCGATGTTGAGGGACCGAAGGGGACCGGAAGCGTGGAGACGAGGCTCGAAGCAATGGAGCAACAAGTTTTCAAGTGCCAGGGGATGGTGGAACATGGACTCAACTACAATCACATGATGATCGCGGAGTTCACCAACAACCACAAGCTGGATGCCAAGAACATTGGGGATGCCATCTTCAAGTTCCACGAGAAGATTGAGCACCTCCTAGCCCAAATCTATGACCTGCAAAACCAAAACTGTGAGTATGAATATAGATTCAAGAGGATGAGTTTGGCTGCAGATTTGATGATCCCGGAGACTGGATCATCCTTCTAAGATGGTGAGCCTATGCCTTGGAAGATGGATGACAAGCTCACACCGTCAACGACTCCACCACCTTCTTCACTAGCAAAGGAGATATAATCACATGGGTATGGGCACTCCCCTTGGCAACTGCCAAGCTTGGGGGAGGTGCCCCGGTATCGTATCACCATCACACTCCTATCTTTACCGTTTTTCTTAGTTCGATCCTTTTAGTAACATCTTGATCTAGTAGAATAAAGTTTATGGCATGATCTAGTTTTGAGTTTTGCTTTATGATCCCTCTATGTAATCGAGTCCGTGAGCTATATAATAAAGATTAGTGTTGAGTCAAGGGCTTGATTATGTTGCTATGATCTTGAGGGAATAAAAGAAAAGAGAAAAGAATAAAAAGTAAAAAAGAGATCATATTGATCTTATGGAGAGTAATGACTTCACATAGAAAGAGTACGATGATTAAAAGTTGTTGAGAGTTGGCAAACATAGCTTTGGTCATCGTTGCAATTAATAGGAAGTAATAAAGAAAGAGAGGTTTCACATATAAATATACTATCTTGGACATCTTTTATGATTGGGAGAACTCATTAAAATATGACATGCTAAAGATTTGATGTTGGACAAGGAAGACAACGTAATGAGTTATGTTTTCTTATATCCGAGATAAAGTATATTGTCATGGATCATCCAACATGTTGATCTTGTCTTTCCCCCTCATGCTAGCCAAATTCTTTGCACCAAGTAGAGATACTACTTGTGCTTCCAAATACCCTTAAACCCAGTTTTGCCATGAGAGTCCACCATATCTACATATGGATTGAGTAAGATCCTTCAAGTAAGTTGTCATCGATGTGGAAGAAATAAAAGCGACGGGCTGCATAATAAAGGTTCATATCACAAGTGGCAATATAAAGTGACGTTCTTTCGCATTAAGATTTTGTGCATCCAACCATAAAAGCGCATGGCAACCTCTGCTTCCCTCTGCGAAGGGGCTATCTTTTGTTATTATCTTCTACCTTATGCAAGAGTCATGGTGATCTTCACCTTTCCTTTTTACATTTTATCCTTTGGCAAGCATAGTGTGTTGGAAAGATCCTGATATATATATCTAATTGGATGTAAGTTAGCATGAGCTATTATTGTTGACATTACCCTTGAGGTAAAAGGTTGGGAGGCGAAGCTATAAGCCCCTATCTTTCTCTGTGTCCGATTAAAACTCCGTAACCACAAGTATTGCATGAGTGTTAGCAATTATGAAAGACTAAATGATAGTTGAGTATGTGGACTTGCTGGAAAGCTCTGACATAGACTCTTTCTGATGTTATGATAAATGGCAATTGCTTCAATGACTGAGATTATAGTTTGTTAGTTCTCAATAAAGTTTCTGATTCATACCTTGCATTGTGAATAGATTGTTACTTGAGCATAAGAAATCATATGACAATATCCATATATGTTGCTATTATAAGAATGATCATGATGCCCTCATGTCCGTATTTTATTTTATCGACGCCTCTACCTCTAAACATGTGGACATATTTATCGTTATCGGCTTCCGCTTGAGGACAAGCGAGGTCTAAGCTTGGGGGAGTTGATATGTCCATTTTGCAGCATGCTTTTATATCGATATTTATTGCATTATGGGCTATTATATATTACACATTACGTCACAATACTTATGACTATTCTCTCTTATTTTACAAGGTTTACATAAGGAGGGAGAATGCCGGCAGCTGGAATTCTGGGCTGGAAAAGGAGCAAATATTAGAGACCTATTCTGCACAACTCCAAAAGTCCTGAAACTCCACGGAAGTTATTTTTGGAAATAATAAAAAATACTGAGCGGAAGAAATACCAGAGGGGCCCCCACCCTGGCCACGAGGGTGGGGGCGCCAGTACCCGGCACGCCCACGCCTCGTGGGCCCTGGTGGCCCTCCGTGTCCATCTTACGCTATATGAAGTCTTTCGTCCAGAAGAAAAATAATAAGCAAGCTTTGGGACGAGACTCACGCCACGAGGCGGAACCTTGGCGGAACCAATCTAGGGCTCTGGGAGGCTGTTCTCGGGGGACACTTCCCTCCGGGAGGGGGAAATCATTGCCATCGTCATCACCAACACTCCTCTCATTGGGAGGGGGCCAATCTACATCAACATCTTCACCAGCACCATCTCATCTCAAACCCTAGCTCATCTCTTGTATCCAATTCTTGTCTCTAAGTCTGGGATTGGTACCTGTAGGTTGCTAGTAGTGTTGATTACTCCTTGTAGTTGATGCTAGTTGGTTTATTTGGTGGAAGATCATATGTTCAGATCCTATATGCATATTAATACCCCTCTGATTATGAACATGAATATGCTTGGTGAGTAGTTACGTTTGTTCCAGAGGACATGGGAGAAGTCTTGCTAGTAGTAGTCATGTGAATTTGGTATTCGTTCGATATTTTGATGAGATGTATGTTGTCTCCCCTCTAGTGGTTTTATGTGAACGTCGACTACATGACACTTCACCATTATTTGGGCCTAGAGGAAGGCATTGGGAAGTAATAAGTAGATGATGGGTTGCTAGAGTGATGTAAGCTTAAACCCTAGTTTATGCGTTGTTTCGTAAGGGGCTGATTTGGATCCATATGTTTCATGCTATGGTTAGGTTTACCTTAATACTTCTTTTGTAGTTGCAGATGCTTGCAATAGGGGTTAATCATAAGTGGGATGCTTGTCCAAGTAAGGACAGCACCCAAGCATCGGTCCACCCACATATCAAATTATCAAAGTACCGAACACGAATCATATGAATGTGATGAAAACTAGCTTGACCATAATTCCCATGTGTCCTCGGGAGCGCTTTTCACGATATAAGAGTTTGTCCAGGCTTGTCCTTTGCTACTAAAAGGATTGGGCCATCTTGCTGCACTTTATTTACTTTTGTTGCTTGTTGCTCGTTACCATTTATCCTATCACAAAACTATCTGTTACCTATAATTTCAGTTCTTGCAGAGAATACCTTGCTGAAAACTGCTTGTCATTTCCTTCCACTCCTCGTTGGGTTCGACACTCTTACTTATCGAAAGGACTACGATAGATCCCCTATACTTGTGGGTCATCATGCACGTATGTATCGTTGCCTTTTGTAATCATCTGAAAACTATGGGACCCCCGAACGAATCTCGAGGGCCGCCCTTTTGCGACCAAGACATTTGTGTCTCCTACTTTTGTGCATTACTTTCGTCTTAACCCAACCCGAGCACCAAGTCGACTCACTCGACCAGGGGGCTCGGGGGCTGGCCAGCTTGGCCACCCGCCGTCTTCCTTAGCGGCTCCTAACGCATTGGATCGCCACAACCTCTCGCTTCCCCCTAAGCCGTAGAACCGGCTTCGGCCGTCGGCTGGCAAGCACATGGGACCAAAAGCACCAGCACGCCACGAGCACTAAGCCAAGAACTGTCGGGTCACCCAACCCGGCCCTGCCACTTTAAGTTGCCGCACGACCGACTGCTCGCCAACCCGGCCTTGCCGGATTGCCGCCAGCCGGCCCAGTGGGTGTTTTGCTCACGCTCAACATTTCGAAGGCCTAAATATCGCACGCTCCTCCCCAAGGCCGAACCCCTTGTCACGGCCCGGAGCCTCGGCCGTCACACTCACGGGGGGGGGGGGGCGAAGGGGGAAAGTCGCGAAAGAACGGCTCCAGAGACGAAAGGCAAAAGCGCAGGCATCCACGAAGTTTCTACATACCGCCGGGTCACTCAACCCGGCCTCGCCACTTTAAGTTGCCGCACGACCGGCTGCCCGCCAACCCGGCCCAGCCGGATTGCTGCCAACCGGCCCAGTGGGTGTTTCGCTCGCGCTCAACATTGAGAAAGCCTAAGTACCGCACGCTCTTCTCTAAGGCCGAACCCCTTGTTACGGACCGGAGCCTCGGCCGTCAGACTCGCGGGGGAGAAGCCCAGGAGGGGAAAGCGCAGGAAAACGGCTCGAAAAATTGAAAAGCAAAAGCACAAACATCCACAAAGCTCATATATCTTAAATCAAGAAACATGCCTAAAGCCAGAGTTCATTACACCCAGTCAACCCCCAGTGGGTGGGTGGACCTGCTACCTAACAGGAATTTTCTACTAAGTTAAAACTCAGGCATTCCCGCTGTCGGATCGCGCAGCTCCCGGGTCCGTCGAGGTGCCGGTGTCCTCCTCCCCGGCGTCCGTGTCGCGGTAGATGTCCGTCTGCTCAGAGCTGCCCTTCGGGTCGTCCAGAAGCAGGCCGTAGTCGTCAGCAGGCACGAATCCGCCATCCTCCGCCCGCTCCGGCTGGAACTCATCATGGAAGGCGAACCCGACGATGTAGCTGGCTCGGGCGGCAATCCGTCCGGCCTCCACCTGCAGCTGGCTCTCCGAGCCGGCTCGCTGGCCCATCAGCGCATCCAGCACCAGGTCCGGATGCCAAGACACCGCGAACCGGAGCGCCATCTTGGCGCCAACACGAGCGGCAGAAACCCGCCACTCATGAAGACGGTCCGGGCCCGCCTCCAACCACCGCGCCAGCCGCGTGAAGCTGGTCGGCGTGACGGCACCCGGCCAGAGGGCCGCCGTCATCGCCACGCCGGCCTCAGAGAGCCGCCCCATCTGCTCGCTCAAGACTCGCAGACAGGCCTCGGCAGCGGCCACGATATCCGGGAAGGTCCAAGCCACCCGCGGGTCGGTCCCGGAGCCGACGATCCCTTGCGGGTCACGCTGAAAGCGGACCGCCTCCTCCGCCAGCGGGCGCGTCTCCGGGAATACCCCTGTCGAAAAGAAAAGCAAGTCAGAAAAAAGTCACCAAGAACAAGAAGCCGGAGTCCCAGCCCAGCAACAACAAAACCAAAGGAAAACCACTTACTGGAGAAGGACTCTTCCAGGTGCCGCGCTTCGAGCAACGTACCGCGCCGCCCCCGGGCAGTGGTGCGGTCACGCTCCTCCAGCGCCTTCTCCAGATCGGCAACCTTGGCAAGGGACGCCTTCAGCTTGGTGTCCTTGTCCTCGGCCGCCTTCACGGCCTCCTCGCGGCGCCGTGTCTCCTCCGCTGTGGCCACCAGCGCCTTCAGGCGCTCCACCTTGGCCTGGAGCTGCCCCTTGTCGTCGGCCAGCTTGCCGCGTTGCTGGTCCGCCTCGGCAAGGGCCTGCTACGCCTCCACGACCTTGGAAGCCTCCGCCTTCAGGCGCTCCACCTCGGCCTCGAGGCAGCCCTTGTCGCCTGCCAGCTGCTCCTGCAGTTGGCTGGCTTTGTCGAGCGCCCGCGGGCTCCCGTCGCCTCCGCCCTCGCCCGCTCCGCCTCGGCTCTAAGTCGACCGGCGTCAGCAACAAGCCGGTCATAGTGGGAGCCGGCCCGGATCAGCTGGGTCCTCCAGGACAGCACCTCAGTTGCAGAAGAGAGACTCAGAAACAAAGTACCACTTTAAGATTCGACCCAATTACTACGCAGTTTGGCCTGAATCTCGGGGGCTACACCCAGTGGGTGCGCTAGCGCGCCCCCACTGAAAAAGAGCACACAAGAAAAAGTACCTGCCGCGGCGCGAAGCTCCTCCTCCTTGGCGGCGAGCCTTTCCTTGAGACGACGGTGCATCTCAAGGAGCCGGTTGAAGACGCTGACCCGGTAGGAGTCCAGTTGCTGCAGAGAGCAGCAATCAATACAGGACAACAAGATAATATTCGACCCAACTGCTATGCTGTTGGACCGAATCTCGGGGGCTACACCCAGTGGGTGCGCTGGCGTGCCCCCACAAGAAAGAAGCAACAAAGGAAGAAAAAGCAGAACACAACAGAAAACTTACAAACACGGCGTGTAGGTGTTCTGGGAACGGGGGTCCCCAGACTTGCTTGCCTGCAGCCCACGGCGTGGCTGTGCTAGCAGGCCTGTATGCCCCATCTTCATCAACAAGGCACTCAAGACCCTCACGAGGGGCCAAGCTTCGCGAGGCGGACGACGCAAGACCTCCTCAGGAGCGGCCTCGCCAGACAGGCTCGCGAGGGGCGGAGAGATCAAGGCAAGGCAAACCTCGCGAGGTTCTCGTGACGTGAGCCATGATGATCGAGACCAGGCGGGCGCCAGCGCGCGCAGCGTCCTTGTTTCCTCTTTGGTGCTAAGGAGGCAAGCGCAGGCGCGGAGTACTAAGGCATCAAGCAAAGGTTTCCGTATTGGTGCAATGAGACCAAGACCAGCAAGATAGCAAGACGGAGGTCACCATGGAGCCCAAGGCGGCGTCACCACCAGAGCCTTTTGCAGGCGAAGACCGCTTTTGTCAGGATAAGTTGTACTAGCTGTCCCCTTTCAAATTGGCCGTTGTTGGCTCCCTTCCCGCTCAATATTTGGGGAGAGGACCAGGGCCTCTATAAATAGGACTAGTCACCATAGTAGGAGGCATCTGATCTTTAGCCACACATAAAGCACAAGAACACCTCAATCTCAGGAGGCTGCTTTTCCCCTTGTACTGTTCATCATCAGCCCAAGAGGCAATCCGCCACCACCACACTGGAGTAGGGTATTACACCACAACGGTGGCCCGAACCAGTATAAATCTTGTGTCCCTTGTGTTGTGAGTTCGTCGAGTTCGTTCTTGAGATCTTAGCCAGTTAGGACATGGATCGGTAGGAAGGAAATCTTTGCGCGCACCCCAGAGTTCGAACCTTGAGGGTTTTGCCGGAACCCATGATCCGACATTTGGCGCGCCAGGTAGGGGTGTGCCGAAGCTTCCTTTCTGTCGCTCCGCGTCCAGTTTCTCCATCATCTCCATGGCGGACGCTCGCTGTTCTCGTGCTGAGCGCCGGGCTGCCCTTGCCACCCGCGTCGCTCAAACGGCTCCCGTCGGCGGGCCACCTCGTCGTTCACCATCACCTGCCGCCAATGCCACCATCGGCCCGGCGGGGAACGAGCAGCAAGCATCCTTTCTGCACCCGTCGGTGCGGCAGGACGGCTGCACCGCCACTCCATCGCTGACCCCGGCCAGTTCCTCGTCCCATGCATGTCGCGCTCCCATGGACGCGCGGGCCGTGCTCCTCATGGCGCATGAGCTCCTGCACTACCGCCCAGTCGAGGACCTCTACGAGGACTGGCTCGACCGCATCGCCAAGCTTGTCCGCGCCGCAGGGGGCTCCCCTGCGCCGTCCCTCTCTCCACCTCACCCTCCGCCAGCTACGGGCGACGTAGCTCACGGAGCACCTCCACCACATCTGCCCCAAGACGGCGTCCTGGCGCCAAGGAGTGCGGTTCCACGGCGCAACCCACCGCATCCGGCACCCGCGCATGAGGAAAGAAGCTCAAGAAGTCCCTCGGCCACAAGAGAATGCTCCGCCACTCCTCGCGCCGCCGCACCAGGATCGTTTGCTGCGGCAAGGCCCCGCGCCGCTTGCCGTAGCGGCGCATGGGCGCCAAGACCAAGCTCCACTTCCAAGGCGGGCCCTGGTGACCACGGCCGGCTGCCGTGCCTTCACCCCCGAGCTGCATAGCATCGCCTGGCCGGGCAAGTTCAAGCCAGATCTGCCTCCTCGCTACGACGGCACCCCCGACCCCACGGAGTTCTTGCAGCTCTACGAGCTGAGCATCGAGGCGGCCAACGGCGACGAGAAAGTCATGGCGAATTGGTTTCCCATGGCTCTCAAGGATGGCACCCGCTACTGGCTCCTGAACCTGCCTCCAGGCTCGATCTCCTCCTGGGACGAGATGCGCAACCATTTCGTTGCCAACTTCGAGGGCACTCGCGACCGTCCGCCGGCCGCGGGTGACCTGCGCCGCGTCAAGCAACAACCAGGAGAGACCCCCCAGAAGTACATCCAGCGCTTCAACAACGTCCGCCTCAAGATCCCCAAGGTGACGGACGAGGCCATCATCTCTGCGTTCTCTGATGGCGTCCGTGACGTCAAGATGAAGGAGGAGCTCGCTATCCACGAGGAATTGTGCACGTCTCTGGAGTTGTTCAACCTGGCGACCAAGTGCGCAAGAGCTGAGGAGGGGCGCCTCTCCCTCCTCGAGCTCCCGGCTGCGGACGCGAAGGAGAAGAAAGCCAAGGCCAAGGATGTGAAGCGCAAGGGACCGACCGTGCTCGCGGCAGAACCGGACACCAAGCGCGGCAGAGACCAGCTCGAGTCATCCAAGAGCAGCCGACCGTTCTGCTCCTTCCATAACCTGCATACCCACAACACCAGCGACTGTCAAGAGCTCAGTGCCATTCGAGAAGGACACTTCGGTCGACGCCCCGAGCGCAGCGACCGGGGCTACGGCCGAGGGGGAGGACATGGTGGAGGATGTTGGGACGACCGTGGCCCGCGCCAGGAGTGGTGCGACCGGCCTCGTGAGGACCGCTGGCAGGATCAGCCTCGCGAGGGCGCCTGGAGGGACCAGCCTCGTGAGGATCGTCCTCAGGGCAACGCCGGTCTTCCCCCACTGCCGCCACCGCCAAGAAGGAATGATGACCACCATCAAGGCGAGGGGGCTGGGGCCTTCCAGGAGCAGCGCGCTATCGCCTGCATCTTGGGCGGAGCTCAGGCCCCAGCCTCGCAGCGTATCTTCAAACAGTTTGCTCGTGAAGTGAATGCAGTCCTCCCCAAGCTCGAGGCCACACGCCCGCTCAGATGGTCCCAGTGCCCCATCACGTTCAATTCGGCAGATCAGCTCAAGTGCGCAGCTACCGCTGGCGCCCTCCCAATGCTTTTTTCACCAGTCATTAGCAACGTGCAAGTTACCAAGACCATCATCGACGACGGTGCAGGGCTCAACGTCCTGTCCGTTGACATGTTCGACAACCTCCAAGTGCCATATGACTAGCTTCAGCCTACTAAACCTTTCTCAAGAGTGGCCGATGGTTCCACCACACCGATAGGGTAGGTCCGCCTCCCTGTCACCTTCGGAGAACGCAAAAACTACCACACCGAACTCATCGACTTCGACGTCGCACACATCCGTTGGCGTACAATGCCATCCTCGGGTATCCAGCCCTGGCCAAGTTCATGGCGGTGACCCATCATGGCTACAATGTCCTCAAGATGCCGGGAAGCAGCGGAATCATCATAGTCCCGTGCGAAGAAAGAGATGCGGCGTGCTCCCTCGAGCGTGCCTTCCAAGCTGCAGCAAGCGACGACCCCCGATAGCAAGGGCGAGCGCCCTCCTGAGGCCAACCCCAAGAAGAAGAAGAATAAGCAGATGCACCATGCAGGGTCTCAGGCAAGCGGTGCCTCGTCAGGATCGGCGCCCTCACCTGGGGCACCTCCCTCCATCGCATAGGAAAGTGCGCCCAGCGCCCCTCTCGGGCAGGGCTCGGGGGCTCTCTTCTAGAGGGCCTCAGACTTTGCCAACATCACGAGGGAGGCGCTCGGGCACCACTTGGAGGCGTGCTTCACGGCACGTTTCCCTCAGGAGGACAGGGCAATGAGTGCCCACCGTTCAGGAGTTCATCACCAAGACCACTCAGGAACTGCAAGACGCAAGGGCCATGCGCGGCTGCCGCCGCTCACTATGCGCAGCTCCCCATCCAGGCAAGGATGTCGGGCTGCGCGTCTGCATCGACGTCCCAGGGCTCAACAGGGCTGCCTCTCAGGAGCTCTTATGGCCTTCGCGCGTGGGACGCTGCGAGGGCCCACCTCACTGCTACGTTTGCTTGCCTTTTGGCCTGCCGAGCGCGTTGACCGCCTATTAGCGCAACATGCGGAGCATCCTGGCGGCTCAGGAGGCCAGGCACCACGCTGTGCTGACGGAGATGGAGACGGTCCTCAAGGAACCACCTGGGCCCCCAGAGCCTCCCGAGGCTCAGGGCCCCGATGGCTCGTGAGGAGCAACCCCTTCGCCGCGTACCTTCAGCTGCCCCAACTCTCCTTCGTCAACAGAGCCAAGTGACATTTTCCAAGTTTATTTAGCTGGGAGCGCCCCCAGGGCTGCATCATTCCCAGGCTGCGTGGGTCCGTCCCTGTGGCATGTATCCCTTTTTATGTCTTTAACTTACCTTGTTGGGGGGCGCCCCTCGGGCTGCATCATCCCCAAGCTGCTCGGTCCTGACCTACGGGCATGTATCTCCCTTGCGTTTACTTAAGCCTGCTCCTTTCATGCTCAATCTACCTATGACTATTACCTGCTCGATCGCCACCCACCATGGGAGCCGCGCGTCGGCTGTCTCTCTTCAGGACCCGTCGCGTGAGTCAGTTAAGCACGGCGTCTGTGCTCGGGCCCGTCCCTCAGCATCGATAAATCCAGCGGCTGAGCTCTGTCTGGCGGGCCGGCCCCATTCACGTCACCTCCTGGGGCCGTTGGTGCTTGTCTTTCTCACGCGATAACCTCAGGAGATTCGTTCGGCGCAGGTTGTCTGGCCACCTCACAGGACGAGCACAGTGAACAACACCAAGACTAGGCGCAACCCGCCTTGAGGTAGGGCCTCGTGAGTCCCGCGCTGGCTCACGAGTGCCCAGATACACCTCGTCTAGCCCTGCCGTGCAAGCCACGTGTCAGGGCGGGGTTATCTGCGCCCGGGGCTCTCCGATGAGGGAGCCCCTCCAACGCCTAGTGGAAGCACCATGCTCCCCGCTGGCCGTCGACACTGCCGAGGAGCGGCTATGCCCGTGCACAAGCGGAAGCACTACGCTCCGCGCTAGTGATAAACAACTGAGGGCGGCCTTGCTACCTCTTGAGCACTGCGTTGGATTTCCTTGAAGAGGAAAGGTGATGCAACACAGTAGCGTAAGTATTTCCCTCAGTTTTTGAGAACCAAGGTATCAATCCAGTAGGAGGCTACGCGCGAGTCCCTCGTACCTACAAAAAGCAAATAACTCCTCGCAACCAACGCGATTAGGGGTTGTCAATCCCTTCACGGTCATTTACGAGAGTGAGATCTGATAGAGATGATAGATAATATTTTTCGTATTTTTGTGATAAAGATGCAAAGTAAAATAAAAAAAGTAAAAAAGCAAAGGCAATAAATTAAGTGATGGAAGATTAATATGATGAAGATAGACCCGGGGGCCATAGGTTTCACTAGTGGCTTCTCTCATGAACATAAATATTTCACGGTGGGTGAACGAATTACTGTTGAGCAATTGACATAATTGAGCATAGTTATGAGAATATCTAGGTATGATCATGTATATAGGCATCACGTCCGAGACAAGTAGACCGACTCCTGCCTGCATCTACTACTATTACTCCACTCATCGATCGCTATCCAAAGCATGCATCTAGAGTATTAAGTTCAAGAAAATAGAGTAACGCCTTAAGCGAGATGACATGATGTAGAGGGATAAATTCATGCAATATGATAAAAAACCATCTTGTTATCCTCGATGGCAACAATACAATACGTGCCTTGCTGCCCCTCATCACTTTGAAAGGACACCACATGATTGAACCCAAAGCTAAGCACTTCTCCCATTGCAAGAAAAACCAATCTAGTAGGCCAAACCAAACTGATAATTCAAGAGACTTGCAAAGATAACCAATCATACATAAAAAGAATTCAGAGAAGATTCAAATATTGTTCATAGATAATCTTGATCATAAACCCACATTCATCGGTCTCAACAAACACACCGCAAAAAGAAGATTACATCAAATAGATCTCCACGAGAGAGGGGAGAACATTGTATTGAGATCCAAAAGAGAGAAGAAGCCATCTAGCTACTAACTATGGACCCGAAGGTCCGAGGTAAACTACTCACACTTCATCGGAGAGGCTATGGTGATGATGTAGAAGCCATCCGTGATGGATGCCCCCTCGTGAGCTCCTAACAGGCCCCAAGATGGGATCTCGTGGGTACAGAAGGTTGCGGCGGTGGAATTAGGTTTTTGGCTCCGTATCTGATCATTTGGGGGTACGTAGGTATATATACGAGGAAGAAGTACGTCAGTGGAGCAACATGGGCCCCACGAGAGTGGAGGGCGCGCCCCCCTACCTCGTGCCCTCCTAGAAGCTTCCTTGACTTAGGGTCCAAGTCTCCTGGATCACGTTCGGTGAGAAAATCATGTTCCCGAAGGTTTCATTCCGTTTGGACTCCGTTTGATATTCCGTTTCTTCGAAACTCTGAAATAGGCAAAAAACAACAATTACAGTGGGACCTCCGGTTAATAGGTTAGTCCCAAAAATAATATAAAAGTGGAAAATAAAGCCCAATATTTTCCAAAACAGTAGATAATATAGCATGGAGCAATCAAAAATTATAGATACGTTGGAGACGTATCAGGCATCCCCAAGCTTAATTCCTGCTCGTCCTCGAGTAGGTAAATGATAAAAATAGAATTTTTTATGCGGAGTGCTACTTGTCATAATTTCAATGTAATTCTTCTTAATTGTGGTATGAATATTCAGATCCGAAAGATTCAAGACAAAAGTTCATATTGACATAAAAATAATAATACTTCAAGCATACTAACTAAGCAATTATGTCTTCTCAAAATAACATGGCTAAAGAAAGTTCATCCCTACAAAATCATATAGTTTAGTCATGCTCCATTTTCGTCACACAAGAATGCTCTCATCGTGCACAACCCCGATGACAATCCAAGCAATTGTTTCATACTTTAGTAATCTCAAACCTATAAACTTTCACGCAATATATGTGCACGAGCCATGGACATAGCACTATGGGTGGAATAGAATATGATGATGGGGTTTATGTGGAGAAGACAAAAAAGGAGAAGGTCTCACATCAACAAGGCTAATCAACGGGCTATGGAGATGCCCATCGATTGATGTTAATGCAAGGAGTAGGGATTGCCATGCAACGGATGCACTAGAGCTATAAATGTATGAAAGCTCAACAAAAGAAAACTAGGTGGGTGTGCATCCAACTTGCTTGCTCACGAAGACCTAGGGCACTTGAGGAGGCCCATTGTTGGAATATACAAGCCAAGTTCTATAATGAAAAACTCCCACTAGTATATGAAAGTGACAAAACAAGAGACTCTCTATCATGAAGATTATGGTGCAAACGTTGCAGAAAATTAAAATTTTTCCTACGGTTTCACCAAGATCCATCTATGAGTTCATCTAAGCAACGATTCATGGGAGAGAGATTGCATCTACATACCACTTGTAGATCGCGTGCGGAAGCGTTCAAGGAGCAGGGATGATGGAGTCGTACTCGCCGTGATCCAAATCACCGATGACCAAGTGCTGAACGGACAGCACCTCCGTGTTCAACACACGTGCGGAACGGATGACGCGTCTCCTCCTTCTTGATCCAACAAGGGGAAGGAGAGGTTGAGGAAGAAGGCTCCAGCAGCAAAGACGACGGCGTGATGATGGTGGAGAGGCAAGATCTCGGCTGTGGCTTCGCCAAGCACTCAACGGAGGAGGAGAGGTGTTGGGGAGGGGAGGGGCTGCGCCTTGGATGTGTGTTCAGCCCTCCCCTCGCCCCTCTATTTATAGGGGAAGGGGGAAGGGGGGCCGGCCCCTCTAGATGAGATCTAGAGGGGGGCGGCGGCCAGGGAGGGGGGCTTGCCCCCCAAGCAAAGGGGGGCGCCCCCACTAGGGTTCCCCCCAAACCCTAGGCGCATGGGCCCAAGGGGGGGCGTGCCCAGCCCTCCAGGGGCTGGTTCCCTGCCCCTTGCGGCCCATGAGGCCCTCCGAGAGGGGTGGCCCCTCCCGGTGGACCCCCGGAACCTCTCCGATGGCCCCGGTACAATACGGATATGCCCCCGAAACTTTCCGGTGTCCGTATGACAACTTCCCATATATAAATCTTCACCTCCGGACCATTCCGGAACTCCTCGTGACATCCGGGATCTCATCCGAGACTCTGAACAACATTCGGTAATCACATACAAGTTTTCATAATAACCCTAGCGTCACTGAACCTTAAGTGTGTAGACCCTACGGGTTCGGGAGACATGCAGACATGACCGAGACGACTCTCCGGTCAATAACAAACAGCGGGATCTCGATACCCATGTTGGCTCCCACATGCTCCTCGATGATGTCATCGGATGAACCACGATGTCGAGGATTCAAGCAACCCCGTATACTATTCCCTTTGTCAGACGGTATGTTACTTGCCCGAGATTCGATCGTCGGTATCCCAATACCTCGTTCAATCTCGTTACTGGCAAGTCACTTTACTCGTACCGTAATGCATGATCCCGTGACCAGACACTTGGTCACATTGAGCTCATTATGATGATGCACTACCGAGTGGGCCCGATGATACCTCTCCGTAACACGGAGTGACAAATCCCAATGTCGATCCGTGTCAACCCAATGACACTTTTGGAGATACCTGTAGTGCACCTTTATAGTCACCCAGTCACGTTGTGACGTTTGGTACACCCAAAGCACTCCTACGGTATCCGGGAGTTACACGATCTCATGGTCTAAGGAAAAGATACTTGACATTGGAAAAGCTCTAGCAAAACGAACTACACGATCTTGTGCTATGCTTAGGATTGGGTCTTGTCCATCACATCATTCTCCTAATGATGTGATCCCGTTATCAATGACATCCAATGTCCATAGTCAGAAACCATGACTATCTCGTTGATCAACGAGCTAGTCAACTAGAGGCTCACTAGGGACATGTTGTGGTCTAAGTATTCACACGTGTATTACGATTTCCGGATAATACAATTATAGCATGAATAAAAGACAATTATCACGAACAAGGAAATATAATAATAATCCTTTTATTATTGCCTCTAGGGCATATTTCCAACAGTCTCCCACTTGCACTAGAGTCAATAATCTAGTTACATTGTGATGAATCAAACACCCATAGAGTTCTGGTGTTGATCATGTTTTTCTCGCGGAAGAGGTTTAGTCAACGGATCTGCGACATTCAGATCCGTATGTACTTTGCAAATTTCTATGTTTCCATCTTGAACATTTTCACGAATGGATTTGAAACGGCGCTTGATGTGTCTGGTCTTCTTGTGAAACACAGGCTCCTTGGCAAGGGCAATAGCTCGATGTTGTCACAGAAGAGTTTGATCGGCCCTGACGCATTGGGTATGACTCCTAGGTCGGTGATGAACTCCTTCACCCGAATTGCTTCATGCGCTGCCTCCGAGGCTGCCATGTACTCCGCTTCACACGTAGATCCCGCCACGACGCTCGCTTGCACCGCACCAGCTTACCGCTCCACCATTCAACATATACACGTATCCGGTTTGTGACTTAGAGTCATCCAGATGCGTGTCGAAGCTAAGCGTCGACGTAACCCTTCTGACGAGCTCTTCGTCACCTCCATAAACGAGAAACATGTCCTTCGTCCTTTTCGGTACTTCAGGATATTCTTGACCGCTGTCCGGTGTTCCTTGCGGGATTACTTTGGTACCTACCTACCAAACTTACGGCAAGGTTTACATCCGTCCGGTACACAACATGGCATACATAATAGATCCTATGGCCGAGGCATAGGGATGACACTCATCACTTCTTTATCTTTTGCCGTGGTCGGGCATTGAGCCGAGCTCAATCTCACACCTTGCAAATGTGCAAGAACCCTTTCTTGGACTGATCCATTTTGAACTTCTTCAAAATCTTATCAAGGTATGTGCTTTGTGAAAGACCTATGAGGCGTCTCGATCTATCCCTATAGATCTTGATGCCTAATATATAAGCAGCTTCTCCAAGGTCCTTCATTGAAAAACTTTTATTCAAGTAGGCCTTAATGTTGTCCAAGAGCTCTATATCATTTCCCATCGTAAGTATGTCATCCACATATAATATGAGAAATGCCATGAGCTCCCACTCACTTTCTTGTAAACGCAGGCTTCTCCATAAGTCTCAAGATAAACCCAAACGCTTTGATCATCTCATCAAAGCGAATGTTGCAACTCCGAGATGCTTGCACCAGCCCATAAATGGATCGTTGGAGCTTGCATACCTTGTAAGCATTCTTAGGGTCGACAAAACCTTCCGGCTGCATCATATACAGTTCTTCCTTAAGATGGCCGTTAAGGAATGCCGTTTTGACGTCCATTTGCCATATCTCATAATCATAGTATGCGGCAATTGCTAACATGATTCGGACGGACTTCAGCTTCGCTACGGGAGAGAAAGTCTCATCATAGTCAAACCCTTGAACTTGCCGATAACCTTTAGCGACAAGTCGAGCTTTATAGATGGTAACATTACCATCCGCGTCCGTCTTCTTCTTAAAGATCCATTTGTTTTCTATCGCTCGCCGATCATCGGGCAAGTATGTCAAAGTCCATACTTTGTTTTCATACATGGATCCTATCTCGGATTGCATGGCTTCAAGCCATTTGTTGGAATCCGGGCCCGCCATCGCTTCTTCATAGTTCAAGGTTCACCGTTGTCTAACAACATGATTTCCGTGACAGGGTTGCCATACCACTACGGTGTGGAATGTGTCCTCGTGGACCCACGGGTTCAGTAGTAACTTGATCCAAGTACCTTCATCATCATCATTAATTTCCTCTCCGGTCGGTGTAGGCATCACGGGAACATTTTCTGGGCTGCACTATTTTCAGTTCAAGAGGTAGTACTTCATCGAGTTCTACTTTCCTCCCACTTACTCCTTTCGAGAGAAACTCTTTTCCAGAAAGGATCCGTTCTTGGCAACAAAGATCTTGCCTTCGGATCTAAGGTAGAAGGTATACCCAATGGTTTCCTTAGGGTATCCTATGAAGACGCATTTTTCCGACTTGGGTTCGAGATTTTCAGGTTGTAGCTTCTTGACATAAGCATCGCATCCCAAAACTTTTAGAAACGACAGCTTAGGTTTCTTCCCAAACCATAATTCATACGGTGTCGTCTCAACGGATTTAGACGGTGCCCTATTTAAAGTGAATGTAGCTTTCTCTAGAGCGTATCCCCAAAATGATAGCGGTAAATCGGTAAGAGACATCATAGATCGCACCATATCCAATAGAGTGTGATTACGACGTTCGGACACACCGTTACGCAGAGGTGTTCCAGGCGGCGTGAGTTGTGAAACGATTCCACATTTCCTTAAGTGTGTACCAAATTCGTGACTTAAATATTCTCCTCCACGATCTGATCGTAAGAACTTTATTTTTCGGTCACGTTGATTCTCTACCTCATTCTGAAATTCCTTGAACTTTTCAAAGGTCTCAGACTTGTATTTCATCAAGTAGACATACCCATATCTACTCAAGTCATCAGTGAGAGTGAGAACATAACGATATCCTCCACGAGCCTCAACGCTCATTGGACCGCACACATCGGTATGTATGATTTCCAATAAGTTGGTTGCTCGCTCCATTGTTCCGAGAACGGAGTCTTGGTCATTTTGCCCATAAGGCATGGTTCGCATGTATCAAATGATTCATAATCGAGAGACTCTAAAAGTCCATCAGAATGGAGCTTCTTCATGCGCTTGACACCAATGTGACCAAGGCGGCGATTACACAAGTATGTGGGACTATCGTTATCAACTTTACATCTTTTGGTATTCACACTATGAATATGTGTAATATTACGTTCGAGATTCATTAAGAATAAACCATTGACCATCGGAGCATGACCATAAAACATCTCTCATATAAATAGAACAACCATTATTCTCAGATTTAAATGAGTAGCCATCTCGCATTAAACGAGATCCTGATACAATGTTCATGCTCAAACTTGGCACTAAATAACAATTATTGAGGTTTAAAACTAATCCCGTAGGTAAATGTAGAGGTAGCGTGCCGACGGCGATCACATCGACCTTGGAACCATTCCCGACGCCAAGATCGTCACCTCGCCCTTCGCCAGTCTCCGCTTATTCCGCAGCCTCATTGTGAGTTACAAATATGATCAACGGCACCGGTATCAAATACCTGTGGAGTTACTACGAGTAATCGGTAAGGTACACATCAATTACATGTATATCAAATATACCTTTAGTGTTGCCGGCCTTCTTGTCCGCTAAGTATTTGGGGCAGTTCCGCTTCTGGCCCTTCCCTTTGCAATAAAAAGCACTATGTCTCGTGTTTGGGTCCATTCTTTGACTTCTTCCGGCAACTTGCTTACCGGGCGCTGCAACATCCTTGCCGTCCCTTCTTGAAGTTCTTCTTACCCTTGCCCTTCTTGAACTTAGTGGTTTTATTGACCATCAACACTTGATGTTCTTTCTTGATTTCAACCTCTCACGACTTCAAAGATTGAGAATACTTCAGGAATGGTCTTCACCATCCCCTACATATTGTAGTTCATCACAAAGCTCTTGTAGCTTGGTGGGAGCGATCAAGGATTCTCACAATGACCGCCTCGTCCGGGAGGTTAATGTCCAGCTGGGACAAAGCGGTTGTGCAACCTGCACATTTTGAGTATGTGCTCACCGATGTAACTATTTTCCTCCATCTTACAACTATAGAACTTGTCGGAGACTTCATATCTCTCGACCGGGCATGAGCTTGGAAAACCATTTTCAGCTCCTCGAACATCTCATATGCTCCGTGTTGCTCAAAACGCTTTTGGAGCCCCGGTTCTAAGTGTAAAGCATGCCGTGACCGAACGAGGGAGTAATCATCAAGACGAGACTGCCAAGCATTCATAATGTCTTGGTTCTGCAGGATGGGTGCTTCACCTAGCGGTGCTTCTAGGACATATTGTTTCTTGGCTACTATGAGGATGATCTCGTGTTAGGACCCGATCCGAATAGTTGCTGCCATCATCTTTCAGCTTGGTTTTCTCTAGGAACGCGTTGAAGTTCATGGTGACATGAGCGTTGCCCATTTGATCTACAAGACATTTTGCAAAGATTTTAGACTATTCATGATAATTAAGTTAATCTAATCAAATTATTTAATGAACTCCCACTCAGATTGACATCCCTCTAGTCATCTAAGTGTTACATGATCCGAGTCGACTAGGCCGTGTTCGATCATCACGTGAGACGGACTAGTCATCATCCGTGAACATCTCCATGTTGATCGTATCTTCCATACGACTCATGTTCGACCTTTCGGTCTCTTGTGTTCCGAGGCCATGTCTGTACATGCTAGGCTCGTCAAGTTAACCCTAAGTGTTTATGCATGTGTAAAACTGTCTTACACCCGTTGTATGTGAACGTAAGGATCTATCACACCCGATCATCACGTGGTGCTTTGAAACGCATTTAACTTTAGCAACAAAGGTACGCTTAGGGGAACACTTTCTTGAAATTATTCTAAGGGATCATCTTATTTACTACCGTCGTTCTAAGTAAACAAGATGCAAAAACATAATAAACATCACATGTAATTATATATAAAGTAGTGACATGATATGGCCAATATCATATAGCTCCTTCGATCTCCATCTTCGGGGCTCCTTGATCATCTTCGTCACCAGCATGACACCATGATCTTCATCATCATGATCTCCATCATCGTGTCTTCATGAAGTTGTCACGCCAACGACTACTTCTACTTCTATGGCCAACGCGTTTAGCAATAAAGTAAAGTAATTTACATGGCGTTCTTCAATGACATGTGTCATACAAAAAATAAAGACAACTCCTATATTCTGCCGTTGTCATACTCATCGACATGCAAGTCGTGATTCCTATTACAAGAACATGATCTCATACATCACAATATATCATTCATCATTCATCACAACTTCGGTCATATAACATCACATGCCAATTGCTGCAAAAAACAAGTTAGACGTCCTCTAATTGTTGTTGCATCTTTTACGTGGCTGCAATTGGGTTCTAGCAAGAACGTTTTCTTACCTATGAATAACCACAACGTGATTTTGTCAACTTCTATTTACCCTTCATAAGGACCCTTTTCATCTAATCCGCTCCAACTAAAGTAGGAGAGACAGACACCCGCTAGCCACCTTATGCAACTAGTGCATGTCACCGGTGGAACACATCTCACGTAAGCGTACGTGTAAGGTCGGTCCGGGCCGCTTCATCCCAGGATACCGCTGAAGCAAGAAAAGACTAGTAGCGGCAAGCAAGTTGACAAGATCTACGCCCACAACAAAATTGTGTTCTACTCGTGCAATAGAGAACTACGCATAGACCTAGCTCATGATGCCATCGTTGAAAAGCGTTGCGTAAAATTAAAATTTTCCTACGATTTCACCAAGATCCATCTATGAGTTCATCTAAGCAACGAGTCATGGGAGAGAGATTGCATCTACATACCACTTGTAGATCGCGTGGCGAAGCGTTCAAGGAACGGGATGATGGAGTCGCATCGCCGTGATCCAAATCACCGATGACCAAGTGCTGAACGCACAGCACCTCCGTGTTCAACACACGCATTTTAACGGACGACGCCTCCTCCTTCTTGATCCAGCAAGGGGAAGGAGAGGTTGAGGAAGAAGGCTCCAGCAGCAGCACGACGGGCGTGATGATGGTGGAGAGGCAAGATCTCGGCTGTGGCTTCGCCAAGCACTCAACGGAGGAGGAGAGGTGTTGGGAGGGAGGGCTGCGCCTTGGATGTGTGTTCAGCCCTCCCTCGCCTCTATTTATAGGGGAAGGGGAAGGGGGCCGCCCTCTAGATGAGATCTAGAGGGGGCGGCGGCTAGGGAGGGGGCTTGCCCCCCCGCCCAAGCAAAGGGGCGCCCCACTAGGTTCCCCAAACCCTAGGCGCATGGGCCCAAGGGGGCGCCCAGCCCTCCAGGGGCTGGTTCCCTACCCCTTGCGGCCCATGAGGCCCTCCGAGAGGGGTGGCCCCTCCCGGTGGACCCCCGGAACCTCTTCGGTGGCCCCGGTACAATACCGATATGCCCCCGAAACTTTCCGGTGTCCGTATGACAACTTCCCATATATAAATCTTCACCTCCGGACCATTCCGGAACTCCTCGTGACGTCCGGGATCTCATCCGGACTCAACAACATTCGTAATCACATACAAGTCTTCCTAATAACCCTAGAGTCACCGAACCTTAAGTGTGTAGACCCTACGGGTTCGGGAGACATGCAGACATGACCGAGACGACTCTCCGGTCAATAACCAACAGCAGGATCTGGATACCCATGTTGGCTCCCACATGCTCCTCGATGATGTCATCGGATGAACCACGATTCGAGGATTCAAGCAACCCCGTATACTATTCCCTTTGTCAGACGGTATGTTACTTGCCCGAGATTCGATCGTCGGTATCCCAATACCTCGTTCAATCTCGTTACCAGCAAGTCACTTTACTCGTACCGTAATGCATGATCCCGTGGCGGACACTTGGTCACATTGAGCTCATTATGATGATGCACTACCGAGTGGGCCCAAGTGATACCTCTCCGTAACACGGAGTGACAAATCAGCCTCGATCCGTGTCAACCCAATGACACTTTCGGAGATACCTGTAGTGCACCTTTATAGTCAACCAGTTACGCCAGGACGCTTTGGTACACCCAAAGCACTCCTACGGTCTCCGGGAGTTACACGATCTCATGGTCTAAGGAAAAGATACTTGACATAGGAAAAGCTCTAGCAAAACGAACTACACGATCTTGTGCTATGCTTAGGATTGGGTCTTGTCCATCACATCATTCTCCTAATGATGTGATCCCGTTATCAATGACATCCAATGTCCATAGTCAGGAAACCATGACTATCTGTTGATCAACGAGCTAGTCAACTAGAGGCTCACTAGGGACATGTTGTGGTCTAAGTATTCACACGTGTATTACGATTTCCGGATAATACAATTATAGCATGAATAAAAGACAATTATCATGAACAAGGAAATATAATAATAATCCTTTTATTATTGCCTCTAGGGCATATTTCCAACAGTTGGAATATACAAGCCAAGTTCTATAATGACAAATTCCCACTAGTATATGAAAGTGACAAAACAAGAGACTCTCAATCATGAAGATTATGGTGCTACTTTGAAGCACAAGTGTGGCAAAGGATAGTAACATTGCCCCTTCTCTATTTTTCTCTCATTTTTTTTGGGGCCTTCTCTTTTTTTATGGCCTTCCTTTTTTTCCTCACTTGGGACAATGCTCTAGAAAATGATGATCATCACACTTCTATTTATTTACAACTCAATGATTACAACTCGATACTAGAACAAAGTATGACTCTATATGAATGCCTCCGGCGGTGTACCGGGATATTCAATGAACCAAGAGTGACATGTACGAAAGAATTATGAACGGTGGCTTTGCCACAAATACTATGTCAACTACATGATCATGCTAAGCAATATGACAATGATGAACGTGTCATGATAAACGGAATGGTGGAAAGTTGCATGGAAATATATCTCGGAATGGCTATGGAAATGCCATAATAGGTAGGTATGGTGGCTGTTTTGAGGAAGATATAAGGAGGTTTATGTGTGAAAGAGCGATCATATCACGGGGTTTGGATGCACCAAATGAAGTTTGCACCAACTCTCAATGTGAGAAAGGGCAATGCACTGCATCAAGAGGCTAGCAATGATGGAAGGGTGAGAGTGCGATAATCCATGGAATCAACATTAGTCATAAATAACTCACATACTTATTGCAAAAATCTACAAGCCATCAAAAACCAAAGCACTACGCGCATGCTCCTAGGGGGATAGATTGGTAGGAAAAGACCATCGCTCGTCCCCGACCGCCACTCATAAGGAGGACAATCAAAGAACACCTCATGTTTCAAATTTGTTACATAACGCTTACCATACGTGCATGCTACGGGACTTGCAAACTTCAACACAAGCATTTCTCAAATTCACAACTACTCAACTAGCACGACTTTAATATTATTACCTCCATATCTTAAAACAATCATCAAGCATCAAACTTCTCTTAGCATTCAACATACTCATAAGAAAGTTTTTACTATTTTTGTATACCTAGCATATTAGGATTATTTAAGTAAATTACCATGCTATTTAAGACTCTCAAAGTAATATAAGTGAAGCATGAGAGATCAATAGTTTCTTTAAAACAAATCCACCACCATGCTCTAAAATATATAAGTGAAGTACTAGAGCAAAACTATATAACTCAAAAGATATAAGTGAAGCACAAAGAGTATTCTAATAATTTCCAAATCATGTATGGCTCTCTCAAAAGGTGTGTACAGAAAGGATGATTGTGGTAAACTAAAAAGCAAAGACTCAAATCATACAAGACGCTCCAAGAAAAACACATATCATGTGGTGAATAAAAATATAGCTCCAAGTAAAGTTACCGATGGAAGTAGATTTAAAGAGGGGATGCCTTCAGGGCATCCCCAAGCTTTGACTTTTTGGTTTCCTTAGATTATCTTGGGGGTACCATGGGCATCCCCAAGCTTTGGCTCTTGCCACTCCTTGTTCCATAATCCATCAAAAGATTTCACCCAAAACCTGAAAACTTCACAACACAAAACTCAACAGAAATCTCGTGAGCTCCGTTAGCGAAAGAAAACAAAAGACCACTTCAAGGTACTGTAATGAACTCATTCTTTATTTATATTGGTGTTAAACCTACTGTATAGCAACTTCTGTATGGTTTATAAACTATTTTACTAGCCATAGATTCATCAAAATAAGCAAACAACACACGAAAAACAGAACCTGTCAAAAACATAACAGTCTGTGGTAATCTGTAACTAACGCAAACTTCTGGAACTCCAAAAATTCAGCCAAAATAGTAAGACCTAGGCAATTTTTTTTATTGATCAACAGCAATTGGAATCAGTATTTTATCACGTTCTGGTGATTTTTAACAATTGTTTTCGTGAACAGAAAGTTTCTGGAAATTACAGCAAGATCAAATAACTATCATCCAAGAAGATCCTATAGGTTTAACTTGGCACAAACACTAATTAAAACATAAAAACACATCTAACCAGAGGCTAGATCTAAGATTTATTACTAAGCAGCAAGGAAAAATATTGGGTTGTCTCCCAACAAGCGCTTTTCTTTAAAGCCTTTTTAGCTAGGCATTGAGATTTCAATGATGCTCACAAGAAAGACAATAATTGAGGCACAAAGAGAGCATCATAAAACATGTGACAAACACACTTAAGTCTAACATACTTCCTATGCATAGGCATATTATAGGCAAACAAATTATCATAGCAAGCAAAAACTAGCATATGCAAGGAAGCGGAAAGGAACAATAGCAATATCAACATAACGAGAGATAATTTAGTAACATGAAAATTTCTATAAACATATTTTCCTCTCTCATAATAATTACATGTAGGATCATAAGAAAATTCAACAATATAGCTATCACATAACATATTCTCAACACGATCCACATGTATGCGAAGTTGACACTCTTCCAAAATAGTGGGATTATCATTAACTAAAGTAATGATTTCTCCAAGCCCACTTTTATCAAAAATTTCATAAGATTGAATGTTATCCAAATATGTGGGATCTAAAGTTGACACTCTTCCAAAACCACTTTCAATATTATTCCAAACACTATTATCAATCTTATATTCATCATGGGGCTTAAATAAATTTTCAAGATCATAAGAAGAATCTCTCCAATCATGACTATTGGACATAGCAAAACTAGCATCCCCAAGCTTAGGGTTTTGCATATTATTAGCATAATTTACATCAATAGAATTTATGATAAAATCATTGCAATCATGCTTTTTATTCAAAGATCTATCTTGAATCACTTCATAAAGCACTTCATCACAATTTTCAGATTTACGGATTTCAGGCAAAACCTTATAAAGATAATCTAGTGCATCCAAATCACTAGGAATTGGTTCATCATAATTGGATCTCTTAAAAGGATTAGCAACCGGATGAGGATCCATAGATATTAGCTTCTCTGTTTAGGAATAAATACTCAACTATTTCAACCAAACGAGCAAACGAGCCAAGTAATACATCAAGGCAGACGAAAAGACGAACGGAAAAGAGATGGCGAATAAAACGGCAAGGGTGAAGTGGGGGAGAGGAAAACGAGAGGCAAATGGCAAATAATGTAATGCGGGAGATAAGGGATTGTGATGGGTACTTGGTATGTTGACTTTTGCGTAGACTCCCCGACAACGGTGCTAGAAATTCTTCTTGCTACCTCTTGAGCACTGCGTTGGATTTCCTTGAAGAGGAAAGGTGATGCAGCATAGTAGCGTAAGTATTTCCCTCAGTTTTTGAGAACCAAAGTATCAATCCAGTAGGAGGCTACGCGCGAGTCCCTCGTGACTACACAAAGCAAATAACTCCTCGCAACCAACGCGATTAGGGGTTGTCAATCCCTTCATGGTCATTTACGAGAGTGAGATATGATAGAGATGATAGATAATATTTTTGGTATTTTTGTGATAAAGATGCAAAGTAAAATAAAAGAGAAGTAAAAAAGCAAAGGCAATAAATAAAGTGATGGAAGATTAATATGATGAAGATAGACCCGGGGGCCATAGATTTCACTAGTGGCTTCTCTCATGAGCATAAGTATTTTACGGTGGGTGAACGAATTACTGTTGAGCAATTGATGTAATTGAGCATAGTTATGAGAATATCTAGGTATGATCATGTATATAGGCATCACGTCTCGAGACAAGTAGACCGACTCCTGCCGTGCATCTACTACTATTACTCCACTCATCGATCGCTATCCAAAGATGCATCTAGAGTATTAAGTTCAAGAAAACAGAGTAACGCCTTAAGCAAGATGACATGATGTAGAGGGATAAATTCATGCAATATGATAAAAACCCCATCTTGTTATCCTCGATGGCAACAATACAATACGTGCCTTGTTGCCCCCATCACACCGGGAAAGGACACCACAAGATTGAACCCAGAGCTAAGCACTTCTCCCATTGCAAGAAAAACCAATCTAGTAGGCCAAACCAAACTGATAATTCGAAGAGACTTGCAAAGATAACCAATCATACATAAAAGAAATTCAGAGAAGATTCAAATATTGTTCATAGATAATCTTGATCATAAACCCACAATTCATCGGTCTCAACAAACACACCGCAAAAAGAAGATTACATCGAATAGATCTCCACGAGAGAGGGGGAGAACATTGTATTGAGATCCAAAAAGAGAGAAGAAGCCATATGTTGGGAAACGTAGCAATTTCAAAAAAATTCCTATGCACACGCAAGGATCATGGTGATGCATAGCAACAAGAGGGGAGATTGTTGTCCACGTACCCTCTTAGACCGTAAGCGGAAGCGTTATGATAACGCGGTTGATGTAGTCGTACGTCTTCACGATCCGACCGATCCAAGTACCGAACGCATTTACACCTCCGAAGTTCAGCACACATTCAGCTCGATGACGATCCCGGACTCCGATCCAGCAGGGTGTCGGGATGAGTTCCACAAGACGACGGGCGCAGTGACGATGATGATGTTCTATCGACGCAGGCTTCGCCTAAGCACCGCAATAATATGATCGAGGTGGAATATGGTGGAGGGGCACCAGACACCTGCCAAGGAACGATCACGTAAGATCAACTTGTGTATCTATGGGGTGCCCCTGCCCCAGAGCATAAAGGAGTGGAGGAGGGGGAGGGTCGGCCCTCTCTATGGCGCGCCCTAAGGGAGTCCTACTCCCACCGGGAGTAGGATTCCCCCTTTCCTAGTAGAACTAGGAGCCCTTCCATGTAGTAGGAGTAGGAGAGAATGAAAGGGAAGAGAGAAGGGAAGGAAGAGGGGGCGCAGCCCCTCCCCCTAGTCCAATTCGGATTAGGCCTTGGGGGGCGCGCGGCTTGCCCTAGGCAGCCCCTCTCTCTTTCCCGTATGGCCCAATAAGGCCCAATACTTCTCCCGGCGAATTCCTCAGAATCCTCCCAGATTCAAAAAATACCAATCAATCGGAACCTTTCAAGTCCGAATATAGTCGTCCAATATATCGATCTTTATGTCTCGACCATTTCGAGACTCCTCGTCATGTCCCCGATCTCATCCGGGACTCAACTCCTTAGGTACATCAAAACTCATAAACTCATAATAAAGCATCGCCGAAACCTTAAGCGTGCGGACCCTACGGGTTCGAGAACTATGTAGACATGACCGAGACACGTTTCCGGTCAATAGCCAATAGCGGAACCTGGATACTCATATTGGCTCCCACATATTCTACGAAGATCTTTATGGGTCAAACCGCATAACAACATACGTTGTTCCCTTTGTCATCGGTATGTTATTTGCCCGAGATTCGATCGTCGGTATCTCAATACCTAGTTCAATCTTGTTACCGGCAAGTCTCTTTACTCATTACGTAATGCATCATTCCGTAACTAACTCATTAGTTACTTTGCTTGCAAGGCTTATAGTGATGTGCATTACCGAGAGGGCCCAGAGATACCTCTCCGACAATCGGAGTGACAAAACCTAATCTCGAAATACGCCAACCCAACATGTACCTTTGGAGACACCTCAGAGAGCTCCTTTATAATCACCCAGCTTATGTTGTGACGTTTGGTAGCACACAAAGTGTTCCCCCGGTAAACGGGAGTTGCATAATCTCATAGTTGTAGGAACATGTATAAGTAATGAAGAAAGTAATAGCAACATACTAAACGATCAAGTGTTAAGCTAACGGAATGGGTCATGTCAATCACATCATTCTCCTAATGATGTGATCCCGTTAATCAAATGACAACTCTTTGTCCATGGCTAGGAAACATAACCATCTTTGATTAATGAGCTAGTCAAGTAGAGGCATACTAGTGACACTCGGTTTGTCTATGTATTCACACATGTATCATGTTTCCGGTTAATACAATTCTAGCATGAATAATAAACATTTATCATGAAATAAGGAAATAAATAATAACTTTATTATTGCCTCTAGGGCATATTTCCTTCAATCTCCCACTTGCACTAGAGTCAATAATCTAGTTCACATTGCCATGTGATTTAACACCAATATTCATATCTCAGATATGATTAACACCCATAGTTCACATCGTCATGTGACCAACACCCAAAGGGTTTACTAGAGTCAATAATCTAGTTCACATCGCTATGTGATTAACACCCAAAGACTACTAAGGTGTGATCATGTTTTGCTCATGAGAGAAGCTTAGTCAACGGGTCTATCATATTCAGAGCCCTATGTATTTTGCAAATATTCTACGTCTACAATGCTCTGCACGGAGCTACTATAGCTAATTGCTCCCACTTTCAATATGTATCCAGATTGAGACTTATAGTCATCTGGATCGGTGTAAAAGCTTGCAATCGTTGTAACTCTTTACGACGGGCTCTTTTATCACCTCCATAATCGAGAAATATTTCCTTAGTCCTCACTAAGGATATTCTTGACCAATGTCCAGTGATCTACTATTAGATCAAAATTGTATTCCTTTGTCAAACTCAGAGCAAGGTATACAATAGGTCTGGTTCACAGACATAGCATACTTTATAGAACCTATGATCGAGGCATAGGGAATGACTTTTCATTCTCTTTCTATTTTCCGCCATGGTCGGGCTTTGAGTCTTACTCAATTTCACACCTTGTAACACGTGCAAGAAACTCTTTTTGACTGCTCCATTTTGAACTACTTCAAAATCTTGTCAAGGTATGTACTCATTGAAAAACTTATCAAGCCGCCTTGATCTATCTCTATAGATCTTGATGCTCAATATGTAAGCAGCTTTACGGAGGTCCTTCTTTGAAAAACTCCTTTCAAATACTCCTTTATGCTTTGCGTAATAATTCTACATTATTTCCGATCAACAATATGTCATTCACATATACTTATCGAAATGATGTAGTGCTCCCACTCAATTTCTTGTAAATACAGGCTTCTCCAAAAGTTCAGATAAAACCATATGCTTTGATCAACTCATCAAGCATATATTCCAACTCCGAGATGCTTGCACCAGTCCATAGATGGATCATTGGAGCTTGTACATTTTGTTAGCACCTTTAGGATTGACAAAACCTTCTGGTTGCATCATATACAACTCTTCTTTAATAAATCCATTAAGGAATGCAGTTTTGACATCCATTTGCCAAATTTCATAAATGTGGCAATTGCTAACATGATTCAGACAGACTTTTAAGCATCTATACGAGTGAGAAAATCTCATTGTATTCAACACTTTGAACTTTGTCAAAAACTTTTTTCGACAAGTCTAGCTTTGTAGATAGTAACACTACTATCAGTCATCTGCCTTCCTCTTGAAGATCCATTTATTTTCTATGGCTTGCCGATCATCGGGCAAGTCAATCAAAGTTCACACTTTGTTCTCATACATGGATCCCATCTCAGATTTCATGGCCTTAAGCCATTTCGTGGAATCTGGGCTCATCATCGCTTCCTCATAGTTCGTAGGTTTGCCATGGTCAAGTAACATGACCTCCGTAATAGGATTACCGTACCACTCTAGTGCGGATCTTACTCGTTGACCTCACGAGGTTTGGTAGTAACTTGATTTGAAGTTACATGATCATCATCATTAGCTTCCTCACTAATTGGTGTAGGAATCACAGGAATAGATTTCTGTGATGAACTACTTTCCAATAAGGGAGTAGGTACAATTACCTCATCAAGTTCTACTTTCCTCCCACTCACTTCTTTCGAGAGAAACTCCTTCTCTAGAAAGGATCCGAATTTAGCAACAAAAATCTTGCCCTCAGATCTGTGATAGAAGGTGTACCCAATAGTCTCTTTTGGGTATCCTATAAGACACATTTCTCCGATTTGGGTTCGAGCTTACCTGGTTGAAGTTTCTTCACATAAGCATCGCAGCCCCAAACTTTAAGAAACGACAGCTTAGGTTTACTACTAAACCATAGTTCATACGATGTCGTCTCAAACGGATTTAGATGGTGCCCTATTAAACGTGAATGCAGCTGTCTCTAATGCATAACCCCAAAACGTTATTGGTAAATTAGTAAGAGACATCATTGATCGCACCATATCAAATAAAGTGCGGTTTATGACGTTCGGACACACCGCTATTACCGTGGTGTTCTGTGTGGCATGAGTTTGCTAAATTATTCCACATTATTTTAATCAAGGCCAAACTCGTAATTGAAATATTCATCTCCACAATCAGATCGCAGAAACTTTATTTTCTTATTACGATGATTTTCCACTTCACTCTGAAATTCTTTGAGCCTTTCAACTATTTCAGACTTATGTTTCATCAAGTAGATATACCCATATCTGCTCAAATCATCTGTGAAGGTCAGAAAATAATGATATCCGTCATGAGCCTTAATACTCATTGGTCTGCATACATCAGTATGTATTATTTCCAACAAGTCAGTAGCTCGTTCCATTGTTCTGGAGAACGGAGTTTTAGTCACCTTGCCCAAAAGGCACGGTTCGCAAGCATCAAATGATTCATAACCAAGTGATTCCGAAAATCCATCTTTTATGGAGTTTCTTCATGCGCTTTACACTAATATGACCCAAACGGCAGTGCCACAAATATGTTGCAGAATCATTATCAACTTTGCATCTTTTGGCATCAATATTATGAATATGTGTATTACTACGATCGAGATCCAACAAACTATTTTCATTGGGTGTATGACCATTGAAGGTTTTATTCATGTAAATGTAACAACAATTATTCTCCTCGACTTTAAATGAATAACCGCTTTTGCAATAAACATGATCAAATCATATTCATGCTCAACGCAAACACCAAATAACATTTATTTAGGTTTAACACTAATCCCGAAAGTATAGGGAGTGTGCGATGATGATCATATCAATCTTGGAACCACTTCCAACACTCATCGTCACTTCACTTTCTGAACTAGTCTCTGCTTATTCAGAACTCCTGTTTCGAGTTACTAATCTTAGCAACCAAACAAGTATCAAATACTCAGGGGCTACTATAAACACTAGTAAGGCACACATCAATAACATGTATATCAAATATACCCTTGTTCACTTTGCCATCCTTCTTATCCACCAAATATTTGGAGAGTTCCACTTCCAAAGGACCATTTCCTTTGCAAGAGAAGCACTTTCGGTTTCAGTGCTTAGGTCCAGCTTTGGTCTTCTTCACGGGAGTGACAACTTGTTTGCCATTCTACTTGAAGTTTCCCTTTCTTTCCCTTTGCCATTTTCTTGAAACTAGTGGTCTTTTCAATCATCAACACTTGATGCTCTTTCTTGATTTCTACCTTCGTCGATTTCAACATCACGAAGAGCTCGGGAATATTTTTCATCATCCCTTGCATACTATAGTTCATCACGAAGTTCTAGTAACTTAGTGATGGTGACTAGAGAATTATGTCAATCACTATCTTATCTGGAAGATTAACTCCCACTTGATTCAAGCGATTGAAGTACCTGCATAATCTGAGCACATGCTCACTAGTTGAGCGATTCTCCTCCATCTTTTAGCTATAGAACTTGTTGGAGACTTCATATCTCTCAACTAGGGTATTTGCTTGAAATATTAACTTCAATTCCTGGAACATCTCATATGGTCCATGACGCTCAAAACGCCTTTGAAGTCCCGATTCTAAGCCGTTAAGCATGGTGCACTAAACTACCAAGTAGTCATCATATTGAGCTAGCCAAACGCTCATAACGCCTACATCTTGCTCCTGCAATAGGTCATCACCTAGCGGTGCATCAAGGACATAATTCTTCTGTGCAGCAATGAGGATAAACCTCAGATCACGGATCCAATCCGCATCATTGCTACTAACATCTTTCAACACATATTTCTCTAGGAACATATCAAAATAAACATATGAAAGCCACAACGCGAGCTATTACTACCAGGACTAAGTTCATGATAAATTAAAGTTCAATTAATCATATTACTTAAGAACTCCCACTTAGACAGACATCTCTCTAGTCATCTAAGTGATCACGTGATCCAAATCAACTAAACCATGTCCGATCATCACGTGAGATGGAGTAGTTTTCAATGGTGAACATCACTATGTTGATCATATCTACTATATGATTCACACTCGACCTTCGGTCTCCGTGTTCCGAGGCCATATCTCGTATATGCTAGGCTCGCCAAGTTTAACTCCGAGTATTCAGCAGTGTGCAACTGCTTTTGCACCCGTTGTATTTGAACGTAGAGCCTATCACACCCGATCATCACGTGGTGTCTCAAAGACGAAGAACTTTCCAACGATGCATACTCAGGAGAACACTTCTTGATAATTAGTGAGAGATCATCTTAAAATGCTTCCACAATCAAAGCAAGATAAGATGCATAAAGGATAAACATCACATGCAATCAATATAAGTGATATGATATGGCCATCATCATCTTGTGCTTGCGATCTTCATCTCCGAAGCACCGTCGTGATCACCATCGTCACCAGCGCGACACCTTGATCTCCATCGCAGCATCGTTGTCGTCTCGCCAATCTTATGCTTCTACGACTATCGCTACCGCTTAGTGATAAAGTAAAGCATTACAGTATGCGTTGCATTTCATACAATAAAGCGACAACCATATGGCTCCCGCCATTGCAGTAACTTCGGTTACAAAACATGATCATCTCATACAATAAAATATAGCATCATGCCTTGACCATATCACATCACAACATGCCCTGCAAAAACAAGTTAGACATCCTCTACTTTGTTGTTGCAAGTTTTACGTGGCTGCTACGGGCTGAGCAAGAACCGTTCTTACCTACGCATCAAAAACCACAACGATAGTTCGTCAAGTTAGTGCTGTTTTAGCCTTCGCAAGGACCAAGGCGAGCACACTTTCAGTTCAACTAAAGTTGGAGAAACAGACACCGCCAGCCACCGTGGTGCAAAGCACGTCGGTAGAACTGGCCTCGCGTAAGCGTACGCGTAATGTCGGTCCGGGTCGCTTCATCCAACAATACCGCCGAACCAAAGTATGACATGCTGGTAAGCAGTATGACTTGTATCGTCCACAACTCACTTGTGTTCTACTCGTGCATGTAACATCTACGCATAAAACTTGGCTCTGATACCACTGTTGGGAAACGTAGTAATTTCAAAAAAATTCCTATGCACACGCAAGGATCATGGTGATGCATAGCAACGAGAGGGGAGAGTGTTGTCCACGTATCCTCGTAGACCGTAAGCGGAAGCGTTATGACAACGCGGTTGATGTAGTCGTACGTCTTCACGATCCGACCGATCCAAGTACCGAACGACGGCACCTCCGGAAGTTCAAAGACACGCTCAGCTCGATGACGATCCCCGGACTCGATCCAGCAGGTTTCGGGATGAGTTTCACAAGACGACGGCGTGGTGACGATGATGATGTTCTACCGACGCAGGGCTTCGCCTAAGCACCGCAATAATATGATCGAGGTGGAATATGGTGGAGGGGGGCACCGCACACGGCTAAGGAACGATCACGAAGATCAACTTGTGTATCTATGGGGTGCCCCCTGTCCCCGTATATAAAGGAGTGGAGGAGGGGAGGGCCGACCCTCTCTATGGCGCGCCCTAGGGGAGTCCTACTCCCACCAGAGTAGGATTCCCTTTCCTAGTAGAACTAGGAGCCCTTCCATTTAGTAGGAGTAGGAGAGAAGGAAAGGGAAGAGAGAAGGGAAGGAAGGAGGGGGCGCAGCCCCTCCCCCTAGTCCAATTCGGACTAGGCCTTGGGGGGCGCGCGGCTTGCCCTAAGCAGCCCCTCTCTCTTTCCCGTATGGCCCAATACGGCCCAATACTTCTCTCGGCGAATTCCCGTAACTCTCCGGTGCTCCAAAAAATATCCGAATCACTCGGAACCTTTCCGGAGTCCGAATATAGTCGTCCAATATATCGATCTATATGTCTCGACCATTTCGAGACTCCTCGTCATGTCCCCGATCTCATCCGGGACTCCCAACTCCATCGGTACATCAAAATTCAAAACCTCATAATAAAACTGTCATCGAAACCTTGTTGCAAGGACCCTACGGGTTCGAGAACTATGTAGACATGACCGAGACACATTTCCGGTCAAAACAATAGCGGAACCTGGATACTCATATTGGCTCCCACATATTCTACGAAGATCTTTATCGGTCAAACCACATAACAACATACGTTGTTCCCTTTGTCATCGATATGTTACTTGCCCGAGATTCGATCGTCGGTATCTCAATACCTAGTTCAATCTCGCTATCGGCAAGTCTCTTTACTCGTTACGTAATGCATCATTCTGTAACTAACTCATTAGTTACTTTGCTTGCAAGGCTTATAGTGATGTGCATTACCGAGAGGGCCCAGAGATACCTCTCCGATAATCGGAGTGACAAAACCTAATCTCGAAATACGCCAACCCAACATGTACCTTTGGAGACACCTGTAGAGCTCCTTTATAATCACCCAGCCACGTTGTGACGTTTGGTAGCACACAAAGTGTTCCTCCGGTAAACGGAGTTGCATAATCTCATAGTTGTAGGAACATGTATAAGTCATGAAGAAAGCAATAGCAACATACTAAACGATCAAGTGCTAAGCTAACGGAATGGGTCATGTCAATCACATCATTCTCGTAATGATGTGATCCCGTTAATAAAATGACAACTCTTTGTCCATGGCTAGGAAACATAAACATCTTTGATTAATGAGCTAGTCAAGTAGAGGCATACTAGTGACACTCAGTTTGTCTATGTATTTACACATGTATCATGTTTCAGGTTAATACAATTCTAGCATGAATAATAAACATTTATCATGAAATAAGGAAATAAATAATAACTTTATTATTGCCTCTAGGGCATATTTCCTTCACCATCTAGCTACTAACTATGGACCCGAAGGTCTGAGGTAAACTACTCACACTTCATCGGAGAGGCTATGGTGATGATGTAGAAGCCCTCCGTGATGGATGCCCTCCGGCAGAGCTTCAAACAGGCCCCAAGATGGGATCTCGTGGGTACTGAAGGTTGCGGCGGTGGAATTAGGTTTTGGCTCAGATGTCGATCGCTTGGGGGCAATGAGGTATATATAGGAGGAAGAAGTACGTCGGTGGAGCAACATGGGGCCCACGAGGGTGGAGGGCGCGCTCGGGAGGGAGGGCGCGCCTCACCTCGTGCCCTCCTCGGCTTCCTTGACTTAGGGTCCAAGTCTCCTGGATCACGCTCGTGAGAAAATCACGTTCCCGAAGGTTTCATTCCATTTGGACTCCGTTTGATATTCCGTTTCTTCGAAACTCTGAAATAGGCAAACAACAGCAATTCTGGGCTGGACCTCCGGTTAATAGGTTAGTCCCAAAAATAATATAGAAGTGGAAAATAAAGCCCAATATTGTCCAAAACAGTATATACTATAGCATGGAGCAATCACAAATTATAGATACGTTGGAGACGTATCAGGCCTCACGGCCGTACCAACCTCAGGGAGCCCCAGAGCTCAGTGTCCGGCCTCACCGCAACGCCTCCCCTCGGGAGAGCTGCGCGAGGGGGATGGGCACGGGGGCTGCGCTCGGGTCATGCCCAAGCGTACGCCACCCAACCAGGTCCCTCGGACCTGGTCGTCGCACGCCCCTCCCGAGCCGAGCCTCGGCGAGGGCAAAGGTATGGAGATTGTTTGCACGTCAAGGGGGACTCCTGAGCATCGCGACTCAGGAGCCTAACTGGTCACGTAGCCCCTCACTCCTTGGTCCGTCCCCTGTCTCCGGTCCGCCTAACGGCGGTTGAGGTATGCGCGGGCCGGGCTCGCCGACGAGAATATTAACCTATCTCATGCGTACCTTCCTATAAGCTGTTTGCGCGTAAGGGGACTCTCGAGCATCGCGACTCAGGAGCCTAACTGGTCACGTAGCCCCTCACTCCTTGGTCCGTCCTGGTCTACAGTCGGCCCAACGGCGGTTGGGGTATGCGCGGGGTCGGGCTCTGCCGACGCAAAACATAAAGCAAATAGGAAGAAAATCGCAAAATCTCAAAGCAAATATTACAAGCCATATTGTTCTCCCAAATACCAAGCATGAGTTTAAATGCCTCCACGAGGCATGATGCATGTTGCGGGAATAAACAGGGAAGCAGCCGCAAGCAAGTCACCCCTGGATACCGCTGTCACCCGCACAAGGTGCTCCTCCTTTGGTGGCGTCGCCTTCGCCTGCACCGTCAGCCGGGGCCGCATGATCGGTGGCATTGCCAGTCGAAGGCGCGAGGACGAAGCTGCGGAACTTCTTCAGCAGGGCCTCCACTTGACCTTTCACGGTTGCGGCGGCAGCCGTGCAGTGTTCATCAGCTACATGCTCTAGCAGCTCGTCGAGACGAGCATTGGGGTCACGAAGGTACAGATGGCTGAAGACACGCGTCAGTGCCGCTGAAGAAAGGACACGAGCCTCTGCCTCAGCCATGGGACCGATGCCCTCCACGACTTCCTCAAGCGCCTTCACCAAGTGGGGAAGCACCTGAGCTGGGCCATCCTCGTCGGTGGTCAGTGGCCTCTCCAAGCCCTTTTCATACAGCGACTTCAACACCGCGCTGGACCTCTCCTCGAGAAGAGAAAAGGCCACACGGTCTCTAGCTAGGACCTTCGCCTTGGCGTCAAGATCGGCTTCCCTCGCCTTCGCCTCCCGCTCCAACTCCTCCAGCCGGCTGCGCTCCGCGGCCTATGCCTTCGCCAGCTCTCTCAGCTCGGCATCGCGACCCTTGATGGCGTCCTCCCGAGCCCTCATCTCCTCCTCCCTTGCCTGGCGGCCACGTGTTTCTTCTGCGTGCTGGTCGCTCAAGCTCTTCAGCTCGTCCTCTAGCTCTCGGCAGCGGTCGCGGGCGGCCTCGGCGTCCTTCAGCGCCGCCTCGCGATCGGCTGCAGCTTTGGCGGTGGCCTGCTTCTCCTTCTCGGAGGCCGCCGCGGCCTGGCTCAGCGACGCTCAAACCGCCAAGCCAGCCAGAGGCCAGCTCTAGGCGCCCGGCCACCAGGCGCGGGTCCGTGCTCAGGAGATCTTCCCGCAGCTAGGCCATCTCTGAAAGGGCGCGCTCCAAGACGGCAGAGGAAGCGGAAGAACCTGGGGCCAGGGGCGCAGCAGGAGAGGGGGACAACGTTGTCACTAAATCCTGGGAGAACAAGGGATCCTGAGCCTTCGGGACCTCGTCAGCTGAGTCAGGCATCGGCACTTTCGGAGCTAGCGGGGCCACGGGGGCCGACTCCTCCCGACGATGCTCCTCTTGGTCTCGCGAGGGCGACCGGGCTGGGGAGGTGTGAGTGCTGTCGCCTCCTTTCTCCGCATAGGGGGCGCGGCCGTTGTATCCTCCTTCCTTTTCTTTGCCGAAGGCATCAGCCTGATCAACCATGGGTGAACGTCAGGAAAAAGCGAGTACAAGCGGGAACAAGACAAAGCTCGAAGCACTTACTGATCCACCGCGACATAGTCCACCCTCCGCTTGGGGAGCTTGAAGCCCGAAAGCTTTGGAGCCTGAGAAGTGGGCGCACGGGCTCCGGGAGCAGAAGACGGCGTAGCAGAAGGGCTGGAGGCAGCTCCAGGCGGCATCAAGGCGGGGGCAACACCTCGAGAAACTAGCGACGGCCTGCCCCTCGTCGGGATAACAGGCAGCTCTTCCTCTCCCTGGCGGGTGTTGACCTCGGCGTCGTCGGGAAGGGCGTGGAGGATGTCAGCTTTGCTCAAGGGAGAGGTCTCCCCCATACCCTCGAGGGTCGCCTCTGAGTCTTCCTCCTCGCCCTCTTCCTCCCCGTGGGATTCGTCAGAAGACAGCTCCACCAGCCTCGGCACCGCATGAGCCCCAGTAGGCGCCGGTGGCACCAGCCCGCGACCGTCGAAGGTCGGCCTGGAAGCCACGATCTGCTCCCAGTCCTTGCGGTGGAACAAGGGAACGAAGGCGCTCGGCGGGTACTCTTGGTTGTCCCCAACCAAGAGGCGCAAAACTGCATACAGCTCATCATCGGGCAAGGCCGCCTGGCTCAGGCGAATCTTGTCCTCTTCATCTCCAAGCCTCCACAAAGGGCGCCCACGCGCCTGAAGTGGAGCAACGCGCAGCGTCAAGAATTCCCTCAGGAGCATGGCATGTGTCACTTTGGCCGCCTTCGCGTTGCCCGGCTTCAAGTTTGTCTTCATCTGCTCCAACACCGATGACGCCCGCTCGCCAGTAAGCTCTGCACGAGACCACCCCTTGTCGGACTGGGGCATCTTCGTCGGCAGCGCCAAGCGCGGGTGAACGCACTTGGCACCCATCATGACCCATTTGGCCCTGAGGTTGTCGACCTTCTTCCTGGTGTTCGAGATCGAGTTGGCCTTGCCGGACACGATGAAATTGGCGCACCCGAAGATATGACCATCGCTAATGCGAAGGAAGAAGAAGTGGCGCAGGAGATCCACGGACGGCATCACGCCCAGATACGCCTCGCAATAGTAGGCGAAAATGGAAAAAGAGAAGGATGGAGTTGGGATGGAGATGCAGTGACTGCAACCCGTAGTGGCCGAGGACCTCATAGAAGAAATTGGAGAAGGGAGGAACCAACCCGGCGGCGATGCTGCTCGTGAAGAAGGGGAAGAACGTGCTCGCCTCGGGCTCCGCCACGTCGGAGGCAACCCGGAGCTCCATCTTCCCTCATTCATTGCTCTCCGCCGCAGTCAGCAAGCGCGTGGCGACGAGGCTCTTCTCCAAGACGTTGGGTGCGTCGAGAGCAGGCTCGTACCAAGACGGCTACACGGAGGGCTTGACCTTGCGCGGCGCCATTAGTCGTTGGTGCGGAAGGAGATGGAAGCAGATCTGAAGATTTCGGAAGCAGGGCGCAAGGAAGGGGATCTGAGCAAGGCGAAGGGAAGCAATGAAGGCAAGCAATGTACACGCCAGCCTTTTTGTCAAGTCGGGCAGTTGCCGAGGCCGCGTGGGGAAGCGGAGACGCCCACATCCAATCAACCGCCACGCGTCGACCAAGGCCGCATGCTTTTGGGGCCCGCGGCGCTCCGCGCTTGACCTTTGGCTTCGCCTTGAAGCCAAGCCCGAGCGCACCTTGGGCTCGAGGGCTACCGTCGGTGTTCTGGGAACGGGGGTCCCCAGACTTGCCTACTCGCTGCCCACAGCTGTGGGTTAAAGTAGCAGGCCTGTACGGCCCATCTTCATCAACAAGGCACTCAAGACCCTCGCGAGGCGGACGACGCAAGACCTCCTCAGGAGCGGCCTCACCAGACAGGCTCGCGAGGGGCGGAGAGATCAAGGCAAGGCAAACCTCACGAGGTTCTCGTGACGTGAGCCATGACGATCGAGACCAAAGTGCGGGCGCTGTGGGTGCCAAGACGCAGTCAGGCCCTTGTTTCCTCTTTGGTGCTAAAGAGGCATGCGCAGGCGCGGAGTACCAAGGCATCAAGCAAAGGTTTCCATATCAGTGCAACGAGACCAAGACCAGCAGGACAGCAGGACGGAGGTCACCATGGAGCCCAAGACGGCGTCACCACCAGAGCCTTTTGCAGGCGAAGGCCGCTTTTGTCAGGATAAGCTGTACTAGTTGTCCCCTTTCAAATTGGCCGTTGTTGGCTCCCTTCCCGCTCAATATTTGGGGAGAGGACCAGGGCCTCTATAAATAGGACTAGCCACCATAGTAGGAGGCATCTTATCTTTAGCCACACACAAAGCACAAGAACACCTCAACCTCAGGAGGTTGTTCTTCCCCTTGCACTGTTCATCATCAGCCCAAGAGGCAATCCACCACCACCACACTGGAGTAGGGTATTACACCACAACGATGGCCTGAACCAGTATAAATCTTGTGCCCCTTGTGTTCTGAGTTCGTCGAGTTCGTTCTTGAGATCTTAGCCAGTTAGGACGTGGATCGATAGGGAGGAAATCTTCGCGCGCACCCCAGAGTTCGAACCTTGAGGGTTTTGCCGGAACCTGTGATCCGACACGGCGCGCTTCAGCTCCTGCGTCGCCTCCACCTCGGCCTGGGCAAAGACCTAGATCCGGTATAGCCACCCTCGCAGGCGTCGGGTCACAGCGGCCATCGCCACCTCCTCCTGTGTCAGGGGCCCAAAGAAGACCTCGCTGGTCGACCTGGCAACCCGGCGACCCCCGGGTCGGGGCACCAGGGCGTGCCCCCTGCTAGCCACCTCCCCTGAGGCCGGCGCCTTCTCCGGCGCCCTCTCCGGCTCCGACGCTGGCCCGGAGGCCGGAGCGGCTTGCGGCTCCACCATCGGCGGCATTTCGCTCGTCGACAGCTAAGCCGCCCCCTCCGGCGCCGTCCGCACCGCCTCCCCCAAGACGGCGTCACCGCCGCCTCCATCTGTCCCCGCCCGCTCGACCACGTTGGTCCGCGGCGGGGTATCAACCCCAACGACCACGACCTCCCGTCGAGGTCCATCACGTCTGCACGGCCGCCTTGGCCATGCTCCCCCTCCGACGACGGCACGAAAACCGTCACCGCCACCACCGTTCCCGCCGGCATCTCCGGCCACGCCGGCTCCTCGCCGGCTCGCGCCCACATCGCCGCGGCGCTGACCTAGACCTGGGTCGACGCCGCCTCCAGCTCCGCCTCGGCCCGGTTCAGGTCTCGCCAGGCCAGATCCTCGGCATCGGCAGGATCTAGACCAAGATCCGGATCTGCCCGCTCCTCCTCCTCCTCGTCTCAGTCGACGGTGCCGGTCCGGCTCCTCCGGAGCGCGGCGCCCTCGACGGACGCCGCATCCGCCGCCGCCAGCACCAGCGAAATCAGCGACCTGAAATACAAGACAGACTAAGTACAAGCAAAGCAGAACCGCTCGGCGACTCGGTTCAAGCCAGAAAGGGCGCTCACCCGGCACCACCGGAACGGCGGGCCTCACCGCTCTCTCCTGCAGCGCGGTGCACCTTCTCTTGGCGGGCGGCTTTGCCACCCCGGCATGGTCCGCCGCGCGCTTCGCGGTCGGAGCTCGCGGCGCGATGCGTCCTTCCCATGCGGCCGCCGCCACGGCGCCCGAGACGACCCGGCTCCGGCCAAGGCCGCCGCCTCCTCCACCTGGTGCCGCTACATCGACGGCTTACGTCAGCACCCCCCAATACCGTAACCCGACCGGCAACTCAAGAAGGAAACCCAAGACTTATCGGCTCGGCGCCCTGTGCTCGCGTCAATGATCGCCTCCTCCTCTCCACCGTGGGCCTCGGGGGTCCTCCGAGGCGACTCGCACCACCTGCGCCCGCTCCTGGTCGTAAGGATGCTGGATGGCATTCAGAAGCACTTCCCGCGTCGCGTCGGGGCGGATAAGAAGATATGCAGCAGTGAAATATGGAGACCAAGGACTCACCAACGGTGCCGGGTTCACATGGCTGCGCGGAGCCTTCCCGAACTCCCAGTCACCACGTAGGTTGGCCTTGGAGATGTCGTTGACCCGGTGCACAACCTGGTCCGCCGCCAGCCGCGTGTTCGCCATGCGGTTGGGGTCCTGGAGGCTGGTCATCTGACCGATGAGGTGGCTGCGCTGCTGCAGCGACAGCACTCGCCGGACGACTAAGGCAGTGATGAGGTCGGTGCCGGTGAGCCCCTCCCGCTCCTTCATCACCGACACCCGCTCGCACAGGTTGAGCACCTCCTGCGACGGATGCTTGGGGTAGTACCCTCAGTTCCGCTTCTCCCTCGACGGCAAGTTGACGAAGGGCGGCAAGTTGATGCAGTCCGCGCCGAGGTTGCAGACGTAGAAGAAGGAATTCTGCCACTTCTTGGCAGAATCCTCCAGCGGCATCTTCGGGCAGTCAGCGCCCGATCGCTTAGAGATGACGGCGGCCCCGCACTCGGACATCTCCCCGGCCCACGGCCCTTGCTGCTTCAAGGAGAAGAAGCGCACCCAGAGGTTGATCGAAGGCTCGACCCCTAGGTACCCCTCGCAGAGGGTGACGAAGCCCGACAACTGCACAATGGCGCCGGCGCCCAGATGATGAGGCTAGAGCCTAAAGAACTCTAGGTAATCGCAGAAGAAGCCGCCGTGGAAGTTCAAACCGCGCTTGAAGCTGGAAGAAGATGACGACTCGTGTCCTCGGTCATGGCTACCGCTTCCCCGCTGGGCAGCGCTCGACGACCTCTGTCTCCCCTAGAAGGCGCCTGGTGGAGCGGAGATAGGCGATCTCGTAGAGGGTGACGGTCGAGCCCATCCACGAGCCCGACGGCAGCGCCATCAGCAACGACGCGAGAAAAGGAAGAAGAAAGTGGCTGCAAAGCTCTGCTTGAGGCAGCGGGCGTCGCAGCTGGCGGCGGTCGCAAGAAGCAGAGGAAGGATGAAGAGGTAGGGGAGCGCGAGCGTGAATGATCTCCGCCGCTCCCTTCGCCCACAATTTATAGGCCACGATTTGAAACGTGGGGAAGTGGGATCGTTTGCGCTCGCCTCTCCCACTTCCCCGCAATAAGTGCGCACATACGCGTGCAGTAACTACCTAGAGAATGGCAACCGACCATGGACGCCGCAGAATAAATCCACAGGGCCGAGGGGCGGCGGGCGGTGGGTCCTGTGGCGCCGCCTGCCCCGCCACGCGTGGCCTGTCAGGCCCCTCCGGCTCCCAGGCGCCACGTGGCGGCCGCGTGAAGCCCGAAAGATTGCCCAAAGATTCGTCGAACTCCTCGGTTTCCCACCACGACCGGGATGCCGCGATCTGGCTTCCAGAAGCTGGCACACAGTGGGTGTTGCCGGACCCGGCGGTCACCAAATCCGCCTCCACAAAAGGGGGAAACTGCGAAGGCCCTTCCATCCGAAGACGGCGGACCTTCACAGCTTCAGGGACTACTATCGGGGGGATGAACCCCAGGCAGGCAACGGGACCTGGATCCTTTTCAATAACAACGGGCCAAGATTGCCTCGGGCCCCGCCAAGACTTGGCCGGGTCGCTCAACCCGACCAAGTCCCTCGACCCGGCCGAACTCCTCGACTCGGCCCCAACAACCAACTCAAGACTTCCCCAACAAGCCAGCTCCATCCTTGGCGTGTTCTCCAACCCGGCCAAGGGCCAGCGACCGTCCCATCCCGGCCGTACGATGGGACGAATCTCTACCAACTGATGACCGAAGCCAGAGTGCCCCGCCCGTGCCTCTGGTCAGCTGGGCATGGCAACAGTGCCACCACCTACTCGCTGACCGAGGCCGGTGTGGCAATAGTGCAATCATCGTCACCCATGACGCTAGCAAGTGGTGACCTGACGAAACGCCACTGTAGCCGGCTCAACTAGGCCACGCCCTGACGATCGACAAGACGGCGCACGGTGCCCCTAGGCGCATGGGGGTGCGCGCCCGAGAAACCCGGCGAGGCCTGGCACCCGGCGGGTCCCAGCGCCGGGCTCCCTGGACACTGACAACCCGACCCTACGACCTTGTAACATTACCATTGTACCCCTCGGGGGTTGACCTATAAAACCCCCCAGGAGCCCTCATGCATACGGGCAATGCTCTCACCCATCCACGCACTCACACACCTAGCGAGTAACGCCCGAGGAGAGTGAACCGCCTAAGCCTTGGCTAGCCTCCCTTTCTTCCTCCATACAGCTCCAGAAGCAACTCTGCACCGTGACTCATAAACCACACTCGACAGGACTAGGGGTGTTATCTCTCCGGAGAGCCCCGAACCTGGGTATGTTTTGCATCCCGCGCTCGCTCATGCCGACCTCGTCTCCGGAGCCCACCAGTGCCCTCGAGCCTCCTCCTATCTTTAGCCATCCCATGGCATCTGCTGTGCGTCCACCACGACAGCGAGGTAGTTTTTACCTCAGAAAATACACCGTAGTTAAAATAGTGTAGCAGATCGATTGGTAAAGTATAGCCGCACCGAGCGAACCACGATTGTGTGGTTCACTCGATTCCACCTTGTATTGAGGATTTATGGCCTCTCGATTGTAACATTGTGACAATGCAATAAAAACTCCCTTTTATCCCGCAAAAAAAATGCGCTTTACTTCATGTCTCAAAGAGTCAAAGTTTTAGGAATACAAAGATGATCGGGTGGATCGAGGAGCCTCCGATCCAAAATAAGATTTTTTTTTCAGAACTCGATCCAAAATAAGTGTGTAGTTTTGGTTTAAATTTTGGATCGTAGGGAGTAGCAGATTCAGCCCAACTAAGCCCAAAACGGAGGCCACATAGTGCACCAACAAAAAAGGAGAAGGAAAAAAAAGATCCGAAACCCCTGACCTGCGCGCCTGTCCATCCCAGCATGGCCGCCGCCTCGTCCTCCTCCTGCGGCGGCGCCGGCTGCGGGGCCCACTGCTCCTCCTCCACCTCGTCATCCGTAGAGGATGCTCCGGAGGGGATTCTGGGCCGTCTCTCCATATCCGGTGCCGCCGCCTCCTGCGGCAAGTGCGGCGGCGGCGCCGTCGTCGTGGTTGCCGGAGGCGTCGGTCTGTGCGGAGAGTGCTTGCGCGCCCAGCTGTTCGGGAAGTTCAAGCTCGCCGTCACAAGCAACGCCATGGTTCGGCCAACCGACTCCGTCCTCGTCGCCTTCTCCGGCGGCCCCGCCTCCAGGTCCACTTTCCCCTCTTTTCCATGGTGATTCCTAATTTTTTGTACTGCTTAGCGTTGCTTACTTTGCACACTTATTGTTACGATCCGTTGAAATGAATTGTTGATGCGTGTGCTCTAGGGTGGCTCTGCAATTCATACATGAGATGCGGTCCAAGGCAATCGAAAGCTGGGACGCCAGCAATTCGCAAGCCCTACCGGTCTTCAATGTTGGGGTGGCCTTCATCGACGAGAGTGTTTTGTTGTCGAAGCCTGAAAGCGAAGTTGAGCAGGCAACTGAAGATATTAGGTCAATTGTGTCGACTTTGTTGCCGGGAGATAAAGCAATGCACATTGCCTCTCTTGATGATGTTTTCTCCCCGGAATCAAAAGACGGCGAAGGCAGGCTGAGGGAGCTAGTTGGAATGATTACTGATGATACTGGGAGGGAGGATCTTCTTCAGTGCTTGCGCATGCTTTCGTTGCAGAAGGTTCTTTTTTTTTAATCAGTGATTGCGCATGCTTCCCTTTCAAATTGTCATTTAATCTACATGATGTTGCGTGATGCTTTCCATTCGGTGATTAAAGTCAGATTTACCATTACATTTGATACGTTCTTCAGATTGCACTGGAAAATGGGTACACAAAAATCATGCTGGGATCATGTGCTTCTACAATAGCATGTCATGTGCTATCTGCAACAGTAAAGGTATATAGCAGATGCCTGTTCCCCTTATGATTTGTTCGCCTGTTGATAGTTCAAGAGAACATTAGAAACTTAGAGGAATTGCTAATTATATCCAGGGCCAAGGTTATTCCTTACCAGCTGATATCCAATATGTTGATACACGGTGGGAAGTGCCTGTCGTTCTCCCACTTCGTGATTGCCTGGCCCAAGAGCTTAGACTGCTCTGTGAATTTGATAGGTAAGATAAGCATTCACTTTTTCTTTTGTTGAATTGTACTCCTGATACCGTTTATTCTAACTGGTTATGTGCTTAGTTTAAAGACACAGCAACTTCTTGATAAGCCTTGCAGTGGCATCAATGGCTTAGTCGCATCTTTTGTTGCACGACTAAGGGTAAGTAAGTTCGTTCCTTGCATGGCGCACTGGCCTTACATATAATGTTGAGTTCACTGACACCAAACTGAGCTGAAGATCTAATTATATTATTGTTCAGTGATTGCTTTCATTAATCGCTTGCAGCAAGCGCAAGTCGTAATCTTACAGGTCATTAATTTCCATTGACAGGAGGAGAATCCTTCTCGTGAGCATACTATTGTAAGAACTGCACAAAAACTTAAGCCATTCCCTTTTAACAAGTTCTCAGCAAATGGCTATCATGATTTCCTGCCGTCGCGGCTGCGTCCCAAGTTCCAGGATGTTGATAGCGATGAGTCTGCTTCCTCTGAGGTTCTCTGCCTGATATGTCGAAGTCCATTCAGTGAATCAGAACTCCAGAATTTTGAAAGCACAAGGCACAAGTCTCAGAAGAAAATTGATCTGTATACTGCTTATTGCTGTCAAAGCTGCCATTTCCAGATTCTACCAGGAGGCAGAGACCTGTATGACCATTTCTTTTCACTACTACCAAGGTTCTGGACTGAGAGAGCAGATACTGCATCTGCCAGCCATAGCTCGCTAAGGTGAGGCTGGTGTCTTTATCCCAATGAGCTGCTTCATTGTCTTTATAGCTATAGTGCATGTTATCAGTAGTTAAGCAAATCAAAACACTGAACCTTTGGATGTTACAACTTCTTTGTTAGGATAATGTTTAATTGAATGTGCTCGCTTGTTTCTTTATGTGCAGTTGCTCCATTGATTTGGCCGTGTATTATTTTCTTGTTCATTTTGATAGTGCACTGATTCAGTGAGCTATTGATAACTTTTGTTCCAGAGATCAAATAGAAGACTATCTTCTTGAAGACGATGATGATGGGAACTGACACTTGTTCATTGAGTGAATCCCAAACTTACTGTAAGAAAGAATCTTTGACTGATGATTTAATTTTTTGCAGTCACAATTTACTCTGCATACTTTAACATCCGGTTACTGGTTTTATACTGACACATATGCTTGGATTGTTTTGTTTGTAGTGCCAGAAGCCTGCAGAGATTGCTTCCTAGTTGGGCCTCACAAATCATGACATAAACCAAACTTGCTTGGGATAGCAGTGTTTGCATCTAGTAAGGCACTGGTTTTTCAGACTTCTGCCATATTCTTAGAATTACCCTGCATTATAGTTTTTATTTAATTTTCTGGTGTACCTGTAAGTCCTCCCTCAAGTTAAAACATGTCTGAAACTTGTAGAGTGATAAAGGAAACCATCACTTGCTAGCAGTTTTGCGCTGATCTCAGACAGCTGACTTTGGGTAGCTGCAGGTTCCCAACTTCCATGTGATTACAGTATTCTGAATGGTCTCATCTGCTGTACCAACTATTTGCCTGCAAGATTGTAATCAGATGAATTTACCAAATGGGTTTACAACAACTATGTGCTGTATAAACTTTTGTACCTCTCTTGATTATAATCTATTACACCGTTGCATTGATAGGATACTTTCAGAATTAACTGTTTACAGAAAAATGTTGCATATTGGCTTAATAATTTTGTAAAATTGCAGGAATACAGAGTCTGTTACGAATTGAAAATGATGAACATGCATACACATCACCTATCGCAAACAATATAAGAAATTGCAGCAAACAAATGGTAAGGCCACTACAAAACAGTGGTCCCTCATGCACTATGATCTGTATAACTATCTTATCAGCATATGTTTACTACATTATCATGTTACTCCTACACATTTTCTTTCCCAGACAGTTAAGTCCTTCTCTACAGTTCTTTGACTGTCATTTTCTTTTGCGCTTAGGCGCATTGTCTCTTCTACTGACCAGTATACACACTACAAGTGTGTGTATTAGAATAGATTCTCTTTTCAGAAAAATTAGATAAATCTATCATGAAACAAAATAAGGTGCATCCCATGCTTGCATGCATGTGCATGTGCTCGTTCTTGGTGCTGCTGAACCCTTATTACCAGTCAAACATTGGGAAGCTATCTATCATTAGGTTAAAACTTTGTAAAAGATTAACCTTTTGGGTTAGCCACTTTAACCTGATTGGGTTGGCATAAAGCCTGCCTGGTAATCCTAACCTACGTGCAAGGATTTATCCGGCTTTTCATCAGTGATGATGTTGATGGCAAGACAAGTGCACACCTAAAGTTCCCAAGGGCCTACACGCCTTTCATTTTTTATGGTTGCAGCAGGGCTTATGAATGTTGATTGATGCTGATGCCCTCTTGCTGTCTAATTTTCAAAATGTTTGCAGTAGTAGCAGGATGTTGACTGAGTCAGGAACCAGCGAAAATTTCCGCAAAGGACCGGAAGTTATGTTACCCCCTCCGATCCGGATCCGACATTGTATAGAGGCTGCGTCATTTAATTCGGATCGGAGGGAGTACATGATTTCATTCCAGTGAAGTGTGAGAGGATAATCATATAGGTTCGATCTTACTTACCAAACGGCGTAATAGATCTTTCATTATTTGTTTTTCTCTACAGCTGTGTTTTTGTATGAATGAGGCAAAACTTTGCCTCTGTTTCAGAAAGAAAAAAGATGAACATTCAGGACCTGCAAACTGAACATTACTCCCTCCGTCACATAATATAAGAATATTTTCTACACTAGTGTACTGTCAAAAATGCTCTTATATTATGGGACGGAGGGAGTAGTTGGTAATAGTTGTGGTGGCCACTCAAAATGGTTTGGAACGCATGCTTTGAAATATTTGTAGCGTGGGTGGTGGCACAACATCTGTCCCGAGCCATCCAATCACTGTCCTTTGAGGCATTCTTGTCCATTGACAATGCGATGGTACTACTATGTGTACTAGAAACAGGAGAGGCTTTCTCCTTGGGTGATTCAGAAGCCATTGTTTGTTGTTTGGACAGCAAGGCCGACCCCCCAAATAGGCCTAAAATGAAAAAGGTAAATAGGGCTACCAAATGTATGTTGCCTTTCCTGCTTAGGTTCATAGCGTAAGGTCATACTACTAAAATAAGATCCCCTGTGTTTTGGTGACTCGAAAAGCCTAAGCAGAGCTAATGCTACCACTAGCATAGCATGCCCCAGGTTTGGCACGGTCTAGTAGAGCTTAGTCAGTGGGCAAGATTTTCCCCCTAATGCACACACTTTTGCTTACTTCACTCTCACAAGCAAAGGGCCCTGGTGTCCCCTAGTGATTGGCATGCACAGTCTTCTGTTCTCATTGAAATTGTGTGTGACATTGACATGACCAAACCTAGGCCACACTATTGTTTTCCCTTTACCGTCCTTGTGGAAATGCTTGCTGCATTTGGTCAAAGAAAAACATTGCTGAGTGGGCAGAGATATTCAAGTCGCATGGTAGATAGCGTCTGTATAGTTTCTCAAGCCTTTGCTTCATCAAAGTGGGGGCACCAACCTAGAAAACCCACACCCCTCTCCCTAGTTTACTTGCTACTAGTTGCTTAAATTATCATCTGATGTGCAGTAGGTTTGCCCACTAATTTGAAAGATCAACAAGAGCCATGTCAACACTAATTAGTCCATTGATTCCCTGAGTGCTGCAATACTACTACTCACTAGAGCTCACAGCTGGCCTCTTTCTTATCTTCTCTCTCTCTCTCCTGTGGGACTGGGGAACCTGAATTCAAGGCTGGGTTTACGCATGCATGCATGCAGGGTCCTGCAGCAAGCAAACCCTGATATGACGTGTCCTGGGTTTGTTTGATCTGTGACACATACCTGCTGGCTGGCTTGCAATCCATAATGGCGCGTCCAAGAAAAACCCTCGGCTCAAAGGCAGCAAGGACGGGCCTGTACCGTGTACAACGCTTGTCCATGGCAGAGGTTGTTGGACGCAAGGCCGGGCGGGCTTGTACAGCCTTCAATGCAGCCTGCCGGCCTGCCAAGGACCGTCCTTCCGTCGGTCACAGTAGGTAGATCGACACCGCCAAGCTCTCATTTTAGCCACTGCTGCTGCTCAAACAAGAACGAATAATGTGTTCTTGCAGCTGCATCTGGAAGCTTGGAGTTTTCATACTGGAATGTGAATGTATGTATGATCCATCTCTCCATCGTTTTCAGCCGCGACCTTTCGTCTGGATCATCCATGGGCAGCTACTGAGGTGGTGGTCCAACGCTCCTTGATCTTAGTGAGTTGAGGCCAAATCTTGGCATCTTCCCTTTGCAAACATATTCAGATGTGTAGCAAATGGTAGTAAATTAAACTGGATCTAGGTATGTGCATGGGGACGGACGATGCGTGCAGGACTGGCACTGTTGCGGTGCTCCAAAACATCGCCCCTGGAATCGTGCGCTCTTGTTCATGTAGCCCTCAACACATATGTTTATGTCATTTGTATATGTCGTGGCTGTCAAGATATACATGTGGTTATGCAACCCGCTTCTGGATGCCGACAGTTTGTCCTAGTTTTCGACCAGAAACACATATATTGTGTAGGTATTGCAGGCCCCTATGGCCCTATGGAACCAACGAAATGGAGACTGATTTTTTTCCTCATATGATTAAGTTTTCAAATTCCTATATCGATAGAGAGACTAAATTCTATGGCATTTTGAGTGAAGAAAATATTGCCGTCATTTTGATCTGTCAAGTGTTGAGATGAGATACATGAAACTAAAAAAAGAAGAAGGTGTTGAGATACATTATGGATGTGTCAGTAGGCACTGGAAGTATTACGTTGACAAGATGCTATAGATTAGCTCCATGATTCTTGAGTAGATGCCATGGCGTGTCCGTATTATGTCTGCTAATTCGCATATGGCTACGTTTTCCTGGTGGATTTGGGGCCCTGGGCCCGCGAGGATTAGCGGCCAGGCCAGGTGTTTTGTCTCATCCTCGGTACATTCTGCAGAAGAAATGCAGCGTTTTCTGTTGGCTGGATTAAGGGATTTTCTGGGAGATGATGCTGGGAGGTAGTTGAGATTACACTGTCAATATATCCATATCCATTTGTTTAATGTGTAGTCTGCAGCCTGCCTGTTTGAGATCTTTATTAGGTTCTAGGGTTTGCCTACCATCTTACATAATTTCTTGTGTGGAAAAGTTTGGAGCAAGCCTGCTTTGTTTGTCAGATGGAGTGTGTGGATAGAGAATGCCCATTATTAACCAAATCGTTTATTATTCCATCCTTTTCTTGCCCCTTTCTGCCAAATCAGACGTACCAATGCAATCACAACTGGATAATACGTGGACCAAAATGCTATTTAGTAATGCAAGCACAAGCTAATGGGCAATGACTTCACGATGATGGAGGTGATCTCACACTGAGTAAGATCTCACATCTTCATCGTAGTTCTGGTGTGATTATCACGGATTATGCCAGGGAGCCTGTTGTATTTTGATCCCGTACGAGAACCAAAGGCTTGATTTGGCGGATGGTCATGGCCGCGTTGGTGGGATCACTTATGTTGAGCTTGTTTTGGTAGCATTTGTCCAAGCTCATCCTTTCATGCTCTCGGATTTCTTTCGTAAAAGGGCAACGATAAAGCAGTAGTTCAACGATCTGTATTAAGAGGAGTGAAGAATCAAGATTTTTATTTGCGGGTGAGTGAAGAATCAAGATAGTCAACTAGAACCGGGGGAGCAAGCAGGCGGGGTAGGTGGCTACAAATATTTACTCCCTCCGTCCAAATCCTCTTACATTATGGGATCAGAGGGAGTAACTTTTTAGGTTTTGTGTATAAATAGGTTCTTCTTTCTTCTGAAATTGTACTCATGCAGGCTCTCGCGTCGCTCCCGCGGGCGGCTCGGGAGCAAACCCTAGCCGCCGCCAACAGCAACCCACCCATCATCCTCTCCTCCTCGCTGGCCGGGCGGTCGCCGAGCAAAGCCCGTGGTTTCGGCGGCGGCGGGGCCCCTTTCCCTTCCGGCCCAGAGGTGGTGGCGGGCCGGTGGCTCGGAGCTCGAAGCCGTCAAGGCTTGGGCGGCGCGCCGGCGGCGCGACGGAGGCGCGTCATGGATCCGGTGGCGGGGCGCGAGGTGGAGGCGCTGGCTGGGCGCAATGACCACGAGGATGCGCGCGGGCGCGAGGAGGCATGCGGTGGCGCGCTACCGGTCGCCGCGAGATTTGGCAGCGGCGCATCAAGGCGAGGATGCGTGGCGCAGGGCGCGAGGAGGCGCGGCGGCCGGGCGTGTGCGGCCATGGGTGCGCGGGCCGCCATCGGCTCAGATCCGCATGCGCGGCCGGTGGTCTTCGCTCGGCCGACGGGCAAGCGGTCTGGATGCCACGGATCCGACCTTGGCAACACAAGATGGGCGATTTCTCGCCCCGCTTTTCTTCCTGGAGTCCAGGGGGCCGAAGGAGACGGTTGCTTGGCCGGAGGTCCGTGGCGGCCCGGAGGGGCACCGCGGCCGGTGGTGGTGCCCGGTTGCCGCTTGTTGGAGCAGGTGGCTCCGGCCACGATGGATGCGGGTGCAGGACCCGATCCGGTCTCTCGCAGCCCGTCGATGAGGAGGTTTATGGTGGCCCTACGGCAATGGCGTGCTCGTTGTGTGGGGGGTGCGCGGTCCAATGGAGGTACGTGTCGACCTCGGCCTGCTACGCGGGAGTGGCTGCACCGGGTGAAAGCCTGGCCGGTGCTGACCGACCGGCGACGATGGCGCCTGTGGGCGTCGCTATCCTCATTGGAGGCGTCGTCGGGAATCTTCACAGCCTTTACTCTCGGATCAAGTCCTTCGGGTGAAAGCCAGATCTTGCTTCAGGGTCGGGCGGTGGCGTCGTCTTCAACGTCGCTCCCCTCTTTAGGGCGCCATCTTGAAGAATTTGATCCCTTTGGTGCTTCCTACGACTGGACGTGCACGGTGGCTTCTATGGCAACGATGACGGTGGTGAGCAACGTCGGAGGCGCGGCTTTGGTCGTGGTAGTCGGCTCTTCTTCTCCGGCGTGTCCGTCGGAATGCCTCGACTGCCTGGTGCTGTGAAGTCAAAGCCGCGGTGGGGGGCTGCTGGTATACGATGACGTGTGGTAGGTGGATCGTTCGGTGATCCCCGTGACGCCAACCTTGCCTCGTTTCTTTGTGGTTCATCGTCGGAGTCGGAGCTGCGTTGTCTAATGTGGATTGTATGGAGTGTTCTGTTGCAGCCATTAGGGCTGTTTTTCTTTTTCTTTTGATCTTCGGATCTTTTGGTCCTAGGACCTTCACCACCTTGTTGTTTTCCGTTGCTTTCTGCTATTATCAATGAATGCCAGCGACGCTGGATCTTTCAAAATAAAATAAATAAATAGGTTCTTCTGATACTAAGCAGGATAAACATCAAGGTAAACAATCACAAGTAACAACTTCTCCTTGAAAATGCCACACCAAGTAGGAGCTCAGTCCCTAGTGTTTGACTTTGAAGTGACCACCAAACCTTCACAAACGCTTCCCATAGCCTTCCATAACGTTGGAAGTTCTTGAAAGGATCGATATGGTTGACTAGAGGGGGGGGGGGGTGAATAGGCAACTAACAATTTTAGGCTTTTCTTTACCAATTTAAACTTTGCAATAATAAAGGTTGTCTAGATGTGCAACTAGGTGGACAACCTATATGATGCAACAACACAAGCACACGAGCAAGCAAGGATAGGAACACAAATAAGCTTGCACAAGTAAAGGGATAAGATAACCAAGAGTGGAGCCGGTGGAGACGAGGATGTGTTACGAAGTTCCTTCCTTTTGAGGGGAAGTACGTCTCCGTTAGAGCGGTGTGGAGGCACAATGCTCCCCAAGAAGCCACTAGGGCCATCAGTAATCTCCTCACGCCAAGCACAATGCAAGAGCCGTGGATTCCACTATTGGTGCCCTTGGAGGCGGCGATCAACCTTTACAAACAAGGTTGGGGCAATCTCCACAACTTAATTGGAGGCTCCCAACAACACCACGAAGCTTCACCACAATGGAATATGGCTCCACGGTGACCTCAACCGTCTAGGATGCTCAAACACCCAAGAGTAACAAGATCCGCAAGGGATAAGTGGGGGAATCAAATATCTTGTGGTGGAAGTGTAGATCGGGCCCTTGTCACCCAATCCCGAGCAAATCAACAAGTTTGATTGGCTAGGGAGAGAGATCGGGCCAAAATGGAGCTTGGAGCAACAATGGAGCTTAGAGAGAAGAGGTAGTCAACTAGAGGTTGAAGAAGCCCTTATATAGTCGTGGAAAAATCCAACCGTTATCCACTTAGTCAGCTCATGACGCGGTACTACCGCCTGTGGGCGCGGTACTATGAGGTCAAGACGGTACTACCGTGGAGGACCACGCATTATCAAGCAGCAAAGACAAAGCCGGGACTAGCTCGACTAAGGCGATTACTACCGCTCGCTGCAGTACCGCTCCCTTTACGGTACTACCGCAAGGCGTGGAGTCACGACTGAAAAGGCGCGGATGAAATAAATTACATCCGTGCCAACTTTATTGAAAGCTGGTAGTCACGAAAATCCGACGCAGGGTACTACCGCTCCTCGGGAGCGGTACTACTCAGAGCGTGCCTACTACCGTGACTCTACAAGATTACTTGGTAGGAGGGCCACGGTGATTACTACGGCTCGGGAGCAAGATTACCGTGGCCCCCCGCGGTACTACCGCGCTGGACGAGCGGTACTACCGTGGTGGGCGCGGATGTAAAAAATTACATCCGCCCCTACTACCGCATCGGAGCGGCACTAGGCCTGGGAGCCGCGGTACTACCGCTCCTGAGAAGCGGTACTACCGTGGCACCCCGCGGTACTACCGCATGTACCTGCGGTACTACCGCAAGTACAGTGGCAAATGTCAGATTTCCGCACAACCAAGATAACGAAGGGAAGCTCCAAAGTGCAGGGAAAGGAGGGACAAGTGTACGTGTTGATTCCGCCCTAACCTTTCCGACGCAGACCCCCTCTTAATAGTACGGCTCTCCTACGACTCAAATCCACCAAAAAGAAACGTAGGACGATGCCGTCTTCAATAGTCTCCGAGGGGCACCGAATCGTCTCGAGCCTAGAGATGAACCCTCCGAGGAACTCAAAGCATACGATTAGTCATAAAGTAACGCCATCAATCACCAAAACACTTACGGGATAAATATGCCCTTACAATCTCCCCTTTTTGGTGGATTGATGACAATACGGATTTGCACAAGGATACAATAATATAGAGCAAGAGCAAACCCTCCTCTCCAAAATATAGACGGGCTCCCCCTAGATGTGTGCACTCCGGATGAATGCTTTGGACTGCATAGCACACGATCTAGGATCACCACTCCCCCTATATTTTAGAGACAAAGGTCAGAAGAATAACATCTAAGCAACATATAGCACGATATAACATAAGCTTGCTAAGATAGATAGAGTGCATATGTCTTACACCATAAGAAGGAAAAGCAACTAAAACGAGGTTCAAACGATTCAAACGAGGTTCAACCGGAAACGCAATAAACACACCAAACACGAACACAAGACTCACAAATCCCTACGCTCTCTCCCCCTTTGGCATCGAGACGCCAAAAAGGCAGAGAGGACACCTACACACAAGCGGTGGCTCAGGTAGAAGGGAACTCGTCCCAACCCTCTCCGTCAGACTCCTCAGCAGCAGGGATGGACTCCTCGACGTCCTCCTCAGAATCAGTCCACTTGTAGCCTTGCTTCGCCATCCACTCGGCCTCTGGGGTGATGTGCTCCTCAGATCCTCCAGACACATCCTCACCATAGAGCTTCAAGATCTTCCCGTCCCGTGACGACTCTCCTTGGATGCCACATGAGTCCTCAGACTACCCCTTGGCTTGCATGCGTAAAAGAGTCTTCATCTTGTCCTTCACTTCGTGGCCCAAGAAGGCATAGAGGAGCTCTGGGAAGGCCTAGCGACATGGCCTTCATCAACATGCTCGGCGCCAAAGATCCTCCTCTCCAACAAAGCAGCCCTAGCTGCAGACGCCTCAACACGAGTAGTAGTGTTGGCCCAGTTGGGTTTGACACGCAGACAGATGGGGTCATGGCGAATCCAGTCAGGGGCAAGGAACTCCTCACCAGGGAACATCTTGTCCCAAGTCCTCGAGATCAGCAGAAACAGATATGGACCATATATAGGCACCTTCTTGGTCGAACACGGCAAATCGAAGCTCACACCACATGATGTGTGAGATATCAAGTGGCTGAGTCTCGAGACACACGAGCCTCCTCGCAGATGAGCATCATATCCACCATATAGGCATGAACCTTGTCCTTGTCACCAATGTGGGGGAACAAGGAGTTGCGGAAGATGCGGTACATGATATCCAAAAAGGAGTTGAGCACCAAACCTATCTTGCCACTTGGAAGTGTCTTCTCAACATAGAACGGTGCAAGCCTGTCCTTATTGGCAGAGTCAAGGTTGGCATGGGGACGAACACCCACGGGGAGTCAAGCCCGCCATCGTGAACTTGGAGCAGATCCATGAACTCCTTCCAGTGTAGCAAATAGCTTACGGCCATTTGACATCCAGGTCATTCTCCTCTCCTCATTGGGGTGAAAGTAGATGAAGCAAAGAACCCGACCAATGAGCTCGGGATCATAGTCAAGGTGAAAGGAGATGATATGCTCAATGCCAAACTGCTCCACCAAGTCGAGCCTCTCCAAAGTAGGCACGGAACTTCTCCTTCCTCAAGTGATGCATGTCAATCCACTTCACATCCACATAGGTATTACGCTTGTTCTTAATGACGCCCAGATAGACGTTGGTTTGATGCTTGTTCCAGAACAGCTCACAGCCCCGACCGAGGAACGAGGGGTCACGTCTGGATCCATGTTCCGAGGCGGATGTAGTCGAATGGGGCATCTCATCCATGCTCTGGAGGGCTCCTTGACCTTGGTGGCGCTTGTCTTGACATGGCGCTTGGGGCGTAAGAGGAGCCCTGCAGTGCGTCACCGGGTTGCGCAGACGCTTGGAGCCGGTGTCACGGCTGGGATTGGACCGCGAGCCACCACCGAACCACACACATAAAGCACCAAAAACGCAAGAAGATCAATGCAAAGGCCACGAAAAAGCACCACGAAAAACATAGGAGACATATGAGAAAGTTGGCATGCGATAGGTGTGAGGCACGATAGGATCGCCACCGCTGTGGTACTAAAGCGAGTATCTGCTCCAAAGGCGGTAGTAATCAGGCGGGGTCACGGTAGTACCGTGGTTGGAGCGGAAGTAAAGCTGTAGTGCCGCACAGGGCGCGGTAGTACCGCACCCGAGGGGCGGTAGTACCGCGCCGCAGCGGATCCAACTATCGATTTGAATCTGAAAAGAACTGCGAAACAACGGCGGTGCTACAGTGATCAGATCTAGCGCATGACAGCAATACACATATAAATCCTATGCAATACTACACTCCTTCATCCTATTCTTGCAGAGATTAGGCCTATCAATCTCAAGAACACACAAGCCTCCCCAAAACCTAGAAACACCAAACACCAACAACAAGGAGAGGGAATTGGGGAAAAACTCGGGTCCATAGCAAGAGCACACGGTGGAGAACGATCCCACCGGTCGGAATCACGGAGGGCAGCGGTGAAGGAGATCCGTGAGAGACGCCGCTCCGTTCTTGAGCAAGGGAGAGAAGGAGGCGATGTGGGGAGAAGGTAGCGAATGGGTATGGGGAGTTAGAACTCCCCTGCCCATCCTTAACCCTCGCTCATGAACCATCGCGTAGTATCTGCGTCTCATCATCGGTAGTACCGCCGGGCGGAAGTTCCGCACCGAGGCGGTAGTACCGCTCAACCGGGCGGCAGTAAAAAATTACTGCCGTGAGGTTGCGGTAGTACCGTGCTCCCGCAAGCGGTAGTACCGTGGCTGGCTGCGGTAGTACCGCAGCTGGCTGCGGTAGTACCGCAGCTGGCCGCGGTAGTACCGTGGATCTCAAGTCACCGCATGATTCAAAAACGAAAAAGGGCCTTTGCAATGATTTTTTTTTCACACACAAGAAACCACAAACTCAACCACAAACTAGAGGCAAAAGACAACAAGAAACCACCAAACGACGAGGCCTCTCAAGGAGAGAGGGCGGTGGCCGAAGCCACCTATGTTTGAGTAGGATGGTATGGCACCGCGAAGAATTATCCTTGGGCCCATGACCAAAACTCGTCTTTGGAACACAAGTACCATAAAAATGGCTAATGTGAAAGAGGTGATCGATTTATGCATAATGGGGGGAGTGAGAGTTCATTGAGAGAACAATACTCCCCCTATGTCCATGCCTACACCTAAACTAGACAGCAAGTTGAGTGTGGTGGGAGTGCAGGCTCAAGTCACATTGCTCAAATCAATGATATTTAGCTCATGCCTTAACTCGCGAAATCTTGCTTCATCTAAGGGCTTCGTGAATATATCCGCAAGGTTATCCCGAGTGTTGACATACTTGAGCTCGATCTCTCCTCGCCTAATGTGATCCCGGATGAAGTGATACCGAATCTCGATGTGCTTCGTCTTGAAGTGTTGCACCGGGTTGAGAGAAATCTTGATGGCACTTTCATTATCACACCAAAGAGGCACTTTGTCACAAATGACACCGTACTCTTTAAAGTTTGCCTCGTCCATAGGAGTTGAGCACAACAACTACCGCCGCCACATATTCCGCTTGATTGGGACGAGAGAGACACACAACTTTGCTTCTTGGAAGACCAACTTACCAAGGAGCAACCAAGAAATTGGCACCCTCAGGAAGTGGACTTCCTATCCACTTTGTCTCCGCCCAATCGGAATCTGTAAATCCTTCAAGCTTGAAGTTTGCTCCTCTTGGGTACCATAAGCCAAAGTTTGGGGTATGAGCCAAATATCGAAAGATTCGCTTGACCGCCACAAAATGACTTTCCTTCGGTGCGGCTTGAAACCGTGCACACATTCCCACACTCAACATGATATCCGGTCTAGATGCACAAAGGTAAAGCAAGGATCCAATCATGGAGCGATATACCTTTTGATCCACCGCTTTACCATTGGGATCAATGTCAAGTTGGCACTTGGTGGGCATTGGTGTAGTAGCCGGCTTGACATCACTTAGCTTGAATCTTTTGAGCATGTCTTGAGTGTATTTGGCTTGGTTGATGAAGGTTCCTTCTCTTCTTTGTTTGATATCGAAACCAAGAAAGAACTTCAACTCTCCCATCGAAGACATCTTGAACTTGGAGGTCATGAGAGCGGCAAATTCCTCATTGAAAGCTTTGTTAGGAGAACCAAAGATAATATCATCAACATATAGTTGGCATACAAACAACTCCCCATTGACCTTCTTAGTAAAAGAGTGGGATCGATTTGCCCCACTTCAAAACCACAATCTTGTAACAACTTCGGTAAGGTGGTCATACCAAGCACGTGGGGCTTGTTTAAGTCCATAGAGTGCCTTATCGAGTTGATATACATGATCCGGGAAGTAGGGGTCCTCGAACTCGGGGGGTTGCTTGACATAGACCAACTCATTAATGCGACCATTAAGAAAAGCACTTTTTACATCCATTTGTTGCAACTTAAAGTTGTGATGGGAAGCATAAGCAATCAACAAGCGAATGGATTCAAGGCGAGCAGCAGGGAGCAAAGGTTTCACCGTAGTCGATACCCTCGACTTGGGAGTAGCCTTGTGCTACCAATCTTGCCTTGTTGCGAATGATGTTCCCATGAGCATCTTGCTTGTTCTTGAAAATCCACTTGGTTCCAATGACGTTGTGGTTCTCCGATGGCCTTGGCACCAATCTCCACACCTTGTTGTACTCAAAGTTGTTGAGTTCTTCATGCATGGCATTGAGCCAATCCGAGTCTTCGAGCGCCTCATAGACCTTTTGAGGTTCAACACAAGAGACAAACGCGTGATGTTCACAATAGTTTGCCAATTGTCTCCGAGTGCTTACCCCTTTTCTTAGGCTTCCAACCACATTCTCCATGAGATGGCCTTTGGTAGTGAGTTTGGAAGCAATCTTGGCGGCACGACGCTCTAAATCCTCCTCGGAGGTGCGATGAGGAGAGGTCACTTGATCATCTTGAGCGCCGCCTTGAGCATGACCTTCATCTTGAGCATGCTCGGAGAAGAGAACTTCGACCTTGGGCATCATTTAAGGTGATGTCATCATCTTGAGCACGATCTTGCCCTTGGTCTTGTTCTTGAGGTTGAGGGCCTTCACTTTGTTCTTGGAAGCGTGTGGGCCTTGGGTTGGTGATGGCTCCACTTGAGTGGAGCATTGTCCTTCTCCTTCGGCCACAAGGGGTTCCTCAATGGGTAGGATAAAGCCAACTCCCATTCTTCTTATGGCTTGGGGAGGAATTTCATCACCTACATCACAAGTGCCACTTTGCTCCACTTGGGAGCCGTTATTCTCCTCAAACTCCACGTTACACGTCTCCTCAATAAGTCCCGTGGATTTATTGAGGACACGATAACATGAGAGTTTGTAGCATAACCAACAAATATGCCCTCATGAGCTCTAGCTTCAAATTTAGACAAACGAACACCTTTCTTGAGAATGAAACACTTACACCCGAACACCCGGAAGTACTTGAGGTTGGGCTTGTTGCCGGTGAGTATCTCATAAGGAGTCTTGTTCAAGCCTTTGCGGAGATAAAGCTGATTGGATGCATGACAAGCGGTGTTGATGGTTTCGGCCCAAAAGTTGTATGGAGACTTGAACTCCGCCATCATGGTCCTTGCCGCATCCATCAACGTCCGGTTCTTTCTCTCCGCCACACCATTTTGTTGAGGGGTATATGGTGCAGAATATTGATGCTTGATTCCCTCATCACTAAGAAACTCATCCAAGGTGTAGTTCTTGAACTCGGTGCCGTTATCACTTCTTATAGTCAAGATCTTTGCATTATGTTGACGTTGAGCTTCATTTGCAAAGTCGATGACGGTTTGTTGGGTCTCACTCTTCCTCTTGAAGAAATATACCCAAGTGTATCTCGAATAGTCATCCACGATCACCAAGCAATACTTTCTTCCTCCAAGACTATCAAATGATGGTGGCCCAAAGAGATCCATGTGAAGGAGCTCCAAGGGTCTCTTTGAGTATATGATAGTCGTGGGAGGTTGAGCCTTCTCATGAAGCTTTCCTTCAATACAAGCAATCGCAAGCACGGTCTTTGGCAAAACTAACATTTGTTAGTCCACGGACATGGTCCCCCTTGAGAAGAATTTTCAAAGATCTCATATTGACATGGGCTAAACGGCGATGCCAAAGCCATCCCACATCAACTTTAGCCATTAGGCATGTCGCGGTCTTAGTGGGTTGCTCCGAAAAGTTAATCACATAGAGACCGTTTTCGACATGCCCAACAAAGGCTACTTTAAGAGTCTTGCTCCACAAGAGGGCCACGGTATCAATGTCAATGAAAGTAGCATAACCCATGACTGCAAGTTGACGAACGGAAAGCAAATTGTATGCAAGGGACTCAACAAGCATGACTTTCTCGATCGTAAGATCATGAGAAATGACAACCTTGCCGAGACCCAATACCTTAGAATGTGATGCATCACCCCACTCGACATCGGTGGGCATAGATGGAATCTCTTGCACGTCCACCACCATGTCCTTGCTCCGGTCATATGAGTTGTTGCTCCACTATCGAGCACCAATGATCCCCCAACTGAAGCAAACCCCTACAAGAGATCAATGCTTGGTTTTAGGTACCCATTTGGTAATGGGTCCTTTGATGTTAGTAACGAGGGTCTTAGGAACCCAAATAGACCATTCAATGTACTCATAAGAAGAACCAACAAATTTAGCATAAACATGCCCATCACTATGCACGGCACAACACATAAGAGGGGTTAAAGTCGCGGCTATGTTCATGGGGATGACGTTGTCCTTCTTGACATTGCCACCCTTTGCACGGTTCTTCTTCTTCTTGGAAGCACCCTCTCCCTCCCTCACAAAAGTTTGCTTGAGAGGGGAGGTTGCTTGGTCTTGTCATTCTTCTTCTTGCTCTTGGGCTTGGGCAGAACCCAATCCCTCCTTGGCCACAACTTCCTTTTGATTACTCAAAAGGTCGTTAAGGTTCTTCTCACCTTGAATGCATGTGACAAGGCCCTTTTCAAGTTGCTCCTTCAACTTAGCATTCTCCTCAACAAGATGCACATGCTCACAACAAGGGTTAGTAGCATTTGCATTATCAATCAATATCATATGAGGAAAGGTGGCTTTCTCCTTGGTTAGCTTCACTTGGAGTTGATCATGAGACTCTTTGATACTAGCATGAGCACCCTTCAAGACTTTGTGAGCCTTGTCGAGAGTGTCAAAGTCCTCGTTGAGTCTAGCAAGATCAACTCCAAGCTTTGCCTTCTCGGAACTAAGCACACGAGACACAACAAGAGCATGATCAAGGTCTTTCTTTAATTTAAGCGTGATCATCGTTGTGTGACTCCTCAAGAGCCAAACGAAGACCACACTCTTCCTCAAGAGCATTGGAAAGATCCGAAATCTCATCGGCATAGTCACGACTATGCCCTTCCATCTTAGAAATGGTTTCTTCATGAGTCTCGATCATGACATTGGCTTCACCAAGTTGTTCCAAGAGAGCAACGAAGTGCATCTTGGATTTCCCTTTGAGTTTAGTCATAAAGATCTCAAATTCATTTTCCTCTACACTAGTCCCTTCATGTTCATCAATGCAATCCGTCAAAGAAGAATGATTGATGATGGTAGTTTTGATGTTGGGGGTTACCTTGTTGGTGGCTTTAGCCATGAGGCACTTGGCGGTGATGCTTTCATTGGGTGAACCAAGAGAGACACCGAGGAGTCATTGCAATGGCCACGGAGGCCATGGCAACCGATTCACCATCCTCATCATCATCATCATCCTCATTGTACTCTTCTTGAACCACCAAAGCTTTGTGAGGAGTCTTCTTTGGGAAGCTGCTCTTGTTGGGAAAAGACTTGGCCTTGTCCTTACGGATGAGCTTGCCACCATTGTCTTCCCTCTTCTCATATGGACACTCCGCAACAAAGTGACTCACATTTCCACAATTGAAACACGTCCTCACTCGTTGCTTGCCCTTAGAGCCACTTGAATTGCTCTTGTTGAAGTTGGGCCTTGAGTTCTTCTTGCTCCAAAATTGTCTTGAAGCAAGGGCCATGTGTTCATGATAATCATACTTAGTATCTTCAAGGTTGCTCTCTTCTTCCTCCTCCTCTCCATCTTCTTCGACACAAATCTTGGCCTTCAAAGCGAGGTTGGGCTTCTTTGCTCTTTGAGAGCGAAGCACCGCATTGTCGGCGGTCTTGTCCAATATGCTCATAGCCACAAACTCATCCAACACATCACTTGAGGACAAGGTGTGGAAGTCCGGTCATTGACGGATGACGGAGGACATGGCTTTGTGGTAGGGCATCATTGCCTTGAGAAATTTGGCGCTTGATCCAGTTTGTCATCTGTGTCCTTACTTCCATGATCTCGGAGGGAGACGGCAAGCTTGGTTACTCTCCGATAGAGCTCACGAGGTTCTTCTTCTTCCTTCATTGCAAACTCATCGGCTTCATCTTGGACCACTTCATAATTGGAAAGTTGAATGCTTGCGCTTCCTCGATACATGGAAACCACCTTGAGCCAAGCATCTTTGGCCGGAGATGAGGGAGGTCTTCGGGAAGGATTGCTTCTTGGATGATGAAGAGAGCATTCTCATTGAATTGATGGTCCACGACCTCTCTAGGAGAAAAATTGCTCGGATCATGCGGATAGAAACCTTCTTCAATGATTCTCCAAAGGTTAGTGTTCACATGATTTAAATGACGCTTAAAACGATAAACCCAAGAATCAAAATCCTCTTTTTTATCAATCTTAGGTGGTGGATCGGCATGATTCAAATGAGTGGAAGGAATCGGTCCACCATAAACGGGAGGTTGCACATGGGCGAAGATGCCGGTACCATTCTTACCACTAGACGAGGGGGCTTTCTCACTAGTAGCTTCCCCCTTATCGGAGTTAGCATCCGCTCCCGTTTTGGCGGGATCACCCACTTTCACGGATGCGGTGGAAAGTTTAAGCCCTTCTAGGAATTCCTTAAACATGTCCTTGACCTCGCATTTCGTCATGGAGTTTTTCAATGTGTCCAACGCTACATTGAATTCCTCACGAGATCGAGGTACTCTATCTCCGTAGATGATGTCGGATTTGCACCGGAGTGCTCCCCACATCATCTACGACGTCAACTCATACTCTCTGACGGTAAAGTCCTTAAAAAGTGACGAGGCTCGATACCAATTGAAAGGATCGATATGGTTGACTAGGGGGTGAATAGGCAACTAACAATTTTAGGCTTTTCTTTACCAATTTAAACTTTGCAATAATAAAGGTTGTCTAGATGTGCAACTAGGTGGACAACCTATATGATGCAACAACACAAGCACACACGAGCAAGCAAGGATAGGAACACAAATAAGCTTGCACAAGTAAAGGGATAAGATAACCAAGAGTGGAGCCGGTGGAGACGAGGATGTGTTACCGAAGTTCCTTCCTTTTGAGAGGAAGTACGTCTCCGTTAGAGCGGTGTGGAGGCACAATGCTCCCCAAGAAGCCACTAGGGCCACCGTAATCTCCTCACGCCCTCGCACAATGCAAGAGCCGTGATTCCACTATTGGTGCCCTTGAAGGCGGCGTAGAACCTTTACAAACAAGGTTGGGGCAATCTCCACAACTTAATTGGAGGCTCCCAACAACACCACGAAGCTTCACCACAATGGAATATGGCTCCACGGTGACCTCAACCGTCTAGGATGCATAAACACCCAAGAGTAACAAGATCCGCAAGGGATAAGTGGGGGGAATCAAATATCTTGTGGTGGAAGTGTAGATCGGGCCCTTGTCACCCAATCCCGAGCAAATCAACAAGTTTGATTGGCTAGGGAGAGAAATCGGGCCAAAATGGAGCTTGGAGCAACAATGGAGCTTAGAGAAAGAAGATGTAGTCAACTAGAGGTTGAAGAAGCCCCTTATATAGTCGTGGAAAAAATCCAACCGTTATCCACTTAGTCAGCCCATGACGCGGGTACTACCGCTCGGGCGCGGTACTATCATGAGGTCAAGACGGTACTACCGTGGAGGACCACGGTACTATCGTAGCGAAGCACTGTGCCGGGACTAGCTCGACTAAGGGCGATACTACCGCTCATGGCGGTACTACCGCTCCCCTTTACGGTACTACCGCAAGGCGGGAGTCACGACACGAGAAGGCGCAGATGAAATAAATTACATCCGTGCCAACTTCCGCTGAAACTGCGGTAGTGCGAAAATCCGACGGTACTACCACTCCTCAGAGCGGTACTACCGTGGCAGCGTGCCTACTACCGTGACTCTACGGTTGCTTGGTAGGAGGGCCCGCGGTACTACGGCTCGGGAGCGATACTACCGTGGGCCCAGTACTACCGCTGTTGGGCCAGCGGTACTACCGTGGTGGGCGCGGATGTAAAAATTTACATCCGCCCCTACTACCGCACCGGAGCGGCACTAGGCCAGGGAGCCGCGGTACTACCGCTCCTGAGAAGCGGTACTACCGTGTCACCGCGGTACTACCGCATGTACCTGCGGTACTACCGCAAGTCTGATGTGGCAAATGTCGATTTCCGCACAACCAAGATAACGAAGGAAGCTCCAAAGTGCAGGGAAAGGAGGGACAAGTGTGCGTGTTGATTCCGCCCTAACCTTTCCGACGGACCCCCTCTTAATAGTACGACTCTCCTATGACTCAAATCCACCAAAAGAAACGTGGGGCGGCCGCGTCTTCAATAGTCTCCGAGGGGCACCGAATCGTCTCGAGCCTAGAGATGAACCATCTGAGGAACTCAAAGCATACGATTAGTCCGCAAAAGTATCGTCATCAATCACCAAAACACTTACGGGATAAATATGCCCTTACAGTTCTGGAATGGACTCCTACCACCTAGGAGTCCCCACAACTCCAAGTAACACATTCGGTGAAGCGCAAGTAGGAGATCACGATTTTGGCTCGAGACAAATAGTGGATATAGTAGACCTCCTTTGATTTCCTAAAGTTTGTGCAAGTTTGGTTGGTGGGAAAGGGAGGAAGCAAGCTTTTTAAAGATCAACAATGGGATGCAGCTCATATCCAGAAACCAGATCTGGAGGTAGAAGAAGGAGTGGTTTTATTCGCTCCGCCACCATTTCCAACTGTTATGCACTGAAACAACCAAACCTGGATTTTCAGCATTCACAACATGGAGATTTGGGGTGACCGGAGGTGAAACACCCAAATCCGAAGATAAAATCTAGAGATCGAGGTTTCAACTCTGAGGCATACAGTAGCGAAACCAAGATCTCGAAAATCAAACCTGGAGTTCTGGTCTTTGCCTCCCGCCTGTCTAGAGAGCTGCACAGAGGGAAATATTAGGGTTTTCTTTGTGTAGGCTTAGTGCTTGTATTTTTATGGTAGCTACATGTGTATGTTTTTCATGATCCACCAACTTCAACACCACCTCAACCCTCTTTATAGTGTGATTTTCCTCTGATTCAAATAACCCAAAACTCCAAGAACATAAATGACGCCAACACCTTTTGCCTTTTTGATTCGGGGGAGGAAGGGGGAGGAGGGGCCCACCTCCATATATTCCATTTCTTGGGACTGTGTATCTATAGATCACTCAGTAGACCTAACCAGGGGCTTAGATATCTTTTCAAAGAGTGTGTCGGTCGCATTATGTTTAATGATCTTACGTTCACATCCCTTGGCGTGGGTGGTTAATGTAGCACCTCAACAGCTTTGAGGTCAATCCAAGTTGGCAAGTTTGTTCTTTTGTAATTTTTGTCATCAAACAACACACACAGGCGAAAGCTAGTGTTATAGATACACTAAAACAAACCTTTATATAACATTAGGCTTTATCAGTTTTCTCTTTATTTGCCTTTGGTCCAGTTTGTTTATCTATGTTAATGTATCTATTTATTCTTTAAATCTAGATGGTTGTTCCAAAAAAAATAGATGATGCAAGTGGATAAATATTGATGGATTTACAGGGAGTTACGAAAACATTCCTGTTGGGGATCGTAGCAGAAATTTAAAATTTTCTATGCATCACCAGGATCAATCTATGGAGTCATCTAGCAACGAGAGAGAGAGAGAGAGAGAGAGAGAGGAGTGCATCTACATACCCTTGTAGATCGCGAGCGGAAGCGTTCAAGAGAACGGGTTGATGGAGTCGTACTCGTCATGATCCAAATCACCGATGATCCTAGCGGCTGAGCAGACGGCACCTCCGCGTTCAACACACGACGGAGCGGAGACGTCTCCTCCTTCTTGATCCAGCAAGGGAAAGTAGAAGTTGATGGAGATCCAGCGATGCAACGGCGTGGTGGTGGAAGCAGCGGGATTCCAAGAGGGCTTCGCCAAGCGCTCTTGGAGGAGGAAGAGGTGTCACGGGAGGGAGAGGAGGCGCCAGGCTTAGGGTGCGGCTGCCTCCCTCCCTCCACTATATATAGGGGCTGAGGCGCATGCCCCTTGGAGATCCCATCTAGAGGGGGCGGCCCCTGGGGCAACGGACCCCTTAGGGTTTCAACCGGGGGCATGCCCTCGGGCAACGGCCCCCTAGGGTTTCCAATCCTAGGCGCCTTGGGCCCTTGGGTGGGACGCACCATCCCACCAGGGGCTGGTTCCCACGCCACTTCAGCCCATGGGGCCCTCCGAGATAGGTGGCCCCACCCGGTGGACCCCCGGGAACCCTTCCGGTGGTCCCGGTACAATACCGATGACCCCCGAAACTCTCCCGGTGGCCGAAACTGGATTTCCTATATATAAATCTTTACCTCCGGACCATTCCGGAGCTCCTCGTCATGTCCGGGATCTCATCTAGGACTCCGAACAACTTTCGGTTAACCACATACTAATATCTCTATAACTCTAGCGTCACCGAACCTTAAGTGTGTAGACCCTACGGGTTCGGGAGATACGTAGACATGACCAAGACAACTCTCCGGTAAATAACCAACATCGGGATATGGATACCCTTGTTGGCTCCCACATGCTCCACGATAATCTCATCGGATGGACCACGATGTCGAGGATTCAATCAATCCCGTATACAATTCCCTTTGTCTATCGGTACGATACTTGCCCGAGATTCGATCGTCGGTATACCGATACCTTGTTCAATCTCGTTACAGCAAGTCTCTTTACTCGTTCCCGTAACACATCATCCCGTGAACAACTCCTTGATCACATTGAGCTCATTATGATGATGTCCTACCGAGTGGGCCCAGAGATACCTCTCTGTCATACGGAGTAACAAATCCCAGTCTCGATTCGTGCCAACCCAACAGATACTTTAGGGGATACCCGTAGTGTGCCTTTATAGCCACCTAGTTATGTTGTGACGTTTGACACACCCAAAGTACCCTTACGGTATCCGGGAGTTGCACAATCTCATGGTCTAAGGAAAGGATACTTGACATTAGAAAAGCTTTAGCGCATTTAACTACACGATCTTGTGCTATGCTTAGGATTGGGTCTTGTCCATCACGTCATTATCCTAATGATGTGATCCCGTTATCAATGACATCCTATGTCCTTGGTTAGGAAACCGTAACCATCTATTGATCAACGAGCTAGTCATCTAGAGGCTCACTAGGGACATGTTGTGGTCTATGTATTCACACATGTATTATGATTTCCGGATAACACAATTATAGCATGAACAATAGACAATTATCATGAACAAGGAAATATAATATTAACCTTTTTATTATTGCCTCTAGGGCATATTTACAACAGTCTCCCACTTGCACTAGAGTCAATAACCTAGTTACATTGTGATGAATCGAACACCCATAGAGTTCTGGTGTTGATCATGCTTTGCTTTCATGGAAGAGGTTTAGTCGATGGATCTGCGACATTCGGATCCGTATGCACTTTACAAATATCTATGTCTCCATCTTGAACATTTTCACGAATGGAGTTGAAGCGACGCTTGATGTGTACATTCTTCTTGTGAAACCTGGGCTCCTTGGCAAGGGCAATAGCTCCAGTGTTGTCACAGAAGAGAGTCATCGGGCCCGACGCATTGGGAATAACTCCTAGGTCGGTAATGAACTCATTCATCCAGATTGCTTCATGTGCTGCCTCCGAGGCTGCCATGTACTCCGCTTCACATGTAGATCCCGCCACGACGCTTTGCTTGCAACTGCACCAATTTACTCCCCCACCATTCAAAATATACACGTATCCGGTTTGTGACTTGGAGTCATCCAGATCTGTGTCGAAGCTAGCATCGACGTAACCCTTCTGACGAGCTCTTCGTCACCTCCATAAACGAGAAACATATCCTTAGTCCTTTTCTGGTACTTCAGGATATTCTTGACCGTTGTCCAGTGTTCCATGCCGGGATTACTTTGGTATCTTCCTACCAAACTTACGACAAGGTTTACATCAGGTCTGGTACACAGCATGGCATACATAATAGACCCTATGGCTAAGGCATAGGGGGTGACACTCATCTTTTCTCTATCTTCTGTCGTGGTCGGGCTTTGAGCTGAGCTCAATTTCACACCTTGCAATCTGTGCAAGAACCCTTTCTTGGACTGATCCATATTGAACTTCTTCAATATCTTATCAAGGTATGTGCTTCGTGAAAGACCTATGAGGCGTCTCGATCTATCTCTATAGATCTTGATGCCTAATATGTAAGCAGCTTCTCCAAGATCCTTCATTGAAAACACTTATTCAAGTAGGCCTTTATGCTTTCCAAGAATTCTATATCATTTCCCATCAATAGTATGTCATCCACATATAATATGAGAAATGCTACAGAGCTCCCACTCACTTTCTTGTAAACACAGGGCTTCTCCGAAGTGCATGTAAACTAAACGCTTTGATCATCTCATCAAAGCGAATGTTCCAACTCCGAGATGCCTGCACCAACCCATAGATTGAGCGCTGGAGCTTGCACACCTTGTCAGCATTCTTAGGATCGAGAAAACCTTCCGACTGCATCATATACAATTCTTCCTTAAGGAAGCCGTTAAGGAATGCCGTTTTGACGTCCATTTGCCATATCTCATAATCGTAGAATGCGACAATTGCTAACATGATTCGGACGGACTTCAGCTTCACTACGGATGAGAAGGTCTCATCGTAGTCAACCCCTTGAACTTGTCGATAACCCTTAGCGACAAGTCGAGCCTTATAGACGGTAACATTACCATCCGCGTCCGTCTTCTTCTTAAAGATCCATTTATTTTCTATCGCTTTCGCCCGATCATCGGGCAAGTCTGTCAAAGTCAATACTTTATTTTCATACATGGATCTTTTCTCGGATTGCATGGCTTAAACCCATTTTTTGTAATCTGGGCCCGAATTGGCTTCTTCATTGTTGTAAGGTTCACCGTTGTCCAACAACATGATTTCGAGGACAAGGTTGCCGTACCACTGCAGTGCGGGCGTGTCCTTGTGGACCTACGAAGTTCAGTGGTAACTTGATCATGATCGTCATCATTAACTTCCTCTCTAGTCGATGCAGGCATCACAGAAACATTTTCTTGTGCTGCGCTAGTCTCTGATTCGAGAGGGGTCATCTCATCAAGTTTCACTTTCCTCCCACTTACTTCTTTCGAGAGAAACTCTTTCTCTAGAAAGGACCCGTTCTTGGCAACAAAGATCTTGCCTTCGGATCTGAGGTAGAAGGTATACCCAATGGTTTCCTTAGGGTATCCTATGAAGACGCATTTTTCCGACTTGGGTTCGAGCTTTTCAGGTTGAAAGTTTCTTGACATAAGCATCGCATCCCCAAACTTTTAGAAGCAACGACTTAGGTTTCTTCCCAAACCATAATTCATACGGTGTCGTCTCAACGGATTTAGACGGTGCCCTATTTAAAGTGAATGTAGCTGTCTCTAGAGCGTATCCCCAAAAATGATAGCGGTAAATCGGTGAGTGACATCATAGGTCGCACCATATCCAATAGAGTGCGATTACGATGTTCGGACACACCGTTACGCTGAGGTGTTCCAGGCGGCGTGAGTTGTGAAACAATTCCACATTTCCTTAAGTGCGTACCAAATTCGTGACTCAAATATTCTCCCCCACGATCTGATCGTAAGAATTTTATTTTTCTGTCACGTTGATTCTCTACCTCATTCTGAAATTCCTTGAACTTTTCAAAGATCTCAGACTTGTGTTTCATCAAGTAGACATACCCATATCTACTTAAGTCATCAGTGAGGGTGAGAACATAACGATAACCACCGCGAGCCTCAACGCTCATTGGACCGCACACATCAGTATGTATGATTTCCAATAAGTTGGTTGCTCGCTCCATTGTTCCGGAGAACGGAGTCTTGGTCATTTTGCCCATGAGGCATGGTTCACACGTGTCAAATGATGCATAATCAAGAGACTCCAAAAGTCCATCTGCATGGAGTTTCTTCATGCGTTTGACACCAATGTGACCAAAGGCGGCGATTGCCACAAGTATGTGGGACTATCATTATCAACCTTACATCTTTTGGCATTCACACTATGAATATGTGTAACATCACGTTCGAGATTCAATAAGAATAAACCATTGACCAGCGGGGCATGACCATAAAACATGTCTCTCATATAAATAGAACAACCATTATTCTCAGATTTAAATGAGTAGCCATCTCGCATTAAACGAGATCCAGATACAATGTTCATGCTCAAAGCTGGTACTAAATAACAATTATTGAGGTTTAAAACTAATCCCGTAGGTAAATGTAGAGGTAGCGTGCCGACGGCGATCACATCTACCTTGGAACCATTCCCGGCGCATCATCACCTCGCCCTTCGCGGTCTCCGCTTATTCCGCAGCTCCTGTTTTGAGTTACAAATATGAGCAACCGCACCAAAGATTCAAATACCGGGGAGCTACTACTGCTACTGGGTAGGTACACATCAATAACATGTATATCACATATACCTTTGGTATTGCCGGCCTTCTTATCCGCTAAGTACTTGGGACAATTCCGCTTCCGATGACCGTTTCCCTTGCAATAAAAAGCACTCAGGTCTCGGGCTTGGGTCCATGCTTTGGCTTCTTCCCAAGAATCGGCTTAAAGGCGCGGCAACTCCTTGCCGTCCTTCTTGAAGTTCTTCTTACCCTTGCCTTTCTTGAACTTAGTGGTTTTATTCACCATCAACACTTGATGTTCCTTTTGATCTCCACCTCCGCTGATTTCAACATTGAATATACCTCGAGGAATGGTCTTTTCCATCCCTGCATATTGAAGTTCATCACAAAGCTCTTGTAGCTAGGTGGGGCGATGAAGGATTCTGTCAACGACCGCATCATCCGGGAGATTAACTCCCAGCTGAGATAAGCGGTTGTGCAACCCAGACATTTTGAGTATGTGCTCGCTGACAGAACTAGTCTCCTCCATCTTACAACTGTAGAACTTGTCGGAGACTTCATATCTCTTGACTTGGGCATGAGCTTGGAAAACCATTTTCAGCTCTTGGAACATCTCATATGCTCCGTGCTGCTCAAAACTCTTTTGGAGCCCCGGTTCTAAGCTGTAAAGCATGCCGCACTGAACCAGGGAGTAATCATCACTCTGCTTGTTGCCAGACGTTCATAACATCTTGGGTTGCTGGGAAAACAGGTGCTTCACCTAGCGGTGCATCAAGGACATATGCTTTCTTGGCAGTTATGAGGATAATCCTTAGGTTACGGACCCAGTCGTGTAGTTGCTGCCATCGTCTTTCAGCTTGGTTTTCTCTAGGAACACGTTGAAGTTGAGGGCAACATTAGCGTGGGCCATTTGATCTACAAGACATATTGTAAAGTTTTAGACTATGTTCATGATAATTAAGTTCATCTAATCAAATTATTTAATGAACTCCCACTCAGATAGACATCCCTCTAGTCATCTAAGTGATACATGATCCGAGTCAACTAGGCCGTGTCCGATCATCACGTGAGACGGACTAGTCATCATCGATGAACATCCTCATGTTGATCGTATCTTCTATACGACTCATGTTCGACCTTTCGGTCTCTTGTGTTCCGAGGCCATGTCTATACATGCTAGGCTCATCAAGTCAAACCTAAGTGTTTTTGCATGTGTAAATCTGGCTTACACCCGTTGTATGTGAACGTTAGAATCTATCACACCCGATCATCACGTGGTGCTTCGAAACAACGAACTTTCGCAACGGCGCACAGTTAGGGGAACACTTTCTTGAAATTATTATGAGGGATCATCTTATTTATGCTACCGTCGTTCTAAGCAAATAAGATGTAAAACATGATAAACATCACATGCAATCAAATAGTGACATGATATGGCCAATATCATTTTGCTCCTTTTGATCTCCATCTTCGGGGCGCCATGATCATCATCGTCGCCGTCATGACACCATGATCTCCATCATCGTGTCTCCATGAAGTTGTCTCGCCAACTATTACTTCTATTACTATGGCTAACGGTTTAGCAATAAAGTAAAGTAATTACATGGTGTTATTCAATGACATGCAGGTCATAAAATAATTAAGACAACTCCTATGGCTCCTGCCGGTTGTCATACTCATCGACATGCAAGTCGTGATTCCTATTACAAGAACATGATCAATCTCATACATCACATATATATCATTCATCACATCGTTTTGGCCATATCACATCACACGGCATATGCTGCAAAAACAAGTTAGACGTCCTCTAATTGTTGTTGCATGTTTTTACGTGGCTGCTATAGGTTTCTAGCAGGAACGTTTCTTACCTACGCCAAAACCACAACGTGATATGCCAATTGCTATTTACCCTTCATAAGGACCCTTTTCATCGAATCCGATCCGACTAAAGTGGGAAAGACAGACACCCGCTAGCCACCTTATGCAACTAGTGCATGTCGATCGGTGGAACACATCTCACGTAAACGTACGTGTAAGGTCGGTCCGGGCCGCTTCATCCCACGATGCTGCCGAAACAAGATAAGACTAGTAGTGGCAACTAAATTCACAAAATCGACGCCCACAACAAACTTGTGTTCTACTCGTGCATAGAAACTACGCATAGACCTAGCTCATGATGCCACTGTTGGGGATCGTAGCAGAAATTTAAAATTTTCTATGCATCACCAAGATCAATCTATGGAGTCATCTAGCAACGAGAGAGAGAGAGAGAGAGGAGTGCATCTACATACCCTTGTAGATCGCGAGCGGAAGCGTTCAAGAGAACGGGGTTGATGGAGTCATACTCGTCGTGATCCAAATCACCGATGATCCTAGCGCCGAACGGACGGCACCTCCGCGTTCAACACACGTACGGAGCGGAGACGTCTCCTCCTTCTTGATCCAGCAAGGGGAAAGGAGAAGTTGATGGAGATCTGAAGACGACGGCGTGGTGGTGGAAGCAGCGGGATTCCAGCAGGGCTTCGCCAAGCGCTACTTGAGGAGGAAGAGGTGTCACGGGAGGGAGAGGGAGGCGGAAGGGGGTCAGGGTGCGGCTGCCCTCCCTTCCCTCCACTATATATAGGGGCTAGGGGGCGCATGCCCCCTTGGAGATCCCATCTAGGGGGGGGGGGCGGCGGCCCCTCGAAGGGCAACGGCCCCCTTAGGGTTTCCAACCAGGGGGACGCTTGCCCCCCTCGCGGGGCAACGGCCCCCTAGGGTTTCCAACCCTAGGCGCCTTGGGCCCTTGGGTGGGGCGCACCAGCCCACCAGGGGCTGGTTCCCACGCCACTTCAGCCCATGGGGCCCTCCGGATAGAGTGGACCCCGGGACCCTTCCGGTGGTCCCAGTACAATACGGTGACCTCGAAACTCTCCGTGGGTCAAATCGGACTTCCTATATATAAATATTTACCTCCGGACCATTCCGAGCTTCTCGTGACGTCCGGGATCTCATCCGGACTCAACAACTTTCGTTAACCACATACTAATATCTCTACAACTCTAGCGTCACCGAACCTTAAGTGTGTAGACCCTACGGGTTCAGGAGACACGTAGACATGACCGAGACAACTCTCCGGTCAATAACCAACAGCGGGATCTGGATACCCTTGTTGGCTCCCACATGCTCCACGATAATATCATCGGATGAACCACGATGTCGAGGATTCAATCAATCCCGTATACAATTCCCTTTGTCTATCGATTACGATACACCGCGAGATTCGATCTTCGGTATACCGATACCTTGTTCAATCTCATTACGGCAAGTCTCTTTACTCGTTCCTGTAACACATCATCCCGTGAACAACTCCTTGATCACATTGAGCTCATTATGATGATGTCCTACCGAGTGGGCCTAGAGATACCTCTCCGTCATACAGAGTGACAAATCCCAGTCTCGATTCATGCCAACCCAACAGATACTTACGGGGATACCCGTACTGTACCTTTATAGCCACCCACTTATGTTGTGACGTTTGGCACACCCAAAGTACCCTTACGGTATCAGGGAGTTGCACAATCTCATGGTCTAAGGAAAGGATACTTGACATTAGAAAAGCTTTAGCAGATGAACTACACGATCTTGTGCTATGCTTAGGATCGGGTCTTGTCCATCACATCATTATCCTGATGATGTGATCCCGTTATCAATGACATCCTATGTCCATGGTTAGGAAACCGTAACCATCTATTGATCAACGAGCTAGTCAATTATAGGCTCACTAGGGACATGTTATGGTCTATGTATTCACACATGTATTACGATTTCCCGATAACACAATTATAGCATGAACAATAGACAATTATCATGAACAAGGAAATATAATAAAAACCTTTTTATTATTGCCTATAGGGCATATTTCCAACAATTCCTTGGAAATAATGTGATGTATTTATGGGGAGAAGTTCTACTATGTTTGTGATGATACCATGATACTAACTATAAGTGCATCTAGTGCCCTGAAATTGCTAGTATTCGACTAGAGGGGGGGGGGGTGAATAGGGTATTTTTATGAAAGTCTTAAAAGCACGAATGCTTTGAAGACAAACAATAGAAATGAACCTATTGATATGTAGCGGAAGTTAGACTACACTAGACAAGCCATAGTCAAGTAGGCAATGAAGTAAAAGCACGAAGACTATCAATAGCTAGGTAGTAAGGATCAGGATGGTAGATAGTATGAAGCCAAACAGTAAACAGTCTTCACTCAGTGAAGTCAATCAGATCAGACAAATGGGCATTGACTTCACAAAGAAAAACTGTAAGTAAAGAGAGGTGAAAGATGGAACCAGTTGCTCGGAGAGGACATGGTTTTGTTGGACCAGTTCCAGTTGCTGTGACAACTGTACGTCTGGTTAGGGAGGCTGAGATTCAAATCAGAAGACCGTGTCTTCACCTTATTCCCCTTGAGCTAAGAACACTTAGTCCTCGCCCAATCACTCTGGCAAGTCTTCAAGGGAGACTTCCAAACCTTCACAGACATCGTTCACCGGCAATCCACAATGACTCTTGGATGCTCAGAACGCGACGCCTAGCCGGCTGGAGGATTCACAGTCCTCAAGTGTAATAAGTCTTCAGATCACGCGGATAGAAAGACTTTAGTGATGCCTAACACTCTTTGGCTCTGGGTGTTTTGGGCTTTGTCCTCGCAAGGATTACTCTCTCAAAGGCTTCAGAGGTGGGTTGCTCTCAAACGACAAAAGCCGTGCACTAACTCTGAGCAGCCACCAATTTATGGTGTAGGGGGTGGGCTATTTATAGCCAGGAGGCAACCCGACCTGATTTGTCCAAAATGACCCTGGGTCACTAAGGAACTGACACGTGTCCAACGGTCAGATTTCAAACACACGCGACAGCTTGACTTGGGCTACAAGTAAAGCTGACTCATCCAGCCCTGGATAAGATTTGCTCTCATTGTCTTCGCTCGAAGACATAGGATTTGGTTGAGCATCACTTCAGTCACTCTGACTTTGTTCACTTGGACCCCACTTAATAGTACGGTGGTTCCTATGACTCAACAAAGAAGAAAAGGAAACTACAAAACAACTATGTATTCGCACTCCATAGTCTTCATGCGATGTCTTCTCATGTCATAGTCTTGAATATGAATTTCTTCACAGACTACCATTGTCTTCTCTGTCTTCACACATTTTTAGGGGTCATCTCTGGTAGGTAATCCAAATCATTGTGGGACTACTACCTGTGTTATCCTGCAATTCTCACAAACACATTAGTCCCTCAACCAAGTTTGTCGTCAATACTCCAAAACCAACTAGGGGTGGCACTAGATGCACTTACAATCTCCCCCTGTTGGTGATTGATGACAAACTGGTTGAAGTTTTCAACGGGATAATAAAGATGTGAAAGTTCAATTTTGTGAGTATTATCTTCATACATATGACGAGGCTCCCCCTGAAGATGTGCATATGAATGATTTGCTTTTGAATGCAAATGCACATGGCAGGTTTTGCTTTGTGGAGGCCATATTCAAAGTGTGAAGACAATGCATTATGCATATAGAAAGATAATGAAGATAATGATATGCATAATGGAAAATGGACGTCTGCAGAATGACTTCATGCACAATTTATCATCGCATCACAGAGTAGCAGAAAAAGTAGCAGACATCAATCGAGTTTAAGTCTTACAACTCAAAGAACCAAATGTATTAAAAGACGAGAGTTGTAAATACTTGAAAAAATAATGCAACCACCCATAAGGACCTGCTTGAAGACTATCAACTCATATGCTTCTCCCCCTTTTGTTAGTAATGACCAAAAAGGTTTGAAGACATAGAGCATCTACTCGTTCCCAGAAGGAGCAGATGAAGGAGCAGGGTTGATATTGGAGTTTGGTGGTGCAGAAGGGCCTGATGCAGTGTCGGTGAAGTGGCGTCGTCTTCTTCATTGACGACATTCGCAACAACAGTTGCAGCCAAAGATGAATATTCAGAATCTTCAAGTGAGGGAGTGCGACGCCAGCTTGCATTTGGTGGAGGCCGGGAATCAAACTTGAAGCTCTCGGTGAAGCCATCTTCACGAAGATCGTCTTCAGAGCATAGTAGGGTGAGGCTCTTCTAGGACCGCCGAGAGGTTTCATGGGCAACAAATGAGTTCTTGGTGGTCAGGTTTCGAATGCGATTGACATCCACCAAGAGACTCTGCATCTGACGCTTTAGCCAGTCGTGGTGCTAGTCCTGCTTCTGATGTAAGGCCACAAGCAACTCTCGGTCATTGAGTACACGAGAATGCTTCCGAGGCCTTTGGGCAATCGTACTAGCAGTGGCTTCGGTATTTGCACGATGAGGCATACGCACATTGCCAGACAGAGGATAAGCAGGAATAGCAGCGTTGGGGACATGAACTACTTCCATTGTTTGAGTGAAGCTTTGATGATCAACATTATGAAGATATAGAGGCTCCTTGGTAGGCTCGGGGTAGATGGCTTCAACTGGCAGATCAACCTCAGGCAGAAAGACAAGATGGTTGCGTGCTGAAGGCTGATAGTCGATAGAAGAATGGAGTTTGATCAGGCGCATCACCCATGGAGCATAAAACTTCAGGCCAAACAGATCAATCCCAGATGCAGCAAGTTGTCTGATGAAGAAATCCTGGGAGTTGAATCTGATGCCATTGACAATATAAAATACGAAAGTCTTCATTGTTCCTCCAAGTTTGGCTTCAGAAGAATGTCCCTTGATTGGCCATAGAGTACACCTCAGTATATGATAGACTATGCGGGGCAAGTACTCGAGGTCCTTGACAAAGAATTCCTTGGGATATTCTGCATCTTGAGGCAATGGCTTCATCGTACTGAGCATCTGACTCATATTGGGTTCATGCCTCTGAAAGATACTCTGCAGTTCTTCTCTGTGACACTGACAACCAGGCTCATACAATTCACCTAAAGTGGGCAGGGAGGTAAGCTCGATGATGTCTTGAGCTTTGGCTTCATGGTGCACATCTCCTGTCACCCACTCGAGGATCCATGTCTTCGAATCCCTGTTGTAGCCACGAATGTGAAGAGTAACATAGAACTGCAGTAGAAGCTCTTCATTCCAGTGCTCTTTGGCAGTGACAAATTGCAAAAGACCAGCACCCCGAAAGCAGTCCAATGCTTCTTCAAGACAGGGCAGCCCAGCAACAGCTTCACAATCAAGACGCATGTGAGGAAAGATGCGCTCTTGGTTGTAGAGGATACATGAGTAGTAGTTGCGCTGTTGATGGCTCCAAAAGCGATCTGAAGAGATCTTTGGCTTCGAGTATGGGTTCTTGGCTTTGTCAAAGAAGGTATTGTGCGCTCTGAAGCTGTTTATGCTGAATGATCCTGGCGATGTAGCAGCACCTGGAAGCCTTGGCAGCCTCGGCTTTGGCTTCTGAACTTGTGGTCGATGCTCCACATGATAATCATATTGTGGTCCAGGAGCAGTGGGAGGAACCATGATTGGCCAGCAAACTGTGACCAACTCCCCATCACAACTGTAAGTCGTTTCCATAGTGTGAGGCCTTGGGGGAGGAATATCACCGTCAATGGGGACCGGCGTCACAGAAGCTTTAGGATTCACATTGGCTTCAGGCACAACATTAGCTTCAGGCTCCACATGGTCTTCAGCCAAGACAAGGTCATTGGCTTCTGCTGTGTTTGTGGCAGCCTCATTGTTCTCAACCTCCATTTGGTCAACGACCGGAGGGTCTTGCACAATCACATTATCCTCGAGAATGACTTGGTTTGTGGCAGGGGGTGTGACAACTCTTTCTATTTCTTCTCTTCTTTCTTCTTCTTCGGCTGATGCAGCCGGAATGTCTTCAGCAGCTTTCGCTTCAGACACTGGAACCATCACAAAAGGATTCTCTTCAGGGAACACTTGACGTGCCACTGTGCTGGATTGTTGTGAATCTTCTTCTGAGATGGTGGACAGGAGACTGGTTGCTTGAGACCTTTGCGAAGCCGTTGAAACACGGGCGACGCCTTTGGTGATGGAGTGGTCTCCATGTAGTTGTCGTCATTTAGTACCGGAGTGATAACCTGCGCTGGTGGAGTATGGGGTGTTTCATCTTGAACATGTGTTTCTTCTTGAGGGTGCTCAGCCCAGGAATCGTCTTGAGCGATTAGCGTCAATGGATGACCAATGCTAATGTATTCACTGCTCGTTGGAGCAGACGATGATACCAAGTGGTGCTCGAGTTGAGGAAGGACTTCATCATCAATAACATTGTCGTCATGACCAATGTCTTCAGCTGTGTTGGGGTCAACAACTGGAACTTGTTCATCATCATGAGCCTCTGTGGAAGCAGGCTGGTGGATCACAACACGTCGATCTTGGTTGGTGGCAGCTGGAGGAGCAACTGAGATAGGTTCAACAATGAGAGGCTGAGAGGCCGCAACATGCTCTTTCTTTGAAGACTTAGTTCCCTTAGTCTTCAACTTTTTCTTGGAAGGGGCATCGTCAGATGCGTCCTTGTGCTTGCGCTTCTTGGCTTCGGCTTCAGCTGCCCTTGTCTTCTTCAGCTCTGAAGCTGCTGAGGTGACCTTAGGCTTCGAGCACATCATCTTTGGCAGGGAAGACAATGCGAGGTTCTTCCTGCCTTGGTGCTTCAGTCTGTGTCACATCAGGCTTCTTTTGTTTGGCAGCCATCCTGGGATCGATGCCAGGGCGCCCAAGAGCTATGCGCTTCTCAGCTTCATTGTGTGCTTGAATGCATTTCTGAGCGAAATACTTCATGCACTCGCGTGAGCCTTTAGCTTTAGTGCGCTTCTTGTGGAACTCCTCCTTGAGGCCATGCAACATCTTCTTGAAGATTTGAACATCTGCCACGCTGATCTTGGCCATGTTCTTCTTGAAGTGAGCCTTCTCATAATCGATTTTGTTCTTGAGCTCGACAATCTTCTGAGCCAAGGACAACTCACTAGCAATGGCTCCATGGAATGTGACGTTGATGTCCACTGGAAGCTGAAGATCATTAATACTGATGCGCTGGTCGTCGAACCACTCATCAATGAAGTTGTTCAGAATGTCAACATCACAGAGGGGTAGATCGTTGAAGATTTCTGCCTCTTGCTTGCTCTTGATAAGCATCTCAAGAGCATCATCACCGAGATCTTCATTGCTGGACAAATCAATGGTGTCATCTTCGTTGTGTAGAACAGCAAACGGAGTCAGGGGTTGCCCAGTGGCCTTCTTGGGCAATGGCTTCTTGGTCCTCTTGAAAACGCGAGATAAGTCTTCATACTACACACTGGATTCAGGCGGTGCAGACTTCAGAGTCTTCCTGGTTGAAGCTTTTGGTGAAGTAGATGGCTTTTAAGCTTTTGCCTTATTCTTCTTTTTCTCCTTTGGAGGTGAGGGAGCATCATCAGAATCAGCTTTTCCAGCAGATTGCTCCATAGCTGCTCTCTGAGCAGCAATGTGAGACAGAAGCCCATTAAAATTAGCAAAGGGGCAAATTCTGTTCTCATTAGCTTCACGTGTCCCATCAGATCTTGGAGCGGAGGGGCCAGGGTTGAAGCTGAGGCCAAACTCCTTTTGGTTCTTGATAGCTGAATCTTTTGCACACTGATAGTTGGTTTGAAAAGATTGTCTTCACGACACCATAACAGAGAAGATGGGTCGACATTTTCAGGCTGTGGTCCTCTGTGTTGGAAATATGCCCTAGAGGCAATAATAAATTAGTTATTATTATTATATTTCCTTGTTCATGATAATCGTTTATTATCCATGCTATAATTGTATTGATAGGAAACTCAGATACATGTGTGGGTACATAGACAACAACATGTCCCTAGTAAGCCTCTAGTTGACTAGCTCGTTGATCAATAGATGGTTACGGTTTCCCGACCATGGACATTGGATGTCGTTGATAACGGGATCACATCATTAGGAGAATGATGTGATGGACGAGACCCAATCCTAAGCCTAGCACAAAGATCGTGTAGTTCGTATGCTAGAGCTTTTCTAATGTCAAGTATCATTTCCTTAGACCATGAGATTGTGCAACTCCAGGATACCGTAGGAATGCTTTGGGTGTACCAAACGTCACAATGTAACTGGGTGGCTATAAAGGTGCACTACGGGTATCTCCGAAAGTGTCTATTAGGTTGGCACGAATCGAGATCGGATTTTCACTCTGTGTGACGGAGAGGTATCTACGGGCCCACTTTCGGTAGGACATCATCATAATGTGCACAATGCGACCAAGGGGTTGATCACGGGATGATGTGTTACGGAACGAGTAAAGAGACTTGCCGGTAACGAGATTGAACAAGGTATCGGGATACCGACGATCGAATCTCGGGCAAGTACTATACCGGTAGACAAAGGGAATTGTATACGGGGTTGATTGAATCCTCGACATCGTGGTTCATCCGATGAGATCATCGTGGAACATGTGGGAGCCAACATGGGTATCCAGATCCCGCTGTTGGTTATTGACCGGAGAACGTCTCAGTCATGTCTGCATGGTTCCCGAACCCGTAGGGTCTACACACTTAAGGTTCGATGACGCTAGGGTTATATGGAATAGAATAGATATACGTGGTTACCGAATGTTGTTCGGAGTCCCGCATGAGATCCCGGACGTCACGAGGAGTTCCGGAATGGTCCGGAGGTAAAGATTTATATATCGGAAGTCCTGTTTTGGTCACCGGAAAAGTTTCGGGTGCTATCGGTAATGTACCGGGACCACCGGGAGGGTCCTGGGTTCCACTAAGTGGGGCCACTGGCCCAGAGGGCTGCATGGGCCAAGTGTGGGAGGGACCAGCCCGGTGGGCTGGTGCGCCCCACCAGGCCCAAGGCGCCTAGGGTTTGGGAGGCGCCTCCACCTTGCTTGGGGGCAAGTTTCCCTCTCCCCCCTTGGCCGCACCCTAGATGGGATCTAGGGGCTGCCGCACCCCTTGGGGTGGGAACCCTAGAGGGGGCGCAGCCCCTCCCTCTCCCCTATATATAGTTGAGGTCTTTGGGCTGCCAACACATGAGTTTTGACCTCTCCCTGGCGCAGCCCTACCTCTCTCCCTCCTCATCTCTCACGGTGCTTGGCGAAGCCCTGCTGGAATACCACGCTCCTCCATCACCACCATGCCGTTGTTGTCTGCTCTTTGGACGGAGTCTTCCCCAACCTCTCCCTCTCTCCTTGCTGGATCAAGGCATGGGAGATGTCACCGGCTGTCACGTGTGTTGAACGCGGAGGTGCCGCCTGCTCGACACTAGGATCTCCGTGATTTGGATCACGACAAGTCTGACTCCCTCAACCCCGTTCTCTTGAACGCTTCCGCTTAGCGATCTACAAGGGTATGTAGATGCACTCCCCTCTCTCTCGTTGCTAGTCTCTCCATAGATAGATCTTGGTGACTCGTAGGAAAATTTTGAATTTCTGCTACGTTCCCCAACACTCTGACCATACAGGGATAGAACTTTCTCTCAATGGCTTCAGCCTTGCTCTTTGGCACCAAGCCACGGTATAGACAGTCACCCCATGGTTGCTTGATGGCATTCTTTTCAGCATATTCAGGTGTTACAAACCTGTATTTGGACCATTGCTCAGCCCAATATCTTCTGATCCACTGAATCCGGTTCTTGCGCTGGTTGTAATTTTCCTCAGGATCTGACTTGTATAGTTCATACAGATCAGGAGGCAGATCAAGTGCAGTGTTGCCACGGAATTGCCTGCCACCTTTCCGTGCAGATTTTTCTGAAGCCATAATATTCAGACTGATTGGCTTCAACATAATGAAAGGCTTCCGTCTGCTGGTCAGACAAGAACTGGCTTCGGGAGATTCAATGTGACGCTGTAAGTATTCTGCAAATGAATGCAGACTATGAGAACCAAGGGATTCTCCCATGAACATGTACTTGTGACAGCATTATAGATGCGAGGGAAGGGGAAGAGGTCATATGCATTCTCAGAAGATTTTGAAGATAAATCAGTTTAGAAGACATTGACCTCATAGTGCGAAGACATTCACTTATTTGAAGAGAGTTGGTTCCAGATTTGTACGAATCCATGAATAAGTAGAAGTGAGGAATCTAACTAGTTATGAAGCATAAGTGAGTATACTTGGCATAATATGAGATGCAGAAAAAGATATACCCAGATTTGAAAGTGAGGAAACCACTTTTGGTTGAAGTGGATGGATTTGACGGATAAAAAAGGCAGTAAAAGGTAAGATTTAATTACCGGTGACAAACTGCTAGACGAGGTTGGAAGAGAGGCCGAGCAGTTCAATCTCCCTTGCCCTAACTCGGCGGCGGAAGACACCTACGACGATGGCGGAGAGGATGAGGTCCGCGGCCGGTGTGAGGACGGCGTCGAAGAAGTCGTGACAACTAAGCACTTCGTCTCCGGCGTCGACGTGAGCTAGCGGAGGCGCTAGGGTTTGCACGAGGTGGCGAGGTGGAAGAACAGATATTGACCGCGCGGGTGAGTATTTATAGGAAGGAGGAGGGTGGCGCAGCGCAATTACTCAGGTGCCATTGGTGGTTCACATCTGAGGGACATGTGGCATGCATGCAACTCATTGAAAGTTGTTCCATGTTCCCACGCACTCCTGGATTGTCGGGTGGTCGTTCCGGCTTCTCCGGTATTCAGGCAATAAGGATACAACATTAAAAGGAGATTTAAATGTTTGTCACATTGTCTTCTGCTGACAAGGACTCAGAGAAGACAATTGTCAGGTTTCAATAGAATGCATATGATTTGGACAGATAGGATTTGAGGAAGAAGCACATAATAGGTTAGGGTCCGATCACATTCACTTAGATCAATAAAGATTCAAGAATGAAGACATAGCTATAAGTGAATGCTGTAGAGGATAGAACACACCAAATATATATATCAACTCAACATTGTGAAGATAATCCTTGAAGTCAAATCAATGTTGAAGACAAACCAAATGCGAAGAGTTTGCAACCATGAAAAGGGTCCTTATGAAGGGTAAATAGCAATTGGCATATCACGTTGTGGTTTTTGCGTAGGTAAGAAATGTTCTTGCTAGAAACCCATAGCAGCCACGTAAAACATTCAAACAACAATTAGAGGACGTCTAACTTGTTTTTGCAGGGTATGCTATGTGATGTGATACGGCCAAAAGAATGCGATGAATGATATGTGATGTATGAGATTGATCATGTTCTTGTAATAGGAATCACGACTTGCATGTCGATGAGTATGACAACCGGCAGGAGCCATAGGAGTTGTCTTTATTTATTGTATACCTGCGTGTCACTGAATAACGCCATGTAATTACATTACTTCATTGCTAAACCGTTAGCCATAGTAATAGAAGTAATAGTTGGCGAGACAACTTCATGGAGACACGATGATGGAGATCATGGTGTCATGCCGGTGACGATGATGATCATGGAGCCCCGAAGATGGAGATCAAAAGGAGCAAAATGATATTGGCCATATCATGTCACTTTTTGATTGCATGTGATGTTTATCATGTTTATGCATCTTATTTTCTTAGAACGACGGTAGTAAATAAGATGATCCCTCAATAAAATTTCAAGAAAGTGTTCCCCCTAACTGTGCACCGTTGCGAAAGTTTGTTGTTTCGAAGCACCACGTGATGATCGGGTGTGATAGATTCTAACGTTCACATACAATGGGTGTAAGGCAGATTTACACACGTGAAACACTTAGGTTGACTTGACGAGCCTAGCATGTACAGACATGGCCTCATAGCACAAGAGACCGAAAGGTCGAGCATGAGTCGTATGGTAGATACGATCAACATGAAGATGTTCACCGATGATGACTAGTCCGTCTCACGTGATGATCGGACACGGCCTAGTTGACTCGGATCATGTAATCACTTAGATGACTCGAGGGATGTCTATCTCGAGTGGGAGTTCATAAGATGAACTTAATTATCCTGAACATAGTCAAAAGGTCTTTGCAAATTATATCGAATGGCTCGCGCTTTAGTTCTCTTGTTTAGATATGTTCCTAGAGAAAATTCAGTTGAAAGTTGATAGTAGCGATTATGTGGACTAGGTCCGTAAACCCGAGGATTGTCCTCATTCTGCGTGAAAGCTTATGTCCTTAATGCACCGCTCGATGTCTGAACCCGAGCGATAAATGCGCGTGGATGTTGCGTAACATCGACATACACGCTTTGATAACTACGTGATAGTTCAGTTAAATGGTTTAGAGTTGAGGCACCCAAAGACGATTTCGAAACATCGCGGAACATATGAGATGTTTCGAGGGCTGAAATTGGGATTTCAGGCTCGTGCCCATGTCAAGAGGTATAAGACCTCCGACAGTTTTCTTAGCCTGCAAACTAAGGGAGAAAAGCTCAATCGTTGAGCTTGTGCTCAGATTGTCTGAGTACAACAATCACTTGAATCGAGTGGGAGTTGATCTTCCAGATGAGATAGTGATGTTTCTCCAAAGTCATTGCCACCAAGCTGCTAGAGCTTCGTGATGAACTATAACATATCGAGGATAGATATGATGATCCTTGAAATATTCGCGATGTTTGACACATGAAAGTAGAAATCAAGAAGGAGCATCAATTGTTGATGGTTAGTGAAACCACTAGTTTCAAGAAGGGCAAGGGCAAGAAGGGATACTTCATGAAACGACAAATCGGCTGCTGCTCTAGTGAAGAAACCCAAGGTTGAACCCAAACCCGAGACTAAGTGCTTACGTAATAAGGGGAACGATCCTTTGGAGCAGAAATACCCTAGATACTTGGTAGATGAGAAGGCTGGCAAGTTCGACAGAAGTATATTGGATATACATTATATTAATGTGTACTTTACTAGTACTCCTAGTAGCAGATACCTGTTTGGTTGCTAAGTGTTAGTAACTCGAAATAAAAGCTACTGAATAAACGGAGACTAGCTAAAGGTGAGTCGACGATATGTGTTGGAAGTGTTTCCAAGGTTGATGTGATCAAGCATCGCACGCTCCCTCTACCATCGAGATTGGTGTTAAACCTAAATAATTGTTATTTGGTGTTTGCGTTGATCATAGACATGATTTGATTATGTCTATCGCAATACGGTTATTCATTTAAGGAGAATAATGGTTACTCTATTTATTTGAATAATACCTTCAATGGTCTTGCACCTAAAATGAATGGTTTATTGAATCTCGATCGTAGTGATACACATGTTCATGCCAAAAGATATAAGATAGTAATGATAGTACCACCTACTTGTGGCAATCGCCATGTAAGTCATATTGGTATAAAACGCATGAAGAAGCTCCATGTTGATGGATCTTTGGACTCACTCATTTTTGAAAAGTTTGAGACATGTGAACCATGTCTATTGGTGTATATGCATGAAGAAACTCCATGCAAATGGACCGTTTGGACTCACTTGATTTTGAATCACTTGAGACATGCAAATCATACCACATGGGCAAGATGACTGAAAGCCTCTTTTTCAGTAAAATGGAACAAGAAAGCAACTTGTTGGAAGTAATACATTTTGATGTGTGCAGTCCAATGAGTGCCGAGGCACGCAGTGTATATCGTTACGTTCTTACTTCATGGATGATTTGAGTAGATACTGAGTATATTTACTTGATGAAACACAAGTCTGAATTATTGAATGGTTCAAGTAATTTCAGAGTGAAGTTGAAGATCATCGTGACAAGAGGATAAAATGTCTATGATATGATCATAGAGATGAGTATCTGAGTTCTGAGCTTTGGCACACAATTAAGACATTGTGGAAATTGTTTCACAATTAATACCACCGAACACCATAGTGTGATGGTGTGTCCGAACATCATAGTTGCACCCTATTGGATATGGTGCGTACCATGATGTTTCTTATCGAATTACCACTATCGTTCATGGGTTAGGCATTAGAGACAACCGCACTCACTTTAATAGGGCACCACGTAATTTCGTTGAGACGACACCGTTTGAATTATGGTTTGGAGAAACCTAAGCTGTCGTTTCTTAAAAAGTTTGGGGCTGCGACACTTATGTGAAAAAGTTTTAGGTTGATAAGCTCGAACCCAAAGCGGATAAAATGATATTCATAGGACACCCAAAGCAGTTGGGTACACCTCCTAATTCAGATCCGAAAGCAATAGGGATTGTTTCTTGAATCGGGTCCTTTCTCGAGGAAAAGTTTCTCTTGAAAGAATTGAGTGGGAGGATGGTGGAGACTTGATGAGGTTGTTGAACCATCACTTCAACTAGTGTGTAGCAGGGCACAGGAAGTTGTTCGTGTGGCACCTACACCAATTGAAGTGGAAGTTGATGATAGTGATCATGAAACTTCAGATCAAGTCACTACCAAACCTCGTAGGACGACAAGGACAGGTACTGCTTCAGAGTGGTATGGTAATCCTGTCTTGGAGGTCATGTTGCTATACAACAATGAACCTACGAGCTATGGAGAAGCGATGGTGGGCCCGTATTCCGACAAATGGCTTGAGGCCATAAAATCCGAGAGAGGGTCCATGTATGAAAACAAAGTGTAGACTTTGGCAGAACTACTTGATGGTCGTAAGGCTATTGGGTACAGATGGATTTTAAAAGGAAGACGGACAATGATGGTAAGTATCACCATTAAGAAAGCTCGACTTGTCGTTAAGATGTTTTCCGACAAGTTCAAGGAGTTGACTACGGTGAGGCTTTCTCACTCGTAGCGATGCTAAGAGTCTGTTGGAATTGGATTAGCAGTTACTGCATTATTTATGAAATCTTGCAGATAGGATGTCTAAACATTGTTTCCTCAACAATTTTCTTGAGGAAAGGTTGTATGTAATACAACCAGAAGGTTTTGACAATCCTGAAAGACGCTAACAAGTATGCAAAGCTCCAGCAATCCTTCTAAGGACTGGAGTAAGCATCTCGGAGTTGGAATGTATGTTTTGATGAGATGATCAAATTTTTTGGGTTTATACAAAGTTTATGAGAAACTTGTATTTCCAAAGAAGTGAGTGGGAGCACTATAGAATTTCTGATGAGTATATGTTGTTGACATATTGTTGATCAGAAATGATGTAGAATTTCTGGAAAGCATGTAGGGTTATTTGAAAAGTGTTTTTCAATAGAAAACCTGGATTAAGATGCTTGAACATTGAGCATCAAGATCTATAAGGATATATCAAAACGCTTAATGGTACTTCCAAATGAGCACATACCTTGACATGATCTTGAAGGTGTTCAAGATGGATCAGTCAAAGAAGGAGTTCTTGCCTGAGTTGTAAGGTATGAAGTTAAGACTTAAAGCTCGACCACGGCAGAAGAGAGAGAAAGGACGAAGGTCGTCCCTATGCTTTAGGCGTAGGCTCTAGGTATGCAATGCCGAGTACCGCTTTTGAGGTGTGCCTTGCCGATGTCCGGCAAGGGGGTACAAGAGTGATCCAGGAATGGATCATTGGACAACGGTAAAAATCGTCCTTGGAGTAATAAGGACATGTTTCTCGATTATGGAGGTGATAAAGAGTTCGGCATAAAGGGTTACGTCGATGCAAGCTTTAACACCTATCTGAATGACTCTGAGTAGCAAACCGGATACGTATAGTGGAGCAACAATTTGGAATAGCTCCAAGTGGAGCGTGGAAGTAGCATTTACAATATGACCTAGAGATTTGCGAAGTACATACGGATCTGAATGTTGCAGACCCGTTGACTAAAACCTCTCTCACAAGCAAAACATGATCAAACCCCAGAACTCATTGAGTCTTAATCACATGATGATGTGAACTAGTTTAGTGACACTAGTAAACTCTTTGGATGTTGGTCACATGGCGATGTGACCTGTGAGTGTTAATCACATTGCGATGTGAACAAGATTATTGACTCTAGTGCAAGTGGGAGACTGTTGGAAATATGCCCTAGAGGCAATAAAAAATTAGTTGTTATTATTATATTTCCTTGTTCATGATAATCGTTTATTATCCATGCTATAATTGTATTGATAGGAAACTCAGATACATGTGTGGGTACATAGACAACACCATGTCCCTAGTAAGCCTCTAGTTGACTAGCTCGTTGATCAATAGATGGTTACGGTTTCGACCATGGACATTGGATGTCGTTGATAACGGGATCACATCATTAGGAGAATGATGTGATGGACAAGACCAATCCTAAGCCTAGCACAAAGATCGTGTAGTTCGTATGCTAAAGCTTTTCTAATGTCAAGTATCATTTCCTTAGACCATGAGATTGTGCAACTCCCGGATACCGCAGGAATGCTTTGGGTGTACCAAACGTCACAACGTAACTGTGTGGCTATAAAGGTGCACTACGGGTATCTCCGAAAGTGTCTGTTGGGTTGGCACAAATCGAGACTGGAACTTGTCACTCTGTGTGACGGAGAGGTATCTCTGGGCCCACTCGGTAGGACATCATCATAATGTGCACAATGTGACCAAGGGGTTGATCACGGGATGATGTGTTACGGAACGAGTAAAGAGACTTGCTGGTAACGAGATTGAACAAGGTATCGGGATACTGACGATCGAATCTCGGGCAAGTACTATACCAGTAGACAAAGGGAATTGTATACGGGATTGATTGAATCCTCGACATCGTGGTTCATCCGATGAGATCATCGTGGAACAAGTGGGAGCCAACATGGTATCCAGATCCCGCTATTGGTTATTGACCGGAGAACGTCTCGGTCATGTCTGCATGGTTCCCGAACCCGTAGGGTCTACACACTTAAGGTTCGATGATGCTAGGGTTATATGGAATAGATATACGTGGTTACCGAATGTTGTTCGGAGTCCCGCATAAGATCCCGGACGTCACGAGGAGTTCCGGAATGGTCCGGAGGTAAAGATTTATATATGGGAAGTCCTGTTTTGGTCACCGGAAAAGTTTCGGGTGCTATCGGTAATATCTTGGGACCACCGGAGGGTCCAGGGTCCACTCAAGTGGGGCCACCGGCCGTGAGAGGCTGCATGGGCCAAGTGTGGGAGGGACCAGCCCCAAGTGGGCTGGTGCGCCCACCAGCCCAAGGCGCCTAGGGTTTGGGAGGCGCCTCCACCTTGCTTGGGGGCAAGTTTCCCTCTACCCCTTGGCCGCACCCTAGATGGGATCTAGGGGCTGCCGCACCCTGGGGTGGGAACCCTAGAGGGCGCAGCCCCTCCCTCTCCCCTATATATAGTTGAGGTCTTTGGGGCTGCCAACACATGAGTTTTGACCTCTCCCTGGCGCAGCCCTACTTCTCTCCCTCCTCATCTCTCGTGGTGCTTGGCGAAGCCCTGCTGGAATACCACACTCCTCCATCACCACCATGCCGTTGTGCTGTTGCTGGACGGAGTCTTCCCCAACCTCTCCCTCTTTCCTTGCTGGATCAAGGCATGGGAGACGTCACCGGGCTGTACGTGTGTTGAACGCGGAGGTGCCGTTCGTTCGGCACTAGGATCTCCGGTGATTTGGATCATGACGAGTACGACTCCTTCAACCCCGTTCTCTTGAACGCTTCCGCTTACCGATCTACAAGGGTATGTAGATGCACTCCCCTCTCTCTCTCTTGTTGCTAGTCTCTCCATAGATAGATCTTGGTGACTCGTATGAAAATTTTGAATTTCTGCTACGTTCCCCAACACTCTGACCATACAGGGATAGAACTTTCTCTCAATGGCTTCAGCCTTGCTCTTTGGCACCAAGCCACGGTACAGACAGTCACCCCATGGGTGCTTGATGGCATTCTTTTCAGCATATTCAGGTGTTACAAACCTGTATTTGGACCATTGCTCAGCCCAATATCTTCTGATCCACTGAATCCGGTTCTTGCGCTGGTTGTAATTTTCCTCAGGATCTGACTTGTATAGTTCATACAGATCAGGAGGCAGATCAAATGCAGTGTTGCCACGGCATTGCCTGCCACCTTTCCGTGCAGTTTTTTCTGAAGCCATAATATTCAGACTGATTGGCTTCAACATAATGAAAGGCTTCCGTCTGCTGGTCAGACAAGGACTGGCTTCGGGAGATTCAATGTGACGCTGTAAGTATTCTGCAAATGAATGCAGACTATGAGAACCAAGGGATTCTCCCACGGACATGTACTTGTGTGAGCATAAGAGATGCGAGGGAAGGGGAAGAGGTCATATGCATTCTCAGAAGATTTTGAAGATAAATCAGTTTAGAAGACATTGACCTCATAGTGCGAAGACATTCACTTATTTGAAGAGAGTTGGTTCCAGATTTGTACGAATCCATGAATAAGTACAAGTGAGGAATCTAACTAGTTATGAAGCAAATATACTTGGCATAATATGAGATGCAGAAAAAGATATACCCAGATTTGGAAGTGAGGAAACCACTTTTGGTTGAAGTGGATGGATTTGACGGATAAAAAAGGCAGTAAAAAGTAAGATTTAATTACCGGTGACAAACTGCTAGACGAGGTTGGAAGAGAGGCCGAGCAGTTCAATCTCCCTTGCCCTAACTCGGCGGCGGAAGACACCTATGGCGATGGCGGAGAGGATGAGGTCCGCGACCGGCGTGAGGACGGCGTCGAAGAAGTCGCGACAGCTAAGCACTTCGTCTCCGGCGTCGACGTGAGCTAGCGGAGGCGCTAGGGTTTGTGCGAGGTGGCGAGGTGGAAGAACAGATATTGACCGCGCAGGTGAGTATTTATAGGAAGGAGGAGGGCGGCGCAGCGCAATTACTCAGGTGCCATTGGTGGTTCACATCTGAGGGACATGTGGCATGCATGCAACTCATTGAAAGTTGTTCCATGTTCCCACGCACGCCTGGATTGTCGGGTGGTCGTTCCGGCTTCTCCGGTATTCAGGCAATAAGGATACAACATTAAAAGTAGATTTAAATGTTTGTCACATTGTCTTCTGCTGACAAGGACTCAGAGAAGACAATTGTCAGGTTTCAATAGAATGCATATGATTTGGACAGATAGGATTTGAGGAAGAAGCACAGAATAGGTTAGGGTCCGATCACATTCACTTAGATCAATAAAGATTCAAGAATGAAGACATAGCTATAAGTGAATGTTGTAGAGGATAGAACACACCAAATATATATATCAACTCAACATTGTGAAGATGATCCTTGAAGTCAAATCAATGTTGAATACAAACCAAATGCGAAGACTTTGCAACCATGACGCCAAGAGAAACACTTCAATAAGAATTTTGGTGGTGACGTTACCCACCGTATAGGAAGTATTAGACCCAGACACGGCGCACAATTATCGTGGCGCCCTGAAGTCAAATTCCACATTAATGTATTCACACTTAGAGTGTATGTATTCATTGATTGAAGATATATGTTACTTCGTGTGTTGCACATCTAAGTCATCAACATGCATAAGCGTTAGGATGTGGTTCAATTACAGAACATTTGAGGATTCTAAGATATTTAGCTCACACCGCAACTTGCAAAACCTTTTCTCATCCAAGGTGTGACGCCCCCGATTTGACCGTACACTAATCATGCACGCAAATGTGTACGATCAAGATCAGGGACTCACGGGAAGATATCACAACACAACTCTAAAAGTAAAATAAGTCATACAAGCATCATATTACAAGCCAGGGGCCTCGAGGGGTCGAATACAACTGCTCGAACACAAACGAGTCAGCTGAAGCAACAATATCTAAGTACAGACATAAGTTAAACAAGTTTGCCTTAAGAAGGCTAGCACAAAAGTAGCGATGATCTAAAAGGCGAGGCCTCCTGCCTGGGACATCCTACCTACTCCTCGAAGCCGAACCCCATGTAGAACCATCCTCGGGATCCTCTGGCTCCTGGACTCCAACGTCTGGTTGCGGCATCCGGGAAGAAGAGGAAAAAGGGGGAAAAGAGGGAGCAAATCAACCGTGAGTACTCATCCAAAGTACTCGCAAGCAAGGATCTACACTACAAATGCATGGGTATATGTGTAAAGAGGCAATATCGATGGACTGAACTACATAATGCCAGAATAAGAGGGGGATAGCTAGTCCTATCAAAGACTATGCTTCTGGTAGCCTCCATCTTGCAGCATGTAGAAGAGAGTAGATTGAAGTCCTCCAAGTAGCATCGCATAGCATACTCCTACCCGGTGATCCTCCCCTCGTCGCCCTGTGGGAAAGCGATCACCGGGTTGTCTCTGGAACTTGTTTGTGTGTGTTTTATTAAGTATCTGGTTCTAGTTGTCATAAGGTCAAGGTACAACTTTGGGTCGTCCTTTTACCGAGGGACACAACTATTCGAATAGATCAACTTCCCTGCAGGGGTGCACCACATAACCCAACACACTCGATCCCCTTTGGCCAGACACACTTTCCTGGGTAATGCCCGGCCTCGGAAGATCAACACGTCGCAGCCCCACCTAGGCACAATAGAGAGGTCAGCATGTCGGTCTAAATCCTATGCGCGCAGGGGTCTGGGCCCATCGCCCATTGCACACCTGCACGTTGCGAACGCGGCCGGTGAGCAGAGCTAGCAACCTCCATTACAAAGGAAGTTGCGTTACGCGGTCCAACCCGGCGCGCGCCACTCAGTCGCTGACGTCAAGAAGGCTTCGGCTGATACCACGATGTCGAGTGCCCATAACTGTTCCCACGTAGTTGGTTAGTGCGTATAGGCCAGTGGCCAGACTCATATCAAATACCAAGATCTCGTTAAGCGTGTTATTATGAAGTAACCGCGAACGTCGACCAGGGCCAGGCCCACCTCTCGCCTAGGTGGTCTCAACCTGCCCTGTCGCTCCGCCTCAAAGTAGCACTCAGGGGCCGTCGGGAACCCAGGCCCACCTCTACGGGGATGGAGCCACCTGTCCTTCCAGCCCCCACATCGGAATCACTTGCGGGTACTCAACGAGCCGACCCGACTTTAGTCACCACCTGAATAGTATGTACGTATAGTATATACCCGTGACCACCTCCCGAGTGATCACGGCCCGATAGTATAGCATGGCAGACTGACAAGAATGTAGGGCCACTAATGATAAACTAGCATCCTATACTAAGCATTTAGGATTGCAGGTAAGGTATCAACAGACGTAGCAACAATGACATGCTATGCAAAAGAATAGGATTAATCGAAATAGTAACATGCTAGACTACTCTAATGCAAGCAGTAGAGGGAAGAATAGGTGATATCTGGTGATCAAGGGGGGGCTTGCCTGGTTGCTCTGGCAAGAAGGAGGGGTCGTCAACACCGTAGTCGTACTGGGTAGCAGCGGCGTCGGTCTCGGTGTCTAGCGAGAGAAGAGGGGGAAGAAACAATAAATATAATGCAAACATATGCATGTCGATGCATGACATGTCAAGTAACGGTGCCAGGTGTGCCCTAACGCAGTAGGAGGTGATACCGGCGAAGGGGGGAAACATCCGGGAAAGTATCCCCGGTGTTCCGCATTTTCGAAAAGATGAACCGAAGGGGGAAAGTTGTGTGTTTGCTATGCTAGGGATGTGTGGCCGACGAATGGGTTGCGTATTCGGGTTTGTCTCGTCGTTCTGAGTAACTTTCATGTACAAAGTATTTTCATCCGAGCTACAGATTATTTTATAATAATTTTTAGAGATTTTAATAATTTTCTGGAATTACTAAATTCATTTAATTTGAAAAATCATTTATTGCGTTAGCGTGATGTCAGCATGACATCAGCGATCAACTCTATCCGTTGACCGGTCAAACTAACGGTGGAGCCCGATTGTCATTGACTCAATTTACCTAAACAGAACTACTTAGTTCAATTAAGTGATTATGTTGATTAACCAATGTTAATTAAGTTAATTAGTTAATTAAATTTATTTATTTCCCTTTTTCAACGTTTCACAGGGGCGGGCCCCACTTGTCATTTGGCCAGGGGGCCATGGTGGGCACAGTATGCGCGGCGATGGGTCTTGCTTATGGCGCAGGCAGAGAGCGCTGGGCGCCGACGGCCACGGCGCCGCCAGCGGCAGGAGGCGGCAAGATGGGCGCTGGCTCGACGAGTTTACGGCAAGCAGACGCAGCCAACAGCCAGAGAGCGCTGGGAGAAGAGGCGCGGGCGCTGCGTGGCATGGATGTTTAGGGGCGCTGCAGCGACGAGCCGGACGCGCGATCGGCAAGGGGACGCCCGGCGCGGACGGTTTGGCGCATGTGGCAAGGGCGGCGATTGTGGCGAAGGCGCAACAGCACACTCGTGCAGGGCAACACGTGTGCGGCACGAGGTCATGAAAAGGCGCGCGCGAGGGAGACAGGAGGAGGAGAGGGGGAGGCGGAGGCTCACGGGGGCCGTAGGGAAAGGGCTGTGGCATGATCTTGATGTATCGCGAGCTTTGTTATTATAGTTGGATCTCATGATGTTTCTCCCCCTCTACTCTCTTGTGATGAATTGAGTTTCCCTCTTGAAGTTATCTTATCGGATTGAGTCTTTATTTGAGAACACTTGATGTATGTCTTGTCGTGTTTATCTGTGGTGACAATGGGATATCACGTGCCACTTGATGTATGTTTTGGTGACCAACTTGCGGGTTCCGTCCATGAACCTATGCATAGGGGTTGGCACACGTTTTCTTGACTCTCGGTAGAAACTTTGGGGCACTCTTTGAAGTACTTTGTGTTGGTTGGATGAATCTGAGATTGTGTGATGCATATCGTATAATCATGCCCACGAATACTTGAGGTGACAATGGAGTATCTAGGTGACATTAGGGTTTTGGTTGATTTGTGTCTTAAGGTGTTATTCTAGTACGAACTCTTTAATAGATCGATCCGAAAGAATAACTTTGAGGTCGTTTCATACCCTACCATAATCTCTATGTTTGTTGTCCGCTATTAGTGGCTTTGGAGTGACTCTTTGTTTCATGTTGAGGGCTTGTTATATGATCTATCTATGTTATTATTGTTGAGAGAACTTGCACTAGTGAAAGTATGAACCCTAGGCCTTGTTTCCTATCATTGCAATACCGTTTACGCTCACTTTTATCATTAGTTACCTTGCTGTTTTTATATTTTTCAGTTTACAAATACCTTTATCTACCATCCATATTGCACTTGTATCACTATCTCTTCGCCGAACTAGTGCACCTATACAAATTACCATTGTATTGGGTGTGTTGGGGACACAAGAGACTCTTTGTTATTTGGTTGCAGGGTTGTTTGAGAGAGACCACCTTCATCCTACGCCTCCCACGGATTGATAAACCTTAGGTCATCCACTTGAGGGAAATTTGCTACTGTCCTACAAACCTGTGCACTTGCAGGCCCAAGAAGGTTGCGTAGTAGACATTAGTGATGCGACTCCTTTGGTGCCGCTTGGAATCGGGCACACATGCAAACACTAAGCATTATATCTGGCCTAGATGCACATAAGTAAAGTAAAGAACCAATCATGGAGTAGTATACCTTTTGGTCGACCTCTTTACCACTGTCGTCAGGGCCTAGATGACCTTTGGTTGGCATTGACGTTGTGTATCCTTTGCAGTCTTGCATTCCAAATTTCTTCAGGCAGTCTTTAAGGTACTTTTCTTGAGATATGACGATGACATTGCTCTACTGACGGATTTGAAGACCGAGGAAAAATTTCAGCACACCCATCATGGACATCTGATATTGCTCTTGCATCATGTGCCCAAACTCATCACGGTATCTCTTGTCAATGCAGCCGAACATAATGTCATCCACATAGATTTGGCACACAAACAGTTCACCGTCATATGTCTTCGTGAAGAGTGTAGGATCTAGAGAACCAGGTTTGAAGCCTTTGCTCTTCAAGAAGTCTTTGAATGTGTCATACCAAGTGCGAGAACCTTGTTTGGGGCTATACAGTGTCTTGTTGAGCTTGTATACTGATGACCCACAAGTATAGGGGATCTATCGTAGTCCTTTCGATAAGTAAGAGTGTCGAACCCAAGGAGGAGCAGAAGGAAATGATAAGCGGTTTTCAGTAAGGTATTCTCTGCAAGTACTGAAATAAGTGGTGACAGATAGTTTTGTGATAAGATAATTTGTAACGAGCAACAAGTAACAAAAGTAAATAAAGTGCAGCAAGGTGGCCCAATCCTTTTTATAGCAAAGGATAAGCCTGGACAAACTCTTATAATAGGAAAAGCGCTCCCGAGGACACATGGGAATATCATCAAGCTAGTTTTCATCACGTTCATATGATTCGCGTTCGGTACTTTGATAATTTGATATGTGGGTGGACCGGTGCTTGGGTGTTGTTCTTACTTGAACAAGCATCCCACTTATGATTAACCTCTATTGCAAGCATCCGCTACTACAACAAAAGTATTAAGGTAAACCTAACCATAGCATGAAACATATGGATCCAAATCAGCCCCTTACGAAGCAACGCATAAACTAGGGTTTAAGCTTACATCACTCTAGCAACCCATCATCTACTTATTACTTCCCAATGCCTTCCTCTAGGCCCAAATAATGGTGAAGTGTTATGTAGTCGACGTTCACATAACACCACTAGAGGCTAGACAACATACATCTCATCAAAATATCGAACGAATACCAAATTCACATGACTACTAATAGCAAGAGTTCTCCCATGTCCTCAGGAACAAATGTAACTACGCACAAAGCATATTCATGTTCATAATCAGAGGGGTATTAATATGCATAAAGGATCTGAACATATGATCTTCCACCAAATAAACCAACTAGCATCAACTACAAGGAGTAATCAACACTATCAGCAACCTACTAGTACCAATCCCGGACTTGGAGACAAGAATTGGATACAAGAGATGAACTAAGGTTTTGAGAGGAGATGGTGCTGGTGAAGATGTTGATGGAGATTGCCCTCTCCCGATGAGAGGAGCGTTAGTGATGACGATGGCGATGATTTCCCCCTCCGGAGGGAAGTGTCCCCGGCCGAACAGCTCTGCCGGAGCCCTAGATTGGTTCCGCCAAGGTTCCGCCTAAATGGCGGCGGAGTTTCGTCCCAAAAGGTTGCTTCTGATTTTTTCATCGACGAAAGACATCATATATCAGAAGATGGCCATCGGAGATCCAACAGGGGGCACACGAGGTAGGGGGCGCGCCCAGGGGGGTAGGGCGCGCCCCCACCCACGAGGACAGTCAAACCCCTCCGGTGAACTTCTTCCACTGGATATTTTTATTATTTCCCAAAATGACTTTCGTGGAGTTTCGGGACTTTTGGAGTTGTGCGAATAGGTCTCTAATATTTGCTCCTTTTCCGACCTAGAATTCCAATTAGGCATTCTCCCTCCTTATATAAACCTTGTAAAATAAGAGAGAATAGACATAAGTATTGTGACATAATGTGTAATAACAGCCCATAATGCAATAAATATCGATATAAAAGCATGATGCAAAATGGACGTATCAACTCCCCCAAGTTTAGACCTGGCTTGTCCTCAAGCGAAAGCTGATAACGATAAATATGTCCCCATGTTTAGAGGTAGAGGCGTTGATAAAAAATAAAATACGGACATGAAGGCATCATGATTATTCTCATAACAACAACATATATAGGTAATGTCATATGATTGCTTATGTTCAAGTAATAATCCATTCATAATGCAGAACACGAATCATAAACTTTATTGAAGACCAACAAACTATAATCTCAGTCATTGAAGCAATTGCAATTTATCATAACATCAGAAAGAGTCTATGTCAGAGCTTAATAGCAAGTCCACATACTCAACTATCATTTAGTCTTTCATAACTGCTAACACTCACGGGATACTTGTGTTTACGGAGTTTTAATCGGACACAGAGAAAGATAGGGGCTTATAGTTTCGCCTCCCAACCTTTTACCTCAAGGGTAATGTCAACAATAATAACTCATGTTCCCCTACATCCAATTAGATATATTAATCACGATCTTCCAACACACTGCGCTTGCCAAAGGATAAAATGTAAAAAGGAAAGGTGTAGATCGCCATGAATTTTGCATAAGGTAGAGGATAATAATAAAAGATAGGCCCTTCTCAGAGGGAAGCAGAGGTTGCCATGCGCTTTTATGGTTGGATGCACAAAATCTTAATGCGAAAGAACGTCACTTTATATTGCCACTTGTGATATGAACCTTTATTATGCAGTCCGTCGCTTTTATTTCTTCCACATCACAAGATCGTATAAAGTTTATTTCTCCCACACCAATCAATCATACATATTTAAAGAGCAATTTTTATTGCTTTGCACCGATGGCAACTTACTTGAAGGATCTTACTCAATCCATAGGTAGGTATGGTGGACTCTCATGGTAAAACTGGTTTAAGGGTATTTGGAAGCACCAGTAGTATCTCTACTTGGTGCTGTGAATTTGGCTAGCATGAGGGGGAAAGGCAAGCTCAACATGTTGGATGATCCATGACAACATACTTTATCTCAGATATAAGAAAACATAACCCATTACGTTGTCTTCCTTGTCCAACGTCAACTCTTCAGCATGTCATATTTTAATGAGTGCTCACAATCATAAAAGATGTCAATAATAGTATATCTATATGTGAAACCTCTCTTTCCTTATTACTTCCTATTAATTGCAACGATGACCAAAACTAGGTTTGCCAACTCCCAACAACTTTCAATCATCATACCCTTTCTATGTGAAGTCATTACTCTCAACAAGATCAATATGAACTCTTTGTTTCTTTTTATTCTATTTCTCTTTTCTTTTACTCACTCAAGATCATGGCAAAATAATCAAGCCCTTGACTCAACACTAATCTTTATTATATAGCTCACGGACTCGATTACATAGAGAGATCATAAAGCAAAAAAAATCAAAACTAGATCATGCCATAAACTTCACTCTACTAGATCAAGATACTACTAATAGGGTCGAACTAAGAAAAATGGTAAAGATAGGAGATGTGGTTCTGATACGATACCGGGGCACCTCACCCAAGCTTGGCAGTTGCAAAGGGGAGTGCCCATACCCATGTGATTATGTCTCCTTTGCTGGTGAAGAAGGTGGAGGTGTTGTTGACTTAGTTGATGGCATATACTTCTCCCTTAATTTGTGCTTGAGGACGGAATTTTGGTCCCTCAAATCATCAATCTCCCACTCTAGGGTTAATATATTTTTGCATAAGTCCTGCTTATTTTCCTGCAAGAGACAAAAAGGGATAACTTGATCTTTGGTTTCTTTACCCTATCAGGGAGACTTGACTTTTTGAACTCCACGTGCATGTCCCCAGGTTGAGGTAATGGGGCTTCATCTTCATCTGAGCTCGTCTCCTCCTTCCCCTAGGGTTCATAGTCCTCTTCTTCCTCTGTGGTCCAACCATCGTGCTCCACATCTCCATAGACCTTAGGATTTGCTAGGTAATCATCCACATAGCTTTCTCCTTCCGAACCCTGGGACGACATGTTGATCTAATCTGCAGTAGGACAGCTCAAAACAAGAACAAAGGATAATTGCGTGATACGGGAGTCAAAACCTCCGGGAGAATATATAATGAATTTTTACCGACCAAAATGCGTATCGTGCAAGAAAACGGAGTCCAGAAGGCACACGAGGTGCCCACGAGGTAGGGGGGCATGCCTAGGGGGTAGGCACGCCCTCCACCCTTGTGGGGCCCTCGTGTCCTTCCCGGACTGCTACTTATATTTCGATTTTTCTAAATATTCCAAAATGGAGAAATATTGCCTTAAAAACTGTTTTGGAGTCGGTTTACTTACCGTACCACATACCTATTCCTTTTCGGACCCTGAAACATTCAGGAAAGTGTCTCTTATGTATTCCTCCGGGGTTACGGTTTCAATAACATTGGTTTCAACATTTATAGGATTACCTGAGATATAGTGTTTGATTCTTTGACCGTTTACCACCTTCGGATTTGTGCCTTCGAAATTATTGATTTTTATGGCACCGGAACGATAGACCTCCTCGATAACGTAAGGGCCTTCCCATTTAGAGAGAAGCTTTCCTGCAAAAAATCTTAAACGAGAGTTGTATAGCAATACATAATCACCTACATTAAAATCACGCTTTTGTATCCTTTTTTCATGCCATATTTTAACTTTTTCTTTAAACAACTTGGCATTTTCATAAGCTTGGGTTCTCCATTCATCAAGTGAGCTAATATCAAATAACCTCTTCTCACCGGCAAGTTTGAAATCATAGTTGAGCTCTTTAATAGCCCAATAAGCCTTATGCTCTAGTTCGAGAGGTAAGTGACATGCTTTTCCATAAACCATTTTATACGGAGACATACCCATAGGATTTTTATATGCAGTTCTATATGCCCATAATGCATCATCAAGTTTCTTGGACCAATTCTTTCTGGACCTATTGATAGTCTTTTGCAAAATTAATTTGAGTTCTCTATTACTCAATTCTACTTGACCACTAGACTGTGGATGATATGGAGATGCAATTCTATGATTAACATCATACTTAGCAAGCATCTTACGGAAAGCACCATGAATAAAGTGTGAACCACCATCAGTCACTAAATATCTAGGGACTCCAAACCTCAGAAAAATAACTTCTTTAAGCATTTTAATAGAAGTGTTATGATCAACACTACTAGTTGGAATAGCTTCTACCCACTTAGTAATGTAATCAACATCAAATAAAATATGCGTATATCCATTAGAGGCAGGAAAAGGTCCCATATAATCAAAGCCCCAAACATCAAATGGTTCAATAACAAGTGAATAGTTCATAGGCATTTCTTGATGTCTACTAATATTACCGATTCTTTGACATTCATCACAAGATAAGACAAACTTACGGGCATCCTTGAAGAGAGTAGGCCAATAAAAACCAGATTGCAATACCTTATGTGCAGTTCCATCTCCAAATAAGTGGTGTCCTCCATAAGCTTCGGAGTGACACTTGCGTAGGATCTGTTCTTGTTCATGCTCAGGTACACAACGTCTAATAACACCATCTACTCCTTCTTTATAAAGATGTGGGTCATCCCAAAAGTAATGTCTCAAATCATAGAAAAACTTTTTCTTTTGCTGGTATGTGAAACTAGGTGGTATAAATTTAGCAACAATGTAATTAGCATAATCGGCATACCATGGAGTACTACGAGAAGTATTTATGACATTTAATTGCTCATCTGGAAAGCTATCATCAATAGGTAGTGGGTCATCAAGAACATTTTCTAACCAAGACAAGTTATGCGCAGCAGGGTTCTCAGCTCCCTTTCTATCAACAATATGCAAATCAAATTCTTGTAGCAAGAGAACCCATCTAATAAGTCTAGGTTTAGCATCTTCCTTTTCCATCAAGTATTTAATAGCAACATGATCAGTGTGAATAGTTACTTTAGAATCAACAATATAAGGTCTGAACTTATCACATGCAAATACAACTGCTAAGAATTCTTTTTCAGTAGTAGCATAGTTTCTTTGAGCATTGTCTAAACTTTTACTAGCATAATGGATAACATTTAATTTCTTATCAACTCTTTGCCCTAGAACAGCACCTACAGCATAATCACTAGCATCACACATAATTTCAAAGGGTAAAATCCAATCAGGTGGTTGAACAATAGGTGCAGAGATCAATGCTTTCTTAAGTATTTCAAATGCTTCTACACAATCATCATCTAAGACAAATGGTATATCTTTTTTAAATAAATTAGTCAGAGGCCGAGAAATTTTGGAGAAGTCCTTAATGAACCTCCTATAAAATCCGGCGAGACCAAGGAAACTTCGTATACCTTTGATGTCCTTGGGACATGGCATCTTTTCAATAGCATCAACCTTGGCTTTATCAACTTCAATACCTCTTTATGAAACTTTTTGCCCCAAGACATTACCTTCCTTAACCATAAATTGTCACTTTTCCCAATTCAAGACAAGATTAGTTTCTTCACATCTCTGCAAAACTAGATCAAGATTGCTCAAGCAATCATCAAAAGAGGATCCATAGACGGAAAAGTCGTCCATGAAAACCTCACAAATCTTTTCACGAAAGTCAGAGAATATAGCCATCATGCATCTTTGAAAGGTAGCAGGTGCGTTACATAAACCAAAAGGCATACGTCTATAAGCAAAAGTACCAAAAGGGCATGTAAAAGTAGTCTTTGATTGATCTTTAGCCGACACAGGTATTTGAGAGAAACCAGAATAACCATCTAGAAAGCAATAATGTGTATGTTTGCATAATCTTTCTAGCATTTGATCGATAAAAGGTAAGGGGTAATGATCCTTTTTCGTAGCCTTATTTAATTTACAGAAATCAATTACCATCCTATAACCTGTAATAATTCTTTGCGGAATCAATTCATCTTTATCATTAGGAACAACAGTAATACCTCCCTTCTTAGGGACACAATGGACAGGACTTACCCACTGACTATCAGCAATGGGATAAATTATACATGCCTCCAGAAGCTTTAGTATTTCTTTTCTTACCACTTCTTTCATCTTAGGATTCAGCCGTCGTTGATGATCACGAACCGGTTTGGCATCTTCTTCCAAATTTATTTTATGTTGACATAGAGTGGGACTAATGCCCTTAAGATCATCAAGAGTATATCCAATAGCAGCACGGTGCTTCTTCAGAGTTTTCAATAATCTCTCTTCTTCATGCTCTGAAAGGTTAGCACTAATAATAGCAGGATATATCTTCTTTTCATCAAGATAAGCATATTTAAGATTATCAGGCAACGGTTTAAGCTCAAACACGGGATCACCCTTGGGTGGAGGAGGATCCCCTTGGATTTCAACAGGCAAATTGTGTTTCAGTACGGGTTCCTGATTAAAGAATACTTCATCTATTTCCCTTCTTTCATTCATAAACATAACATTTTCTTTGTCTAGCAAATATTGTTCTAAAGGATCATTAGGAGGTACGGCAATTGAAGCAAGACCAATAATATCATCCTTACTAGGCAATTCTTCTTCACGGTGTTGTCTACTAAATTTAGAGAAATTAAACTCATGAGTCATGTCATCCAAGCCGATAGTAACAACATTCTTTTCGCAGTTTATCTTAGCATTGACAGTGTTCAAGAAGGGTCTACCAAAAATAATGGGACAAAAGCTATCTTGTGGGGAACAAAGAACAACAGGATATTTAGTTTTCCCACACAAGACTTCAACACCTCTAACAATTCCCATTGCTGATATAGTATCTCTATTGGCAAGTTTAATTGTGACATCAATATCTTCTAACTCAGCAGGTGCAATTTCATGCTTAATTTCTTTATATAAATCATAGGGTATAACACTAGCACTAGCACCCATATCACATAAGCCATGGTAACAATGATCTCCTATTTTAACAGAAATAACAGGCACGCCTACCACAGGTCTATGTTTATCTTTAGCACAAGGTTTAGCAATTCTAGCAGTTTCACCGCAGAATTGAATAACATGCCCATCAATATTATCAGCTAAGAGATCTTTAACAATAGCAATATTAGGTTCAACTTTAATTTTCTCAGGAGGTGTATAAGCTCTATATCACTTTTACAAACCACAGTTGAAGCTTTAGCATGATCCTTAATTCTAACAAGGAAAGTGGTTTCCCAACATAAGAAGTAGGAACAACAGGATCATTATAAGTAACAATCTTTTCTTCAACTTTAGAAGGTGCAACTACTTTTACTTCTATGGGAGGATGATATTTAAACCACTTCTCTTTGGGGAGATCAACATAACTAGCAAAAGATTCACAGAAAGAAGCTACTATCTCGGAGTCAAGTCCATATTTAGTGCGAAACTTACGGAAAACATCGGTATCCATAAAAGATTAACACAATCAAACTTGGGTGTTATACCTGACTCCTTACCTTCGTCGAGATCCCAATCTTTAGAGTTGCGTTTAATTCTATCCAATAAATTCCATTTGAATTCAATAGTCTTCATCATAAAGGAGCCATCACAAGAAGTATCGAGCATGGTTTGATTATTATGAGGAATCCGAGCATAAATTTTTTGAAGAATCATTTCTCTTGAGAGCTCATGATTAGGGCATGAATATAACATTGATTTAAGCCTCCCCCAAGCTTGAGCGATGCTTTCTCCCTCGCGAGGCCAAAAATTATATATATAATTGCGATCATGATGAACAAGATGCATAGGGTAAAACTTCTGGTGAAATTCCAATTTCAATCGCTTATAATCCCAAGATCCAGTAACATCACATAGCCTATACCATGTCAATGCGTCTCCCTCCAAAGATAAAGGGAAAACCTTCTTCTTGATAACATCATCGGGCATACCTGCAAGCTTAAATAATCCACATACTTCATCCACATATATTTGGTGCTCAGTAGGATGTAATGTTCCATCTCCTGCAAAAGGATTAGCTAGCAGTTTTTCTAACATACCCAAAGGAACTTCAAAGTAGACATTTTCATTTTCAGTAGGTTCAGTAAGTTGAGGAGCAACTCTTTGCTCTACTGGTCGGGGTGAAGATACCCCGAACAAGCCCCTCAGAGGATTACTTTCCATAATAACAAGTGACAATAAATTTCAGCACACTATATAAATTTTTCCTTACCAAATTCTACCTACCAAAGGCGCTTCACTCCCCGGCAACGGCGCCAGAAAAGAGTCTTGATGACCCACAAGTATAGGGGATCTATCATAGTCCTTTCGATAAGTAAGAGTGTTGAACCCAACGAGGAGCAGAAGGAAATGATAAGCGGTTTTCAGCAAGGTATTCTCTGCAAGTACTGAAATAAGTGGTAACAGATAGTTTTGTGATAAGATAATTTGTAACGAGCAACAAGTAACAAAAGTAAATAAAGTGCAGCAAGGTGGCCCAATCCTTTTTATAGCAAAGGATAATCCTGGGCAAACTCTTATAATAGGAAAAGCGCTCCCGAGGACACATGGGAATATCGTCAAGCTAGCTTTCATCACGTTCATATGATTCGCGTTCGGTACTTTGATAATTTGATATGTGGGTGGACCGGTGCTTGGGTGTTGTTCTTACTTGAACAAGCATCCCACTTATGATTAACCTCTATTGCAAGCATCCTCAACTACAACAAAAGTATTAAGGTAAACCTAACCATAGCATGAAACATATGGATCCAAATCAGCCCCTTACGAAACAACGCATAAACTAGGGTTTAAGCTTCGTCACTCTAGCAACCCATCATCTACTTATTACTTCCCAATGCCTTCCTCTAGGCCCAAATAATGGTGAAGTGTTATGTAGTCGACGTTCACATAACACCACTAGAGGCTAGACAACATACATCTCATCAAAATATCGAACGAATACCAAATTCACATGACTACTAATAGCAAGACTTCTCCCATGTCCTCAGGAACAAACGTAACTACTCACAAAGCATATTCATGTTCATAATCAGAGGGGTATTAATATTCATAAAGGATCTGAACATATGATATTCCACCAAATAAACCAACTAGCATCAACTACAAGGAGTAATCAACACTACTAGCAACCTACTAGTACCAATCCCGGACTTGGAGACAAGAATTGGATACAAGAGATGAACTAGGGTTTTGAGATGAGATGGTGCTGGTGAAGATGTTGATGGAGATTGCCCTCTCCCGATGAGAGGAGCGTTGGTGATGACGATGGCGATGATTTCCCCCTCCCGGAGGGAAGTGTCCCTGGCAGAATAGCTCTGCCGGAGCCCTAGATTGGTTCCGCCAAGGTTCCACCTCCTGGCGGCGGAGTTTTGTCCTAAAAGGTTGCTTCTAATTTTTTCCTCGATGAAAGACCTCATATAGCAGAAGATGGCCATCGGAGAGCCAACAGGGGGCCCACGAGGTAGGGGCGCGCCCAGGGGGGTAGGGCGCGCCCCCACCCTCGTGGACAGGTGGGCCCCCCTCTGGTGAACTTCTTCTGCTGGATATTTTTTATTATTTCCAAAAATGACTTTCGTGGAGTTTTAGGACTTTTGGAGTTGTGCGAATAGGTCTCTAATATTTGCTCCTTTTCCAAATTTCAGAATTCCAAATTTCAAAGCATTCTCCCTCCTTATGTAAACCTTGTAGAATAAGAGAGAATAGGCATATGTATTGTGACATAATGTGTAATAACAGCCCATAATGCAATAAATATCGATATAAAAGCATGATGCAAAATGGACGTATCATATACCATATTAGGATGTTTTGGATCTTCAAAGCCAGGTGGTTGTGCAACATACACTTTTTCTTCAATCTTGCCATTAAGAAAGGCACTCTTCACATCCATTTGGTACAGAAGAATGTTGTGATGGTTGGCATAGGCTAGCAATATGTGAATGGCTTCAAGCCTTGCCACGGGAGTGAATGTTTCATCGAAGTAAATCCATTCTACTTGAGTGTAACCTTGAGCAACTAAACGAGCCTTGTTTCTGACAACTTGACCATGCTCATCTTCATTGTTGCGATAGATCCATTTGGTGCCAATGATATTGTGCTTGCGAGGATCAGGACGCTTGATCAGTTCCCATAGATTCTTCAGCTCAAACTGATGAAGCTCTTCTTGCATGCTTGAATCCATTCAGGTTCCATGAAAGCTTCAGCAACTTTCTTGGGTTCAGATATAGAGACAAAAGCAAAGTGCCCACATAAATTTGCTAGATGCGTTGCTCTAGAGCGAGTGAGGGGACCAGGTGCATTGATGCTATCAATTATCTTCTCTATCTGTACTACATTTGCAACTCTAGGATGTAGTGGATGAAGATTTTGCCCTTGCAGATCATTGTCTTTAGCTTCAGCATTGACTTCAGGCTGAGCATTGTCTTCGGGTTGATTTGGTGCAATGATGATTTCTTCTTCAGCCTGAGCTTCTGAAGGTATGATTTCTCTAGTACCCATAAGCTTGGTAGATTCACTAGGAGGGACTTCATCTAGCACATTTGGCAGGTGCTCTCTTTGTGAGCTGTTAGTCTCATCAAACCGCACATCACAGTTTCAACCACTTTATAGTGAAAGAGGTTGAAGACTCTGTACGAGTGCGAATCCTTTCTGTATCCAAGCATAAAACCTTCATGTGCTTTCGGTGCAAATTTTGAAGTGTGACGCGGATCCTTGATCCAGCACCTAGCACCAAATACTCTAAAGTAACTGACATTTGGCTTCTTACCAGTTAGCAGCTCATATGATGTCTTCTTTAGAAGCTTGTGAAGTTAAACATGGTTGATGACATGGCATGCAGTATCGATGGCTTCAGGCCAGAACTTCCTTGGAGTCTTGTACTCATCAAGCATCGTCCGAGCCATCTCAATGAGGGTTCTGTTCTTGCGCTCCATGATGCCATTCTGCCGAGGTGTGTAAGGAGCTGAGGACTCATGAGTGATGCCCAATGTATCAAGATAAGTGTCGAGGCCGTTGTTCTTGAATTCTGTGTCGTTGTCACTTCTGATGCGCTTGATCTTGATGCCATAGTTTGTCATGGCACGGTTGGCGAATCGTCTGAAGACATCCTGCACTTCAGTCTTGTAGAGAATTATATGCACCCATGTATATATTGAGTAATCATCAACAATGACAAAGCCATAGAGATAAGCAGTGGTAGTAAGAGTAGAGTAGTGAGTAGGGCCGAATAAGTCCATGTGAAGCAGCTCGAAGATAGAGATGGCAATGGGTACCCATTACCCGCGTACCCGGCGGGTAAAAACCCTATTAGGGTAAGGGTATGAGATAAAAAATTACCCATGGGTATATAAATAGAAAAATATTAAACCCATTGGGCAGAGTGGGTACGGGTATGGGATAGCATAACCCATACCCGAGTACCCATATACCCGCGTAAAATCTGTTAAGTGGGCCTTCACTACTCATATATCTAATCTAACTTCCCACAAAATCAGTCTATGTAGTCCACGAGATACATGTAGCCCACATACACACATTACATGGAATGATAGAACATAGAAGGAATCTGCGTGATTAGGGTGATTTGGCTTCGGTGAATAATGAATAGAGATCACGTCCCATATTCTGAGAGACAAAGATTGATATCCTTCTCGTCTCCTCCTGATCTCATCTCGGCTCCTCGCCTCCTCGGGGCTCGGGCATCGCTAGTCGCCACCGCCATTGCGTCCAGCTACTCGCTGCCTCGCCGTCGCCAGCGCTTCAGCCGCTCGGACGCCATGGATCTTGGGGATGAGGACCATAGCTTGCGCGAGGACGGCGACCAGGAGAAGGAGATGCAGCTCGCGCTCATGCGGACTGATTCAGATGACGGCGACTACCAGGGCCATGAGCATGGGCATGGCGCGGCTACCTGGTCCCAAGCCTAACACCATCGTTGGGTGGTGCGGTCCGTCTCCATCCGCCAGGAAAGGGCCAAGCCCCGGGCCGACGTAAAGGACTTCTACCTCCTGCCTCGGTGTCCAAGGTGCAGCCCCGTCGCAACACTTCAAGCCGGCCTCCTCACCCTAGCCCGCTTAGTCGATCCTCTCATCGTCACCAAGCACAAGAACAAAAGCAAGGCTATTTTGGCTTGGTGAGTTTCAATTTTGTGTATGATTTTATGCATTCGTAGATGATACATAGATGTATAGATATGTGATGATATGATGTTTTTTTCCTGCATATATAAGTTGATAAGTATTGTTTTTCTTCCTATGCATGATGTATATAGCTGCTGTGATGAATGAGATCTTTTTATATAAGAGAAAAAATGTATTTGCTCTCGAGATGAGCTCAGTAGTAGCAAATTGTGTGCTAGTAATGCACATCGAGACCTTTGTGATTTTTTAGCATTGTAATAGCAGAGATAGAATCGGCGGTGGTAGAATATTTTAGATCTATTTAATGTGAGGTGGTAACTGATCGTTTCTTCTTTTGTAAGCATGTACCTTCCTGGGGTAAAATGCAGAGACATTCTAACTTGTTTCAGACTATTTACAGTTAACAAAATACAGTAAGATTCAGGCCCATTTAAGACAACACTACATATATGAGCATCGTACTTTCAGTGCACATATAGAATCAAGTATTATATTAAGAAGACTACAAGAATTTGATGTATTTTTTCATTTATGCTCCTTTTGCAGTGGTAAAAGTTCAACCAGCCAAGTAGATGCTCCTTGTGATGCATCTGCCCCAATGGATGAAGATGCAGATCATGTCATTCTTTCAGATGATGAAGATGGACAGGAGCAGGAGGTGGAAGAGGTCAATGAAGCAGGCAAGCGGAAGCTAACTTCTAAAGTTTGGTTGGAAATGAAGAAGATGAGGATCAATGGACAATGGAAAGCAAAGTGTAACTATTGTCACAAGGAACTTGCTTCAGGACCTAGAGCAGGCACAAAGCATCTTGCTTCTCATCTAAAGATTTGTACTCTCAAGAAGTTGAAGATGAAGGGAGGCAAAACATTGAGTCAACCATCATTGAGGATGAATGCTAAGGAGGACGGTAACGTTTTTTTGGAGAGCTATCACGTTTGATCAAGAGGTTGCTAGAAGAGAGCTTGGTAACATGTTGGTGTTGCATGAGTATCCACTTGTCTATAGTGGACCATGCTGGTTTTAGGAAGTTTGTTCATGCACTTCACCACTATTCAAGCTACATGCAAGAAATACTATTAGGTATACTTTGCCATGGGTTTATTTGATTTATTTCTGTTTATCTAGTTCTATGCAATGAAGACGTAACATATGGTATCCTCTTCTTTTGTCTTTTAGGCAAGATATTGAGGAAGATTATAACCAAGAAAGAAAGAAGGCTATTGATTACATGACTATGAACCAATCTAGGGTTGCTATCACTACAGATATGTGGACTGCAGACCACCAAAAGAAGGGATATATGGCTATTCTTGCTCATTTCATTGATGAATCTTGGAAGCTTTAACGTTATCATGAGGTACTACTATGTGCTGCTGTATAGTATGTGTTGCTGATCATATACTATTGTTTATGATGTGCTGCTGTTTATAATGTGTTGCTGATTGAGAAGTGATGCTGTTTAGTATGTGTTGCTGTCTATGAAGTGCTGCTGCTTATAGGTGTTGTTTTTTATTATGTGCTGCTGTTTATGACTATATGTTGCTGAATACTGCAGGTTTGTATATGTTCCAGCTCCTCATACAATTTGAAGTGATATGTGAGGTGCTCTATGATTCCTGCTTCAATGGAATATTGATGAAAAACTGATGACAAGGATCGTGGATAAGCTGCAGCACCAATGACAAGGCAGTTGAGATGATTGTGGGGAAGATAGGGAAGGAGAAGCTCCCTTTGGAAGGTACTCTGCTGCATATGCGTTGTTGTGCACACATCTTAAATCTTATAGTTAAGGATGGATTGGATGTTACGAAGTCAGCTATAGAAAACATTAGGGAAAGTGTGGCATATTGGACAATGAACAGGAAAAAGGATAGAGAAATTTGAGGAGATGGCTAATTTTAAAAAATTAAAATAACAAGAAAGTTGATTCTAGATTGCAAAACTAGGTGGAACTCCACTTTCATGATGCTAGAAGTAGCTTTACCATACAAAGTTGTTTTGAACGTGCAAAACAAGTTGACAAACAATATGAGCATTTACCTAGTGATAAAGAATGGGAGTTTGCTGCGAGAGATGGTGGAGAGACTTGGCTTATTCTATGAGATAACAAAGTTGTTCTCTGGAACTAATTATGTGACTGCTAATGTTTATTTCCCTAAAATCTGTGAGATTAAAATGAAAATGAGACAGTGGGCCACTTGTAGCAACCCAATTATCAAAAAACTCTCTGAGGAAATGACTACTAAATTTGATAAGTATTGGACGGACATTCAAGATCTGATGGGGATGGCTACACTTCTTGATCCTCGGTACAAGAGGCATATGTTGATCGCTTGCTTTGCCATGCTTCATGGCATTGAGCCATCTTCTTATGAGTGTGTGGAGTTGGTTGATGCATTAGTAGCTAGACTACATTCAGCGATAGAGGAGTATGAAGTGGAAGTAGATGAATATAAACCATGTGAAGAATTGATTTCTTCAATGAAAGCTCCGACCATCATGAATATTTTCAATGACATTGTTGCCAAGCAAAGTCCTGCAGCAGCTCGGCTACAAGGTGAAATAGATATGTACTTGACAGATGGCCTAGTGCCGTATACGTAAGTATTTAGTGTGTTGGATTGGTGGAAAGTAGCTGGAACAAGATATCCAACATTAAGGAAGGTTGCCAGAGATATATTTGCTATTCCCGTGACAACAGTTGCTTCAGAGTCGGCATTTAGCACAAGTGGCAGAATACTTAGTGAGCATAGGAGCCGCCTAACTCCTAATATGGTGGAAGTCTTGATGTGCTCCCAAAATTGGCTTAGAAACAAATGCAAAGGTGAGCAAATAATGTAATTTTTTTTCAAACTTACTCGTTATTTAACTATTGCTAATCATCTCTACAAATTGTTTGTTCTAGATGTTCATAAAGGAGATGCTAGCTTTTGGACTTGCCTTCAAGACATTCAAGAGGGGATGCAGGTTAGTATTCACCAACACATTTCCTTTGCCAATTGAGTATTTGAGTGCATAAGCTACAAGACAAATTCTAAAAAATGACTATATTCATGTTTCCAACCAGGACTTGGCCCTTTGAGATGTAGAGACATGGACTCTGCGAGTTATGCTCAAGATTGAAGACTTATTGCGCCAAGGTCTTCGTTATGCTACTATTGGATTGGTCGATTTTATTTTAGTTGAACTAGTTACAATGTCGAAACTTTATTGAGATGCTCATTTTGTGGCCTTATGTACGGTCAAATTACCTGCATACTTTGTCATGATTTTGTGAACTTAAAATAAATGACTATGTGTTGCTGCCTATGAATAAGTGATGTTCTTTATGGGAATATATTTTTGTTTATGATATGTTGTTGTTACGAGTAAGTGCTGTTTTTTATAAGAATGTGATGTCGTTTATGATGTGTTATTGTTTATAAGTATGTGATGTTGTTACGATGTGCTGATGTCTATAAATTATGTTGATATGTTGTCGTTTATGCTTAACAATTGCACAAGTTGAAATATGAACACTTGGGTATTTTTACCCATGGGTACCCGTTTACCCTGCAGGGTCATGGGTATGGGGAAAAATTGTACCCGTTGGCGGGTATGGGTATGGGTGATGGGTAAGCTCAAAGGGGATGGGTAAGGGTATGGGGTAACTCCACCCGTACCCAAACCCGGCGGGTGCCATCCCTACTCGAAGGGACTTGATGTCGTCATGATTGTCTTCGAGGGATGCTTGGCCCTAGTCATCTTCCCAGCTTCACAAGCACCACATAGATGATCCTTCTTGAACTTGATGCCCTCGATGCCTACGAAATGCTTCTTCTTCGCGAGAGTGTACAAGTTCCTCATGCCAGCATGTCCTAGCCTCCGATGCCAGAGCCAACACTCTGGAGCTTTTGCTAGAAGACATACGACCAACTGTGGTCCTGCTGAGAAATCTACCATATACAGATCATCTTTTCGATACCCTTCAAAGAATCACAATCATGTTCGGATCACAAAGCATTGAGACATACATTAAGTTTAAGCCAAGGGATTCAACAAGCATCCCTTTATCCATGTGTTGATCCCTTGAGATTGCAACTCTACCCAGACCCAATACCTTGCTTTTACCAGTGTCAGCAAATGTGATGTGACTTTTGTCAAACGGGCGTAGGGTTTATTCTATCAGAAGACTTCGATCACCAGTCATGTGGTTAGTGCATCCACTATCCATAATCCATTCTGAAGCCCTTGGTGTCATATCCTACAATACAGTTTGGGGGATAGGCTCCACCAAGGGTATTGTGAAGGAGAAACATTTGATGAACAAGCAGAATATGAAAGTTCAGATCTTGGTTAGGATAAATAGGATGACTGTCAAGGAATCCCGGGATAAAATACATAGTAAGACCATTTGGACATTTTATCTTGTGTCCTACAAGATGTTTAAGGTCCCCATCATAAGCATCAGACACCTTTGATTTCCGGCTGGAGACCTTTCCCTGGAAAAGAGAGTTAAGTTTTCTTAACCACCCACATCTTCAGGGGTGGCTTAGAAGCAATGAGTCTAAGTGCAGCATCTGAGAACTTCGGCTTTGGAGCCCTAGAAAATAGCCTTGCAGGAGGTGAATAATACTCATAAAAATAAGCAGAAAAGTTTTTAGTCTTATGAACATAGTGGTTTGACGAAACACGCTCATATTCAAAAGTCTGAGTATGGTTTCCCTGCAAAACATTGGTGTTAGGCTGACTCTGGTGAGTCCTCTTTCTATATGAAGCCTTTGGACCATATGAAGACTGTGGTCTGGGATTTGTCTTCTTCCCAGGTGGTGTCATGATGACATTCACGGGAAGACTTTCAAGACAATTTTTGGGTAACAACATCTTCTTAAGAGGTGGTCCATTCCTGCAGTTAGTACCAATATACCTTGCAAACACTTCATCATTCTGATTCCTGAACAGTTTATAGTTTGCATCAAAGGATTCATCCATGATAATTGGGTTAGCACAAGAGAAGCCAGATAAGGTAGATGGATCCACTGAAGGTCCCTTTGCAGCAACCCATGTGGTTTTGGGGTACTGCTTAGGCATCCAGTAAGAACCATCAACATTCATTTTTCTCTCGAACCCAACAACCTCTTTCCTAGGGTTTTGGTTCAGAATCTATTTTTTGAGGACATCACATAGCGTTTAATGCCCTTTGAGACTTTTGTACATTCCAGTCTCAAGCAATGTCTTCAACCTGGCATTATCATCAGCAATAGTAGTGGTATTCTCAGCAGAGGGGTTAGTTACCACATTAGCAGTTGAAGATATTACAATAGTAGCAGCAATTGAACATTCAGCAAAAGAGACAGCATTATCATGCTCAAGACATTTTAGACATGGTGGTTCAAATCCTTCCTGAGCGGAACTGATCTGTTGAGCGCGGAGTGACTCATTCTCCTTTTTAAGATCTTCATGAGCCGATCTCAATTTCTCAATCTCTTGCTTCCTTTGAAGATAATCATAGGAGAGCCTTTCATGAGAAGTTGAGAGCGTTTCATGACAACTTTCAAGTTCCTCGTACCTAACATGAAGATTTTTAATGTCTTCAATTAAGGACTGAGTTCGGGTCATTTCCGCGTCCAACAGGTCATCGCTTTTGTCTAACAACTTCTGAAAATGTTCCATAGCATTCTGTTGTTCACTTGCAATTTTAGCAAGTGTTTTGTAGCTAGGTTTAGATTCACATTCAGAGTCATCTTCACTTGATGTTTGAAAGCAAGCATCGCATGAGTTTACCTTGGGACCACGTGCCATGAAGCAATAGGTGGGAGCAGAGTCATCCTCATCCTTAGCATCAGTGTTGATGACGAGGCCATTATCTTCAGTGTTGAAGATGGACTTGGCGACATATGTAGAAGCTAGAGCCAGGCTTGCTACTCCAGAATCAGATTCCTCTTCAGACTCCACCTCTGCCTCCTCAGATGCAGAATCTGAAGGAAATATGCCCTAGAGGCAATAATAAAGTTATTATTTATTTCCTTATATCATGATAAATGTTTATTATTCATGCTAGAATTGTATTAACCGGAAACATAATACATGTGTGAATACATAAACAAACAGTGTCACTAGTATGCCTCTACTTGACTAGCTCGTTAATCAAAGATGGTTATGTTTCCTAACCATAGACATGAGTTGTCATTTGATTAACAGGATCACATCATTAGGAGAATGATCGATTGACATGACCCATTCCGTTAGCCTAGCACTTGATCGTTTAGTATGTTGCTATTGCTTTCTTCATGACTTATACATGTTCCTATAACTATGAGATTATGCAACTCCGTTCTGGGAGGAACACTTTGGTACTACCAAGCGTCACAACGTGAATCGGGTGATTATAAAGGAGTACTACAAGTGTCTCCAAAGGTACTTGTTGGGTTGGCGATTTCGAGATTAGGTTTTGTCACTCCGATTGTCGGAGAGGTATCTCTGGGCCTTCTCGGTAATACACATCACATAAGCCTTGCAAGCATCACAACTAATGAGTTAGTTGTGAGATGATGTATTACGGACGAGTAAAGAGACTTGCGGTAACGAGATTGAACTAGGTATTGGATACAAGCGATCGAATCTCGGGCAAGTAACATACCGATGACAAAAAGGAACAACGTATGTTGTTATGCGGTCGACCGATAAAGATCTTCGTAGAATATGTAGGAACCAATATGGGCATCCAGGTCCCGCTATTGGTTATTGACCGAGAATAGTTCTAGGTCATGTCTACATAGTTCTCGAACCGTAGGGTCCGCACGCTTAAGGTTTCAATAGCCGGTTATTATGAGTTTATGTATTTTGATGTACCGAAGGAGTTCGGAGTCCGGATGTGATCACGGACATGACGAGGAGTCTCGAAATAGTCGAGACATAAAGATTGATATATTGGATGGTTATATTCGGACACCGGAAAGGTTAGGAAGTTTCGGAGAAAACTGAGTGCCTGGAAGGGTTACGGAACCCCGGGAAAGTTATGGGCCTTATTGGGCCAAGAGGGAGAGAGAGGGCTGCACCAGGAGGTGGTGCGCCCCCCTCCATGGGGAGTCCGAATTGGACTAGGAGGGGCAGCCCCTTTCCTCTCCCTCTCCCTCTCTTTCCTTTCCCTTCCCTCTTCCTAGTGGGACTAGGAAAGGGAGTCCTACTCCTACTAGGAGGAGGACTCCCCCCTCCTTGGTGCGCCCCAAGGCTGGCCGGCCCTCCCCTTGCTCCTTTATATCAAAGGCGGGGGGCACCCTAGAACACACAAGTTGATCCTTGAGATCGTTCCTTAGCCGTGTGCGGTGCCCCTCCACCATATTCCACCTCGGTCATATTGTAGCGGTGCTTGGCGAAGCCTGCGGCAGTGAAACATCAAGATCGTCACCACGCCCGTCGTCTTGTGGAACTCCCCTCCCGGAGCTTTGCTGGATCGAAGCCCGTGGAGCGCCATCGAGCTGAGCGTGTGCCAAGAACTGGAGGCGCCGGAGTAACGGCGCTTGTGATCGGCTGGATCGTGAGGAGAACGTCGACTACTTCCTCTACGTCATCATCGACTCGGAGGTGCCGGAGTAACTTGGCTGGGATCGGCAGGATCGCGAGGAGAACGTACGACTACTTCCTCTACGTTGTGATCGCTTCCGCTTACGGTCTACGAGGATACGTAGACAACACTCTCCCCTCTCGTTGCTATGCCATCACCATGGTCCTGTGTGTGCGTAGGAATTTTTTTGAAATTACTGCGTTCCCCAACAGTGGCATCCGAGCCAGGTTTTATGCGTTGATGTCATATGCACGAGTAGAACACAAGTGAGTTGTGGGCGATACAAGTCATACTACCTACCAGCATGTCATACTTTGGTTCAGCGGTATTGTGAGATGAAGCGGCCCGGACCGACATTACGCCAGACGCTTACGCGAGACTGGTTTCACCGTTACGAGCATTCGTGCTTAAAGGTGGCTGGCGGGTGTCATCTCTCTCACTTTAGTTGAACCGAGTGTGGCTACGCCGGTCCTTGAGAAGGTTAAAAGCGAGTCTATTTGTGAAGTATCGTTGTGGTTTTGATGCGTAGGTAAGAACGGTTCTTGCTCAGCCCGTAGCAGCCACGTAAAACTTGCAACAACAAAGTAGAGGACGTCTAACTTGTTTTTGCAGGGCATGTTGTGATGTGATATGGTCAAGACGTGATGCTATATTTTATTGTATGAGATGATCATGTTTTGTAACCGAAGTTATCGGCAGCTGGCGAGAGCCATATGATTGTCGCTTTATTGTATGAAATGCAACGCTCTGTAATTGCTTTACTTTATCACTAAGCGGTAGCGATAGTCGAGAAGCAATAGATGGCGAAACGACAACGATGCTACGATGGAGATCAAGGTGTCGGCGCGGTGACGATGGTGATCATGACGGTGCTTGAGATGGAGATCACAAGCGCAAGATGATGATGGCCATATCATATCACTTATATTGATTGCATGTGATGTTTATCCTTTATGCATCTTATTTTGCTTGATTGACGGTAGCATTTTAAGATGATCTCTCACTAAAATTATCAAGTAGTGTTCTCCACGAGTATGCACCGTTGCCAAAGTTAAATCGTGTCGAGACACCACGTGATGATCGGGTGTGATAAGCTCTACGTCCATCTACAACGGGTGCAAGCCAGTTTTGCACACGCAGAATACTCGAGTTATACTTGACGAGCCTAGCATATGCAGATATGGCCTCGGAACACGGAGACCGAAAGGTCGGCGTGAATCATATAGTAGATATGATCAACATAAGATGTTCACCATTGAAAACTACTCCATCTCACGTGATGATCGGTTATGGTTTAGTTGATTTGGATTACGTGATCACTTAGATGACTAGAGAGATGTCTATCTAAGTGGGAGTTCTTAAGTAATATGATTAATTGAACTTAAATTTATCATGAACTTAGTACCGATAGTATCTTGCTTGTCTATGTCTGCTTGTAGATAGATGGCTCGTGCTATTGTTCCATTGAATTTTAATGCGTTCCTTGAGAAAGCAAAGTTGAAAGATGATGGTAGCAATTACACGGATCGGGTCCGTAACTTTGAGGATTATCCTCATTGCTGCCTGAGAAGAGTTACGTCTGGATGCACCGCTAGGTGCCAGACTCTTCTTGATGTGGCAGCGGCGTTAAGAACGTCTGGCGAGCAAAGGCGATGACTACTCTATAGTTCGGTGTGCCATGCTTTACGGCTTAGAACCGGGTCTTCAACGACGTTTTGAAAGTCGTGGAGCATATGAGATGTTCCAAGAGTTGAAGTTGATATTTCAGCAGAATGCCCGGATTGAGAGATATGAAGTCTCCAATAAGTTCTATAGCTGCAAGATGGAGGAGAATGGGTGCATCGGTGAACACATACTCGTAATGTCCGGGTATTACAATCACTTGACTCAACCGGGAGTTGATCTTCCGGATGATTGTGTCATTGACAGAATTCTTCAATCACCGCCACCAAGCTACAAAGGCTTCGTGATGAACTATAATATGCAAGGGTTAGTAAAGACTATGCTCGAGCTCTTCGCAATCTTTGAAAGCTGCGGAGGTAGAAATCAAGAAGGAGCATCAAGTGTTGATGGTCAATAAGACCACTAGTTTCAAGAAGAAAGGCAAAGGGAAGAAGAAGGGGAACTTCAAGAAGAACAGCAAACAAGTTGCTGCTCAAGTGAAGAAACCCAAGTCTGGACCTAAACCTGAAATCGAGTGCTTCTATCCGCAAGCGGTAGTCCTTTGGAAGCGGAACTGCCCCAAGTATTTGGCGGATAAGAAGGATGGCAAGGTGAACAAAGGTATATGTGATATACATGTTATTGATGTGTACCTTACTAGAGCTCGCAGTAGTACACAGGTATTTGATCTTGGTTACATTGCTAATATTTGCAACTCAAACAGGGGACTACTGATTGCGAACACGGCAAAGGACGAGGTGACGATGCTGGCGTGGGAAATGGTTCCAAAGTCGATGTGATCGCGGTCGGCACGCTACCTCTACATCTACCTTCGGGATTAGTTTTAGACCTAAATAATTGTTATTTGGTGCCGCGTTAAGCATGAACATTATATCTGGATCTTGTTTGATGCGAGACGGTTATTCATTTAAATCGAGAGAATAAAGGTTGTTCCATTTATATGAATAATATCTTTTATGGTCATGCACCCTTGAAGAGTGGTCTATTTTTAATGGATCTCGATAGTAGTGATACACATATTCATAATGTTGAAACCAAAAGATGCAGAGTTGATAATGATAGTGCGACTTATTTGTGGCATTGCCGTTTAGGTCATATCGGTGTAAAGCGCATGAAGAAACTCCATCTTGATGGACTTTTGGAGTCACTTGATTATGAATCACTTGGCACTTGCGAACCGTGCCTCATGGGCAAGATGACTAAAACACCGTTCTCGGTACTATGGAGAGAGCATCAGATTTGTTGGAAATCATACATACGGATGTATGTGGTCCAATGAATATTGAGGCTCGTGGCGGATATCGTTATTTTCTCACCTTCACAGATGATTTAAGCGGATATGGGTATATCTTCTTAATGAAACATAAGTCCGAGACATTTGAAAAGTTCAAAGAATTTCAGAATGAAGTTGAAAATCATCGTAATAAGAAAATAAAGTTTCTTCGATCTGATCGTGGAGGCGAATATTTGAGTTACGAAGTTTGGTCTACATTTGAAACAATGCGGAATAGTTTAGCAACTCACGCCACCCGGAACACCACAAGCAATGGTGTGTCCAAGCGTCGTGTCGCACTTTACTAGATATGGTGCGATCTATGATGTCTCTTACAGATTTACCGCTATCGTTTTGGGTTATGCTCTTGAGACGGCCGCATTCACGCTAAATAGAACACCGTCAAAATCCGTTGAGACGACACCTTATGAACTGTGGTTTAGCAAGAAACCAAAGTTGTCGTTTCTTAAAGTTTGGGGATGCGATGCTTATGTGAAAAAAAACTTCAACCTGATAAGCTCGAACCTAAATCGGAGAAATGTGTCTTCATAGGATACCCAAAGGAGACAATTGGGTACACCTTCTATCACAGATCCGAAGGAAAAACATTTGTTGCTAAGAATGGATCCTTTCTAGAGAAGGAGTTTCTCTCGAAAGAAGTGAGTGGGAGGAAAGTAGAACTTGATGAGGTAACTGTACCTTCTCCCTTATTGGAAAGTAGTTTATCACGTAAACCAGTTTCTGCGACATCTACACCAAATAGTGAGGAAGTTGATGATGTTGATCATGAAACTTGAGATCAAGTTACTACTGAGAACCTCGTAGATCAACCAGAATAAAATCCGCACTGTGAGTGGTACGGCAATCCTGTTCTCGGAAGTCATGCTACTAGATCATGATGAACCTCACGAACTATGAAGAAGTGATGGTGAGCCCAGATTCCATAAAATGGCTTGAGGCCATGAAATCCGAGATAGGATCCATGTATGAAAACAAAGTATGGACTTTGGTTGACTTGCCCGAGGGTCGACAAGCAATAGAAAACAAGTGGATCTTCAAGAAGAAGACCGACGACGGTAATATTCTTTGTCTACAAAGCTCGACTTGTCGCAAAGGGTTTTCGACAAGTTCAAGGGATTGACTACGATGAGACCTTCTCACCCGTAGCGATGCTTAAGTCTGTCCGAATCATGTTAGCAATTGCCGCATTTTATGATTATGAAATATGGCAAATGGATGTAAAGACCGCATTCTGAATGGGTTTACGGAAGAAGAGTTGTATATGATGCAACCGAAGGTTTTATCGATCCAAAGGGAGCTAACAAAGTGTGCAAGCTCCGGCGATCCATTTATGGACTGGTGCAAGCATCTCGGAGTTGGAATAAACGCTTTGATAGTGTGATCAAAGCATTTGGGTTTATACAGACTTATGGAGAAGCCTGTATTTACAAGAAAGTGAGTGGGAGCTCTATAGCATTTCCGATCTTATATGTAGATGACATATTATTGATCGGAAATGATATAGAATTACAGATAGCATAAAGGGATACTTGAACAAGAGTTTTTCGATGAAAGACCTTGGTGAAGCTACTTACATATTGGGCATCAAGATCTATAGAGATAGATCAAGACGCTTAATTGGACTTTCACAAAGCACATACCTTGATAAAGTTTTGAAGAAGTTCAAAATGGATCGAGCAAAGAAAGGTTTTTACGTATTACAAGGTGTGAAATTGAGTCGGACTCAATGCCCGACCACGCAGAAGATAGAGAGAAAATGAAAGATGTTCCTATGCTTCAGCCATAGGCTCTATCATGTATGCAATGCTGTGTACCGCAGACTGACGTATGCTTAGCGATAAGCTTGGCAGGAAGGTACGAAAGTAATCCAGAGTGGATCATCGGGACAGCGGTCAAGAACATCCCTGAAATACCCGAAAAGGACTAAGGATATGTTTCTCGTATATGGAGGTGACAAAGAGCTAGTCGTAAATGGTTACGTCGATGCAAGCTTTGACAACGATCCGACGATTCTAAATCGCATAAACCGGATCGTGTTTTTGTTAAATGGTGGAGCTGTCGGTTGGTGCAGTTCTAAACAAAGCGTCGTGGCGGGATCTACATGTGAAGCGGAGTACATAGCTGCCGGAAGCGACAAATGAAGGAGTCTGGATGAAAGAGTTCATTTCCGATCTAGGTGTTATACCTAGTGCATCGGGACCAATGAAGATCTTCTGTGACAATCTTGGTGCAATTGCCTTGGCAAAGGAATCCAGATTTCACAAGAGGACCAAGCATATCAAGAGACGCTTCAATTCCATTCGGGACCAAGTCCAAGTGGGAGACATAGAGATTTGCAAAGTACATACGGATCTGAACATTGCAGACCCGTTGACTAAGCCTCTTCCACGAGCAAAACATGATCAGCACCAAGACTCCATGGGTGTTAGAATCATTCTTGAGTAAACTAGATTATTGACTCTAGTGCAAGTGGGAGATGAAGGAAATATGCCCTAGAGGCAATAATAAAGTTATTATTTATTTCCTTATATCATGATAAATGTTTATTATTCATGCTAGAATTGTATTAACCAGGAAACATAATACATGTGTGAATACATAAACAAACAGAGTGTCACTAGTATGCCTCTACTTGACTAGCTCGTTAATCAAAGATGGTTATGTTTCCTAACCATAGACATGAGTTGTCATTTGATTAACAGGATCACATCATTAGGAGAATGATCTGATTGACATGACCCATTCCGTTAGCCTAGCACTTGATCGTTTAGTATGTTGTTATTGCTTTCTTCATGACTTATACATGTTCCTATAACTATGAGATTATGCAACTCCGTTCTGAGGAACACTTTGGGTACTACCAAACGTCACAACGAATCGGGTGATTATAAAGGAGTACTACAAGTGTCTCCAAAGGTACTTGTTGGGTTGGCGTATTTCGAGATTAGGTTTTGTCACTCCGATTGTCGGAGAGGTATCTCTGGGCCTTCTCGGTAATACACATCACATAAGCCTTGCAAGCATCACAACTAATGAGTTAGTTGTGAGATGATGTATTACTGAACGAGTAAAGAGACTTGCCGATAGCGAGATTGAACTAGGTATTGGATACCGACGATCGAATCTTGGGCAAGTAACATACCGATGACAAAAGGAACAACGTATGTTGTTATGCGGTCTGACCGATAAAGATCTTCGTAGAATATGTAGGAACCAATATGGGCATCCAGGTCCCGCTATTGGTTATTGACCGAGAATAGTTCTAGGTCATGTCTACATAGTTCTCGAACCGTAGGGTCCGCACGCTTAAGGTTTCAATAGCGGTTATTATGAGTTTATGTATTTTGATGTACGAAGGAGTTCGAGTCCGGATGTGATCACGGACATGACGAGGAGTCTCAAATAGTCGAGACATAAAGATTGATATATTGGATGGTTATATTCGGACACGGAAAGGTTAGGAAGTTTCGGAGAAAACCGGAGTGCGGAAGGGTTACCGGAACCCCGGGAAAGTTATGGGCCTTATTGGGCCAAGAGGGAGAGAGAGGGCTGCACCAGAGGTGGTGCGCCCCTCCATGGGGAGTCCGAATTGGACTAGGAGGGGGCGCAGCCCCCCTCTCCCTCTCCCTCTCTTTCCTTTCCCTTCCCTCTTCCTAGTGGGACTAGGAAAGGGAGTCCTACTCCTACTAGGAGGAGGACTCCCCCCTCCTTGGTGCGCCCCAAGGCTGGCCGGCCCTCCCCTTGCTCCTTTATATCAGGGGCAGGGGCACCCTAGAACACACAAGTTGATCCTTGAGATCGTTCCTTAGCCGTGTGCGGTGCCCCTCCACCATATTCCACCTCGGTCATATTGTAGCGGTGCTTAGGCGAAGCCTGCGACAGTGAAACATCAAGATCGCCACCACGCCGTCGTCGACGGAACTCCCTCCCCGGAGCTTTGCCGGATCGAAGCCCGTGGAGCGTCATCGAGCTGAACGTGTGCCAAGAACTCGGAGGCGCCGGAGTAACGGGCTGTGATCGGCTGGATCGTGAGGAGAACGTCGACTACTTCCTCTACGTCATCATCGACTCGGAGGTGCCGGAGTATGCTTGGCTGGGATCGGCAGGATCGCGAGGAGAAAGTACGACTACTTCCTCTACGTTGTGATCGCTTCCGCCACGGTCTCACGAGTGCGTAGACAACACTCTCCCCTCTCGTTGCTATGCCATCACCATGGTCCTGTGTGTGCGTAGGAAATTTTTTGAAATTACTGCGTTCCCCAACAGAATCCTCCTTTGGATCCATCTCCTTGCCAACAAACGCACGAGCCTTGCTTGATGAGCTCTTCTTGTGTGATGAAGACTTCGACGAAGACTTGGAAGAAGACTTTGAGGATTTCTTCTTCTTCTTGTCATCAGAATCATATTCCTTGCTCTTCTTATTCTTGGTCTCATTGTCCCACTGTGGACACTCAGAGATGTAGTGACCAGGTTTCTTGCACTTGTGGCATGTTCTCTTCTTGTGATCACGAGAGGAAGCTTCATCATTTCTAGAGTTGGATCTTGAAGACTTTCTGAAGTATTTCTTCTTAGTGAACTTCTGGAACTTCTTCACAAGCATAGCAAGCTCCTTTCCAATATCTCCAGGATCTCCAGAACTGCAGTCAGATTCTTCTTCAGATGAGGAAACAACCTTTGACTTCAAAGCGCGAGTTCGGCCATAGTTGGGACCACAAATATCTCTTTTCTCAGATAGCTGGAACTCATGTGTGTTGAGCATCTCAAGTATGTAGACGGATCGAGAGTCTTGAAGTCAGGGCGCTCTTGAATCATCAGGGCCAGGGTGTCAAATGAGCTGTCAAGTGATCTCAGAAGTGTCTTGACGATTTCGTGCTTGGTCATCTCAGTGGCGCCGAGTGCATGAAGCTCATTTGTGATATCAATGAGGAGATCAAATGTGAGCTGGACATTCTCATTGTCATTTCTCTTGAAGCGGTTGAAGAGATTGCGAAGAACACTGTGTCGAGACACCTTCCTTGACCTTGGAAAGCCAGTCCCAGACTAGCTTTGCAGTTTCCAGAGCATTCACACGACCATGTTGTCCTTTGGTCAGATGACCATAGATGATGTTCTTGGCAGTTGAGTCTAGTTGAATGAACCTCTTGACATCAGCAGCAGTGAAAACTTCACTGGCCTTGGGAACACTGCTCTTGACGACATACCAGAGATTGACATCAATGGCTTCAAGATGCATACGCATCTTATTCTTCCAGTAGGGTAATCAGTGCCATCAAAGATAGGGCACATAACGGAGACCTTGATTATCCCTGCAGTCGACATAGCTAAACTCCAGGTGGTTAAACCGATCACACAGAACAAGGGAGCACCTTGCTCTGATACCAATTGAAAGTGCTAGTATTCGACTAGAGGGGGTGAAAGTGCAACTATCCCTAGGTGGTTTTGGTAATTCCTAACAACATATAGCACATTGAGCTAACATTATTCCAAGATAAATATTTCAGGAAAAGCTCAATGAATGACATGGAATGGATAAGAAAAGTGGACCCCTCAAAATACTAAGGATAAAAGGATTGGCTCAAGCTCAAAGCTCAAGACTCTACATTTTATATTTTAGTGATCCAAGATCACATTGAGTCTATAGGAAAAGCCAATACTATTAAGGAGGGATGAGGTGTTGCTTAATGAGGTTCTTGCTTCATAGTGCTTAGTGATATGCTCCAAAACCCTCAACTACTTTCCCACATCCACACATGACCTAAACCAAAAGTCTAACTCGGCCCCACCAATTCTTTCTATCCGGCGCCACCGAGTTCAGATGTCATAGCCACTGCCACAAACCCTAGGCAAATCGGTCTCACCAATAGGGATCTCAGTCTCACCGAGATGGGATTGTAATCTCTCTGTTTCCCTTCGTAACGTTTCGGTCCTACCGAGATGAGCGATCGGTCCCACCGAGATTGCAATGTAAACTCTCTGTTTCCTTTTTGTAACATTTCGATCCCACCGAAATGAGCGAACCGGTCCCACCGAGTTTACCTGACCAACTCTCTGGTTAGCTTATTACCAAATCGGCCCCACCGAGTTTGTGTAATTGGTCTCACCGAGATTATGTTATGCCCTAACCCTAACCATATTGGTCCTACCAAGTTGCATGTCGGTCCCATCGAAAATCCTAACGGTCACTAGATTTGCTGAATCGGTCCGACCGAGTTTAACAATTCGGTCCCACCGAGTTTGGCAAGTTGTGTGTAATGGTTAGATTTTGTGTGGAGGCTATATATACCCCTCCACGCACTCTTCATTTGTGGAGAGAGCCATCAGAACGAACCTACACTTCCAATACACATTTTCTGAGAGAGAACCACCTACTCATGTGTTGAGGACAAGATATTCCATTCCTACCATATGAATCTTGATCACTAGCCTTCCCCAAGTTGCTTTCCACTCAAATCTTCTTTCCACCAAATCCAAATCCTATGAGAGAGAGTCGAGTGTTGAGGAGACTATCATTTGAAGCACAAGAGCAAGGAGTTCATCATCAACACACCATTTGTTACTTCTTGGAGAGTGGTGTCTCCTAGATTGGCTAGGTGTCACTTGGGAGCCTCCGACAAGATTGTGGAGTTGAACCAAGGAGTTTGTAAGGGCAAGGAGATCGCCTACTTCGTGAAGATCTACCGCTAGTGAGGCAAGTCCTTTGTGGGCGGCGACCATGGTGGGATAGACAAGGTTGCTTCTTCGTGGACCCTTCGTGGGTGGAGCCCTCCGTGGACTCAAGCAACTGCTACCCTTCGTGGGTTGAAGTCTCCATCAACGTGGATGTACGATAGCACCACCTATCGGAACCACGACAAAAACATCCGTGTCTCCAATTGCGTTTGAATTCTCCAAACCCTTCCCTTTACATTCTTGCAAGTTGCATGTTTAATTTCCGATACTCATATACTCTTTGCATGCTTGCTTGAATTGTGTTAAGAGCTTGACTTGTGCTAAGTTAGCTAAAATCTGCCAAAGACTAAAATTGGGAAAATGATAAGTTTTTATTTGGTCAAGTAGTCTAATCACCCCCCTCTAGACATACTTTCGATCCTACGAGTGGTATCAGAGCTTTGGTCTCCATTTGCTTTGATTTCCATAGCTCTTGGTAGTCATAGCCTTGGTTTCACAACCTAGGAGAGTATGGCGTCTAGCGAGGGAAATTACCACCATAGAGGTCCTTACTTTGATGGTACTAATTTTGCTAGTTGGAAGCATAAGATGAAAATGCATATTCTTGGATATAACCCGGCCGTTTGGGCTATTGTGTGTATTGGCTTGCAAGGTGAATTCTTTTATGGGAGAGAACCGAACCGTGAAGCTACCGCGGAAGAGTTGAAGATGCTACAATACAACGCTCAAGCTTGTGATATCCTCTTCAACGGATTGTGCCCCGAAGAATTCAACAAAATCAGCCATCTTGAGAATGAAAAGGAAATTTGGGATACTTTGATTGATATGCATGAAGGTACCGACTCCATCAAGGAATCCAAGTTGGATGTGCTTCAAAGTCAACTTGACAAGTTCAAAATGAAGGATGGTGAAGGTGTCGCTGAAATGTACTCTAGGCTTGCTCTTATCACAATGAGATCGCCGGCTTAGGAAGTGAAGAGATGACCGACAGATTCATCATCAAGAAGATCCTAAGAGCCTTGGATGAAAAATATGATACCGTATGCACATTGATCCAAATGATGCCCAATTACAAAGATCTCAAGCCAACGGAAGTCATTGGAAGAATTGTTGCTCATGATATGTCACTCAAGGATAAGGAGGAACTTCACAACAAATCAAGTGGTGCTTACAAAGCCTCATGTGAAGCCCCCACATCATCAAGTGAGAAACAAACCTTCAATGAAGAATTGAGCTTAATGGTGAAGAACTCCAACAAATTCTACAAGAGTAGAAGCAAAGAGAGAAGCTCCAAGTCAAGGTCCTACAATGACAAAAGATCTTCTAGTCGAGAGCGTAATTGCTACAATTGTGGAAGACCCGAACATTATTCCAATGAGTGTACGGCACCCTACAAAAGAAGAAAAGAATCACCTAAGAGGAGAATTAGAAGAGAAGAATCACCACCAAGAGAGAGGAGGAGTAGAGATTATCGAAGAACATCCCGGAGAAGCAAGGATTCGGAAAGGAAGGACAAGTCATCAAGGAGCTACACAAAACGAAGACATCAAGCTCATGTTGGTGAATGGGTATCCGGCTCCGACTCAAACAATCACTCCAAGAGAAGCTATCACTCCGAATCCGAATATACTCAAGATGAAGGTGTTGCCGGTCTAGCACTTGTGTCAACCAACTCCTACGACATATTTGATTCACCAAATGAAGGAATTGGAAGATGCTTCATGGCCAAAGGTCCAAAGGTATCACACCCCGAGTATGTTGATTTCAATAGTGATGAAGATGACTTGTTAGGTGATGATGATTTACTTGTTGACAACTCTAGTGATGAATACTATGATGAAATGTCAATTAATCATGCTAATCAAGATAAAACGAATGACAATGATAAGGAGAAGATTGAACTTCTAACTAAAGAACTAAACACTCTTAAGTTAGCTCATGAAACTATCTTAGAAGATCATCGAGAACTTTCAAGGACTCATGAGAAGTTACGCTTTGAAAAGCTCAACCTTGAGCAAGAGCATGAGTTCTTAAAGTAAATCAATGATGATCTTCGTAAGAAAAGTTCTTCTTACATTGCCAAGCGTTTACTCTTATCTACTTACATGCCTCAACTCAAGTCTAGTAACAAGAACAAGAAGGATTCTTCCTCTAGTAGTAACAATAATCATGCTAAATCCAATGTTGTTGCTTCTAGTAGTTCTCTTGATTCCACTAATGATTCTCTTAGCCAAGTTACACTTGAGCAAGAAAATAGCTTATTGAAGGGAATTATAGAGAAAGGTGTTTACAAGAGCCTTGCTGGAGTAAGCAATTTGAGGAAATTGTACGCAAGGAAGGAAGGCACGGAAGAATCAAGGTGTTGGTTTTGAACGAAAGTTCAATGCCAATGGAGTTGAGTGGGAAGAAGATCAATACCCCAAGACGAAGTTTGTTCCTCAACAAGAGAAGTATGATCCTACTTCCTTCAAGGGGACACAAGCCCAAGATGATCTTCCACCACAAGACCACAAGTAAAAAGGCAAGGACAAGCTTCAAGAAGAGATTGATGCATTTGAAGAAGCTCCAAAGGCCTTGGTCAAGTGGGTTCCCAAGACTACGTCAAAGCTCTACTTCATCTAGTACAACTACAACTCCAAGGATTCCCATCAAGATGATGTGGGTCCTGAAGAAGAAGAACTAGAGAGTTCTTGAGGGTGACTCCGCCAACATATTTCACTCATATCATTTTGGCAATAACTAGTGCAATCAACTTCCACATCTTGCACTAGTTCAAGGAGTCACAAACCCTCTTGTTGGTAAGACAAGGGACAAGGTAACCTAATGCTCTCATAGACATCATCGTGTGTGCATCACTCTATGTCTATGGATATCCTTGTTTGTTCCTTGCGGGACTAACCGTATAGATATTGAAAGTGAAACTCACTCCAAAGGATTGCTCCAAATGATCTACATCAACATTGAGCATCCACATCTTAAACACCTACATGAAGTCATCATCGACAAAACCCAAGGTTAGTTCATCCCTCTAAGGGGGGATCTCACATCTAGGGGGAGCTTTACTCTAATAATTGAGCTAAAGCAAATCTAATGGTGTGAACACAACAATGAATTATGTAAAAGTGGTAACCCCACTTGAGCTTAAACGATGAGTATGACCTATGATCAAATGTTCTCATTTGACTCCTAAGTCAATATACTCATATATAGATGACCTAGCTAGTCATCGCCAATTGCTTGATAGATGCTAGAATTGGTTGTGCATGCTTCGCCACATATTTCATTTGCCATTTTATTGTGTGAGCATGTTGGCTGCATATTTTACTCATTCGAGGACATCCACTTGTTTGTTTTGATTGATTGGTTTATTTTTCTTTTGCCAAGTGGATGGACAAGAATGCCTAAGAACCTTCTCTAGCTATCTATGCTTTTCTTGTCTCAAACTCTATTCATGCTACATCACAAAATTTGATCAAGTCAGATTCGAACCACTCTGTGTGAGGATCACTTGGAGTCCCCGATTCGTCATAGACTTAAACTTCCAAAACTTCTTTGTGTGTTTCGGTTTGACAGATTCCCATTTCGGTCATACCGAGATCACTGAGTCGATATAGGTTTTCAATCTCGGTGCAACCGATTTGAACTTTTTGGTCACACCGAGTTGTTGTAACTGCTAGCAGTTATGCATCTCGGTGCCACCGAGTTGTTCCACTCGGTCACACCGACAGGGTCGGGCTATATATACCCACGGGCAAAACTTTGGAAATTTTCTCCGAACTCTTTCGCCCGCGCTCTGCCTCCAGGGTCTCCGGATCGTCCTCCTCATCGCCAGCTGCCCCCTGCCGCTGGTCTCTGCCGCCGTCAACGGGAATCATCCCCACCGTTGCCGCCGTAGCGAGTTCATTGCCGAACTAGGGTATGAACTCGATCACTGTGCTATCCCTATCTGATTCCTAGCACATTGTGTTCGCCATGAATCTTTCCACGATTGAAACAATCTTATCTAGTTAAAACACTCCGTAGATTAGAGATGAACTGAAAATTTAGGGTTAGGTTTCCGCCGAAACCATCTCAGACCAACCGAGTTGTAGAACTCGGTACCACCGATTCGGCTAAGGCCATTGCACATATAATTCTCGGTCTGACCGAGAATTGCAAATCGGTGTGACCGAGTTCAGGACTTTGTGAAACCCTAGTAGTTTCGGTGCCATCAAACTGTGACTCGGTCTGACCGAGTTCACTAGTTTAGGTTCCAAAAGCTGCTTTGGTATCACCGAGTTTACAAATTGGTAGATCCGAAATGCTTTCTGTGGAAAACTAAAACTAAGTTTTTGACTCATTCTTTTGCAAAAACCTCTGTATTTTGTGATGTTCATCCACTCTATCTCATCTATATCTACTCACGTGGTGCATTGTTAGTGTTTGCAATATGTCGATCAAAGTGACAGCGAGCAGGGAAGAGGAGCAGGTTCAAGTGAGTGAGGTCACTAGTCCCTCTAGCAGCTATGATGATGGCAGCAGGAGCACCCCAAGCAACCTACCCAAAGCTGCCACCAGGGCCAGAAAGAAGAGAACATCAGAATCTGAGGATAAAGACTATGTGGCTGTTGAGGATGAGGCCACTTCCAAGAAGAAGGTGCTCAAGAAAGAATATGGCTTAGCTGCAGCCACTAAGCCTGGTACAAAGACCAAAGCACCTGCCAAAAGGATTCCCATGTCTAAAGCCAGAGCCTCCACTCAAGCATCTTTGGAAGCTGAACCCAAAGAGGCTGCTGCAGAAGGGAAGAAGAGGAAGGAAAGGGTCAAGAAGACCATGGCCAGGGTTGTTGGAAAGCCTTCCATGATGGAAGAGGAAGAAGAAGAAGAGGATGTTGCACCAACACCCAAAGCTCAGAAGCTTATGGGTGATGCCATCAGGTCAGGGGCTGCTTCATCTAAGCCCAAATAAGCACCCAAGGCTGCCTCCAAGCCTAAGACTGCACCTAAGAGGAATACCAGGAGCATTCCATTTCTTTGAGAAGAACAAGGCCCCAAAGGTTCTAAATCTGGTCAAGAGGAAGATGACGAGGAGCATGTCTTGAGAAAATTGAAGCCTAAAATTCCAGATCATAATGATGCCCATCCTGTAGCTGAGAACATGAAGCTGAGAAAGGATGCAGGACTCAGACAGTGGAGGTTGACTGATCCTTATGCAGTTAGGAGGAGAACTACTGTAGACTACATGTTCCACACAAAGTAACAACCGGATTTCTATGAGACAATGCTGCTGGACAAGAAGCCAATAGTGTGTGACATGAGATGGGTGAACTGGGAATACATCAAGGAGAATGAAGAACACTATCCTGGTGTGTATGAGCTTGATTGCTTGTGGAGTGGCAGACTTTGTTGGGCGAGAAGCTCACAAAGTGGAATGATGTGCTAATAATGCAATTCTACTCCACAAAGACACTTCTATCCAGATGGCAGGATAGTATGGATGTCTGAAGGTACTAGGTACCAATCATCAATTGAAGAATGGGCTAATCTGATCAATACACCTAAGGAGAAAGAGAATGACTTGGATGTCTATGCCAAGAAGAAGATGGACCACAACACTACGGCACATATGTACAAGGAGATCCCAGATGCTGCTATTGAAACACACAAGTTTGGATCAATACATTACCTTCTGTCAGGACTGCCAACCATCAAGCTGGATCCTCGGGCACACTCTTTGCATAAGTCAGGTGATCACAACATGATCAGAGGCCATGCAATAAATCTGCTACACTTATTTGATGTGACACAAAAGTTCAAGGACAAGAGTCTTATATTTTAAACTATCAAGATGACAGTTGCTGACAAAAAGATAATTTTTGGGTAAGCCCCACAGATCCATGATCTGATTAACTCCAAGATGGGCACTGGCACATACTTGTTGGACAAGGATCATATGCCTATCTATCCAGATTTTGAGGACAACCAAGTGGTTATGGATGAAGATGAACCATCTTCTGTGCAAGCACAAGCAAAGAAAGAGAAGGCAGGGAATGAGAAGGCTGCCAAGATGCCAACAATGGAAGAGGCATCTCAGTACTTCTTGAAGAGCAAATAGGATCAGCTTGGCTACTTGATTGCATCCACTCTGAGGATTGAGAAGGGGCTGGCCACCTTGACTCAAAACCAGGAGAGCCTGGAGAGGATCATGGAGCAGAAGTTCTATGACTTGGATGTGAAGGTAACTGAGATCCAGTCTGTTGTTGAGCAACTCGAGGATGATATGCGTGAGAGGAAGGGCAAGACAACCATCGAGGCATTTGCGGAGTGCCTAAAGCTCAAAGTGGTCAGCAGTGCAAAGGATGCACACGTGAGCCACTTCATCTGCACCAGCTCCAGCCCTCAGGCAACCAGCTCCAAAGACCTACTCCACCAGCTCCATCCACATCTACTGAAGTCTTCGTCCAAGGAGCCATCTCTACACCACCACCTGAAGATCAAGCTTGAGAGACAATTTAGTGCTATGCATTTTCTATGAACTTTTTGGTAACTTGTTGCCAAAGGGGGAGAAAAATGTATAGATCATAGGCTTCGAGAGAGAGCGTGGCCTTTTATTCTCTCTTGCTTTGGTGGTTGAACTTTATTTGCTTGATTGAGATACCTTACATGCATGTGATACTTGGATGATCATGTGTTTGATCATATGCTACATTAATGCTTGTTGGATGACATTATCCTTTTATCTCTATATGATCATTCACTTTGCTTGGTGATGAGTGCATGTATTCTATTGTTATCATTTTGAGCGCTCCACCAAGATGTATGTGACATGGAAGAGTAACCCATGAGCCTAACTCTTTGTGCATTTTCAGTCCAAAGCAAATCTTAAAGTATGCACAAATTTAGGGGGAGCTCTTGCTTATCACATACTTCTCAAAGCGACAATGTTTTTCACTCTTATTATCATTTGTCGAAGCTTTGATCTATATGTTGTCATCATTACCAAAAAGGGGGAGATTGAAAGTACAACTATCCCTAGGTGGTTTTGGTAATTCCTAACAACATATAGCTCATTGAGCTAACATTATTCCAAGATAAATATTTCAGGAAAAGCTAAATGAATGGCATGGCATGGATGAGAAAAGTGGACCCCTTAACATACTAAGGATAAAATGATTGGCTCAAGCTCAAAGCTCAAGACTCTACATTTTATATTTTAGTGATCCAAGATCACATTGAGTCTATAGAAAAGCCAATACTATTAAGGAGGGATGAGGTGTTGCTTAATGAGGTTCTTGCTTCATAGTGCTTAATGATATGCTCAAAAACCCTCAACTACTTTCCCACATCCACATATGACCTAAACCAAATGTCTAACTCGGCCCCACCGATTCTTTCTATCCGGCGCCACCGAGTTCAGATGTCATAGCCACTGCCACAAACCCAAGGCAAATCGGTCTCACCGATAGGGATATCGGTCTCACCGAGATGGGATTGTAATCTCTCTGTTTCCCTTCGTAACGCTTTTGGTCCTACAGAGATGAGCGATCGGTCCCACCGAGATTGCAATGTAAACTCTCTGTTTCCTTTTCGTAACATTTCGGTCCCACCGAAATGAGCGAACCGGTCCCACCGAGTTTACCTGACCAACTCTCTGGTTAGCTTATTACCAAAATTGGTCCCACCGAGTTTGTGTTATCGGTCTCACCGAGATTACGTTATGCCCTAACCCTAACCATATCGGTCCTACCGAGTTGCATGTCGGCCCCACCGAAAATCCTAATGGTCACTAGATTTGTTGAATCGGTCCGACCGAGTTTAACAATTTGGTCCCACTGAGTTTGGCAAGTTGTGTGTAACGGTTAGATTTTGTGTGGAGGCTATATATACCCCTCCACCCACTCTTCATTTGTGGAGAGAGCCATCAGAACGAACCTACACTTCCAATACACATTTTCTGAGAGAGAACCACCTACTCATGTGTTGAGGCCAAGATATTCCATTCCTACCATATGAATCTTGATCTCTAGCCATCCCCAAGTTGCTTTCCACTCAGATCTTCTTTCCACCAAATCCAAATCCCGTGAGAGAGAGTTGAGTGTTGGGGAGACTATCATTTGAAGCACAAGAGCAAGGAGTTCATCATCAACACACCATTTGTTACTTCTTGGAGAGTGGTGTCTCCTAGATTGGCTAGGTGTCACTTGGGAGCCTCCGACAAGATTGTGGAGTTGAACCAAGGAGTTTGTAAGGGCAAGGAGATCGCCTATTTCGTGAAGATCTACCGCTAGTGACGCAAGTCCTTCGTGGCGGCGACCATGGTGGGATAGACAAGGTTGCTTCTTCGTGGACCCTTCGTGGGTGGAGCCCTCCGTGGACTCACAAGCAACTGCTACCCTTCGTGGGTTGAAGTCTCCATCAACGTGGATGTACGATAGCACCACCTATCGGAACCACGACAAAAACATCTGTGTCTCCAATTGCGTTTGAATTCTCCAAACCCTTCCCTTTACATTCTTGCAAGTTGCATGCTTTACTTTCCGCTGCTCATATACTCTTTGCATGCTTGCTTGAATTGTGTTAAGATTGCTTGACTTGTGCTAAGTTAGCTAAAATCTGCCAAAGACTAAAATTGGGAAAAGGATAAGTTTTTATTTGGTCAAGTAGTCTAATCACCCCCCTTTAGACATACTTTCGATCCTACAGGGGGTGAATAGGCGATTTTTATGAAAGTCTTAAAAACACGAATGCTTGGAAGACAAACAATAGAAATGAACCTATTGATATGCAGCGGAAGGTAGACTACACTAGACAAGCCATAGTCAAGTAAGCAATGAAGTAAAAGCACGAAGACTATTAGCAGCTAGGTAGTAAGGATCAGGATGGAAGATAGTATGAGGCCAAACAGTAAACAGTCTTCACTCAGTGAAGTCAATCAGATCAGACAAATGGGCAATGACTTCACAAAGACAAACTGTAAGTAAAGAGAGGTGAAAGATGGAACCAGTTGCTCGAAGAGGACCGGGGTTTGTTGGACCAGTTCCAGTTGCTGTGACAACTGTACGTCTGGTTAGGGAGGCTGAGATTCAACTCAGAAGACTGTGTCTTCACCTTATTCCCCTTGAGCTAAGAACACTTAGTCCTCGCCCAATCACTCTGGTAAGTCTTCAAGGGAGAGTTCCAAACCTTCACAGACTTCGTTCACCGGCAATCCACAATGACTCTTGGATGCTCAGAACGCGACACCTAACTGGCTGGAGGATTCACATTCCTCAAGTGTAATAAGTCTTCAGATCACGCGGATAGAAAGACTTCAGTGATGCCTAACACTCTTTGGCTCTTGGTGTTTTGGGCTTTGTCCTCGCAAGGATTACTCTCTCAAAGGCTTCGGAGGTGGGTTGCTCTCAAACGACAAAAGTCGTGCACTAACTCTGAGCAGCCACCAATTTATGGTGTAGGGAGTGGGCTATTTATAGCCAGGAGGCAACCCGACCTGATTTGTCCAAAATGACCCTGGGTCACTAAGGAACTGACAAGTGTCCAACGGTCAGATTTCAAACACACGCGGCAGCTTGACTTGGGCTACAAGTAAAGTCGACTCATCCAGCTCTGGATAAGATTTGCTCTCATTGTCTTCGCTCGAAGACATAGGATTTGGTTGAGCATCACTTCGGTCACTCTGACTTTGTTCACTTGGACCCCACTTAACAGTACGGTGGTTCCTATGACTCAACAAGGAAGAAAAGGAAACTACGAAACAACTATGTCTTCGCACTCCATAGTCTTCATGAGATGTCTTCTCATGTCATAGTCTTCAATGTGAATATTTTCACAGACCACCATTGTCTTCACTGTGTTCACACATTTTTAGGGGTCATCTTTGGTAGGTAAACCGAATCATTGTGGGACTACTACCTATGTTATCCTGCAATTCTCACAAACACATTAGTCCCTCAACCAAGTTTCTCGTCAATACTCCAAAACAAACCAGGGGTGGCACTAGATGCACTTACATGCCCCCTTTGTGGTTTTGCAGTATTGATGACAAAAGTGGTTAAGGGAATAATGCGTTTGTGAGTATACACAATTGAAAGTCTCTAAAGATTTGTTTTAACTATTGTAAGTGACACCTAAAAATGTGGAGAAACATTGAAGATTCAGTGTGCTATCCTTGAATAATTAGGCAAAGAACTGGATCGTGAAGACTTACGGCATGTTTGTTTCGGAGAAAATTCGGGGTTTCCGATTGCAGCGATTTCGGAAAACGTAAGCCATTGTTTGTTTCACCCATGATGATTTCCATAGCTGTGATTTCCGATACAACGTTTCACAAAATTGAAACCGCTCAAATCTGGCGGGACTAGAGATCGGAGTGTGATACGTCTCCAACGTATCTATAAATTATGAAGTATTCATGTTGTTATATTATCATCCTTGGATGTTTTACAATCATTTTATAGCAACTTTGTATCATTTTTTGGACTAACCTATTGACCCATTGCCTAGTGACAGTTGTTGTTTTTTGCTTGTTTTTTACATCACAGGAAATCAATATCAAATGGAGTCCAAACACCGCGAAATTTTTTGTGGATTTTTATGGACCAGAAGACATACAATAGTAGAGCCCCGAGGGGGCACAACCCACCAGGGCGCGTCTGGGCCCCATGCACTCCTTGGTGGGTTGTGCCCACCTCGGTGGCCTCCTGCACCCCCTCTTCACCCTATAAATCATCAAATATTCCAAAAACCCTCGCAGAGAACCTAGATCAGAAGTTCCGCCGCCGCAAGCCTCTGTAGCCACGAAAAAACAATCTAGACCCCATTCCGCCGGAGGGGGAGATCATCACCGGTGGCCATCTTCATCATCCCGGCAGCCACATGATGAGGAGGGAGTAGTCCACCCTCGGGGCTGAGGGTTTGCACCATTAGCTATGTGTTTAATCTCTCTCTCTCTCTCTCTCTCTCTCTCTCTCTCTCTCTCTCTTTCGTGACCCTGAGATGTCATGATCTTGATGTATCATGGGCTTTGTTAACATAGATGGATCATATTATGTTTCTCCCCTCTCCACTCTTGTTGTTATGAATTGAATCTTTACCCTTTGAAGTTTTGTCTTGTCGGATTGAATGTTCAGATCACGAGAACACATGATGTATGTCTTGCGGTATGAATACTTGAGTCGACAATGGGGTATCATATTGATTCACTTGATGTATGTTATGGCACTCAACTTGCGGATTCCCGAGGTGACATTGGGGTAATCTATGCATAGGGGTTGATGCATGTTTTTATTATCTTTTCTCTGATAGAAACTTTGGGGTCTCCTTGTAGTTCTTTGTGTGGATTGAATATTATGATCATCAAGTTGTTTGATGCATATCGTAGAATTACCTCATGAATACTTGTGATGACATTGGAGTATCTAGGTGACATTAGAGTTGGTTAATGTGTGTCATATGATGTTATTTTAGTACGAACTCTTGGTTAGATTGATCGGAAAGAATAGCTTTGTGTTATTTTAGTACAAACTCTAGGATAGATTGATCGGAAAGAATAGCTTTGAGGTGGTTTCGTACCCCACAAACAATTTCTATCATTTGTTCTCTGCTAATAGGAACTCGGGAGTGATTCTTTATTGCACTTTGAGGGATAATCACATGATCCAACTATGTTAGCATTGTTGAGAGATTGCACTAGTGAAAGTATGCACCCTGGGCCTTGTTTTCAAGCATTGCAATACTGTTTGTGCTCCGTTTTATCAATTGCTACCTTGCTGTTTTTATTTATTCAGATTATAAAAATATATTTCTACCATCCATATTACACTTTTATCACCATCTCTTTGCCAAACTAGTGCACGTATACAATTTGCCATTGTATTGGGTGTGTTGGGTACACAAGAGATTTCTTGTATTTTGTCGCAGGGTTGTTTGAGAGAGACCATCTTCATCCTATGCGTCCCACAGATTGATAAACCTTAGGTCATCCACTTGAGGGAAAATTGCTAATATCCTACAAAACTCTGCGCTTGGAGGCCCAACACGAGTCTACAAGAATAAAGTTGCGTAGTAGACATCAAGCTCTTTTAAAGGCGCTGTTCTTAAGTGAGTGCTTGAAGGTATATCTTTAGATCTTGCAATCGAATCTTTTAGTTTCTTGTTTTATCCCTAGTTTGGTTTATAAAAGAAAACCGCAAAAAGATGGATTTGAGGTTGCATCATATTATTCATCTTTATAATGTCTTTCATGAAAATGATGGAAAGGAAAATTGTGCTCAATTGATAGAAGAATAATTCTGTAGGATGTTTGGCATAAAATATTTGAATGATGAGCATGATTGCAATGTTGTTGGTATCACTACAGGAATCAGCTACTTTGCCGTCTGCCACGGTGGACGTCAAAGGCATGAACGGCGGACGGCAAAGGTCTTTGCCGTCCGCCGCGGACGGCAAACATGGACGGCAAAGTAAGATCCGGCAAACAGCTACTTTGCCGTCCGCTTTATGCGGCTGACGGCAAAGGGTCCTTTGCCATCCGCAGCGGACGGCAAAGAAAGCAGACGGCAAAAATTTCTCTGTTAGTCCGTTAGGTGGCTAACGGCAGCCCTTTGCCGTCCGCCACATGATGTCAGCTAGACGTCACCACTCTTTGTCGTCTTCCACTGTAGGCAAACTGGCCAAATTGGTCAGCTCCCAGGAAGCACAGTTGGTTGCCACGTGTCTGTTGCCGTCATGAATGACAAAGAGGCCGTTACCGTCGATGTGACGGCATAGAGCACATATATTGGCTTTTTTGTTTTTTCCGAATCCAACAATTTTCACGACAAATATATATGACATATATAGATATATTTCACAGGGCTATTTAACAGCAAACATATCACATATATATCAAGCACATAATTAAGTTTCATCCATTCATACATAAGCAAGTTCCATCCATACACATTGTTCCATCCATATACATATTACAATGCAAAGTTTGATCAAGATAGCAAGTTCCATCATAGCAAGCTTGATACAATGCAAAGTTTCATCAAAGAAAAACAAGCACTCCATCATAGCAAGCTAGCTTTCATGAAGTGAATGAAATCGCAAAATGGCAAATAAGAAAGTTAGAAATAGGTGACTAGAAGAAGAAGACTAGAACAAGAAGTATATGTCATTTATGAGCTAACTTAGGTGAAATGGATCATATATGAGCTAAATAAGTTGAAATGGGTCGTTTATGAGCTAACTAAGGTGAAATGGATCATCTATGAGCTAACTTAGTTCAAATGGGTCGTTTATGAGCTAACTAAGGTGAAATGGATTGTTTTTGCGCTAACTAAGTTGAAATGGATCGTATTTGAGCTAACTTAGGTGAAATGGATCATTTATGAGCTAACTTAGTTGAAATGGGTCGTTTATGAGCTAAGTAAGGTGAAATGGATCGTTTTTTAGCTAATGAAGATGAAATGGATCGTTTTTAGCTAACTAAGGTGAAATGGATCATTTAAGAGCTAATTTAGGTGAAATGGATCGTTTATGAGCTAATCTAGGTAAAATAGGTCATTTTGGAGCTAACCTAGGTGAAATGGATCGTTAATGAGCTAATCTAGGTAAAATGGGTCATTTTAGAGCCAACTTGGGTAAAATGCATCATTTTAGAGCTAACCTAGGTAAGATGGATGGTTTTCGAGGTTAGTAAGCTTATTAAGTCATTTTGGAGGAAAAGAAGCTAACTCTAAGTCATTATGGTAATCATATTGGAGGAAATAAAGCTAAGTCTAGGTCTTTATGCATTTGTTAAGCAAAACACTAGAGACACTTACCGTGATCATGGAGGTGTTGTAGCGGGATGGCTCATGCCGGTAGCTGGAGAAGGATCGTGCGATGCTTATGCGGAGTTACGTTGCACCAAAGATCATTTCCAATGTCTCGTTAGCATGATGACACTCAAATGTTAAGACTAGCAAGTAATGTCCATTCAAAGTAAACTCACCGTGGTCCCAGGAGCAATCACTGGCATCAGCGGATGATGGGACTTCTCGCACCTGCATCGCACATTTGGTTTTGACGACTCAATCATACTAGTTAGTAATGAGACAAACACTACATGAATGTTTTGGCTAATGTGTAGAAAAACTTACCACAAGGAGCTCGTACATGGCCCTTGCACGCATGTCATTCCGTGCCATCTCCTCCTCCAACATCTTTGTCGTCCTCTCCTCCAACTCCCGCTGCCTCTCCGCCACCTCCATGAAGTTTCTCCGTTCTATCTCTCTCACTTTGTATAGCAGCCTGCAACACCACTCCTCGTTACCATTTGTAATCATTGATGGAAGCGCACACAATGTAATGGAGAAAGATAGCTGAGTACGTATAACTAACCTTCAAGGCGAGTTGGACTGGCCGTTCACGAGGCCTTATCTCAGGAGCGGAGCTCGACTGGCGTGCCTTGATCTTCGGGAGAGTGCTAGGACAACGGATAAGTCCATCTCCCATGGCTATGGAGCCATGGGACCTCCTGCCACCAGATATCATCAGCAGCTCGGTATCAATGGGACCACAGCTCAAGGTTAAAGTCCTCCCCTGTCCTCGCCTTCCCCTCATCTCTATATTTCACGAGCTTGCCGTGGGAGGAGATGTTGGTGAAGTTTTTTGGATCATCGAGGTCAGACGCAGAGAATGCCTTGACTTTCTTGTAAGAGCCAGTGTGGGCCATGGCATACAGGTCGTACACCTCTGGCACCTTATCCGCCTTATTGTAGCGTGTCTGAAAGAGAGAAACAAAGAAAATTAGTAATTAAAGGGCTGAAAGCTAGCATGACAAACGAATTGCATGAATCATGAAGCAAACCACATACCCAGTTCCGCCCGTACTGATATAAGTTGGAGCCGCCTTGATGGTGTGGCACACCTTCCATTTGGGCACGTTTGTCCTTGGCCTCGTTGTGGAGGGCTCGCCATAGTTTTGAGCACCACTCATTGACCAACACCTCCCAACAATCCATCCGATCCGCACACCATCTCGGAGGGGCCTAAGTTAGGAAATAGAAACTTGAGCGCTACGGCTATGAATTACTAAATGAAGGAAGTAAAGTACTAGGCCTTAAGAATTACCTGCATGTACTCATCCTTACTCAAGAACTTCTCGCGGCACGCCGGCTTGGTATTCTTGATACCACGCGCGGCGTAGTAGTCTCGAACGGCCTGCACCCGAGCCTCGTGCCGTAAGTTACGTGAGTAGGCGCTTGCAGCGTTATCGATAACATTTTCCGCCTCCTCCTCGTATCCCTCCTCACACTGTAGAATATACGCAATCAAATGAGACAATATTGATTAGTACAATTAATAACAAGCTAGTTGAAGATTTTTAATTGTGTAAAGGAGAAATTACCCAGAACTTTCTAATCACCACGTCTGCCCTCGCCTTGCACAAGACACCGTCGATAATCTCACCCGCCGGGGCCGAGGCAACCAAGTAGTGCTCCCAACTCAATCCAAGCTCTGGAAGCCGACCCTCACCAGGCAACGTAACAAACCCCGGGAAGTTTTGCCGACAAAGAACTCCAAGGACGGAGTTGGGCCGGCGGACACTATGATGGTGGTCCCAACCCATGCAACATGATAATGCCAACGCATTAGATATTTGAAGAAACGTGAATGCAGAAGGGTACAAAAAGATTAAATGCACTTACCTCTCCCCATCAGGGAAAATCAACCACCTCTGCTTTCATGGTCGTGACGCGTCCGGAGCCGTAGCACCACGCTGGTAGACGGTGCCCCTTCCTCGTCAATATCGATCGGCTCCCGCCATCATCGGCATGGCCACTCGGCCCCTCAGCTGATCCGGCCAGTACCCCATCCAGACGTGTGTTCCTCCGGGTCTCGTGGGCGAACTCTCGTGGCCCGAAGGCCCGTGGACCGAGGCTCATGGACCAAGTCCGTGTAGCCTCCTCCTTGACGAGTCCACCCTAGCGATCACGTTCTCGGGTGAAAGCAGTGGGGGTGGCGGCGAGGAAGGCGCCCTCGTGATCACCCTACCTCCTCTCCCGCGACCACGTGCTCCGGCTCCTCTCTTCTTCTTACCTCGTCCCTACCGGCACTGTGATCGGCGAAGAAGAAGGGCCGGCGGTGTCGCCATCTTGTCCAACAACGCTCGGCGGAGAGGTGCGTGTGGAATGGAAGACCTCGTCGCGCAGCGCAAGCGAAGAAGGGTCCTCGGAGCGCTCCCGACCAGCGCCCACCATCTTTCAACACCTGCCATGACAAAGAGCAAACAAAATTAGTACAACGGCAAAAAAATACCGACATGAATAATAATATGTATATCACTTAAGTGTATCATCATCAAGTACAACATAAAAAAATTGAATACATGACACTACGTATAAATGCATAATCATCATCATCAAGTACAATAATAATCTTGATCAGTATCATCAATAAATGCATAATCATCATCATCACTATAATCAATGACGGGCTCACGGGGTGAGAATTAGGGGTGTCGGGGTGGTGTGGTGTGGGGTCGGGGGTGTGGTGTCGGGAATTATGCAGGTCGGGTCAGGGTGTCGGGGTGTTTTTTTCTACTTCTTTTACTTCTTTTCTTTTCTTCTTTTCTTCTTCTTCTTCTACTTCTTTTCTTCTTCTTCTTCTTTCATCTTTTTTCTACTTCTTTTACTTCTTTTCTTTTCTTCTTTTCTTCTTCTTCTACTTCTTCTACTTCTTTTCTTCTTCTTCTTTTTCATCTTTTTCTACTTCTTTTACTTCTTTTCTTTTCTTCTTTTCTTCTTCTTCTACTTCTTCTACTTCTTTTCTTCTTCTTCCTTTTTCATCTTTTTCTACTTCTTTTACTTCTTTTCTTCTTTTTTTCTTCTTCTTTTTTCATCTTTTTTCTACTTCTTTTACTTCTTTTCTTTTCTTTTCTTCTTCTTCTACTTCTTCTACTTCTTTTCTTCCTCTTCTTCTTTTCTTCTACATATTTTTTTCTTCTACTTCTTTTCTTCTTTTCTTCTTCTTCTTTTTTCATCTTTTTTCATCTAAAACCCATGCACTAAATCTAACACTAACACATATATATGTAGCACTAAATCTAACACTAACACTAACACATATCTAGCACTAAATCTAACACTAACAATTAAAAAGCAAAAAAAAAGAAAAAACGGAAAAAAATACTCACCGGAGCCGGGGGCGACGCTGGCACCGGGGTGGTGGGCAGCTGGGCTCAAGGGACTCGAGGCGGGTTGGGGAGGGAGGTGGGCAACATGGGCACCGAGGCGGCGGATGGTGGGCGTCATGGGGGAGGGCGTGGTGTGTGGGGGACAGGCGGGCGGGCGAAGGGATGGTAGGCGGGGGAGAGGGAAGGTGGCGCGGCGGTGGCAGGCGGGCGGGGCGGCGGTGGGGCGGGCGGCGGGTGGTGGCGGGTGGGCCGGGCGGCGGGTGCGTGGTGGGTGTGGATCGATGTGGGGAGGAGAGAGGGAGAAAGCAGAGTAATGGCAGGGGTGGGGAGGGGCTCGGCCGTTAGTTAGGTTAGCCTTCGCCGTCCGCCGTGCCTTTGCCGTCCGCTTTTGTTTTATCTTTGCCGTCTTCTGCGGACGACAAAGAAGGGGGACGTTAAGTTTTTCCGTTAGCAGGTGCCACCTACCTCTTTGCCGTCAGCCAGCGGACGGCAAAGATTCTTTGTCGTCAGCCAGCGGACGGCAAAGAAATGGCGGATGGCAAAGACCTTCTTTACCGTCAGCCCTTTCTTTGCCGTCTGCTTTTCGGTAGCTGATGGCAAAGAGCTTCTTTGCCGTCCGTTAGCGGACGGCAAAGATCTGGCAGATGGCAAAGTAGCTGATTCCAGTAGTGTATGAACTCTTTGAATATCCATGATGTTAATGATATGCAAAGCCACAAGCTTGAGGATGCTATGTTTGAGGAAGACGATGTTTTAGTCCCCCAAGATTTTGAAGGAAATATGCCCTAGAGGCAAAAATAAAGTTGTTATTTTATATTTCCTTATTCATGATAAATGTTTATTATTCATGCTAGAATAGTATTAACCAGAAACTTGATACATGTGTGAATACATAGACAAAACACCGTGTCTCTAGTATGCCTCTACTAGACTAGCTCGTTGATCAAAGATGGCTAAGTTTCCTAGCCATGGATATGAGTTGTCATTTGATAAACGGGATCACATCATTAGTGGAATGATGTGATGGACAAGACCCATCCGTTAGGTTAGCATAATGATCGTTCAGTCTTACTGCTACTGCTTTCTTTGTGTCAAATATATATTCCTCTGACTATGAGATTATGCAACTCCCGAACACCGGAGGAATGCCTTATGTGCTATCAAACGTCACAACGTAATTGGGTGATTATAGAAATGCTCCACAGGTATCTCTGAAGGTGCTTGTTGGGTTGGCATAGATCGAGATTAGGATTTGTCACTCCGAGTATCGGAGAGGTATCTCTGGGCCCTCTCGGTAGTGCACATCATATGAAGCCTTGCAAGCAATGTGACTAATGAGTTAGTTACGGGATGATGCACTACGGAACGAGTAAAGAGACTTGCCGGTAATGAGATTGAGCTAGGTATAACGATACCGACGATTGAATCTCGGGCAAGTAATATACCGATGACAAAGGGAATAACGTATGTTGACATTGCGGTTTGACCGATAAAGATCTTCGTAGAATATGTGGGAACCAATATAAGCATCCAGGTTCCGCTATTGGTTATTGACCGGAGAGGTTTCTCGGTCATGTCTACATAGTTCTCGAACCCGTAGGGTCCGCACGCTTAACATTCAATGACGATATGTATTATATGAGTTATGTGTTTTGGTGACCGAAGGTTGTTCGGAGTCCCGGATGAGATCACGGACATGAAGAGGAGTCTCGAAATGGTCGAGAGGTAAAGATTGATATATTGAAAGGTTATGTATGGACACCGAATGATTTCGAAGAGGTTCGGGGATTTTTCGGGGTACCAGGAGGTTACCGGAACCCCCTGGGAAAGTTAATGGGCCTCATGGGCCATAGTGGAGAGGAGGAGGCAGACCACAAGGGGTGGGAGGCGCGGCCCCCCTTTCCTTCTTCCTCTCCCCCTCTTTCCCCTTTCCCCCTCTCCGTTGGAAGGAAGGGGGGGAGCCGACTAGGACTAGGAGTCCTAGTAGGACTCCCCCCACTTGGCGCGCCCCTAGGGCCGGCCGGCCTCCCCTCTCCTCCTTTATATACGGGGGCAGGGGGCACCCAAAGCAAAATAGTCAATAGTTGTCTCTTAGCCGTGTGCGGTGCCCCCCTCCACCATTTACTCCTCCTGTTATATTGTCGTAGTGCTTAGGCGAAGCCCTACGCGGATTACTTCACCAACACAATTCATATTAAATACAATTTAGAACTACTAATGAGTATTTCAAATTTGTTCGGAAACTGGCATTCATCATAGGCTGAAGGGCCAAATTCATGTGGGAGTTTATGCCATTCTCTGGGCAACATGGAATTGCCAGAAGCATTTTTTCTTTAACATACCATTTTCTAATTTCTTGTAGGTTACCTACAGAGTTACACTTTTAATCTGTATGTGGTCATCACTACAACGTGTGGATGAGTGGGCGCTTATGGCCTCTGGGTGCAGCCGGCTGGAAATGGTTGCGCGGGGTTTGTTCAACCACTTTGGCTCGCAAGCCAATCGTAGATTATGTAGATGAGCTATGTAATCTCCGGTTCAACTACTTATGGTCGCATTTTCCATTTATTTGTTTTATTGTTGAGTACTCGGTGGCTTGAACTTATTTCACGTTTAATAATATATAGTTGTGTACATCACGTGATGCAGAGGCCGAGATATCCTCATTTTTGAAAAAATGTTCATCAACCTTACGATTCGTGCTCTATTAGTGGCTTCTCTAATGAGATAGGTGTCTCATAAAGCACGCAAAGAGCCAATCTAAGAGGCGGTCGCACCTAATACAACCGAATCACGATTATAAAGAGACATCTCGATGACTATTTTCATTTGAATTACGGGATTTTTTGGATCTGTTTATTTATCCAAAAAAAAACACAACAACTCCTGAAACAGTGACTTCGGACTTATTGATGTAATACTTTGTAAAGTTTTTATGAATAATAAATAAAATGGCTGCATGCATCGTCCAGATATAGAGGCCAGGGGTCATCATCCTTTTAAGAAAACAAATAAACACAACAACATGAAGTGACTGGAATTCAAGAATCCGAAAACACACAGGGGATGTGCATGCTGTATCCATAGGGGTGAGTGTAGATGTATGTATGTCATTTCTCGAAAAAGAATTACTGGAATTTTTATCTCCACCATTTTCTTCTACCAAGAAATAACCAAAGTTAACCGCATAATAATAAACTTGCTAAAATTCGAAATAGGAAACCACATACATAGTTCTTCTTTTCGTCCTATTTTCCGTATCCAAACTACCAGATCCGTGCACCCGGTAGAGAGGACGTCATTTGCCTAGGCGACCACAGTACTAACATGAGCATCCATTATGTGTTTATTAGGCTCTATCATCGCCGAGTAAATACCCCCTTGATAAAGTCTTGACACATGCATAAATACACGGATACACTTTTAGATTCACTCAGACGTACCAACGTACCCCCAACGTACCACCCATGAATCTCATCTCATCCCATTTCCCGTTGGATTTAACCATCGCCGTAACTATCCCAAGAATGCCATTGGCTAGCGGCATGTGAAAGGAGCAGTAAAAAAAGAAGGAAAATTTTGATGAAACGAGTGGCACTTAAATACAGAAGGGAGGAGCCTCCTCGTCTCTTCACTCTCACTCCCCACTCTGCTCCCAGTCCGGCCGCCGCCGCCGCCGCCGCTGACCGCCGTAGGAGACGAGCGTCAGAGAACGCGGCTCTCTCTCGTCCATGCTTCTTGCTTAAGCTTGACACATCTCTTAGCACGGCAAGTCAGCTACTGGCTGGTTGCAGTAACGAGAGGCGAGGCGAGATGCCGGGGATGGAGGAGGCGGAGGACTACGCGTCGTGCGCCTTCTCGCTCACTTGCCCCGAAGACGGCGCCGAGCTCGGGGACGGCGTCGTGGACGACGGCGACCTCTTCTTGTTCTACGCCGGCGGCGCCGCCGCCGACGATGAGGACGGGGACAATGAGTACGTGGAGCAGCTGGTCTCCAAGGAGGCCAGCTTCTGCTCCTCCTCCGACTCGGGCGACACCGACTGCTCGTCGGCCGCCTCCGAGGACTGGTTCCTGCAGGCGCGCCTCGCCGCCGTCAAATGGATCCTTGAAGTGAGCACTCGCTCAGCTCCTCGCTCTCCCGATTAGTTTCTTGGTGCGAGCATCGATCGATCGGTCACTGACGCCATTAGAACCGGCACCTGATTTGCATTTGCAGACGCGGGGCTGCTTCGGGTTCGGCCACCGCACGGCGTACCTGGCCATCGCCTACTTCGACCGCTTCTTCCTCCGGCGACGCGTCGATGTAATCAATCACCGCACCGCCGCCGTAAAACAAATTTAGCCTCTCTGCTTCTTAGGAACGGGAGGATGATGTGGTTGTGTGCGTGCAGAGGGCGGCCATGCCGTGGGCGGCGCGGCTCCTGTCCGTGGCCTGCGTCTCCGTGGCGGCCAAGATGGAGGAGTACTGCGCGCCGGCGCTGTCGGAGCTCGACGCCGGCGGCGGCTACGAGTTCTGCTCCGCCTCCGTCCGCCGGATGGAGCTGCTCGTGCTGTCCACGCTCGGCTGGCGCATGGCCGCCGTTACGCCCTTCGACTACCTCCCCTGCTTCTCCTCCCGGCTCGACCGGCACGACGGTCGCGGCGGCGGCGGGCATGACCCCGCCCGCGTCGCCCTCAAGTCCATCGGCTTCATCTTTGCCACAGCCGAAGGTTCATCTTCGTCCTACACACCTTTTGAAAAGAAATCTTGCCATCTTTCTTGCATTTTGTCTGATTGATTCGCGTTGTGTTCATGCAGCCGGCAGTGTGCTGGATTACAGGCCATCTACTGTGGCTGCAGCTGCAATCTTGGCTGCATCCTATGGAGCTCTACTGACCAAAGAAGCACTGGAGTCCAAGATGGACAATCTATCTCCATCATGCCCCATTGAGAAGGTTTCTTGCACAAACTAAATAAATAACCCTTTTGCATCACTTTGATCATAGTAATGTTTCATTTGGATGATGAAATGAGCATTGGGTTTGAGCAACCTTTGTCTGTTTCATTGATCAGGAGCATGTACATGCCTGCTACAGCATGATGGTTGGCGACTTGAGGAACAGAAAGAGCAATGGCAAGAGATCATTGCCATGTTCAGACTCCAATGAAGTTGCCACCAGTACATATGATTCTGTTCTTGTTGATGATGTTGCCGACACCGCCGCCTTCATGGCCGCGGTGTCGGAGATGAACAAGAGGATCAGACTGGAGCCGCCGGGAATCCATTGAGAAGCTAGCACCACCGGGGACACGCAATTTTTTGTCAGATGTCTAAGGGGGCTTGGTTTGGATCTTCATTTTGTTTTTTCCTTGTTCAAATTTGTTTAGGTTCTTTCGGCCATTGCCATGGTTGGCATTGGCAATGCTGTTGGATTGGTTTGGATTGGTTTGTGAGAGGGGCAAGCGATGAGCAAAGATAAGGGCTGGGCTGAGCTTTCCTAAGGAGAGGAGAGCTTCACTGGAGCCCAATTCCGGTGCCCAAATGGAGCACATTTCCTGTGAGAAATTCACCCCAAATCTGCACTGTTTTTGGTATGCCATAGTGGTGGATGCCATCTTAGGTTGCATATGGTGAGATGCTAGCTGTTGGATGCAGTAGTAGCACTGAAAGGCTGGGGGTTTGGCCATTGTTTATAGAGCCAAGAAGAAAAAGGTTGCAAGTGGATGTGTGATCAGTGAGGAGTGGTGTTCCACTAAGATGCACTGCACTGTACTTGCATGGATGCATGGGTTACATTGGTTTGTGACAAGCTCCTTGGGGAGTAGGTTGTAACTTCTGTAACATCTGCTTCTGTTCTTGAGAAATGGGATCAGATTGGTGCATTTTGTGTATGTGTGTATGCATGCATGTGTTGGCCTTGATGACCCTGTGGGTTTCTTGATCAGTTCTGCTGCAGCAGCTGCAGGGTTTTCAGTGCCATTCATTCAGTGCTGTGGCAATGTTTTCTCCTCCTCTTCCTCTCCCTTTTTGCAGAGATGAGAATCCAAGACAACTTTTCCTGTTACATTGCAACCAGCTTTGAATGGCACTTGCTTGATTCCATATTGCAAATCCCCTATTAGTGAACAAACAATAACATTTGCATAATTTCATTGTTTTGTGCTGGGTTTCATTGCATTTAAAGCAATGTAGTAAAAGATTACGTGATTTGTAAAGAAAGTTCTTGTCCACATGATCAGTAAGTACCTAAGGGTAAGTACATGGCATCCTTTTTGTAATTATTATTGGGCATGTTAATGAAAGCATCGCATCAGTGTGTGCTGTTGGAAGAGTGACTAGTGTTGCCCATGAATGGTATTAGTGCACAAGAGACATGAGTTTAGTGGTACTTTGTATCAATAATTGCCTAAAGATTATGGAAGCTTGCCATTTCTAACACTTAGTGGAGCACACCACAAAGGAAGGTGCAGTAGATAACGGGAACTTCTTCAGAAAAGTCGTCTACAACAAGTTGTGGCATGAGAACAATATAGATGTAGTTTAAAAAAATGACAGTTCCTGTGAAATGCATAAACCTGATCATGATGTGCATTTGGATGAGCAGAATACCTATCATTACTGGATAGACCAAGATTTCAGCATGAGATAATATATGCAAGAATCTTATAGTAAAATGTCATCATAATTAGAACTTGTGGATTCAGTATATTCAAATATAATACAGACTAATTCCATATTCTTGGGTGAAGACACCAGCACCACTAGAAGGTGTCAGGACTCAAGATGCTCCTGCAGAAAAGATGAACAAACACATGCCACATATATTACACCACATTCATGGAAACAATAATGATGGTATCTTTTCATATGGACAGCCCTTTCTTTCTCCTCTTGGCTTAAGCCCTAAACCCTAAAGCTGGTCTTGTGGCCTCATCCACTAACTAATGCAGGTCTTGCATTGCACACTGCCTTATAGCTGGTAAAAAGAGCTTTTGCATGTTTCCCTCCTGCCCCTGCACTGGGGCAATGAAAATGCCCCCATGGCCATGGGCAATGGAGTGACTTCCTGAGCCACCACCATCCTGCCCCTGCATGCATCCCCTCTCTCCTTCATTGCTTGGTTTTCTTTCTTTAATGTTGTTAGTTATAAAAAGGAAAAGGGGCTCTTCTGCATCGAAGCATGGACACAAATGTTGATATTATTAGTCAGTGTTTTTTTCTCTTTCGCCATTGAGTTTTTGTTAAGGGACCTCCATTGAGCTAACCCTTGCATGATCCTTCAGAACAACTAGTAAGAGTACATGGTTTGGGATATGGCAGTAACCAGTAGCTTACCAATATAATGCTTGTTCATTGGTTATACGATATTGCTAGGATCACTTCAATCCATATCCTATGTAAGATCTAGATTAAGTCATACCTCTTGACTAATAATTTTTTTTAGCTGGAAATCCTATCTTATGTGATCCTAGGCACAATATCAATTATAAAGATCTGTGCACCTATTCCAGACCTGATTCCTAGAGTCAGCATTACACATGTTGATTTTCATTCTGTACAATCCAATTCTTAATTTTAGCATCTACAAGACCTAAGAAATCGAGCTGGTCAAGAAGAATGGGGCAGATCAAATCACACTTTTGAAAGTTTTTTCTTGAGCAAATCAACTGTTACAATGTTGAGGTGACCAAACAGAAGATAACCTACAATACATGGTCCATCGACCAATGCTAACTTGCATCTGAAGTGCAGAGAGAATATACTATCTGCCTCCCTTCTGAATCTTGGTGGCCCATTGCTGGATGGATGGAGATCATGATCCTGGAAAAGGGATTAAAATACCTGTATAGCTTCTCAGTCACCAATGCAGTCAAAAACAGGCTTGGGGACAAAGCTTGGTTAGAATTCTGTTGGTTCAAAAGAGTACTCCTACCTAGAAGTGTGTGGGCACCTCACTGGCTGGACGGCTCCTTGCCTGCTTGCTGCCTGGCCCTAGCAAAGAACTACTATTTTTTTAGATCATGTATTGTATAATGATCAGCAGTAAAAAAATAGAATTGTTTCAAAGAAATTTGATTAACAACGAGTTAATCATAACTATGTGTTGTTGTGAATTCAGGTGTTGCAGTAATTTTAGGGGAAACAGTTTAAACAAATCTCCACAGGAAAATGAGAAAATTACCTTGGGGGAATAAATGTAGGTGTCATACATGAAAAAGAAAGCTAGGAGAGTGATGAGGCATGGCAGTTGGGAGGATGTGTACAGCTGGGAGTCTCAACTGAAAGCCTGAAACCAAGATGGCCTTGCTTGCATCAATGGCAGGGGTGTGGCCCTAGCTGCTCACAGGGCAGGGCAGCACTGCACAAAGACAAAGAAGCAAACACAAGGATATCTTCCCATGCATCACACAGCATACAGTAGCAGCCACACATACACATCTCCTGATCTGGTCAAAGAAACATATGTGGTTTTATTTCCTATTGCTTGTTTTGTTTTTTTATGCTGGCACTAGCAGGATAGTACTGGTGAAATGCGATGAACTGTCTCCTTTGTACAGCTTGGTGGTAGTCTTGTAGTGTGCAGGGACGTGGTCCATTTTTTGCCTTCCAAATCTCATCATGTGACTTGATGGTAAATGTTAGTAATTGTTAGTTTTAGACTCTATTTCATGAATTTTTGTCTTGGTTGGTACTAGTAATGTTTTTTAACGGAAATATGAGGATTTCAATTCTTTGGAATTTTTGGACGTGGGTTGTTTGATTTTTAGAATTACAGTCCATATAATTTAGTGGGAAACGACAACACTTGCATGTCATCTCTTTCTTGAAGGCGTTGTCTTGAATTTAGGAAGAGAGATGGGAACTTTGATTGTCGTGCATCCTTCTTTAGGATATTGTCTTGGGGTTTTTTTTTCGAAAAGGAGGATTACTCTGGCCTCTTCATCAATTGATGCATACAACCATCTTTATTATTATTCAACAGAGTCCGATAAAATAAATACATGGATCAATCTGAAGCCACCTATCTGGCGAACAAAGTCGCAACACCTACACTCTTGATAATGTGCCCGAACCGCATGAACGCACACTATCTAATACAGTGGCCTCACATAGCTGCCCCGCATCGGGCTGAGAGCACCACCCGATCTGGCCGAACTGCAGCGCGCACCGCATCGCACGCTGTGGATCTGCCGCCGCCATCTTCTGTCATCCCATCTTCAGGAGCGATCAACGCATACATCTTGCCAGGCTACACCGCATTGATGCCACCACGACGGCAGACTGCTCCACCACCTACGCGCGTCCATCAACTCGCGTCAGTCATCAGGGCTCCACTGCGCCTTGCCGCCGAGACCCGCCGTCGTCGATGCGATAGATGCTACACAGCACCACCTCCAGATCCAGATCGCCGTCAACGCCAACCCAGTGGTGTCCACCAGCCACAAAGCTCCCAAGGCGGCGCCGTCAAGAAGGGAGCAACACCAAGGACGCCGCCACCACCCACCGGTGGCAGGTCTTTCACCCGAGAGACACGGGACAAGGGAGTGGTAGAAGCAGACCAGACGATCGTCTTCAAGGAGAAGAACGGCATCCTCGGGCGTCACCGCCGTCATGGCCGACCAGGATAGGATAGGGATTTCTTCCAATCTGGACCTCGCCACCAGATCCATTCGCAACACAGGGATCAACAGCCAAGCTATCGCAACCCAAGATCATACAGGGAGCCCACCAAGAAGGGTAGGGGAGGAAGCGTGCCGCCGGACGTCATGGCAGCCATGCCAGGCCCAAGTCCATCGGCACCCCGCCGACCGCTCGGCCAGCGCACCGACACCCCGCTGGCCACTCAGCCAGCCCACCGGCACCGTGCTTGCACCTCCGCTCGCGGTAGATTAGGTGATGCCTCGCTAGACGAAGCCGTCGCTCCTGATCCAAGGCCCTCCACGCCGAGTCGGCAGGGTGGAGCAGCGCGAGCCGCGCTGCCACCTTCCTTGGCTAGGGCTCGGGCTTGCCCGACGCAAGCCTCCGGTGGCGACGAGGAAGGGAAGGAGGTTGGGGGAGCCCCCAGTGGGGTCTAGGGTTCACCCCCGGTGGCGGTTCTAGGGCTTACTTGCTGCTAACCTATTATTGGAGTTTAACATGGATGGTTAAGTTTGATGTTTGTGAGTCTATGTGTGATTGTCTTGGTACCTGGAGGATACGTGGATTGTTTGATGTTTGTGAGTCTGTGTGTGGTTGTAAGAATAGCAGTTTATCACGCTACCATGATGTGCGGCAGGATTCCCCGATGTTACCCACGGCGTGCCATATTCTTGTCTTTTGTCACCCGTTCAAGCACGACATCTTGGACCTTATTTGAATAACACTTTGACTGCGTAGATTGGTACACAATCCGGGTCTGCTAACCAGTTTTTCCGATCCATATGCGTTAACCAGGACCGATCGAAGAGCAATACCGACTCATAAGAGGCGTTGGGCCCTCTCCCCGCAACAGAGACTAGCCTGTTGCTAGGAGGGGACACCCCCACCAACTATGACCGACCATCCATTAGTCTAGCAAGATTTATTCTGGGCACCTCGGCTTTGATACCAATTGTTACATAATTCCGGGTCCACTAAACAGTGTTTCTAACCCACATGCATCAACCAGGCTCAACCGAAGAGCAACACTGATTTATGAGAGGCCTTGGGTCCTCTTCCCCCAACAAACTATAGCTTGTTAGGAGGGGACACCCCATCCTTATAAGTTGTGTTCTTCTTCTCCCACAACCGATGTGGGACTAAACCCAACATATATTTTGCAACTTTGCAAGATGCAAATGTCATCATCTAAATAGTAGATTTCATAGGGAATGCCATGCATTACATTTTAGAGTTGGATTTTTGTACCCCACATGCCAGTGTACCCTCCATCTAGACCATACGGTTTGTGTCAAGCTTTGTGCTACCCTTATAAAGAAATTTCTCTATTTTGTTTCTTTCAAACAAAAGAACATTTGACATTGAAACTTCGCAGATCAACTATACACAAGTTTCAAAAAAAAAAACTATACACAAGTTTCACTCCTTGTATAAAATCTTCCCGATTTATTTTGATGAAACATAAAATTTCCAAATTTTGAATAAATTGTATCATTAAAAAACTGTTACGCCAGAAAATCCAAAATGTTTTCAGCACATGGTATTACTTGTGTGATGTTGATATGCAAAGTTTTGAGTTCAAATGTTCCTTTACTTAGGAGAAACAAAAAAAAGAAATTTTCTTGCATGAACTTTGATGCAAGAATGGACAGTGAGGATAGAGGGCACAGTGGTATGGGGGTACTACATTTTATATATGGTAAAATTTATCTTACATTTATTTCAACCCCTTTGAAAGATTCTCGTGATTTTTTTACAGTGGAGACAAACACTTTGGAGGAAATTCCTATAGTGATGGCATGACTTTGCAATCCTAAAATATTCTCCCATATTTTTGGAATACCTTGAATCAAAACAAACCTAATCCACCAAAATCTCCAAAACCGCACACGTGCAGGATTTGTGAAATCAAGTATTCAAAACCAATCCTTAAAATCGAAGCATCACCGACCCTCTGCAGTTTCAAATACTAAGCTATCCACATAAGAAATACTTGAAGACAAATAAATGTATCTTTTGTGCCATTTGGATGCACTACCGAAAATCAGGCTAACCATTCCAACATCATGCAACAATCAGTATACATAGAACTATTAGCATCAAACCATATAGAATTGACCACATTGTGCCACCCCTTCGCGCCGACACTAGGGTAAACCATAGGGCCGCTCATCCAAACCCTTTCCCTTGCCTCCTCCCTCACTATCGTTGTCGTCGGTCTACCACATGCATTTTATTAGCCTTGCACGAATTGTGCCGGTGGATTCCTCTTTTGTTGGTGCGATGGTTGGCCCTGCCGTTGGAAACGACGGTGGCAGCTCATCGACATGGTGGTTGGGGCGCACGGATCTGGCAGTCATATGCGCAAGTTAGCACCACTCTGCGATCGAAAGCATCTGACGCGGGGCTGGTGCACTATGGAGGCGACAAGGCCTACCAGATTCAGCATGTGGCTTGGTGACACGGCCTACCAGATCCACCACTTCACAATTGACATCATGCCTACCCAAGCCTTCAGCTTGATCACTCAGTGTTGACCTTTGCACGTCGTTTACATGTCGAAGATGTTGGCTCAAAGATCTCCTTCATTGGTGGTAGCCCTAGTTTGACTTTATGGTTGGAACAATCAACATCAATGTGTGAGCAATAATTCCTTCTTGAAGGCATTGTCTTGGAGTCATTCGCTCCTTGTGAGGTCACGTCTAACTTAATATGTGGATCATGCTCCACGATCATAGGGATTTTGTGGTATAATTCTAGAGATGTTACCACGAGGCAGGTTCAATGTGGATGGCCTCATACTTATTTTTCTTCTCTTTTAAACCCAATTTGTTTAGGTTCAAAGCTCAACATTACGTTTAGTCTCTACTATTAAAAAAATAGTAGCGTTCCTTTTCCTGCAAGGCAAAGTGCTTCGTTCAACCTTACATAAGGTTGTCATAATCGTGATTCTGAATCAAATCGGAGCTTCAATGATATGATCGCAAATCGTAAAATCTTAACTAACATAATCGTAATAATGTAGATTCTACTAACCAAAATCGTAGAATCAGAGTAGTTAGTTTGGATCGTAAAGTCGTAGAATCATACAATGGAATCGCCCATTCTGACAACCTTACTCCCCTCTTCCATCTCTTTGTTTTGTGCCCCCGCTCCCACCACAGTTTTTTTCACCCATTTTTTATCTAGGTAGGTAAATAATGTAGGAGTATAGTATTTTGTAAACATTTATTTATACAATCACATTAATATGTGTAGCTAAATCATGGTTAAAACTAAAATATTTATATCCCGTTGCCCAACACATGCAATTATCCAGTAATAAATAATATAAGATGCATGCATCGATTGATGTAGAGGCCAAAGGTTACTTTCTGTTACGAAAAAAAAATTAATATACCGTGAAAGGTGAATCCAAAACCTAAACACAGAAGCCAAATGAGCTAGCGCTAAAAAAAATACAAGTTAGATAGTAACTGCAATTGAGCAAGCATATTGTTTACTCCCTTCGTCCCAATTGAAGACACTTATTTTGAGATGAAGGGAATGTTATTCTAAGCAAGAATATAGGCAACTAAAAGAAGCACATGGAATGTGGAACTAGGAACACCTACAAATGGTGCAACGTCTCAACTATCTTTGCAGAGCCATCGTATTTCGTAGGTAGAAAATGGCGCGAAGATGTAGTACAGACAGCTGTTATTCCTACTACATAGAGACGTAGAGTAATGTTCCATATATACTCTCTCCGTCTCTAAATATAAGTCTTTTTTGACATTTTAAATGAACTATAACGTACGGATATATATAAATTTATTTTAGAATATAGATTCATTCATTTTGCTTCGTATATAGTTGTTTGTTGGAATCTCTGAAATGACTTATATTTAGAAACGGAGGGAGTATTAGGTACCACATAGCGTACACGTAGGCATGTGTCTCTCTGCCATTCGGTTGTTGTTTGTTGAACTTGTTTTCTGCATCATGAGTCGACCGAGCTGCTTCTTAGCTGGCTGGCTGGTCAACCTCGAGATCGGCGACAGCATGCAGCCCTACTCCATCTCAGAGACTAGACCATGCTTGTCTCCGCAGCAGCACCCTTCTTCTGTCTTGCCTCGGGTCTGGTGCCCTATAGCCATATAGATAGATATACTGTAGTCGACACATGGCTAAAGGATTCTTCAAAACTTACTCTTAAATCCGACACCACATTCGTCTCCAAAACAGTGAGGACAAGTGGATACGGGAGCCGGTCATCCAACCGTAGCCGCAAATATCCGGAGACATTTTAAATGAAATTTAAGGGACATAAAAAATTGGTGCAAATTTAAATAGACTAGACGAATTTCATTAAAACTTGAATAATTTTTACATAAAACCAGATGATTTTCATCTAAACCGGAGACATGAATTACATTTTCGACATATTTGGAGTAAACCCAATTCTAACCTAGTCTAATGATCGCCGGCCCCTTTCTCAATGCTCGGCAGCTCGCCGGCCGGCTATGAGCCCCGGGAAATGAAGCTCCTGTTGGGGAACGTAGTAATTTCAAAAAAATTCCTACTCACATCCAAGATCATGGTGATGCATAGCAACGAGAGGGGAGAGTGTTGTCCACGTACCCTCGTAGACCGAAAGCGGAAGCGTTAGAACAACGCGGTTGATGTAGTCGTACGTCTTCACGGCCCGACCGATCAAGCACCGAAACTACGGCACCTCCGAGTTCTAGCACACGTTCAGATTGATGACGTCCCTCGAACTCCGATCCAGCCGAGTGTCGAGGGAGAGTTCCGTCAGCACGACATCGTGGTGATGATCTTGATGTTCTACCGTCGCAGGGCTTCGCCTAAGCACCGCTACAATATTATCGAGGAGGACTATGGTGGAGGGGGGCACCGCACACGGCTAAGAGATCAAGAGATCAATTGTTGTCTCTAGAGGTGCCCCCTGCCCCTGTATATAAAGGAGCAAGGGGGGAGGGGCGGTTGGCCTAGGAGGGGGCGCGCCATGGGGAGTCCTACTCCCACCGGGAGTAGGACTCCCTCCTTCCTTATTGGACTAGGAGAAGGGGGAAGGAAAAGGGAGAGGAGGAGAAGGAAAGAGGGGGCCGGCCCCCCTTGACCTAAACCAATTCGGTTTGGGCCTTGGGGGGCGCGCCCCACACTCCCCTTGCTGCCCTCTATTTCCACTAAGGCCCATGTAGGCCCATTAAGCCCCCCGGGGGTTCCGGTAACCTCCTGGTACTCCGGTAAAATCCCGATTTCACCCGGAACACTTCCGACATCCAAATATAGGCTTCCAATATATCAATCTTCATGTCTCGACCATTTCGAGACTCCTCGTCATGTCCGTAATCACATCCGAGACTCTGAACAACCTTCGGTACATCAAAACTCATAATATAACTGTCATCGAAACCTTAAGCGTGCGGACCCTACGGGTTCGAGAACTATGTAGACATGACCGAGACACGTTTCCGGTCAATAACCAATAGCGGAACCTGGATGCTCATATTGGCTCCTACATATTATACGAAGATCTTTATCGGTCAAACCGCACAACAACATACGTTGTTCCCTTTTTCATCGGTATGTTACTTGCCGAGATTCGATCGTCGGTATCTCAATACCTAGTTCAATGCAGTTCTTGGCAAGTCTCTTTACTCGTTATGTAATGCATCATCCATAACTAACTCATTAGTCACATTGCTTGCAAGGCTTATAGTGATGGCATTACCGAGAGGGCTCAGAGATACCTCTCCAGAGCAATCGGAGTGACAAATCCTAATCTCGAAATCGCCAACTCAACATGTACCTTCGGAGACACCTATAGAGCTCCTTTATAATCACTTTCGATTCACGTTGTGACGTTTGGTAGCACACAAAGTGTTCCTCCGTAAGCAGGAGTTGCATAATCTCATAGTTGTAGGAACATGTATAAGTCATGAAGAAAGCAATAGCAACTTACTAAGCGATCAAGTGCTAAGCTAACGGAATGGGTCAAGTCAATCACATCATTCTCCTAATGATGTGATCCCGTTAATCAAATGACAACTCATGTCTATGGCTAGGAAACTTAACCATCTTTGATTCACGAGCTAGTCAAGTAGAGGCATACTAGTGACACTATGTTTGTCTATGTATTCACACATGTATTATGTTTCAGTTAATACAATTCTAGCATGAATAATAAACATTTATCATGAAATAAGGAAATAAATAATAACTTTATTATTGCCTCTAGGGCATATTTCCTTCAGTCTCCCACTTGCACTAGAGTCAATAATCTAGTTCACATCATCATGTGATTTAACACTAATATTCATATCTGTATATGATTAATACCCATAGTTCACATCGTCATGTGATCAACACCCAAAGGGTTTACTAGAGTCAATAATCTAGTTCATATTGCTATGTGATTAACACCCAAAGAGTACTAAGGTATGATCATGTTTTGCTCGTGAGAGAAGTTTAGTCAACAGATTACATCATATTGAGCCGTAGTATGTATTTTGCAAATATTCTATGTCTACAATGCTCGCACTTGCGAAGCTACTCCGCTAATTGCTTCCCACTTTTAATATGTATCCAGATTGAGACTTAGAGTCATACGGATCGGTGTAAAAGCTTGCACCGATGTAACTTTTTACTGACGGGCTCTTTTATCACCTCCATAATCGAGAAATATTTCCTTAGTCCTCACTAAGGATATTCTTGACCTTTGTCCAAAGGATCTACTCTTAGATCAAAATTGTACTCCTTGCCAAACTTCGAGCAAAGGTATACAATAGGTCCGGTACACAACATAGCATACTTTATAGAACCTATGGTGAGGCATAGGGAATGACTTTTCATTCTATTTCTATTTTACGCCATGATCGGGTTTTGAGTCTTACTCAACTTTACACCTTATGTCTGAGACAAGAATTCCTTCTTTGGTGATCCATTTTGAACTATTTCAAAACTTGCCAAGGTATATACTCATTGAAAAATCTTATCAAGCGTCTTGATCTATCTTATAAATCTTGATGCCCAATATGTAAGCAGCTTCACCGAGGTCTTTCATTGAAAAGCTTTTATTCAAGTATCCTTTTATGCTATCCGGAAATTCTATATCATTTCCAATCAACAATATGTCGTCTACATATAATATTAGAAATGCTACAGAGCTCCCACTCACTTGTAAATACAGGCTTCTCCAAAAGTCTATATAAAACCATATGCTTTGATCAACTCATCAAAGCGTATATTCCAACTCCAAGATGTTTGCACCAGTCCATAGATGGATCACTGGAGCTTGCACATTTTGTTAGCACCTTTAGGATTGACAAAACCTTCTGGTTGCATCATATACAACTCTTCTTTAAGAAAACCAATAAGGAATATAGTTTTGACATCCATTTGCCAGATTTCATAAAATGTGGCAATTGCTAACATGATTCTGACAGACTTAAGCATCGCTACAGTTGAGAAAATCTCATTGTAGTCAACACCTTGAACTTGTCGAAAAACCTTTATGCGACAAGTCGAGCTTTGTAGATAGTAACACTACTATCAACGTCTGTCTTCCTCTTAAAGTTACATTTATTTTCTATGGCTTGCCGATCATCGGGCAAGTCCACCAAAGTCCACACTTTGTTCTCATACATGGATCCTATCTCAGATTTCATGGCCTACAGCCATTTCGCGGAATCTGGGCTCATCATCGCTTCCTCATAGTTCGTAAGTTTATCATGGTCTAGTAACATGACTTCCAGAACAGGATTACCGTACCACTCTGGTGCGGACCGTACTCTGGAAGACCTACGAGGTTCTGTAGTAACTTGATCTGAAGTTTCATGATCATCATCATTAGCTTCCTCACTAATTGGTGTAGGAATCACTGGAACTGATTTCTGTGATGAACTACTTTCTAATTTGGGAGAAGGTACAATTACCTCATCAAGTTCTATTTTCCTCCCACTCACTTCTTTTGAGAGAAACTCCTTCTCTAGAAAGGATCTGTTTTTAGCAACAAATATCTTGCCTTTCGAATATGTGATAGAAGGTGTACCCAACAGTTTCCTTTGGGTACTCTATGAAGACGCACTTCTCTGATTTGGGTTCGAGCTTATCAGGTTGAAACTTTTTCACATAAGCATCGCAGCCCCAAACTTTAAGAAAGCAGCGACTTAGGTTTATTGCTAAACCATAGTTCAAACGGTGTCGTCTCAACGGATTTAGATGGTGCCCTATTTTAATGTGAATGCAGCTATCTCTAATGCATAACCCTAAAACGATATTGGTGAATCGGTAAGAGACATCATTGATCACACAATATCAAATAAAGTGCGGTTATGACGTTAGGACACACCGTTAAGCTGTGGTGTTCCAGGTGGCATGAGTTTGTGCAACTATTCCACATTATTTTAACTGAAGGCCAAACTCGTAACTCAAATATTCATCTCCACGATCAGATCATAGAAACTTTTATTTTCTTGTTACGATGATTTTCCACTTCACTCTGAAATTCTTTGAACCTTTCAACTGTTTCAGACTTATGTTTCATCAAGTAGATATACCCATATCTACTCAAATCATCTGTGAAGGTCAGAAAATAACGATACCCGCCACAAGCCTTAATACTCATTGGTGCGTATACATCGGTATGTATTATTTCCAACAAGTCAAGAGCTTCGTTCCATTGTTTGGAAAAGCGGAGGTTTAGTCATCTTGCCCAAAAGGCACGATTCGCAAGCATCAAATGATTCATAACCAAGTGATTCCGAAAATCCATCTTTATGGAGTTTCTTCATGCACTTTACACCGATATGACCCAAACGGCGGTGCATGCAAATAAGTTGCACTATCATTATTAACTTTGCATCTTTTGGCATCAATATTATGAATATGTGTATCACTATGATCGAGATCCAACAAACTATTTTCATTGGGTGTATGACCATTGAAGGTTTTATTCATGTAAGCAGAACAACAATTATCCTCGACTTTAAATGAATAAGCGTATTGCAATAAACATGATCAAATCATATTCATGCTCAGCATAAACGCCAAATAACATTTATTTAGGTTTAACACTAATCCCGAAAGTATAGGGAGTGTGTGATGATGATCATATCAATCTTGGAACCACTTCCAACACTCATCGTCACTTCCCCTTCAACTAGTCTCTGTTAATTATGTAACTCCTGTTTCGAGTTACTAATCTTAGCAACCGAACAAGTATCAAATACTCAGGGGCTACTATAAACACTAGTAAGGCACACATCAATACCCTGTATATCAAATATACCCTTGTTCACTTTGCCATCCTTCTTATCCACCAAATATTCAGGGCATTTCCGCTTCTAGTGACCATTTCCTTTGCAGTGTAAGCACTCAGTTTCAGGCTTTGGTCTAGCTTTGGGCTTCTTCGCGGGAGTGAAAACTTGCTTGTCATTCTACTTGAAGTTCCCTTTCTTTCCCTTTGCCCTTTTCTTGAAACTAGTGGTCTTGTCAATCATCAACACTTGATGCTCTTTCTTGATTTCTACCTTCGTTGATTTCAGCATCACGAAGAGCTCCGGAATCATTTTCGTCATCCCTTGCATAGTATAGTTCATCATGAAGTTCTAGTAACTTGGTGATGGTGACTAGAGAACTCTGTCAATCACTATCTTATCTGGAAGATTAACTCCCACTTGATTCAAGCGATTGTAGTACCCAGACAATGCGGCGGATGCTCACTAGTTGAGCGATTCTCCTCCATCTTTTAGCTATAGAACTTGTTGGAGACTTCATATCTCTCAACTCGGGTATTTGCTTGAAATATTAACTTCAACTTCTGGAACATCTCATATGGTCCATGACGTTCAAAACGTCTTTGAAGTCCTGATTCTAAGCCGTTAAGCATGGTGCACTAAACTATCAAGTAGTCGTCATATTGAGCTAGCCAAACGTTCATAACGTCTGCATCCGCTCCTGCAATAGGTCTGTCACCTAGCGGTGCATCAAGGACATAATTCTTCTGTGCAGGAATGAGGATAAACCTCAGATCACGGACCCAGTCCACATCATTGCTACTATCATTTTCAACATAGTTTTTCTCTTGGAACATATCAAAATAAACATAGGGAAGCAACAACGCGAGCTATTGATCTACAACAAAATTTGCAAAATACTATCAGGACTAAGTTCATGACAAATTAAAGCTCAATTAATCATATTACTAAAGAACTCCCACTTAGATAGACATCCCTCTAATCATCTAAGTGATCACGTGATCCAAATCAACTAAACCATGTCCGATCATCACGTGAGTGAAGGAAATATGCCCTAGAGGCAATAATAAAGTTATTATTTATTTCCTTATATCATGATAAATTTTTATTATTCATGCTAGAATTGTATTAACCGGAAACATAATACATGTGTGAATACATAGACAAATAGAGTGTCACTAGTATGCCTCTACTTGACTAGCTCGTTAATCAAAGATGGTTATGTTTCCTAACCATAGACATGGGTTGTCATTTGATTAACGGGATCACATCATTAGGATAATGATGTGATTGACATGACCCATTCGTTAGCTTAGCACCCGGTCGTTTAGTATGTTGCTATTGCTTTCTTCATGACTTATACATGTTCTTATGACTATTAGATTATGCAACTCCCGTTTACCAGAGGAACACTTTGTGTGCTACCAAAGCGTCTAGCGTATCTGGGTGATTATAAAGGTTCTCTCTGATTGTCTCCGAAGGTACATGTTGGGTTGGCGTATTTCGAGATTAGGATTTGTCACTCCGATTGTCGGAGAGGTATCTCTGGGCCCTCTCGGTAATGCACATCACTTAAGCCTTGCAAGCATTGCAACTAATGAGTTAGTTGCGGGATGATGTACTAAGGAACGAGTAAAGAGACTTGCCGGTAACGAGATTGAACTAGGTATTGAGAGACCGACGATCGAATCTCGGGCAAGTAACATACCGATGACAAAGGGAACAACGTATGTTGTTATGCGGTCTGACCGATAAAGATCTTCATAGAATATGTGGGAGCCAATATGAGCATCCAGGTTCCGCTATTGGTTATGATCGGTGACGTGTCTCGGTCATGTCTACATAGTTCTCGAACCTGTAGGGTTCGCACGCTTAACGTTACGATGACAGTTTTATTACGAGTTTATGTGTTTTGATGTACCGAAGGTTGTTCGGAGTCCCGGATGTGACCACGGACATGACGAGGAGTCTCGAAATGGTCGAGACATGAAGATTGATATACTGGAAGCCTATGTTTGGACATCGGAAGTGTTCCGGGTGAAATCGGGATTTTTTTTCCGGAATACCGGGAGGTTACCGGAACCCCCCGGCAACTTAATGGGCCTTAGTGGGCCTTGGTGGAAGAGAGGAGAGGAGGCCAGGGCAGGGCCGCGCGCCCCTCCCCCCTAGTCCGAATAGGACAAGGAGAGGGGGGCGGCGCCCCCCCTTTCCTTTCTCCCCTCCACCTCTTCCCCCTTTCTCTCCTAGTCCAACATGGAAAAGGGGGGAGTCCTACTCCCAGTAGGAGCAGGACTCCTCCGGCGTGCCTCTCCCCTTGGCCGGCCGCACCCCCTTTGCTCCTTTATATACGGGGGCAGGGGGGCACCCCAAAGACACAACAATTGATCTGTTTGATCTTTTAGCCGTGTGCGGTGCCCCCTCCACCATAGTCCGCCTCGGTAATACTGTAGGGGTGCTTAGGCGATGCCCTGCGTCGGTAGAACATCAACATCGTCACCACGCCGTCGTGCTGATGAAACTCTCCCTCAACACTCGGCGGGATCGGAGTTCGAGGGACGTCATCGGGCTGAACGTGTGCTGAACTCGAAAGTGCCGTACGTTCGGTACTTGATCGGTCGGATCGTGAAGACGTACGACTACATCAACCGCGTTGTGCTAACGCTTCTGCTTTCGGTCTACGAGGGTATGTGGACAACACTCTCCCCTCTCGTTGCTATGCATGACCATGATCTTGCGTGTGCGTAGGATTTTTTTTTGAAATTACTACGTTACCCAACAGTGGTTTCAGAGCTAGGTTTTATGCGTAGATGTCATATGCACGAGTAGAACACAAGTGAGTTGTGGGCGATATAAGTCATACTGCTTACCCGCATGTCATACTTTGGTTCGACGGTATTGTTGGACGAAGCGGCCCGGACCTACATTACGCGTACGCTTACGCGAGACCGGTTCTCCCGACGTGCTTTGCACAAAGGTGGCTAGCGGGTGTCAGTTTCTCCAACTTTAGTTGAACCGAGTGTGGCTACACCTGGTCCTTGCGAAGGTTAAAACCGCACCAACTTGACAAACTATCGTTGTGGTTTTTGATGCGTAGGTAAGAACGGTTCTTGCTAAGCCCGTAGCAGCCACGTAAAACTTGCAACAACAAAGTAGAGGACGTCTAACTTGTTTTTGCGAGGGCATCTTGTGATGTGATATGGTCAAGATGTGATGCTATATTTTATTGTATGAGGCGATCATGTTTTGTAACCGAGTTATCGGCAAGCTGGCGAGCCATATGGTTGTCGCTTTATTGTATGCAATGCAATTGCCCTGTAATGCTTTACTTTATTACTAAGCGGTAGCGATAGTTGTAGAAGCATAAGATTGGCGAGACGACAACGATGCTACGATGGAGATCAAGGTGTCGCACCGGTGACGGTGGTGATCATGGAGGTGCTTCGGAGATGGAGATCACAAGCACAAGATGATGATGGCCATATCATATCACTTATATTGATTGCATGTGATGTTTATCTTTTATGCATCTTATCTTGCTTTGATTGATGGTAGCATTATAAGATGATCTCTCACTAAATTTCAAGATAAAAGTGTTCTCCCTGAGTATGCACCGTTGCCAAAGTTCGTCATGCCCAGACACCACGTGATGATCGGGTGTGATAAGCTCTACGTCCATCTACAACGGGTGCAAGCCAGTTTTGCACACGCAGAATACTCAGGTTAAACTTGACGAGCCTAGCATATGCAGATATGGCCTTGGAACATTGAGATCGAAAGGTCGAGCGTGAATCATATAGTAGAGATGATCAACATAGTGATGTTCACCATTGAAGGCTACTCCATTTCACGTGATGATCGGTTATGGTTTAGTTGATTTGGATCACGTGATCACTTAGAGGATTAGAGGGATGTCTTTCTAAGTGGAGGTTCTTAAGTAATATGATTAAATGAACTTAAATTTATCATGAACTTAGTACCTGATAGTATCTTGCTTGTCTATGTTTGATTGTAGATAGATGGCCCGTGCTGTTGTTCCGTTGAATTTTAATGCATTCCTTGAGAAAGCAAAGTTGAAAGATGATGGTAGCAATTACGGATTTGGGTCCGTAACTTAGGATTATCCTCATTGTTGCACGGAAGAATTACGTTACGGAAGCACCGCTGGGTGCGAACTGCTTCTTGAGGAACAACATCGGATGTTATGAGCGTCGGCAAAGCAAAGCCGATGACTACTCAATAGTTCGAGTGTGCCATGCTTTACGGCTTAGAACTGGTACTTCAACGACGTTTTGAGCGTCATGGAGCATATGAGATGTTCCAGGAGTTGAAGTTAATATTTCAAGCAAATGCCGGATAGAGAGATATGAAGTCTCCAATAAGTTCTATAGCTGCAAGATGGAGGAGAATAGTTACGTCGGTGAGCATATACTCAAGATGTCCGGGTATAATAATCACTTGATTCAACTGGGAGTTAATCTTACGGATGATAGCGTCATTGACAGAATTCTCCAATCACTGCCACCAAGCTTCAAGAGCTTCGTGATGAACTATAACATGCAAGGGATGGATAAGACGATTCCCGAGCTCTTCGCAATACTAAAGGCTGCGGAGGTAGAAATCAAGAAGGAGCATCAAGTGTTGATGGTCAACAAGATCACTAGTTTCAAGAAAAGGGCAAAGGGAAGAAGGGGAACTTCAAGAAGAACAGCAAGCAAGTTGCTGCTCAGGAGAAGAAACCCAAGTCTGGACCTAAGCCTGAAACTGAGTGCTTCTACTGCAAGCAGACTGGTCAATGGAAGCGGAACTGTCCCAAATATTTGGCGGATAAGAAGGATGGCAAGGTGAACAAAGTTATATGTGATATACATGTTATTGATGTATACCTTACTAGAGCTCATGATAGCACACAGGGTATTTGATCTCGGTTACATTGCTAATATTTGCAACTTCGAAGCAGGGACTACGGATTAAGCGAACACCGGCCAGGGCGAGGTGACGATCGCGTGGGAAATGGTTCCAAAGTCGATGTGATCGCGGTCGGCACGCTACCTCTACATCTACCTTCGAGATTAGTTTTAGACCTAAATAATTGTTATTTGGTGCCAGCGTTGAGCATGAACATTATATCTGGATCTTGTTTGATGCGAGACGGTTATTCATTTAAATCAGAGAATAATGGTTGTTCTATTTATATGAGTAATATCCTTTATGGTCATGCACCCTTGAAGAGTGGTCTATTTTTGATGAATCTCGATAGTAGTGTTACACATATTCATAATGTTGAAGCCAAAAGATGCACCGTTGATAATGATACTGCAACTTATTTGTGGCACTACCTTTTAGGTCATATCAGTGTAAAGCGCATGAAGAAACTCCATACTGATGGACTTTTGGAACCACTTGATTATGAATCACTTGGTACTTGCGAACCGTGCCTCATGGGCAAGATGACTAAAACACCGTTCTCCGGTACTATGGAGAGAGCAACAGATTTGTTGGAAATCATACATACAGATGTATGTGGTCCGATGAATGTTGAGGCTCGTGGCAGATATCGTTATTTTCTCACCTTCACAGATGATTTAAGCAGATATGGGTATATCTACTTAATGAAGCATAAATCTGAAACATTTGAAAAGTTCAAAGAATTTCAGAGTGAAGTTGAAAATCAACGTAACAAGAAAATAAATTTTCTATGATCTGATCGTGGAGGAGAATATTTGAGTTACGAGTTTGGTCTACATTTGAAACAATGCGGAATAGTTTCGCAACTCACACCACCTGGAACACCACAGCGTAATGGTGTGTCCAAACGTCGTGTCGTGCATTTCTTGGATATGGTGTGATCTATGATGTCTCTTACTGATTTACCGCTATCATTTTGGGGTTATGCTTTAGAGACGGCCGCATTCACATTAAATAGGGCACCATCGAAATCCGTTGAGACGACGCCTTATGAACTGTGGTTTGGCAAGAAACCAAAGGTGTCGTTTCTTAAAGTTTGGGGCTGCGATGCTTATGTGAAAAATCTTCAACCTGATAAGCTCGAACCCAAATCGGAGAAATGTGTCTTCATAGGATACCCAAAGGAGACTGTTGGGTACACCTTCTATCATAGATCCGAAGGCAAGACATTTGTTGCTAAAAATGGATCCTTTCTAGAGAAGGAGTTTCTCTCGAAAGAAGTGAGTGGGAGGAAAGTAGAACTTGATGAGGTAACTGTACCCGCTCCCTTATTGGAAAGTAGTTCATCACAGAAAAGCGGTTTACGTGTGACACCTACACCAATTAGTGAGGAAGTTAATGATGATGATCATGAAATTTCAGATCAAGTTGTTCTTGAACCTCGTAGATCAACCAGAGTAAGATCCGCACTGCAGTGGTATTGTAATCCTATTACGGAAGTCATGCTACTAGATCATGATGAACCTATGAACTATGAAGAAGCGATGGTGAGCCCAGATTCGCAAAAATGGCTTGAAGCCATGAAATATGAGATGGGATCCATGTATGAGAACAAAGTGTGGACTTTGGTTGACTTGCCCGATGATCGGCAAGCAATTGAGAATAAATGGATCTTCAAGAAGAAGACTGACGCTGACGGTAATATTACCGTCTACAAAGCTCGACTTGTTGCGAAAGGTTTTTGACAAGTTCAAGGGGTTGACTACGATGAGACCTTCTCACCCGTGGCGATGCTTAAGTCTGTCTGAATCATGTTAGCGATTCCGCATTTTATGATTATAAAATTTGGCAGATGGATGTAAAAACTACATAGTCTGTCTGAATCATGTTAGCGATTGCCGCATTTTATGATTATAAAATTTGGCAGATGGATGTAAAAACTGCATTCCTGAATGGATTTCTGGAAGAAGAGTTGTATATGATGCAACTGGAAGGTTTTGTCGATCCAAAAGGAGCTAACAAAGTGTGCAAGCTCTAGCGATCCATTTATGGACTGGTGCAAGCCTCTCGGAGTTGGAATAAACGCTTTGATAGTGTGATCAAAGCATTTGGTTTTGTACAGACTTTTGGAGAAGCCTGTATTTACAAGAAAGCGAGTCGGAGCTCTGTAGCATTTCTGATATTATATGTGGATGACATATTACTGATTGGAAATGATATAGAATTTCTGGATAGCATAAAGGGATACTTAAATAAGAGTTTTTCGATGAAAGACCTCGGTGAATCTGCTTACATATTGGGTATTAAGATCTATAGAGATAGATCAAGACACTTAATTGGACTTTCACAAAGCACATACCTTGACAAAGTTTTGAAGAAGTTCAAAATGGATCAAGCAAAGAAAGGGTTCTTGCACTGTGTTACAAGGTGTGAAATTGAGTAAGACTCAATGCCCGACCAACTGTAGAAGATAGAGAGAAAATGAAAGATGTTCCCTATGCTTCAGCCATAGGCTCTATCATGTATGCAATCTTGTGTACCGGACACGATGCGTGCCTTGCTATAAGTCCGGCGGGGAGGTACCAAAGTAATCCAGAGTGGATCCTTTGGGCTGATCAAGAACATCTGAAATACGAAAAGGACTAAGGATATGTTTCTCGTTTATGGAGGTGACAAAGAGCTCATCGTAAATGGTTACGTTGATGCAAGCTTTGACACCGATCCGACGATTCGAAATTGCAAACCAGATAAGTGTTTACATTGAGCGGTGGAGCCGGTTGGTGCGATTTTAAACAAAGCGTCGTGGCGGGATCTACGTGTGAAGCGGAGTACATAGCTGCTTGGAAGCAGCAAATGAAGGAATGCGGATGAAGGAGTTCATATCCGATCTAGGTGTCATACCTAGTGCATCGGGTCCAATGAAAATCTTTTGTGACAATCTTGGTGCAATTGCCTTGGCAAAGGAATCCAGATTTCACAAGAGAACCAAGCACATCAAGAGGCGCTTCAATTCCATCCGGGATCTAGTCCGGTGGGAGACATAGAAATTTGCAAGATACATACGGATCTGAATGTTGCAGACTAGATTGACTAAGCCTCTTCCACGAGCAAAACATGATCAACACCAAGGCTCCATGGGTGTTAGAATCATTCTTGTGTAATCTAGATTATTGACTCTAGTGCAAGTGGGAAACTTAAGGAAATATTCCTAGAGGCAATAATAAAGTTATTATTTATTTCCTTATATCATGATAAATGTTTATTATTCATGCTAGAATTGTATTAACCGGAAACATAATACTGTGTGAATACATAGACAAGCAGTGTCACGAGTATGCCTCTACTTGACTAGCTCGTTAATCAAAGATGGTTATGTTTCCTAACCATAGACATGGGTTGTCATTTGATTAACGGGATCACATCATTAGGAGAATGATGTGATTGACATGACCCATTCCGTTAGCTTAGCACCCGATCGTTTAGTATGTTGCTATTGCTTTCTTCATGACTTATACATGTTCGTATGACTATGAGATTATGCAACTCCTATTTATTGGAGGAACACTTTGTGTGCTACCAAAAGTCACAACGTAACTGGGTGATTATAAAGGTGCTCTATAGGTGTCCCCGAAGGTACATGTTGGGTTGGCGTATTTCGAGATTAGGATTTGTCACTCCGATTGTCGGAGAGGTATCTCTGGGCCCTCTCGGTAATGCACACCACTTAAGCCTTGCAAGCATTGCAACTAATGAGTTAGTTGCGGGATGATGTATTACGGAACGAGTAAAGAGACTTGCCGTAGCGAGATTGAACTAGGTATTGAGATACCGGCGATCGAATCTCGGGCAAGTAACATACCGATGACAAAGGGAACAACGTATGTTGTTATGCGGTTTGACCGATAAAGATCTTTGTAGAATATGTGGGAGCCAATATGAGCATCCAGGTTCCTCTATTGGTTATTGACCGATGACGTGTCTCGGTCATGTCTACATAGTTCTCGAACCCGTAGGGTCCGCACGCTTAACATTACAATGACAATTTTATTATGAGTTTATGTGTTTTGATGTACCGAAGGTTGTTCGGAGTCCCGGATGTGATCACGGACATGATGAGGAGTCTCGAAATGGCCGAGACATGAAGATTGATATATTGGAAGCCTATGTTTGGACATCGGAAGTGTTAGGGTGAAATCGGGATTTTTTAGGAATCTGGGAGGTTACCGGAACCCCGGCAACTTAATGGGCCTTAGTGGGCCTTGGTGGAAGAGGAGAGGAGGCGAGGGCAGGGTCGCGCCCCTCCTCCTAGTCCGAATAGGACAAGGAGAGGCGGCGCCCTTCCTTTCTCCCTCCACCTCTTCCCCTTTCTCTCCTAGTCCAACATCGAAAAGGGGGGGAGTCCTACTCCCGGTAGGAGTAGGACTCCTCCGGCGCGCCTCTCCCCTTGACCGGCCGCACCCCCCTTGCTCCTTTATATAGAAGCTCTGCGTCGGTAGAACATCAACATTGTCACCACGCCGTCGTGCTGACGAAACTCTCCCTCAACACTCGGCTGGATCGGAGTTCGAGGGATGTCATCGGGCTGAACGTGTGCTGAACTCGGAGGTGCCGTACGTTCGGTACTTGAACGGTCGGATAGTGAAGATGTACAACTACATCAACCGCGTTGTGCTAACGCTTCCGCTTTCGGTCTACGAGGGTATGTGGACAACACTCTCCCCTCTCGTTGCTATGCATCACCATGATCTTGCGTGTGCGTAGGATTTTTTTTTGAAATTACTACGTTACCCAACAGTAAGATGGAGTAGTTTTCAATGGTGAACATCACTATGTTTATCATATCTCATATATGATTCACGCTCGACCTTTCGGTCTCAGTGTTCCGAGGCCATATATGTATATGCTAGGCTCGTCAAGTTTAACCTGAGTATTCCGCGTGTGCAACTATTTTGCACCCATTGTATTTGAACGTAGAGCCTATCACACCCGATCATCACGTGGTGTCTCAGCACGAAGAACTTTTGCAATGGTGCATACTCAGGGAGAACACTTCTTGATAATTTAGTGAGAGATCATCTTAAAATGCTACCGTCAATCAAAGCAAGATAAGATGCATAAAGGATAAACATCACATGCAATCAATATAAGTGATATGATATGGCCATCATCGTCTTGTGCTTGTGATCTCCATCTCAAAGCACCGTCGTGATCACCATCGTCACCGGTAGCGACACCTTGATCTCCATCATAGCATCGTTGTCGTTTCGCCATCTATTGCTTCTCGACTATCGCTACCGCTTAGTGATAAAGTAAAGCAATTACAAAGGCGTTGCATTTCATACAATAAGCGACAACCATATGGCTCTGCCGATTGCCGATAACTTCGGTTACAAAACATGATCATCTCATACAATAAAATATAGCATCACGTCTTGACCATATCACATCACAACATGCCCTGCAAAAACAAGTTAGATGTCCTCTACTTTGTTGTTGCAAATTTTACGTGGCTGCTACGGGCTGAGCAAGAACCGTTCTTACGTACGCATCAACACCACAACGATAGTTCGTCAAGTTAGTGTTGTTTTAACCTTCACAAGGACCGGGCATAGCCACACTCGGTTCAACTAAAGTTGGAGAAACTGACACCCACCAGCCACCTGTGTGCAAAGCACGTCGGTATAACCAGTCTCGCGTAAGCGTACGCGTAATGTCGGTCCGGGCCGCTTCATCCGAGAATACCGCCGAACCAAATTATGGCATGCTAGTAAGCAGTATGATTTGTATCGCCCACAACTCACTTGTGTTCTGCTCGTGCATATAACATCTACGCATAAAACCTGTCTCGGATTCCACTATTGGGGAACGTAGTAATTTCAAAAAAAATCCTACGCACATGCAAGATCATGGTGATGCATAGCAACGAGAGGGGAGAGTGTTGTCCACGTACCCTCGTAGACCGAAAGCGGAAGCGTTAGCACAACGTGGTTGATGTAGTTGTACGTCTTCACGGCCCGACCGATCAAGCACCGAATCTACGACACCTCCGAGTTCTAGCACACGTTTAGCTCGATGATGTCCCTCGAACTCCGATCCAGCCGAGTGTCAAGGGAGAGTTCTGTCAGCACGACGGCGTGGTGATGATCTAGATGTTCTACCGTCGCAGGGCTTCGCCTAAGCACCACTACAATATTATCGAGTATGACTATGGTGGAGGGGGGCACCGCACACTGCTAAGAGATCAAGAGATCAATTGTTGTCTCTAGAGGTGCCCCCTGCCCCCGTATATAAAGGAGCAAGGGGGAGGGGCGGCCGGCCTAGGAGGGGGCGCGCCATGGGGAGTCCTACTCCCACCGGGAGTAGGACTCCCTCCTTCCTTGTTGGACTAGGAGAAGGGAGAAGGAAAAGGGAGAGGAGGAGAAGGAAAGAGGGGGCCGGCCCCCCTTGCCCTAAACCAATTCGGTTTGGGCCTTGGGGGCGCGGCCCACACTCCCCTTGCTGCCCTCCATTTCCACTAAGGCCCATGTAGGCCCATTAAGCCCCCGGGGGTTCCGGTAACCTCCCGGTACTCCGGTAAAATCCCGATTTCACCCAGAACACTTTCGACATCCAAATATAGGCTTCCAATATATCAATCTTCATGTCTCGACCATTTCGAGACTCCTCGTCATGTCCGTAATCACATCCGGGACTCCGAACAACCTTCGGTACATCAAAACTCATAAACTCATAATATAAGCATCATCGAAACCTTAAGCGTGCGGACCCTACGGGTTCGAGAACTATGTAGACATGACCGAGACACGTTTCCTGTCAATAACCAATAGCGGAAGCTGGATGCTCATATTGGCTCCTACATATTCTACGAAGATCTTTATCGGTCAAACCGCACAACAACATACGTTGTTCCCTTTGTCATCGGTATGTTACTTGCCCGAGATTCGATCGTCGGTATCTCAATACCTAGTTCAATCTAAATTCTTGGCAAGTCTCTTTACTCGTTATGTAATGCATCATCCATAACTAACTCATTAGTCACATTGCTTGCAAGGCTTATAGTGATGTGCATTACCGAGAGGGCCGAGATACCTCTCCGACAATCGGAGTGACAAATCCTAATCTCGAAATACGCCAACTCAACATGTACCTTCGGAGACACCTGTAGAGCTCCTTTATAATCACTCAGTTACGTTGTGACGTTTGGTAGCACACAAAGTGTTCCTCCAGTAAACGGGAGTTGCACAATCTCATAGTTGTAGGAACATGTATAAGTCATGAAGAAAGCAATAGCAACATACTAAACGATCAAGTGCTATGCTAACGGAATGGGTCAAGTCAATCACATCATTCTCCTAATGATGTGATCCCGTTAATCAAATGACAACTCATGTATATGGCTAGGAAACTTAACCATCTTTGATTCACGAGATAGTCAAGTAGAGGCATACTAGTGACACTATGTTTGTCTATGTATTCACACATGTATTACGTTTCCGGTTAATACAATTCTAGCATGAATAATAAACATTTATCATGAAATAAGGAAATAAATAATAACTTTATTATTGCCTCTAGGGCATATTTCCTTCAGCTCCGCCTCCGCGAAGTCGGCAAGTGGCTATCGGCCGACGATGACGAGCCCTCCAAGCTTAGCTTCAACGGGAGGGGAGGGGTGGTGGCCTTCATGGGACCGAAGCACTGACAACCTCGAATGATCTACTCTTCCTCGCTGCCAGCGGTGCCCACGGACATGCCGACTTCGTCGTTGTGGCGATGGGGCGCGGCCGACGTGAAGCTGGCGACGCCGTTCGTGCCCCAGTCAAATTCCACCACCGCCCCTCCGATCTCCACGAAAGAAGATTCTTTCTCCGCCTGCAGGATGCGGTGGCGCCATCACTCATGGCTGATGTTGTGGGCGGCGCTGTAGGATAGGAGTAGCGCCTCCTGCTTGCCTCGCCAGCATCACCTTCTTCTGCCTTGCCTCAGATTTGGTGCCTCACAACCATATAGATAGATAGTCGATACATGGTTAATTCTTTTTGTGTCTCCTAGTAGAAGTAGGATCACAAAACCAAAGAGCAATTTTAGCATAGTCGTTATATATGCAACTTCTAAAGCTTCGTCAAATTTTGAAGGCTACCAAGACAATGCATAAACTCAAAATTGCTACATAAGCTCCAAATCTATGGTTGGGACCCGTTTGTCACCGGGACATGTCTTTCTTCCCGCTCATGACCCGATGATTTCAACAACAATTTCAACTACGATTTCAACAACTATTGTAGTTCTTTCTCTTCCTTCGTTCGGTAGTGACCTCGCAGGCGGGGATGCTTCGACAACTATCACTTTAGCGATCACGCGGTCTAGGAGCGCATGTGCGTCTTTGATATGGGAAAAGTCCACAGTTTTGTAGCCCTTAGTGAACAAGGCTTCCCTTGATAAGGCGGTTGTTGTCACATTGTGATTGGCGGGGAGACGCTCAACCCCGATGGTTGATTCAACTTGAAGGAGTGCCTCTCCTTAGACCCACTCGGATCACAGCTGGGCCCTCTCCCAGCACTTACTTTCGGCACGATCCTCTTCGGTCTCACCGGGGAAGGATCCATGAGGAAGGCTCGTCTACCGCGAGATTGCAGATGTGACATGAGTGTGGCAACGACGGGGAAGATGGGTGTTGAGTGGCGCCAATGAACGGGAAAGATGCGCAATGAGTGCCACCTGATGACGACCCTTGTAGACCCATTTTCAGGACCTGAATGCCATTAGGCGGTTATTATGGCGATCGGGCACATATGGCTACACTCTGCTAGAATTTCTCTAACCATAGTTCTCTCCTACATCATTGTTGATGGGGTATCCCAGTCTATAGAAACTTCCTTAAACCGTTTTGTGCTGGTCCACTACCCCAGTCGCCAAAGGGGAGACCGAATAGGTCTAGCCAGGGTGCTCAACTTTGGCGCAGCGCGCGCCAGGAAATGAGCGAACGAGCACCCCCCTCCCCCCGGTCCCTCGCGCGCCCCTTTGACCCGACCCACACGCGGGGGCGGCATGCCCCCTATTTTTTAATACATTTTTCTGCTTTTTCCTCTTTTCTATTTTTTCTTCTTTAAAATAATCTGCGGTTTAAAAAAAGTTCCAAATTTCTAAATAATTGTGAATTTTGGGAAATTCTCCAGAAATCATAGAATGATCGTGAATTCAAATAAATGTTCCTCATTTTGAAATATGTTCAAGAAGTCATAAAATGTTTGCAGACTTTTAAAATTTCATGATTTTGCAAAAAATGTTGACATATTCAAAACATGTTCATGATCTTAAAAAAATTCACATATTCAAAAATTATGAATTTGAAAAAATTTCATGAATTAAGAAAGTTTTCATTGATTTTTCGAAAATATTCACAAATATGAAAAGATGTTTGCGAATTTCAGAAATTGTTCCCAAATTTAAAAAGAAACTTCAGCAATTCAAAAAATGTCCATTGATTCACAAAACGTTCAGGCATTTCAAAACAATGATAATAAAAAACAAAATAAAATTGTAAATTTCAGAAAAATATCCCAAATTTCATAAAATATCAAAGAGTTTCCAAAAAATGTTCACAATTTTAAAAAATGCTGTGAACTTTTAAAATAGTTCACGAATACAAATATTTTTCACAATTATAGAAAAATGTTCGTATATTTTTGGAAAATTTACTTGAATTTGAGAAATATTCACAATTTCAAAAAAACTGTACATGGATTGGATAAATCTTCATGATTTAGAAAAATGTCCACAAATTGAAAATATCAAAATTTTTAAAGATGTTTGAAAAAAGAGAATGAAAAATAAAAAATGTATAAATGATAAAGTAAAAATAATAAAAATAAAAAGAATCATAAAAGAAGAAAAAACACAAGAAAAAACAGAAGAAAAAAAAGAAGAAAAAACAAAGGAAAAGGAAAAAATGTTGAATGTTCAACCTTCCCAGAACAGGTGGGGCCGATACCCAAATAGAGGATTGGGCGATTGAGGGGTAGTTTTGAAATCGGCATAACAAATTAAAAAAAAGGAAAACCTTCACATTGTGTGAGTATATGTGACCTAGTTTTCGGAAAAAAAAATAACAAACTTGAAATGCGGAAAATATCTTTAAAAAGTGTTCTCAGCAATGGGCTACCACACGCGTCGTTAAGGCACCACCTACACGCCAAATAGGGGAAGTCATCTCGCTATATGCGAGATATAGCCCTGATGCGCAAAACGCATAGGGGCGAAAGCATTTTGGGTGGCCCTTGTAGGCGTCTTTTTTACAAAAATCAGAAAATATTTGATAATTGTGCTTTTCAAAAAATTACAAATTTTAAAAATATTCACATTCTTCAAAAATGATTAGTTTTTCAAAAAAAGTGTTTGCATTGTCATAAAAATAATCTTTTTATATTTTCCAAAATTTCAAAAAAATGACCGATTTTTTTAAAATATTCACAAATTCCAAAATGTCTGTCTTTGAAAAAAATAGAATTTTAAGGGAATGTTCATGTTTTCATAAAACGTTCAAAATTTTGAAAGGTGTTCGCATTTTCTAAAAATGTTCACTTTTTTCCCAAAATGAATGAAAGACTGCTCTCTATAAGGATTCCCGGTTCGTTGTAGTGTGTCCTCAGCTTGCTACAGTGCTCCCTGGTCGCTATTGTTGTTTCTGGTTCGCTACAGTGTTCTTTGATTCGGTATGGTGCCTGAACCGATGCAGTGTGAGTCGTACGTGCGTTCGCAGCCCGTCGGGGTGCCCCGTCGCTCTGTTGTCGGATGCAATGAGCGTCCATAGGAGCTCACATACACCCATTTCCTATGGGCGAATGGGCTATCATTAAGCTCGTATTGGAAAATGGTGTTGTAAGTCCGTATTGGAGCTATGGAGGGAGAGGCCTCCCTGCAGATGAGAAGGGAGACCCCCCGCAGGTGCGTTGAGGATGATGATTCTCGATAGCTAGGGTTGGAGGTGTCTAGAGACTTCCTCGGGTCTTCTCCGTTGATGAATCCTATTCCTTCATCCAACGGCTCTAGGGGAGCCAAATCGAATTCTACTATCTCCCTTTTAGCCAAGGAAATCTTGGAAACAAATGGGGACGAAATACACGAAGAATCATGTTCGATCCGGCAAGGCCTGGGCAGCGGAGTGGGGGTACAACAACGGCGGTCTCAGACTACGCGGATAAACAGCAAGGACAAAGGCACGAAGTGAGATAAGTCGGGCTCTGGTGGGGTTTTTGTGTGGGCCATGGGTATCGGAGTCCGGCATGGCGGTTGTCCGGATGTTCGCCCTCCGCCAGCATTGCTTCTGGTTTGTGGGAATTTGAACGTGCAGACTGGTCTGTAGACGTTTGATGCACGGTGTTGGAGGGCACAAAGTATCCAAACTGCGTGGTCCAAATGTTTACCGCCGTTTGTATGGATGGTGAAAGAGCAAAATACTGTCAGATCCCTTGGTAGGGTTCATGACGAGATCGGTAGTACCGGGACGAAATCTGCACACATAATTTACCCAAGTTCGGGCCTCGAAAGAGTAAGACCCTACGTCTTGCTTCTTCTTGTTATTCATGGTGAGCAGATACCTCGTGCAGAGGATGACAATGGTGTACGGGATGTCTACCGAGAGTTAGATCTGAGATTGGATTGATCAGTGAGGACCTAGACCTCCCTATATAAAAGCAGGAGAGATCTAGGGTTTACAACGGAGGTCAGTGAGATTAGTTCTGCTGCCACCCTCGGACTTGGAGAGCACGCACATCGTCTTTGCCTCCCTAGGGTACCCTAATGTCTCTTAGGCCTGGTGGGCCCTATACGAGGCTGTTGCCGAGCTCTGATACGTCTCCATCGTATCTACTTTTGCTAACGCTTTTCCTCTTGTTTTGGACTCTAATTTGCATGATTTGAATGAAACTAACACAGATGGACTGTTTTCGGCCAGAACTACCATGGTGTTGTTTTTTGTGCAGAAATAAAAGTTCTCAGATTGGAACAAAACTTTTTGGAGAATTATTCATAATATATAAAAAATACTGGAGCCAAGAACCACCCCGGGGGGGGGGGGGGGGGTTGGGTGAGCACAACCCACCAGGGCGCGCCCCCTCCTGACATGCCCAGGTGGGTTGTGCCCTGCTGGTGGCCCCGCAGACCCTGATTCCAACTCTATAAAATCCTATTTTCAGGGGAAAAATCAAGGCGAAAGAATTATTGTGTTTCACGAGACAGAGCCACCGCCACCTCCTGTTCTTCATCGGGAGGCCAGATCTAGAGTCCGTTTGGGGCTCCGGAGAGGGGGATCATCAATCTTCATCATCACCAATCCTTCTTCATCGCCAATTCCATGATGCTCCCCACCGGGAGTTAGTAATTCCCTCGTAGGCTCGCTGGTCGGTGAGGAGTTGGATGAGATTCATCATGTAATCGAGTTAGTTTTGTTAGGGCTTGATCCCTAGTATCCATTATTTTCTGAGATTGATGTTGCTATGACTTTGCCATGCTTAATGCTTGTCACTTTGGGCCCGGGTGCCATGATTTTAGATCTGAACCATTTATGTTATCATCAGTATATCTATGTTCTAGATACTATCTTGCAAGTTATAGTCACCTATTACGTGTTATGATCCATAAACCCCGGAGTGACAATAGTCGGGATACTTTCCGGTGATGACCGTAATTTGAGGAGTTCATGTATTCACTATGGGCTAATGCTTTGTTCCGGTTCTCTATTAACAGGAGGCCTTAATATCCCTTAGTTTCCATATGGACCCCGCTGCCATGGGAGGGTAGCACAAAAGATGTCATGCAAGTTCTATCCATAAGCACGTATGCCAATTTATGGAATGCATGCCTACATTATATTTATGAACTGGAGCTAATTTTGTATGGCCCTAGGTTATGACAGTTATATGATGAATATCATCCAACAAATTCACCGATCCAATGCCTACGAATTTTCCACATATTGTTTCTACTAAGTTACTATTGCTACTATTACTGTTATGCTTGTTACAAAATCATTACTATTATTGTTACCGTTACCCTTACTGTTACTGTCGTGGATTTGGCACGGCAGATGTCCATATGAAAAGGACTTAGTCGTGTGGCCAACGCATCTATGTGGTAGCTTGAGAGGGGTTGAGTGGGACGAGAGACGCGAGGTTTTACCCAGGTTCGGCCCCTCACGGTGGAGGTAAAAGCCTACATCCTGCTTCATTGATGTTGATCATGATAACGATTACAAGGGTCCTCTATCTCGAGAGCTATTGACTTGTCTGTATAAACCTAACTTGTCTATTCAGACGTCTAAAAACCTCCCCCTCTCAGGGCGCCCTGCCCCTCCTTATATAACTTGAAGGGGCGGGTTACATGTAGAGTCCTAGTCGAATTAAGACTTAAACTATTCTGACTTCTCATCACGGACTTCTCTCCGTGGGCTTCTTAACGTCTTGGGCTTCTTAACGTCTTGGGCTTCTTAACGTCTCGGGCTTCTTAACCCTAGGTGATTCTGTCAGCCGGGTTATAGCTGTCTGCCGGGTCATAATCATCTGCCGGGTTAAAGACTATCTGCCGGCTTACAACTGTCTGCCAGGTCAGAGACTATCTGCCGTCTTACAATTGTCTGCCGGGTCTCACTAGCCGGGTTAGCATCTGAGATGACTTAAGCCCCAGGGCGGCTTATCCTTATGAGCCGGGTCTTGGTCGTGGAGAATATCCCCAACATTAGCCCCCAGTTTAGCTTTGAATTTATTCATGCTAAACTCTTAAAATAAGAATATGTAAAAAGGACCGTCTCACTCAATAAATACCAGTTAACCAGCTCCTGAAAATTCCGAATCTTTGTCATATCAATAAACTGACGTTGGCTCCTTGGAGAAAAATAACCCTTATTATCTTCAACTGCCTTGACTTGATAAAATTCGTCCGACGTTGTGCCAATTTTCAATACTTCTTCCTCATATTCATACTACCTGTAGCCCCCAAGTCTTAAGAGGGGAACTAGTGATGGCTATAAGACTTGCTTCAGTATAAATATTGCAACCTTGAAGAAATCCAAGTTGTTCATCTCAGTCACTAGTCAAAACTGAATATTCCACATATGTAGAGTGCCGGGTTGTCATGCTTGCAGCAACCTGGGACTTGTAATTGCCTTATGCTCATAAAAACTTCAACTAGTGTAGCCCCCAAGAGCCGGGTCATTATGCAATAATGAGTAGGGACTTTGTAGATATGATCATGTAGACTTGAGCAGCAGCGTGTAGCCCCCAAGGGCTGGCTTAGTAAGATATACTGAACTGGGACTTTATATATACTTCATTGAAAATAACATCATATGATGTAACCCCCACCATGGGGCTTGAACCCACATCCACAAGGTTAAGAGCCTTGTGCTCTACCAACTGAGCAGTGGACCCTTCAATATAATGGATTAAGGCTTGTGTACTTTAGATTTTTGACAGGAACAATTGGTAGCCCCCATGGGCCGGCTCATTACGATGTGATGAGTCTTGTCTTCAATAATGCAAGCACAAATGACCTTGCATTAGCCCCCAAGTGCCATGGTGCATGCTGGCAGTGACATGGGACTTGCATATTTGATGTAATATCAATCTGAATAATGTAGCCCCCAAGTGCCGGGTCGTAAGCCTGCAGCGACTCGGGACTATCCCTTCCACTGTAAATAAATCATATCCACTGTCTGTATGATATTGCTGAATGTCTTGCATATCAATATTGAACCATACTCCTTGTTGTGAGCTGGTATTATTGGATGAGGGAATAATAGCCATTACTCTGAAGCGGCTTTGTAAACCTCAATCATAATACTGGTTATTGATAACCATAATAAAAATCCAGCCATGTTGGCTATTAAATATTTGAATAATATAACCTGGTTTGAAAACCGGTTCCTGCAATATAAACCAGTATATCCATGCATATATGATGCATGCTACGATGATGCAATGTATGGCGATGATGTATGTGTACGATAACAGAGTAAAAAATGTCAGCTTTTGAAGCTTGAATCTTACTTCAATGAAACTAGCATGATAGCCACTAGTTTATCCTTACTTTCTGTAAGCCGGCTCTCACATGACCCAGTTGATGTTTTAACCTGGATAAGTTCAGGGTCCATATGGATTGACTTATCGAGAGTACACGGGGTTCGGAGTAGCATCTTGAAAACAGGCAGGTTTAACCAAGTTTCAATGAAGGCGGCTTAATAGCCTCGGGTCATCCTCGCTATCTGTAAGCCGGTCCTTACATGACAAACTGCCGGTCTAACTTTAACAAGTTCAGGGTCTTATTTTAAAAGATTGACTTGCTAAAAACACGGCGGGTCATTCCAGGATTACCTGGGCGGAGTACCAATGACATACAGACAGGATAACCCGGAAATTTTGGTGAATACACCTGGCGTTCCAAGCCAATCAAGAGGGTAGTAACGCTATGTTCTCTTTGGTGAATACACCTATGTTTGAACAGGAAGCTCCCAAATGACATATAATGAGCCTCAAGGCAGGATACCTATGTTTGAACTGCGCAGTGCATCAAGTTCTCTTTGGTAATCCTTTAATTTGGGCAGGAAGCCCCCAAGTGATTTGTAATAAGGCGTGTAAGCCGGAGCAAGAGGTTAAGCACAACTATGCTCATTGAGTAGGAAGCCCCCAAGTGATCAATAAGATAAGCCAATAAGGCAGGATACCCATGTTTGAACCGCGCATCATGGCAGCAAGTTCTCTTTGGCAACCTTTAATTTTTCCAGAGAACTCGAACTTGCGAGAGATGGATACTTTTTGAACTGGATGTTAAGCCGGATAGTAAGAGCTCAAGTCTTTGTGAGAGACAGATTTCCCTTGAGCCGGAAATTTTCTGTCGGCCTTTAAATTTTTATCAATATAGCAGGAGCCTCCAGGACCAGGTTATCTTCCCTCCAATGACCCGGAGTTCTTGAATCTGCTCAAACTGGCAACATTTACTGAGTCATGTCATTGTTGCCCCCGAGTCTTAAGACTACTCGAGGAGTGGGCTTGAGACTCTCCATACTTGACCATGATATGAACCGGCATATAGTTGAACAGCGGATTGCTGAAATATGTTGAATCTCGACGGGTTATAAATGACCCCATCCATTGATCCATCCGATGTAGGCAAGGGCCATAGTTTGATGGTCTCCTTTGCAATTATGAATTCTGCATGAGAATTTGCACAAACGAGAGTAATTGTTCTCGAAGAAAATAAAAATGTATCAATAGAAACTTGACATGATGGATTTCACCTGATATGTTTTATCCAGAATTATCTGCCATAGGGTTGCAGCAACGATGACAGAGGTGGCGGCTTAAAATGCGGCACCAGGCGGCTCAAAAGGGATCCTTCGGGTCATGTTGACCATTGATTTTTTCAGCACTTTGTCCACTTTGAATTTTCTTCTGTTGTTTCAATCAGTGCAGGCACACGGGAAGGGAGCAGCCTTCAGGGTCGTGGGCAGCCGGGTCAGCACCTGCTGGCTGGCGCACGGCGTCTCAGAGGAGGCCAGGACAAGGGCGAGGCCTGAGGCGACGGGGAAGAGCCGGTGCAGCGACTGGCCACGGAAGCGGGTAGGGCGGCTCGAGGTGGCTCAAAACGGGGCAGCAGAGGGGTGCCGACATCCGCGGAGAGAGGATTCAGCACGGGGGGTAGCTGAAGTGTCGGGCGTGACCCGGCAAGGCGGCTCACAGCGACGGGGTGGCTCCGCATTGTTGCAGCTGAGGTAGACTGACAAAATGGAAACCGACGACTCACAGCGGCGTCTTGGCACAGACACAACAGAGGCGGAGAGCAGCGGTGGCTTAGCGGGGGCACCGGCGGGTCATGGCCTCGGCGGCTTCAATTGAAGTGCGGATCAAATGCATAGGCGTGGCGATTCAGAATCAAGGCAAAGACCGGTTGACGTGGAGGCGACAGCTTAAGGCGTGGTAGCTTTGGGGCCGGCTCGTCGCGCAACGGATTGATGGCGAGGCCGCGAGGAAACAGCGGCTTGATGGCACATAGGCCATGGTGACAGTGACCTAGAATCCTGTAGGGCGGAGGCACTTTGGAAACGGTTTATAGCCCGGCGATGCCTCGGCTCAGGGTGCAAGAAGGCCATGGAAACGGCGGCTCGAACACAGCAAAAGTGGCCGCGGTCATGATGGCGGAGGTGAGGCACGCCGGCCATGACTAGGGTGGCAGCTCGGTGAGCCCAGGGCCGTCCAGGTGCCTTGGAAGTGGAGAGGTGTCGGCGACTTAGCACAAGGCCATAGGTGAAGGAATCGGATTCTATGTTGGGTCTTCCTCCAGCTCGTGATCCGATGAACATGAACCGTCAGGCGGCTTGTACCAGAGGCCACAGGGGTTAACTGATCCTGAACTTTAGTTGTATATGCACACATGTACGTCCTTTGTGTGATCCAGACACGGACAATGGAACCATAAAACCCTGTCTGTCTCGGCGGCTCCAAAAACTCTCAGATGAATCTCAGGACGGTGGTGGCTCGCAGGCCATCCGACGGACCGACGCTGATGAAGCAGCTAGCGGCTCAGGCGACCACAACGGAGGTGATTTGGAGGTGCGTCCGCGATGGTGGCGGGTTGGAGAGGGGCCACGACAGCAGCATTGACCGGCAGCTTGTGGCGGCTTGACAAGTAGCAGAAGGCAGCTGCGCCCTTGAGGGCGATGCGAAGTTGGAGCGGACCATGACCCGGAGGCAGCGGCTCGGCGAGGCGAGTGAGCTCTGATGGAGGCAGAGAGAGGCAGGTCAGCTGCGGCCGCAGCACAGGCAGAGGCAGGTAACCCGTGGGGGCAGCTCCAGGCTACTCAGCGAGAAGAAAACGAGGTCGGGGCGGCCTCGCAGGGCTCGACAGCTCGGAACGCGCGCGATACCGGCAAGGGCGGCGGCTCGCAATGGAGGCAACTCACGACATATTGAAGCAGAGGCCGGTTCGGATGCGGAGGATGCGGCTTGCAACAAACATAGACCGGCGAGGCGACTCAACGCAGAGCAAACCGAAGCAGAGGGCGCCCGCGGCACGGAACCTAGCGATTCCCGCTCGGAGTCGTGCAGGCACAATAGCGAGGTGGAGGAACGCAGTCGACGTGGTGCGCAGGCGCATAAACCGGCAGCCTGGACGGAGGCGGCTTTGCACAGATAGGCTTAGAAGTGCAGCGGCAGAGACGGCAGGGCCCAGGCCGGCTTACGGTGAAGGTGAAACCGCCCACGACGAGGGCGACTTGACGGTGTAGTCGTGGCAGAGTTCGGCGGCGCGCCGCAGCGGAAGTAGCTCGATGAGACCGACGGCTTACGGTGCAGCAGAGGTGGCTATGACTTGGAGGCGGAGACCGGCGACCACTCGGCTCGCTGGCTTGACAGAGACCGACGACTTGGTAGCGTAGTCACGCGACCAGCGGAGTAGACCGAGTCATGATGTAGTAGTAGTTTTGTTTCCTTCCTCTTCTTTTTGGAAAAAACCTGCTGATGTAACATGTCCTAAATGATTCATCAAGTACATTGGGGTTTGAAATTCCTTAGGATATTGTAACAACACTCGGGATAATCTTTCTTTGCGTTGGCGGATGTAGCATGAATTAAATCCGATCTGAGGCGTGGCTGCGGCTGAGTCCCCCTAATGAAACGCCGCCGGCTTGCTGCGGTTTTCGTCGGCGAATTCAGGCAGATGCAGAGATACGGTGGCAGTGGCTCGACGCACTGCGACTTGATGTATGACCCGGATCCTTCTACGGTTTATGTTTGGGTTGACTCCCATGACAGTTGCAGGAAAAATGCTGGTTCCTTCAGGGCTTTCACCGTAACCCTAATTCTTCTCCCTCTTACATCTCATGGATTGTAAAAGCTAGACTAGCAAACTCAAAGCTGATGCAAATCCTTCAGAACCAGTTCCTCTTTAGCCGAAAAATTGCAAATATCTCGATCCCTAGAAGAGGTCCCTCCAAGAACTCAACACCACCGTGCGCAAGCCCCACGGTGGGCGCAACTGTCGTGGATTTGTCACGGCATATGTCCATATGAAAAGGACTTAGTCGTGAGGCCAACGCATCTATGTGGTAGCTTGAGAGGGGTTGAGTGGGACGAGAGACGCGAGGCTTTACCTAGGTTCGGCCCCTCACGGTGGAGGTAAAAGCCTACATCCTTCTTCATTGATATTGATCATGATCATGATTACAAGGGTGCTCTATCTCGAGAGCTATTGACTTGTCTGTCTAAACCTAACTTGTCTATTCAGACGTCTAAAAACTTCCCCCTCTCGGGGCACCCCGCCCCTCCTTATATATTGAAGGGGCAGGTTACATGTAGAGTCCTAGTCGGACTAAGACTTAAACTATTCCGACTTCTCATCATGGGCTTCTCTCCATGGGATTCCTAACGTCTCGGGCTTATTAACCCCAGGTGACTCTGTCTGCCGGGTTTTAACTGTCTGCCGGGTCATAACTATCCGCCGAATCATAATTATCCGCCGGGTTAAAGACTATCTGCCGGCTTACAACTGTCTGCGGGTTAGAGACTACCTGCCGGCTTACAAATGTCTGCCGGGTCAGAGACTATCTGCCGGCTTACAACTGTTTGTCGGGTCTCACCAGCCGGGTTAGCATCTGAGATGACTTAAGCCTCAGGGCGGCTTATCCTTACGAGCCGGGTCTTGGTCGTGGGGAATATCCCCAACAGTTACCACTGCTAACAAAACTATCATATTACTTTGGTACTGATCATATTGTTCTAGATAATTAATCTCCAGGTGTGGTTGAATTGACAACTCAGCTGCTAATACTTGCAAATACTCCGGTTCCCCTTGTGTCAAATCTATAAATTTGGGTTGAATACTCTACCATCGAAAATGGTTGCGATCCCCTATACTTGTGGGTTATCAAGACCTTTTTCTGGCGCCGTTTCCGGGGAGCATAGCTATATTTATTGAGTCACTTGGGATTATTATCTATTTATCACTATGAAGAATCTGAAAGATACAAAAACCAAGATCGTTCCCTCTAGGACGAGGGGAGGTAAGGAACTGCCATCACACTTTGCACTTGATTCACCTTCTGCTCTGAGTAGACTTGCAACACCACCACATGCTATTAATCCAGCTTGCTTGATGATGGTGTGCCACTAAGTGATTTTCTTGACTAACACATTGCTAGAGCTAAAGAGAATGAAATTACTGAAACTGATGAAATTATTAAAACTGATGAAGTGCTTGAAACTGAAAATCTTGAAACACCTGTTAGACCTAGCCCTCCTAGATATGAAATGCCTAAGATACCGGAAGGTTATGTTATGGAGGATGAGACAACTAGAGATTTTCTTGCTTGCAATGATAGAGATGACCTCAAGAAATTATTATCCAAATTGAAAGAGAAATCTTTGAATGCTAGAATGAAATGTGATCCTAAGTTTGCTACTTCACCTATCTTTGTTGATGATAAGGATTAGGAATTCTCTGTCGACCCAGAGTTAATTAGTTTGGTTGAATCTGATCCTTTCCATGGTTATGAAACTGAAATTGTTGTGGCACACCTCACTGAATTAAATGATATAGCCACCCTATTTGCTCATGATGAGAAGATTCTCTACTATTATATTCTTAAATTATTTCCGTTCTCATTAAAGGGTGATGCTAAGATATGGTATAATACTCTTGCTCCTGGTTGTGTGCGTAGTCGCCAGGATATGATCTATTACTTCTCTGAAAAATATTTTCCTGCTCATAAGCAACAAGCTGCCTTACAGGAAATATTTAACTTTGTGCAAATTGAAGAAGAGAGCCTCCCACAAGCTGGGGGGAGGCTTCTCCAATTGCTTAATGCTTTGCCTAATCATCCTCTTAAGAAAAATGAAATACTTGATATCTTCTATAATGGACTAACCGATGCTTCTAGAGACTTCCTAGATAGTTATGTTGGTTGTGTTTTCAGGGAACGTACCATTGAAAAAGCTGAGGAATTATTGAATAACATACTAAAAAATTATGATGAATGGACTCTTCCTGAACCACCGCATAAACCCACTTCAAAGAAGAGGGGTATCTTATATCTCAGCCCTGAAGATATGCAAGAGGCAAAGAAATCTATAAAGGAAAAATGTATTAAAGCAGAGGATGTTAAAAATTTACCTCCTATTGAAAAAAATACATGGACTTGATACACCATCACCCAAGGTGGTAGAGGTAAACTCCTTAATGAAATTTGATGAAAGGGACAACCCTTATAATATACATCCTAGTCAATGCCTTTATGAGTTTGATAATTACATTAGAAAGCATGATCACTTCAGTGAAAATGTTATGAAGCAATTGAAAGACAACTCCGATATGATTGCTCGTCTGAGTGACTTGTTATTTAGAATCTCCAATGATGTTAGAGGTGTAGGAAAACATGCTTCTATGGTTCATACTCAGTTAGAACAAGTTTCTAAATCTCAAAGAGATTTGCTTGCACTACAAAAAAAGACACATCCGTGACATTCTGGGCCGAACGAATTTTTTCTGTCATGCTTATGACACTTCTATGACGATAATTGTGACAAAACCCAGTATCATCATAGATGTGGTAGGCTCCTACTTCTATGAAAAAAACCATGACAGAAAATGGGCTTTTCGTCCTGGGCGGGTCGGAGACACAGTTGCATGACATTCTTTGGGCCATCCATGATGGAGAAAACCATGGTAGTAGCGAGGGAGAGGAAAATATCGGGGAGTTCCCGGTTATGGTGGGTGGTCGGGGGCCGAGCGATGAGTGTTTCTCACAGCCTGCGTAGGCGGCGTGGAGTGCGGCGTTGGGCTCTAATCAACCCGGGCGAGGCGTTCGCCTAATGAACTGGCGATTGCCTTTGCGAGCTACGGCGTTATCGAACTCAAGCGATCGGTCGATGGTCATTAAGCGAACCCGATCGGCGATTCGCCGCTCTGCTAATGGCGAAGCCGATCAAACACTGCTGCCTCCTTCCCTTGATGAACAGTGAGAATTGTTGGGGGGTTTGGATGAACAGTTCCTGGTGGGGGGTTGGATGAACAGGACCCCGTGGTAGTAGAGGCCGTTGCCGCTGGATGAACAGGACCCCGATCGATCGAGCCGGTGGATGAACAGGACCCTGTGGAGGGCTATATGAACAGGACCCGGTGGAGGGCTGGTTGAATAGTACCCGGTGGAGGGCTGGTTGAACAGTACCCGGTGGAGGGCTGGATGAACAGTAGCCCGTGGAGGGGTGGTTGAACAGGACCCCGGTGGAGGAGCAGTGGAGGCTGGATGAGCAGGAGCCCGTGGATGAACAGCCACAGGTGGAGGCTGGAGGAGGTCGACGGTGGATGAACAAGAGCCCGTGGAGGCAGTCGACGGTGGATGAACAGTAGCCCGTGGAGGCAATCGACGGTGGAGATGAACAGTATCCCGTGGAGTCCCGTTTCGCGGTACGCCACACCCCTCCCGATGAACAGGACCCCGTTTCACCGTAGCACTCCAACACAAGTCCGTTTCCTCCGTTTTGCGGTCGCCACACCCTCCCGATCAACGGGACCCGTTTCAGCCGTAGGAGGTCTGTTTCCTCCATTTTGCGATCGCCCGGACCCCTCCGATGAACAGGATCCCGTTTGACCGTGGCGGTCGAGCGAAGCCCGTTCCTCCGTTCTGCGGTACTCCAGGCCTCGTTTTCCATCGGCTGTTGCGTCCAAGCCGGTTGGCTCCCGATGAACACAACGTATTATGTTGCCTCCCTATGAACACGATGCATTCCGTTGCCTCCCCAAGAACACGACGATGGCGCAGCTTATCCGTTCCGACCCAGCCATGTACACGAGCCCTGGCCGTATGTATGCCCGAGTAGGCGTTCGAGACCCCGCCTGTATGTCTGTACGTGGTCGTATTTACTTTCTTGCACCCTGGCCGCTGTACGTATGTGTACATGCTATGTGCGCACCTCTACTACGACACGTGCCCTTCCTTACTCGGCCATGGTTCATCGCTGCAGCCTGCAAACAGACCGATCGCCCAGTATGTACGTACACGTTCGCCACCAGAATGACAATGCTACGTACGCTTCGACCAGGTGGGTCTGGTATCGAGTGCACTTCCTTGCGCGAAGATGTAGCTGGTGGGTCCCGGTGATCGGTGAATCATTTCTTTTTGCCCGTAATACGGACACACTTCCTTGCATGCGAAGATGTAGCTGGTGGGTCCCAGCAGTCAGGGGAAATGTTTTTTTCATGAAATACGGTGGCCCGTCCGGTGGGTCCCTGCTGTCGGGTGGAGGAATCATTATTTTCTGCGTAATAAGGAGGCACTTCCTTGCTGCGACCGTGGACCCAACTGTCAGCCTCTCCATGTACAGTACTCTTCCGATGGAAGTCGTTCCTTGACCACGTTGACCATGCTGCGGCGAGAGCACCAAGGCGGTGGAGGATGGCGAGGCCTAGGAAGGGGACGACACGGAGCAGGGGAAGACGCGGCAGTGGAAGCACACGTGAAGAGGAGTACGAGGGTTCACTGGTTCAGCTTTGGTGTGAGCCTGCTGTTGCCGCAGGGCCTGGCTAGCGGTGGGAGTAGTAGGGGCGGTGAGGCCTCAACGGCAGCACAACCGGCCATTGGAGGCAGGAGCAGGCGGTCTCGCCGGCGCTGGTTTGGGCGGCTGGTGCAAGAAGAGCAGTGATTGAAGAAGCAGCAGGACCGTTCGATTCAAATCCAACGGTCACGGCTGCTGGAATCGTTTGTTGACTAAGTTGACAAAGCTCTGCGTACGCGTCAACTTAGTAGGCCCACAGGACAGCCTTCGAACCGGTGCGCCCCAGATGTTAGTGGGAGGAATCATTTTTTTGCGTAATAAGGAGGCAGTTGATTGCGTGCGGCCAGGCCAGTGAAGGGAGTAGGGTGGGCCGGTGAAGCCTGCGTGGCATGATAGCGGGCCACAAGAGGAGGGAGCAGGCAGTCCCGCCGGCGCTGATTTAGGCGGTTGGAGCAGGAAGATCAGAGATTGAGGAAGGACGTCAGCTGTTGGATGGACATCCAACAGTCACTGTTGCTAGAATCACGTGTTTACTGACAAAGCCTTGCGCAAACAAGTCAGCCTCAAAATTTGTGGCATGTACAACCATTTGCTATTATTTTTATAATTTTTACTCATTTTCTAATTCATATGGAATTTTTTGCAGCCCATTTTCCATTTAAAACAATAATGAGGCTAGCCAACTCACCTCCACAAGGCTCCCTGATTGGCCCTTTGTTGGCCGTCGGATCTGTCTTTCTGGCTTGTCTGGCCCGTTGGTGAAGGAAATATGCCCTAGAGGCAATAATAAAGTTATTATTTATTCCTTATTTCATGATAAATTTTTATTATTCATGCTAGGATTGTATTAACCGGAAACATAATACATGTGTGAATACATAGACAAACATAGTGTCACTAGTATGCCTCTACTTGTAGCTCGTTGATCAAGGATGGTTGTGTTTCCTGGCCATAGACATGATTTTTCATTTGATTAACGGGATCACATCATTAGGAGAATAATGTGATTGACTTGACCCATTCCGTTAGCTTAGCACTTGATCATTTAGTATGTTGCTATTACTTTCTTCATGACTTATACATGTTCCTACAACTATGAGATTATGCAACTCCCGTTTACCGGAGGAACACTTTGTGTGCTACCAAACGTCACAACGTATCTGGGTGATTATAAAGGAGCTCTATAGGTGTCTCCGAAGGTACATGTTGAGTTGGCGTATTTCGAGATTAGGATTTGTCACTCCGATTGTCCGAGAGGTATCTCTGGGCCCTCTCGATAATACACATCACTATAAGCCTTGCAAGCAATGTGACTAATGAGTTAGTTGCGGGATGATGCATTACATAACGAGTAAAGAGACTTGCCGGTAACGAGATTGAACTAGGTATTGAGATACCGACGATCAAATCTCGGGCAAGTAACATACCGATGACAAAGGGAACAACGTATGTTGTTATGCGGTTTGATCGATAAAGATCTTCGTAGAATATGTGGGAGCCAATATGAGCATCCAGGTTCCGCTATTGGTTATTGACCGGAGACGTGTCTCGGTCATGTCTACATAGTTCTCGAACCCGTGGGGTCCGCACGCTTAAGGTTTCGATGACAGTTATATTATGAGTTTATGAGTTTTGATGTACCGAAGGAGTTCGGAGTCCCGGATGAGATCGGGGACATGACTAGGAGTCTCGAAATGGTCGAGACGTAAAGATCGATATATTGGACGACTATATTCGGACATCGGAAAGGTTCCGAGTGATTCGGGTATTTTTCGGAGTACCGGAGAGTTACGGGAATTCGTATTGGGCCTTAATGGGCCATACAGGAAAGGAGAGAAAGGCCCCAAAGGGTGGCGCACCTCCCCATTGACTAGTCCGAATTGGACTAGGAGGGGGAGGCGCCCCTTCCTTCCTTCTCCTTCTCCCTTCCCTTTCCTTCCCTCCTAGTCCTTCTACTTGGAAGGGCTCCTAGTTCTACTAGGAAAGGGGGAATCCTACTCCCGGTGGGAGTAGGACTCCCCTAGGGCGCGCCATAGAGAGGGCCGGCCCTCCCCCTCCTCCACTCCTTTATATACGGGGAAGGGGGCACCCCTTGGAGACACAAGTTGATCTTCGTGATCATTCCTTAGCCATGTGTGGTGCCCCCCTCCACCATATTCCACCTCGGTCATATCGTTGCGGTGCTTAGGCGAAGCCCTGCGTCGGTAGAACATCATCATCGTCACCACGCCGTCGTGCTGACGGAACTCATCCCCGACACCCTGCTGGATCGGAGTCCGGGGATCGTCATCGAGCTGAACCTGTGCTGAACTTCGAAGGTGCCGTGACGTTCGGTACTTGGATCGGTCGGATCGTGAAGACGTACGACTACATCAACCGCGTTGTCATAACGCTTCCACTTACGGTCTACGAGGGTACGTGGACAACACTCTCCCCTCTCGTGGCTATGCATCACCATGATCTTGCGTGTGCGTAGGAAAGTTTTTGAAATTACTACGTTCCCCAACAGTTGGATCTTCACCTTCCGGTCAAACTATTTTCACCTCACAGTCGTTTGTACTGGCCAATGACGAGTGGGCTCGTCTAGCACGCTCGTTGGCTGGGTTGGCCACGCCCGCGTGCAAGAGGTTTTCCCCAATCCGCACCCCGCGTTCCCTAGTCAATTCATCCTCGCCTCGTCCCACTCCCGAGCGCTATTTTTTTTTAAATAATTTATTTTTTTTATTAATTTGCACAAATATTACGCTGAAAAATTATTTTTCAAAAATAATACACCGTCGGCTCGCAGCTGGCCGACCGCTCCTAGTCAGCCCATGGCGAAGCCGAGTGATCGGCCGATGGCGGCCGACGGCTGGCTCAGCGTGGCACGTGTCGGCCTCGGATCGGGCTGGCCACGCGTCGCGAGGGCGAGGGAGCTGTCGGCGGCGGCGCGCCTGTCAGCCTGCCGTGGGCGGTCGGCTCGCTGGCCGACAGGTGCGACCACCTCGCCTACGTGGCCCGGCTCCCTGCGGCCTTATCCTCCCTGCTTCACGCCCAAGATGCTGCTCTTCTGTTGTTCTTCTTCTTTCTTACTTTCTCCTCTCTCTGTAAAAAAATGGCACCAATTTCTACACCTAAATGAGCCAGTTTTTTGCGGTTTTGGCATCGTGAATGGATTCAACTTAGTTAGGGCAGCCAAAAGAGGTATCGATCTACTGATGGGGTAGCTCGTGGTGGTTGTGGTGAGCATTTTGGTGGAGGTGGTGGTGGTGAAGTTGGGGCAGTGTGGTGGAGGTGAAGCTTCGTCGTTAAATGGTTTGTCGTTGGGCGGAGCACCGCAGTTTGTTGGCCGCCGTTCATCGCTCGCAGACGCTTCAAGGGTATATTTCAGCAAACATTTTATTTTTCGTAGGTGCTCCGGTAGTATTTGTTAATATGTTTCGATGTGAAATAAATTAGGTGTGCGATTATTGTTATTTGCCCCGTAGTATACGTAAATATATTTAGATGTCAACTAATTATTTGTGTAAAAATGTGTAGTTGCTCCGGTGATATTCCGTACTATATGTGGATGTGAAGTATTTAGGAGTGTCAGTATTTGGAGTAGCTCCAGTAAGATCCGTATTTAGGAGTGTCAGTATTTGGATTAGCTCGGATAAAATCCGTAATATATTTGGAGTAGCTCCGGTAAAATCCGTAATATATTTGGAGTAGCTCCGGTAAAATCCGTAATATAGTTGTAGTTGTAGGAAGTCAAATATTAAAATCTGTAAATATTTGTAGTTGCTCCGGCAAATATTTGTAATATACTTATAGGTGTGTGAATTGTATTAGTTGCGTCGTAAATATTCTGTAATATATATATATATATATATATATATATATATATATATATATATATATAAACATGTCTAATATTTGTTAGTGAATTGTATTTCGTTGCTGAAAAAAAATAGGTGAGCCGAGATATGCGATGTAGTGAAGTTCAGATTTTATTACGGTCCTGGTACTGTCCAAACAAGCGAGATGGGAGCAGATCTGAGTGAATTTACTCACATAGAGGTGCCAATGAGCGCACCTCAAACATGGTCAGTCGATTAGTTGAAAGAATGGATTGCCGCAAGTTTAGGTCTTGATATCAAACACACACCGCCGGTGTTCATGCATTATGGACACGGTCAAGTACAATAATTTACTTTTTATTTGAGGCCGATAGAGCAAGACTCCGATTGGGTGCGGTGGTTACAAGGTTGTGAGCGAAGGGGATGCAATCCTATTGCTTTAGTGCTTCCCGCCGTGAAGGAGGTCAATGCACATGAAGGCGAGGGTGGCTACGATCCTGGTCATAGCAGTGTAGGGAGGCGATTATCTATGTCAAATGCTTTGGAGATGATGGTTACGAACAAGGATGAGTAGTCGGTAGAAGGAGGAAATGCTTATGGTTACGAACAAGGACAGAAAGGTCCAGTTAGAAGGAGGAAATGCTTATGGTTATGAACCAGGGCAGAGTAGTCAGGTAGAAGGAGGAAATGTTTATGGTTATGAACCAGGGCAAAGTAGTCAGGTAGAAGGAGGAAATGCCGATGGTGATTACAATGGCGAGGTGGACGCTGACGAGGTAGATGGGCACATGCAGGACCAGATGGAAGAAGAAGACACCGATGTTGAAAGGGGTCATGCCGATGATTACGGCGAGTCGGATGAAGAAGAAAATGCAGAGGAGGTCCCGAATCCTGCATCGTGGAATCATGACTTCTCATACGCAATGATCGTGAATGATGGACATGATTCAGCCTGGCAATATCACCGAACAATATTGCGACGGGTGCTATGTATCCGACCAAGCAAGCCTGCAGGATGCAATAATTAATTGGGCAATGTCCACGCAAAGGGTTTTCACATTTCGGTGTCGATGAAATTCACGACAATGGTATGCAAGAACGCAGATTGTCCCGCCAGGTGCACGGCTTTCTCCCTAAGTATGGCACAAGTTGGGTGATAAGTGACTTAGTTAATCACACTTGTCTTATTCCTGCATCCCTCAAGATCATGCCAACCTTTCATCCACGCTTATTGCTCGGTTGTTTTACGATGAGATAGTGCGAGGCAAAGCTATGGAAGTGAAGGCAGTCTAGACAAACGTCTTCGGCAGGTTCAAGTACTGTATTTGTTTTGGCAAGGCTTGGAGGGCTAAGCATGCGGCGCTTGAGAGGAGATTTGGTTCTTATTTTGATGCATATGACTCTTTTGTCCAGCTCCTCCACACCCTGCAGCAGCGGAATCCAAGCACCTATATCGATATCCAAGACATGTTCATGCGAGTTCCCAAGCTGTGAGGGTGTTGCATCGTCTCTTCTTCTCTTCGGTGTATGCATCGAAGCTTTCGTGCATTGCCGACCGGTGATATGTGTTGATGGTACTTTTCTCACGAGCAAGTACAAGGGCGGATCCACGACAGCCATAGGTCAAGACGGCCAAAATCAAGTTGTCCCACTCGCATTTGCTTTTGTGGAGACGTGAGAACATTGAAAGTTGGACATGGTTCTTCAGGTAGTTGAAAATATCAGTTGTGAAGGAGAAGCCCAATGTGTGCATCCTTCATGACAGGCATGCAGGTATACTCAGTGCGATAAGGACACTGACAAACCCAGGCCACGAGGAACAAGTTCCATGACGGGACTTGCAGAGCCGTTGATGCATGCGCCATCTGGGGCTAATTTCTTCTCGCGGTTTAGAAATAAGAACTGATGAATCTGTTCAAAAACCGCAAGCGTAATCAGTTATGGAAGTACAATTTGATACGGGACAGACTTAATGTGTGCATGCAGAGACACGTGGGATGGGAAAGCTGCAAGAGATGCAGCGGTGAGGGCACATGTTGAAGCGAGGCTGCACGCTTGGCAACAGGAACAACGGCCGTGGAGGAGGAGCATGTAGGGATATGTGACCTGCCAGGCTTTGATCCACCTGGTACTAGGAGAAGGCTCGGGAGGTTGATCAAAACCTTCGAGTAGTGGATAGATGATGAGCCTCTGGAGAGGTGGTCTTTGCTACATGACACACATGGAGCAAGGTACGGTGTCATGACAACGAACCTCGCGGAATCATACAACTTTGTCCTAAGAGGAAACCAGGCATTGCCACTTACAGCCATTGTTGAGGGTATTTTCTATGGCACCGTCAAGTATTTCAGAGATAGGCGTCAAAAAGCAGAGTAGCATATCTTCAACAACCCAAATACACGGCCTTTGTGAAAGAGTCACGAAGTATATGGACTACAAGATGCAAAAAGCTAGGTCACACACTGTAGTCGCCATTCGTAATCAAGAAAGAAGGTTTGAGGTCCGCTTAGCCAACAACAAATTCGGATGTGCAAATGAGTTGAGGACGCATGAGGTGAAAATTGGCAATGAAGCCTGGCCAACGTGTGACTGCACATGCAACAAACCCAAATTGCTTCACCTACCTTGCTCACATGTACTTGCTGCTTGCGGGCAGCTTGGAATGGACGCATAATATCGTTTGTGTCTCCATTTTTACGAAAGAGTACATTCTCAATACCTGGACAGGTGAGCTGATGGGTTTTCAATCAATGGGTAATTTCAACAGCGTCAACCCCGCCGAAAGGCGTTACATTCCAAACCCAGAGCATATGCATACAAGTAGAGGCACACGGCAGTGTCAGCGCATCTGGAATGATATGGACGAATCTAAAGCAGGGGGTCCGACTAGGCAATGCATTCTATGCAATGAATTTGGCCATAGGGAAACGAATTGTCCCACTTTAAATCCTTTGGGTGGACGAGGCAACCGGGGAAGAAGAGGAGGTAGAGGCGAGAGGAGTAAGGGTGAGAGGAAGAAGCTAAGCTAGCAGTAGTATGTTCTGAATTTGTATTACGTGTGGTGTGGCACTATGTTCTGAATTTGTATTAAGTGTGGCACTATATTCTGAATTTGTATAAGTGTGGCACTATGTTCTGAATTTGTATTAAGTGTGGCACTATATTCTGAATCTGTATTAAGTGTGGCACTATGTTCTGAATTTTTATTAAGTGTGGCACTATGTTCTGAATTTTTATTAAGTGTGGCACTATGTTCTGAATTTTTATTAAGTGTGGCACTATGTTCTGAATTTTTATTAAGTGTGGCACTATGTTCTGAATTTTTTATTAAGTGTGGCACTATGTTCTGAATTTTTATTAAGTGTGGCACTATGTTCTGAATTTTTTATGTGCAGAAATGTCGGGAATGTGGTTGCTGAATGGGGACATTGATAGGGGTCATCGTGCTGCGATATGGTATGAGCGCAAGCTTGAGCCTCTGGTCACTCGCCCTCCTAAGGAAAACTGGATGATACACCCAGGATGGCTTCAATGATGCGTGCTTTGTTAATTTGCACACTGACATGCATATTAATGGGAGACACTAACCAAAATGTTCTCTGATGAAGGTTGAAATGGAACGGTCTTTTACCTTTCGCGCGTCTGGTTGAGTCTATCCCGGGTGAGAAACACCTCGCCATCGACGGGTCCTTGCTGAGTTGCTTAGTGGACCGTTGGAGGCCAGAGACCCACACGTTTCACTTCCGATGGGGAGAGATGGCTCCTACTCTAGAGGATGTGTCACTTTTGCTTGGACTACCGTTGGCAGGTCATGCCATAGGACCGTTGGATGCACCGGCTGGTTGGGAGCAAGCTCTTACACAACGTTTTCATGGTGTTTTTCCGGATGCTCCGGATCTGGTATGGGAGCATCACGGACCTAAGTATGAGTGGTTGCTCAATTTCCGGGTAATTTCCCCTACCTCTTATCTTCAAGTTATCGTTCATACGGTTTTACAAAAAATAATTGCGGCTTACTAAAACTTTCTCTTTACTTAATGCGGATCAAGAACTTCCGGCGCGCCGTTATTTGCGGAGCAGATCACTTTCGGAGCTTCGAGGCCTACTTAATGTGGCTTTTCGGCAAGGTGATGTTCAGGAGAACCATGTCACCACTATTAGCGCGCACTACATCCCTATGGCACTCGAGATAGCAAGCGCTCAGACGGCGAATCAGATCAGACAGAGGAGTTGGGGTTCGGCGGTCTTAGAGGCTACATACCGAGGTATGTGCAACAGTTGCCAGCTTACGTCGACAAAGCCAGCCCTTCTTGGATGCCCTCTATTCCTACAGCTGTGGTCATGGGAGAGGTTCTCTATAGGGCGACCAGATGTCCGTGTTCGTGAGCCTATAGACGCCATGTTTGATGTTGACGGCATCGACATGCCTACTTTCGGTCTGTGTTGGACACGTTGCGAGGTATGCATCGTGTTATAGTTTAATGCAACTTTTTCTGCACAAGAGATAGTTTGATGCTAGCGGCTACTAACTTTTGTTTTCTGCAGAGACGCTTTGCTAGTAATCAGACCAGGAAGGCATACACATCATTGAACGAGCAGTTTGATTCGTACACCAGGGTCATCTGGCAGCCCTACACGAAAGCAGCCATACAAGTGAGATACCCTGGTGGTATGTCTGTGCTATGCACAAGGGACCGAGATTACTGGATGACAAAATCAAAGATCATCTTCGATGTCTTCGTCGAGGAGATGGCACAACAGAGGGTTATGAGGCAATTTGGTCTTCTGTAGTTGGAGCTGCCTTCCCCTATAGAGAACCCGCTGCCAGCACACATCCACAGGTATTAACCAGTTTTTCAATGTTGCGTTATCTTTCATAGTACTCCATTCGAAGCTTTAGGTAATTGTTGAACACACACCACAATTTTAGGACGACAAGGAAGGGCATGACCAGGACAAGCGACTAGCTTGTTAGACTAGATCCGTATGTTATAGAATGGGAGACAACAAACACGCATCTATGGCACGAGAATCACAATTTTGATCTCAATGAATTCAATCTCTATTTGCGGCGCTACATGACCGGAACACGGTTACGCATCGTTGAGCACTCCCACCCAGAGGAGATACCGGATCCTACTCTGTGGGATATGTACCCGAGCTATGACACTTCAGGCTCTAGGCAAGACGCTGTAAGATATATTTTCTTTAAGTAATGTTGTCATATACTTTGGCGTGCAAGAGACAGGCATTATTAATTGTCATGGAAATTTGCGAGCTACCTTGACACCACGACCACTACAGCAGCGTGACCACCTTTGGGCGATCAACATCATCCGGACCTCTTCTTCAAAGACCGTCCGATGCTACAACCCTTCTTGGAACGAATTCAGAACAAGATACGGACTGTGTACGAGGCTATCACGTGCACCCGGAGAACCAACATTGTTCATCATCAGCAGCAGCAGCTGCGTCACTCCATGCACCGACATCAACCACGTGCACGTCTAGCACCGACATCAACCAGGCCACCCCGTCCTGACCAACCTGGCAGTTGAACGTGGCAGCAACCACATCAGTATGGTCCCACGTCGAGCTTCGTGTTTTCTCCACAACCACAGCAACACGGTCCCTCGTCGAGCTTCATGTTTTCTCCACAGCCACAGAAGCACGGTCCCTCGTCCAGCTTCGTGTTTGAGCCAGAGCAGTCGTCACAGCCAGCAGGTATATGTCTTCATATTTATTGTTTTCTATATTAATTGACGCCACCTCATTCTTCATGATGAAACGTTCCATCGCGCAGGAGCCTACGAATATCAGGCGTCTATGTCGGCATCACATGATACGTGGGGGAGTGATCAACATCGAGGAGAACATCTGAGGCTCGGATGTCGCAGCACACCTAGTGGATGAACATATTTTCGACTCCTCCACGGGCCCCACACAGGATACACAGCATGACCAGGAAGAGTATGAGATTCCTCCTCGTCACATTAGGGCACCCGACAGGTGGGGATGGTCGCCGCTTCCAGATCCGCCTCCCCGCCAGGCCAGACGTTGTCACTGACGCTTCCATCTATCAGTAGAGACATTACCATCTATTTTTGTGTGAGACTTATGTCTATTCTATGTATGAGACAAATGACTATGTACTTATGTGTGAGACATATGCCTACTCTATTTTAGTACTATGTTATCCAAACTACAAGATCATATTTTGATAGAACGTCGTAATGCTCATACAACAAGACATTACAAACAACTAGATAGAGCTACATCTAAATTAAACGGTACGTACGACTGAACTCACAAAATACAACATAAAAACTACATGAAGTCATCATCATCATCCTCGATCGATGCAGAACTCTTGCCCTTCGATGATGAAGAACTCTTGCCCTTCAACGATGAAGAACTCTTGCCCTTCGACGATGCAGAAACCTTGCCCTTCGATGATGCAGAAACCTTGCCCTTCGATGACGAAGAACTCTTGCCCTTCGAGTATGCGAGAACCGGAAGCGGCGGCATGAAGATATCATCTTCGTCCTCGCTCTCCTCAGTCCATAAAAATGGATTATTTGCTGCAATCCTACGAAAGTTTCACTCTTTAGCACTACTACCTTCTCCCACCTTTCATGCAACCTAAGAAGTTCTTTACGTACCTCCTCATAGGTCCTTTCAGGCCACCCAGACCTACGTAATTGGTGAGCCAACTCATTCATTATGGTGTCACTACCGGTGAGTTCGTCCCATGGAACTATCCTATTGTCCATCCTGAAATCGGTAGCTAGGCTCAGAAGAGTCCTGCTCATCCTGTGGTGAAAACTACGATCGAAAGGATAATGGGACATCTCAACTAAACTTCTGGAATGCTTATCCACCTACATGCGAAGGGGTTTTATAGGTAGAGAGGAGAAAATGGCGGGAAAGAACGGCAATGGTATGGCGGGAAAGAGTTGGCGGGAATATATGGCGAAGCGAATTGGCGGCAAAAGAGTTGGCGGAAACGAGTGGCGGAAAGAGTTCGCGGGAACATATGGCGGGAAACGGGTGGATGAGAAACGGGTGGCGGGAACGAGCTGACGGGAAAATATGTCATAGTTTTGAAAGAAAAAATCGTACGGGGCAAAAAAAACTGTAATGTGGTATGCATGCACCAGTCGGCCCACAACAGGCCAATTAGTTCTGTTGCCCAATGAGCCGACCGACCTTATCGTCTGCCTGGACTTGATCGGTGGCCGACATCCTAATCGACTGCAACAAGCGAGATATGATCGGTCGGCTCTTTGTGGGCCGACTAGGACCAGTCGGCCTGCTATGGGCCGACGGTGTATTATTTTTGAAAACAATTTTTTACGCGTAATATTTGTGCAAATTAATAAAAAAATGTATTATTTAAAAAAATTAGCCTCCCGCACCAACCACCACCCAAACCCTAGCCCCCTTTCCCCTCAATCCCCACAACCTCTCCCGCCTCAATCCCTCCACCTCGCGTCACCACGGCCTCCGCCCCGGAGCCTCGCCACCCCTGCGAGCTCGGTGGCGGGATGAATGGACAGGGAAGGTGGGCGACGAGGGTTACTCCACCCACCAGATCCGCGCCGCCCCTGCCCAAATCCTCTCCGCGTGCGCCGCACTCAATCCCGTCCTCGCTCGTCTCGTCCGACGGCCAGGTCCCCATCCTCCTGCGGTCCCCCCCCCCCTTTCTTCCTTCTCCTCCCTCACGACACGCCGCCTGTCTCCATCCCGCATCCTTGCTGCCGCCACAGCCTCTCCAGGAGGCTCACCCTCCGTCTTTGCAAAGCAGTGAGCCGGACTGGAGGAGGAAGAGGAGATCCCGGGTCGAGCGGTGGCTCGATGCGATTCCTTTTCAATATGTTCTTCATGGCGCCGATGGCTTCCACAGAGCAGAGGAAAGTATGCGCGCCTTCTGCTGGAAAGGGCTCGGTGGTAAGTTTGGCTCGTTCTCATATCTCAGTGAGTCATGTATTTTGTATGCATCTATCCTGCTGGGATTAGTTTGATATTTTTCCCATTGGACACTCTCCTATCTGAATATTTGTCTTATCTAGTTGATGTCGGTTCACATGCAGGTTGGGAGAGTAGCGCCATGAATGATGAATGTTGGCGATCTTTTTATTGTGACACAACGCTTTCGAGTTTCATGAGACATGGCCATTCTCAAAAGGTAGTTATTGGTGTTGCCATATTCATTCATGAATACTACCTTATACCAACTATTATCATTTAGCTTTCTTAAGATATGCCTCTTTCATACTCTGCGAAGAACAAATTATGCATGCATATCTTCATGCGTGATATGCCTCCTTTATATTAAGAAAACCATTTTTTGCAGGTTTAAACTCCACATGGTCAGTAGAATGGGTATCTAAAAGGACCAAGATCTAACTGAGTTAAAAAAGTACGTTGCCCTTTGCCTCGGTGTTTATAACAGTGGTGGTTGTTCTGAATTGAATGATTTGTGGATGGTAAAAACCTCTCTCTATACTAGAATGATGTGTTGACTGATTCATGTATGGTTTGTGTGATATAATCATACAAATAGTCTTGCATTAATTTTCTAGCTCAATGCTCTCTTCTGAATAGGGGTTTGCGGCTGCAGGTGAAGGATGGGCGGACAATGAGGAGATGGAAAATGAAGCAATGCTATGGGAGAAAATTAAGGGAGAACAGTTGGCCGCCATCCATGAATGGGAAGACAGCAGACCTGCGGTGTTTGCAGAATCAACAGGAAAAATGACCCTCCAAGCTCCGGGATGGACTAAAAGGTACTCCCTCCGTTCCGAATTACTTGTCACACGTATGGATGTATCTAGATGTATTTTAGTTCTAGATACATCCATTTCAACGACGAGTAATTTGGAACGGAGGGAGTATCTTTGAATATTGCATCTTCTCAGGATTATTGAAGTAGATACGTCTTAATTAGAAGTAGGGGCGATTCAACTATTTTGGTCAGTTTTGAAGGATCCTATTCCTATATGACAAAAAATAATTACACAAAGTACACTGATTGTTTCTAAAAATGGAAAGTGAAACCAATTAGTTAGGTACAGGACAAGGTACACTCAAGCTGAACAAAGGGAGGAGTGGGGCAGAGTGGTTGAGGGAGTCCTGGATTAGGGGGTGTCCGGATAGCCGAACTATCATCACGGCCGGACTCCAAGACTATGAAGATACAAGATTGAAGACTTCGTCCCGTGTCCGGATGGGACTTTCCTTGGCGTGGAAGGCAAGCTTGGCGATACGGATATGTAGATCTCCTATCATTGTAACCGACTCTGTGTAACCCTAACCTATCCGGTGTCTATATAAACCTGAGGGTTTTAGTCCGTAGAACGAACAATCATACCATAGGCTAGCTTCTAGGGTTTAGCCTCCTTGATCTCGTGGTAGATTTACTCTTGTACTACCCATATCATCAATATTAATCAAGCAGGAGTAGGGTATTACCTCCATCGAGAGGGCCCGAACCTGGGTAAAAACATCGTGTCCGTTGTCTCCTGTTACCATCCGCCTAGACGCACAGTTCGGGACCCCCTACCCGAGATCCGTCTGTTTTGACACCGATATTGGTGCTTTCATTGAGAGTTCCTCTGTGTCGTCACCGATAGGCCCGATGGCTCCTTCGATCATCTACAACGAAGCGGTCCAGGGTGAGACCTTTCTCCCCGGACAGATCTTCGATTCGGCTGACTTTACTGCGGGCCAATTAAGCAGCCATCTGGAGTAGATCGAAAGCTACGCCCCTGGCCATCAGGTCAGATTTGGATGTCTGAACTATTCGGCCGATGTCCGCGGAGACTTGATCTTCGATGAATTTGAGCCACAGCCGAGCGTGTCGCACTGTCTCGATAGGTATGATCTAGCTCTGCAGCCGAACAGTGCCCTGGAGTCCGCACCAGCATCCGCTCCGACCCTTAATCCGGAACCGGATTCCCCGTTTGAGGACGAGTGATTGGACGCCGCCTCGGGGGCTACGATCTCTACGGCGATTGAGCCGAACTCCATCCCTGTCCTTTGCGAAGACCTCGACTCCAGGGTGTCGGACTCCTCCCCGGACTCCGAACCCTCCGCGCCCCTGCCAATCTAATCCGATTGGGTGCCGGTCATGGAGTTCACTGCCGCGGACATCTTTCAGCACTCGCCCTTTGGCGACATCCTGAATTCACTAAAGTCTCTCGCTTTAGCCGGAGAGCCCTGGCCGGACCACGGTCAGGAAGGTTGGGATGCGGACGACGAAGAAATTCAACGCCCACCCACCACCCACTTCGTAGCCAGCCGAAAGCTTACACGGCGTGCTCGATTTCGACTCGAAGACATCGATGGTATGGACGACGGCGATGTAGGAGACAACCATGAACCAGCGCCTATAGTATCTGGACAACCACTTCATCCCATGATGTATACATGGTGGATACACCTAAAGGAAATGAAGACGAGGAACAACGGGGCGCTATGAAGGATAAATCCCTCGGCAGTCAAAAGCGGCAACGTAAACGCCCGAACCAAGTCCCGCCTCAACAAAGACCCAGCCATAGAGCAGGGCGAACCGGTGGGCGGCGAACATGCTATCGAGCAATCGTTCGAACAAGACAACTTGGATAAACAACCCGTCCCGGCGAAGACAACGATCCAGACGATCTCACGCGGGACAAATTGTTGGAGCAGAATAACCTCCACAAAAGGCTCGTGCCGCCATGCTGGCGTAGCCTGAAAAAGCAGAAGCGGAAGCTCATAACAGCGGAAGATGCACTCAGAATCAGATGGAAGAAAATATTCAACACCGCAGACAAATACGGCGACAGTCGCCGAACAAAGAGCTACCCAAAAAGAAAACTACTGCCAGAATTTGATGAGGAGGCCATAGAGCCCCCACAATCAAAAAATAAGAAGGCCACCCGGTCGGATGGACGACCCCACGACAAAAAGAGAGCGGCAAATGGCGCTACACACAAGCCGGTACGCGATCCACATAAGGATTCACATCAAAAGGATGGCCCAGTTAGGTCCATATATGGGCCGAGAAAGCAAGCTCTTCAAAGCAACGCAACACGCCAAATATCCGAACATCACGACACACCCAAATACGAGCGCCAGACATCCCCTATGTTTCACCGATGAGGTCTTTGGATCATGAATTTCCGGGGATTCAAACCCGTAAACATAGAGGCATACGAGGGAACAACAGACCACAGAGTGCGGATTGAGGATTACATCCTCCACATACACATGGCTAGAGGAGATGATCTCCACGCCATAAAATACTTACCCCTCAAACTCAAAGGGCCAGCTCGGCATTGACTTAAAAGCCTCCCCAAAAATACCATTGGAAGCTAGGAAGAGATCGAGGATGCGTTTCGGGCAAATTTTCAGGTGACCTATGTCCGCCCTCCGGATGCAGACGATCTAAGTCACATAACTCAACAGCCCGGAGAGTCAGCCCGAAATGCAGAACAGGTTCCTTACTAAAAAGAACCAAATAGTCGACTGTCCGGACGCCGAAGCCTTAGCAGCCTTCAAACACAACGTCCAAGACGAATGGCTCGCCAGACACCTCGGCCAAGAAAAGCCAAGAACAATGGCCGCATTAACAAGCCTCATGACCCGCTTTTGCGCAGGAGAGGATAGCTGGCTAGCAAGATGCAGCACCAGCGACCCAAGTACATCCGAAGTCAGGGATGGAAATGGGAAACCATGGCGCAACAAGGACCAGCGCCGGATTAAAGGGAACGGTCCAAAAAGCGGGGCAGTCAACGCCGGATTCAAAAGCTCACGGCAGAACAATAAAAAACTGCCCCTTAAGGACAATAGCGATGAACTATCCAACTTAAACCATACCCACAGAGATTGCTGGGTCTTCAAACAGTCCGGCAGACTCAATGCCGAACACAAGGGGCTCGACACACCAAGTGAAGATGACGATGAGCACCACAAGCAGAGCCCCGGAAAACAAAAGAACTTCCCACAAGAGGTTAAAACAGTAAACTCACTTCACGTGATCAAAGGGAAAAACAGAACGGCGCCCACTAAAATGCGCTCCGCACAAACTACCCTAGCAGAGTACCAACACTGGTTGTCAAAACCAATCACCTTCGACCATCAGGACTATTCCGAAAGTATTCGGAACGCAGGATGGACTGCCTTGATATTGGATCCTTTAATTGACGGATTCCAATTTACACAAGTCCTCATGGATGGCAGCAGTGACATAAACCTGCTATATCAGGACACAATCCGCAGGATGGGGATAGACCCAACCAAAATTCGCCATAGCAACACCTCCTTTAAAGGGGTAATGCCAGGCCCATATGCCCATTGTACGGGCTCCTCATCGCTAGAAGTTGTGTTCGGTTCATCCGACAACTTCCGTCGTGAAAAGTTAGTCTTCCATGTCGCCCCATTTAAAAGTAGCCATCAAGCACTATTGGGACGCGAAGCTTTCGCTCGCTTTAACGCAATACTACATTATGCATCTCTTACACTTAAAATGCCCGGTCCACGTGGCATCATCTCATTAAAAGGGAGTATTGAGTGTTACTCGAGCACGGAAGAATGCAAGGCTGCCTTGACAGCCCCACACCGATCCGGCTCCGCTAACCAAAGCACCCGAATAGGTAATTCGAACCCCGGACACGGCTAGACGAGTCCAGCGCCTACTAGCGGCAGGCCCCCATACAAGGGGTTGCATGCATGTACAACAAGAGACAATAAAGCTCAATTTTATTCACTTCTTCGAATCATACTCTGTTTATTTAATATAAAGTACATCTTTTGCACGATCCTTTTTCTTTTAAACTAAGTTCCTCTCTTTTACAGATGAACAACGTGCTACACCCGTCCAGGATACGGCACAACGGAGACACAGGCGCAGACGTGCAGTAGGGACCCGTTGCAAGGATTCTTTTCAGATTAAGACCCTGCGTAAACCTTTTTTACTGTCTCTTGTTGATACACATCCCCTGGTTTCTAGCTATAACCAAGGAGGAGGCTGGTGTTTTGGCATCGGCCGCACCAGAATTTTTGCACGTACCTGGACACCAGGGGCTTAGGGCATTATTCTGCCCGTTTTTATAAAGACCGAATACCTTAGGGAGTGTTCGGCGTCTCGAGTTAGGCCTTATATGCATCAGCTCCGAATCATGTCTTTGGTCAAATGTTGGGTTTGCCCGGCTCATGTGTTTTGCTGCCTTACGTTCTGTTTTATCGGCTAAGGCGACACCAGGAGAACTACTGCGATTGTCGCCGGTTCGCCGGGCGAGCAGCTTCAAGATGAAAGCGAAAACTAACTGTCATGATATAGCGAGAGACTGGTCAACCACTTTCGATGACTCCTTTGGAATGTTTAGAATTCCTCCGCATTAACGAAGGACCGTTTTTCGGTCAGGCACATACGCACCCCAAATTCGGGAAGAGTGCGGTGCCCCTAGGGGCTATATAGTAGCCCCACCCTCGAACTCCTATGGCTAAGTGAAAGTGATAAAGCATTATAGTCCGGTTGCCTAGTTTGCTACGCTACCACCTCCTTAACAGGACCAAGACGTTGGATTAAGTGTGAAAAGCGCCTTCTTTGCAAACACCCCGCACTTCTGTGCGTGGGGGCTAAGCCAAGGACTGTCATCTTTCGGGTTATATATACATATACATAAGCGGCCGCCTGCAGGGGAGTAGTTTACTACTTGAACGCACAAGTATAAAAGCTCTCATATTATATTGAAACATTGTTTTCACAAATCATACATGTCATTTAAACATAATATCCTTTGAGCACTGCGTCTCTATTAAACGAGCGCTCGCATGACTTCCTCAAAATAGTGCTCGGCGGTACTCGGCTTCATCCGAATCTTGGGATGCAATGTCGGTGGCCTTCATCTCCGCCCGGTATGTCTTTACACGGGCGAGCCATCCGCGCTCCCTCATTTCACGCCGACCGCTTTATTGCGTCGTTACGCTGTACCGCACCAAGGTTCTACTTCACTAAACCAAACTAACTCTTCACCGGGTCCGCCCGGCCACAAATGAGTCATGACATGCTTCATGGCAAGTCCGGATAATCGATTCAGCTCGGCCCATTCGGCCAACCGATCGGTCAACGGAAGAGGACGCTCCGGACTATGGAATTGCGACTAATATAGCTCTTCCCTTCTGTGCCCCTTCTGGCCTTGGAAGTGCTCAATCGCGTCCGCAACGCTCGCCACTAAGTCTAGATAAGCATCCTTCGAACTCCAAAACTTGTCCAATTGAGCATACTTCGGATCCATATATTTCCTCCGCAGCAGAAACGGTTTTCCAGCCGCAATAGCCCCGGCCTGACTCAGCTCCTCCTTGGCAGCTCTCAAAGCCGAACGGGCATCCTTGGATTCGGCGGCCTTTTTCGAGCCCTCTTGCTCCGCTTGACGTTCTTTTTCAAGAACCTCGCAGCGATCGGTAGTATTCTTCAACTTTCTGGCCATATTGGCCATTTCCTCTTTGCTTCGGCAGTGAGCAGCCCGTTCGGCTTCTAGCTCTGCGGCCGCACTTAAAGCGGCCGCATTACTATTTCTAGCTTGCTCTTTCGCTCGAGCGAGTTCCGCCCGCAGCTCCTCTATAGCAGCGGCACCATCTGCATTAAGCATACAAGTAGTAAGGCATGGGCGTCAAGCTCCCTTACCAGGTGTCCGCGTAAAAGTCGCATACCTTGTGACTCGTCAAACCGTTTATTGACCAGCACGATGTCCGTATCCGCCTCGTCAAGTTGCCGCTTTAGTTCGGCATATTCATCGATCCGGCCACATGGGCGCCCGCCACCTATTTAGGAGCGGCAATATGTTATAATCGAGATTTTGATCCTCGGCACGCTGTCAATTTTGACAACATACCGAGTCTCGAGGGCTACTATCTATACAGGCGCATTCTATATGCATAAGCGCCGGAAGGTACATCATTTTGCGTACCTCAAACCCCGTCGATGAGACTTGGCGGCTTCATGCAATCCGCTCTCAGCGGATGCAATTCTTTCAATCACCGTACCCATTAGAGCACGGTGATCTTCTGAGATAGCCGCTCGCCCGAGCAGATCCTTCAGCTCCTCCGACCGCATGCCAGTTGGCGCTGGACCTTCCGACCCCGCCGGACTGGGGGAAACCCTCCACGACGACACCTCAAGGTCGTCCGCCTCGCATGAGGGTGCGACAGGTGGAGGCGTTTCGCTCTCCATCATCTCCGGAAGAAGATCCCCCGAAGACGAGCTCTGCTGAGAAGGGCTGAGATCCGAACTACAAGGTACAATTTCAGTTATCTTTAGAAATAAATGCAGGGATGTTCCTTATTTACAAGACCCCTTCTTTTTTACTTACGGCTCATTGGAGGGCTGATCCTTGGGGAAAGCAGTGCTGGGTTACTTCCCAACGCCGGATACTCGACGAAGATTTCTTTCCCCTCTTTGAGGCCTTGACCTCCGGATCTTCGAAGCGGTCCTCTTCTCTCCTTGGAGGGTGGGACTTTTGATCCCTCCTTCCTCGAAGCCTCCTTCATGGAGGCGATTGCCTCTGCTCCCCCCTTCGCCTTCCTTAAAAGGCGCGGCGTTCAACATCTTGGTCAGCATGGGATCCGGCGTGGTCTCTGGGAGGGGAGCCGGACACCTTATTAACTTTGCCTTGGCTATCCACTCATGTTCAAGAAACGGCTCCTTTAAAGGGCATGTATATGATAAATGAATGAACAGCTTTGTCCGATTCTGAGGACTACTTACTTGAGTATCTGGGCGATTACAGCTCAGTCTTGCGTCCTCAGTCAGGTCCGGACACTTCTCTTGTGATCCGAAGAACAGTTTATACATCTCCACGGGCGTCGTACCCATAAAATTTTGGAGAGCTCGTGGTCCCTCCGGATTAAATTCCCACAGGCGGAGGGGGCGACGTTTGCAGGGCAGAAGGCGCCGAATCAACATAACCTGCGCCACTGCAACCAGATTGATCTCTCTTTCTTGGAGGTCTCGAATACGGCCCTGCAACAAAGGAACGTCCTTGGACGGCCCCCAGTCGAGCCCCTTGTTGGCCCATGATGCCAGCTGCTGTGGTGGACCTGAGCGGAAGGCGGGAAGTGCTACCCATTTGGGCCCCTAGGAGCAGTGATATAAAACCACTCCCATTGCCACAAACCAAGCTCCTCTTGAAAAGAGCCCTCGGGCCACGGAGCATCAGCACATTTGCTTATGACCGCCCCTCCGCACTCTGCTTGTTGCCCCTCGATCATCTTTGGCTCCACCTTGAAGGTCTTGAGCCACAATCCAAAGTGAGGGGTAATATGGAGGAATGCCTCACATACGACAATGAATGACGAGATATGGAGGATGGACTCCGGATTCAAGTCATGGAAATCCAGCCCATAATAAAACATGAGCCCCGCACAAAGGGATCCATCGGAAGCCTAAACCCGAAGGAAGTGAGACACGGACACCACGCTCTCGCCGGGCTCGGGAGTGGGAATGACCTGCCTGGAGCAGGCAGCCTATACGAAATCTCGCCGGTTAGATACCTGGCGGCTCGCAGTTTTAGCACATCTTCTTCCGTGATGAAGAAGACATCCATCGGCCGTGCTGGTCGGAGCCGGACATCGTCGAAGGTCCGAAGCGCCTAAATCTGAAGCTTTGGGTGTTAGAACTCGAAGCGCGAGGTGAACTCGATGGAGGGTGTAAAAAATAGGAGGGCCTTGGTCTCATTATAAAGAGGTTGAATACCAAGAGCCCTCCCCGTGGTCGATTAGAACTCGCCTTTGATAGAGGAGGCGTGCCAACGGGCACGGTTGGGTTACCCACGTCCGTATTGATGGGAATCCCAGAATAAGAGCGCGATCTACGCTTTGATAAAGGCGTGCCAAGGAAACCGCCTCGCTAAACGCGCTAAGGTGGAACAGTAAAAAGCGATTCATATAAAGGCTTGGCCGTGGTGTGATGTCATCTTTGCGGAATACGTCGTGAGATCTGTACAAAAGTTATTCCCTCTACGGTAGTATGTGGAACTTGTTTTGCGAGCGGACACTATCCAGGTGTTCAAAACCTTCTATGAAGTATTCGGAGGAGGAACCCGCCTTGCAATCTTGAAGACAATATGTGTGCGGACTCGTCGTCATTGAAGCTGGTTCAGGGGCTCTTGAGGGAGTCTTGGATTAGGGGTGTCAGGATAGCGAACTATCATCACGGCTGGACTCCAAGACTATGAAGATACAAGATTGAAGACTTCGTCCCGTGTCCGGATGGGACTTTCCTTGGCGTGGAAGGCAAGCTTGGCGATACGGATATGTAGATCTCCTATCATTGTAACCGACTCTGTGTAACCCTAACCTATCCGGTGTCTATATAAACCGGAGGGTTTTAGTCCGTAGAACGAACAATCATACCATAGGCTAGCTTCTAGGGTTTATCCTCCTTGATCTCGTGGTAGATCTACTCTTGTACTACCCATATCATCAATATTAATCAAGCAGGAGTAGGGTATTACCTACATCGAGAGGGCCCGAACCTGGGTAAAAACATCATGTCCCTTGTCTCCTGTTACCATCTGCCTAGACGCACAGTTCGGGACCCCCTACCCGAGATCCGCCGGTTTTGACACCGACAGTGGTGTTTGAGGTTAAGGTGACTGATAGTGGCACTGAATTTTAGTGTGTGTGAACCTTTTGACCACGTGGGTATGCTCTGTCATATAATGAAGGTATAAAATTTGCTAGCATGCTATGACAGTTTTACATTGATGATGGTTAGGCTAGCCTGCTCCATGTAGATTTCACAGTGAAAAATTGAAGGAATATGGTAAACCATTTTATTTATTTTTCGAGAAGTGCAAGATCCTAGGTTTTCATTCGATGTTACTGATATTTGTCAATAAATAATTATATGCAAGATTCTTTGTTGATGACCAGTAAATTTGTCAAAGTGGGATTTTAGAATCTAAAAATACTTGTACTATTGATTTTGTTTAATATCTAAAAATGCAGACCAGTTCTTTAGTGAACTTTTAAATTTCCCTTCTTTATAGACAAGGTTTTAGTTTTGTTTGGTTGTTAATCTGTTGTGTACAGAGATTTGTTACCAGCCTATGGGAAAAACATCACTATCTATTTATTCTCTCACATGAGCGCAAATGAATGAGCTTCAATGTCTCCAGGAAATTTTACGTAGACATTAATCCATCGCTTTCATGTCATGTTATACTTTTCTAGGCTATTTTTGTCAGATAATATATGATTTGGGATCTATGTTTTTGAGTCGTCTGTTGGATGCCAATGAAAATCTGGTGAAGGTATTTCTTTGGTTTGAGAGCGTTGACCTGTTCTGCTGAGGACAAATCCAAAAATATGGTTCTCTGGTTCTCTAGATTATAATTAATAGGATGGAAGTTTAGGTTTTCTAAAGATGTTTTTCTTGGAGAGGCGGGCGTCTGCTTTGGTTTCTTGCTCTTGGGCTCTTCTCTAAAATACTTGACCGGATGCCACTGATAGTTAATTAATACATTAATAGCTTGGATGGTTATGTATTTGTTCTCTTTAGATTTATAACTCTTCAAGAATTATAATGGAGTATTTTCTAGGTTATCTCGATCTAGAGATTTTATCGCCTCTTCAGTAATCTACTGGAGAAAAACTTTGACCTAAAGCATCCCGTCAAATATCTATTCCTACCAATACATATACCTGCTATTTGTTGTCATGTGCAATGCATACTATATGGTATGGTATCCACTTATTCAGGATTCCTCTGAAGTAAGGAATTTGTATTACCAGAAGTATTATCTAAGTGATATTTTCGGGATTGGTATACTTCTGCTCTTGTTTGGAGATCCTTGACCATGACACTATTCTACAAAAGGTAATAACTGAGAATTCATGGGCAATGTAAAATTTGCAGCATGATATTTTGAGGTAGTAGCTACTCAAGCATTAAAATGATTAACTGAATGGATCTCTTACACGCCAGCAGCAAATGGTTGATAAAGATCTAAAACTCGGAGAGAAGAGAGAGGGAAAAGAGAACGGGGAGGCGAGGAGCACCTGCATCACATCCTGTGGCTGCAGCGGGTCGGCCTCCGTCATCGGCTTCTTCCTGCTAGGACAGGGTAGGACAGGGTGTGGCGACAAGGAGTGGTAGACAAGAAGGGCGATGCAGTAGTTGACGAGGACATCGATGGAGATAGCGAGCAACGTGAGGAGGAAGTGGAGGTCGGTGGGGAAGGCCTCCCGCCCGCGAGATCACCACCACGCCTTCTCCGACTACTTGCTGCTCGACAACATGGTCAGAAGCTCATTATCGTCTTGTCTAGCATTGCTGTTATTCTGAACCTGTTCTGGCCTCAAAATAAACTGAAATAGGGGTGTTGTTGGTCAAACAAATAATTCGGCATGTTTGGACACTCAGTTTTCTGCACTTTAGTCATCTGTATGGTTTGTGTTCATGAATAATCAGTGGCTGGCATCATTTTATATTTGCACTGTTTGAGTGTTGATTACAGTAGGTCTACATTTTTTAGTCAGTGTTTTTATGTTACTTTGTTCTTTCAGATTTCTGTCAGTAGTTTGTTCAATTTGTATGCTTGGGATTTGTTTGATTGATGGACCTTAAAGCTGATGCAATAATGCTTGCCAACCAAAAGGTGGTTCTTCTGTTAATTTTTTCGATCCTCTTTTTTTTATTTAGACAAAAAGGAATGCTATTGCTTATGTTCTCTGACGAACTGTACCTTGAATTCTTGGTTTTGCAATTCACTGAAGAATCGTCCATCACAAACTCAATTCATTGAGAACTTTACCTGGATATGCTAAATCTTGCTCACTGAGATTTGTTGTTCAGTTAGCACTGGAGTTGTGCAACTCCCATGTAGTTTTCTAATGTGTCAACAAATTGAAAATTGTTGATCCTTCTCACTGCAGATTGTGTCATGAGCTCGGAGATATTAAGGCACTGTTAGTTAAATGTTCCAATTCTTGTGTACAGGAACCTACATGGTGGCTCATGAGATAGATGCACTAGCTCAATCATCAGATCTTGGTGATGTAATGATTCTTGGCTAGGCTTTAGTAATGTACTAATTATATACCTGTGGATTACGTCAGAGATTAGAGGAGTTGCATGTGAATATATGTTGGAATAAGAGAATAGGGAAAAGGCCCAATAAAGTGCCGTAACGACCAAAACAAACAAAACTGAAGATTATAGTGATGGATCTTCACATCCAAATAGACAAGGGAACTTTTTTCTTTTGAAATGCAATGTACCTCTTACATTACATAGACCATGCCAGTTAGTTTCTGGCAGCCGATGAGAATGAATACAACCATTTGTTCCTTGTCTGGCATGTGTATTTTTGCTTGGTCCTCTGCTTCTGATAAGGCAAGACAGATCAAACCAACACAGTAATCCTCTGACACTTCATTATATTATGAAAAAACACCGATTTTCCATGTCAGGGTAGTACTATTTCAAACTGATGCTTTGTACTACATGTTCCGGTGTATACCCTGGCAATATTAGGCATTTGCATTGTCCTTTGATTTGTTTGTTCATATGGCATTTGTTTCTTTTTGGTTATAGCCACTTTTATTTCCGATTTGAACCTTTCCATTTGTCTTGTTTTTATTTGTTTCTTACAAGTTCTTTCTGAAAAGATGTTGTCTTTCAGTTGTATATTCATTCTCTTGATTTTATTTGTTTCTTGTGCAAGGGTTCTCTCAAAAAAAATTGTAGGCAAGACGAAATTGAAAAGGTCATTTGGGACAAGTGGAAGGAGGAAAGCCGCCGTAAGATCGATAGTAACTTGCCTCCGCTCTAACAAGAACATTGGAACTATCGAATTCAAACTCCTAGATGTCTATGTCAGGATGTAGGACTTTCTCCAGGCAGAGATATCCCCTCTGATCTTTTCATGAATACTTTCACCCTTTTTTCTGTAAAGTGCTGCTGATTTTAATAAAATCCCTCTGTTCAAAAAACAATATAATTTTTAGCTCCTAGAAGAGCTTGTTCATTCAGACCTTTCCTTACATTTTAACTATGATAGTGACCTCTTTTATTTTTCTATGTAACGATCATATGCATAAATGGTGAAAATGGTGTCTGAATGGCGCATTTTTAGCTCATTTTTTACCATGCACCTAAATAATTTCTAAAACTTAAAATATATTAAAGAAACGCAAATGGTTTCAAAACAGTCGTGTTTGAATTTTTTACCTTGGGCCATTTGGTCCTATGTTATTCGAATAAGATAACATAATATGCATGCTCAAGTATATATTTTCAAAGATAAAGTATCCTTCATTTTTCATCTTCAAGGGTTCAAATTAGTACCTAAGTGGTTGCTAAAACCTACTTATAGTAAAGTTAAATATTTTCAAAACACTTCAAGTTGACATGGTATCTGTGCTTTCTTAAACATAAAGTTGTTGAAAAATGCAAAATATTTCAACGTGCACATGGTTTCAAATGGGGCTCTACGTTGCGTTAATGCCCACAACTAAAACAACTAAACCATGAATTTTCTTTTCAATGTGAACATGTATTTAGTGTGTCTCTGCGCCAGTTTTCAAGCACATGTCGAATACTTTCAAGCGCATAACCATATTTTCAATATAGCATGGTTTAACATATGAGCTTTCTACTATCAATATTGAATATGTCCTTGCAAAATGAAACTATTTTCATCAACAACATGTCTTTAGCGGGTCTTTGCGCCATTCGGCGCAACTGGTTACCTAGTTTTTAGAATTGCTGCCCATTTTCTGGTCAGTACCAGGGTTAAAAAATTGAACTAAAAATGTGCAAAACTTTGAAAATCCACAATTTTTTCCTGGGAACAAAATATTCTTAATCCAAAAATTATTAGCCATACTAAAACGAATTTTAAAATAAATTAGTACTATGTCATGTTAAAATCCAATGAAATATAAAATATTAGTGAAGAACAAAAAAAAGAAACTAATTTTCCCATTTACTTTTAACAGATACTGATCAAACTATTTGGCCAGGCCGGAATGTATCCCTCCTCGTCTTGAAAGATTTGCAACCCAATAAGTCGGAGAAAACAAATAGGCCTTGCTTGGGTATTCTTGAAAAAGAAATAGTGGCCTATCTATTTTCCCAAAGAAAAAACTGCTGCGCTGGTCATGTTGTTAGACGGGCCACAGAGACCACACAACCCAGTTTATAGCCTGCTCCTCCGAACAAATCCTCAAAAAAATTGTGCAATTCTGTCGTTAATTGACTATACGTTGAAAATGATGTGGATCCCAGATATCAGCAGGGTGGATTAGAGTAAACAAATGATGGGTGCATATGAGTAGTAAAAGAGACGCTTTCCTTGTGTTCAGGAGTGGACCTGGTGGGTCCGTACTGTCATACTCACATCTAAAGTCCTCTCCAAATCCACTTGTTGACAGGACGGGACGGCGGCGCCGCAGCGAGCGCACCAAGGCGGAGGATAAAGTGTTGTCGCCAATGTGCTGGGCTGGGTTGGACATTCTTATTGAAAAATAAAAATGGATCAGAACTATTTATGACGTTGACTATGATTTTCATGGGTCCGCTGGTTGCAGGAAGAAAATGGTGGGAGAAAAAAGACTGGTCGCTATCTTTGCCTAAGAATTATATCGACTGAATGTAACGACGCTATCATAGGAAATAATATTCTCATGTGAAATTGTGAATTTAAAGAACTGGTGCATGAGCATTTAGCTTTATTTATTTATTTATGTATTTACTTATTTATGTTTAGGGGACCATGAGCTTGTACCTGGGCCGGATTCATGTGAGAGCCTCCCTTCCAGTTAATTATGGGCTCCTCTATTGGACCTTCATCAGTGGGCTACATGTTACCAACAAGTGGAAAATGTGTTCCATACAAAAAATAGTATGCTCTACGTACGGTACGGGGCACTAAAGGATCGGGCCGTGCAACGACTTCCAAAACATCGTGTTTGTCATTCTAACGACACATTTATTCAACCAACAGATAAAATATACTACTGATTGTACATTGAGAACAACACAAAGAACTGTGGCTGGGGTGCAATGAAAGAAGCGATGGCAGGCGGAAGAGTAAAGTTGGAGCTCTCTCTTCCAAACCAAACATCAGCCATCATTAAAAAAGGGCTACCAAAAAGAACAAGTGTATGCATCAAACTAAATAAAGATCCTACTACACCAAGTGTACGCATCTAACTAACTGGCTCAGTTAGACATTACTATTTATTAAGTTTGTGGAGATTGGGCGACGGCTTGAACCAGATGGGTGCTGACGGGGAAACTCCAGCCAGGTCGAAGTCCGATACTTGCGACCCTCTCTCCTACTTTGGGCTCTGAGCATGGCGACACATATCAGGGTATGGTGCATGCGAGAGGCGCATGGTACATTTGTGTACACACAGTTTTGCACGATGAACGAAAGCTGCGCTGCCATCATGATCCTTGCCATCGGTTATCTCCTGGTTAATCGGATAATTCGGTCCGAGAAACAAAGAGCGTGTACCAAGGCTACTTACCAGCCTCCAGTAAAAAATTCCTGAAGGCCCAGAGAAGCTGGGATCCTGCTCAAAGACCTTGCAGTGACTGTAATTGTATTCCGCGAAACAACACGTCCGGTACGTGCGAACGATCATCAATCGTTCGCCGTCGTCTGATCGAGCCAGGAACCACCTGCAAAATCTCATTTGAATTCAATAGTCTTCATCATAAAAGAACCAGTACAAGAAGTATCGAGCATGGAGCGATTATTGAGAGAAAGCCGAGCATGAAAATTTTGAATAATAATTTCTCTTGAGAGCTCTTGATTGGGGCATGAATATAACATTGACTTAAGCCTCCCCCAATCATGATGCTTTCTCCTTTGTGAGGCCAAAAATTATATATATAATTACGATCACGATGAAGCAGATGCATAGGATAATTTTTTTGATGAAATTACAATTTCAACCGGTTGTAGTTCCATGATCCAATATCATTGCATAGCCTAAACCATGTCAATGCCTTTCCCTTCAAAGATAAAGGGAAGACCTTCTTCTTGATAACATCCTCCGGCATACCTGCAAGCTTAAATAATCCACAAACTTCATCCACATAGATTAGGTGCAAATCGGGATGCAATGTTCCATATCTTAGCAGTTTTTCTATCATACCTGAAGGAATATCAAAGTAAACATTTTCAGTAGGTTGAGGAGCAACTCTTTTCTCTACTGTTCTGGTTGAAGATACCCCGAACAAGCCCCTCAAAGGATTACTTTCCATAGTAACCAGTGACAGTAAATTTCAGCACACTATATAAATTTTTCCTTACCAAATTCCACTTACCAAAGGCGCTTCCCGAACGGGCGCCAGAAAAGAGTCTTGATGACCCACAAGTATAGGGGATCTATCATAGTCCTTTCGATAAGTAAGAGTGTCGAACCCAACGAGGAGCAGAAGGAAATGACAAGCGGTTTTCAGTAAGGTATTCTCTGCAAGCACTGAAATTATCGGTAACAGATAGTTTTGTGATAAGGTAATTCGTAACGGGTAACAAGTAACAAAAGTAAACAAGGTGCAGCAAGGTGGCCCAATCCTTTTTGTAGCAAAGGACAAGCCTGGACAAACTCTTATATAAAGGAAAACGCTCCCGAGGACACATGGGAATTATCGTCAAGCTAGTTTTCATCATGCTCATATGATTCGCGTTCGTTACTTTGATAATTTGATATGTGGGTGGACCGGTGCTTGGGTACTGACCTTCCTTGGAAAAGCATCCCACTTATGATTAACCCCTCTTGCAAGCATCCGCAACTACAAAAGAAGTATTAAGGTAAACCTAACCATAGCATAAAACATGTGGATCCAAATCAGCCCCTTACAAAGCAACGCATAAACTAGGGTTTAAGCTTCTATCACTCTACCAACCCATCATCTACTTATTACTTCCCAATGCCTTCCCCTAGGCCCAAACAATGGTGAAGTGTCATGTAGTCGACATTCACATAACACCACTAGAGGAAAGACAACATACATCTCATCGAAATATCGAATGAATACCAAATTCACATGACTACTTATAGCAAGATCTCTCCCATGTCCTCAGGAACAAACGTAACTACTCACAAATCATATTCATGTTCATAATCAGAGGGGTATTAATATGCATAAAGGATCTGAACATATGATCTTCCACCAAATAAACCAACTAGCATCAACTACAAGGAGTAATCCACACTACTAGCAACCCATAAGTACCAATCTAAGGTTTTGAGACAAAGATTGGATACAAGAGATGAACTAGGGTTTGAGATGAGATGGTGCTGGTGAAGATGTTGATGGAGATTGACCCCCTCCCGATGAGAGGATCGATGCTGATGACGATGGTGATGGTTTCCCCCTCCCGGAGGGGATGTTTCCCAGAACAGCTCACGGAGCCCTAGATTGGTTTTGCCAGGTTCCGCCTCGAGACGGCGGCGCTTCGTCCCGAAAGCTTCCTTCTTATTTTTTCCAGGGCGAAAGACTTCATATAGCAAAAGATGGGCATCGGAGGCCTGCCAGGGAGCCCACGAGGCAGGGGGCGCGCCCCCACCCTCGTGGATAGGGTGTGGCCTCCCTCTGGTGCTTTCTTCGCCCAATATTTTTAATATATTCCAAAACTGACTTCCGTGGAGCTTCAGGACTTTTGGAGTTGTGCAGAATAGGTCTCTAATATTTGCTCCTTTTCCAGCCCAGAATTCCAGCTGCCGGTATTCTCCCTCCTCGTGTAAACCTTGTAAAATAAGAGGGAATAGGCATAAGTATTGTGACATAATGTGTAATAACAGCCCATAATGCAATAAATATCGATAAAAAACATGATGAAAATGGACGTATCAGCGTCCGGCGCGCTTTATAAAATCCAATGCCCTCCCACCGCTCTTTGCCATGCCACCGCTCTGTCCTTGCTTTGGGACTCGCCACCGCTCTCTCCCCGCTCTTTCTCGCCTCGCCGCCACCGCGACACCATGCCGCCGCGTCGCCGTTAAACTTGGGGATACCATGGCATCCGCCCGCGCCCCTCCGCGGCTTCTCCACCGAGATCCGGTTCCACGGGATGCACCTCGGCCTCGACAATTTCAACACTGCCAACAAGGCCGCCCGCGCGTATGACGCAGCGGCGTGGCGCCTTCGGTGGCCTCAAAGAACATTGAACTTCCCCAACGTGCCGACGCGGGAGCGGGCGCAAGAGCTTGAGCATCTGCCGCGGGTTATCACCGACGATAATCGTCACGACAACCGGAGGCGGGAGCACCATATCGGCACCGCCGAGATGGACGAGGAAGCCATGGTGCTGTGGCGCCAACGCTTCCCGTAGGACATCATCAACGAGCATGAGTTCCACACGCAAAGGAGGGCGGAGAGGGAGAAGAGGAGGGCGGAGTGAGCCGCCTATCGCGAGGACAAGTGTACGCGAAAAGCGGACACTCAATTCAACATGAGGCTAGGAGCAGCGTCGCCCTGGGAATCCGACGATCGGTATCTTCACGTCTACATTGAGACGTCGGAGGAGGACATCACTTAGGAGGAGTCGGACAACAAGGAGTAGTTGAACTATCTATTTTTTATCTATCTATGCTATTTCTATGCTGAGAACTATCTATGTCTCTACTCTCTATCTCTACTTCTTGATCTCAGCATTGTAAATGCTTTTTTAAAGCGCCGCGCGTTGTGCTTCTGTTGGAGATGCTCTAACATGGAAGACGAGTGCTTTAATGTTGCCCACAAGATGCGTGAGTATTACTAGTATATTTTTCTTGCCATTTGAGATTTTAAAACCACGAGTGCGAACATGCATAGGAGCAATGAAGACCAAACACGGGATATTGGGGACATCTTCAATGAGTGTGGCAAGTTAAAGAGAAGTTGCACCGAACCTGCAAAATGAGCCTTGGTAATTAACACCCTTTCAATTACTTTCATTTAGCCTCGTGTTCTTTGATGTGTATATGTTGTAGTTTCTGTTTCTCTTAGCCTCGTATTCTTCAATCTGTAATAAGAAGAGTCTTAATCGTCCTAGTGCTTTCATTTTTAGCTTGATATAGGAAGTGGGTGTTCTCACCTTGTAGTATATTTTTATATTTTTCCTTTTGAATTCACTTCTCCGAGTCCTGTTTATCTGGCTTCTACTAAATGGATCTGGGTTGCTCTGAGTATTGATCTAAATGAGAAGTAACTTCATGTCAGGATGCAGTTCCTACGAGGAGGGAAGTATGGTCAACCTCGAGATCATGTTTCCAAAATGAGGCTAGATTACATACAAGGTGCCAGTTCCCTAATGATTCTGGATTAGACACAAGGTGCAAATTCCCAGATAATGCTGGATTACACACAAGCCAGGTGGAGTCATCAACTGTTTGTGTCCTCGTGGCTCTAGTAAAGGCTGAAGAAAGTGTGCAACAGCCCTTGAGAATGTAGTTGAGTTCCTGAAGAAGCGAAAAGAGCAATCATATGCTCTCTTCACCCAAGCCAAAGAAGAGATGGAAGAAGCCAGAAAGAAGCTAGTAGAGGAAGAGCAGGCTAGGCGTCTCCTGCTATCTAAAACTTTTGTCAATACAAATTTTCCTTCATAATAGCTAGGTTCAAATGTTTATCCAGTCAGCATGCCTGTTATGATGTTCGTGCATCTACTGATGTGGCACAAAATAATTTTTTTGGGTCATGTAATAACAGCAATTACTTTCCAAACAATAACAGATGCAGCATTGGACATGGTATAGTTCATGCGCAAGCCCAACATTCCAAGTTCAACTTCCACATCAAACTCATGTTCACAGATATCTGCACATTCATAGATAATGTCCACAACCATGATTCACTTCAAAGCCAAAAAAATGTGAGTAGAGTTATAAATAAAGAAAAACCTCTAGTTCTTACTGCCAGTGCGAGCACAACAAGTCAATACCATGCATAATTAATTATATTTTGGTCATTTTTTACTAATCGCGAATAACTTCTCGAAGCAGGTATAATTTCTAATGCCGGCCGCGGCTGGGGTCCACGATGTTTTGAGAAAAATCAGGCAACACACCGGGTGTCTATGCCGGTGACGCGGTGGTCGTAGCATTCATGGGTTCAGAGCGGCGGCGGCTCCCATGGTCTACTATTCCTCGGTGTAAGCGATGGCCGCAAACGTGTTGGCCACCTCCGCCAGCATGCCGCGGTTCCGCCAACGTTTGCGTCGGATGGCGCGGTCAACCACTGTGCACTGGATGCCGTGGTCCCCCGTGTGCCGGCGTGCAGCAACTGGCCACTCCTCTGCGAGCAGGCTTGGAGCGTCGAGTTGATGCACCAGGGGCCAGCTTGGAGCGGCGGCTTGCTTCTCCACTTGCCCACCTGTAGCCTCGCCCATCGTACTGACGGCCTGGGGCGGGGAGGGAGGTGGGGCAGCGAGTTGCCTGGCTTGTCGGGGCACCCAGCTGGCTTTTATGCCGGAGAAATCATCTTCCTGCTCACCGGATGCTATGGAGAGTGTGGAGAAAATATTGCAAGGAGGATATGGGGAGCAGTGGTGTGGTTCGGTTCTTGCCAGGCGTCTGGCCTCGTTTAAATAGCGAGAGGACGAGAGGAGCCAGCCGACGTTGTGTTCTAAAATGCCAGTTGTCTCGCGGAAGGACATGTTGCCGGCACACGCGGAGATTCAATGGAGACAGGTGGGGCAGTCTGAAGCCGGTTGCATGTGGCGAGGAGGTGTGTTCAGCCAGGCCTGCAGCGAGTGAGGCCCTCTTGGCTGGCGCGCCGATTCAATGCCTACGCTATGAGAGGTTGCGTCCGTGTCAGAGCAATCACTCCCTCCAGTCCTTTTTTGTTTGGGTATAAAAAAAATCTCGTTTTTCATTAACATTTTACAAGTAAAATTCATGGACAAACTTTGACCCAAAATACGATGGGGAATAGTAAACCAGGACGGAGGTAGTAGTCTTTTTTATCAAAGAAGGGCTCCCCCCTTCCGATTTTCATTACTGAAAACCAACATCTAAACCATAGTATTTTCCCAAGAACTACCAGGTTCAACATCTTGCAACATAAACCCATACAACCATACGCCAAGGAGGTAGTAGTTATGAATTCCATTTTCGCTCCATACCAATCGTTCTAAAAACTACTGAAGTACTTATAACGCGCCCTTGAAAATCAGAACTCTTACCCTGCTAAAAATGATATTTTAAACGTGGCTACTCGATCTGTGGCAACTGGCGAGCCACCGCCTCCAGGTCGTTCACCTGTGGTCCCGACCATCAACTCCTACGGATCAAATTATCACGCGAGCTGACTATTCCTACAAAGGTGAGCTCCACCATGTACCCGGTACCCGCGCATGCAGCAATCATGCACCTAGGGTTTTAGGGTTTATTTGTTAATGGTGCCTTTACGTAACTCCCATGTGTGCGAGACAGCGAGAGACCGACTGCGTGTGTGCGCCTCTTCTCTTTGTATATGTACTCCACCGTTTGTCAGGTGTCCAAAAAACTATACAGTAGTAATAACTACTAGCAATGTGCCAATGCGTTGCCACACGATCAAAGTAGATTAATACGTATTCACCAATTTGATATAAAAAAGAGTCTAGTTTTGAAATACGTGTATCACTAAAAATATCTTATGTTTCACTCAAAATATATTCCTTTGGCGGTTTTGATGAGATAAGGGAGGAATGTTGTTGGTTTCAAGATTCGAGAAGTGGTATATCTCTAATTTCTATTCTTACTAGCAAGATGCCCATGCTTTGCACGGAACATCAAGATCTTGTGGGAGAAAGGGATGAACGAGGGAAGGCCTTATATGCAAATGTGGAGAGGAGTGCGGGTAAATTGCCATAGTTTCCTTCCTATCCGTTAGATATAGATCGGACGGCCTATATTGCAGGATGGCAGGCACACCATCATCACCGACTATGCTTTTTATAAGAGTAGAGATAAAAAACAGAGTTGGTGATGATGGTGTGCCTGCCATCCTGCAATATAGGTCATCCGATTTATATCTGACGGGTAGGAAGGAAAAGCACGTGCACCACATATAGAGAGACAGCAGGGAGTTGCATTCTTAATGCGCTCTGGTTCATCATGTGTGGGCACTACACAATGAACATTTTAATATCCAAAATCTGCTTGCTCTTCTTTAGCATGTTCCTCTTCCGTCCTTCTTTAATAAGTACTCTCTCCGTTCCTAAATACAATTCTTTGTATAGATTCCACCATGGACTACATATGGGGCAAAATGAGTGAATCTACACTCTAAAATGTATTTGTATACATCTATATGTGATCCATAGTGGAAATCTCTACAAAGATTTATATTTTGGAACGGAGAGAGTATGATAGTAGTAGAATATGTTCCTTGTAGTGAAGATGAGCAGGGACATCTGCAGTGTAGAGGTCTATACGGTTGGTTGCGATGGACACTTTGAACTCTTCGGGCCTCTTTGATTCGTAGGATTTTGTAAACATAGGAATAGGATTCGTAGTGGCCTGCCCACCTGAATCCTATAAGATTAGCAAGGAAATGTGGGGAGCTGTGTCGCCTTTGAGTGTTACACTGATATTAACAGTACCGCACCTTCAGGTGAAGAGAGCTGGTATCTGAAGCCTTTCTAGATGTACCGGCAATACTAGGACATATATTCTAGCAAGTTCCACTTTGCTAATTTTACTCCCGATGCTTACGCTTTTCCCGTTATATCTACACTATGATCTGTGTAGCTGTTATGTCTCGCACTAGCAGCAGTCCACTCTTGAAGCTAAACAACACACCAATCATAAGTCCAAAGCTTACTTCTTCAAATATGAATTGTGATATGATACTGATATTAGTTAACAGACACACATTTAATTGGTCAGGTAATGCTCCCACTTTATTTTCCAAATGCATGTGGCCACATATAGAGAGACAACATGGAATTGCATTTCTTTGGGCGTTGTGATTCATCATGAGTGGGCAACCAACATTGTATGCAATGCAGCGAAACCTCAAGAATATGCTTCCTCTTTTGTTCTTTAACATGTTCCTCTTTTGTTATTCTGTATTTAGTACGTACAATATGTTCCTTGTCCGGAAGGGGAGCAGGGACATCTGCAGTCAACAGCTGATAGAGCTGGCCTGTAATCAATAGGCTTTCAATTAGTAGTGGCAATACAACACCGTATTTTCCAGCTAGTTCCACTTTCCCGATTTATATATAGTGGTTATGGTGTACCCCATTTATGTACACTACGATCTGCCTAGTTGTTGTGTGCTCATGTTATCATGGTTTGGCAATAAACTCTCTATACAGCATATTATGAACCTATCATCTGCCAACTATCCCTACTTCTGGAACCTATTTTTTTGTGTACTTGTGCCAGATTATATTAATGCACGCACCATATTACAGCACACATGAGCTCTCTCATCAGAATCCAGTGATAGCACACAAGGGTTTACAGGGGCGCCCCTATATTAGAATATCCTCTGCATTACAAAGATAATCTCACTACTATTTATGTTTTCATGGTTCTCAGATATTATACGTAATTACAGTGAATATCAGAATCCGCGCATCAGAAGAATATTGTGGAACACTGCAACGACTTACAAAATTGGCACCAAGGCATTGAGTGCCATTCTGGATGCAATGAGACTCATACGCTCCCCACCTATAGATTCTTGTTCAGAATATGATCCTAATGACTATTCTAACCTCGAGGAGTCAAAGGCAGATGGCATGTCCTGTTCACCCATCAAGGTGCCTGTTCTAATTTGGCAAGGTTTTACTGATTGCGCGTATCTTGCATATGTTGTCTTGAGTTTCTTCTACTTTGTTGGACCGCCATCTGCTTAGTTTACTCAGCATATATGTCAAGATGCCATGCCCATCCATTATCAATACATATTACATCTATCATCATACCATGTTTTTCCACTCAAATGTTGTTCTTGTGCATCAGACATCAAAAAGGAAGAGGGTGATTGCCGAACCTGAAGGAGCACCAGCAAAGTCCTTGAAAAACGTGGTGGTGCCGGAGAAATCAGACAACACCCCACTTATATTGGATGTACAACCAGTAACACAAAACGTAGGACCGACTCCAGTAGACTGTACCCATACTTCACTGGCCAGACCACTAGCCCCACCACACAGGACCTGCACTTCAGCAAAAGGTATGCCGATTTCAGTTGCCATAGCACCAGCCGTACCACAGAAAAATCCCACTCCAGCAAAAAGTACAGCAAGTCCACCGGCCAATGACCTATCCCAACTGCAAAGGCGGCCCATTCCTGCAGATTGGAACCCCATTCCAGTTATTCCCAGTTTTAAAGACAATGCTTTCAATGTTGTTAGGGACTACGTGCATATATTCCCATCATGGGAAGATTATAGTGAAGACAAAGACCATTTTCGCATCTTCCTGTCCCACTTACGTGTAAGTGCTATTATTCATGGTGATTATTTTCCTATTTTCTGCCGATTGAACACATCAATGATTTACATTACATTGTTGTAAGTAGGCGAGGGTTAATCTGGATAGTCATGATGAGCAAAGCTTGCTTGCGCTTTTCAAGGAAGCATTGCAGCAGTATCGGTGTTACCTGAGGAAATCACACTTCGATGGCAAGTCTATAAATGAATTTCCGGTGAAGTCTCCTGTGCTAAATTTAGAAGACATTGAATGGAAAAATATTGTTATGCACTGGTCTCATTCCCAGGATGAGGTACTGTCTATGATATCACATGACAATTTGAACTTCTACTTTTTCACATGTGCCTTATGGATCTTTTTTGCAAGTAATCAGCTTGAAGAAGAATTCCGGTTTGAAAAGAACGACAGGATATCGCAAATATGCTGCCCACTGCTTTGCTCTTGTTAGTACCTGTTGTCCTGTATCACTGTACTTGCATTCATACCTGGTTCATTATGTGACAGCAGTATGCATGATAGCTTGGTTATCAATTGTTCGCTCCAAATTATCTAATCTGTATGAATGGTTACATTAGTGTAGAATATATCCAATGCCAATGAAATTTTTTAGCTCTGCATTATTCTTGTAAGTACCTGATGTCCTTTATCAGTGTACTTATATTGATAGGTAGTTCTTCATGTACCATCACTCTGCAGCTTGTTTTCCTTTGCCCTCCATTTTCTATGCATCAGATCTATATTTACTCTTACCATAAGGTTGGATAACACCGATGGTCCTGAAGAAGTTTAGCTCTGCATTGCTCTTGGTTGTACCTTTTGCCTGTATCGCTGTACTTACATATATAGCTACTTGGTCATGTAGCATCACTCTTCATCTTATCTTAAATATTCTCCATTTTTTTCTTATATTATCACATCTATATTTACTCTTAACAAAATGTAGAATAAAGGCAATGCTTATGAAGAAGATTCTGTGGTAAACTTCTTGAATTGCCCCCCCCCCCATCAGCATGGACAAGGGCTTTATAGAGCCTGTCTTCACCAATAATGTAAGTTTGTCCTTCTCAAGCCTTCAAACTTTGTTGTGTATATTTGGTTAGGCATGACTGCAACATCTGTTTATTTTTGGTGTTTGCATCAAATTGCATGTTTAAAGTTTATTATGTAGTTCATAAACAAAAGTTTGTCCTTTTCAATTTAAGTTTTCAATTGTACAACCAAGTTCCTTCTTCATACCATGTAACTTAAACTATACACAGCAAGTGATCTTCTTTTGCACTGCATGTATGCTTCTGTTCTTGATCCGTAATCCAGTGGTGTGGTGAACCTACCCACTACAACACAATGTCATATTCTGCAATGTATTAATGATGAACAATGTCATATCATTCTAGTATTATTTAAACCATCTCTTTATTTGCCAATCTGAAATGGGATAAATTAACATTACACTAACCATTGATACTCTTGAGTTCTTAATCTGTAATCCAGTGGTGTCGTGAAGCTGCCAACTCCTTCACGATGCCATTTCCTGCCATGTCTTAACCTGAACAATGCCATATTGTGTTCATGCTATTTTAAACTGTGTCACTTTATTCGTTAGTAAGAAATGTGATGAATTGTCAGCACTGATACTTATATGTGCAAAACCTGTCATCTGTCTGCTTGTTTATCTTTCAGAGTGAGGAGGATATAAGTGTCAGACAAGCGAAGTCTCATCACTTGCTTTCGCTTGCGCTATGACTCAGCAGGGCTAACCTTTCTTGAACTCTATTGAAGTCTTTGTCGGTTTTGTATATTATTTTGTCGGCGTGTTTATTTGCCTTTGGTGGCGATCTTTGATGCCCAAAGGTATGTAATCATGTCTGCTTGTACTTTATTATCATAGTGGCAAACTTTGATGCCCAGTGGATGTAATATGTTGTAATTTATTTATTGTATAGTCTAGGTTTTTTCTTATTCACGATGCTGCAGTTATTTTACTGTATATATATCCTGTCTTCACAGTAAACCGGCCAAACTGTAAAATTACGGTACATAATCGGGCCGTCATGCAAATCACTACATAATCGGTCCGTTAACAGGCCTAAATGTAAACTGGCCCACTAGTAGATTTCAGCCTCTAATAGGCCGTGTAAACCGCCGGCCCTATTGTCGCAAGAAAACTCAATGGGCTTTTAGGTGGCTGAAAAGGGGGTTGGGCCTGAAACGTACCGAACAGCTCACGGGCCGGCAGCAGGCCGAAATTGTCTAGGTCCTTGTTTGCCCCAATCAGATTATTGGCTGTGAGCAGGCCGGATGCAAACCGGGCCGTAGTTAGGCCCAACTATATGACGGGCTTTTAACAGGCCGAAATAAATATAGGGCTGAAATGTTAAAAAGGCCTTTAACAGGCCGAAACTAATATCAGGCCGAATTACTAAATGGGCCTTTAGAAAGTGGGCCCAAAAGCATAGCGTCCAGTTGACGGGCCGAATCTGATATGGTCCATAATTTAGCCCAAAGCCTCTTAAAGGGCCGGATCTGATCTGGGCCGTATATTGGCCCAGAAATTGGTAGGCTTTTAACGGGCCGAATCTCATATGGGCCTTTATTCGGCCCGGAACGTGGCAGGCTGTTAATGGATCAGATCAAATATGGGCCGGCATTTGGCCCCAAACATGGCAACCTATTAACGGGTTGGCCCATTAGTGTCCTCAAAATCTTGTGGGCCTTCAGCTGGGCTGGCCCATTATGGTCGGCGAAATCTCGTGCACCTTTAGCTGGGCCGACCCATTATGGTCGGCGAAATCTCGTGGGCCTTTAGCTGGTCCGGCCCATTATGATACACAAAATCCTGTGGGCCTTTAGTTGGGCCGGCCCATTTAATCTTTATGGGCCACTTTTGGGCCGGTCCACGTGTCAACATATCATAGGCGCATCTCGCCCATTGGATGAGTGACACATGTGCCAACGCGGAGTTGACACGTGGTTCCGTCGGCCACTGAGAATTTTACACATGGAAAATCGTCATTGGTCGTGGCTGTTAGCGGGTTATCGGATCCAAAACCAGACCCGATATCTTAGCGGCGACCCGTTAGGGTGGATTCCATGTGTCGGTCACCCTTAACGAAAGCACTTCAATGACGCGGCATTTATCGTCATGGAAGTGAACACTTCCGTGATGATAATTTTGGTAATGTCATGGAACACTTCTACGACAAAGACAGTATGACTATCTTGATTCTGTCATAAAATCGTCATGGATGTACATGCAGGACAGAAAACGTGACCTACTGTGACAAACACGTATCATCACGGAAGTGTATCTTTTTGTAGTGTGGAGGAAATGAATAATAATATCAATGATCATGCTATTAGAGTAGTAACTAGAGGAGGTAGAATGACTCAAGAACCACTTTATCCTGAAGGTCACACTAAACGAATTGAACAAGACTCTCAAAGAATTAACACTAATGCACGTAGTCCTTCTAAGAGAAGAAAAAGAAAAATGATAAGACTTTGCATGCGCCTAGTGAACCCGAAATAGAAAACCTCTTGATAGTAATAATGATGTTTCTATATCTAATGATGAAACTCAATCTGGTAGTGAACATTCACCTAGTGATAATGAAAAGGATAATGAGGATGTTCATGAAGACACTCAACCAAACAATGATAAAGAACCAGATAATGATTGAGATAGAACCAGCTGTTGATCTTGATAATCCACAAACTAAAAATAAAAGATATGATAAAATAAACTTTGTGGATAGAAAACATGGAAGAGAAAGAGAACCATGGGTCCAAAAACCAATGCCCTTTCCACCTAAATCAACTAAGAAAAAAGATGATGAAGAATTTCTTGGCGTTCTGGGAACGGGGCTCCCTAGACTTGCCTACCTGCCACAGCTACTACTGGAGGAGCTACTGGCGAGGCCAGCAGCGGGCCCGGCTCCGGCCGCTGCGTCGCCCCAATGACCTCCTCCAGGGCAGCACTCCAGACGGCGGCCTTCCCCGTTGAAGATCTTGAAGAACATCGTGGAGGCGCCATCGTATTCAAAGTGGATGGCGAGGGCGCCCTCCGCACGGCAAACCCGGGTGACCTCGCCCCATCCGCGGGTCATGAAGATCTTGCCCGTAGAGACGACCTCGACCTCCGCCCCGTCGCCGGGGAATCACACTAAGCGTGTTGTAGCCACAGCTCGCGCGGACCCCTCGGCGGCATCTCAGCGGAGAATAACTGCGGGAAGCGGATCCAGGAGCGCGGAGGAATTGCCGCCCACACCACCAGTTCACGTGAGGAGCCGTCGGCGTGGGTTCCTGGGGCGGCGGCGCGTGCCACTGCGGCGCGTCCACCACGGCGGCAACGCGGTCGACGCAGATTGCCGCCTCCTCCGGAGCCCTCTGCCCGGGCGTGCAAAGGCAGTGGATATCCGGGGGGAGGCCGCTCATGCCAAGGCCTCATCATATCCGGCCTCACGACGACGTCGCAGCAGCTGGCCGGCCTCTTCTTTGGCGGGAGTAGTCCCGGCTCATCGCGGGGGGCTTCTCCCTTCTCTGCGGCCAAGGACCTCCGTATTGGCGCCATCGGTGTCACGGCAAGGCGATGAAGCAAGAAGGAAGAGGAAGGACCGCGCAGCAAGAAAGAGGGAGATGAGCAACGAAGCCTCCGCCCCCCTCTTCATTTATAGCCAGCGGGAGGCCAACCGCCGGCCTCCATGTTCACACGCAATGATGGTTTTTCTTCTGCATGCAGCAGGGTCTCGTCAAATCGAGGGCAGTTGCCAAGGCAGCATGGGGAAGCGGAGACGCCCATGTCCGTCAGTCGCAATGCGTCAATCAAGGCCGCAGGCGGTTAGGGCCCGCGGCGCTCCTCACTTGCCTCTTGGCTTCGCCTCGAAGCCAAGTCTGAGTGCGACTTGGGCCCGGGGGCTACTGTCGGTGTTCTGGGAACGGGGGTCCCCAGACTTGCCTGCCTGCGGCCCACGGCGTGGCTCCACCAGCGGCCCTGTACGGCCCATCTTCACCAGCAAACACTCAAGACCCTCGCGAGGCGGACGACACAAGACCTCCTCAGGGGCAGCCTCCCTAGGCTGGCTCGCGAGGAGCGGAGAGATCAAGGCACGGGGCACCTCGCGAGGTTCCCATGACGTGAGCCATGACGACCAAGGTCAGGCGGGCACTAGCGGGCGCAGAGTACTCGTTTCCTCTTTGGGGCTAAATGAGCGGGTGTGATGTCTACTATGCAACCTTCTTCTTGTAGACGTTGTTGGGCCTGCAAGTGCACAGGTTTGTAGGACAATAGCAAATTTCCCTCAAGTGGATGACCTAAGGTTTATCAATCCGTGGGAGGCGTAGGATGAAGATGGTCTCTCTCAAACAATCCTGCAACCAAATAACAAAGAGTCTCTTGTGTCCCCAACACACCCAATACAATGGTAAATTTTATAGGTGCACTAGTTATGAAGAGATGGTGATACAAGTGCAATATGGATGGTAGATAAAGGTTTTGTAATCTGAAATAAAAAAACAGCAAGGTAACTAATGATAAAAGTGAGCGTAAACGGTATTGCAATGGTAGGAAACAAGGCCTAGGGTTCATACTTTCACTAGTGCAAGTTCTCTCAACAATAATAACATAATTGGATTATATAACTATCCCTCAACATGCAACAAAGAGTCACTCCAAAGTCACTAATAGCGGAGAACAAACTAAGAGATTATGGTAGGAGTGCAGAAACCACCTCAAAGTTATTCTTTACAATCAATCCATTGGGCTATTCCTATAAGTGTCACAAACAGCCTTAGAGTTCGTACTAGAATAACACTTTAAGATAGAAATCAACCAAAACCCTAATGTCACCTAGATACTCCAATGTCACCTCAAGTATCCGTGGGTATGATTATACGATATGCATCACAAAATCTCAGATTCATCTATTCAACCAACACATAGAACCTCAGAGAGTGCCCCAAAGTTTCTACCAGAGAATCACAACGAAAATGTGTGCCAACCCCTATGCATAGGTTCATGGGCGGAACCCGCAAGTTGATCACCAAAACATACATCAAGTGAATCACGTGATATCCCATTGTCACCACAAATACGCACGGCAAGACATACATCAAGTGTTCTCAAAGCTTTAAAGACTCAATCCGATAAAATTACTTCAAAGGGAAAACTCAATCCATTACAAGAGAGAAGAGGGGGGAAAAGAAACATAAGATCCAACTATAATAGCAAAGCTCGTGATACATCAAGATCGTGCCAAATCAAGAACACGAGATAGAGAGAGATCAAACACATAGCTACTGGTACATACCCTCAGCCCCGAGGGTGAACCACTCCTCCTCGTCATGGAGACCGCCGGGATGATGAAGATGGCCACCGGTGAGGGTCCCCCCCTCCGTGGTCTTAACAGGGTCCCGATTGGTTTTGGTGGCTCTGGAGGTTTTGCTTGGTGAACTCCCGATCTAATCTCTGTTTTGGAAGTTTTAGGGTACGTGGAGTTATATAGGCGGAAGAAGCACGTCAGGGGAGCCACGAGGGCCCCACGAGGTAGGGGGCGCGCCCTAGGGGGGTGGGCGCGCCCCCCACCCTCGTGGCTTCCTCGTTCCTTCCTTGACGTGGGGCCAAGTCCATCCGGTAGCTTTCCTTCCAAAAATAACTTCTCCAGTTGATTTTGTTCCATTTTGACTCCGTTTGATATTCCTTTTCTTCGAAATACTGAAATAGGCAAAAAACAGCAAATCTGGGCTGGGCCTCCGGTTAATAGGTTAGTCCCAAAAGTAATATAAAAGTGGAAAATAAAGCCCAATATAGTCCAAAACAATAGATAATATAGCATGGAGCAATCAAAAATTATAGATACGTTGGAGACGTCTCAGGCATCCCCCAGCTTAATTCCTCGTCATTCCTCGAGTAGGTAAATGATAAAAGATAATTTTTGATGTGGAATGCTAGTTTGCATAATTTCATTGTAATTCTTCTTAATTGTGATATGAATATTCAGATCCGAAAGATTCAAGACAAAAGTTCATATTGACATAAAAATAATAATACTTCAAGCATACTAACTAAGCAATTATGTCTTCTCAAAATAACATGGCCAAAGAAAGTTCATCCCTACAAAATCATATAGTTTAGTCATGCTCCATTTTCGTCACACAATAATGCTCTCATCATGCACAACCCCGATGACAAGCCAAGCAATTGTTTCATACTTTAGTAATCTCAAAATTATAAACCTTCACGCAATACATGAGCGTGAGCCATGGATATAGCACTATGGGTGGAATAGAATATGATGATGGGGGTTATGTGGAGAAGATAAAAAAAAGAGAAGGTCTCACATCAACGAGGCTAATCAATAGGCTATGGAGATGCCCATCGATTGATGTTAATGCGAGGAGTAGGGATTGCCATGCAACGGATGCACTAGAGCTATAAATGTATGAAAGCTCAACAAAAGAAACTAAGTGGGTGTGCATCCAACTTACTTTCTCACGAAGACCTAGGGCACTTGAGGAGGCCCATTGTTGGAATATACAAGACAAGTTCTATAATGAAAGATTCCCACTAGTATATGAAAGTGACAACATATGAAACTCTCTATATGAAAAACATGGTGCTACTTTGAAGCACAAGTGTGGAAAAAAGGATAGTAGCATTGCTCCTTTTTTATTTATTACTATTATTATTTTTTGGGCCTTTTTTTTCTTTTCGCCTTTCTCTTTTATTTTATTTTTTTGGGACAATGCTCTATTAAATGATGATCATCACACTACTATTTGTTTACAACTCAATGATTACAACTCGATACTAGAACAAGGTATGACTCTATATGAATGCCTCCGGCTGTGTACCGGGATATGCAATGAATCAAGTGTGACATGTATGAAATAATTATGAACGGTGGCTTTGCCACAAATACTATGTCAACTACATGATCATGCTAAGCAATATGACAATGATGAATGTGTCATGAAGAACGGTATGGTGGAAAGTTGCATGGCAATATATCTCGGAATGGCTATGGAAATGCCATAATAGGTAGGTATGGTGGCTGTTTTGAGGAAGATATAAGGAGGTTTATGTGTGAAATAGCGTATCATATCACGGGGCTTGGATGCACCAGCGATGTTTGCACCAACTCTCAATGTGAGAAAGGGCAATGCACGGTACCGAAGAGGCTAGCAATGATGGAAGGATGAGAGTGCGTATAATCCATGGACTCAACATTAGTAATAAAGAACTCATATACTTATTGCAAAAATCTACAAGCCATCAAAAACCAAAGCACTACGCGCATGCTCCTAGGGGGATAGATTGGTAGGAAAAGACCATCGCTCATCCCCGTCCGCCACTCATAAGGAGGACAATCAAACAACACCTCATGTTTCAAATTTGTTACATAACGTTTACCATACGTGCATGCTACGGGACTTGCAAACTTCAACACAATAATTTCTAAAATTCACAACTACTCAACTAGCATGACTTTGATATTATCACCTCCATATCTCAAAACAATTATCAAGCATCAAACTTTTCTTAGTATTCAACACACTCATAAGAATTCTTACAAATCTTTTATGCTTAGCATATTAGGATTATTAAGCAAATTACCATGCTATTTAAGACTCTCAAAATAATCTAAGTGAAGCATGAGAGTTCATCTATTTCTTTAAAATAAAACAACCACCGTGCTCTAAAAGATATAAGTGAAGCACTAGAGCAAACAACAAACTACTCCGGAAGATATAAGTGAAGATCAATGAGTAGCTGAATAATTATGCAACTATGTGAAGACTCTCTAACATTTAAGAATTTCAGATCTTGATAATTTATTCAAACAACAAGCAAAGCTAAATAAAATAAAATGACGCTCCATGCAAAACACATATCATGTGGTGAATAAAAATATAGCTCCAAGTAAAGTTATCAATGAACGAACACGAAAGAGGGGATGCCATCCGGGGCATCCCCAAGCTTAGGCTATTGGTTGTCCTTGAATATTACCTTGGGGTGCCTTGGGCATCCCCAATCTTAGGCTCTTGCCACTCCTTATTCCGTAGTCCATCAAATCTTTACCCAAAACTTGAAAACTTCACAACACAAAACTCAACGAGAAAACTTCGTAAGTCTCCAAATGAAAAGAAAACAAAACACCACTTCAAGGTACTGTAATGAACTCATTCTTTATTTATATTGGTGTTAAACTTACTGTATTCCAACTTCTCTATGGTTTATAAACTATTTTACTAGCCATAGAGTCATCAAAATAAGCAAACAACACACGAAAAATGGAATCTGTAAAAAAAAACAGTCTGTAGTAATCTGTAACTAACGCAAACTTCTGGAACTCCAAAAATTCTAAAATAAATTGGTGGACCTGAGTAATTTGTCTAGTAATCATCTGCAAAAAGAATCAACTAAATATAACTCTCCAGTAAAAAGTTAAAGCTAATATTGTGAGCGCTAAAGTTTCTGTTTTTTACAGCATGATCATAAAGACTTCACCCAAGTCTTCCCAAAGGTTCTACTTGGCACAAACACTAATTAAAACACAAAACCACATATAAAAAGAAGCTAGATGTATTATTTATTCCTAAACAGAACCAAAAATGAAGAAACTAAAATAAAATTGGGTTGCATCCCAACAAGCGCTGTCGTTTAACGCCCCTAGCTAGGCATGATGATTTCAATGATGCTCACATAAAAGATAAGAATTGAAACATAAAAAGAGCATCATGAAGAATATGACTAGCACATTTAAGTATAACCCACTTCATATGCATAGGTATTTTGTGATCAAACACCTTATGGGAACAACAATCAACTAGCATAGGAAGGCAAGACAAGCATAACTTCAAAAATTTAAGCATATAGAGAGGAAACTTGATATTATTGCAATTCCTACAAGCATATATTACTTCCTCATAATAATTTTCAGTAGCATCATGAATAAATTCAACAATATAACCAACACCTAAAGAATTCTTTTCATGATCTACTAGCATAGAAAATTTACTACTCTCCACATAAGCAAATTTCTTCTCATTCGGAATAGTGGGAGTATCATAAGAGACTTGAACACTAAAAATTGTTTCCACATTAAAAGAGTAATGTTCAGAAAAAGGGTAATCATAATCATGACAAAAATTTTAAATATAATCATCACTACTTTTTATAGCATAAGTTTGATCACAATAATCATCATAAGTAGCAACTTCGTTCTCATCATAATCGATTGAAACCTCTCCCAAGATAGTGGAATCACTAAATAAAGTTGACACTCTTCCAAATCCACTTTCATAATTATCACAATAATATTCAACATCCTCCTAAATAGTGGGATCACTACTTCCTAAAGTTGACACTCTTCCAAACCCACTTTCATCAATATAATCATCATACGTAGGAGGCATGCTATCATCATGACAACTTTGCATATCAAAACTTGGGATGCTAAAAATATCATCTTCATTAAACATAGCTTCCCCAATCTTGGGCTCTTTCTTATCATAAGCATAATCACTCTCATCATTAAAAATATTGATCGCACCAATAGTATAGCAATTATCATCATCACAACGAGTAGTAGGAGCAACATCATTTGGAAGGGATACCTTTTTACCTTTGTTGCCCCTTCTTTTCCTTTTCTTTTTCACATTATGTGTGGGTTCAACCTTCCTCTTTGAGCTCCTTATTGATGAGATTGGTTGAATGGAAAGCTCCTCCTCGTTACCTGATTCATCATAAGAAATAATAGGAGGAGATTGGGGAGTATCTTCCCTTTCATTAGTATTCTCTTCATCTTCTATTTGTTTTATTTTCCTTATGTAATTGGCAATGTAAGGATTTTCAATACAATTCACCGCACAATACATATAAATCTTCTCTAGATCAAAATCAAGAAATCTATCAAGATTAAATTTTGGAATACCCTCAATTATACGTTTCATTTCTTCATACCCCAAAAGAAGGCTAAGCTCTTTATGATGCTCATGAGTAATCAAATTATCACAATATTTAGACACGACTTGATCATGAAACAAATAGCATTGGAGCTTTAAATGACCATGTTCATTGCAAAGTTCACAAGGGGCATGAAAAATATTGAATCTTTCAGCACATTCATCTAGCTCTTCTTGCAACAATTTGGTTTCTAAGTACTTATGCTTCTTGCAATATCTATCTTCCCTATTTGGTGTGTACTTACAAACCCAATGCACTCCACAAAAATTGACATGTTTATAGGAGACATTTTCATCATAACTAGTGCAATCATCATTAACATCATGGATATTCAAAGAATTCGTACTAACAAGATTGCAATCATGCTCATCATTCAAATATTTAGTGCCAAACATTTTAGAGATTTCTCCTTCTAGTACTTGAGCACAATTATCCTTTCCATCATACTCACGAAAGATATTAAAAAGGTGAAGCGTATGAGACAAACTCAATTCCATTTTTTATAGTTTTCTTTTGTAAACTAAACTAGTGATAAAACAAGAAACAAAAAGATTCGATTGCAAGATCTAAACATATACCTTCAAGCACTCACCTCCCCTGCAACAGCGCCAGAAAAGAGCTTAGTTGACGGGGTGTGAGTGCCGCTTACCTAGCCTCCCCGGTAACGGCGCCAGAAAAGAGCTTGATGTCTACTACGCAACCTTCTTCTTGTAGACGTTGTTGGGCCTGCAAGTGCACAGGTTAGTAGGACGGTAGCAAATTTCCCTCAAGTGAATGACCTAAGGTTTATCAATCCGTGGGAGGCGTAGGATGAAGATGGTCTCTCTCAAACAACCCTGCAACCAAATAAAAAAGAGTCTCTTGTGTCCCCAACGCACCCAATACAATGGTAAATTGTATAGGTGCACTAGTTCGGCGAAGAGATGGTGATACAAGTGCAATATGGATGGTAGATAAAGGTTTTGTAATCTGAAATAATAAAAACAGCAAGGTAACTAATGATAAAAGTGAGCGTAAACGATATTGCAATGGTAGGAAACAAGGCCTAGGGTTCATACTTTCACTAGTGCAAGTTCTCTCAACAATAATAACATAATTAGGTTATATAACTATCCCTCAACATGCAACAAAGAGTCACTCCAAAGTCACTAATAGCGGAGAACAAACTAAGAGATTATGGTAGGGTATGAAACCACCTCAAAGTTATTCTTTCCAATCAATCCATTGGGCTATTCCTATAAGTGTCACAAACAGCCCTAGAGTTCGTACTAGAATAACACCTTAAGATACAAATCAACCAAAACCCTAATGTCACCTAGATACTCCAATGTCACCTCAAGTATCCGTGGGTATGATTATACGATATGCATCACAAAATCTCAGATTCATCTATTCAACCAACACATAGAACCTCAAAGAGTTCCCCAAAGTTTCTACCGGAGAATCACGACGAAAACGTGTGCCAACCCTTATGCATAGGTTCATGGGCGGAACCCACAAGTTGATCACCAAAACATACATCAAGTGAATCACGTGATATCCCATTGTCACCACAGATACGCATGGCAAGACATACATCAAGTGTTCTCAAATCTTTAAAGACTCAATCCGATAAGATTACTTCAAAGGGAAAACTCAATCCATTACAAGAGAGAAGAGGGGGAAAAGAAACATAAGATCGAACTATAATAGCAAAGCTCGTGATACATCAAGATCGTGCCAAATCAAGAACACGAGAGAGAGAGAGAGATCAAACACATAGCTACTGGTACATACCCTCAGCCCCGAGGGTGAACTACCCTCTCCTCGTCATCGAGAGCGCCGAGATGATGAAGATGGCCACCGGTGAGGGTTCCTCCCTCCGGCAGGGTGCCGGAACAGGGTCCCGATTGGTTTTTGGTGGCTCTGGAAGTTTTTCGGCGGCGGAACTCCCGATCTAATCTCTGTTTTGGAAGTTTTAGGGTACGTGGAGTTATATAGGCGGAAGAAGCATGTCAGGGGAGCCACGAGGGCCCCACGAGGCAGGGGGCGCACCCTAGGGCGGTGGGCGCCCCACCCCCCCCCCCCCCCGCCCCCACCCTCGTGGCTTCCTCGTTCCTTCCTTGACATGGGGTCCAAGTCCATCTGGTAGCTTTCCTTCCAAAAATAACTTCTCTAGTTGATTTTGTTCCGTTTTGACTCCGTTTGATATTCCTTTTTTGAATCCGAAATAGGCAAAACAAAGAAATCAGGCTGGGCCTCCGGTTAATAGGTTAGTCCCAAAAGTAATATAAAAGTGGAAAATAAAGCCCAATATAGTCCAAAACAATAGATAATATACATGGAGCAATCAAAAATTATAGATACGTTGGAGACGTATCAGGGCGCAGGCGAGGAGTCCCGAGGCCTCAGGCAAAGGTTTCCATATCGGTGCAACTAGACCGGGACCAGCAGGACGGCAGGACGGAGGTCATCGCGAAGCTCACGACAGCGTCACCACCAGAGCCTTTGGCTTGCGAAGACCACCTTTTGTCAGGATAGCTTGTACTAGTTGTCCCCCTTCAAATTGGCCGTTGTGGGATCCCTTCCCGCCTAATATTTGGGAAGAGGACCAGGGCCTCTATAAATAGGACTAGCCACCACTGTGGGAAGGAGCGGATCGGGATCAACTCATCTAGGATCGGACCCATTCCATCCCCCCCCCCCACACACACACACACAAGCTCACCGAGCTCAAGAACACCTCTCCTCAGGAGGTAGTTCTTCCCTTGTACTTGTGCATCCAAGCCCAAGAGGCAATCCACCACACCACACTAGAGTAGGGTATTACACCACAATGGTGGCCCGAACCAGTATAAACTCTTGTGTCCCTTATTCTTCGGGTTCGGCGTGCTGAGCTTTGAGATTGCGGTAGGTGTGCGAGCTAGGGGGAGAGAGATCTTCGTGTACACCCCAGAGTTCGAACCTCAAGGGTATTGCCGGAACCCGTAATCCAACAGAATTTGAACGCTTCGCTGAAATGCTTAGGTCTGTCTTTTGCGAACTCGTTTGACTGATATCTTAAAGATGTCCCCTTATGCAAAATACATGAAAGACATCATCTCTAATAAAAGAAAGATACCTGAAGCTGAAATCTCCACCATGCTTGCTGATACGTCTCCATTGTATCTACTTTTCCAAACACTTTTGCCCTTGTTTTGGACTCTAACTTGCATGATTTGAATGGAACTAACCCAGACTAACGTCGTTTTCAGCAGAATTGCCATGGTGTTATTTTCGTGCAGAAATAAAAGTTCTCGGAATGACCTGAAACTTCACGGAGAATATTTTTGGAATATATAAAAAATACCGGCGAAAGAATCAAGACCAGGGGGCCCACCGCCGTGCGTGAGTAATTCCATCGTAGGCTTGCTGGACGATGATGGGTTGGATGAGATTTATCATGTAATCGAGTTAGTATTGTTAGGGTTTGATCCCTAGTATCCACTATGTTCTGAGATTGATGTTGCTATGACTTTGCTATGCTTAATGCTTGTCACTAGGGCCCGAGTGCCATAAATTCAGATCTGAACCTATTATGTTTTCATGAATATATGTGAGTTCTTGATCCTATCTTGCAAGTCAATAGTCACCTACTATGTGTTACGATCCGGTAACCCCAGTGACAATAATCGGGACCACTCCCGGTGATGACGTAGTTTGAGGAGTTCATGTATTCACTATGTGTTAATGCTTTGGTCCTGTACTCTATTAAAAGGAGACATTAATATCCCTTAGTTTCCAATAGGACCCCGCTGCCACGGGAGGTTAGGACAAAAGATGTCATGCAAGTTCTTTTCCATAAGCACGTATGACTATATTCGGAATACATGCCTACATTACATTGATGAATTGGAGCTAGTTCTGTGTCACCCTATGTTATAACTGTTGCATGAAGGATCGCATCCGACATAATTATCCATCACTGATCCAATGCCTACGAGATTTTCACATATTGATCTTTGCTTAGTTACTTTTCCGTTGCCATTGTTACAATTACTACAAAACTGCTCATCATCACTTTTGCCACTGCTATCAAGCATTTCCATACTACTTTGCTACTGAATACTTTGCTGCAGATATTAAGTTATCCAGGTGTGGTTGAATTGACAACTCAACTGCTAATACTTGAGAATATTCTTTGTCTCCCCTTGTGTCGAATCAATAAATTTGGGTTGAATACTCTACCCTCGAAAACTGTTGTGATCCCCTATACTTGTGGGTTATCAAGACTATTTTAAAGCGCCCGTCGGGGAGCATAGCTCTATTCTTTGAGTCACTTGGGATTTATATCTGCTGGTCACTATGAGGAACTTGAAAGACGAAAAAACCAAGATTTATCCCTCAACTACGAGGGGAGGTAAGGAACTGCCATCTAGCTATGCGCTTGATTGTCCTTCTATTTTGAGTAAACTTGCGACACCTAAACCTGGTTCTGCTATTAATTCTGATATGTCGCATGTTACTGATGATGCCACTTCTGCTAGGCATGATGCTTATGATGAAACTAATTTTATGCTTGATAATACTGTGCCATTAGGTGAATTTCTGGATGAACAACTTGCTAGGGCTAGAGAGAATGAAATTATTGAAACTGATAATATTGATGAAAGTGATGATGAAGATTCCCCCTAAATATGAATTGCTGTTGTGCACGAGGGTTATGTTATGGATGAAGAAACTTCTAGAGATTTTCTTGCTTGCAATGATAGATATGATCTTAAGAAATTATTAGCTAAGCTGAAAGAAAAATCTTTGAATGCTAGAATGAAATATGACCCTGCTTTTGCTACTTCACCTATCTCAGACATCGATAAGGATTATGATTTCTCTGTCGATCCTGAGATAATTACTTCGGTTGAATCTGATCCTTTTCATGGCTATGAATCTGAAACTGTTGTGGCACATCTTACTAAATTAAATGATATAGCCACCCTATTCACTAATGATGAGAAAACTCGCTACTACTATATCCTTAAATTATTTCCGTTCTCATTAAAGGGTGATGCTAAGACATGGTTTAATTATCTTGATCCTGGTTGTGTGCGTTGTCCCCAGGATATGATTTATTACTTCTCTGCTAAATATTTCCCCGCTCATAAGAACAAGCTGATTTAAGGGAAATATATAATTTTGTGCAAATTGAAGAAGAGAGTCTTCCACAAGCTTGGGGGGGGCTTCTCCAATTACTTAATGCTTTGCCTGATCATCCTCTCAAGAAAAATGAAATGCTTGATATTTTTTATAATGGACTAACCGATGCTTCCAGAGACCACCAAGATAGTTGTGCTGGTTGTGTTTTCAGGGAAAGAACTGTTGATCAAGCTGAATTGCTACTCAAGAATATGTTGACTAATGAAAATAATTGGACACTTCCTGAACCAACTACCAAGTCAACTCCGAAGAAAAGGGGTATTCTATTTCTCAGTCCTGAAGATATGCAAGAAGCAAAGAAATCTATGAAAGAAAAGGGTATTAAAGCAAAAGATAATAAGAATTTACCACCTATTGAAGAAATACATGGTCTTGATAACCCGTCACGGGTAGTAAAGGTAAATTATCTCTATAGATATGATAAAGCTGAAATCCCGTCTACTAAGTTTGCTAGCCAATGCTTGGATGAGTTTGATGACTTTATTGTTAAACAAGAAAACTTCAATGCTTATGTTGGTAGACAATTGAAACATAATGCTTATATGATTGAGCACTTGAGTGATTATATGTCTAGAGTTAAAGGTGAACTTAAACTTATTAGTAAACATGCTTCTATGGTTACCACTCAAGTAGAACAAGTGCTTAAAGCTCAAAATGATTTGCTCAATGAATTAAATAATAAGAAGAATGATAATGCTGTTAGAGTTATGACTAGAGGGGGTAAAATGACTCAGGAACCTTTGTATCCTGAGGGCCACCCTAAGAGAATTGAGCAAGATTCTCAGAGAACTAATGCTGATGCACCTAGTCCTTCTAAAAGGAAGAAAAAGAAAAATGATAGGACTTTGCATGCTTCTAGTGAACCTGTTGTTGACACACCTAAGAATCCCAATGATATTTCTATTTACGATCTTTGAAACACAATCTGGTGATGAACATGAACCTAGTGATAATACTAATGATGATGTTCATGTTGATGCTCAACCTAGCAATAATAATGATGTAGAGATTGAACCTGCTATTTGATCTTGATAACCCACAATCAAAGAATCAACATTATGATAAGAGAGACTTCGTTGCTAGGAAGCACGGTAAAGAAAGAGAACCATGGTGTTATGCCTCTCTCTTTATATCGTAGACTTGATTTGAATAAGTTGACACCTACTAAAATATCTTTGCAAATGGCCGATAAATCAACTGCTATACCTATCGGTATTTGTGAGGATGTGCCTGTTGTGGTTGCAAACGTTACTATTTTAACGGACTTTGTTATTCTTGATATTCCCGAGGACGATAGTATGTCGATTATCCTTGGTAGACCCTTTTTGAATACTGCAGGGGATGTTATTGATTGCAACAAAAGCAATGTCACTTTTCATGTTAATGGTAATGAGCATATAGTACACTTTCCGAGGAAACAACCTCAAGTCCACAGCATCAATTCTATTGGAAAAATTCCAACGATTATTATTGGAGGTTCTAAATTTCCTCTTCCTACTGTCAAGAAGAAGTATGATACTTATTATTGGGGACGTGCATATCCCCGTTGAGGTAACCTAGTGCTATTCGAAAAATTCTCCGGTTTCATGCGATTCGGAATGAGTTTGTTAACAAGACTTGATCAACCTTGTTAGTAGATTCCTTTTGATGAGCATGAGATGGATGAAGTTAGAAAGCACAACTCTCTGTACCCTCCTTTTACTTTATGTTATTTAGATTAAATAAAGCAAAAATAATATTTTTGTCTATTTTCTGAATTATCCTTGCAATAAAAAAATACCCCAAAAATAAAAGTTCTCCAAATGCCCTGAAATTGAAATATGATTTTTTGTAGAATATTTAAGAATTATTGGCACTGAGAATACACCAGGGGGAGCCACCACCTGGCCACGAGGGTCCAGGGCGCGCCCCCTGCCTCGTGGGCAGTCCTGGATTAAGGTGTTCTCGGACAGCCGGACTATATACTTTGGCCAGACTGTTGGACTATGAAGATACAAGATTGAAGACTTTGTCCCATGTCCGGATGGGACTCTCCTTTGCGTGGAAGGCAAGCTTGGATATTCGGATGTGTAGATTTCCTTCTCTGTAACCGACTCTGTGTAACCCTAGCCCCCTCCAGTGTCTAGATAAACCAGAGGGTTTAGTCCGTAGGACAACAACAATCATAATCATAGGCTAGCTTCTAGGGTTTAGCCTCTATGATCTCGTGGTAGATCAACTCTTGTAATACTCATATCATCAAGATCAATCAAGCAGGAAGTAGGGTATTACCTCCATCGAGAGGGCCCGAACCTGGGTAAAACATTGTGTCCCCTGCCTCCTGTTACCATTAGCCTTGGACGCACAGTTCAGGACCCCCTACCGGAGATCCGCCGGTTTTGACACCGACATTGGTGCTTTCACTGATAGTTCCACTGTGTCGTCCCGATAAGGCTTGATGGCTCCTTCAATCATCTTCAACGATGCAGTCTAGGGGGAGGTTTTCCTTCCCGGACAGATCTTCGTATTCGGTGGCTTCGTACTACGGGCCAATTCGCTTGGCCATCTGGAGCAGATCAATAGCTACACCCCTGGCCATCAGGTCAGGTTTGGAAGCTTAAACTATACTGCCGACATCCGCGGAGACTTGATCTTCGACGGGTTCGAGCCCATGCCGGGTGTGCCGAACAACCACGGCGGGCATGACATTGATCTGCCGTCGGATAGTATTCGGGAGATCGCACCCGCGGTGGCGCCGAGAATCAATCCGGAGCAGATCGTGCCTTCCGAGGGCGTATGGATGGACTCTGTCACGGAGGCCGCACACTCATCGGCGTCGGAGCCGAACACTGATCCCACCTCCTGTGAGGATGGTGTCATCGGACCCTCGGACTCGTCTCCGGCTACAGGATCCGAACCGCATGCGCCCGTGCCCATTGAATCGGATTGGGCAACCGTCATGGAATTCACCGCCGCGGATATTTTTTAGCACCCTCCCTTAGGAGATGTGCTAAACTCATTAAGGTCTCTTTCCTTGTCGAGAGATTCCTGGCCGAACTATGTCCGGCTCGAGTGGGAGGCGGACGACGAAGAAATTCATTTCCCACCCACCACCCACTTAATAGCCACTGTCGATGACTTAATCGACGTGCTTGACTTCAACTCCGAAGACATCGATGGTATGGACGACGGTGCAGGAGAAGAACCGGAACCACCGCCTATAGGGCGCTGGACAGCCACCTCATCATATGATATATATATATATATATATATATATATATATATATATATGGTGGACACACCAAAAGAAGGCGATGGTGACGATACAACGAAGGATAATCCCCGCGGTAAGCCACCAAAGCGGCGCCGTAGACGCTGCTCAAAATCCTGCCACAGTAAAACAGCGAAAACAACGCAAGAAATAATAATACCCTGGTTGACTCCAAAGGAAATGACGACCCCATGGACCCAGCGATGGAGCAGGATGAGCCAGGGGACGATGAGCAACGTCAGATGATCCCGAGGTAAAATTCACCAACCTGTCTCCGGAGAAGAGAATAGCCCGGACGATGATGCACTCATCATCCCAGAAAAACTCTTGGAACAAGAGAACCTCCACAGAAGGCTTATCGCCACCGCGAGGAGCCTAAAGAAGCAGAAGCAAAGGCTTAAGGCCGTGCAGGATACGCTCAACCATAGGTGGAACAAAGTGCTCGACACAGAAGAAAAATACGGCGACGATAGTCGCACAAAGAGCTATCCAAAGCGCAAGCTGCTGCCCGAATTCGACGACGAGGCCATAGAACCCATCCAGCCGAAAACGACCGATCAGCCGGACCGACCGCCCCGTGGCCGTGACAAGACGGCTAATGATGCCGCACACAAGTCAGCACACGATTTATGTGAGCTCCTGGACAAAAAGTCTGATATGACCAGATCCATCTATTGATCTAGGAAGCGTGCTCCGGCACAGGATCAGAGCTACTGAAACAATCACATTGATTGAACACCAGCTAGTAATCAGAACCGAACACAACAACCATCGACAGCATGCCACGACACGACCAAATACAGGGGACACCCCCCCCCCCCCCCGTGCTTCACCGAAGAGGTGCTGGATCATGAATTTTCGGAAGGATTTAAACCCGTGAATATAGAGGCATACGACAGAACTACAGACCCTGGGGTCTGGATCGAGGACTTTATCCTTCATATCCACATGGCTCGCGGAGATGATCTCCACGCCATTAAATACCTACCTCTCAAATTAAAGGGACCAGCTTGGCACTGGTTGAAAAGCCTTCCTGAAAACTCAATCGGAAGTTGGGAAGAACTCGAGGATGCTTTCAGGGCCAATTTTCAAGGGACCTATGTTTTGTGGGGACCACGACTCATAGGTCGTGATCACCGAATGCACGTGTACAGTGATCCCAGAGATCAATACTCACTGAACACACAGAAGCTGAATAACAAGAGTCTTACATCCATACATACCATTTTACACAAGTAGGACCATTATGGTCAAGTCTTGAGTGTATCATCGCAGCGGAAATCTTCAATAACAACTTGGACCCATGCCATCCGCCTTAACCCTTGCTGGTATTACTGGGAAGCGCCCTAGCTCGCATGTTCGTCACCAAGGTATTCTTCATTATATCATGTTCTTTCATGCCCGGCCAATAAAATAACCAGTGGCAAGCCAATGAGTACTTTGAATGTACTACTTAAGCAACCCATGTTTTGGTTCAAGATACAACAATGCATGATATAGGTAAATTTTTGCAGAAAGCTAGTTTTGAGTGCAATGACATGTTCAACAACTTGTAAGACATGCATCAGGAGAATTGAAGTAACCATGAGGACAGGTTATAGACATCAACATAAATAGAGTAGGCATCTACCCAACTCAATCATGTCAAGTCCTTTGACTTGACCCAAGTAGATCTTCCCACTTATCCAAACACACACACTGGTTTGTAAACATGTGGACATAGCCCAAGAGCGGTTACCCAACTGTCCTTGACCGTGGACACGGCTATTCGAATAGTTTGACACTGCAGAGGTTGCACGCTTTACCCACAAGATCCGGGGAACTTTCGTGTCATCCATGACCCATGGTACCTCAAGTACCATGTAAGCACCGATCACTATCTTTCCCTAGACGACACTAACATAGAGTCTACTCGATTGGTAGTAACCCCCGTGCCCAATATTTCACATCTTAAAATTGTGGAGCCTCGCTCCCATATTTGTCGCATACCACTGGCACGGGGTACCAACGGTGTGTCCGGTGCCCCATAAAATGTTCTTGGCTGCCCTACTGCACGACCTCGCATCGAGAGAGAGCACCAACTCTCCCCCGTCACTAGTAATGCGGGCTCCAAGCTAGTATCAGCCTAGGTAATCAATAATGCCCTTTCCCATATAAGGGTAGAGTGGTTGCGCATGTAAGGTTGGAATAACGGTCGCAACTTAAACCAATCCGTTTTGAAAACAACACACACACTTGCCTTGGTACACCACTTCGTCATCAAGTGGCTACCCAACTCCTCATCTCCCCCGGGCATAAGTGGCACCCGATGGGGTTTTCAAAAAGTCTTTTGAAAATACTTTGTCTCCATCACCACGCATATTCCCGTCCCCTTTTGCGTAGCACTACTTTAGCATCCTATCTACCCCCACCGGCATAACCCTCATAAGAAGGTAGGGTCATGCACAATGCAAGTATCTACGAGGAAGTACGATGGCAAACCATCAAAGTGGTTACCACCTCATCATGATTCCGTTGCAACAACAATATGGTGCTATATGACATGCATAAAAGGGTTTCATAGACGTGGTCAAATGGCTGCTTGCCTTGATTGGCTTGGTCTTCAAGTTCTTCAAATCCTTCTCCTTCTTCTTCTTCAGCAACTTTGTCTAATACGGGATCTAATCGTCGCAAGAAAATAACGAGAAAATAAGGCAATAGTAAAACAGAAAAACCAAAGTGCTCAGAAAAATGTCAACTTATTTTTGATAAATACTAGGGGGAAATTTAAGAACGGGAAAATTACCAGTTATGGATTTGGAGTTGTAGAATAGGAGAAATGGATTTTTAGAGGGGAATATAAATGCTCAAATTTGAATTTAAATTTGAACAGTGCAGAAAAGTTTGATGGATATTTATGAAAGTTACACCATTAAATAGGTGGGATTTTTAGAAAAATATGGGAGTTGGAATCATTTAATTTGGATAAATATTTAATCCTGTGGAAATTTTGCAAGTTACCAAAAAAAAGAAAAGAAGAAGCAGCACTGTGCAACTGGGCCTATTCGGCCACAGTGCAGCAGGCCCAGGGGGAATCCAGCCCGCGCGAGGCTGCCACGTCGAAGGCGTATTTGGGAAATACGCCTCCAGCCGACGCAGCGATCGGTGCGCGCGCGTTTGTGTTTTCAACCTTACGTGTGGGTCCCACCCGTCAGGGCGTGAGCCTGACGGACAGGGCCCACGGCGGTCGTCGTCTACCTCCGTCCAGAGGTGACGGCGAGCTCGCCGGCGGCGATATAGGGCATGTGAGGATGCGTGGGTGGTACCGTTGTGCTCAGGGAGAAGCCGCCGTTCGGATGGAGGTGGAGTTGGTCGCCGGGGTGGTCTGGTTCGCCGGCGACGAGGAGGCACGGCGGAGTTGCTTCGGGTGGCGGCGGCTCCGGCCGTTTCCGGCAGCTAAAGAGAGGGGAAACAGGGGGAAATGGTCAGTGGGCTCCTGCGGTTCTAGATCGAGTGAGAGTGGTAGCGGAGAAGGCGTATACCTCTGGATCGACGGCGACCCGAGGCGGCGGAGCTCCGGTCGATCCCGAGCACAGAATGTTGGGGAACGTAGCAGAAATTCAAAATTTTCTACGCATCACCAAGATCAATCTATGGAGATTCTAGCAACAAGAGAGGGAGAGGATGAGCATCTTCGTACCCTTGAAGATCGCTAAGCGGAAGCGTTACAAGAACGCGGATGAAGGAGTCGTACTCGCGGCGATTCAAATCGCGGAAGATTCGATCTAGCGCCGAACAACGGTGCCTCCGCGTTCAACACACGTACAGCCCGGGACGTCTCCTCCTTCTTGATCCAGCAAGGGAGAGGATAAGTTGAGGGAGAACTCCGACAAGACGACGGCATGGTGGTGATGGAGCTCGTGGTTCGCCGGCAGGGCTTCGCCAAGCACTACGGAGGAGGAGGAGGTGTTGGAGGAGGGAGAGGGCTGCGCCAGGGGAAGGGTCCGGCTGCCCTCTCTCTCTTTCTCACTATATATAGGTGGAAGGGAGGAGGGGGAGGCGCCCTAGGGTTCCCTAGGGGAGGGGCGGCGGCCATAGGGGAAACCCTAGATGGGTTTTGGCGCCCCCACCCCCTAGGAAACTTGCCCCCCAAGCCGGGAGGCGGCTGCCCTAGGGGTGGCGCCCCACCTCTCAGTTACGTGAGATGGGGTGGGAGGGCGCTCAGCCCCTTAGTGGGCTGATGTGCCCCTATCCCTTGGCCCATAAGGCCCCCAAAGCTTGTCAGGGCCTCAAACCCCTTTCGGACACGCTGGTCATCACCTGGTACCCCCGGAACAATTCCGGGCTCCAATACCCTTCGTCCCATCTACCGATCTTCACCTCCGGACCATTCCGGAGCTCCTCGTCATGTCCGAGATCTCATCCGGGACTCCGAACAACCTTGGTAACCACATACTATTTCCCATAACAACTCTAGCGTCACCGAACCTTAAGTGTGTAGACCCTACGGGTTCGGGAACCATGCAGACATGACCGAGACGTTCTCCGGTCAATAACCAACAGGGGGATCTGGATACCCATTTTGGCTCCCACATGTTCCATGATGATCTCATCGGATGAACCACGATGTCAAGGATTCAAGCAATCCCGTATGCAATTCCCTTTGTCTAGCGGTATAGTACTTGCCCGAGATTCGATCGTCGGTATCCCGATACCTTGTTCAATATCGTTACCGGCAAGTCTCTTTACTTGTTCCGTAACACATCATCCCGTGATCAACCCCTTGGTCACATTGTGCACATTATGATGATGTCCTACCGAGTGGGCCCAGAGATACCTCCCCGTCACACGGAGTGACAAATCCCAGTCTCGATTCGTGCCAACCCAACAGACACTTTCGGAGATACCCGAAGTGCACCCAAAGCACTCCTACGGTATCCGGGAGTTGCACAATCTCATGGTCTAAGGAAATGATACTTGACACTAGAAAAGCTTTAGCATACGAACTACACGATCTTCTTGCTAGGCTTAGGATTGGGTGTTGTCCATCACATCATTCTCCTAATGATGTGATATCGTTATCAATGACATCCAATGTCCATGGTCAGGAAACCGTAACCATCTATTGATCAACGAGCTAGTCAACTAGAGGCTTACTAGGGACATGGTGTTGTCTATGTACCCACACATGTATCTGAGTTTCCTATCAATACTATTATAGCATGGATAATAAACGATTATCATGAACAAGGAAATATATAACAATAATAACTAATTTATTATTGCCTCTAGGGCATATTTCCAACAGTCTCCCACTTGCACTAGAGTCAATAATCTAGTTCACATCGCCATGTGATTAACACTCACGGGTCACATCGCCATGTGACCAACATCCAAAGAGTTTACTAGTGTCAATAAACTAGTTCACATCATCATGTGATTAAGACTCAATGAGTTCTGGGTTTTGATCATGTTTTGCTTGTGAGAGAGGTTTTAGTCAACGGGTTGCGCAACATTCAGATCCGTATGTACTTCGCAAATCTCTAGGTCATATTGTAAATGCTGCTTCCACGCTCCACTTGGAGCTATTCCAAATGGTTGCTCCACTATACGTATCCGGTTTGCTACTCAGAGTCATTCGGATAGGAGTTAAAGCTTGCATTAACGTAACCCTTTACGCCGAACTCTTTATCACCTCCATAATCGAGAAACATGTCCTTATTTACTCCAAGGACAATTTTGACCGCTGTCCAATGATCCATTCCTGGATCATTCTTGTACCCCTTTGATCGACTCATGGCAAGGCACACTTCCTAAGTGCGGTACACAAGATAGCACACTATAGAGCCTACGTGCGAAGCATAGGGGCGACCTTCGTCCTTTCTCTCTCTCTTCTGCCGTGGTCGAGCTCTAACTCTTAACTTCATACCTTACAACTTAGGCAAGAACTCCTTCTTTGATCGATCCATCTTGAACACCTTCAAGATCATGTCAAGGTATGTGCTCATTTGAAAGTACCATTTAGCGCTTTTTGATCTATCCTCATAGATCTTGATGCTCAATGTTCAAGCAGCTTAATCCAGGTTTTCTATTGAAAAACACTTTTCAAATAACCCTATGTGCTTTCAGAAATTCTACATCAATTTCGATCAACAATATGTCAACAACATATACTTATCAGAAATTCTATAGTGCTCCCACTCACTTCTTTGGAAATACAAGTTTCTCACAAACTTTGTATAAACCCAAAATCTTTGATCATCTCATCAAAGCGTACATTCCAACTCTGAGATGCTTACTCCAGTCCTTAGAAGGATTGCTGGAGCTTTGCATACTTGTTAGCGTCTTTCAGGATTGACAAAACCTTCTGGTTGTATCACATACAACCTTTCCTCAAGGATATCATCGAGGAAACAATGGTTTTTGACATCCTATCTGCAAGATTTCATAAATCATGCAGTAATTGCTAATATAATTCTAACAGACTCTTAGCATCGCTACGAGTGAGAAAGTCTCATCGTAGTCAACTCCTTGAACTTGTCGGAAAACATCTTAACGACAAGTCGAGCTTTCTTAATGGTGATACTTACCATTTGTTCTGTCTTCCTCTTAAAATCCATCTGTACCCAACAGCCTTACGACCATCAAGTAGTTCTTCCAAAGTCCACACTTTGTTCTCATACATGGATCATGTCTCGGATTTTATGGCCTCAAGCCATTTGTCGGAATCCGGGCCCACCATCGCTTCTCCATAGCTTGTAGGTTCATTGTTGTCTAGCAACATGACCTCCAAGACAGGATTACCGTACCACTCTGAAGCAGTACCTATCCTTGTCGTCCTACGAGGTTTGGCAAGGACTTGATCCAAGCATTATGATCACTATCATCGCCTTCCACTTCAATTGGTGTAGGTGCCACATGAACAACTTCCCGTGCCTGCTACACTCTGGTTGAAGTGATGGTTCATTAACCTCATCAAGTCTCCACCATCCTCCCACTCAATTCTTTCGAGAGAAACTTTTCCTCGAGAAAGGACCCGTTTCTAGAAACAATCACTTCTGCTTCTGGATCTGAAATAGAAGGTATACCCAACTGTTTTGGGTGTCCTATGAAGATGTATTTATCCGCTTTGGGTTCGAGCTCATTAGGATGAAACTTTTTCATATAAGCGTCACAGCCCCAAAATTTCAAGAAACGACGGCTTAGGTTTCTCTAAACCATAGTTCTTACGGTGTCATCTCAACGGAACTATGTGGTGCCCTATTAAAGTGAATGTGGTTGTCTCTAATGCCTAACCCATGAACGATAGTGGTAATTCGATAAGAGACATCATGGTATGCCCCATATCCAATAGGGTGCATCTATGATGTTCGGACACACCATCACACTATGGTGTTCTAGGCGGTGTTAGTTGTGAAACAATTTCCACAATGTCTCAATTGTGTACCAAACTCGCAACTCAGATATCCATCTCTATGATCACATCACAGACATTTTATCCTCTTGTCACGAAGATCTTCAACTTCACTCTGAAATTACTTGAACCTTTCAATAATTCAGACTTGTGTTTCATAAGTAAATATACTCAACATCTACTCAAATCATCTGTGAAGTAAGAACATAACGATATTCATTTGCATGCCTCGGCACTCATTGGACTGCACACATCAAAATGTGTTACTTCCAACAAGTTGCTATCTTGTTCCATCTTACCGAAAACGAGGCTTTTCGGTCATCTTGCCCATGTGGTATGATTTGCATATCTCAAGTGATTCAAAATCAAGTGAGTCCAAACGATCCATCTGCATGGAGTTTCTTCATGCGTCTACACCAATAGACATGGTTCACATGTCTCAAACTTTTCAAAACGAGTGAGTCCAAAGATCCATCAACATGGAGCTTCTTCATGCTTTTACACCAATATGACTTACATGGCGGTGCCACAAGTAAGTGGTACTATCATTACTATCTTATATCTTTTGGCATGAAAATGTGTATCACTACGATCGAGATTCAATAAACCATTCCTTTTAGGTGCAAGACCATTGAAGGTATTATTCAAATAAACAGGGTAACCATTATTCTCCTTAAATGAATAACCATATTGCGATAGACATAATCCAATCATGTCTATGCTCAACGCAAACACCAAATAACCATTATTTAGGTTTCACACCAATCTCGATGGTAGAGGGAGCGTGCGATGCTTGATCACATCAACCTTGGAAACAGTTCCAACATATATCGTTAGCTCACCTTTAGCTAGTCTCTGTTTATTCCGTAGCTTTTATTTCGAGTTACTAACACTTAGCAACCGAACCGGTATCTAATACTCGTGCTACTAGGAGTACTAGTAAAGTACACATTAACATAATGTATATCCAATATACATCTATCGATCTTGCCAGCCTTCTCATCTACCAAGTATCTAGGGTAGTTTTGCTTCAGTGTCCGTTCCCTCATTACAGAAGCACTTAGTCTTGGGTTTGGGTTCAACCACGGTTTCTTCACCGAGCAAAGAATCGATTTGCCGTTTCATGAAGTACCCTTCTTGCCCTTGCCCTTCTTGAAACTAGTGGTTTCATCAACCATCAACAATTGATGCTCCTTCTTGATTTCTACATTCATGTGTCGAACATTGCGAATAGCTCAAGGATCATCATATCTATCCCTGTTATGTTATAGTTCATCACGAAGCTCTAGTAGCTTGGTGGCAATGTCTTTGGAGAAACATCACTATCTCATCTGGAAGATTAACTCCCACTCGATTCAAGTGATTGTTATACCCAGACAATCTGAGTATAAGCTCAATGATTGAGATCTTCTCCCGTAGTTTGTAGGCTAGAAAACTAGTCGGAGGTCTCATACCTCTTGACGTGGGCACGAGCCCGAAATCCCAATTTCAGCTCTTGGAACATCTCATATGTTCTGCGACATTTCAAAAATGTCCTTGGTGCCTCAATTCTAAACCATTTAACATTACCAAACTATCATGTAGTCATCAAAACATGTATGTCGATGTTCAAGAACATCCATGCACCACATTCGAGGTCCAGCACACCGAGCGGTGCATTAAGGACATAAGCCTTCTATTGTCCGCATAATTGCTACTGTCAACTTTCGACTATATTTTCTCTAGGAACATATCTAAAACAGTAGAACTAAAGCATGAGCTATGGCATAATTTGCAAAGGGCTTTTGACTATGTTCAGGATAATTAAGTTCATCTAATGAACTCCCACTCAGATAGACATCCCTCTAGTCATCTAAGTGATTACATGATCCGAGTCAACTAGGCCGTGTTCGATCATCACGTGAGACGGACTAGTCATCATCGGTGAACATCTTCATGTTGATCGTATCTACCATACGACTCATGCTCGACCTTTTGGTCTCTTGTGTTCCGAGGCCATGTCCGTACATGCTAGGCTCACAAGTCAACCTAAGTGTTTCAAGTGTAAATCTGGCTTACACCCATTGTATGTGAACGTTAGAATCTATCACACCCGATCATCACGCTTGCTTCAAACAACGAACTTTCGCAACGGTGCACAGTTAGGGGGAACACTTTCTTGAAATTTTAATATGGGATCATCTTATTTACTACCATCGTTCTAAGCAAATAAGATGCAAAAACATGATAAACATCACATGCAATCAAATAGTGACATGATATGGCCAATATCATTTTTCTCCTTTTGATCTCCATCTTCGGGCTCCATGATCATCATCGTCACACCGCATGACACCATGATCTCCATCATCGTGTCTCCATGAAGTTGTCTCGCCAACTATTACTTCTACTACTATGGCTAACGGTCTAGCAATAAAGTAAAGTAATTACATGGCGTTGTTCATTGACACGCAGGTCATACAATAAATTAAGATAACTCCTATGGCTCCTGCCGGTTGTCATACTCATCGACATGCAAGTCGTGATTCCTATTACAAGAACATGATCAATCTCATACATCACATATCATTCATCACATTCTTTTGGCCATATCACATCACATAGCATACCCTGCAAAAACAAGTTAGACGTCCTCTAATTGTTGTTTGCATGTTTTACGAGGCTGCTATGGGTTTCTAGCAAGAACGTTTCTTACCTACGTAAAAACCACAACGTGATATGCCAATTGCTATTTACCCTTCATAAGGACCCTTTTCATCAAATCCGATCCGACTAAAGTGGAGAGATCGGCACCCGCTAGCCACCTTATGCAACAAGTGCATGTCACCGGTGGAACTCGTCTCACGTAAGTGTACGTGTAAGGTCGGTCCGGGCCGCTTCATACCACAATACCGTCGAAACAAGATAGGACTAGTAACGGTAAGCATATTGAACAAAATCAACACCCACAACAACTTGTGTTCTACTCGTGCATAGAATCTACGCAATAAACCTGGCTCCGATACCACTATTGGGGAACGTATCAGAAATTCAAAAATTTCTACGCATCACCAAGATCAATCTATGGAGATTCTAGCAACAAGAGAGGGAGAGGATGAGCATCTTCGTACCCTTGAAGATCGCTAAGCAGAAGCGTTACAAGAACGCGGATGAAGGAGTCAGATTTCAAGCGATTCAGATCGCGGTTGATTCCGATCTAAGCACCGAACAACGGTGCCTCCGCGTTCAACACACGTACAGCCCGGGGACGTCTCCTCCTTCTTGATCCAGCAAGGGGAGAGGATAAGTTGAGGGAGAACTCCGACAGCACGACGGCATGGTGGTGATGGAGCTCGTGGTTCTCCGGCAGGGCTTCGCCAAGCACTACGGAGGAGGAGGAGGTGTTGGAGGAGGGAGAGGGCTGTGCCAGGGGAAGGGTCCGGCTGCCCTCTCTTTCTCTCTCTCACTATATATAGGGGGAAGGGAGGAGGGGGAGGCGCCCTAGGGTTCCCTAGGGGAGAGGCGGCGGCCATAGGGGAAACCCTAGATGGGTTTTGGCGCCCTCACCCCCTAGGAAACTTTCCCCCCAAGACGGGAGGGGTGGCTGCCCTAGGGGTGGCGCCCCCACCTCTCCAGGTTACGTGAGATGGGGTGGGAGGGGCGCTCAGCCCCTTAGTGGGCTGATGTGCTCTCTCCCCTTGGCCCATAAGGCCCCCAAAGCTTGTCGGGCCTCCAAACCCCTTTCGGACACGCTTGGTCATCACCAGTACCCCGGAACAATTCCAGACTCCAATACCCTTCGTTCAATATACCGATCTTCACCTCCGGACCATTCCGAGCTCCTCGTCATGTCCGGGATCTCATCCGGGACTCAATAACCTTCGGTAACCACATACTATTTCCCATAACAACTCTAGCGCCACCGAACCTTAAGTGTAAACCCTACGGGTTCGGGAACCATGCGAACATGACCGAGACGTTCTCCGGTCAATAACCAACAGCGGGATCTGGATACCCATGTTGGCTCCCACATGTTCCACGATGATCTCATCGGATGAACCACGATGTCAAGGATTCAAGCAATCCCGTATGCAATTCCCTTTGTCTAGTGGTATAGTACTTGCCCGAGATTCGATCGTCGGTATCCCGATACCTTGTTCAATCTTGTTACCAGCAAGTCCCTTTACTCGTTCCGTAACACATCATCCCGTGATCAACCCATTGGTCACATTGTGCACATTATGATGATGTCCTACCGAGTAGGCCCAGAGATACCTCTCCGTCACACGGAGTGACAAATCCCAGTCTCGATTCGTGCCAACCCAATGATACTTTCGGAGATACCCGTAGTGCACCTTTATAGCCACCCGATTCGTTGCCAGGACGCTTTGGTACACCCAAAGCATTCCTACGGGTATCCGGAGTTGCACAATCTCATGGTCTAAGGAAATGATACTTGACATTAGAAAAGCTTTAGCATACGAACTACATGATCTTCGTGCTAGGCTTAGGATTGGGTCTTGTCCATCACATCATTCTCCTAATGATGTGATCTCATTATCAACGACATCCAATGTCCATGGTCAGGAAACCGTAACCATCTATTGATCAACGAGCTAGTCAACTAGAAGCTTACTAGGGACATGGTGTTGTCTATGTACACACATGTGTATGTGAGTTTCCTATCAATACAATTATAGCATGGATAATAAACGATTATCATGAACAAGGAAATATATAATAATAATAACTAATTTATTATTTCCTCTAGGGCATATTTCCAACAGAGAAGCCCCTTGAGGAAGTTTGGGTGGTGCGGGCGTGCTCTTGGGGGTGAGAGGAGGAGGCAGATGCTACTGGAGCGGACCGGGGCGGCTTATATAGCCGGGCACCAGTCCACCGTGGATTCGTGCGCCGGCGAGGTCATGGGCGAGGCCAGCGGCCGTGAGGGCACTCGTGAACGAGTCCAGACCGTTCGTGGATCGGGTCCACGTCCAGAGGAGGGAAGGGAAGGAGCGGGAAGGCTCCAGAGAGCTCGCGCGTGTGAGGCCATGCATTGGAGCTTGCTGGCTGCCGGCGCACGTGTGGGGGAGGCCACAGGAGGGATAAGGAGGAAGGGGACCAGGCCATGGCGTGCCGTGGATGTCGAGGCGCATCGTCTGGCGTGAGGGGGAGAGCCGAGGTGGCCGGAGGTGGTTGGCAGGGGGCGGCTACAGTGCGGGAGCGCATTGTAGCGCGCTCAAGAGCATGCAAATGGCCGGCATGCCATTTGTTTTGGCAAAGTGGGCACGGCCAGGCATGTCTGGTAGCTCTAGGGGTAGTAAATAAAGGTTGATGGGCCTTGGATGCCATGGATGGCTAGTGGGAGAGGAGTGGGGTTGAGAGAGAGGGGGAAATGGGCTGTCTAGAGAGAGAAAGTGGGGTTTTACCCCTCCAATAATTGAGCTGTGGATTTGCCATTTTTAGTGGATGTGCAAGGGGACTAGGAGGGGCTGTGGTAAAAAGTGGAACTCATGGAGATTAGTGGAAGAGCCCCAAACAGGGTTTTTAGTTAACATGCAGAAGGTGTTTGATATGGTTTTGGGGTACTTGAACTAATTTACTTGTTGTGCCACTTGGCAGAGGTGTTTGTCATGACAAAATGACAGGGTAGAAGGAAGATGAGCTTATTTGGAAGAGTTTGCTAATGAAACTTTGGCAAACCCTATAAATTAGCAGAAATGAACTTGTGTAGATCTAGTTGATAAAATCACTTCCCCTTGATGAACCACTTGGTGTAGTGGCCTCATTTGGTCATGTGAACATGCTCACAAAAGTTGGGGTCAAGGAGAGAAAGTTGGTAGTACAAAGTTGTTCAAATTTGATTCTGGTCAGAGAGGGTTTTGGGGCATTTTGGTGAACCAAAATAACCTTGATTGACATGAGGCTTTGCAAGGTGATCACAATATGCATTTGTGACTTGCTGGATTTTCCTTGGATTTTTATGAAAATACCTGTAGAAATATTTCAAATCCTTGAAATGGGCAGAAATGGTTTTGGGAGGTTTTGTCCAATATTTTGAACATGACCATGTGTTGAGACTCTTATATATGGGAAATATATGCCCACTAAGTTTCCCTGATTTTTGTCAAATATTTTTAAAACAATAAAATAATTTTTCCCTATTAAAGACCATTTCTGGCCTTAAGAAAAAGATTTTAAATAAAATAGGAAAATAACTTTTAAAATTATATGTTTGTGGTTTATGGGAATCCTATATCTAATAGGTTTCAAATATCCTCTTTGAAATATTTTTCATACCCCAAATCAAGTACTTGGAGTGCAAACCTCAATTCAAGGGTTTTTTGAAGACTAATTTTTGAAAATACTTTTTGGCCAAATTATTTTTGTAAGAAAATACTATATTGCTCTATACACATGGCATGATCATTGGGCAGAAGTTTGGGGCAAGAAGACGAAGTATAGAAGGTGGAGTTGTGTTGACTTTAAAGAGCACTAGAAAAACACAAAGAAAACCAACTCCAAATAAAAGCCAAATAATGCAAGAGTTTTTGTCAAACCACACTTTATCATGATATATTAGCTTAAGTGTTGTGCCGTGAAAATCAGGGTGTGACAAACCTACCCCCCTTACAAGAATCTCGTCCCCGAGATTCCCAAACTAGGTGTGGAAAGGAATACGAAAGCTGGATCCGGGGTAGTCTTCTTGTCCTCATACCACTTGTGCTTCTGAGTGGTGCTCCATTGAACCTTGAAGTACTCGATGGCGTGGCTTCGTGTATGACATCCTGCTTGATCCATATTGCCATTGGGGTCTTTCGCGTAAGTCATATTGGGCTGGAGGTCAATGGCTTGGTGATCGACGTCCTTGTAGGGATCGGGTTGGTTAGGATGTTGGAAGCACTTCCGAAGCTGTGACTCATGGAAAATGTTGTGCATAGTGGGTGGCTCAGGTGGTAATTCTAGCTGGTAGCCGTATATTCTTCGTCTTGCAGTGATCTTGGAGAAGGTCGATAAATCTTGGTGTGAGTTTCTCTTGACATGAAGATGCTTGGTTCTCTTGAGAGAAGTGGCTTGCAGATACACCTGGTCTTCAACACGGACGCTTACTTCTTGACAATGGTGGTTGGTATAGTTCTTCCTCCTTGGCATGGCGGTCTTCAAATGTTCCTTGACCAGCTCAACAGTTCTCCTTCCGTCTTCGTGTAGACAAGTATGTTACCAAAATAAAGATGGCAACTAACTTGTCCAAGTACTCCATGAAGACTTTGTTCATGAGGTAAATAAAGTAGGCTAGGGAATTAGTGGTGGTCTTTGTTGAGTGTGGGCCAAGGTGTTCTAGATCTAGTGTCAAGGCCCTAAGGTCCTGATCCGACCATGTTGTAGCTTGGTAGGGCTTAAGGGTTTCAAGGATTCTAGTGTGCGAGTGAACATTTATCATCTTATCTTTAAGCACGGTTTCTGAGATGCCAATAGTTCTACCTAGACTTCACATCATATTACCAAAAGAATCATCTCGTATAGGTCAACTCCAATCATCACTCATGTTATTCATATGCTCATGGCTCCCGAGAGGGGGTCTAACAAAATCATACATTACAACCATACCCAAATTGATATGCATGGCTATCCTAAGGAAACACGTCGTAAGCCACTCCAAGATCTTGTTTCCTTCCTATGAATCAACTCCAACAGCCCATTAACTTCCATTAATCACTACAAATCCAATGTCTATGGTGTTCCACACGATCTTCTAATGTCCTATAATCCTCAAATACTTGAAAAGGGTTATCTCTACTATAGTAAGTCCACCAATTTCCATTTATCAGGGTCAAGTAACTTCCAACCTCCAGCTTATATAGATCCTTAAATCAATTCCAATCTCCTAGTTTATTGTCCATCGAGAAACATGGTATCACGATCAAGATCATCAGTCTAAATTCAATTTACACCGAATCCTGCAGGCTTACTCAGCATCTATACTCAACTAGGATCACCTATTTAAATCCAAATCTCTTGTCCAACGAGGAATCCTACATGTTTCCCTCAAGTTATTTACGTAATATCAACTGTCTCCTATCAATATCATCTGATCAAGTCAAATCCTTGCACTTCCAGGAGTTTCAACTTGCGATCATAATTGTCCTATAAATCCAATTTACTCAGGGGTAATGAAAGCTATGCTACTCTATAATCATGATCCCACCAAGTTCATTTACCAACATGGAAGCCTCATAATCCACCAAATAGTCTCGGATGATTCCTCAAAGTCATTGATATAAACTCATCAAGTCATTTGTCCTCTATTCATAATCCTCAAATTAGTCTTCCTTATGGCATCGTTAGTTTTGGTGCTATCTTAGGATGATAATGTGCTCGTTCACTATGTCCACTAGTTCCCTAATGAACCCAGTGATAAGCAAGGTTACGAAGGCTTAACAGGTTCTCTTGCAATTCTATGGGTTAAGCACATGGTTAAGGATTCGAGCTGGGGTATCTTATGAAGTCTCGAAGGGCCTAGGAATGGGTTTCTAATCTTGAGGGGCAACCATAACTCTAAGGGGCTGCACTTGGTCTAGGAAGCCGTTGCAAAAGTCTTCAGTGCTAATTGGTTGCCGAAGTATAATCCTTGGTGTATCTTGTCTTGCCAGTCTTCAGTTGATGAGAGAGATGAGAGAGAAAAGTGGCATAGATGGGGATGCCTAAGGGGGTTCTATAGTGCAGGTGCAAACAAACAAGTGCCAAAAAGGGCCAAACACAAACAAAAAAATAAGGCAGGTGATATAGTTATGCATTTGTTGCCTAGGGCAAAAGGGCGACTGATATCAAAACACAATCAAATAAAAGCAAGCAACACACAATCATGGTTCTATTCGAACCATCATACGGACTCGACTGCGCATAGGGGTTACACGACTCATCCTACCCTAGGGGTTCTCGGATTCAGTAGTCGTGCTTTTCTCCGTGCCTCATGCACTCTTCTGGGTTTTCCTCAGGTGTCGCTACGTCTCTTGTAGTTGTTCGATGAAACAATCCAGGTTGAGCCTGAAGATTCTTCAACAACTTCTCGCATGTTGAAGTGATGGGGTGAAGGTGGCTCCTCGTAGCAGGCATTGACTCGGTCTTTTGTTGTCTTCTTAATCATGACGATCCCTTTTTGTCTTCTAAGGCGTTGATGGTACCAAGTAGGTAATCCTTTATGCAATGACATTAACAAGGAATAGTAGAGGTCCAACATGTCGGTTACGTTGATGACAACATCGACACCAAGAGCGGGGGATGAAGAGAACCGTTTTCCTGCTCACTATAGTGAGGAGGACGAAATGGCGAGGTTCTCATCCACCAGTGGTTGCCGATAGAACAACGGTAAGGATAGGATTGCTCTATTAGCGATGTATATCATGGTCTTGCCTATCTTACCCCCTGATCGTCATAGGACAAGGTTGCATCATCCTGGGGCAAATTCAAAGGTGTCACCATCCTCTGGGTCTCAATGTCCTCATTCCTCGAGATGGTATCTTCTGTTGGTATCGTCCTATCGTGGTGTCGCCAAACTTGTGTTCAGAAGACGTGGGCGAATGTCTGGCAAGGCGTCGTCCTTCTAGGTTATTCACGAGGATTACAAGGAATCCAGTGGTCAGGGGCATAAGGGTACTAGCAACCATTTGCAAAAGTTTTGAAGGGGAAGAGATCAATAAGTTTTGAAAAACTCAGAAGGGAAGAGTAGTATAGATAGTTTTCAAAAATTAGTGGTAGTTTTAAAAATAGTTTTACCCTAACTAATGACCATGCTAACTAAGGCTTCCTACAGTCAGGATGGCTCTGATACCAGCTCTGTGGGGACCCCGACTCATAAGTCGTGATCATCGAATGCACGTACAGTGATCCCGTAGATCAATGCTCACCGAACACACGTAAGCTGAATAACAAGAGTCTTACATCCATACATACCGCTTTTACACAAGTAGGACCATTATGGTCAAGTCTTGAGTGTATCATCGCAGTGGAAATCTTCAATAACAACTTGTACCCGTGCATCGGCCTTAACCCTACAGCATTCTCGACTGGGAAGCGCCCTAGCTCGCATGTTCGCTACCAAGGTACTCTTCATTATATCATGTTCTTTCATGCCCGGCCAATAAAATAACCAGTGGCAAGCCAATGAGTACTTCGAATGTACTCGCAAGCAACCCATGTTTTGGTTCAAGATTCAACAATGCATGATATAGGTAAATTTTTGCAGAAAGCTAGTTTTGAGTGCAATGACATGTTCAACAACTTGCAAGACATGCATCAGGCGAATTCAAGTAACCATAAGGACAGGTTATAGATATCAACATAAATAGAGTGGGCATCTACCCAACTCAATCATGTCAAGTCCTTTGACTTGACCCAAGTAGATCTTCCCACTTATCCAAACACACACACTGGTTTGTAAACATGTGGACGTAGCCCAAGAGCGGTTACCCAACTGTCCTTGACCGTCGACACAGCTATTCGAATAGTTTTACACTCTTTAGAGGTTGCACACTTTACCCACAAGATCCGGGGAACTTTCGTGTCATCCACGACCCGCGGTACCTCAAGTACCCGGGGTAAGCACCCGATCACTATCTTTCCCTAGACGACACTAACATAGAGTCCACTCGATTGGTAGTAACCCCCGTGCCCAATATTTCACATCTTAAAATTGTGGAGCCTCGCTCCCATATTTGTCACATACCACTGGCACAGGGTACCAACGGTGTGTCCGGTGCCCCATAAAAATGTTCTTGGCTGCCCTACCTGGCACGACCCCGTCCCGAGAGAGCACCAACTCTCCCCCGTCACTAGTAATGCAGGCTCCAAGCTAGTATCGGCCTAGGTAATCAATAATGCCCTTTCCCATATAAGGGTAGAGTGGTTGCGCATGTAAGGTTGGAATAACGGTCGCAACTTAAACCAATCCATTTTGAAAACAACACACACACTTGCCTCGGTACACCACTTCACATCAAGTGGCTACCCAACTCCTCATCTCCCCCGGGCATAAGTGGCACCCGATGGGGTTTTCAAAAAGTCTTTTGAAAATACTTTGTCTCCATCACCACGCATATTCCCGTCCCCTTTTGCGTAGCACTACTTTAGCATCCTATCTACCCCCACCGGCATAACCCTCATAAGAAGGTAGGTTCATGCACAATGCAAGTATCAACGAGGAAGTACGATGGCAAACCATCAAAGTGGTTACCACCTCATCATGATTTCGTTGCAACAACAATATGTTGCTATATGACATGCATAAAAAGGATTCCATAGACATGGTCAAAGGGCTGCTTGCCTTGATTGGCTTGGTCTTCAAGTTCTTCAAATCCTTCTCCTTCTTCTTCTTCAGCAACTTTGTCTAATACGGGATCTAATCGTCACAAGAAAATAACAAGAAAATAAGGCAATAGTAAAACAGAAAAACCAAAGTGCTCAGAAAAATGTCAACTTATTTTTGATAAATACTAGGGGGAAATCTAAGAATGGGAAAATTACTAGTTATGGATTTGGAGTTGTAGAATAGGAGAAATGGATTTTCAGAGGGGAATATAAATGCTCAAATTTGAATTTAAATTTGAATAGTGCAGAAAAGTTTGATGGATATTTATGAAAGTTACACCATTAAATAGGTGGGATTTTTAGAAAAATATGGGAGTTGGAATCATTTAATTTGGATAAATATTTAATCCTGTGGAAATTTTGCAAGTTACCAAAAAAATAAAAGAAGAAGCAAGATCAGGTAACCGGGCCTATTCGCCACAAAGGCAGCAGGCCTGGGGAATCCAGCCCGCGAGGCTGCCACGTCGAAGGCGTATTTGGGAAATACGCCTGTACCGACGCAGCGATCGGTGCGCTGCTGCTTGTGTTTTTAAACCCGACGTAGGGTCCCACCCGCCAGTATGCGTGAGGTCGACGGATGGGGCCCACGGCCGTCATCGCTCTACCTCCGCCCGAGGCGACGGCGAAGCCGCCGGGCGGGCGATATAGGGCCCGGGAGGATGCATGGGTGGTACCGTTGTGCTCAGGGAGGAGCCGCCGTTCGGATGGAGGTGGAGTTGGTCGCCGGGGTGGCCTGGTTCGCCGGTGACGAGGAGGCACGGCGGACTTGCTTCGGGTGGCGGCGGCTCCGGCCGTTTCCGGCAGCTAAAGAGAGGGGAAACATGGGGAAATGGTCAGTGGGCTCCTGCGGTTCTAGATCGAGTGAGAGCGGTAGCGGAGAAGGCGTATACCTCTGGATCGACGGCGACCCGAGGCGGCGGAGCTCCGGTCGATCCCGAGCACAGAAGCCCCTTGAGGAAGTTTGGGTGGTGCGGGCGTGCTCTTGGGGGTGAGAGGAGGAGGCGGATGCTACTGGGGCGGCCCGGGGCGGCTTATATAGCCGGGCACCGGCCCATCGTGGACTCGTGCGCCGGCGAGGTCACGGGCGAGGCCAGAGGCCATGAGGGCACTCGTGAACGAGTCGAGACCGTTCGTGGATCAGGTCCACGTCCAGAGGAGGGAAGGGAAGGAGCCGGGAAGGCTCCAGAGAGCTCGCGCGTGTGAGGCCGTGCATTGGAGCTTGCGGGCGGCCAGCGCGCGTGTGGGGGAGGCCACAGGAGGGAGAAGGAGGAAGAAGACCAGGCCGTGGCGTGCCGTGGATGTCGAGGCGCATCGTCTGGCGTGAGGGGGAGAGTCGAGGTGGCCGGAGGTGGTTGGCAGGGGGCGGCTACAGTGCGGGAGTAAATAAAGGGTGAGGGGCCTTGGATGCCATGGATGGCCAGTAGGAGAGGAGTGGGGTTGAGAGAGAGGGGAAAATGGGCTGTCCAGAGAGAGAAAGTGGGGTTTTACCCCTCCAATAATTGAGCTGTGGATTTGCCATTGTTACTGGAGGTGCAAGGGGACTAGGAGGGGCTGTGGTAAAAAGTGGAACTCATGGAGATTAGTGGAAGAGCCCCAAACAGGGTTTTTAGTTAACATGCGTAAGGTTTTGATATGGTTTTGGGGTACTTGAACTAATTTACTTGTTGTGCCACTTGGCAGAGGTGTTTGTCATGACAAAATGACAGGGTAGAAGGAAGATGAGCTTATTTGGAAGAGTTTGCTAATGAAACTTTGGCAAACCCTAGTAATTAGCAGAAATGAACTTGTGTAGAGCTAGTTGAGCAAATCACTTCCCCTTGATGAACCACTTGGTGTAGTGGCCTCATTTGGTCATGTGAACATGCTCACAAAAGTTGGGGTCAAGGAGAGAAAGTTGGTAGTACAAAGTTGTTCAAATTTGATTCTGGTCAGAGAGGATTTTGGGGCATTTTGGTGAACCAAAATAACCTTGATTTACATGAGGCTTTGCAAGGTGATCACAATATGCATTTGTGGCTTGCTGGATTTTCCTTGGATTTTTATGAAAATACCTGTAGAAATATTTCAAATCCTTGAAATAGGCAGAAATGGTTTTGGGAGGTTTTGTTCAATATTTTGAACATGACCATGTGTTGAGACTCTTATATATGGGAAATATATGCCCACTGAGTTTCCCTGATTTTTGTCAAATATTTTGAAAACAATAAAATAATTTTTCCCTATTAAAGACCATTTCTGGCCTTAAGAAAAAGCTTTTAAATAAAATAGGAAAATAACTTTTAAAATTATATTTTTGTGGTTTATGGGAATCCTATATCTAATAGGTTTCAAATATCCTCTTTGAAATATTTTTCATACCCTAAATCAAGTACTTGTAGTGCAAACCTCAATTCAGGGGTTTTTGGAAGACTAATTTTTTAAAATACTTTTTAGCCAAATTATTTTTGTAAGAAAATACTATATTGCTCTATACACATGGCATGATCATTGGGCAGAAGTTTGGGGCAAGGAGATGAAGTATAGAAGGTGGAGTTGTGTTGACTTTAAAGAGCACTAGAAAAACACAGAGAGAAAACCAACTCCAAATAAAATCCAAATAATGCAAGAGTTTTTGTCAAACCACACTTTATCATGATATATTAGCTTAAGTGTTGTGGCAAGAAAATCAGGGTGTGACAGATTTCTTACTAAGAAGAATCATATAGTCGATTGCTCGGACGCCGAAGCCTTAGCAGCCTTCAAACACAGTATCCGAGACGAATGGCTTGCCAGACACCTCGGCCAAGAAAAGCCGAGGACAATGGCAGCCTTAAAAAGCCTTATGACCCGCTTTTGCGCGGGCGAGGACAGCTGGCTGGCCCGTAGCGGCACCAGCGACCCAAGCACATCCAAAGTCAGGGATGGCAACGGGAAGCCGCGACGCAACAAAAACTAGCGTCGAAACAATAATGACAACCCAGAGAACACGATGGTCAATGCCGGATTCAGGGGCTCTCGGCCCGGTCAACGGAAGAAGCCATTTATAGGCAGCAGAGATGGATCGTCCGGCCTAAACAAGATTCTAGAAAAATTATGTCAGATTTACGGCACCCCCGAAAAACCTGCAAACCACACCCACAGAGAGTGTTGGGTTTTCAAACAGGCCGGCAAGCTGAATGCCGAACAAAATGGGAGGGAGACGCCAAGTGAAGACGAGGATGAGCCTCGTCAGCCGAACACTAGGGGACAGAAAAAATTCCCACCAGAAGTCAAAACAATGAATATGATTTACGTAACTCACATTCCAAAGAGAACGCGGAAACACGCACTCCGAGACGTATATGTTGTTGAGCCCGTCGCCCCCAAATTTAATCCCTGGTCGGCCTGCCCGATCACCTTCGATCGCAAGGACCATCCGAGTAGTATCCGGCACGGGGGATCGACTGCCTTGGTGCTCGACCCAATAATTGGCGGATACCATCTCACACGAGTCCTTATGGACGGCGGCAGTAGTCTAAACCTGATATATCAGGACACTGTCCGCAAAATGGGGATAGACCCTTCAAGGATCAGCCTAAGTAACACTACCTTTAAAGGAGTGATACCAGGCGTCGAGGCCCACTGTACGGGCTCTCTAGTACTAGAGGTTGTATTCGGTTCCCCCGACAACTTCAGAAGCGAGGAATTAACCTTCGACATCGCTCCATTCCGAAGCGGCTATCACGCACTACTCGGAAGAACGGCCTTTGCTCGTTTTAATGCAGTACCGCATTACGCCTACCTTATACTTAAGATGCCCGGTCCATGCGGAGTCATCACAGTTAGCGGAAATACAGAGCGTTCCTTACGCGCGGAAGAATACGTGGCGGCTCTAGCAGCCGAACACTGAGCGGTCCCTCCATCCAGGATAAATGGTCGGTCGTTAAGACCACGGACACGGTTAGACGAGTCCGGTGCTCCACTCAATGTAACAGCCCAGTTGGGATTTCCCCATAAAAGATGCTAGGGGATGTCCGCAAAAAGAGCCCACAGTTTGGCTCGACCCTATCAATACAATAACATATCGCATTTTCATGGTTCACTCAGATTAACGAACACCTCGCACGAAGTCTTTCACCTGGGTTTTTTCTTTTTTTTTCTAGATGATCATCGTGCTACACCCTTCCAGGATACGGCACAACGGAGATAAAGGCGCAGACGTGCAGCAGGGCCCCGCTCAAAGGTTTCTTTTTAGATTAAGACCGTGCGTAAACCTTTTTAATGTCTCTTGTTGCTTCTTCCCCTCCGGATACTTTATACAACCGGGAGGGATACTTGCGTTTTCGGCATTTTTGTCACACCAGACTATTGCTCATACCTGGAAACTCGGGGCTTATTGTCAAGGGCGTTATTCAGCCCAGTACACATTATAAAGTCTGAATACCTTAGGGAGTGTTCGGCGTCACGAGTTTGGCCTTATATGCATCAGCTCCGAATCATGTCTTTGGTCAAATGTTGGGTTTGCCCGGCTCCCGTGTTTTTCTACCTTACGTTCCGCTCTATCGGCTAAGGCGGCACCAGGAGAACTACTGCGATTGTGCCCCGGTTCATCTGGATGAGCACCTCAGTAGAGAAAGCCGAAAACTGACTGTCATGATACAGCGTGAGACTGGTCAACCACTCGATGACCCAGCGGAATCTTCACGATTCCTCCGCATTAAACGAAGGACGGGTTTCCCTGTCAGATACATACGCGCACCATATCCGGATGAACGCAAAAAGTACGAGGGGCTATATAGTAGCCCCACCGTCAAACTCCCATGGCTAAGTGAAAGTGTTAAAGCTATATAGTTCGATTGCCTGGTTCACCGCGCTATCACCTCCTTAACAGACCAAGATGTTCGATCAAGTGTGACTACGCGTTTTCTCGAACACCCCCGCATTATATGCGTGGGGGCTGAAGCTGACGACTGCAAACTTTCAGGATATATACATACATAAACGGCCACACAGGAGGCATTATAATACTTTCGGGCAAAAGTATAAACATAGCCTTTATAATCAAAATAGCATTGTCTTTACAATCGCAATACATGTCATTCAAACATGGAACTCTTCGAGCACTGATCCTCTATTAAACGGGCGCCTTCTACGACTTCTTCGAAATAGTGCTCGGCCGGGTCCTGGCCTTCAGCCGCACTCCGGGTTGCAATAGCGGTGGTTTCCATCCCAGCCCAGTATGTTTTAACATGGGCAAGAGCCATCCGCGCATCCTCTATGCACGTCGACCTCTTCACAGCATCGATATGCGACATAGCACCAAGGAATTGTTGCACCAATCCAAAATAGTTGTCCGGCCTTGGTCCTTGTAGCCAAAGACGATCCACGACAGACCTCATAGCAAGCCCGGACAACCTGTGGAGTTCGGCCCATGCGGCCATCTTTTCATTCAACGGCAGCGGACGTGTCGGGGCACTGAACTGTGACCAGAATAACCTCTCAACCTTATGGTCTTTCCGATCTTTGAAAAACTCGGTCGCATCAGCAGCACTCTTTGCCAGGTCCGCATACGCGTCCGCCGCACTCCACAACTGATCCAGAGGGGCATACTTCAGATCTCCGAATTTCATCCGCAACAAATAGGGCTTCCCAGCCACGATATCTCCGGCTTCACGAAGCTCCTCCCCTATCCCCCTCATTTCAGAGCGGGTTTCCTTGGCTGCCTCCAGGGCCTTCTTCAGGTCAGCCGCTTTTGCTTGATTTTCCTTTTCAAGGAGCTCACGGCGGTTGGCGGCATCTTCCAGCTCGGTAGCCATCTGGGCTATCTTTTCTTTGCTCCGGCGGTGAGCAGCCTGTTCGGCTCTTAACTCTTCGACCGCCTTCAGAGCGGCCGCATCACTTATTCGGGCTTGCTCCTTGGCTCGGGCAAGCTCCGCCCGAAGGGTCTCCACGGCAGCAGCTCCATATGCAGTCACAACATATTATAGATACTAGCATCATGCTCCTCTTAAACATTTGCTAACAAGCCAAATATACATACCATAGACCTCGTCAAGCCGCTTGTTAACCAGCGCGATGTTGGCGTCGGCCATGTCCAGCTGCCGCTTTAGTTCGGCAAAATCAGCAGATCGGTCGGACGCCGGACCCTCAGCCACCTGCACATAAAGCAGCACGCTTATTGCCAGAGATTATGATCCTCTGTTCGCCATGTTGATGGCAACCAGAGTCTCAGGGGCTACTATCTATGCAGAGCATGCTTCGCATGTGTGGTACCATCAAAAATACATTTTTTGTGTACCTCAAAGCCTCTCAGCAAACTCGTAAAAGCTTCATTCAAACCGCTTTTCACGGATGAAATCCTCTCAACCACCGTACCCATTAAGGCACGATGTGTTTCTGAGATGGCCGCCCGCTCTAGAAGGCCCATTAGTGTGTCTGGTTGTGTGCCGGACAATCCTGGACTCCTCCTAAAGCTCTCTTTGGGAGCCGGATATTCCAGACTCCGAGCAGCCGAAGTATCAACTTCTGGCCTTGGTAGATTAGGAGAAACCCTCCGTGAAGACACCTCAGGGTCGTCCGCCCCGTGTGACGGTGAGGCAGGGGGAGGCATCTCGCTCTCCATCATCTCCGGAGGAAGATCCCCTGAGGACGAACTCTGTGGAGAAGGGCTATGAGCCGGACTGCAACAAATATGTTTCGGTCATTATCCTCAGAGACAAAACGGGGTATATTTACCTAAGTACTATTTTACTTACGGCTCGATGGAGGGCCGGCCCCCTTGCGAGGTTTTCTTCCCTCGTTTAGAAGCCTCTATTTCCAAATCTTCGGAGGCGGCCCTTTTCTTACCTTGAGGAGAGGGGATTTTAGATTCCCCTCCCCGATTATCCTCCTTCGCGGAGGCACTTACTCCTCCGATTTGGATGTGTAGAATGTGAGGCCCACCTGTGGCTTCTCTATTCCTCCCCTCGTCTTCTCCTGATGGCACCTGATACAGCGCGCGCTCAAGCATCCTGGGCAATAAAGGATTCGGCGAGCCTTCAGGAAGAGGGGCCGGACACCTAATCCTCTCCGCCTTCCTTAGCCAGTCCTGGCAGAGAGCAATTTTTTAGAATGATGTCATAATAGACATAAAGGATGGTGTGTTCGGTAGCAGAAGTATTTACCTGGGTATCCGGGCGGTTGCAATTGAGACCCGCATCCTCGGTGGTGTCCGGACACTTTATTCGTGATCCGAAGAATGACTCGTACATCTCTTTGAGCGTCATGCCAAAGAATTGTTGAACGGTTTGCGGTCCTTCCGGGTTGAACTCCCACATACGAAGAGGAAGACGTTGGCAGGGCAAGACTCGACGAACCAGCATCACTTGCATTATCTTGACAAGGCTGACCTCCCTCTTGAGAAGGTCTCGGACGCGGCTTTGCAATGTCAGCACGTCGTTAACCGGCCCCCAGTCCAGCCCTTTGTTGACCCATGACGCCAGTTGCGGTGGAGGGTTCGGGCGGAATGCTGGAGCAGCCACCCACTTCGTACCTCGGGGAGCGGTGATGTAAAACCACTCCCGCTGCCATAAATCAGAAGTCTCCACGAAAGAACCCTTTGTCCATGGGGCGTCGGTGCCTTTGCTTATTATAGCAGCTCCGCACTCCGTGTGATGCCCGTCAATCACCCTCGGCCTCACATTGAAGGTCTTGAGCCACAGGCCGAAGTGGGGGGTAATGCAGAGAAAAGCTTCACACACGACATAAACGACGAGATTTGAAGGATAGAATCCGGAGCTAGATCATGGAAATCTAGCCCGTAATAGAACATAAGCCCCCTCACAAAGGGGTCAAGACTGAAACCTAGCCCTCGGAGGAAGTGGGAAATAAATACGACACTCTCGTTGGGTTCGGGAGTGGGGATGACCTGCCCTTGAGCAGGCAGCCTGTGCGGGATTTCGGCGGTGAGATACCTGGCCTCCCTAAGCTTCCGGATGTCCTCCTCTGTGATGGAGGAAGCCATCCATCGGCCTTGAAGATTGGATCCGGACATGGTCGAAGGACCAAAGTGCTTTAGCTTGAGCCTTGGGTGTTGGAACTCGAGGTGCGGGAGGGGAAGGATCATCCGTGGGAAGAAAAGGACAGGTCTTGGCCCCTTTATAAAGAGGACGAATATCAAGCGTCCCCCGCGTGACCGTTTGGGACTTGCCTAAAATCGAGGAGTCATATTAAACAAACACTGTTGGGTTACCCACGCCCATATTGATGAGAATCACGTGATCAGGGGGACACGATCTCTGCTTCGACAAGATGTGCCAATAAAACCACCTCGCAGCACGTATAGTGGCTGGTTAGGAAAAACGGTTCGAATAAAGACTGGGCCGTGGTGGGACGTCACGCTATGAAAAGTTGTCAGCGAATTAGATTTGTGGAAAATTATACTCTCTATGGTGGTATGTGGAATTTGTTTTGCAAAGCCGGACACGATTCTCGTGTTATAAATCTTCTATGGAGTATTCGGAGGAGGAACCCGCCTTGCAATGCCGAAGACAATCTGCGTGCCGGACTCATCGTCATTGAAGCCTGATTCAGGGGCTACTGAGGGAGTCCTGGATTAAGGGGTCCTCAGACAGCCGGACTATATACTTTGGTCGGACTGTTGGACTATGAAGATACAAGATTGAAGACTTCGTCCCGTGTCCGGATGGGACTCTCCTTTGTGTGGAAGGCAAGCTTGGATATTCGGATGCGTAGATTACCTTCTCTGTGTAACCCTAGCCCCCTCCGGTGTCTATATAAACCGGAGGGTTTAGTCCGTAGGACAAGAACAATCATAATCATAGGCTAGCTTCTAGGGTTTAGCCTCTACGATCTCGTGGTAGATCAACTCTTGTAATACTCATATCATCAAGATCAATCAAGCAGGAAGTAGGGTATTACCTCCATCGAGAGGGCCCAAACCTGCGTAAAACATCGTGTCCCATGCCTCCTGTTACCATTAACCTTAGACGTACAGTTCGGGACCCCCTACCCGAGATCCGCCGGTTTTGACACCGACACCCCTGCCTCGTGGGCCCCACGTGGCTCCCCTGCACATATTCCAACACCCACACACTTCGTCTTCCTCCAGAAAAAATAACCACACAGCTCAAACTCGTGTTCTAGCTCATTTTGCTGCGATTTTCGATCTCCTTGCTCAAAGCTCCACTCACAAAACTGCTTTGGGGGATTGTTCTTCGGTATGTGACTCCTCCAATGGTCCAGTTAGTTTTTGTTCTAGTGCTTTATTTATTGCAAATTTTTGCTGCTTAGGTGACCCTGTTCTTGAGCTTGCATGTCAAATTTATTTGGTCCCGAGTAGTTCTAATGCATGATATAGTCTCTAGGCACTTGCGGGAGTAGTTGCTATCAATCTTGTTTAGTTTGGTTCACCTTTATTTTGAGTTACTAAAAATTTCAGAAATTTTTCAGAGGAAGAAATATGTTTAGGAAAATGTACCAAGGTGGTTCATCAAGTAAGCAAGCACCAAGGCTCGCGATACGTGAGCCGGATTATGAACTACCAAGAGAAACTCAAGTGTGGCCTTGTGAATGGCCGTCAAAAGATTTTATGATTCAAGCAGGCATCAAGGAGGAATTTGATGCATATGTGCGTAACGCTGAACTCGAGGGCTTCTTGTCAGATAAGTGCCCCCAATACTACCACCTAACTAATTCCTTTGTGAGAAGGTTTAAATTTACATCATCGCGCAATTCTCACATGGTCCTGTTTGATCTTTATGATAAATCTTATACTATGGATTTAGAGGATTTTAATACTGCTTGTAAAATCCCGCAGTGGGGTAGTGCTAGTGAACCTCGCAAATCTGAATATAAAGACTTTCTTGCTAGTATAATTGTGGGGGAATCTAGGGAAATCACGCAAGCTACCATAGGGAGCATCCATTTTCCTGCCATACATTATTTTGCTCTCTTTATAGGTAGATGTATTAATGGTAAGGATGAGGCTTGTCACATGTGCGTTTCCGGTCTTAGTGTTCTCAAGAGTGTTGTATTAGGAGATAAACAATATAACTTGGGAGCTATTGTTGCACGTAGGTTGCATCATAACAGTATAAGTGGAGATTTGTTTGGTGGAATTTATGCAACCTGTTTAGCTAATTTTCTTGAGGTACCCATACATGAAAATGATATGGAGTTGCCTCCTGCTTATCTAGATTTTAATGCTATGGTTCGCCATTAGTTTATTGAGAGGAATGAACAGCCTCTCCAGTACCAACTAATCTTTGACAGACATCGCGCTGTCCATATTGCTCTCCCTGCTCCTACTTTCTTTGACTTTCAGGCAAAGGGGAGATATGTCATAACTAGGGAGGAGGCAAACGAGTACGAGAGGAGGGCGGAAGCAGCTCGCCTCCAAGCTGCAGATCATCAGGCAGTAGCTGCTGCATCTCAGTACAACCCTAGTTACAACTTTGGATATCCGCCAGGCCATCCATGGTCATAGACCAACTTAGGCCAAAAGCCTAAGCTTGGGGGAGTACGTATTTCTCACCGACATTATATTCATGTTCACACACTCATGCCAGTTGTTGGTGCTCATACTTTTTCATTGTACTATCCATGCTAGTTTATTTTCCTTTTTCTTGCTTTCTTCTTGTGTGCTTGAATAACCTTAAGAAAAACCAAAAAAAATTAGGTGTAGCTTTTAGCTAGTTTACTTTCCATGCCTGTAGTAGTAGTAGTAACTAAAAGAAAACCCAAAAAGATTTCTCGTTCTTCTTTTGCTTGTTAGGGAGCTTTCCCGTATAAATAGTTTTATTTCATTTCTTTTCTTTGGGGGTCGAGAGGAGAAGACCATAATGAAAATGTTGAAGTGGCTCTTATATGCATTATTGTTTATTTAACCAAGAGCCCGTATTACTTTGTCTTCTACCTTGAATTGAATGCTTGCAGATTCCAACTTAGTCCAATGCACGTGCACTATTATTATTATCCACAACGTTCGGTCGTGCAAGTGAAAGGCAATAATGACGATATATGATGGACTGATTGAGATGAGAGAAGCTGGTATGAACTCGACCTCTCTTGTTTTTGTAAATATTATTAGTTCATCGTTCCTGATTCAGCCTATTATGAATGAAACATGTCTGTAATGACAATTAGAGATTATAGTTGCTTATGCCAAGCTTAATTAGCTAGGAGTTTATAATGGTTTACCTTGCGTGCCAACATGCTATTAAAATGGTTGTGATGTGGTATGATAGGGTGGTTTTAAGGGCATATTTATCCCTAAGGTGTTTTGGTGATTGATGACAATGCTTTTGCGGACTAATCGTGTGCATTGAGTTTTTCAGAGATTCATCCTTTGGCACAAGACGATTCCCTCCCCTTGGAGTTTGAAGCGAAGATGGTGTAGTCCTTTCGTTTCAGTTTGGTGGACCAGTTTCGTAGGGTTCACCGTACTATCAAGAGGGGGTCCGCTTTGGAAAGGCTAGGGTGGAATCATCACGTACACATCCTTTGCTCACCCTCTAAGCCTTTCCGATTCAACGAAGAGCTCGTTATTGTCCTCTTTGTGCTTGTTCTGGTCCCAGCGGTAGTACCGCGTGTCGGAGCGGTAGTACTGCTTGGGAGCCACAAGCGGCAGTACCGCTCTACAGCGGTAGTACCGCTTGGAGCCCCCAAAGAGAGTACCGCTGGCCACTCGATGCTTCTACCGCCTCGACTCTGGCGCTCTCTTTTTTCGTGTCGAGTTTTACGGTACTTGTTGCGGCAGTAGAGGCGGTAGTACCGTTCGTGCGGTAGTACCGCCCTTACCACCGCGGTAGTACCGCTCTGGTCCAGCGGCAGTACCGCGAGGGGGGGCGGTAGTACCGCTTAGGTTGTTAAGCGGTAGTACCGCTGGCCTAGCGGTAGTACCGCTCTCTGCGGGGCTGCAAGGGGAGTAACAGTTGGATTGTTTCCCCCACTATATAAGTGGGTCTTCTTCTCCAAAGTTGACCTACCTCTTTCCCCAAAGCTCCATTGTTGCTCCAAGCTCCATTTTCACCTGATCTCTCTCCCTAGCCAATCAAACTTGTTGATTTGCTCGGGAGTGGTTGAGAAGGCCTCGATCTACACTTCCACCAAGAGAAATTTGATTCCCCCCACTAATCCCTAGCGGATCTTGTTACTCTTGGGTGTTTGAGCACCCTAGACGGTTGAGGTCACCATGAGCCATAGTCCATTGTGGTCAAGCTTAGTGGTGTTGTTGGGATCCTCCAATTAAGTTGTGGAGATTGCCCCAACCTTGTTTGTAAAGGTTCGTCGCCACCTTCAAGGGCACCAATACTGGAATCACGGCATCTCGCATTGTGTGAGGGCGTGAGGAGAATACTGTGGCCCTAATGGCTTCTTGGGGAGCATTGTGCCTCCACACCACTCCAACGGAGACGTACTTCCCTTCAAAAGGAAGGAACTTCGGTAACACATCCTCGTCTTCACCGGCTCCACTCTTGGTTATCTCGTGCCTTTACTTGTGCAAGTTTACTTGTGTTACTTTCCATACTTGCTTGTGTGCTTGTTGTTGTTGCATCATATAGGTTGCCTACCTAGTTGCATTTCTAGACAACCTACTTTGATGCAAAGTTTAATTTGGTAAAGAAAAGTATAAAATTGTTAGTTGCCTATTCACCCCCCCCCCTATAGTCAACTATATCGATCCTTTCAATTGGTATCAGAGCCTCGTCTCTTTATTAAGTACTTTGCCGTCCAAAGAGTATGATTGACACCGTAGACGGAGTGGAGGAGCACTCCGGTGTGAATCCGGTCTCGTCTACGGCCGATGGGGGAACCTCGATCTCACGCGAGGAATTCAATGTGGCTTTGGACACATTGAAAACCTCCATGACGAATGAGGTTGAAAGCATGTTTAATAAATTTCTTGAAGGGATTAAACTATCTACCGCACCGTTGAAAGTGGGTGATCCCACTAACAAGGTGACGGATGCTAACTCCGACAAGGGGGAAGCTACTAGTGAAAAGGCTCCTTCTTCTAGTGGTAAGAATGGCACCGGCATCTTTGCCCATGTGGAACCTCCACCCGTGTATGGTGGACCGATTCCTTCTACTCATTTGAATCATGCCGGTCCTCCTCCTAAGATTGTGAAAAATGAGGATTTTGATTCTTGGGTTTATCGCTTTAAGCGTCATTTAAATCATGTGAATACTAATCTTTGGAGAATCATTGAAGAAGGTTTCTTTCCACATGACCGAAGCAACTTCACGCCTAGAGAAGCCGCTGACAATAAATTCAATGAGAATGCTCTCTTCATCATCCAAGATGCAATTCCACCCGAAGATCTTCCTCACCTCCGGCCCTACGCTATGGCCAAGGATGCTTGGCACTAAGTTGTTTCCCTCTATCGGGGAAGCGCGAGCATTCAACGCTCCAACTATGAAGTGGTGCAAGATGAAGCCGGCGAGTTTGCCATGAAAGAAGATGAAGAACCTCGTGAGCTTTATCTGAGAGTAACAAAACTTGCGGTCTCTCTCCGAGATCATGGGAGCAAGGACACGGATGACAATTGGATCAAGCACAAATTCCTCAAGGCAATGATGCCTTACCACAAGGCCGTGTCATCCGTCATTCGTCAACGGCCGGACTTCCACACCTTGTCCTCAAGTGAAGTGTGGGATGAGTTTGTGGCTATGAGCATCTTAGACAAGACCGCCGACAATGAGGTGCTTCGCTCCCAAAGAGCAAAGAAGCCAACCTTTCTTTGAAGGCTAAGGTATTGTGGAGGAAGAAGACGAAGAGGAAGAAGAGGAGAGCAACCTTGAAGATACAAAGTATGCCTATCATGAACACATGGCTCTTGCTTCAAGTAAATTTTGGAGCAAGAAGAACTCAAGGCCCAACTTCACCAAGAACAATTCAAGTGGGGCCAAGGGCAAGCAACATATGAGGACTTGTTTTAATTGTGGAAATGTGAGTCATTTTGTCGTGGAGTGTCCATATGACAAGAGGCAAGACAATGGTGGCAAGCTTATCCGAAAGGACAAGGCCAAGTCCTTCCCCAACAAGAACAACTTCACCAAGAAGACTCCTCCTAGGGCGTTGGTGGTATAAGAAGAGTACAATGAGGATGACGATGATGATGAAGATGGTGAGTCAATTGTCGTGGCCACCGTTGCCATTGCATCAACTCCACGGGCGTCTCTCTTTGACTCACTCAATGAGAACATCACCGCCAAGTGCCTCATGGCTAAAGCCACCAACAAGGTAACCCCCAACATCAAAACTACCATCATTGATAATCCTTCATTGATGGATTGCATTGATGAACATGAGGGATCTAGTGTGGAGGAAAATGAGTTCGAGTCTTCTATGGGTAAACTCAAGGGTAAATCCAAGAAGCACTTCGTTGCTCTTTTGGAACAACTTGGTGAAGCCAATGTCATGATCGAGGCTCATGAAGAAACCATCTCTAAGATGGAGGGGCATAGTCGTGACTATGCCGATGAGATTTCGGATCTTTCCAATGCTCTTGAGGAAGAGCATGGTCTTCGTTTGTCTCTTGAGGAGTCATACAACGATGACCATGCTAAACTAAAGAAAGATCTTGATCATGCTCTTGTTTCATCTCGTGTGCTAAACTCCGAGAAAGCCAAACTTGGGATTGATCTTGCTAGACTCAAGGAGGAGTTTGATATACTTGACAAGGCTCACAAGGCCTTGAAAGGTAGTCATGCTAACCTTAAAGAGTCTCATGATCAACTCCAAGTGAAGCTAACCAAGGAGAAAGCCACCTTTCCTCATATGGTTTTAATTGATAATGCAAATGCTACTAACCCTTGTTGTGAGCATGAACATCTTATTGAGGAGAATGCTAAGTTGAAGGAGCAACTTGAGAAAGGCCTTGTGCCGTGCATACAAGGTGAGAAGATCCTCAACGACCTTTTGAGTAATGAAAAGTGGTTACCAAGGAGGGGATTGGGTTCGCACCCAAGCCCAAGAACAAGAAGAAGAATGACAAGACCAAACGACCTCCTCCTCTCAAGCAAACTTTTGTGAAGGAAGGAGAGGGTGCTCCCAAGGAGAAGAAGAACACTGCAAAGGGTGGTGATGTCACGAAGGGCAATGCCATCCCTTCCAACAAAGCCGACGACTTTAACCCTTCTTATGTGTTGTGTCGTGCTAGTGATGGGCATGTCTATGCCAAATTTGTTGGTTCTCCTTATGAGTACATCGAATGGTCTATTTGGGTTCCTAAGACCCTTGTCACTAACATCAAAGGACCCATTACAAAATGGGTACCTAAAACCAAGCATTGATCTCTTGTAGGTGTTTGCTTCGGTGGGGATCATGGTTGCTCGATAGTGGAGCTACAAATCATATGACCGGAAGCAAGGACTTGGTGGTGGACGTTCACAAGATTCCATCCATGCCCACCAATGTCTAGTGGGGTGATGCCTCATCTTCTAAGGTATTGGGACTTGGCAAGGTTGTCATTTCTCATGATCTCACGATCGAGAAGGTCATGCTTGTTGAGTCCCTTGCATACAATTTACTTTCCGTTCGTCAACTTGCAATCATGGGCTTTGCCACCTTCTTTGATATTGATACCGTGGCCCTCTTGTGGAGCAAGACTCTTAAAGTAGACTTTGTTGGGCATGTCGAGAACGGTCTATATGTGATTAACTTCTCGGAGCGACCCACTAAGACCGCGACATGACTAATGGCTAAAGTTGACGTGGGATGGCTTTGGCATCGTCGTTTAGCCCATGTCAATATGAGATCTTTGCAAAGTCTTCTCAAGGGGACCATGTCCGTGGACTAACAAATGTTAGTTTTGCCAAAGATCGTGCTTGCAGTGCTTGTATCGAAGGAAAGCTTCATGAGAAGGCTCACCCTCCCACAACTATCATTTACTCGAAGAGGCCCTTGGAGCTCCTTCACTTGGATCTCTTTGGGCCTCCATCCTTTGATAGTCTTAGGGGTAGAAAGTATTTCTTGGTGATTGTGGATGACTATTCAATATACACTTGGGTATATTTCTTCAAGAGGAAGAGCGAGACCCAACAAACCATCATTGACTTTGCGAATGAAGCCCAACGTCAACACAATGCAAAGATCTTGACAATAAGGAGTGACAACGGCACAGAATTCAAGAACTACACCTTGGATGAGTTCCTTAGTGATGACGGAATCAACAATCAATATTCCGCTCCATACACCCGTCAACAAAATGGTGTTGCAGAGAGGAAGAACCAGACATTGATGGATGCGGCAAGGACCATGATGGCAGAACTCAAGTCTCCGTACAACTTTTGGGCCGAAGCCATCAACACCGCATGTCATGCATCAAATCGCCTCTATCTCCGCAAAGGCTTGAACAAGACCCCTTATGAGATACTCACCGGTAACAAGCCCAACCTCAAGTACCTTCGGGTGTTCGGGTGTAAGTGTTTCATTCTCAAGAAAGGTGTTCGTTTGTCTAAATTTGAGGCTAGAGCTCATGAGGGCATATTTGTTGGTTATGCTACAAACTCCCATGCTTACCGTGTTCTCAATAAGTCCACGGGACTTATTGAGGAGACGTGTAACGTGGAGTTTGATGAGAATAACGGCTCCCAAGTGGAGCAAAGTGGTATTTGTGATGTAGGTGATGAAATTCCTCCCCAAGCCATAAGAAGAATGGGTGTTGGTCATATCTTACCCATTGAAGAACCCATTGTGGCCGAAGGAGAAGGACAGTGCTCCACTCAAGTGGAGCCATCACCAACCCAAGACCCACACGCTTCCGAAGAACAAAGTGAAGGCCCTCAAACTCATGAACAAGATCAAGGGAAAGATCAACCTCAAGATGGTGGAGAACCACCAAATGATTCCCAAGGTCAAGTTCTCCCCCTCGAGCAAGTCCAAGATCATGAGCAAGCTCAAGATCAAGAACAAGTTCAAGACGGCACCCAAGATGATCAAGTTACCCCTCCTCGTCTCACATCCGAGGAGGAATTAGAGCGTCGTGCCGCGAAGATTGCTTCCAAGCTCACCACCAAAGGTCATCTCATGGAGAATGTGGTTGGTAGCCTAAGAAAGGGGGTAAGCACTCGTAGACAATTAGCAAACTATTGTGAACATCATGCGTTTGTCTCGTGTGTGGAACCTCAAAAGGTCTATGAGGCGCTCGAAGATCCGGATTGGCTCAATGCCATGCATGAAGAACTCAATAACTTCGAGTACAACAAGGTGTGGAGATTGGTGCCAAGGCCAACAGGGAACCACAATGTCATTGCAACCAAGTGGATTTTCAAGAACAAGCAAGATGCTCATGGGAGCATCGTTCGCAACAAGGCAAGATTGGTGGCACAAGGCTACTCCAAAGTCGAGGGTATCGACTACGGTGAAACCTTTGCTCCCGTTGCTCGCCTTGAATCCATTCGTTTGTTGATTGCTTATGCTTCTCATCACAACTTCAAGTTGCAACAAATGGATGTTAAAAGTGCTTTTCTTAATGGTCCCATTAATGAGTTGGTATACGTCAAGCAACCCCCCGGGTTCGAGGATCCCTACTTTCCCGATCATGTGTATCAACTCGATAAGGCACTCTATGGCCTTAAACAAGCGCCACGTGCGTGGTATGACCACCTTACCGAGTTGTTACAAGACCGTGGATTTGAAGTTGAGCTAATCGACCCCACTCTTTTTACTAAGAAGGTCAAAGGGGAGTTGTTTGTATGTCAACTATATGTTGATGATATTATCTTTGGTTCTCCTAACAAAGCTTTCAATGAGGAATTTGCCGCTCTCATGACCTCCAAGTTCAAGATGTATTCGATGGGAGAGTTGAAGTTCTTCCTTGGTTTTGATATCAAGCAAAGAAGAGAAGGTACCTTCATCAACCAAGCCAAATACACTCAAGACATGCTAAAAGGATTCAAGCTAAGTGATGTCAAGCCGGCTACTACTCCAATGCCTACCAAATGCCAACTTGACATTGATCCCAATGGTAAAGCGGTGGATCAAAAGGTATATCGCTCCATGATTGGATTCTTGCTTTACCTTTGTGCATCTAGACCGGATATCATGTTGAGTGTGGGAATATGTGCACGGTTTCAAGTCAAGATCAAGGAAAGCCACTATGTGGCAGTCAAGCGAATCTTTCGATACTTGGCTCATAACCCAAACTTTGGCTTATGGTACCCAAGAGGAGCAAATTTCAAGCTTGAAGGATATACGGATTCCGATTGGGCGGGAGACAAAGTGGATAGGAAGTCAACTTCCGGAGGGTGCCAATTCTGGGTTGCTCTTTGGTGAGTTGGTCTTCCAAGAAGCAAAGTTGTGTGTCTCTCTCGCCCAATCAAGCGGAATATGTGGCGGCCGGTAGTTGTTGTGCACAACTCCTATGGATGAGGCAAACTTTAAAGGAGTACGGTGTCATTTGTGACAAATTTCCTCTTTGGTGTGACAACGAAAGTGCCATCAAGATTTCTCTCAACCCAGTGCAACACTTAAAGACGAAGCATATTGAGATTTGGTATCAATTCATCCGAGATCATATTAGGCGACAGGAGATCGAGCTCAAATATGTCAACACTCATGATAACCTTGCAGATATTTTCACGAAGCTCTTGGATGAAGCAAGATTTCACGAGTTAAGGCATGAGCTAAATATCATTGATTCGAGCAATGTGGTTTGAACCCTTGAACAACCCACCACACTCAACTTGTTATCTAGTTTAGATGTAGGCATGGACATAGGGGGAGTGTTGTTCTCTCAATGAACTTTCCCTCCCCCCATTATGCATAAATTGATCAAATCTTTCACATTAGCCATTTTTGATGGTACTTGTGCTTCAAGACGAGTTTTGATCATGGGCCCAAGGTTAAAATATTCGTGGTGCCATACCTCTTGACTCAAACATAGGTGGCCTCGGCCATCGCCCCTCTCTAGAAGGGGTGCGTCTTCTGTCCTCTTGCTAGTGTTCCTTGGTTGAATCTTGGTTTTCTCTGCTTGTCGTTGTTTCTTTTCTTTTTGAGCTAAGAGTTTATTGACTAGTTCTGAGTAGTGTTGGGCGGTACTACCGCTGGTGACGCGCGGTACTACCGCTTATGTTGATAAGCGGTACTACCGCCCGCCACCGCGGTACTACCACTAAGGGGCGGGACCAGGGGGTTAAGTCGTGGCCAAGGGTGGTTTCCTCCCCTCATACTCATTTGCTTCGTCCCCTCGTTCCTCTTCGTCTCTCCAGTGCCATCTCGCCGCGGGAGGGTTCCGGCGGCCCTTCGTCTCCGGGCCGTCCCTCTCCATTTCCTTCGGTCGAGTCGATCCCCACCTTGTCCTCTTGCCATGGATGTTGGTATTGCCCTCGTTCCTCTTCTCTTCTTGTCTAGATTTCAGATCTAGTGTTTAGGGGCAATAGTGGATGCATCTCTAGGCTTTTTGGCTAAAACTAGGCTTGAGTAGGTTGGAGAAGGCAACTAGACTCTTTGGATTGATATTTGGTAGGTTTATTTTTGAATTTGGCATCTCTGATAGTGCCGGATCTGTCCACGGCAGTAGGGAACTGCTGTTTCTCGTCTCGAGCGGTACTACCGCGCGAGCAGCACTAGAGCGGTACTACCGCTCAAGCGGTACTACCGCTCAAGCGGTACTGCCGCGGAAGGGTCGCGGTACTACCGCCTAATGCCCATTTCCATCGTATCATACCACATATTGATCTTTGTTTGGTATGTTTGTTCATTTTTCATCATTCTTTCTGGCTGCTTCGTGTGTCCGTGTGTTTGGTTCCAGGTGATGAACATCCTGAGCAGCAAGCCCGCCGTGTCAACCCCGGGCGTTCCACGTCAAAGCGCCATCAAGACTTCCGAGTTTGCTCGGTGGTTCCTCCAGTGCTCCACCGCCGCCAATGGGTGCTTCTTCAAGAGCTAATCCTCCTCCCAAGAAGATGCCAGCCAACAGACCAAAGCCTAGTGGGAAGAAGGTGACTGAGATGTCTTCCAAGGAATTCTGGGACAGGCGTAGCTGCAACCCTTATGATAAAGACCAAGAGTCCAACTTTGTCAATCGCCCGTTCTGGAACCGCTTTCAGTATGCCACCTACTTTGAGGTGATCAAGTCTAAGAAGGACCTCTTTGTCAATGTTCACTCCATCAACACGGATGCTATGGAAAAGGACCCTGGGTACTTTGGTGAAGCCCTTCAGATGTGCTCTCAGTTGAACATTCTCAGGATCATGCAGTTCAACAAGGACTTTGATGCAGACTTGGTGGCTCAATTCTATGCCACTGTCCATCTAGGAACTGATGAAGATAGGACTCTGACTTGGATGACGAATGGGAAGCTGCTAGCTGTCAAGTGGAAGGCTTTCATGGAGTTGCTTGAGGTGGAAGATCAAGGGCTTGAGACTCTAGTCGGGTTCCGTCCTCACCACAATGTTACCTCCACTCACAAGCAAGCTCTCTGGCCCTACTGCACTATGAAGGTTAATCCCGAGACTAATAACACAACCTATGAGTTGCCTGCCTTTATGGACATCCTTCACCGTGTGTTCCGCGAGACTCTCTTCCCTCGTATCGGGAATATGGACCAGGTTCATTCCTATCTTGTGGACATGCTTCTCTTCCGCCAAAGATGAGAAGGAGGCAAACACCGGCGAGTCCTGGACATCTCTCATGTGATGTGGTGCGAACTTCTTTTCGCTATGTCTCGAGCGCAAGTGCCCGATCTATGCTCCGTTCATCATGTTGCTCATTGAGAAGGCACGGAGATGCACCTATCCCGAGGAGTTCTTTGGAAGCGGAGAGTTGGTTTCTCATGAGATCAAGCGCCCGAGGAAGAAGGATAATTGGGGTACCTCCGTTCCTCAAACTGGGGTTCCATCTTCTGCGGCTGCCATGGAGACCGAGGGCGAGGCCGTCTTTGGTGATGACCATGACTCTGAGCCTTCTGAGGCAGAGCCCTCTTGGGCAAAGAAGCTCAAGCACAAGATGAAGAAGCTGTTCTGCATGGATTCTCATGGTCAGTACATGACTCACGTGGCCGAGAAGAAGGCAAGGGGACGTCACAAGGAGCTTATGCGTCAGTTGGGTGCGACAGTTACCAGCGGCTATGAGGGTCAGATCACTGAGGAAGAGGAGTGGGTCCAAAGACCTTTGCCCGTGGACCGATTCGAGATGCCGAGCAGTTTCGACCGAGGATGGCGGTGCAGCCGTCGATGTTCGAGATCTTGAGTTGCTCTCACTGAGCCGTAGAGTCGCTCTTTGCCTTTTGGTGTCTCGATGCCAAAGGGGAGAGAGTCTAGGGATTTGTGTCGTTGAGTTGCGAGTGTGTCTTTGTGGTCTTTGTGGTTTCGTTGTGTTTGCTCGCCATTTGCTTTGTTTGGTTTTGTGTCAGTGAGACCTAAGTTCCAGTCATATGGTGTGAGACATATGCTACCTTATCTTTATCTTATCATTATCTATGTCTCTAGTCATTTGGTATCTTATGAGTTGCATGCTTATTATGTTATATACCCTGCTCTCATGGTTAGCGCTTAGGTTGTTGGTCTCTAAAATACAGGGGGAGTGTTCATCCTAGTATGTGTGCCGTGCAGTCCAAAGCACTTATCTTGATGGCACACATCTAGGGGGAGCCCGTCTATATTTTAGAGATGTGGGGTTTGCTTATGTCCTTTGTCTTTTTCCGTCTATGCAAATCCTGTATTGTCATCAGTCCACCAAAAAGGGGGAGATTGTAAGGGCATATTTATCCCTAAGGTGTTTTGGTGATTGATGACAATGCTTTTGCGGACTAATCGTGTGCATTGAGTTTTTTAGAGATTCATCCTTTGGCACGAGACGATTCCCTCCCCTTGGAGTTTGAAGCGAAGACGGTGTAGTCCTTTCGTTTCAGTTTGGTGGACTAGTTTCGTAGGGTTCACCGTACTATCAAGAGGGGGTCCGCTTTGGAAAGGCTAGGGTGGAATCATCACGTACACATCCTTTGCTCACCCTCCGAGCCTTTCCGCTTCAATGGAGAACTCGTTCCTATCCTCTTTGTGCTTGTTCTGGTCCCAGCGGTAGTACCGTGTGTCGGCGCGATAGTACCGCTTGGGAGCCACAAGCGGCAGTACCGCTCTACAGCGGTAGTACCGCTTGGAGCCCCCAGCAGTAGTACCGCTGCGGCTACGTGCTTCTACCGCCTCGACTCGGGCGCTCCTTTTTCGTGTCGAGTTTTACGGTACTTACTGCGGCAGTAGAGGCGGTAGTACCGCCCTTACCACCGCGGTAGTACCGCTCTGGTCCAGCGGCAGTACCGCGAGGGGGAGCGGTAGTACCGCTTAGGTTGTTAAGCGGTAGTACCGCTGGCCTAGCGGTAGTACCGCTCTGGGGCTGCAAGGGGAGTAACGGTTGGATTGTTTCCCCCACTATATAAGTGGGTCTTCTTCTCCAAAGTTGGCCTACCTCTTCCCCCAAAGCTCCATTGTTGCTCCAAGCTCCATTTTCACCCGATCTCTCTCCCTAGCCAATCAAACTTGTTGATTTGCTCGGGAGTGGTTGAGAAGGCCTCGATCTACACTTCCACCAAGAGAAATTTGACTCCCCCCACTAATCCCTAGCGGATCTTGTTACTCTTGGGTGTTTGAGCACCCTAGATGGTTGAGGTCACCGCGGAGCCATAGTCCATTGTGGTCAAGCTTCGTGGTGCCGTTGGGAGTCTCCAATTAAGTTGTGGAGATTGCCCCAACCTTGTTTGTAAAGGTTCGGTCGCCGCCTTCAAGGGCACCAATAGTGGAATCACGGCATCTCGCATTGTGTGAGGGCGTGAGGAGAATATGGTGGCCCTAGTGGCTTCTTGGGGAGCATTGTGCCTCCACACCGCTACAACGGAGACGTACTTCCCTTCAAAAGGAAGGAACTTCGGTAACACATCCTCGTCTTCACCGGCTCCACTCTTGGTTATCTCGTGCCCTTAGTTGTGCAAGTTTACTTGTGTTACTTTCCTTACTTGCTTGTGTGCTTGTTGTTGTTGAATCATATAGGTTGCCTACCTAGTTGCATTTTTAGACAACCTACTTTGATGCAAAGTTTAATTTGGTAAAGAAAAGTATAAAATTGTTAGTTGCCTATTCACCCCCCCCCCCTCTAGTCAACTATATCGATCCTTTCAGTGGTATCCTCCTTTGAACGATTCGAGTGGCTTGACTTGGCACATGTTCACACATGTAGTTGAAACAAAATCAACATAGCCTCCACGATATTTATGTTCATGGTGAATTATATCCTACTCATGCTTGCACTCAGTGTTGATTAATTTTAATACATGTTCATGACTGTTGTCGCTCTCTAGTTGGTCGCTTCCCAGTCTTTTTCTAGCCTTCACTTGTACTAAGCGGGAATATTGCTTGTGCATCCACTTCCATAAACCCCAAAGTTATTCCATATGAGTCCACCATACCTTCCTATATGCTGTATCTACCTGCCGTTCCAAGTAAATTTGTATATGCCAAACTCTAAACCTTCAAATGAAATTCTGTTTTATATGCTCGAATAGCTCATGTATCAACTAGGGGTGTCTGTATCTTCCATGCTAGGCGGGTTATTCTCAATAGGAGTGGACTCCGCTCCTCACTCACGAGAAAATGGCTGGTCACCGGGATGCCCAGTCCCATGTTCAAACCAAATCAAAATAATTGCAAACAAAACTCCCCCAAGATTTTTGTTAGTTGGAGGCACCCGTTGTTTCGGGAAAGCCATGGATTGATGCTTGTTGGTGGTGGGGAGTATAAACTTTACAATTCTGCTTGGGAACCGCCTATAATGTGTGTAGCATGGAAGATATCGAGATCTCTCGGTTGTTATGTTGACAATGAAAGTATACCACTCAAAATATTATTTATTTCTATTTCAAAAATTGAGCTCTCGCACCTCTACAAATCCATGTTTCCCTCGAAGGGCGTATCTATTTACTTTTATGTTGAGTCATCCTCTTCTTATTAAAAAAACACCAGTTGGAGAGCACCGCTATCATTTGCATCCATTACTATTAACTTATATTGCGTATGACTATGACTGGATCTCTTTTACCATGAATTACAATGTTTAGTCATTCCTTGATCCTCAGAGGTGCTCTGCATTTATGTTTTGCGGTCTCAGAAAGGGCTAGCGAGATACCATCTTGTTATATCATATTATGATTGTTTTGAGAAAGTGTTGTCATCCGAGATTTATTATTATTGCTCGCTAGCTGATTATGCCATTGATATGAGTAAACATGAGACCTAAATGTTATTGTGAATATGGTTAGTTCATAATCTTTGTTGAAAACTTGAATGTTGGCTTTACATATTTACAACAACAAGAGCAAACAGAGTTTGTAAAAGTTTTTCTTTGTCACTTTCAGTTTGTCAACTGAATTGCTTGAGGACAAGCAAAGGTTTAAGCTTGGGGAACTTGATACATCTCCATCGTATCTACTTCTCCAAACACTTTTGCCCTTGTTTTGGACTCTAACTTGCATGATTTGAATGGAGCTAACCCGGACTGACGCTGTTTTCAGCAGAATTGCCATGGTGTTATTTTTGTGCAGAAATAAAAGTTCTCAGAATGACCTGAAACTTCCTGAAGAATATTTTTGGAATATATAAAAATTACTGGTGAAAGAATCAAGACCAGGGGGCCCACACCCTGTCCACGAGGGTGGGGGCGTGCCTACCCCCCCCCCCCCCCCCGGGGCGCGCCCCCCTAGCTCATGGGCCCCCTAATGCTCCACCGACCTCAACTCCAACTCCATATATTCACGTTCGGGGAGAAAAAAACAGAGAGAAGGATTCATCGCATTTTACGATACGGAGCCGCCGCCAAGCCCTAAACTCTCTCGGGAGGGCTGATCTGGAGTCCGTTCGGGGCTCCGGAGAGGGGAATCTGTTGCCGCCGTCATCATCAACCTTCCTCCATCACCAATTTCATGATGCTCACCGTCGTGCATGAGTAATTCCATCGTAGGCTTGTTGGACGGTGATGGGTTGGATGAGATTTATCATGTAATCGAGTTAGTTTTGTTAGGGTTTGATCCCTAGTATCCACTATGTTCTGAGATTGATGTTGCTATGACTTTGCTATGCTTAATGCTTGTCACTAGGGCGAGTGCCATGAATTCAGATCTGAACCTATTATGTTTTCATGAATATATGTGAGTTCTTGATCCTATCTTGCAAGTCAATAGTCACTTACTATGTGTTATGATCCGGTAACCCCGAAGTGACAATAATCGGGACCACTCCCGGTGATGACTGTAGTTTGAGGAGTTCATGTATTCACTATCTGTTAATGCTTTGGTCCGGTACTCTATCAAAAGGAGGCATTAATATCCCTTAGTTTCCAATAGGACCCCACTGCCACGGGAGGGTAGGACGAAAGATGTCATGCAAGTTATTTTCCATAAGCACGTATGACTATATTCGGAATACATGCCTACATTACATTGATAAATTGGAGCTAGTTCTGTGTCACCCTATGTTATAACTGTTGCATGAAGAATCGCATCCGACATAATTATCCATCACTGATCCAATGCCTACGAGCTTTTCACATATTGATCTTTGCTTAGTTACTTTTCTGTTGCCATTGTTACAATTACTACAAAACTGCTACTGTCACTTTTGCCATCGTTATCGTTACTTCCATACTACTTTGCTACTGAATACTTTGCTGCAGATATTAAGTTATCCAGGTGTGGTTGAATTGACAACTCAACTGCTAATACTTGAGAATATTCTTGCGGTTGAATACTCCCCTTGTGTCGAATCAATAAATTTGGGTTGAATACTCTACCCTCGAAAATTGTTGCGATCCCCTATACTTGTGGGTTATCACTTGCTAATTATTCTTTTAAGGATGGAGTACCTAAAAAACTTGGAGATCCGGGAATACCAACTATACCTTGCTCCATCAAAAGAAACTATGTCAAAACCGCTTTGAGTGATTTAGGAGCCGGTGTTAGTGTTATGCCTTTCTATTTATATAAAAGACTTTATTTGAATAAACTCACACCTACTGAAATATCTCTACAAATGGCTGACTAACCAATTGCCATACCTATCGGTATTTATGAGGATGTGCCCATTGTTGTTGCAAATGTTACTACTTTAACTGACTTTGTTATACTTGAGATGCCCGAGGACGACAACATGTCGATTATCCTTGGTAGACCCTTCTTGAATACTGCAGGGGCTGTTATTGATTGCAATAAAATCAAGGTCACTTTTCATATCAATGGTAATGAGGATACGGTACACTTTTCAAAGAAACAATTCCAAGTGAATGGTATTAATGTTATTGAAAAATCTCCAACACTCACTATTGGAAGTTTTCAACTACCTCTACCTACTGCCAAAAAGAAATATGAAATGCTTATTGTTGGGGACATGCATATCCCTGTTGAGGTAACTTAGTGTTTTACGAAAGTTCTTCAGTTTCATGCTAATCGAAAGTGGTTGTTAATAAGACTTGATCAACCTTATTAATGGATCATTTTTAGAGGTATGAAGTTGATGAATTTAGTAAACACTACCTTCTGTCCTTACCTTTTGTTTTCTGTTTTTCTTAGTTAAATAAAATAAAATGCCATGTTTTGCCTGTTTTCTGAATTTCCCGTGCAATAAAAAATGACCCAAAATAAAAGTTCTCAGAATGCCCTAAAAATTTATACAATTTTTTTCTGAATTTTTGATACAAATAACATCAGAGGGGGTGCACCAGGTGGGCACAACCCACCTGGGCGCGCCAGCGGCCCCGGGAGTGCCCTGGTGGGTTGTGGTCCCCACGTGGGCCCCCTCACTTATCTCTTTATCCCATGTCATCACCTACCTCCAGAAAAAATTCACCATTGCTCTCTCTCTCTCTCTCTCTCTCTCTCTCTCTCTCTCTCTCTCGTGTTCTTGCTCTCAAACCCGTGGATTTGATCTCTTTGCTCGAAGCTCCGTTTCCGAAACTATTTTGGGGGATTGCTACTTGGTATGTGACTCCTCCATTGGTCCAATTAGTTTTTGCTTTAGTGCTTTATATTTTGAATAATTAGCTGCTATTGGTGATGCTGTGGATGAGTTTCCATGTTGAATTCTTAGAGTTCTAAGTAGTTTGAATGCTTGATATGGCCTCTATGCATCCCTATGAGTTTCTTTAGGAAGTTTGCCTTCAAGAAGAACTCCAAGGGAGTTATTGGGGAGTCATCGGACAATAACCTCCGCACCCGGATAATGGCGGAGGTGCGGCCGTGCAAATGGCCGCACAACCCATTCATGGATGGAGCCGGAATCCGTTAAGAGTTCACACAATTTGCTGCTAATGCTAGCCTTACCGACTTCATCGCAGCTGAGTGTGAACAATACCATCTCCTTACAAATTCCTTTGTGCAAAGTTTCCATTTTTTAAGTAGGAATAACCCTCCTGGGTATAGTTTAATCTTTATGATGAACCCCACGATACCACTTACTGAATTTTGTGATATATGCTTGATCCCTTCTGACGGGGAAATAAGGGAGCCTAGGCCTGCAGAGTTCAAGGACTTTTATCGTACCCTGTCAGTGGGAGATGAGAGAGGGGTGTCGAGTGTCATCGCCACTAGCTTGCAGTTTCCTTCTGTGCATTATTTTGCTCTATTCATTGTTGAGTGCTTAATTGCTAGGGAGAAGGTCGGTGCACTCTGTGCTTCGAACTTCGCCATCTTACATCATGCACTATACGGCGACAACACCTATAGCCTAGGGGTTGTCATTGCACGTCGCCTGCACCTTAACGGATCCAAGGGTAAAATTCATGGCGGTATTTATGCGACTCGCTTAGCGAGTCACTTTAATGTTCAGATATGCTAGCACGGTTATCGTTTGCCCAAGGTTTACTTACATCGCCAGGCTGTGGCAGATAATCAGTTTATTGATGGCGAGAACACTGACATTTCTGTTCCCTACAACCTTGTTTTCAGTTAGGATACCCGTGATATTATTCCGTTGCCTGCACCTGTTTGTTTGATTCTATTGCTAGGGGCGGATTTAGGATCATGCCAGATGACATCATTGCCTACCGGAACGCCCAGGCGGTAGCAGAGGAGGAGCCTCAGGAGTGGGATGCCCAGGTGCCCGCTCCCCAACACTTCAACGTGGGACCTGATTGCTACTTCAAGTGGTGATTACCGAGTTAGGCCAAAAGCCTAAGCTTGAGGGAGTACATATGCCCACAGACATTTCCTTCATGTTTACACATTTCATTCCATTTTTCGGTGTCCACACTTTTTCATTGTACTATCCATGCTAGATTTATTTTTCTTGCTTTCTTCTTGTGTGTTTCAAAAACTTTGAGAAAACCCCAAAAAAATGATGCTTGCTTCTTTTCGGTTTTTCTTTCTAGTGTAGTTAGTTGTAGTATTAAAAACAAAACCCAAAAAGATTTCTCGATTCTTCTTTTTCTTGTTGGGAGCTCTCCCGTGTAAATAGTTTTTTCTCGTGTTTTTTTTTCTTTCTATAATTTGCTTCCTTCAAGAAAACTAGAAAACTCCAAACATATTTCAGTGTGTTTTCTCTGAAATTCTTTTCTTTTTATTGAGTCATACCGAAGAGAAGACCACGATGAAAATTTTGAGTGGATCTCATGTGCATTGTTATTAATCTAACGAAAGGTCCATATTACCTTGTCTTCTCCTTTTGAATAAAACTGTTTGTAGATTCTAGCTTATTCCACGGCACTCTTGCACTATTATTATTTTCACATCATTCGATCGTGCAAGTGAAAGGCAATAATGACGATATTTGATGAACTGGCTATGGCACAGAGAAACGGGTATGAACTCAACTAGTTCTGTTTTTGTAAATATGTTTAACCTAGTATCCATGATTCAGCCTATTATAATTAAACATGTTTGCAATGACATTAGAGATTATAGTTTCTCATGCCATGCTTAAGTATCTAGGAGTGGACAATGATTTATCTTGGACGTCAACATTGCGTTAAAATGATTGTGATGTAGTACGATGATATGGTATCCTCCTTTGAATGTTCAAGTGGATTGACTTGGCACATGTTCATGCATGTAGTTGAATCAAAACCAACATAGCCTCGATGATATTTGTGTTCATTGTGTTCATATCCTACTCATGCTAGTATCCAATGTTACTTATGCATAATGCATGTTCATGACCGTTTTCACTCTCTAGCTGGCCACTTCTCAGCCTATTTGCTAGCCTTAGCCTGTACCAAGCAGGAATACTGCTTGTGCATCAAAATCTTGAAACCCTAGTTATTCCAGATGAGTCCACCATATATCTACCTATATGCAGTATTACCCTGCTGTCCCAAGTAAATTTGCATGTGCCACCTCTAAAAACTTCAAATAAACATCCGTTTTTGTGTGCCTGGATTGTCCATAGAGTGACAAGAGGTAGTCGGTATCTTCCATGCTAAGCGGGTTATTCTCATGATGAGTGTTTATTCACTCGTCCTTGCACGAGAGGGCGGTAATAGGGATTCCCAGTCCCGAATTCAAAAGTGCAAATAATTAAACAAAACTCCCCTAGGATTGTTGTTGGTATGGACGGTACCCATGGATTCGGCTAGCCGTGGAGTGTGTTTGTTAGTGGAGCGGGAGTAAACATTTACTTTTATCGCTTGGAAACCGCCACTAATGTGTTTATCATGGAAGATACCGATAACTAATGGTTGCGAAGTAAGCAGGAAGGGTGCATTTCTCAAGATTTCATTTTTCTCTGTTTTAAAATTCTGAGCTCTAGCATTGCTGCAAATCACTGGTTCCCTCTTTGAAGGGACTGTCTATTTACTTTTATGTTGTGTCATCATCTTCTCAAATAAGCGCCAGATCTGAGAGCACTATTTTCATCCTCATGCATTGTGTATAGCTAATGTTGGGTGCATCATGACTGGATCTTTTCTACCATGAATTACAATGTTTAGTCGATGCTTGAACTTTGGAGGTGCTCTGCATTTATGTATTGCGGTCTCAGAAAGGGCTAGCGAGATACCATAATCTTCATATTATATCATGGTTGTTTTGACAAAGTGTTGTCATTTGAGATATCTTATTATTGCTCGCTAGTTGATTATGCCATTGATATGATTTAATATAATTTTTAAGAGTTATTGTTGACATGGTTAGTCATGATCTTTGCTGAAAACATGGGTGCTACTTAAGCTTATTTATGTAAACAAGAGCAAAAGAGTTCGTAAAAGTTTTTTTCTCTTTCAGTTTATCAACTGAATTGCTTGAGGACAAGCAAAGGTTTAATCTTGGGGGAGTTGATACGTCTCCGTCGTATCTTTTTTTCCTAATGTTTTTCCTCTTGTTTTGGACTCTGCATGATTTGAATGGAACTAACCCGGACTGACACTGTTTTCAGCAGAACTACCATGGTGTTGTTTTTGTGCAGAAATAAAAGTTCTCGGATTGGAACAAAACTTTTTGGAGAAATATTTCAGAATATAAAATACTGGAGCCAAGAACCACCGGAGGGGGCCCCTGGGTGAGCACAACCCACCCAGGCGCACCCCCCTCCTGGCGTGTCCAGGTGGGTTGTGCCCAGCTGGTGGCCCCGCAGACCCTGATCCAACTCTATAAAATCCTATTTTCAGAGAGAGAAATCAGGGAGAAAGAATTATAGAGTTTCACAAGACGGAGCCCGCCACCTCCTGTTCTTCATTGGGAGGCCAGATCTGGAGTCTGTTTGGGGCTCCAGAGAGGGGGATCTTCGATCTTCGTCATCACCAACCCTTCTCCATCGCCAATTCCATGATGCTCCCCACCGGGAGTGAGTAATTCCCTCGTAGGCTCGCTGGTTGGTGAGGAGTTGGATGAGATTCATCATGTAATCGAGTTAGTTTTGTGAGGGCTTGATCCCTAGTATCCATTATGTTACGAGATTGATGTTCTTTGTGACTTTGCCATGCTTAATGCTTGTCACTTTGGGCCCGGGTGCCATGATTTCATATCTGAACCATTTATGTTATCATCATTCTATCTATGTTCTAGATCCGATCTTGCAAGTTGTAGTCACCTATTACGTGTTATGATCCGTAAACCCCGGAGTGACAATAGTTGGGATACTTTCCTGTGATGACCGTAATTTGAGGAGTTCATGTATTCACTATGTGCTAATGCTTTGTTCCTGTTCTCTATTAATGGGGGGACTTAATTTCCTTTAGTTTCCATATGGAACCCACTGCCACGGGAGGGTAGCACAAAATATGTCATGCAAGTTCTTTCCATAAGGACGTATGACAATTTATGGAATACATGCCTACATTATATTTATGAACTGGAGCTAATTTTGTATGGCCCTAGGTTATGACTGTTCTATGATGAATATCATCCAAAAAATTCACCGATCCAATGCCTACGAATTTTCTGTGTATTGTTTCTGCGAAGTTACTATTGCTACTATTGTTGTTACACTTGCTACAAAATCATTAATATCATTGTTACCGTTACCGTTACTGTTACCACTACTATCAAAACTATCATATTACTTTGCTACTGATCATATTGTTGCGGATAATTAATCTCCAGGTGTGGTTGAATTGACAACTCAACTGCTAATACTTGTAAATATTCATTGGCTCCCCTTGTGTCGAATCTATAAATTTAGGTTGAATACTCTACCCTCGAAAACCATGGTGATCCCCTATATTTGTGGGTTACCAGGCTCCCTTACGTTACATACCCCGGGTACAGGACCCCGTCATATGGCGTTGGAGATGCCCTTACACTTGGTGAACCTATTAACCCTACTCTAGTCACTGGTACAACGAGGTGCTATACAAACGGTTTTTAACCCCTTTCTGCGACGGTATTTGGAACCGTCGCCAAGTGAGTGTGGGCGATAGGGGGGTCCTTCCCACATGACCCAAAAATCGTCGGGGATATGCCCTCCTGGCACACATGCTCGAAAAAATGAGGTCGTGTGCGACCGGCGAGCGCTTAAATATGGTTATACGTACAGTAATGCTAAAAAATACAATTATACAGGCAAAATCGTTTCCGGTCGTAAGTGCATCCCACATAGTCAGTCTCCGCTAAACATTTCCGTTCGTATGAACATCTCACGCAGTCGCTCCAAGGAAAACGTTTTCCTTCGCAGGTACAGCACACACAATTTTCCCCGTTAAATCGTTTGTGATAGCGTTGCCATTGCACACGATATTAACAATTTTATCGTTTGCGTTATTGAATGCATCACACACGGTGCGTAGAAGAAACTGTGCGGCAAAGGCTGTCCATCACACATAGTTTTTATGTGGTAAACGTTTGCGCAAAGTGGCCTAACGCAAACAGTTTTCAAGAGAATGTCGTGTGTGGTTGTTCATTGATCCAACACAGTTTATTCCTAGAAACTGTGTGCGTCGCCTGAGGTCATAGCCCATGGTGTTTTCTGAATAGCCATTTGCAATAGAAAAACCCACTTAGCAGGCTAATTGCCCTATTATTAATAATCCATTTATTAATCTAATTGACATTCATATTAAGCACATAATATATTTCATTTCCATATTAAGGAAGCAGGATTTCATAATTGAAATACATCAGAGTACAACATGATATAACTTCAAAGACTCAGCTACCCCATTACACAATCAAGGCCAAAGACTAAATTTCACATGCAACATCTAGAACCTTTCAAAATTAGCATCATAGACGGTACATAGAAAGATGCATCTCATCTGGAAACCTACTAAAGTGGAAGGCGAATATTGAGCCTTCATTCATGTTGAAGGTCTTTGCAACTTTAGGCCAGTGCCTATGGATGATTGACTGTCCATCATTCGTCCTCTTCAGGAACACTTCAATATTGAACCATGGGCAATCATTAGTGAACTACTTTGAAAAGGCCTGAAAACAAGAATGTGCATAAATATCTTCTCTATATTGGAAATGGGGCAAAGGAATAAAGAAAGGCAAGGTATAATAGTTAGTACCAATGTACCATCTTGTAATTAACTGATGTCTTCTTCATTATGCAGACAAATATCTTGTTGTTTTTTGTCGCTAATTTCTTTATCCTAACAATCTTTCTGAGTTTCTTGACTTGATTGATATTCATGGACAACTCATTTCCCCATATGCAAACAGGGTTGAACAGTGAGTCAAAACCTCCGGCGGCGGGACCTACATGTGCAAGACCAAATTGTTAAAAACCTAAATATTAGAATGGTTCCTGCAATTGCACAATAATGTGCTATTAGACAACAGACCATGCACGTGCTAACCTCGATTGTAAACCTCAGTGCTTCCCATTGTTTCCTCGCAACACATATAAGGTAGTTAGTCATCGTGTTAAGTAAGGGTTCGCATGCTATCAGTAAAATATGTTGTAAAAATAAGCACATTGCAGATTCATCAGATTAATTCAAGCCACATGGAAAACCCATATATCCAAACCAAGCATGATTAAGAACTAGGAAATATAGCACTTGTATATGTTTCTCATGTATTAAGTGTAGCCAGATTCGATTTATTCCTCACATGCACAACAATACAAAATTCTACCCACGATAATTGGACATAGCATTGCAGAATTGAACCAAGCAGCTAACTAAACACCACAACAAATGAACCAAACATTAACTGAGCACGACATTGCACAATATAACATACTCCTAATAGAAGATCAGACAGTTAACCAAACTAAGGATGCTTAACAACTCGGAAATATAGCAACTGTATTTGTTTCTCATGTATTTGGTACAGCCAAATTCGATTTATTTCTCACATGGTATACAATAACAGAATGCACCCACAACAATTGAACATCTCATTGCAGAATTGAACCAAGTAGTTAACTAAACACCACAACAAATGAACCAAAAGTTAACTGAGCACCACATTGTACAATATAACATACTCCTAATAGAAGATCAGACAGTTAACGGAACCAAGCATGCTTAACAACTCGGAAATATAGCAATTGTATTTGTTTCTCATGTATTTAGTACAGCCAAATTCGATTTATTTCTCACATGGTATACAATAACAGAATGCACCCATAACAATTGAACATCGCATTGCAAAATTGAACCAAGCAATTAACTAAACACCACAACAAATGAATCAAACGTTAACTAAGCACCACATTGCACAATATAACATACTCCTAATAGAATATCAGACAATTAACCAAACCAAGCATGCTTAGCAACTTGGAAATATAGCAATTGTATTTGTTTCTCATGTATTTAGTACAGCCAAATTTGATTTATTTCTCACATGGTAGACAATAACAGAATGCACCCACAATAATTGAATATCACATTGCAGAATTGAACCAAACAGTTAACTAAACACCACAACAAATGAACCAAACGTTAACTGAGCACCACATTTCACAATGTATAACATACTAGAAGATCAGACAATTAACCAAACCAAGCATGCTTGACAACTTGGAAATATAGCAATTGTATTTGTTTCTCATGTATTTTGTAAAGAAAAATTCGATTTATTTCTCACATGGAAGACAATACAAAATTGCACCATGAAGAGTTGAACATCACATTTGCAAAATTGAACCAAACAGTTAACTAAACACAACAACTAATTAACCAACAGTTAATAAGTGAGCACCACATTGCACGACATATAGAACATATACACTGGAGCAACAGATTGCATGGTAAAAGTAGATAGCACAATTCACTAGAATTTGTTAAGGAAAGGCAGTAGCTAGCAAACTGGACATGGCTCCTTATAGTGAGCTAATAAGACAAGTTACTCCTCATTGTCGGAGATATCAATGACGATTGGCTCCTTGGATATGGAAGAGGGCGATCCTCCGCATCGTGGGTGCCCTCGTCGTAGTGGTGATTTGCCTGAGCCGCTCCGGGCACCAACTTGCTGGCTCTCGAGATGAGGTAAGCACATGCACGCTGAGAAAACACCTCGTAGTCTTCGCCGAAGGCACTGAGGGTGGCCTCAAGAAAATGGCACAAACTGTCGTTTAAAGCATACAACTACGTCGCGGCGTCGGCGCGCGAGGCGTCGATGGTGGCCTCGACGGCAAGGTGCTCCTCCAAGATCTGGGGGTCGGCATGAATGGCATCCATCGCGACCTCATTCGCGCATGCGGCCGCGATTTGCTTCTCTGTTGCCAAATGCTCCTTGAGATCCTGGCTATACTGCATGCACCATGGCTTAGGGCGACGCTTATTTGGTGGAGGGGTTGGTGATTTGGGTGGAAGGTGTCGCGTCAGTGGTCGGGGCATGTGGGATGTGGAAGGAGGAGTAGGATGGGGGTCGGGTGTGGATTACCTGCCTAGATGGGAGCATGAAGGAGGGTTGCCGGCAAGGAGGCGATGCTGCAAGCAAGGAGTGAAGGTTTCAACTTGGAAAGGAAGTCGGAAACAGGGGAAATGTGGCTTTTGGTAAGGGGGAGGGGGCGGGGAGGTAGATATTTCTGCGGAAGCCGAAAATTTTGAATCGCTCAAAAAAAAACTGCCAAGAAAGTGTCATCAGGCGGTGCTCCAGGATATTTTGTACTGCATCTCACACGGTTGGTGATAATAAACTGTGTGGGATCTACATGATTTTTTCATCTTGATTTGAATTACATAATGGGCTCACAGCGGCAATGGACAGTGTTTGAATTGCTAGAACTTTTATCTGTAGTGAGCATGCAACTATACGTGTGTCGTAAAATAATTGGAATTATTCAGGGTTCGTTTGGATATTTTATTCATTAAACTGGTTTTCTAGCCATTTTAGGTGCACAATTTAAAATTAAACTACATGCACATGCTCCGGTGCAACATGGTAAAATCATATATGTGTCCATGGGTTTATGCTTATGTCCCATGCAAGAAATGGGGATGAATTTCGAGGATCGTGTGGACATTTTTATACATTAACTGAGTTTTCTAGGCATTTATGTGCATAATTCAAAATTGAACTACATGCACATGCTCCAGTCCATAAAAATGGGTTGCAAGTAATCATGTGAATTTGATATGCGTTCGATATTTTGATGGTATGTATGTTGTGATTCCCTTAATGGTGTCATGTGAACGTCAACTACATGACACTTCACCATATTTGGTCCTAAGGGAATGCATTGTGGAGTAGTTATTAGATGATGGGTTGCGAGAGTGACAGAAGCTTAAATCCTAGTTTATGTGCTATTCCGTAGGGGACCGTTTGGATCCAAAAGTTTAATGCTATGGTTAAAATTTATTCTTAATACTTTTCTCGTAGTTGCGGATGCTTGCGAGGGGGTTAATCATAAATAGGAAGTTTGTTCAAGTAAGAACAGCACCTAAGCACCAGTCCACCCACATATTAAATTATCAAAGTAGCGAACACAAATCAAATCAACATGGTGAAAGTGACTAGATGAAATTCCCGTGTACCCTCAAGAACGCTTTGCTTATCATAAGAGACCGTTTTGGCCTACCCTTTGCCTCAAAAGGATTGGGCTGCCTTCCTGCACTTTTGTTACTGTTACCTTTACTTGCTCGTTATAAATTATCTTGTTATCAAACTACTTGTTACTCATAATTCCAGTGCTTGCATAGAATACCTTGCTGAAAACCACTTGCCATTTCCTTCTGCTCCTTGTTGGGTTCGACACTCTTACTTATTGAAAGGACTACGATTGATCCCATATACTTGTGGGTCATCAATTATCTATCACATTATCTTTTAATATCTTGTACAACTAGCAAGGCTAGCAAGGTTGACACCCTTCTTGGTATTGTTGGGGACACAAGTGAAGTTTTGTTTGCTTTGTAGAGCTTATCATTGTTGTAAGAACCTTGTACAGCCATAGATTGATATCTTGGTTTCTCACCAAGGAAAAAGTTACCACTTACTACAAACCCTTGCACTTGAGGGCCTAACTGCTTGTTAGGCTACACACCTAGTAGTAAGCTAGACACCAACGCCAAATTCGCCATGGAGGAGTGCACGACAGACAAAGATGCGCGACACAAGCAGTCGGCGAGGATGTGAGCTCGAAGGAGGAGGAGAACGACAATGCCATGGAGGTGGAGGAGGAGCTCGCCGCCATTGAATTCAAATTCACTCGTGTGAGCATAGAGCAATCAACATGTCGGAGGAGGAAGGCAATGCCATCAGCCTCCTCTCGTGGGAAGAGGAGGAGGCGGAGGCGCACTAGCCGAGGAGGCAGATCACCATGCAGCGGAAGCGTGGCTCGAAGGTGAGCGCCGCCACCCCCATGGCCGAGCTCCTCACAAACCCCTCATCGAGCGCGTGGCGGTGGTGAACCACCAAAACCTCTCATCTGCGATGCTGAGTGGAAGCAAATGGTCACCAAGCTCGACGAGAATGACTCCGACGATGATGACATGTTGTGGACTCGCACTACCGCCAACTAGCACGAGACCGGCGGCTCCGGCGCAGGGGTGATCAAGCTCTCCTCCAACAAGTAGGGATAGTTATATATTTATCTCATTTTAATTCGCTTTAGATCAATGTAGCGGTATTGTAGTGTTTAATTATGTTATGGTTATGTTTAATGTGCTAGTATCGTGTAATCATGCAATGAATCTATTCTAAATGTGTGTTTGTGATGAATTTGTGGCACACCACCACTTCATCGGAGGCACGAGGGCTATTTTTTCACAAACTTACTTTATACTTCCTCCATCCCAAATTAGTTGACTTAAATTTGCCGAGATACGGATACGGTGTATCTAGACACGTTTTAGTGTTATATACATCCATATCTAGACAAATCCAAAACAACTAATTTGGGACAGAGGTAATATCTTCTTATGCAATTGTTTAAGAGAAAGAGAAAAAGAAAACTGATTCGGTCTGTCTGCAGAAATAACGACGGTCTTTTACCGTACGAATCGCTCCTTACAGACGGCCAATTTCCTGTTGTACCGAGGCCGCCGCATGTCGTGGGCCGGATTGATCTCGGGCTATACAGGAAAACAAACTTTCCCTTTCTCCCGCGAACATAAAGGAACAGTTTTTCTTTCTCCCGTGGACTTTTCACGCACGTAGTTTTTTTTTTTTTTTACATCGAATTGGGAGCTTTATTAATGAACTAACATCTGTTTACAATCAGCCAGTAGGCTCGAAATGAGAAACTCAGGGCTAACATCCAGCCAACTCTCTGTTCCAACAAGAGAACAAGCAAAGCGAGCACACTGATGAGCCGGGACATTGGCATCCCTACTAACATGAATAACCGAAAAGGAAGCAAAAGAAGCTCCGATCTCCCCTAATTTTTCAAAAATAGGCGCCGCAATTGACCGAGAATTGTTGCACGATTTCCAGAGATTGACAAGTTCCAAACAGTCAATCTGCAGCAAGACATGTGAGAAGCCGCGGAGTTGTGCGAAGATCACGTAGTTACAGCCGGCCAAATAGTCACCTTGTTGTACCTGCTGTCTACAGCGTAGTCTGTAGATGACATGTACCCATGCTACAGACGGAGGCTGACTGAACCGATGCACATGCCCTAAGAACCAAACCAAATAGTGATCTTCTTTTGCAAGGAAAACCAAGATGTTTTAGATATTTCAATATGGGCTACACATAGACTGAAATAAACAAACATCTTATAGGAGTGAACGGAAGTAATAACTAAGAACACAGATTTTTCAAGACACCCCCTTTTACCTTCGAAGAGGTAAGAGGAGTGTTTGCTCAAAACTATTTGTTGATCAGTGGTAATATTTATGTATATAAATACGGTATAAGTATACAAGATTGAACAGAAATATTGTTGACATATTTAATGCTCACTTCTTACATTTTCTTTATATATTATGCATGTTGGTTAATCACAGAATTTAACATCATAAATTATCTCATATCAATTTGGAACCATCTTAGAAGGGCTCAAGAATTTCACGGTAAACACTTGAAATCCAACATGGTTCCAACATAAGGCACTAGTACTGTCTCGACTACATGCACCCCATTCCTGGAAGGTCGGTCATATGCCCATACGGAATAAAGGGGTAGAAATGATCAGGTTTCTGTTTATCGATCCACAGAATATACATCTTTTCTGGTCTGAATCACAGCCAGACATCAATCTTACAGATCTGCGGATGAGCAGGCCCTAAGCCCCAGCACAGCACCAGATACAAATGCTTCATACACTACAATATGATGCAAATCTGCCACACTCGTAGGCTTTAAAATTGGTCTAGTGCAGCTCTTCTCAGGCTTGCTCTCCATGCATCCCAAAAGACCCTGCATGGAGGATTCAGGTCCAAACACTATGGAATCGGTCTTTTCACCACACCTCCTTCGCATGGTGGGTTGCCCTTTTCATCAGGAAGACCCAACAGGAATGAGCTTGACGACTACGGCGATCGGCATTCCGACAAGGCCAAGGAGCACGCTGGCGAGCCACTGGAGACTGGTGAGAGGCGTCGTGTTGGCAAACTCGCCGAGGAACTGGACCATGATGAACTGGAAGACAACGGTGCTGTTGAGGACACACATGAAGACATAGTTCTTCAGCATGCCCTTGAGCACATTGAGCTTCTCCATCTCCCTCGAACTTATCTCATTGAACACCTGAGAGATAGCATACGCAAATCTAGTGAGAGTCCAAGTTCGCGGTTAAAACAATGTGCAGTCTTATTTCAGAACTTTGACACAACAGGTCTGCATGTCGAACTATGCACCTTTGCTTCCACCAAATTCATATTGACCTTCTACCAACTGTGTTTATTTACCTAACTATCAGAGCATTACACTACTGCATCATTATTTTTTTAAAGTTCGCGGCATAGGAGTTATTGGAATCATCACAAATTGTCTTGCCTTCTGTAGGTTATCGCCAAGGTCCTGGTAAACACATCACCAGTGGAAAAGAGAGGATTTACAGCAGTAGACATACCTGGCAGAAGACGAATGAGTTGAAAATAATTGTATTCAGCACTATATCAGCATCAGAGCCTCCAAGCCCAAAAAAGGTTTTTCCTTGCGTCTGGAGATACCACATAACAACAAATTGGTATAGAGATTGCCCAAAAATGTTCCTCCACATTACATTTGTGATGAACTTCCCTGTTCTTCCTACTGGCTCTCTCTTCATCAAGTCATCATTGGGTGGTTCAGTGGCTAATGCAAGTGCGCCAAGTGTGTCCATAATCATGTTGACCCAAAGAAGTTGAACAGCCGTCAGTGGCGCATTTCCTATCATTGCAAGTGCAAATTATCAATAGGAGGGTATGTCATAGGAAGTAACAAGAATCATCAAGATTAGGAGGTATACCTGTAAAACAAGCTGAGGAGAAGTTAACTAGTAAAGCGACAACATTAACAGTTAACTGAAACTGCACAAATTTCTGAATGTTGACGTAAACAGAGCGCCCCCATCTGGCAACAGTTACAATTGTAGAGAAATTGTCATCCAGAATGATGACATCGGCACTCTCTTTCGCCACCTGAATAAGAGTGCATTAGGCTAGTGAATAACATGAGTAAAAAATTAAGAATACCAGAATACAATGTGAACTTTGCAATATTCAGGTCCTGAAAGGCTGAATAAATTTGCATAACTCCATTAAAACAATACGGTATGATACGCCTTCTAGTAGATTAGGCTTGGTCTCTTTAATGATCAAGCATTCTCACCTCAGTCCCGGCAATGCCCATTGCAAGTCCAATATCTGCTTCATGCAGGGCAGGAGCATCATTTGTGCCATCACCAGTAACAGCAACAACTTCATTGAATGTTGTGCGCAAATGCTTTACAAGTGTATGCTTATCCAGCGGTGATGATCGGGCCATTACCTTCAATACACGGAATTACGAGATGAGACTTGCAGATAGATGGTAAGCACTATTAGGAGGTAAGCACTATTAGAAGTCAACAGGATATTATAAACACATCAAACCTGAATTTTTGGAACAAGCACAAGGAGTTCCTCAAGAGTTTTCTCCCTGAAATCCGGTCCCTCGATAGCCAGGCCATCTTCGGTGAGTATACCGCATTCACGGGCAATCGCCTTTGCTGTATTTATGTTGTCACCTGTGACCATTCTCACCGTAACTCCGGCAGAGCGGCAAATTGCAACAGACTCTCTCACACCTGGGCGAACAGGATCTTTAATACCTACGATAGCAATGCATGTGTACCCTTGCTGTGGTAATTGCTCTTCAATGGAAAAGCCTTCTTCCATTTCCCTGTAAGCAAGGCACAGTGTCCTAAGAGCTTCATTAGCAAAACCATCAATAATACCATTGAGCTTGCCAGCAGTTTCTTTATCAAGAGGGGTAACAGCACCTGTCTCATCTATGAACTTATCACATGCAGCCAAGACTATTTCTGAAGCACCTTTACAATGTGCACGGTATCCTCCGTCAGCAAGCTCAAGAAGGACACACATCCTCTTTTTTGTTGAATTGAAAGGCTCCACTTTCGCAATCTTAGTTTCAGCACGCTTCGCCTTAAAGTTTCCACCTATTGACATTGCAAACTCCAATATGGCTGTCTCTGTTGGGGTACCAAGGATCTGGTGTTTCCCATCTTGGTTAATAACAACCTCACCACCTGTATTGTTAAATATAGACTCGAGAAGAGTTCTGACAACATTTTCTGGAAGTTCTGAACACAACTTAGACGCATTCTGAGGACTGTTAACCTCTCTGATATTTCCACAAATGCAGGTCTTGACAACAGTCATATGATTAGTTGTTAGTGTCCCTGTCTTATCACTGCAGATGGTAGTAGCTGAGCCCATAGTTTCACATGCAGCTAAGTTGTAACCAGTGCCTTGTCATTCATCATTTTCTTCATTGCAAATGCAAGACTCAGTGTGACTGCCAAGGGCAATCCCTCAGGAACAGCAACCACGACAATGGTAACTGCAATAGCAAAATGCTCCAACATCGCCAGTGCATCATCCCCTGACCAGCTTAAAAGCAGCCCATCGTGATACTTTTTGCTGATTAACCCTTGAGACAAGACGATGAAAGTTATGACAGCGAAAAATAGTCCTATCTGACCAATGATAGTTGCCACTCCATTAAGTTTGACCTGCAGTGGGGTTTCATCGTCCCCGCCTTCACTGAGAGTAGCCATTAGCTTTCCCCACTGGGTTCGCATACCAACAGTTGTAACAAGCATCTTGCAGGACCCATCTTGGACCTTGGTACCCGACAAAAGAAAAGGGTTTTCTTCATTTACAACAACAGGTTCACTCTCGCCGGTTAGGCTGGACTCATTAATCAAAAGAGAAAACCCAGAAATGAAGAGCCCATCAGCAGGAACCTGATCTCCGATTGCCAGATTGACGACATCTCCAGGAAGAAGATCATATATCGATATTCTTTGCCTGAAACCTTTCCTTGTAACTTGCACTTGAATTTTTCTTTTCTCCTTGTCCAGGTCCTTGAATTGCAGCGACTGCCGATAGTCACTTGTCGCGGTAACGAAAACAACCAAGAGGATACTTGCAACAATTCCTAGACCATCATGAGCACCTTTTGGCCATCCTTCCATCGTAATGCCAACAACTAACGAGACAAAGGCGCAAATAGCAAGAATTATAAGAGTTGTATCTTGAAGAGCTTCCCACACAAACACCCAGAAACTGCGGGTCTCGCTTTCTGTGAATTTGTTTATTCCATATATGTCCTGCCTACGCTGCATGCTGTCCTCAGCTGTATCAAGCCCATCCGTCGGGCGAAGTTGCAAGCTTCGCTGCTATTCCGCAACTGCGCCGTGGATGATCAACTTTTACTGTCATGGCCCTCAACAACGGACCCCAGTTCATCAGCGCAAATCTGAAACCCTGCAGCCTTGACTTCTTCAGGGACAACATACTGCTTCAAGTTTGAGGCCTGGGGATATTTGTTTGTCAGTGGCACAGTTAGACACTACTCCAAAATGTTCAAAACTAACGAGAGAACATGAAGTCGTGCAATCAATTATTACCATGTATAAACTGCAGTGCAGCTTTCGACACCAGCACGGCAACCCGCAGCTTCTCCTGTCACACATCAACAGCATGAATTTCAGTAACCTCATGAAATAAGATCAGAAACTAATTATATAAACCACTTAAGGATCGAATTTGGTACAGTGCTTATTCTAGAATAGGATTTCAAACTAGCCACTCCCAACACCCATTATGGCCGTGCACTAGGATAACACTGTTCTACTGAAAACAGTGCAAAGAAGTCATATGCTGTCATTGCAGCAAACTAGGCAGGTACTCCCAAATTGGCACTAGCTCCATTCACCGATCTCAGAAGCAGATCACATACGCTCCATTCACCGATCTCAGAAGCAGATCACATACACCCCAAAATGCTCCAACAAAACACCGTAGAGTTGGTCAATTCACTTGAGAACTCCACGAGGTGCGTAGCTAAACCAGCCGGTCACTGGGCTACAATCCTACCAACCCTCCTAAGCTAAGCTAAGCAAAGCTAGTAACAGCACTCTGGGTGCTCGAAGCTAAATCTTGGTGGAGGATGCGGCCGGCCGGCGTGAATCCCCACGAGCTCCGGTCACGGCGGCCAGGCCGACCCGGCCCCAGCATCCAGATCCTAGAACCACCGCAGATCCTGGCAGGAAACCCCACCCACACCTCAAATTAACTGCAGGGAACGGATGCTAGCAGCGGAAGAGGGAGAGAGGGCGGAGAGGAGGAGGCGCGTACGTGGTTGGCGTGCTTGATGGCCTGCGCCTCGCCGCGCTTGTCGAGGTTGGCGGTGAAGCGGAAGCGGCGCTTGGGGTTCTTGACGACGCTGCAGAGCTTGCGCCAGCGCCGCAGCGCCTCCTCGGACGAGTTCTTGCCCTTGACGCCCCCGAAGTTCTCCTCCAGGTAGCTCTCCATCCTCCCTCGACTGCCGCCGGTGCCGGTGCCGGCCTACTCCTCGCTCGCTCGCCGGGCTCAAAAAATCCCTGCCCCGGCGCGCACGAGCCGGGATTGACGCGTTGGTTGGGTTTGTGCCTGCGGAGTTTGGGTATGGGGAGTGTGTGTGGGTGTGGCGACCTGACCCTGACCAATGAGATCGCGCGCTCGCTCGCCGAGTCGTTGGGTCAAACAAGTAGAAGTACCCGAAGTCACCGGCCATGTATACGTACCGAGGGAAATCTTTTTCATTTTTTGCTCGAAGAAAAGAAAATCTTTTCGTTAACGTCACTGATGCGTTTCTTTTCCCGGCGACGTCACTAGTGCTGCCAATGTAACTGACAACAGAAACGAAGATACAAGGAAGGTGCCTTTTAGAGGCGCCGGATACAGCGCGTATATATAAATTAATGCTCGTGTATAAATACTGTAGAGATGGAGATAGATATATACCTAGAGAGAGATAGAAATAGATTACATTGAAGAGGTATAAATGAGAAGACGACCCGCGCAGAAAATACTCGTAGTAGTACGTAGTATGTGTTTGGCAGCATGAAAAAAGCGAAGGGAGTATAGAAACAGGAAGTATATTTTGTACAAGCACAGACGCATGATGAGACAAAACGAAGCGAGAGATTCTTTTGTTCCGGAACAAAAATACAGAGGAGGAGCATAAACTGCTGCACACTTTACACGGCGTGGAACACGGACGCACTCACGGAATCGCAAGAATCACATGCTTAACCTCTGGGTCACTCAACTCATCAAAAAAAAAAACTCTGGGTCACTCCCCCTATCAGCCTCAACCGAAAAAAATATATCACTCCCCTATCGTAATAATTTTAGTTTGTTTTTGAAAGGGGCGCCTATTGTTCGTTACTACGGCACACGAGAAACACCCTTTGGTGGAGTCGTCGGGCTGAATTCATTCACCGGCTCCATTCTCTGCGTTGAACTGATGTACGTACATGCTCACACTGGCGATCGATTAAGAAAACATGTCACTCATTACTCTCGAGCTCCTTTGCCCTCTTCCCCGTGTCTCATGTCTAACCTCTAACGATGACTAGCTAATCCACTCACTCACCCATGACAGGAGCTGCTTTATTTTCTCTTTTCGAGACTGTCTTGTATGTCTCGCCTCACGCGTTATCTGCACATGCCGGCCACGTGAGCCTCGCCACCAATCATTCACTCACTCATTCATGCCAAGTGCTAGGTGCCATGTTCTTGTACGCAGACAGATCTACTACTAGTGTCAAGGCGAAAGTACCATTCTACACCCAGGAGCAAATGCTCCTGATGTGAACAGTAAAATCAAAAAAATAGAAACAAATTTAAAAAATTCTGAATTTTTTTGTTGACATACTTTCACAAGTGTTTCTTGTGCATGAAAATTTTCATCACAAAATCACATTCGTAGAAGTCGTGCCGAAAAAAACAAAATCAGAGATGCAAAATGCTTTTGTAAGTAACATTTTCAGAGCACCGATTTTGTTTTTTTTACCACACCTTCCACCAATGTGATTTCGCGACGAAATTTTACGTGCACAATAAACATTTGTATAAGTATGCCACAAATTTTTTTTAGAATTTTTTGACATTTTTTTATTTTTTTTATTCTACTGTTCACACCAGGAGCATTTGCTCCTGGGTGTAGAAACTCCACGTCCGTGTCAAGGACCATATTATAACATCGTGGAAAATATGACATGGTGAAGTAATGCAAAGGCACAACAAGTCAAGAAAACCAAGACACTAGTACCAGGTTTCACGGGCCAATTTAATCATATAGGGGCGAAACTCGTACCGTGCCATGCTGAATTCCATGCTCCACAACAGTCAAAATTCGCAATACTCATATGCCAAAGCCCTCTGAAATTTGACAGGTCAGTCAGGTCTCCATCCACATCAGTTTCCCTTCTCTGCAAACTCCCCGCTAGTGCGATGCAGAAAACGCATTGGCACCTTACCTTAAGAAAACAACGGAAAAGAAAACGGAGATCTGGATCCAAGCTCAACATGGCCAGAATGTCACAACAATTGCATGTGTGGGCATTGCATACGCCCGTGCTGAGATAATACCAACGGCCATGGGCATATGCATCACAAAACCCACCCTCGCACGCCAGATCGCATCTCCAGTTCAATTGCAAAGCAGGTACTACTTGCATGAGAATATTCCACACGTATCACAAGAGTTTTAGCCCAGACAAAACATCCTACAGCAGCTCTACAGTATGTATGTATTTCCCGCACACAGAACAAAACCGAGTCAGGTTTTAGTCAGAATCCGATGTTAGTCCGCCGTCGGGGTGAAACGCACGGACCATCTTCGATAGGTGCTCCCCCATGTCCTCCATCTCTTCCCTTCCGAAGCCCCAGTCGCAGAGTATCTGGGTCCCCAGAGCGCCCCTGGCAACGCCGAACTTCTGGAGGCTCAGCGAGCGCCTCTCTATGAAGGGCAGGACCGCGTTGCTCGACCTTAGGCGTGCAGCCATCGGTATCGACTCGACGTCGAGTGAACCCTTTGGCTGGGTTCCCTCTGCATGGTTACTGAGGATCTCGCCATGCTGGCCGATGTTGCTCCTGAAGATCGACGGGAACGGGAGGGGAATGGGGAGTGGGCAGGGTGACACTGACAGGTGGGAGAACTTTGGTTTTGCGGCTCTGCCTTCATAAGCTGAGTACACGGCGTCCTTCACTTGTGATATTGATGCCCTATGCCCACCTGTATCAGCAAATTTACATGAAGTATTTGTAATTTCTACATGTAATAAATGTACAATTCAAGTATCAATGTAGCTAATAGCAGGTGACAACAGACAAAGAAAGAACTCAAGCAACAATTTAGCATGGCAGGCAGTGAGAATTAAATGGACTACTAGGCTTAATGATTCAACAATAACCTGCACGCAGAACTCCATGAACCACCAATGATTCAACAGAGTAAGGGTCTTCTTCTTCGTCACTGATTTCAGGGGTCAGTGTGTGCAGGCTTTTCATGTTCCACAGATCATTTCCATCTAGCAATTAAGAGTATGCAGTTAGCAAGAAAGATTAAGTTGCCACCCATGTCAGACCAAACAGGGAACATACAATGTGTACCTTTCAAAGAAGGGGCAGGCATTGCTACGTCCAGAGCAGTAACCATGTTCTGCCTACCCTGATCAGATATTATGTGCACAAGTTCACGCATATTAATATTACCACATGAATGTGCTATGTTTGAAGCCGGCCCAGCGTTTTGTAGTCTAAATTGTACAGTTACTGAATGTATCGCTGCTGCAGAAATTGCACTGGAGTGGAATGGTTTCGCATCTTGTATAGAAAGGAAGGGTGACAAAGAACCTGATGAGAAGAAATGAAATAAAAATTATTTCCTATGCTCATGAAATAATTCAATTTGGATAATGTGAAAAATAAATAAGTAGACATATGCTTAGTAATGTACGTACTGAGTATTACCTCCATCCCAAAAAGTTTGTCTTAGATTAGTGTCTAGATACATCCATATCTAGACAAATCTAAGACAAGTAATTCGGGATGGAGGGAGTACTTTATAGTAGGATGTGATGTGTGCTGAGTTGACCATAAAATATACACAATACTTTTAAAGCTGAGTGAATGAGTTGGTATTTCACAGCAAGTGTGATTTTTTTTAGGCTAACCGGCAGGCGTTCTGCTTTTTCATCAAGACAGTAAGTGTGATTAAGTGCAATGTTTTCAGCATAAGATAAAAAATGCACAGGAAATTAAACAACAGTGATACCAAGCTACTGGAAAAAGTGTGATGCAATCGGAAAAAAAAATGGTGGCCCAGAATATGTTCCTGCATGTCTAGCAAATATATAAGAATTCACACATCTAATCGTACTAGAATAAAGCACAGAAACAAATGCGGCAGTCTGGATAAAAGCATACTTTGACTGAGAGAAGGCAGTCCTATTGGAACCATCAAACTGCAAAAGGATGAAAGCTTTGAAAGTGAAACAGCGTCATGCAAAGATCTTGTAATAGTATCCCTTTGATTTCTGGATGATCCATGAGTAACTGGATCCCTCACACAATAAAGCAATACAGGTGTATTTGTGTAGTCATCAGCAATGTTTTCCAAATAAGTTGCAGCTATGCTGGAAAACCCTCCGGAATCGTCCACAATAAACTGGATACCCTGTAGTTAATTATGGATTAATGCAAGACCTCAACAAAATGCATAAGGGGGAAATCATAGTATCATACAAAATCGTGCATTGCGCTAGTAAACATAAACCATAGTATAACTACAAATAGAGTATTCACTGATAGTTTATTGGGGAAAATATAGGACCTGAATGTGATCACATTCTTCAACAAAGAACCTTAGCTTCTCATTCATCTCCTCCATTAGTGACCATTCTGAAACTACCTCCCTTGCAGTTCCAAAGTTGTCAAACTTGTCAAAGTCTGTCCATGACCCATACATTTCATACAAGCTTTGAGGGTGATACTGAACCTTCAGATAATCAGTCCAAAAGTTGACATCCTTCTCTAAGCATTCAACTAAGTCCTTATCTTCTACACTTTTCTGAGAGTTGTTCCCACCATTGCTAGTGCTTGGGTTCGGCTCTTGTTCAGTTAAGCTTTGCAGAAACAAGTTCCGCCCATGAGGCTTTTCTACCGATCTTGTTACATTTCCAGACCTACAACATTTAGAATGGACTCATCAAGGTACTTTCTGAGCTTGATAAACTTTTCACAGATGGGTGCTCTCTAACTTAAGTTAATGGTCGACAATATTAGCCTGCAATTACCCACTAATAGCATGATTCGCACAAAAGCGCAGTTATCAGCGGCTCATTCCTAGGCTGAATGTTACTCTATGAAAAGAGTATGCAGATAACATGCAGAAATTGTGAGAGCAGTTGGATAAGTGCATGCATCATCACAATCTCCAAAATAACCATATTATGAGGGTAAGAGGCTAAGTCTAATTCACTGCTCCTACAGGTTGCAAAAAATTAGTATCAAGCAAACATATATACAGTAGGTTATATCCTGATATAGTGATATGTTCTTGCTTTGGCAATTTAAATATGCTCCCTCAGTTTGTACAACAAGTCATGGATATCCAAAGTTACTTTCAGTTAGCCTGAATCTAGTGCATTTCTGGCCCAGTTGCACAAGCAATCCAAAACAACATTGACAAAACCCTCCTGTTTCTCTTTAGCTCATGACGTATAAAAGACCATGAAAACAACCAACTATGCACGAGGGGCATAGTAGGCAAACGAGGCACGGACACAAATTCAGGAGAAGTTAAAGAGTGTCACTTGCCATGTAGTGACATTGAGCTGATCCGAGGCAGCGCTACTCAGGCTCGGAGCACCGGAGGAACTTAAAGAACCAAGAGACCCTGCAAATGGTACAATTATAAAATGTAATGTACACAACCACCGACAAAATAACAGGTAAGTTACACATTCCCACAAAGGCATCCTGATACCGAGCAGACTTAAAAGAGAGTAGCCAGCTTGTCACACATTGCTATAGTTGGAGGGAATTCAGCACAATAGAACATATAAAAATTAAGAGCACAAGCAAATTACCTCGAGAACCAACAGATACCAAGCGGGGGCAGTAGGTGGAGACGCCCTGACGAAATTAAGCAGTGTGACTAAGACGATCCGATGGAGGTGATGCATGATTTAAGATAAGCTCTTGGCCTGGCTCTACCTGGAGCGTCTCGCCGGTGCGGTACAGGACGTCCATGTCGAGCGGCGCGGTCCTGAAGGCGGCGTCTGCGGCGGGGTCGTCGGCGAGGCCGAGGAGCTCATCCTGAAGAGTAAGCAAAGAGAAGGGGACTGAGTGCTTGTCGTCACGAAGAAAGTAGGGTTTAGGGTGTCGCGGAGACGGTACCTGGAAGTTCCAGAAGTGGGAGCCGACGAAGTTGGCGAAGCCGCCGACCTGCACCGTCACCACCTCCCTCATCTCTCCCGTCGCCTCACGGGGACTGCGTGGCGGAGCAACCAGTTGCTATCGCCGCAGCCGGAGAAGAAGAAGATGAAGAAGCGGCTCGCTCGGGCTGTAACGATTTTAGATGGTGGACTCGTTGGCGGCGGCGGCGGCGGCTGCGGCTGCAGCTGCGGCAGTGAGCTCGTCGGCGGGGTGAGGCGGCGGAAGGGGGGGGGGGGGGCGTGGACTGGTCGACGGGGAGCGCCACGCGGTTCAGTCTGTTGTCAGGCTGAACATGGGCCGCGGGCTATACCATGGGCCTCCAGTCCACCACCAGCATCTCTGCCAAGTTCCTACTTCTTCACCTGGCCATCCGTCGTCATATGTTTTTCCCCTAGAGGCGATCTAGGGTTCCACCTTCCTCCGGCGGCGACGTCGGAGTCTACGTAAAATTCCCACGGCGGCCGGTTCAATCAGGCGGAGGGGGAATCAACACAAAGACTAAGATCGAAGGGCGTGTTTGCATGGCAAATCCACCGCCGTCAGGGGTCATGGAGGGGATCCATCGGGTAGGAAGCGGATCGGAGGATACAACAAGTCTATGAAGGGGGCGACAAGTAGAGGCCCATCGGTGGGGGTAGAAGAAGGTAGCGGAAGGGGGGGTGCAGATGCAGTAGAGGAGGAAGAGGATGAGTGGAATTACTATGGCCTAGAACCGGATTTGGAGGACAAATTTGCTGGGATGCAGCTGCACGGAGAGGAGGAGGATGATCTCAACCTGTCCGGGGAAGTCGAGGAATTGATCAAGGGGGTGAGGTGGTTAGGACTGTTCTATGTTCATACCACCAAGCCTTTCAGCCATGCGGCGCTCCTGAGGCAGATGCGGAACGCCTGGGCAGCAGCACAGGGAGTGACTTTCAATATCAAAGGACCCAATATCTTCTTGTTCCAGTGCCACTGTCTTGGCGATTGGAAATGGATCATGGATGGGGGGCCATGGATCTTTCGCTGCGCTCCAGTAATAGTGCAAGAATACGATGGTTTCACTGATGTGGCAGAATACAAACTGAACAAAGTTCCTTTGTGGGCTCGAGTTAAGAGTTTGCCGGATGGTTTAACAACAAAGAAAGAACTTGCAGAAAAGGTAGCTGCCAAGGTTGGGGAACCACCTTTTACAGTGACTGTCAATGAGGGCAAGATTAACCCTGCAAGTATGTTGAGAGCACGAGTTTTTGTGGATGTTGTGTTACAGCCTGATTTTTGGCCCTTTCTTTTTCTTTTGTTTTTCTGAGATTTTTGCTTGAGTTTTCTTTTTTCGTGGCTTTGTGGTCTGGAAACTTAAGAAGATGAACTCTTCTTTGCTTCCAGAGTGGCTTGTCATACCCAAATCCTTCCCTAGACCTTTTCATTTCCATCCAAACTTTCCAGAACCGTAGTCCTTCCTATCCTAATCACGCCAGGCATCACCATTTGACCCAATCAAGTTCATGTGGATCACCAGTGCTCACCCAAAACTGATACAGCAAACTTCAGACAATCCCTCATTCATCTCCTTGGCTCCTTCTCGTTATATTTAACTTCCGGGATGCCTTGGAGATCAAGGACTAGCCACCAGACAAGTTTTGCCAGCCCATCGTGACCCCCCTGTGCCAAGTCGCGTGGTGACCGCGTGGATTTTTCCCTGTGCACGCGCTCGGCTGCAGTAATCGCGCTCTGGCGTCTCTGTCCCCTTCTCCCCGTCTGTGCACTCGTCCCCTCGGAGCCTAGCCATGTCCAGCGTGTTTCCCGCGTCGTCGCCGTCCTCCTGGAGCTACCTCCCCCTCCCGAAGCCTCCTCGTTGGTGCTCGTCGTCGTGCGCCCACGGACGCGCTGTAGCCGACCGGCTCTGTTCGCGCCGTGGTGGCTTCCCTCTCTTGTCCCCGAGCTCTCCTCGACTCCGTGAGCTCTGTCACTCGTCCGCGTCCTCCCTCGTCGCCTAGCCACCCCTCCCCGTGGCCCTTAGTCGCGCGTGCCCGTCGCTGGAGCGCGGACACGTAGCCGCGTGCGTGCCACCTCACCCCCTCGCCGCCCGGCTATTTATAGCCAGCCCCGAGCCCCTCCGAGCACCGCATCGCCCACCCCTCACTCCCAGACCCCTCCCTAGCTACTCGCCCGAGCTCTAGGAGCTCCCCTAGCCGCCCATCGCTGCCATGGTCGTCGCGGTGCTCCGCTCAAATTCGAGCAACCACAAGCCCAACCCCTCCTCCTTCCACCTCCAGTATCTCCCCTCCACCCCGGCGAACCTCTCTGTCCGCTTGTTTCCTCGCCGGAGTCGCCTGGGCGCCATGCCCCACTTCATCCGAAGCTCTCGTCCGCCTCGATGGAAGCCCTGCTTGTTTTGGAGATCGTCAGCGGCCGTGCTACGTGTCATCGGGTGCGGCGTCCCACGGCGAGCCCTCCGGTGGTCCAATCTTCGCTGAAGCTGGCCGGAGTCGCTGGGGCCGGCGCCGGCAGTGCCTGAGCCTCGCCTCTGCCTCGCCCCTGCTCAGCCCGAGTCGGGAGGAAGAAGGAGTCGAGAGAGAGAGGAGTCAGCGGCGGGACCCGCACATCAGCGACCTAGGCGCCCGGCCCCGCCTTTGCCACGCTGGATAAGTGGAGGCGTAATCCTCTGGGTTACGTCTTCGCTTACCGAAAGCGTATTTTTCCTCTTCGTCGGCCCAGAATGTGTTTTCCCCTGTGAAGAGCGTATTTCACGAATAGGCGCGTTCTGTTTTTCCTGTTAAGGGCCTCGTTGTGATGATTTTGATTACAGATAGGTCCTTGGCAGAAAAACAATCGTATCTTTTTACCCGTAGCTCCGATCGAGGTGAATCCAAGGCTCACATGTTCGTCTTGTCGAACCCGTTCTGTTCCCATCATTTTCACTATGGTTGGACATACTACAAATGGCCATTTTGCCCTTTCCCTAATCAGCCCCCTCCGAGAGAGTACCCTTTTCGGTGATTCTTTCCGCGATCGTTCCGCACTTCTTCCCGGAGCCTTCTTCATCCCAAGGCAAGCCACAACCACCATTTGCATGATAGCCATGCAGAAGCATTGGTTTCCAACTTGAATTTTTAATAACTATTTGATTGTTTTGCTACTGTTGTCGGTATTTCGGTTATGCTTATGGATCAGTGTTTACCGTCTTGCTATATTTGCTTGCACTCTATTATTATGTTCTTCATGCTAGTATTACTTTCTTATGGACCACGCTTGGTAATAGTACATGTTGGCGATGGTCTGCGGTGCATGACTATCGTATATTCCGAGTACCGTTGTTATGCATGTTCCTTTGCACCCAGTTAGTTAAATGCTTGCATGGTAGATTATCATTATGTTATTGCATGGTATTTACCGTTGATGCTAGTGGTCATGTTATGCTATGAGTAGTGTTCTAGTTGTGATATTCATGCTCGTCAGTATACCATGCTCATCCGGATAAATGGTTACATGTTGTTGCTATGCTCGTTGATTATATTGCACCTCCATGCTTATTTTGATATCATGTGCATGCATCATGTTATTTTATCATAGCTCAGCATATTGCATTCAAGTTTAACCGGATTAAATTGAACTTGAACAACTGTTGGCTGAGTCATGGTGCCACCATATCGATCGACCAAAGGTAACCACGCTTACCCTATGGGGGGGGTCCTAACTGGGTCTATTGTCATGCCTCTCACCGGTGCCTCCCGCAAGGGAAGGTTATGCGCAGGCGCTACCCTGATCAGGTAGGACGGCATAAGCCTTGTGTGCCCATTGTTGAGTATGGATCCTTGTCCCCGCTTGGGACCGTTTTGCCACGACGGTGGCCGTTGGTGCCTTTGGTAGGCACGGGGCCACCCAGGACTTAGCCCAAAGGGGAGTTGGTTGGAGTGGCCGGGAGAGTGTCATGGCAGTAGGACGGTTTTGTCGGAACGCTTTGGTCCACCCGAATAGGAGTGCGAGGCCAGGGTTCTGTGGTGTGGGTACAGTGTGCTAACCTCTGCAGAGTGTGTGTGTTAAAGCTATCGATAGCCGCGCCCGCGGATAAGGTCCCAGTTCGTAGTTGGTCACACTATGGGTCAACGGTAATAATAATGATGTGCTTAATAACAACCCTGGTTCGATGATGAAAGAAGTTGGTTGATATTTATGTGATCGTGAGAGGATCATTATGGTATCGTGAATACCGACTTGTTGGATATTTGTGATGTTATGCGAGAGTCAAGGGTAAAGGTCAAGCTCCTTGTGGTCATAAATGACTACTACGGTATTGTTAATACCAAGCTTGATTGGATCCTGAGATGATCGTGTGATGTCCGTGGTGGTAAGTGATGCATGTGATGGTTACGAGGTAACTGAGCAGAGTAAGTTGGTGCATGATAGTTTCATCATGTTGCATGCTAGTCTCATCATGTTCATATGTTTATGCCATGCTCGTATTGTTCTAGCTGTATCATCTTGTTCATGCTATGATTGATCTGATAGCATCATGTTAAACCTGGTTAACCTGTAATTGCCATGCTATTGTTTTTCTTGATTGCTTTGGTTGTTGTGAGCTTGCAAGTACATTCAATGTACTGACCTGGCGTGTCATGCCAGTTTGCAGGTCCTGCCGGATATGATTGCTTGTTTGCCGTGGATCCCGTGTTTGCGCGCTAGGATAAGCGTTCTAGCCAGAGTCCCTGTGGAGTGGAGTTCATCACCGCCGTCGTTGTTCCACTGCCAGTAGTCATTCCGCTGCGTCGAGTTGTTCTGCTGCTTGCATAGAGCAACCGTGGCAAGCGTAGTGTCACCGTGCCGATGTAATCCCATTGTACCCAATATAGCTTGCAATAAAAGAGTTGATTTGTTCTATGCTAAGCAGTGCCGTATTCCAGAAGACTTGTCCTCGATCTCTGGGCTGGAATACGGGGTGTTCCGGTTTCTCTGAGCCGGGGCGCCACATGTTGACACACCACTCGTGAGGTTTGTCCCGATTACACTACAAAAAAGGAAGAAATATCATGTTTACTATGAGAGGCTGCCGGATTTTTGCTACTTTTGTGGTTTGATGGGACACACAGTAGAGGAGTGCAGGGACGGAGTTCCTGACCCACACACATGTGAATGGGGTGAATGGCTCTTGTGTAGCGCTGAACAGCCGGCTTACACAACAGGAGGAAGGGGAAGTATGGAAGGCAGGGGAATGGGAGGTAGGTCTGGAGGATCGGGTGAAGGAAATATGCCCTAGAGGCAATAATAAAGTTGTTATTTATATTTCCTTATATCATGATAAATGTTTATTATTCATGCTAGAATTGTATTAACTGGAAACTTAGTACATGTGTGAATACATAGACAAAACAAAGTGTCCCTAGTATGCCTCTACTTGACTAGCTCTTTAATCAAAGATAGTTATGTTTCCTGAACATAGACATGTGTTGTCATTTGATGAACGGGATCACATCATTAGAGAATGATGTGATGGACAAGACCCATCCGTTAGCTTAGCATAATGATCGTTAAGTTTTATTGCTATTGCTTTCTTCATGACTTCTACATATTCCTCTGACTATGAGATTATGCAACTCTCGAATACCGGAGGAACACCTTGTGTGCTATCAAATGTCACAACATAACTGGGTGATTATAAAGATGTCTATAGGTGTCTCCAAAGGTGTTTGTTGGGTTGGCATAGATCGAGATTAGGATTTGTCACTCCGAGTATCGGAGAGGTATCTCTGGGCCCTCTCGGTAATGCACATCACTATAAGCCTTGCAAGCAATGTGACTAATGAGTTATTTGTGGGATCATGCATTAGGAATGAGTAAAGAGACTTGCCGGTAACGAGATTGAACTAGGTATGATGATACCGATGATCGAATCTCGGGCAAGTAACATACCGATGACAAAGGGAATAACGTATGTTGTTATTGCGGTTTGGACGATAAAGATCTTCGTAGAATATGTAGGAACCAATATGAGCATCTAGGTTCCGCTATTGGTTATTGACCGGAGATGTGTCTCGGTCATGTCTACATAGTTCTCGAACCCGTAGGGTCCGCACGCTTAATGTTCGATGATGATTTGTATTATGAGTTATGTGTTTTGGTGACCGAAGTTTGTTCGGAGTCCCGGATGAGATCACGAACATGACGAGGAGTCTCGAAATGGTCGAGAGGTAAAGATTCATATATTGGAAGGTAGTATTCGGACATCAGAATAGTTTCGAGTGGTTCGGGTATTTTACCGGAGTACCGAGGGGTTACCGAAACCCCCCGGGGAAGTATTGGTCCAACATGGGCCTAAGGGAGAGAGAGGGAAGCCAGCTGTGGGGGTGGCGCGCGCCTTCATAGGGAGTCCGAATAGGACAAGGAGGAGGGGGCGCGACCCCCCTTTCCTCTCCCTCTCCCTGTCCTTCCTTTTCCCACCGGTGAAGAAAGGAAAAACGGGGGGGGGGGGGGGCGAATCCTACTCCTAGTAGGACTCCCCCCATGGCGCGTGCCTCCTGGCTGGCCTCCTCCTCCTCCCCTCCTTTATATACGAGGGCGGGGGGCACCCCAAAGGCACATCAATTGTTCTCTTGGCCGTGTGCGGTGCCACCCTCCACAGTTTACTCCTCCGGTCATAGCGTCGTAGTGCTTAGGCGAAGCCCTGCACGGATCACATCACCATCACCGTCACCACTCCATCGTGCTGACGGAACTCTCCCTTGACCCTCTATAGGATCAAGAGTTCGAGGGACGTCATCGAGCTGAACGTGTGCTGAACTCGGAGGTGCCGTACATTCGGTACTAAGATCGGTTGGATCGTGAAGACGTTCGACTACATCAACCGCGCTAAACTAACGCTTCCGCTTTCGGTCTATGATGGTACGTGGACACACTCTCCTCCTCTCGTTGCTATGCATCTCCTAGATAGATCTTGCATGATCGTAGGAATTTTTTTGAAATTGCATGTTACGTTCCCCAACAGTGGCATCCGAGCCAGGTCTATGCGTAGATGATATGCACGAGTAGAACACAAAGAGTTGTGGGTGATAATAGTCATACTGCTTACCACCAACATATTATTTTGATTCGGCGGTATTGTTGGATGAAGCGGCCCAGACCAACATTACATGACCACATTCATGAGACCGGTTCTACCGCCGTGCTTTGCACACAGGTGGCTGGCGGGTGTCTGTTTCTCCAACTTTAGTTGAATCGAATTTGACTATGACCGGTCCTTGTTGAAGGTTAAAACAGCACACTTGACAAAAAATTGTTGTGGTTTTGATGCGTAGGTAAGAACGGTTCTTGCTAGAAGCCCGTAGTAGCCACGTAAAACTTGCAACAACAAAGTAGAGGACGTCTAACTTGTTTTTGCAGGGCATGTTGTGATGTGATATGGTCAAGATGTGATGAGATATAAATTGTTGTATGAGATGATCATGTTTTGTAAAAGTTATCGGCAACTGGCAGGAGCCTTATGGTTATCGCTTTATTGTATGAAATGCAATCGCCATGTAATTACTTTACTTTACACTACTACAGGATGCTGCTAACGCGACACTACGATCAGAGACCCTTCGACGAAACTGTGTGTGATGCAATAATCGCAAACGGTGGTGTAAAATAACCGTCAAAAAAGGTGCAAACCATTTGCGATGGAGGATGCATCAAACACGGTTCAGATTTTAGTTGCGTGTGCAATGTAGGGCATACAGTTGATCCATACGAACTGTTTGCGATTAGACAGAACAACAGAAACGGGTAAGCATATCAATGTGTGTGCGATATACGGCATACAGTTTGCTCCGATGAACTGTTTGCGATGATCGAGGTGAACACAAACGACTCAGCGTAACAAGATGTGTGTGATACCCGGCAAACAGGTCGGTAATCAAAATTGTGTGCGATCATTATAGACAACCCATATGGACTTTTTGTGCGAATTGTGTGCTCGTCAGGGCACACTGTTCAACAAACCAACCTGTGGGCGATAATGTAGAAGATCGCTGTCGAATACTTATTACTAATCGTCTACGATGAGATTGACAGGATAAACAGAGATAACAAATTAATATGAGCGAACGGGAACAGAGATATGTATAGTCTGCTTAATTTAGTCCTTCTTGTTGTTGTTGTTGTTGGATGGCCCCGCGACATCGTCTTGGCGAAGACGCTTCTTACCGCTGACAGTTGGCTTTTCATCGCCGTCGCTGTCATCATCGTCGTTGCTGTCGTCGTCCTCCTCCTCCTTGTTCGACCATTCCTCCTCCTCATCATCGTCGTCCTCTTCTCCGTCCTCCGACGGCTCCTCGTCCATCTGGTTGTCGTCTGACGACTCCGGAGGCGGTGTCTCTTCCATGAACCGGATATAATCAAGGTCCGGGCTCGACGCCGGACTCATGGAAGATGAGCGGGATGATTCCGATGTTGACCTATCATCGGGCGCCAGACTGCTGGCCGAACTGTCGTCCTCGCTGTCGCTCGACATGGCTGCAGAGTGTGTGTCAGTGTGTAGCGCGTCCTGCCAGGGACGATGAAGATGGTGGACACTTAAGCGGGGTATGTAGAGAAGAGGAAATGCCAATTGAAGCAGGGGTTGACGTATTATCTAACCGCTGATATAATCAACCACAATTATTTTTACCCAGTCGCTCCAAATCCCGGGGTTGCGCAGGACTCCTATTGGCTGGTTTATTTTTTCAGGATGAAAAGAAGGAACGAGTTTTGTGATTATGCACCAGTACCTACGAACGGAGTAGGACAGTTGACATGCAATACATTGAGCTCTTCTTATTGATAAAGCCAGTAATAATCAAACTACAAAGGGAAAAAAGACAAAGGAAAATATCTACACGAATCTTCGCGTAACATCAATGGCATAGGGCCTAGATGTGCATTACTTAGAGCACATCTAGATGTGCTTTAGCAATACTGCCGAACAAAACCCCTAATCATCATTGCAAACAGCGCATAGAACATGGCTAATGCGACAACCAGAACTACACATGCTAGTTCCTTCTTGTCTCTTGCTTTCATCTGTTGCATGTGATTGATTCTTTCTTGCTTCATTGTACTGATTGTACATTCCAGATCAACCAGTTTCTTCTTCAGCTTTACGTTATCTTCTGCGAGCTTGGTGATAACACTACGAGCCCTGCCATGCCATTCTTCATTCAGCCAGTTAACAAAGACACAATCCTCATATCCCTGCCAATGTTAAATAGTATTCAGGATGAGTGGTGGCATTAACTGAAGTAAAATGATGAACTTAACACTAACCTCTAAGGGGTAACTGAGAAACCGCCTGCCAATGTCAAATCCCTCGGTGCATACACATCGAGCGGGCGTCTGCCCGTGCACACAACTCAGCTTTTGGTACTTCACGGTGGCGCAAAACTCGGAGTCGAACTCGTGTTGCGGGAGTCTGGAGTCATGCTCCGGATCCGGCGGCATATCGCTTTCCTGGGGGGTGTCACTCAGGACGGATTCAGCAAGGAGCTATACTTTGGAAATGCTAAAAAAGATCAGGAGGGATTGGAACCTGACAGGAAGATTTGGATCCATAATACACCTGCCTTCTGATGACCTTAGGCAAGTGCTCGGCGGCGATACGAGCAGGAGCAGCCGCACCGAAACCATCAGCACCACTCGTCTGCATTCCCCCAATGTCAACACCACGCAAGGGAATTTGGAGGCTATGTAGGGATTTGGGGGAAATGGGGAAACTGTGGGGATAAGCTAACGGTCGGGAACTACTTATGGCACTATATGTTGTATACGGCACACTATTTATACATGTCGTTTGTGTTAGGTATTACAACGTCACACACGATTTCCGCACCAAACCGTGTGAGAAGACAACGTAGGTTAGACATGATTGTCATTACATAACCATATGTGATGTACTACCCTGTCCATATAATTGAGTTACAGTGGTACGTGTAAACAACCGCCCTATGGATATCCGTAAAAAAGCCGCTCTGCATATAGAGATGGCGGCGGCGGCCTAGGCAGTAGCTACCAGAGAAGAGGTCAATCCTCGATCGGTGGGTGGTGGCGGCGTCATAGGAGGTCAATCCTCGGTCTGCGGTAGGAGATACGAGGAGCTCAACCATCAAGGTCGGCGGCGGCGTGATTTGAGCACATCCATCGCGATCGAAGATTGAGAAAGTGGAGGCCAAACTTCAGGCGGCAGCCGCACTAAGCTTTGCTCCTCGACCCTGCTGTCTCGGCGTGCCGCCGCATCGCGCTTCTCTGCCTGCTAGGTAGAGGTCGTCGCGCGAATAATTGATTAAGGTATTCTTTTCGTGAGTGGCTTAATTAAGGTATTCAATTCCTAAGGGTAGTGTTGTACTAGTACTCTGCGTGTAAATTGACTGGCCATTAATTTTTGTCATTGCACATCTGGATAACAACATGGAGCGCCCTCCGTAATTATGAAAATAAAACCTTGTGATTTATGCATGCGTCTTTGGGCAACAGTTAATCAGTGTATTAATGTTGTTGTTTTGTTTTTAATTACCATTCGTGTGGTGCAGATGGAACGATCTCGATGGATGAAGAATCGGAAAACCGCAGATTTTATCAGTGGCATGACAGAGTTCATGAATTTGGCTGAAAGTACAAAGAGGAGAATTGGTAATGCGGATTACATCCTGTGTCCATGTATTGATTATGCCAATACAGAGTCACATGAAGTTGCAGATGTCTAGTTGCACTTAGTCTCTAGGGGATTCATGGATGGATATACACTTTGGACCAGACACGGTGAAGAGGAGGTCATGGATGAAGATACCCAGGGCAGCGAGATGCCAAACCCCGATCAGTGTCACATGGATGTTGAATCTAACATCGGGGCAGAGGCGTCAAGCTACCAATGGAACACCGGAAAGCCAGAACGACCACTGGAAAACCAAGACGTCGACGCGGATGACGACGATCTTGATATGCCAGATTTTGCTGCTATGATTGCAGATTTCGAGGGCCCAACAAAGAATATGATTGGGTACAAGGATCTGCCAACCATTGATGCGGACTCTAAGAAAGAACTGTATCCAGGCTGCAAAAAGAAATATTCCAAGTTGAGTGCCACCCTGGCGCTTCTCAGGTTAAAGCAACAAACGTTCTATCAAACAAGGGCTTCACAGAGATGTTAGGTCTTTTCAAAGAAATTCTTCCGGAAGATAATGTGCTCCCCAGAAGCACGAATGAAGCGAAGAAAATTGTTTGCCCATTGGAACTTGAAGTACAGAAGATACACGCTTGTATTGTACCGTGGTGAGTACAAAGATTTGCGTGCATGTCCCACATGCAAGCATGCACGATACAAGCGCAGGAGAGCAAAGTACAAGTACAAATTGGACGACGAGATCAAGACAGGAATCTCGCTCAAGGTTGTTTGGTACTTGCCTTTAATTCCAAGGTTGAGGCATTTGTTTGCAAACCCTGGAGAGGCAAAGAGGTTGCGGTGGCATCATGATGAGCGAATTGCGGATAGGTTTATGAGGCACCCGAAATATGGGGCTCAGTGGGAATTAATCAACAACAAGTTTGAAAAATTTGCTAAGGATCCTAGAAGTATAAGGCTTAGGGAGTGTACTGACGGGATGAATCCTTTTTGGCGATATGAGCACCAGTCACAGCACATGGCCAGTGCTTCTGTGCATATATAACCTAGCTCCATGGTTGTGTATGAAGAAAAAATACATTATGATGTCAATGATTATCCAAGGCCCGAAGCAAGCTGGAAGTGACATCGACATTTACTTTCAGCTACTGGTAGAAGAACCCGACAAAGGTGGATAGATGCTTTCTTTGTAAAATGTTATGATGCTTACAGAAAGGAGATTTTTGATCTACATGCGATGTTGGTGCACACCATTCAAGATATGCCGGCATTAGGCAACACATCGGGGCAGAAAACAAAGAGAGATGTAGGGTGTGTCACATGCATGGATAAGACAACTAGTAGAAGACTTCCCAACTCGCACAAAACCGTATATTTGCGTCATCGTAGGTTCTTACGGAAAACTCACCCATACCAAAAGGTGAAAGCTTAATTTGATGGTACGACGGAGGCATGTGCGGGCCCAAGACCCTATGAAGGGGAGGTGGTCCACGACATGGCTAAAAAAATTAATGTCGTGCTTGGCAAGAACCACCCTTTATGGTGAAACAAATACCCAATGGTCAAGTGTTTAAGAAGAAATCGGTGTTCTGGAAATTACCTTACTGGGAGATTCTATGTGTACGTCACTGCATTGATGTCATGCACATAGAGAAGAACGTATGTGAAAGCATTCTTGGTACTCTGCTCAAGATTAAAGGTAAAAGAAAGGATGGTGATGGTTCACGGCTCGATATGCTTGCTGATCAATCGAAACACAAGAGTGAAGCAAGACTTGGGTCATATGCAAGATGATATTGCAAGAATATTGTCCAACCTAGAGATGTTTTTCCCACCGTCATTCTTTGATGTCATGGTCCATCTTACTGTGCACCTTGTCGACGAGATAAAGTATTGTGGTCATGTGTTTTTTCGCAACATGTATCCCTTCGAGCGGTTCATAGGAACACTGAAGCGCTTTTGTCGGAACTGAAACCTTCCAGAGGCAAGCATCCTACAAGGTTATACCACAGAGGAGGTGGTTGAGTTTTGCACCGAATACATGAAACAAAGACCTATAGGTTTGCCCCTCTCTCGCCACAAGGGAAGGCTTAAAGGTAAGCCGGTCCTTGCTGGCATGCAAATGGCTGCACCCGGAGAATTGGCAGAGAAAGCCCATTTGACGGTACTGCTTAATGGCCCAGTTCTCAGCGCTTATGCCGAAGAACACTTGGCGGAGATACGCCAAAGATTCTTACCAATGGTGCCATCATTAGATGTGGAGATGAAGGAGCACACTAAGAACTACGCCGAATGGATGAAGAATCATTTGGCACAAGGATCCATCGATGACATTGCTACGTGGTTGGCACAAAAGCCACCACCTACGGTGTTGACGTACCAAGCACATGAAATAAATGGATACACGTTCTACACTGAGGAACATGATCAGAAGACCTCATATCAGAACAAATCTGTTCGAATAGAATGCATGACTGTGAATGAAGCTGATAAAAGGGTATACTATGGAACCATCAAAGAGATTTGGGAGCTTGACTATGTGAAAGTTAAGGTGGCATTATTCAGGTGCTCATGGATTCCTCTTGGTCAGGTAAGGATTGATGAGTACAGGAAAACTTGTGTTAATAGGACAACGATGGCATATCACGCGGACCCATTCATTCTTGCCAGCGATGCTACCCGGATTTTCTTTGTGGAAGACCCCTTGCATAAGAACTGTCATTTAGCGATGCATGGGAAGAGAAGGGTACTGGGTGCCGACGATGTTGCCGATAAGGACGAGTACGATGAATTTGACGAGTTGCCAGCCAAGGGATCACGCACCCATGTAACAGAGCAGCGTAAAATCATTAAAAACCCAAGTTCATTCGGGGTCAATGAGGGAGTCCTGGATTAGGGGGTATCCGGACAGCCGGACTGTGTACAACGTCCGGACTATTGAAGCGTGAATATGCAAGACTCAAGACTTCGTCCCGTGTCCGTATGGGACTTTCCTTGGCGTGGAAGGCAAGCTTGGCAATCCAGATATTATATTCCTTTCCTTGTAACCGACTCCATGTAAACCCTAGCCCTCTCCGGTGTCTATATAAACCGGTCCTTAGAAGGCCGATCACAATTACAATCATACCATCATAGGCTAGCTCTTAGGGTTTAGCCTCTACGATCTCGTGGTAGATCTACTCTTGTACTACCCATATCATCAATATTAATCAAGCAGGAAGTAGGGTTTTACCTCCATCGAGAGGGCCCGAACCTGGGTAAACATCTGTGTCCCTTGCTTCCTGTTATCATCAGCCTTGACGCACAGATTGGGACCCCCTACCCGAGATCCGCCGGTTTTGACACCGACATTGGTGCTTTCATTGAGAGTTCCTTTGTGTCGTCTGTCAGGCTCGATGGCTCCTTCAATCATCATCAACAACGCTGTCCAGGGCGAGACTTTCCTCCCCGGACAGATCTTCGTGTTCGGCGGCTTCGTACTGCAGGCCAACTCTCTTGGCCATCTAGAGCAGATCGACAGCTACGCCCATGGCCACCAGATCAGGTTCGGAAACCTGAACTACACGGCGGACATCCACGGAGACTTGATCTTTGATGGATTGGGGCCTATGCCAGGAGCACCGGACAACCACGACGAGCATGGCTTAGACCTGCTGTCGGACGAAGCTCGGGGTATCACCCCCGTAGTATCCCCGGACCTAGATCCGGAGCAGGCTGTGCTGCCTAAGGACGGAGGGATGGACCCCGCCCCACAGGTCGCACACTCACCGGCGGTGGAGCCGAACACGGGTCTTACCTCTGCGGTGGCCTGTGACACCGAACCCCCGGGTTCGTATCCAGACGTTGGTTCCAGTCCGCGCACTCCCGAGCCCGTCGGGCCAGGATGGGCTCCGGTAATGGAGTTCACCGCTGCGGATATCTTCCAGCACTCGCCCTTTGGCGACATGCTGGACTCATTAAAGTCTCTCTCTTTGTCAGGAGGCTCTTCACCGAACTATGTCCGGCTCGAGTGGGAGGCAGGCGACGAAGGAATTCGTTGCCCACCCACCACCCACTTCATTGCCACGGTCGATGATTTAACCGAGGTACTGAACTTAGATCAAGACATCGACGGTATGGACGACGATGCAGGAGAAGAACATGAACCACCGCTCACTGGGCGGTGGACAGCCACCTCTTCTTATGATATATATATATATATGGTGGACACTCCGAAGGAAACAAATGGCGATGAGGCAACGAAGAATAAAACCTCAGGGAAAAAAAGCAAAGAATGGGCGTCGTCAGCGCCATTCCAAGCCCCACCACAGTAATACCAGCCCAGGTGACGAAAGCAATCCGAATGGTGCTGAAGAAGAATACAACCCTGATTAGCCCGCCTTCGAGCAGGCCGAACAGGAGGATGAGCAGGTCAGCCCAGAAGAACAGGCGACAGATGAATACCCGGAGGAGGACAGCTACATGCTCCCCTCCAAAGACGAGATTAGCCTCGGTGATGACGAGTTCGGCGTGCCTGAGGATCTCGTAGAGCAGGAGCGCTTCAAGCGTCGGCTTATAGCCACTGCGAGGAGCCTGAAAAAGAAGCAGCAGCAACTCCAAGCTGATCAAGACCTGCTCACAAACAGATGGACTGAAGTCCTGGCAGCCGAGTAATACGGACTCAAGCACCATACGGCTGACCGGCCACCTCGTGGCCGGGATAAAACGGCATACAAGTCTGCATACCAGCCAACACCCCCACGCCAACACACTATGGCCCGGGGCAACAGAACATGACAACCAAGATCAGTCTACGGATCACGGGGGCGCGCCTCAGCACGCGACGACGACCGTGACGCCGGATACACCTTCAACAAGTCCGGCCGGGCCGAATATAGCCACCCAGAGCAATTCGACCACAGAGCCACATAGCTCGCATGCAGGCGCCGTGCACCCCCTCTGCTTCACTGACGAAGTAATGGATCATGAATTCCCAGAAGGGCTCAAACCCGTAAACATCGAATCATATGATGGCACAACAGAGCCCGCAGTATGGATCGAAGATTTTCTTCTCCACATTCACATGGCCCGCGGAGACGATCTACACGCCATCAAGTATCTTCCCCTTAAGCTCAAAGGACCAGCCCGACACTGGCTAAATAGCCTGCCAGTAAATTCCATTGGCAGTTGGGAAAACCTGGAAGACGCGTTCCTCGACAACTTCCAGGGCACATACGTCGCGACCACCGACGCCCGATGACTTGAGCCACATTATTCAACAGCCCGGAGAGTCGGCCAGAAATTCGGACTCGGTTCCTAACTAAAAGAACCAAATAATTGATCGTCCGGACGCCAAGCCTGGCGGCTTTTAAGCATAATATCCGTGATTTAGTGGCTCGCTCGACACCTCGCCAGAAAAACCCAAGTCCATGGTAGCTCTCACAACACTAATGACCCGCTTTTGCACGGGCGAGGAAGGTTGGTTGGCTCGCAGCAGCACTACGCCACATTCTGGCAATTCGGATGGCCGCGACAATAACGGCAAGCCACGGCGTAACGAGATATAAGCGGCGGAATAACGGCGACAAAGATCAAGACACGCTAGCCAACACCGGATTCAGCGGATCCAAGCCCGGTCGTGAAGAAGCCGTTCAAAAGAAATAATCGTGGACCGTCCGACGGACCACATCGAGCGCCATGCCAAATTCATGGCACACCGGACAAGCCAGCCAACCACACCAATAGAGATTGCTGGGTATTCAAACAGGCCGGCAAGATAAACACCGAAGACAAGGACAAGGGGCTGCACAGCGACGATGACGAGGAGCCCAGACGTCCGAACACGAGGGGACAGAAGAAATTCCCCCCCCCCCCCGTGGTGAAAACGGTCAACATGATCTATGCCACGCACATCCCCAAGCGAACAGAAGCGGGCATTAAGGGACGTCTATGCGATGGAGCCACGCCCCAAATTCAACCCATGGTCACTTGTCCGATCACCTTTGATCGTAGGGATCATCCTACTAGCATCCGCCATGGCGGCTCGGCCGCATTGGTCTTAGAACCAATCATCGACGGATTCCACCTCACGCGAGTCCTTATGGACGGCGGCGGCAACTGAACACCTTTATCAGGACACAGTGTGCAAAATGGGCATTGACCCTTCAAGGATCAAGGCCACTAAAACCACCTTTAAGGGTGTAATTCCTGGAGTAGAGGCCCGCTGTACGGGCTCTATAACACTGGAAGTGGTCTTCGGATCCCCGGACAACTTCCAGATCCCCGGACAACTTCCAGAGCGAAGAGTTAATCTTCGACATCGTCCCTTTCCGCAGTGGTTACCACGCACTGCTCGAACGAACCACATTCGCTAGATTCAATGCGGTACCACATTATGCATACCTCAAGCTCAAGATGCCAGGACCGCGGGGTCATCGCATCAACGGAAATATGGACCGCTCCTTCAATGTAAGAGCATACGGCAGCCCTCATGGCGGAAATGCAGTCACGGCCTACTCCGACAAACCAATCCGGCAACAACTTCGAGCACAGGCAAGCGAGTCCGGAGCACCCCGCAACAGGATCATCAGGAACGCCAAGAGCGTGATTAGCAGTCCGGCCTCCGCTCAAGCCCCTCGAAAGCAGCATTCACGCCACGCGCACACAATTACGCACTCAAAATACCATGGGCATAGGCGGAGGCGCATCAACGACTCAGTCAATAGTGCGGGTAACCGCCAAATACCTTCATACTCTTTCCCTCTTACCTTTCAGGACACCGCGTTGGTGCAGCATCCTCAAAAGAGCCGAATTGCCGGACTTATAGGGGAGAGACATCCAAGGAGGCAACAGACGTTGTGCACAGAAGGAAATACCCAGGTGGAATCTATTTACGATCAATATACCTGCTTTATCTATCTGAACACAGCCTGCTCCTGGATAGGACATGTTAAATAGTCCTATTTTATCTCTGCTTAACGCATCCATTGTAAACGTACGCTTAAACATATTTTTCGTCAATGGGAGATTATATATAGCGTGAGCTTATTACTCTTATTTGAGCATTTTTTTCTCTTATAAATGTTTATTTGATATTGCATCCGTACACCTTGGTGCGGTCAGTTTGCCAGGGGCTTCTCATGGCATACTCGTAATATGGCAAATAAAGTCCGAACACTTTCAACAAGGCGGCACCCGAACTTATAGCACTATATGCATCAGCTCCGAATCATGTCTTGGGTCTACAGTTGGGATAGCCCGGCTCCCTTGTTTTGGTGCCTTACGTTCCGTTATATCGGCTAAGGTAGCACAGGGAGAACTACTGCGATTGTGTTCCGGTTCTTCCAGACGAGCACCTCAAAGAGAGAAAGCCGGCTGACCGGTAGGATGTGGCGAGAGCTGGTCGCTGTTCGAGAGGTTTTAAAATCCTTAAAGATTTTCCGCTTTAGGCGATAAATCGGCTTCGTCCGATCTAGGCATGTATAGCGCCCCGATTCGGTCTTCCGGATTCTAGGGGCTTCGCCGAAATTTAAAATTGTAGACTTCTATGGCTAAGTGAAAGTTATAAAGCTGCATAGTCTGATTGCCTTGTTCGCTGCGCCGGACACCTCCTTAAGGGACCAAACATTTGGATAAAGAGTGTCCGGGTTTTCCATGAACACCCCAAAGATTAGTTACGTGGGGAGGAAGCCGACGACCGCCTACTTTCGAAATTTTATAAACAGCCGGACAGAAGGTAATATTTTAAATAACAAAAGCGCTTACATAGCGCAAGTAACTTCGCCTTTAATTACAAACATGATGTAAGTGAATTCATTCCAAAATGGCGCCCTTGGTCCACTCATCGGCCATTTAGACGAGCACCCTTCATCACGCCATCATAGTACATTTCGGGATGGCGATGCGCCTTGCTCCTCCGGGCGTCGCCCTGACCAAATTTTCTCCAAGATCCAATTTTGCCCCAATGCATCTTGACGCGGGCAAAGGCCCGGTGGGCTCCCTCGATGCAAACAGATCGCTTGATTGCTTCAAGCCGCGGACAGGCATTCACCATCCGCTTGATCAGGCCGGAGTAGCTAGTGGGCAGGGGCTCACCAGGCCACATCCGGACTATGAAATCTTTCATAGCCACTTCGGCCGACCTGTGGAGTTCGACCAACTGCTTCAGTTGATCACTCAGAGGCGTTGGGTGTTCGGCCCCAGCATACTGGGACCAGAACAGCTTCTCCGTTGAGCTCCCCTCTTGGGCACGGTAGAACTCCGCGGCATCTGATACATTGCGTGGCAGATCTGCGAATGCCCCTGGAGAGCTCCGAATTCGAGTAAGTAAAAGAAACGCCTCCTCCACATGTCGGGATATACTAGATTGGGATTCCTGACTCACTGGGCGCGGCAGATGTCCCTCAGTTGCCCTACTATGTCATGTCCTAGTGTAAGGACTTAGTCAGACCAACATACAATTATTCACTACATCAACAATGACGTGGTTGACGCCTCTGCACTAGGGTCCTTACACTAGGGTAGTTTCGTGGTAGTTTGAGAGGGGTTGATCGGGACGAGAGACGCAACACGCAAGACAAGGATTTAGACAACTTCGGGCCCCGGGAAATATCATCCAGTAATAACCCTACATGCTGTTTGTGGCTAGGTCTCATTATGATCATGAGAGAGTCGCTGGTAAGCCGGCTCTTTGTGTCTATCCCTAGAGATTGTTCTTGTTCCTTGTCCCTCTTTGGGGAGCCCTACCCCTCTTTATATAAGTTAGAGGGGCGGGTTACATGTGGAGTCCTAGTAGGACTAGGACTAGCCTATCTTCTACTATGTCGGATACAAGTCCGGTCTTGATTCCTTGTAAGGGAAATATTCCTTACACCTTTCTTCTTAAGTCGGCCCACCATCACATGAACCGCCCACTCGGGCCTTGGGCCTTGTCATTCGCTTGACCCGCCTACCGGGTCTCCAAAGTGAGTCACAATGTCCAAAGCGGTTATATGTAAACCGCCATGTCCAGGCAGATCGCCAGTGAGTCGCCTAGCTCCAGCCGGGTCTTCTGGTGAATCGCCAAGTCCGGCCGGGTCATAACTCCGGCCGGGTCATACCGCGGGGTATATCCCCGACACCACATGTTTGCTTTGCACAAAGAATTTCTTACCAGCCGCTATCTTTTTGGCCTCCTGGATCTCTTGTTGTGCCTTCTCGGCTTCGGCCTTGGCGTCTCTCATATTCACAAGGGCCTTCGCAAGCTCGGCCTCTTTCGTCTTCAGATCATGCTCCACGGACTTGAACTTCTTGCCAAGGTCCTGGAGCTCTTGCTGTACCTCGCCCACCCTAGCACTTTGCTTCTCGCGCTCTCTGCATTCGAAGGCCGCCTTGTCTTCGGCCTCGGATAGCGCTTTCTTCAGGGACGCCACTTTGGCGGTAGACCCTGTCACACAGTCATGACGCTTTGCCATCAGACTAAACAATTTTATCTATCTTTATATACATACGAGCAGAGAATTACTCACCTTTGATGTCTTTGAGCTGCCTCTTCGTGAGGTCGAGCTCTCCCTGCGCCTGCTCCAGGTGCCGCTTTAGTTCGGCAACCTCGGCAGACGGGCAGCGGTGACAAGCAAAGACGGTCTGCTTAGTCACATACACACTTATTAGACTCCCGCGGATTATAATTGACCCTCCGTTTGGCTTTTCTTTCCGAACACCAAACAGAGTATCAGGGGCTACTACCTATCGGGTGGTAATTTCACACATTTTTATTACTTACCTCGAAGCCCGTCAGGAGGCTTGTGCAAGCTTCGGTTAGTACGCTTTTGGCGGACAGAACCTTTTGAATCACCGCACTCATAAGAGTACGGTGCTCTTCCTTTATGGAAGCGCCTCGAAGCGCTTCCACCAGACTATCCGGCGCCGTTGACACGAAGGAAGTCCTCGGCACGGGTGGCTCGCCCTCCCTAACGAGGGGCTGCCCACCTAAGTCCAGAACCGTCGTAGGTTCCAGAGCAGTGTTCGGTCGAGAGTCCGCCATGTTGCGGCTCTCATCGGCGCGATCCGCGGGGATCTTGAACCCCGCGTGTCTGACATTTGGAATTCCGCCTTGGGGCGTCTCCAGGGTCACCTCCCCCTGCTCGGGGAACCTTCGGGACAACACCTCCGTGTCATCCGCAGGCTGAGGAGTGGTGGCCGTCGGGAGCGAGTTCATCTCTGAAGCACTCAGAGACCCATCCGAAGACGACACCTCCGGATGAGCCCGGGCCGGACTGCATATATGTTCGGTATTATTAAACAACTATGAAATAAAATCACGGTAGAGTGCGGACACTTACGATCGCGCCAGTGGCTTTCCCCTAGGCAGCCACCCTTCCTCGCTATGAGCGGCCATGGTGGAGTAGTCCGGAAGGGACGTCTTTCCCTTCTTGGGTGTCGGGGATATACCCCGCGGTGTAACCCGACCGGAAGTATAACCCGGCCGGACTTGGCGACTCACTAATGACCCGCCCTGACTGGACGACACACTAAGTGACCCGCCTGATCCTGGCGACTTATGGGTGACCTGGCAAGCGGATCAGAGGAGCGATAAGACCCGGGCCCCCAGGAGGCTCAAGGCCCGGAAGGCCAGCTTACGTTATGATAGGCCGGCTTAAGAGGAAAGGCGTGAGGAATATCTCCCTTACAAGGAATCAAGACCCGGACTTGTATCCGGCTTGTAGTAGAAGATAGGCTAGTCCTAATCCTATTTGGACTCCACATGTAACCCACCCCTCTAACTTATATAAGGAGGGACAGGGCTCCCCAAAGAGGGACAAGCAACAAGAACAATATCTAGGGCTAGACACAAAGGGGGAGCCGGTTTATGCGGCGACTCCCTCATGAGCATAATGAGACCTAGCCTCAAACAAAGATGTAGGGCTATTACGGATGATGTTTCCGGGGCCAAGTCTGTCTAAACCCTTGTCTTGCGTGTTGATCCGCCCTGCATCTCTCGTCCCACTCAACCCCTCTCAAGCTACCATATAGATGCGTTGGCCTCGCGACTAAGTCCTGACACTAAGGACATCTGCCGTGACAATTCCACGACAGTTGGCGCCCACTGTGGGGCTCGCGCACAGTGGTGTTGAGTTCTTGGAGGGATTTCTCCCAGGGATCAAGGAGTTCATAATTTTCCAGATGAGGAAGAGCCTACCGAGAGGATCTACATCACCGAAGTTCATGGCCTCGATTCATAGTTTTTGTGAGATTTAAGGTTCAAGAAAATCGACGTTGCGAGATGTTTGCTGCCGCAAGTCGCTAAGTCAACAGGAGCCATCAACCCGAGACCAGATCGATTTCCCTTTGCGTAAACTAGTCATCACCAAAACCGCTTGGACACCCTGCAAATCCAGTGGCCATCAATCGAAGCTACTGTTTACTCTAGGTGGAGATCAAAGACATGCCAACTACTCCCGTCAAGATCAATCAAGTAGTACTACTATTCATCAAGAAGCCACGCTGGCTTTCAGATCCGCACGCGCGCAGCGAAAACACAAAGGTCAAATTCAAACACGACTCGGACGGTTTATTTAAATCGGCCACGACCTGGAGAAAGACCTAGGCGTAAACACGGATTCGGACGATTTTGCAACGCCAACCTCGCCTTGAGCCGCCGTACGCTGTGTCAGGATAAGGTAAAACCATGAAGAAAATTTTGAGGCGGAGCGATTTGTCAATCAGGTTGTTCTGCACTAGTACTACCAATCCTTGAAGAAGTACACACACGAGGACCGGATTAGGATTCGAGGTCTAGCCGGTTTTGTTTCCTGCTTCTGGTTCAGTTTTTCTGTTATTGATTGCCACTGAATACTATGCTAGAGGAGACTTGGCATCCACTCCCACGTGAGACTAAGGAGGAATAAAAAAAGATCACGTGATGAAGGATCCAATCTGGATTGACAGATAGCAATTTTGGTAGTCAAAAGATCAAACAAGGAATTAAAACTGCCACACGGATCCTGAGCCGTTTTCAGACCGGCCAAGCCTGAGTTAAAGCCGCCGTGACCAGCCTGCCTTCACTGCCACTTGGGTTCATTGCACCCGCCTGGGTTGACTCACCCGCCTTCGGCACCGCTGCAGCGTGGTTTATTTTAAGCCGCTGTCAACATCGCCCACTGAGCCGCTGAAGAGTCGACCCGCTGCCCCTCTGATGACTTGCCTGGCCTGACTGTTGGCTCGCCGCGCCTGGTTCTTTTTGGATGCGTCCCGCGGAGGATAAACCCAAAGGCATACTGCAAAGCGCTGGTGCTGCAAGCACATTGAACGGATCATTTACGGTCCAGAAAAACATCAGGTGATATCCTTTTAAAGATTATTTTATTAAAATATTGTTTTCATTAAAGAACAACTACTTTGGTCTGTATATTTTTATGTGCAGCAAAAGTGGTGTCATGTTGTGCCTATAAAGTGTACGTCAGCACCATCACGCACCGGCGTCTCGCTCGCCATCGATGGAACAGATGTGCATGTAAGTCGCCGTCAGACTTAATCTACATCAACCCATCGGAGCCGCGTTGAGTCGCCCTTGCCGCTTTGAGCCGCCGGAACTATATTGAGCCGCTGGTCTGCCTGAGCCACCTCTATCTCGATAAACGCCGTCCAAACAAATCAGGTGATATCCATCCAAGTTTGTTTTATTAGCACATATTATTTTTGTTAAAAAGCAATTTATCTTTGCCTTGGTCTGCAATATTGTTTGTGCAGGGCAATTATTTATGACAAAAAGTGATATTATACCGCGGAGACGGAGGAACGCCAACATCTTTTGGCACAGGTGGTCGTCATTACTCAACGCTCTCCCGCACCGGCTTACAACGCCGTGGCCGTTTCTCACGACCGCGCCGGCTTACAACGCCGTGTCCGTCTCTCGCGACCGCCGGCTGGCATAACGCCGTGCCGTCTCGCGACCACGCCGGCTTACAACAAGGAGGACCACTCGCCCGTCCGCACCGGCTTACAAACGCTGCGGCTGATTCATCTGTCTACTCCCGCGGTCGACTCACCCGACAATTGTTCACTACATCAAAATGACGTGGTTGATTTGCCTGCGCCGGTTTACAACACCGCGGCCGATTCATCCGTCTGAGCCGCCTCTAATGCGGCAATCGACTTTACCGACTGTCTCTCGCGGCCTGGTCTACATCAACACACCGGGCCACCCTTTTTCTGGATGAGTTGTTTATTGAGTATGAGTAAGTCACTACTTGGGAAGCCCGGTTTTCTTCCAACAAATTGGAGGCAAATTATCATATATTATCAGTCGCCGTCTGCACTGGATGGCTCAATGGGTAGGTGCACAAGTCGCCGCCACTACGGTTTGGTTAACTTCAAACAACCAGTTGGAAGGAACCATTGGCCTAGTTGCTGACATGGCTCATACGGGATCATTTATAACCCGCCGCAGTTACCTCAACCTTCTGTGGATTCACATCGCGCTGATATACACCTTTCTACTATGGTCAAATATGGAGAATCTCAAGCCAACTCCTCGAGTCGTCTTGAGACTCGGGGGCTACAATGGTATGACTCGGCAAAGTTAGCCGGTTTCAATGAATTCAAGAACTCCGGATCATTGGAGGGGAAAGTAACCCGGCCCCGGAGATTACTGCTCTATCGATGAAAAATTAAAAGGCCACCAGAAAAATTCCGGCTCACAATGATGCTTCCGGTTTAAAAATCCGGATCAAGAGACATCTTTCTCCCACAAAGCACTGAAGCTCTAATATCCGGTTTAAAAACCGGTTCAAGGGAAATTTATTTACCACAAAGCTTTGAAGCTCTCAAATACGATTCAAGGTAAATTTATCTCTCACAAAGTTTTGAAGCTTTCAAATCCGGTTTAAAACGTATCGGTTCAAAAAGAATTAATCTCTCGCAAGTTCGAGTTCTCAGAAAGATTAAAGGGTGCCAAAAAGAGCTTGCTGCCATGATGCGCGGTTCAAAACATGGGTATCCTGCCTTACGGCTTATTTTTATTATGGTCACTTGGGGGCTTCCTGCTCATCGGGCATAGCTATCAGTACCCTCTTGATCGGCGCAATGCCAAAATTTATATGGTCACTTGGGGGCTTCTGTTCAAACATAGGTCGATTCGAACCAAAGAGAACATAGTCACGATACTCTTTTGATTAGCAAACTGCTGAACCTACTTGGGGGCTTCTTGATCGTATCCGAATCATAGCTCAACCCCTTTGGGAATCGACGTGGATCGTATTCGAATCAGCGTCATTAAACAACTTTTAAGGTCATTTGGGGGCTTCCTGTTCAAACATAGGTCGTATTTGAACTAAAGAGAACATAGCTGTCGATACCCACTTTGATCGGCAACGCCAACGCCACTGGGGGGCTATATGATCGTATTCTAATCTTAGCTTAACCCCTTTGGAACGGTTTACTGATCGTATTCGAATCAGAAGCCTAAAAATTTTTATCTGTTTTTATACAATCGCAAATATTTGAGTTGTCACAAATATCATATGTGCCGGCTCTAACAGAGTTGAGTTATCAATTTCACTGTTCGGGTCACATAAGCCGGCATAGGGATCTTGTGATCTACTTGTGTGCATGATAAGGATACATTTGGGTGGTTACCCGCCCTGGTTTTTGACGTTAAGTCACTAGGGCATATGTTGTTTAAACTCTTTGCAGGATTTGCAGGAATATGACATATAAATGATTAAGTTCAAGCTCATTACCAAACTTGATGCTTCAAAATGATTATCCGTTCTGGATTTTTCTCAAAGGCTATAAGCCGCCGGGTTATAAAAATTCCGGCTTACAATGAAGGCGTATTAAATCGTCGTCGGCCAAGAGCCGCCGGGTATTTAAACTCCGGATTTACTTATCACTGATGAGGTATTCAAATTTTTAATAGCCAAAACTAGCTGGATTTTCATGATGATATTGAATGATTGAGGTTTTCATACCGGGTTATATTATTCAAATCTTGAATAGCCAACATGGCTGGATTTCTATTGTGATTATCAATAACCAGTGTTATAATTGAGGTTTTCAAAGTCGCTTTAGCGCAACTGCTATTATTTTTATCAATGGATATGATTTATTCTACAGTGGAAGGAACAGTCCCGAGTCGCTGCAGGCTCACGACCCGGTACTTGGGGGCTATATTATTCACATTGAGATTACATCAAGTATGCAAGTCCCATGACACTGCCAGCATGCACCATGGCACTTGGGGGCTAATGCAAAGTCATTTTTTGCTCAACTTATTGAAGACCCGACTCATCATATTCTAAATGAGCCGGCCCTTGGGGGCTACCAATTGCTCCTGTAAAAAAATTCAAGGTACACAAGCATTAATCCATTATATTGAAAGGTTCACTATTCAATTGGTAGAGTACAAAGCTCTTAACCTTGTGGACGTGGGTTCAAGCCCCATGGTGGAGATTATATTATATGATGTTATTATCAGTTATATACAAAGTCCCAGCTCAGTATTATCTTACTAAGCCGGCCCTTGGGGGATACACATTGCTGTTCAAGTTTACATGGTTATATCTACAAAGTCCCTGCTCATTATGGCATAATGACCCGACCCTTGGGGGCTACACTGGTTGAAGTTTTTATGAGCATAAGGCAATTACAAGTCCTGTGTTGTCGCAAGCATGACAACCCGGCACTTGGGGGCTACATATATGGAGTATTCAGTTTTTACTAGTGATTGAGATGAACATGGATTTCTTCAAAGTGGCAGTAATTATATGGAAACAAGTCTCAAAACATCACTTTGTTTTGTTCAAGACTTGGGGGCTACAGGTAATATGGATATAAGGGAGAAATATCTTCCAATTTTCAGTTTTGAGCAAACCAGATTGACCCGGCATCACCAATCATTATGACCCGGTGTCTGCAACAATCATAACCCGGCGTCATCAATAATCATGAACCGGCATTGGTAGCAATCATGAACCGGTGTTGGAAACAATCATGACCAGGAATTATCAATTTTTATAGCCCGGTGGTTTTGGAAATCATAGATCGGCAAGTTCTATATTTTCAAACCGGCTGAATATCAGATGAGTATTTCAAGACCAATACTTCTTAAGCCGGCGCTTTGGAAGTCGACTCAAGTGGATTATTCTTCACAATATTTTTCTACGAGACACCAACGTCAGCAATTTGAGTATGAAGCTGGTCTATTGAACCGGATTTTCTATAAGAAGGAAATAACAAGGACTTAAGGATATTCAGGTGTCGGCTTACAAGAATTCTTAACCCGAAGCACAACCTGTCAAATTTGTTCTTGTGTTTATTTTGCAGCATAAGTTTACCATGGATAAATCCAAGCTAAACTTGGGGGCTAATGTCAGGGATATACCCCGCGGTGTAACCCGACCTAAGTATAACCCGGCCGGACTTGGCGACTCACTAATGACCCGCCTCGACCGACGACACACTAAGTGACCCGCCCGATCCTGGCGACTTATGGGTGACCCGGCAAGCGGATCGAGGAGCGACAAGACCCGGGGCCCAGGAGGCTCAAGGCCGGAAGGTCGGCTTACGTTATGATAGGCCGGCTTAAGAGGAAAGGCGTGAGGAATATCTCCTTACAAGGAATCAAGACCCGGACTTGTATCCGCTTGTAGTAGAAGATATGCTAGTCCTAATCCTATTTGGACTCCACATGTAACCCGCCCCTCTAACTTATATAAGGAGGGGCAGGGCTCCCCAAAGAGGGACAAGCAACAAGAACAATATCTAGGGCTAGACACAAAGGGGGGGGGGGGCGGCTTATGCGGTGACTCCCTCATGAGCATAATGAGACCTAGCCTCAAACAACATGTAGGGCTATTACCGGATGATGTTTCCCGGGGCCCGAAGCTGTCTAAACCCTTGTCTTGCGTGTTGATCCGCCCTGCATCTCTCGTCCCACTCAACCCCTCTCAAGCTACCATATAGATGCGTTGGCCTCGCGACTAAGTCCTGACAGTAAGGACATCTGCCGTGACAATTCCACGACATTGGGCATCCCCCCCCCCCTCCGGGGCGGCTTTCCTCTTTTTCTCCTCCCCAGCGCGGGGAAGTAGAGTTTCTTCTTGCTTCCCCCCGCCTCCGCGGGAGGAATCTGTCTTGTCGTCATCGGACGACAGGGGTATGACGGCCTTGCGCCGAGGGCCTTTTCCGCCCCCCTGGCCTGCCTCTCCGGGCCCCTCATCCTTTCCGGATGGGGCGTCTTCTTCTTCCTCCTCCCCTTCATGGGAGGAGTCAGCCTCGTCATCTTCGGACGAGGCTTCAGGCACAACCTTACGCCGGAGACCCTTCCTGGTCCCGGGGCCTTCTTTTCGGCCTCCTTCTCCGGTGCCTTGTAGGGCGCCGGGATCAACATCTCTGTCAAGAGAGCATCAGTTGGATCTTCTGGCAACGGAGCCGGACAGTCAATCTTCTCCTCTGTCTCCACATAGTCCTGATCAAATATACACAAATACTTAAGACTCCCCCATGAATGTATCGGGAAAAACCGAATCCGGTGGTAGTCCCAAAACTCATCGGACGGGGGAACTTCGGAGGCCTTAAACAACTCCTTCCATGCGTCTTTGTGCTTCATGCCATAGATCCTCTGAAGCGTCCGGTGTTCGGCCGGGACGAACTCCCATAGATTGACTGCCCGCCTTTGACAGGGCAGGATTCGGCGAACAAGCATGACCCGGATCATGTTGACAAGCTTGATGTTCTTGTCCTTCATGCTTTTGATGCATGTCTGGAGTCCGGTAAGCTCCGTGGAATTGCCCCAGGACAGGCCCTTCCTTTCCCAGGAGGTGAGCCGCATGGGGGCTCCAGACCTGAATTCGGGGGCCGCAGCCCAGTTGGCGACGCGCGGCTCGGTGATGTAGAACCACCCCGATTGCCACCCTTTTACGGTCTCCGCAAAGGAGCCGTCCAACCAGGTGACGTTAGGCATCTTGCCCACCATGGCCCCTCCGCACTACGCTTGCTAGCCGCGTACAATCTTCGGCTTCACACAGAAGATTTGCAGCCACAGGCCGAATTGAGGCCGGATGCGGAGGAAAGCCTCGCATACGACGATGAACACCGAGATGTTGAGAACGAAATTCGGGGCTAGATCATGGAAATCTAGCCCGTAGTAGAACATGAGCCCGCGGACGAAGGGGTGGAGTGGAAACCCCAGTCCACGGACGAAGTGGGCGACGAACACGACCCTCTCGTGGGGTCCCGGGGTCGGTATGACCTGCCCAGCGTCCGGTAGCCGGTGCGCTATGTCTGCGGCCAAGTATCCGGCCGCCCAAAGATTTGCGATATGCTCCTCCTTGACGGTGGAAGCCACCCACTTGCCTCCTGCTCCAGACATGTTTAGCTGTGCGGAGAAGACTTGGGCTTGGGCGCTGGAGCTCGAGGGGGCGAGAGTGGGAAAATGAGGAAGATGGCGTGGGTAAAAATGGGGAAATCTTATCCCTTTATAGAGGCGACGAAAGCGGTGCGCCTCCCCACTTGCCCGTTGGGAATCGCTTGCTTCCCAAGCGCCACGATTGATGATGTGGTGGGATTACCCATACCCGTATTGATGAGAATCCCGTGATAAGGGGATACGATCTCTGCTTTGACAAGACGTGTCAAAGAAACCGCCTCGTGATATGCGCTGTGGCTGGTTGTGGGAAAACAGTTCGAATAATGACCCGACCGTAACGGCACGTCGCGTTGTCTAAAAAGTTGTCAGCAGATTGCATTTGTGAAATACCATTCTCTCTACGGTGGCATGTGAAGATCATTTTGTGGATCCGGACACGGTTCAAGTGTTCGATAACTACTTCGGAGTACTCAGAGATGGAACCCGCCCTGCAATGCCGAAGACAATACTACGCGCCGGACTCATCGTCATTGAAGCCTAGTTCAGGGGCTACTGAGGGAGTCCTGGATTAGGGGGTATCCGGACAGCCGGACTGTGTACAACGTCTAGACTATTGAAGCGTGAAGATGCAAGACTCAAGACTTCGTCCCGTGTCCGGATGGGACTTTCCTTGGCGTGGAAGGCAAACTTGGCGATCCGGATATTATATTCCTTTCCTTGTAACCGACTCCATGTAAACCCTATCCCTCTCCGGTGTCTATATAAACCGGAGAGGTTGGTCCTTAGAAGGCCGATCACAATTACAATCATACCATCATAGGCTAGCTCTTAGGGTTTAGCCTCTACGATCTCGTGGTAGATCTACTCTTGTACTACCCATATCATCAATATTAATCAAGTAGGAAGTAGGGTTTTACCTCCATCGAGAGGGCCCGAACCTGGGTAAACATCTGTGTCCCTTGCTTCCTGTTACCATCAGCCTTGACGCACAGATCGGGACCCCCTACCCGAGATCCGCCGGTTTTGACACCGACAGTCAACGTAATGATCCCAGTTCCCCCATGTACATGGGAATTAAGCCGTAAGACTAGTCTTTATGCGTACCCTGCAACTTAATTCGTTCAATTTAGAACTGTCGCGTGTACTGAATTTGTGAGTTATGCCCGGTTTTTTGTTGATGTAAGAACCGTTAATATGTTGACCTTGATATGCTGTCAGCTCAGGCAATGAATATGAACTATTTTTTGTTGTTATTATTATTATATCATAGAGGTAGCACACTCAATTGATCTCACTATAGTATGCGTGAACAAAAATATGCAATCTGGTTTGCGAATAGCACACGGTTCGTTGATGAAAGCCGTGTGCCGACCAAATCCCACCCACGATCTGAGTCGTGCTTTCTGATTGGCCAGAACCCAAACCCCAGGGATCGTACGTCTGCACCGTTGGATGCTCCCAGGTCGAACGATGATCCTCGTCCCTTTCGACAACACATGCAGTTCCGGTTGTACTTTTATTTTTATGCATAAAATGCACGTTAGTCTCAAAAATATCTTAAGTATAGCTAACGATATCTGAAATGTGCTAGAAAATCAAACACGTGGTATAATGGTGGTTGCGTACCGTGGAAATTTTTATGAGGCCAAACGATGAAGTCACCAGCCACATGAGTTTGAATTGACACGTCTCTTTTTCGAAACCATGATCCTTCATGTGAGATGCTCTAGTTTGGAAGGAGCGGTCATCAAAACTTGTGCCAAACTTTACCAATTTTTTTCCACGGGGTCGTGAGAGCACGCCACGGGCACACATCGATTTTGATGTTGTCCGAACTCCATCTGAATTTCCTGTAATTAAAATACCAACTAGGCATACGCCAGTGGCCGCACCTCGCGGCCAAAATGTTTGAAACTTCTCCCCGCTTCTCGAATGAACAGATGAAAACTCACAAAGCGACGCACGAATGATCTGTACACCTTCTTTGCTAGGCTCATAGTAAGGGGATATCATAGCTAGTATCATGCATGCCAACTAGGCAATTTTGATGAGCTATCATAGAATTAAATGAAGAAAGAGAGGGTTAAGTATCATATCATGAAACCATATCATAATAAATGCTATGCTACTATGTGTCATGCATGACAATAAATAAAGTACTACATATGATACTACTCTATGATACTATGCATTAGGCTAGTCATAGTGGGGAGTATCATATACTAGTATCATGCATATAATACTAGTGTATGATACTACCTTCATAGTGCATAGTATCGTATCATAGGTGATCATATTTATTGCCATGCATGACACAAAGTAGCATAGAATTTAACATGATACATTATCTACCTATGTTACTCTAACCCTCTCTCTCTTCTTTAATTATGTGCCACATAAGCATGTTTGCTAGTCCCAATGCATGTTACCGGTTATGTCACCCCCACTATGGCCAGCCTTAGACTAGCCACAGTGGGAGTAACTTCAGCAGTAACATCGAGTCCAACTCAACAAATTTGCTTATTTGGCAATGAGTTAATGAGGAGAGAGGTAGTTTGAGTAACTTAGCTAGTTACTGTAACATCACATGTCCCAATGCAATATGTGTCTATAACCTAATAAATGAGGCTTTGCATGTTACCATACTTATATTACTACCCACTATGAAAGGTAATAACATAGTCTAGGAATATGTGTATGTTACTAGTGTATGTTACTCTCCATTGTGGCTAGTCTTAGAGCAAATACAATAGAGTGACATAAGCAGGCTATAAGGAATAGAATAATATATATGTGCTTATTAGTTGGAGGAAAGAGAAGAGGAGAGAGAAGAGAAGCGGGCTCTTGGTTAGTAGAGCCAGCTGCAACACGAGACCCAAGACACTTTGTGAGGATGTAAGATGGGCCAACTATTGATAAACTAGTACGTATTTAAAACTTATTATTGTACATGCCAGCTAAGAGGTTGGCTGTATATGACATGGAAACTTCTTATAGCCGACCGTTGGCTGTATTATTAACCATGGTCTTAGTGAGGTAGCTAGTATATCATAGGCTAGCTAGTATCATACTCCCTCCTTTCTGGTTTATAGGGCTCAATTCAAAAATCTCACCAACCAAGGTAGATGGTGAGTGGTGGAATACTTTTTGTAGTTTGCAGAAACACGCAATTAATGCTTTTGTTTTCCTCAAAAAATTATGTTTACCAATGTATTAATTGCAATACATGCATGCATAAAGTACATGCATTGGTCAATTTTCCCTTAATATATACTTGCATGCAATGATTTAACACCTTGGAATCTGAACATGTGATGGTGAACAACCAAATTGAGCCTTATAAAATGGAAAAACTAAAATTTTGAGATAAGCCTATAAACCGGAAAGGAGGGAGTATATATGCATGATACTAGTATATGATCGGTAATACCTCCGTAATGCGCGCATGCATATTATCATAAGTTAGTATCTTAGGTTGCCTTATTAATTGCCATGCATGACACAAAGTAGTACAACATTTAATATGTTACGATATCATGATATGATACCACACCCTCTCTTTCCTTATTTAACTATGTGCCACATCATCCAAAAAGTCTAGTTGGCATGCATGATACCACTTGATACTCCCATATTACGACCAACCTTAGGGTGGCCATAGTGGGGGTATCATAGCCGGTATCATGCACTCGGGAATAGCAAATATGATGGTGTGGCAAAGAAGCAGTAACATAGGTAGATAACGTAACACACACACACACACACATATAATAAATGATATACTACTTTGTGTCATGCATGGCCATAAATATGATCATCTATGATATATACTACTCTATGATACTATATATGCACTATGAAGGTACATACATAGTATCATACACTAGTATCATATGCATGGTACTGTATATAATATATGATACTCCCCATTATATAAGGCTGGCCATAGTGGTGGTATATAACATAGCCGACGATGTCATGCACTCGGAAATAGCAACTATGTGGCAAAGAATTAAATATATATAGAAAGGGTTAGAGTAACATATAGGTAGATACCGTATCATGTTAAATGCGATGCTAATTTGTATCATGCATGGCAATAAATATGATCTATGATACTATACTCTATGTATTATACTATGCGCTATAATTAATTAAAGGTAGTATCATACACTAGTATCATGTATATATGCATGATACTAGTATATGACACTCTCCACTATGAGTAGCCTAAGTATATATAGCCTAACTAAAACATCCACATGTAGTTGTAGTAGGGTTTTTGACTTTAATTAATTATATGCACTAAAATGCAATGCAAGGTAAGTGCAAAGAATGACTTAAACATAGCAGACGACCTGAAATGGGCCGGAACGATGTAGCTAGCTAGTAACTGACGATTTGTAGTCCCAAGTGCCGCATCTCCTTTTGAAAACTATGATCCTTCTTGTGAGATGCTTCGGTATGGAAGGTGCAATCATCAAAACTTGTGCCAAACTTTACCATTTTTTCCATGCGATCGTGAGAGCACGCGACAGTGACACAATGATTTTCGCTATTTTCCGGACTCTATATGCTTTTCCTAAAATTAAAATACCAACAAGGCCTACGCCTCCGGCCGCACCCTGCGGCCGAACTGTTTGGAGTTTTTTCCCGTTTCTGGCACAATGAATGAAAATTCGCAAAGCGACACACAAATGATCTTACTAACACGCACATGTAGTTGCGACTATTATCTCTACTACTACTAAACAAGCGAACATTATCTTTCTTAAATGCACCCCGTCTAACGTACACACAACAATTGTAGCAATTAGAGTCACACGATTAAGCCCCATTCATTTAGATCTAACCGTCAAAATAGCAATAAACTCTCATCAAAAGTGCCTGTAGCAATTTGAGGAGGCGGACGAAAACTCTGCTGTCCCACTATCGGATGAAAAAAAGATTCGTTACGTATCCACTTAATGCCACCACGTAATTAGCGCTAACATCCCATGGTAAGAGGCCATCCGCTGGGAGACCCAACCCCATTGTGCGCTCACCCGATCCCATCTGCCGCTGGCCACCAGAGAGGAGCTTCCGCTTGAGCGCGTGCGTCCCAGAGCCGGAGCCCGCCGGATCTCCTGGCCCCACCGCCGTCCCGCGCGCCACCGGGGAGCACGCCGGCGAGCGTCGTTGCCCTTCCGCCAGCGGCCTGGGTAATCCATGGCTCGCCGACGAATCAGGAGCGCCGCCTGGCGTGTACGACCAGGCTGATGAGGGACCGAGCCAAGGAGCGGAGTCAGGTTGGGAGGGTCGGTGGGCTGCGGGAGCAGGGGAGGGTGGGACGGCCGGCAGCGCCGCTTGTTCGGGAATGCTTTGATCTGGTGATGCTAGAGCACGCGCACATGGGGGACACGCCGCAGACCACCACCGCCTTGTGATTGAGTGCATCAATGGGAGGATGGCCCATGGAGGGTTGGTGACGACACTCACAATGGATGCAAAGGGCGGCAACGAACTCCTCTGGCAGCTCGGCACTCGGCAGTGCCACCGGACAAAGCATGGTTCAGGTACGCCCTGTCTTGCCGCCGTTGTTGTTGACTTTCTCGCACAAGGTAGAAAGCAAATGGAGGTCATGAATTCGGCTTTGCACTAATTCACGATAATTTTGTATTTCTGCAGTCATTTTCAACTTCTATGGTGGAAACGATTTGAGGATTAATTGGAGGAATGTCTCAGAGTTGTTTTAGAATCTTGAAAGGATCAAGAGCGGATGGTCAGAGGTAATTCATCATTTGCTCTTGGTCAGTTTGCTGAACACGTGCAACCAGTAATTCGATCTCACTATGAGAGTGTAGTTCCATGCATCTTAAATGCAGTTGAAGACCCATCAGATGGGGTTAAGGTAAAATAGAGAGAGACTTTGGATATAAATATTGGTTAATTTTGCATGACAACGAGGTGGTAATTATGTAATGCAAATAATCAATATGATTTTGTAGGAGATATCATATTATGCATTGGTGGTTTTCTATGAAGACATGGGTGAAGATATCCTACCATATCTGTAACCTTGGATATGCAGATTACTTATGTCTTTGCAGGCTCAGTCCTCGAAATTCTGTTGAGACTGACGCGGGGCAGCCTGATAAGGAAGAAAAGTGAGGTATTTTTCTTTCATGTCCTTCCAATTTAGTATGTTCTCATTTGGACTGTAGATGGTAATTGTATTGTCATATAGTCATATTAGTTACGTAGTGCGCACAGAGGCTGAAGGCTCGGTCTTCTTTTCTTTCTTATAGGACTGAAATTTGGAGATTACCGTACTCATTAATTTCTTTACCACACTGTGATGTCTTGGTTACGTACATATGTATATCACTTATTCTTCAGCAGAATAGTACGTTATAATCAGTTCGGTACTATATACTAACAACCAGATAAACTTAAATCTTTATGCTATTGACTATGTATTTAGAATGTGAAGGCCAGCAAGAGCAGATAGCATCGAGGTAATCATTTGAACTGCAATATTTTCTGAATTTTAAATAAAGGTGGATTTTATATCTTGATGTTCTTTCTTATATAACATATCTAAATGTGAATTTTTATATACAGATGTGATGTTTCCAATATGAATGCCAAATAGAAGGGAGGAGATAACAATCGGATAGATTCCAATATGTGAACTTCCAAACATGGGTGAAGGGAGGAGATAACAACGTTGGCATTGGCTCTATTGGTTTGCTGTTGCAGATTTGAGTTGTCAATGATCACCCACACATAACAATCGGACTCGATTCCGATAGCAAGCGCGCCCGAGCGCTGTTCGTCCACCTCCAGCAGTTTTTGCTTGTTTCCCTTAGCCTTCATAGTCCCTCAAGGAAATTATCACTGAACTTTGACAATGGCATCTTCTCACTTTTGTGAACGACACTTGATTATCTCTTAGTAATAGTTCTTTACTAAATTTTGTTGATACATAAGTGGTTCTTTACTGAACAATACTTGTATGTGTCTGTGTATGGAGAATGGTGATGAGACTTTATAATAATCCATTGTCCAACAAGGAGGTTCTAATTTCTGATTGGATTACTATAACTATATGATTTGCAAAAAATTCAAATGGTACTATGTTTGACACATACTGCAATGGGCCGAAGCACGCTTGGATATTTTTTTCACACACTGAAATTCATTTACAGGAGATTATAATCATTTGGGCACTATGCACTGAGAAAGTGTGCATTTAGATATATATTTGTTTGTAGAAGAATGTTGATTCATGAAGATTGATATATCATTTTTTTGGAAGAACCTCATCATGAGGGCAGGGGGTCCAGCATTTTATTAAGAAGCGAGAGATGATCCAGTTTATAAAGGAAGTCAGAAAAAACCCTAACGTTTTCTGGTAATAATTAGGAAAAAACCGAGTGAGAACCTAAAAACAGAAGAAGAAAAAAACACTAAAGCTTGGGGTAAACATAGATGCGACATCAGGGAGATCGTCAGAGCCAGACACAAGAGCACCAAGGCCCAAAACCGAAAATCAAATTGTTTGTATGAGTCAAGAATTGGGCATTATGCACTCTGTATGATTTAAAAAAAATTCAAGAAATCTATTCGTATTTGGTTAGAATTTTTCATGTTTAATACGTGCGTTGCACGTGCATGCTAACTAGTATATATATACATACAAACGAGATCTCATTTTTTTGCATATTCAAAGTTTGAGATTGCTAGCGAGGCATGCCGCCTGGTAAAATGTACCAGAAAATCAAAGCATAGGGTACAATCGTGATTTCTTTCCATGGAAAAAAATTGGAGGCGAAACGATGAACTCATGTTTTCATTCAAACAAAAAGATGATGTTAGGTAATGTAAATGTTTTCAAATAGCACACGGTTCATTCATGAAAACCGTGTGCCCACTGAACCATGGCCGATGCCCACCTGCCACGCGCGCGATCTGATTCGTGTGTTCTGATTGGCCATAACCCAAACCTCATGGATCGTACGTCTGCATCGTTGGATTCTCCTTGATCGAACGGCGATCCTCATCCCTTTCGATAGCACATGTAAATGTTTTCAAATAGCCCATCGCAAAAAAATGTTTTCAAATAGCACCCGATTCACTCACGAAAGCCGTGTGCCTACCAAACCGTGGTCGATGCCCCCTTTGCTGCGCGCGTGATCTGAGTCGTGCGTTCTGATTGGCCAGAACCCAAACCCCACGGATCGTACGTCTGCACCGTTGGATGCTCCCAGATCAAATGACAATCCTGATCCCTTTCGACAGGAAATGCAGTCCGGCTAGGAATTGATTAATATGCCAAAATGCACGGTAGTACGTCTTCATTTCAAACGAAATTATTCTGTTTGTGCACATGAGCGCTTAGAGGCAACCGTTTGCATAGGAATTTCCGCGCACGCGGAGACCGGGGATATTTTTCACCCTTTTCACCTAGGCCGCCAACACCCCCCACCGTCCGCCCGCGTTTCACTCAACTAGTCCACCCAATCTCCATCGCCAGCTCTCCCTCCCCTAGATCCACAACAGAACCCTCTTCGGCGCCGCCGTGCTCACCCCGGCCATGTGCCCGCTCTTCGGCGTCAAGCCTACCTCCACTGCCGTTCCCAACACGCGGCGGCCCGCGCCTCGCCGTCTTCGTTTGCTCGCCAGCCACCCTCGAGCATATCGATGTAGTAACCCTCGCCTCTCCTGTGGTCCGGCTGGGTTTGCATTAAGAAGCTTTGTCGATCGCTCTCCATCGCGGTGAGGCATATTTCCTCATAATCCTCTTACAATTTCGTTCCGTATGTTCCCAAATTGGCTATAAAATAACAGAGAGCGTATATATGTTCATTATCTACCTTCCTTACTACATATAAGCTGTATTTGTTCCAATAAGTTACTGCCTATTTACAGATCACGGGCGCCCAAGTCACACAAACCTAACAAATTAGCCGTACATTTTCTAAATTATTGCATGTCATGTTTAGAAAGCTTGATACCAAGTTGTTAGTTTTATGCTTATCCTCCTTTCCTGAGTTTCGCATGTGTTCTCTGTAGATGCCAAGTAGCAGCGACATCACTCATGCTTCAGGCGATGTATCTTCATCTGATTCGGACAACCCTAGGTCTTCAGCAGATTGTGAGGGATCAAGTAATCTTGAACGGGATAGAGCTGCAGCAATTACCCTTCCGGTCAGGACACGGAGGAACGCTCCAAGGAAGCCCACACACCAGCCTAAAGGTGTATATGAAGTAACCGAGATTGATTTAAAGTCTTGGGCTCCAACTAAACCAGATAAAGCACGCACGAGGTTCAGGAGTGTGTGTGGATTTGTTGGCAGGGCAAGGCTCAACATTAATCTGCCGGGGTTTCGGAAGGCTGACACAGAAACATGGCGAAGGATAGTCCGGGAGATCATGGATCACTTCAACGTTCTAGAGCAGTGGAGAATGCAGGTGGAACACGCTGCACTGAAGAAGGCTAGGGATGCTTGGAGAAACTGGAAGCACGTGCTGTACAAGAAGTACTTGAGTGAAGGCAAGGATCCAATCCCCGCATACCCCCAAATTACAAAGGCAGATTGGGCAGAATTCAAAAGGGTCAGGGCAACTAAAGAGTTTGCTGAGAAGAGTTTCAAGCAATTGGAACTTCAGAAGAAGAACATACACCCCCACCGTATGGGTGTGGCAGGATACTACGGCATGAAACTGATATGGGACCAGGAGGACAAAGAAGCAGTAGTGGTGGGTGGGAATCCGGCCTTTAGTGAAATCAGGGGCGAACATGCCAGAGACTACTCGCGGGCATGTGCAAAGAGGCGTGATGACGGAACTTATTACTTTGAAAACGCACGTGATGCCAAACTGTATGAAGTGATGTTAGAGGCTTCCAAGATCCCTGGAAGGTTCTACAGGAACTCAGGGCCATGTGACATTTTGTCCATTGCTCTGGAAACAAAAGAGCCCCCTGGCCGTGCAAGGGGTATATGTGTTAATGTCCCGCACAAGAGGGCTTTCACACTCAGCAAACAAGAGAGGCTCAGCATAAAAAAAGCGAGGAGCAAAATGAAGCAGAATGCATTGTATGAATGGTTGAGGAAGGAGATTTATCCGGCTGTTTGAAAGGATGTTGAGGAGTCAATGATGATGCAGGAGACTCTAACACTGACAGATAGCCAGCAGATGGGAGGGGAGGCGGGCATGGAGGATGCTGCTTATTGCGCGACAACACTGCACAAGAGTAGTTGTGCACAGCTGACCCCAGCGACATTGAGACTCCAGCTGCTCGTGATGATGCTATATTTGATCTATTTGGAATGAAAGACAGACTAAAGGGCGTGATTACACATTATGAAGGTACATAAAAATATGCAATAGCCTGGGTTTGCCCACCCTTCTTGGAAGATGGCCTCTTGTTGGACAATGTGCCATTGAAGTCGGGCTGTGTGAAGTGCTACATGACTGAAGTAAAGCCAGGATTCAATGAATTTGTCCAGAAGAATGTCCTAGGAGACTTCGATGAGCAAAGGACCTTGGGAGAAACACTGTTACATCACATCTAGTGGCCACAAAAGGAAATAGAGTTCATCAATGAGATCCCTGAAGCCCCGCCAAGAGCAACCACTGTCGCCCCTCAACCGGCGCTCTCCTTGCTACAGCAGCTCTCGCGGGCTGATGCATCAACCTATGATCAGCCGACCCGACTTTGTGGCGTATAGGCCATGTCATCCTCCGCCCCAAAGCAGCGAGTGGCAAGGCCTACAACTGCTGAAGATGCACCACCGGTTCAGATGCCGGCCCGGCAAGCGGCGGGGAGACCAGCTGCGAGCACATGCTCGGCCAGACCAACTCGGTGGAACGGATCGCTAAGCGATCGATTCTTGAACCACCGCTAAGTAGTCTCAGAGGTCCAGGACCGATCGCTCATCGATCCGTCGGTCCGATCGCGTGATCATCATACCAATGCGTCGGCACTTCACCTTTCGACAAATCAACACGTTGGCACGACCTCCTCAAAGACATCGACAAGTTGGCACCACTGCAGTAAACCCAACATAGCTTCAACGCATGGTCGGTCCGATGCCTCTGCTGCTACAACCCAAAGATCCGTCTACAACTTTGCTAGCTCAGCGGTCCGGCATAGATGAACCGTCTGCTAAGCAGTTCGTCCAAGCTTCACCGTCTGCTTGGCAGTCTACTTGCAGGCAACCAGATGTTCTGCCAGAAATGCTTCAAGTACCATTACTTAAAGTGAAGAGGAAAGAGAACGATTGCCTCTTACTTAAAGCACTCATTGCCCAGAACCAAATCAACAGTAGCTTGTTCGAATTGGGGAGTAATATTATTTCTGACGCCATGGATGATGAAGAAGTACGTTTGTTGCTTGCTAAAAGTAAAGTAGACGTACTTGAAGCACGCAATTACGTCCATGGTCAACCATTTCTTGTTGGTGAATACTTTGATGAGTGCAGCTCCAGTTGCCGCAAGTTACATGAATATTGCATGGATCTAATGTCAGCAGGTCAGCATGGTTTGCTAGTCCACTACAACAGAGATCATTTCTGACACGATGTTGGTTCCATCGATGTGAGTTTCAAGGACTTACATATCTTCTTCAACTTCAACATGCTCGATGCACTCTTGTTAGATGCCTGATTTTGTAAGTACTTAACAAAATTTGATCAACTTCTCCATACAAAGCTGTAAATGATAAACAACTAACTGCATTTTATTCCTCTCAGGGGATTGAACACGCAGAGAAGAAAAAGGGAGAGTGTGTATTTCATAGATCCTGAATTAGCAAATGGCACAACAATACATGGTAAGGACCTACGGGGCTGGGCCGTTAACACAGTCATTCGTCTCTTCGAAAACACGTCCCATGCAGAATCATTTCTCTGGCCATATCATGAATGGTAAGTCAAGTAAACAACCACGCATACACTTATTGTCTTTCAGATTTCGACATAATTCGTAAGTTTATGGCTTTCTTAATATGTAGCAATCACTGGATATTGGTATTCATTGTTCCAAACAAGAAAACAGTTTACTACATCGATTCTCTCAAAGAGTCAACAAACACTCAGGATCTGACGCATCTTTAGCAATTCATGGATAGGTATTGAATTCTATGATGTTGAAATTACTTTGCATTCATATCTGGTTCAATAATTGATGTTGTCAAAATTCATCCTCATTTGCAGTGTGCTCGCATTGTGGAAAACTAAACTAGGGAACCTGTTCAAGAGGGGACTACCTCTGCAGCACGAAATCGTTTCTCCGGTAACACACCGAAATCCGTTATTTCCGGAAAATTTATCCAACAGTCTGCAAATACCTTTCCTTACGCTAGTCAAATGTTCAAGCTTCTAAATAAACCTTTTTCTATTTTGTCAAAGAAAAAATAATACATCTAACACCGGTTAGGTTGTGTTGGGTAACGCAGTAATTTCAAAAATTTTCCTACGCACACACAGGACCATGGTGATGGCATAGCAACGAGAGGGGAGAGTGTCCGTCCACGTACCCTCGTAGACCGAAAGCGGAAGCGTTATATTAACGCGGTTGATGTAGTCGTACGTCTTCACGATCCGACCGATCCAAGCACCGTTACTCCGGCACCTCCGAGTTCTTAGCACACGTTCAGCTCGATGACGATCCCCGAGCTCCGATCCAGCAAAGCGTCGAGGAGGAGTTCCGTCAGCACGACGGCGTGGTGACGATCTTGATGTTCTACTGTCGCAGGGCTTCGCCTAAGCACCGCTACAATATGACCGAGGTGGAATATGGTGGAGGGGGCACCAGACACGGCTAAGGAACGATCACGTAGATCAACTTTGTGTGTTCTAGGGTGCCCCCGCCCGTATATAAAGGAGCAAGGGGAGGGCCGGCCAGCCTTGGGGCGCACCAAGGGAGGAGTCCTCCTCCTAGTAGGAGTAGGACTCCCTTTCCTAGTCCTACTAGGAAGAGAGAAGGGGAAGGAAAGAGAGGAGAGGGAGAGGGAAAGGGGCTGCGCCCCCCTCTAGTCCAATTCGGACTCCCCATGGAGGGGGCGCACCACCTCCTGGTGCAGCCTCTCTCTCCCCTCTTGGCCCAATAAGGCCCATAACTTCCCGGGGGTTCCGGTAACCCCTCCGCACTCCGATTTTCTCCGAAACTTCCGGAACCTTTCCGTGTCCGAATATAACCATCCAATATATCAATCTTTATGTCTCGACCATTTCGAGACTCCTCGTCATGTCCGTGATCACATCCGGGACTCCGAACTCCTTCGGTACATCAAAATACATAAACTCATAATAACCGTCATTGAAACCTTAAGCGTGCGGACCCTACGGTTCGAGAACTATGTAGACATGACCTAGAACTATTCTCGGTCAATAACCAATAGCGGAACACGGATGCTCATATTGGTTCCTACATATTCTCTGAAGATCTTTATCGGTCAAACCGCATAACAACATACGTTGTTCCCTTTGTCATCGGTATGTTACTTACCCGAGATTCGATCGTCGGTATCCAATACCTAGTTTAATCTCGTTAACGGAAAGTCTCTTTACTCGTTCCGTAATACATCATCTCACAACTAACTCATTAGTTGCAATGCTTGCAAGGCTTATGTGATGTGTATTACCGAGAAGGCCTAGAGATACCTCTCCGACAATCGGAGTGACAAATCCTAATCTTGATTCATGCCAACTCAACATATACTTTCGGAGACACTTGTAGAGTACCTTTATAATCACCCGATTACGTTGTGGACGTTTGGCAGCACACAAAGTGTTCCTCCGTAAACGGGAGTTGCATAATCTCATAGTTGCAGGAACTTTGTATAAGTCATGAAGATAGCATAAGCAACATACTAAAGCGATCAAGTGCTAAGCTAATGAAATGGGTCATGTCAATCACATCATTCTCCTAATGATGTGATCCCATTAATCAAATGACAACACATGTCTATGGTTAGGAAACATAACCATCTTCGATTAATGAGCTAGTCTAGTAGAGGCATACTAGTGACTATCTGTTTGTCTATGTATTCACACATGTATTATGTTTCCGGTTAATACAATTCTAGCATGAATAATAAACATTTATCATGATATAAGGAAATAAATAATAACTTTATTATTGCCTCTAGGGCATATTTCCTTGATCTCCCACTTGCACTAGAGTCAATAATCTAGATTACATAGTAATGATTCTAACACCCATGGAGTCTTGGTGCTGATCATGTTTTGCTCGTGGAAGAGGCTTAGTCAACGGGTCGCAACATTCAGATCCGTATGTATTTTGCAAATCTCTATGTCTCCCACTTGGACTTGGTCCCGAATGGAATTGAAGCGTCTTTTGATATGCTTGGTCCTCTTGTGAAATCTGGATTCCTTTGCCAAGGCAATTGCACGATATTGTCACGAGAAGATCTTCATTGGTCCCGATGCACTAGGTATGACACCTAGATCGGAAATGAACTCTTTCATCAGACTCCTTCATTTGCTGCTTCAAGCAGCTATGTACTCCGCTTCACATGTAGATCCCGCCATACGATGCTTTGTTTAGAACTGCACCAACCGGGCTCCACCGTTTAATAAAAATACGTATCCGGTTTGCGATTTAGAATCGTCCGGATCGGTGTCAAAGCTTGCATCGACGTAACCATTTACGACTAGCTCTTTGTCACCTCCATATATGAGAAACATATCCTTAGTCCTTTTCGGTATTTCGGGATGTTCTTGACCGCTGTCCGGTGATCCACTCCTGGATTACTTTGGTACCTTCCCGCCAAGCTTACAGCTAAGCATACGTCAGTGTCGGTACACAAGACATTGCATACATGATAGAGCCTATGGCTGAAGCATAGGGAACATTTTTCATTTTCTCTCTATCTTCTGCTGTGGTCGGGCATTGAGTCCGACTCAATCTTACACCTTGCACTACTGTGTAAAAACCTTTCTTTGCTCGATCCATTTTGAACTTCTTCAAAACTTTATCAAGGTATGTGCTTTGTGAAAGTCCTATTAAGCGTCTTGATCTATCTCTATAGATCTTGATGCCCAAAATATAAGCAGCTTCACCGAGGTCTTTCATTGAAAAACTTTTATTCAAGTATCCTTTTATGCTATCCAGAAATTCTATATCATTTCCAATCAACAATATGTCGTCCACATATAATATCGGAAATGCTACTGAGCTCCCACTCACTTTCTTGTAAATACTGAGGCTTCTCCAAAAGTGCAGATAAAACCATATGCTTTGATCACACTATCAAAGCGTTTATTCCAACTCCGAGAGGCTTGCACGGACCATAAATTGATCATTGAGCTTGCACACTTTGTTAGCACCCTTTGGATCAACAAAACCTTCTGGTTGTATCATATACAACTCTTCTTCTAGAAATCCATTCAAGAATGCAGTTTTTACATCCATTTGCCAAATTTCATAATCATAAAATGCGGCAATTGCTAACATGATTCGGACGGACTTAAGCATCGCTACGGGTGAGAAAGTCTCATCGTAGTCAACCCCTTGAACTTGTCGAAAACCTTTTGCAACAAGTCGAGCTTTGTAGACAGTTACATTACCATCAACGTCAGTCTTCTTCTTAAAGATCCATTTATTCTCAATAGCTTGCCGATCATCGGGTAAGTCTACCAAAGTCCATACTTTGTTCTCATACATGGATCCCATCTCAGATTTCATGGCTTCAAGCCATTTTGCGGAATCTGGGCTCACCATCGCTTCTTCATAGTTCGTAGGTTCATCATGATTTAGTAGCATAACTTCCAGAACAGGATTACCGTACCACTCACAGTGCGGATTTTGTTCTGGTTGATCTCTGAAGTTCGGTGACAACTTGATCTGAAGTTTCATGATCTTCATCATTATCTTCCTCACTAAGCGGTGTAGGTGTTACGTAAACTGATTTACGTGACGAACTACTTTCCAATAAGGGAGCTGGTACTATTACCTCATCAAGTTCCACTTTCCTCCCACTCACTTCTTTCGAGAGAAACTCCTTCTCTAGAAAGGATCCATTTTAGCAACAAATGTCTTGCCTTCGGATCTGTGATAGAAGGTGTACCCAATTGTCTCCTTTGGGTATCCTATGAAGACACATTTTTCCGATTTGGGTTCAAGCTTATCGGGTTGAAGTTTCTTCACATAAGCATCGCAACCCCAAACTTTCAGAAACGACAACTTTGGTTTCTTGCTAAACCATAGTTCATAAGGCGTCGTCTCAACGGATTTTGACGGTGTCCTATTTAACGTGAATGCGGCCGTCTCAAGAGCATAACCCCAAAATGATAGCGGTAAATCTGTAAGAGACATCATAGACCGCACCATATCCAAAGAAAGTGCGATTCTGACGTTCGGACACACCATTCTTGTTGTGGTGTTCGGGTGGCGTGAGTTGCGAAACTATTCCGCTTTGTTTCAAATGTAGACCAAACTTCGTAACTCAAATATTCGCCTCCACGATCAGATCGTAGAAACTTTATTTTCTTATTACGATGATTTTCAACTTCACTCAAATTCTTTGAACTTTTCAAATGTTTAGGACTTATGTTTCATTAAGTAGATATACCCATATCTGCTCAAATCATCTGTGAAGGTGAGAAAATAACGATATCCGCCACGAGCTTCAACATTCATTGGACCACATACATCCGTATGTATGATTTCCAATAAATCATCGCTCTCTCCATAGTACCGGAGAACGGGGTTTTAGTCATCTTGCCCATGAGGCATGGTTCTTAAGTGCCAAGTGATTCATAATCAAGTGACTCCAAAAGTCCATCGGCATGGAGTTTCTTCATGCGTTTTACACCGATATGACCTAAACGGCGGTGCCAAATAAGTTGCACTATCATTATCAACTCTGCATCTTTTGGTTTCAACATTATGAATATGTGTATCACTACTATCGAGATTCATTAAAATAGACCACTCTTCAAGGGTGCATGACCATAAAAGATATTATTCATATAAATAGAACAACCATTATTCTACGATTTAAATGAATAACCGTCTCGCATCAAACAAGATCCAGATATAATGTTCATGCTCAACGCGGCACCAAATAACAATTATTCAGGTCTAAAACTAATCCGAAGGTAGATGTAGAGGTAGCGTGCCGATTGCGATCACATCGACTTTGGAACCGCTTTCCCACGCCGCATCGTCACCTCGTCCTTTGCGGTGTTAAGCAATCCGTAGTTCTGTTTCGAGTTGCAAATATTAGCAACAGAACCGATTATCAAATACCGGTACTACTGCGAGCTCTAGTAAGGTACACATCAATAACAAGTATATCACATATACCTTTGTTCACTTTGCCATCCTTCTTATCCGCCAAATACTTGGGGCAGTTCCGCTTCCATTGACGGTCGCTTGCGGTAGAAGCACTTCAGTTTCAGGTTTAGGTCCAGACTTGGGTTTCTTCTCCTGATCAACAACTTGTTTGCTGTTCTTCTTGAAGTTCCTTCTTCTTCCCTTTGCCTTTCTTCTTGAAACTAGTGGTCTTATTGACCATCAACACTTGATGCTCCTTTTGATTTCTACCTCCGCAGCTTTTAGCATTGCGAAGAGCTCGAGCATAGTCTTTACTAACCCTTGCATATTATAGTTCATCACGAAGCCTTTGTAGCTTGGTGGCGTTGATTGAAGAATTACATCAATGACACAATCATCCGGAAGATTAACTCCCAGTTGATTCAAGTGATTGTAATACCCGGACATTTTGAGTATGTGCTCACCGATGTAACTATTCTCCTCCATCTTGCAGCTATAGAACTTATTGGAGACTTCATATCTCTCAATCCGGGCATTACATTTGAAATATCAACTTCAACTCCTGGAACATCTCATATGCTCCATGACGTTCAAAACGTCGTTGAAGACCCGGTTCTAAGCCGTAAAGCATGGCACACCGAACTATAGAGTAGTCATCGACTTTGCTCGCCAGACGTTCTTAACGTCGTCGGTTACATCGGCGGCGAGCTGGCACCTAGCGGTGCATCCGGGGCGTAACTCTTACGTGCAGCAATGAGGATTATCCTCAAAGTTACGGACCCGATCCGTGTAATTGCTACCATCATCTTTCAACTTTGCTTTCTCAAGGAACGCATTAAAATTCAACGGAACAACAAAGACGAGCCATCTATCTACAAAACATAGACAAGCAAAATACTATCAGTACTAAGTTCATGATAAATTTAAGTTCAATTAATCATATTACTTAAGAACTCCAACTTAGACAGACATCTCTCTAGTTATATAAGTGATCACGTGATCCAAATCAACTAAACCATAACCGATCATCACGTGAAATGGAGTAGTTTTCAATGGTGAACATCTTATGTTGATCATATCTGCTATATGATTCACGCTTGACCTTTCGGTCTCCGTGTTTCGAGGCCATATCTGCATATGCTAGGCTCGTCAAGTATAACCTGAGTATTCTGCGTGTGCAAAACTGGCTTGCACCCGTTGTAGATGGACGTAGAGCTTATCACACCCGATCATCACGTGGTGTCTCGGCACGACGTACTTTGGCAACGTTTCATACTAAGTGAGAACACTACTTTATAATTTTAGTGAGAGATCATCTTATAATGCTACCGTCAATCAAAGCAAGATAAGATGCATAAAGGATAAACATCACATGCAATCAATATAAGTGATATGATATGGTCATCATCATCTTGTGCTTGTGATCTCCATCTTCGAAGCACCGTCATGATCACCATCGTCACCGGCGCGACACCTTGATCTCCATCGTAGCATCGTTGTCGTCTCGCCAACTATTGCTTCCATGACTATCGCTACCGCTTAGTGATAAAGTAAAGCAATTACATGGCGTTTGCATTTCATACAACAAGCGACAACCATATGGCTCCTGCCGATTGCCGATAACTCGGTTACAAAACATGATCATCTCATACAATAAAATATAGCATCACGTCTTGACCATATCACATCACAACATGCCTGCAAAAACAAGTTAGACGTCCTCTACTTTGTTGTTGCAAGTTTTACGTGGCTGCTATGGGCTGAGCAAGAACCGTTCTTACCTACGCATCAAAACCACAACGATACTTCGTCAAATAGACTCCGTTTAACCTTCTCAAGGACCGGGCGTAGCTACACTCGGTTCAACTAAAGTTGGAGAGACAGTCTTCCGCAAAGCCATCTATGTGCAAGGCACGCGTCGAGGAACCGGTCTCGCGTGAAGAGTACGCGTAAGGTTGGTCCGGATCGTCTCGCCCAACAATACCGCTGAACCAAAGTATGACATCTTTGGTAGGTAGTATGACTTGTATCGCCCACAACTCACTTGTGTTCTACTCGTGCATATGACATCAACGCATAAAACCAGGCTCGGATGCCCTTTGTTGGGTAACGCAGTAATTTCAAAAATTTTCCTCGCACACACAGGACCATGGTGATGGCATAGCAACGAGAGGGGAGAGTGTCCGCCCACGCACCCTCGTGAGACCGAAAGCGGAAGCGTTATATTAACGCGGTTGATGTAGTCGTGCGTCTTCACGATCCGACCGATCCAAGCACCGTTACTCCGGCACCTCCGAGTTCTTAGCACACGTTCAGCTCGATGACGATCCCCGAGCTCCGATCCAGCAAAGCGTCGAGGAGGAGTTCCGTCAGCACGACAGCGTGGTGACGATCTTGATGTTCTACTGTCGCAGGGCTTCGCCTAAGCACCGCTACAATATGACCGAGGTGGAATATGGTGGAGGGGGGCACCGCACGGCTAAGGAGCGATCACGTAGATCAACTTTGTGTGTTCTAGGGTGCCCCTTGCCCCGTATATAAAGGAGCAAGGGGAGGGCCGGCCAGCCTTGGGGCGCACCAAGGGAGGGAGTCCTCCTCCTAGTAGGAGTAGGACTCCCTTTCCTAGTCCTACTAGGAAGAGAGAAGGGGAAGGAAGAGAGGGAGAGGGAGAGGGAAAGGGGGCTGCGCCCCCTCCTAGTCCAGTCGGACTCCCCATGGAGGGGGCGCACCACCTCCTGGTGCAGCCCTCTCTCTCCCTCTTGGCCCAATAAGGCCCATAACTTCCCGGGGTTCCGTAACCCCTCGGCACTCCGGTTTTCTCCGGAAACTTCCGGAACCTTTCCGGTGTCCGAATATAACCATCCAATATATCAATCTTTATGTCTCGACCATTTCGAGACTCCTCGTCATGTCCGTGATCACATCCGGGACTCAACTCCTTCGGTACATCAAAATACATAAACTCATAATAACCGTCATTGAAACCTTAAGCGTGCGGACCCTACGGTTCGAGAACTATGTAGACATGACCTAGAACTATTCTCGGTCAATAACCAATAGCGGAACCTGGATGCTCATATTGGTTCCTACATATTCTCTGAAGATCTTTATCGGTCAAACCGCATAACAACATACGTTGTTCCCTTTGTCATCGGTATGTTACTTACCCGAGATTCGATCGTCGGTATCCAATACCTAGTTTAATCTCGTTACGGAAAGTCTCTTTACTCGTTCCGTAATACATCATCTCACAACTAACTCATTAGTTGCAATGCTTGCAAGGCTTATGTGATGTGTATTACCGAGAAGGCCTAGAGATACCTCTCCGACAATCGGAGTGACAAATCCTAATCTTGATTCATGCCAACTCAACATATACTTTCGGAGACACTTGTAGAGTACCTTTATAATCACCCGATTACGTTGTGGACGTTTGGCAGACACAAAGTGTTCCTCAGTAAACGGAGTTGCATAATCTCATAGTTGCAGGAACTTTGTATAAGTCATGAAGATAGCATAAGCAACATACTAAAACGATCAAGTGCTAAGCTAATGAAATGGGTCATGTCAATCACATCATTCTCCTAATGATGTGATCCCATTAATCAAATGACAACACATGTCTATGGTTAGGAAACATAACCATCTTCGATTAATGAGCTAGTCTAGTAGAGGCATACTAGTGACTATCTGTTTGTCTATGTATTCACACATGTATTATGTTTCCGGTTAATACAATTCTAGCATGAATAATAAACATTTATCATGATATAAGGAAATAAATAATAACTTTATTATTGCCTCTAGGGCATATTTCCTTCAGGTTGTTCCTAACAGGACAAATACATGACTAATTTTGGACAAAAAATTTCAGTGTCCTCAGCAAGAAGCAGGGACCAACCTTTGTGGATACTATGTTTGCAGACACATGATCTCCATCTGCAAATCTGCTGATAGTTGTGACGGTCCTCGCGAATTAGTACTAGTAAGTCCATCTTAATTAATTAATATCTTCTACTCCACTCATATGGCACATTCTTATCTTAAAAATACTGCAATTCATCTTTAAACCGAGGAACCCTGAACCGCTCCCGGCTGGTGAATTGCTAATGGTTCAGAGATTTATCAGCAACTTCTTCCTAGATCACTACATCAATCCCACTGGTGATAATGAAGATTTCAGTATGCTTTCTCCTGAAACATTGAGTAAGAGTTAGCCGCTAAACATATACGCATGGATCCATTGTTTTCCATCTGATGAGGTCTTCGTATTTCGTACACTATGATCAATTATGTAATGCATATATGTGTGGACAAATCATTGGAATTTAGCTACCATATGTTCAATTGCAATTATTGCGAAATCTGATGAATGTTCTTCCGGTGGACACTATTTGTTCAATTGAATATTGTGGCGAATTTGCTTTTTGCGTGCCGATTCAAAATGGGATATTTTTGTTTATTTGTTCAATTGAATATTGTGGTGAATTTGCTTTTTGCGTGCCGATTAAAAATGGGATATTTTTGTTTATTTGTTCATTTGAATATTGTGGCGAATTTGCTTTTTGCATGCCGATTCAAAATGGGATATTTTTGTTTTAACCTGGCAATTTCTCCGCTTTGCAGTTCAACTAAATGAGTGTGTGCGATCCACATCGGAAAGCATACGTCAATCGTAGCGGAACCGTCAGTGATACACAGCAGATCGCAAATGATTTGCAGCACTACTACGTGTGCGTAGGGTCTCCTGAACCGGTTGTGATATCGCGTTATCGCACACGAGAACTCGGAGTAAACCGTGCCTGATACAACCATTTTGCATCATGTTTTCTTACTGTTATTTATAATGTTTTTATCCATAATAATGCTTTTTGGAGTAATTCTAATGCCCTTTCTGTCATAATATGCAAGGTATACACAAAGAGGGAGAATTCCGACAGCTGGAAATCTGGACCTGGAAAAGCTACGTCAGGCTGCCTATTCTGCACAACTCCAAACAAGCTGAAACTTCACGGAGATTTTTTATGGAACATTTGAGGAATATTGGAGCAAATAACTACCAGAGGGGTCCCACCAGGCGGACACAACCCACCTGGGCGCGCCAGGGAGCCCAGGCGCGCCCTGGTGGATTGTGCTCACCCAGGCCCACCTCCGGTGCCCATCTTTTGGTATATAGGTCATTTTGACCTAGAAAAAAAAAAGGAGATGACTTTCGGGACGGATCGCCGGCGTCTCGAGGCAGAACTTGGGCAGGAGCACTTTTGCCTTCCGGCGGAGCGATTCCGCCGGGGGAACTTCCCTCCCGGAGGGGGAAATCATCGTCATCATCATCACCAACAACTCTCCCATCTTGGGGAGGGAAATCATCGTCATCATCATCGTCAACATCTTCAACATCACCATCTCATCTCAAACCCTAGTTCATCTCATGTGTTCAATCTTGTTACTGGAACTATAGATTGGTGCTTGTGGGTGACTAGTAGTGTTGATTACATCTTGTAGTTGATTACTATATGGTTTACTTGGTGGAAGATTATATGTTCAGATCCAATATGCTATTTAATACCCCTATGATCTTGCGCATGATTATTATTTGTGAGTAGTTACTTTTGTTCTTGAGGTCACGAGAGAAATCATGTTGCAAGTAATCACGTGAACTTGATATGTGTTTGATATTTTGATAGTATGTATGTTGTGATTCCCTTAGTGGTGTCATGTGAACGTCGACTACATGACACTTCACCATATTTGGGCCTAAGGGAATGCATTGTGGAATAGCAATTAGACGATGGGTTGCGAGAGTGACAGAAGCTTAAACCCCAATTTATGCGCTATTCCGTAAGGGACCGATTGGATCCAAAAGTTTAATGCTATGGTTAGAATTTATTCTTAGTACTTTTCTCATAGTTGGGGATGCTTGCGGGAGGGTTATTCATAAGTAGGAGGTTTGTTCAAGTAAGAATAGCACCTAAGCACCGATCCACCCACATATCAAATTATCAAAGTACCGAACACGAATTAAACCAACATGATAAAAGTGACTAGATGAAATTCCCGTGTACCCTCAAGAACGCTTTGCTTATCATAAGAGACCATTTTGGCATGTCCTTTGCCTCAAAAGGATTGGGCTACCTTGCTGCAATTTTGTTACTACTATCATTACTTGCTCGTTACAAATTATCTTGCTATCAAACTACTCTGCTACTTACAATTTCAGCAATTGCAGACATTACCTTGCTAAAAACCACTTGTCATTTCCTTCAGCTCCTCGTTGGGTTCGACACTCTTACTTATCGAAAATAGCTACAATTGATCCCCTATACTTGTGGGTCATCAAGGCTATTTTCCGCGCCGCTGTCGGGAGTGAAGCGCCTTTGGTAAGTGGAATTTGGTAAGGAAACATTTATGTAGTGTGCTGAAATTTATTGTCACTTGTTACTATGGAAGACAATCCTTTGAGGGATTTGTTCAAGGTATCTTCAACTCGACCGGAACCACAATTAGCTACCCCTCAATCTACTACACCTACTTAAAATATTGAATATGAAATTCCTTCGGGTATGATAGAACCACTGCTAGCTAATCCTTATGCAGGAAATGGAACCGAACATCCTGATATGCACTTGATATATGTAGAACAAATTTGTGGATTGTTCAAGCTTGCAGGTTTACCCGGAGATGAAGTTATGAAGAAGGTTTTCACTTTATCTTTGAAGGGAAAATCATTGGCATGGTATAGGCTATGCGATGATATTGAATCTTGGAATTGGAATCGTTTGAAATTGGAGTTCCACCAAAAAAATTATCCTATGCATCTAGTTCATCATGATCGGAATTATATATATAATTTTTGGCCTCGTGAAGGAGAAAGTATTGCTCTAGCTTGGGGGAGGCTTGATACGTCTCCGTCGTATCTACTTTTCCAAACACTTTTGCCCTTGTTTTGGACTCTAACTTGCATGATTTGAATGGAACTAACCCGGAATGACGCTGTTTTCACCAGAATTGCCATGGTGTTATTTATGTGCAAAAACAAAAGTTCTTGGAATGACCTGAAACTCCACGGAGATTATTTTTGGAAATAATAAAAAATACTGGGAAAAGAATCAAGGCCAGGGGGCCCACACCCTTGCCACGAGGGTCGGGGGCGCGCCCCTGCCTCGTGGGCCCCCTGGAGCTCCAGCGACCTCAACTCCAATTCCATATATTCGTGTTCGCGGAGAAAAAAATCGGGGAGAAAGATTCATCACGTTTTACGATACGGAGCCGCCGCCAGGCCCTAAACTCTCTCGGGAGGGCTGATCTGGAGTCCGTTCGGGGCTCCGGAGAGGGGAATCCATCGCCATCGTCATCATCAAGCATCCTCCATCACCAATTTCATGATGCTCACCGCCGTGCGTGAGTAATTCCATCGTAGGCTTGCTGTACGGTGATGGGTTAGATGAGATTTATCATGTAATCGAGTTAGATTTGTTAGGGTTTGATCCCTAGTATCCACTATGTTCTGAGATTAATGTTGCTATGACTTTGCTATGCTTAATGCTTGTCACTAGGGCCCGAGTGCCATGATTTCAGATCCGAACCTATTATGTTTTCATGAATATATGTGAGTTCTTGATCCTATTTTGCAAGTCTATAGTCACCTACTATGTGTTATGATCCGCAACCCCAAGTGACAATGATCGGGACCACTCCCGGTGATGACCGTAGTTTGAGGAGTTCATGTATTCACTATGTGTTAATGCTTTGGTCCGATACTCTATTAAAAGGAGGCCTTAATATCCCTTAGTTTCCATTAGGACCCCGCTGCCACGGGAGGGTAGGACAAAAGATGTCATGCAAGTTCTTTTCCATAAGCAAGTATGACTATATTCAGAATACATGCCTACAGTACATTGATGAATTGGAGATAGTTCTGTGTCACCCTATGTTATGACTGTTACATGATGAACCGCATCCGGCATAATTCTCCATCACCGATCCAATGCCTATGAGCTTTTCATATATTGTTCTCCGCTTATTTACTTTTTCGTTGCTACTGTTACAGTTACTACAAAACCCAAAAATATTACTTGTGCTACCGTTACCGTTACTTCCATACTACTTTGCTACTAAATACTTTGCTGCAGATACTAAGTTATCCAGGTGTGGCTGAATTTACAACTCAACTGCTAATACTTGAGAATATTCTTTGGCTCCCCTTGTGTCGAATCAATAAATTTGGGTTGAATACTCTACCCTCAAAAACTGTTGCGACCCCCTATACTTGTGGGTTATCAAGACTATTTTCTGGTGCCGTTGCCGGGGAACATAGCTCTATTCTTTGAGTCACTTGGGATTTATATCTGCTGGTTACTATGAGGAACTTGAAAGATAAGAAAACAAAAATTTATCCCTCAACTACGAGGGAAGGTAAGGAACTGCCATCTAGCTCTGCACTTGATTCACCTTATGTTTTGAGTAAGCTTGCGACACCTAAACCTGCTTCAGCTATTAATTCTGATATGTCGCATGTTATTGATGATGCCACTTCTGCTATACATGATACTTATGATGAAACTACTTCTATGCTTGATACTACTGTGCCACTTGGTGAATTTCTTGATGAACAACTTGCTAGGGCTAGAGAGAATGAAATTATTGAAACTGATAATATTGATGAAAGTGATGATGAAGGCTCTCCCAATAAATATGAATTGCCTGTTGTGCCTGAGGGCTATGTTATGGATGAAGAACCTGCTAGATACTTTCTTGCTTGCAATGATAGAAGTGATCTTAAGAAATTATTAGCTAAGCTTAAACAAAAAACTCTGAATGCTAGAATGAAATATGATCCTGCTTATGCTACTTCACCTATCTTCACATCTTGATAAGGATTATGAATTCTGTGTTGATCCTGATATAATTACTTTGGTTGAGTCTGATCCTTTTTATGGCTATGAATCTGAAACTGTTGTGGCACATATTACTAAATTAAATGATATAGCCAGCCTATTCACTAATGATGAGAGAACTCGCTACTTTTATATCCTTAAAATATTTCCGTTCTCATTAAAGGGTGATGCTAAGATATGGTTTAGTTCTCTTGATCCTGGTTGTGTGCGTAGTCCCCAGGATATGATTTATTACTTCTCTTCTAAATATTTCCCTGCTCATAAGAAACAAGCTGCTTTAAGGGAAATATATAATTTTGTGCAACTTGAAGAAGAGAGTCTCCCACTAGCTTGGGGGAGGCTTCGCCAATTACTTAATGCTTTGCCTGATCATCCTCTTAAGAAAAATGAAATACTTGATATCTTTTATAATGGACTAACCGATGCTTCCAGAGATTACCTGGATAGTTGTCCTAGTTCTGTTTTCAGGGAAAGAACACCAGATGAAGCTGAAATTTTATTGAATAATATGTTGACCAATGAAAATAATTGGACACTTCCTGAGCCTATTCCTAAACCAACTCCGAAGAAGAGGGGTGTTCTATTTCTCGATCCACGAAGATATGCAAGAGTCAAAGAAATCTATGAAAGAAAAAGGTATTAAAGCTGAAGATGTTAAGAATTTACCTCCTATTGAAGAAATACATGGTCTTAATTTACCGCCTATTAAAGAAATATATGATCTTAATTCATCACCTATTGAAGAAACTCATGGTATTGATAACCCGACACAGGTAGTAAAGGTAAATTTTCTCTATAGATATGATAAAGCTGAAATCCCTCCTACTAAGTTTGCTAGCCAATGTTTGGATGAGTATGATAACTTTATGGTTAAACAAGAAAATTTCAATTCTTATGTTGGTAGACAATTAAAACAAAATGCTTATATGATTGAACACTTGGGTGATTATATGTCTAGAGTTAAAGGTGAACTTAAACTCATTAGTAAACATGCTTCTATGGTTACCACTCAAGTAGAACAAGTACTTAAAGCTCAGAATGATTTGCTCAATGAATTGAATAGTAAGAATAATGACTATGCTGTTAGAGTGGCTACTAGAACGGTAAAATTACTCAGGAACCTTCGTATCCTGAAGGCCATCATAAGAGAATTGAGCAAGATTCTCAGAGAAATAATATAGATGCACCTAGCCCCTCTAAAAAGAAGAAAAAGAAAAATGATAGGACTTTGCATGCTTCTAGTGAACCTATTGCTGAACCACCGGAGAATCCTAATGATATTTCTATTTCTGATGTTGAAACACAATCTGGTAATGAACATGAACCTAGTGATAATGTTAATGATGATGTTCTTGTCGATGCTCAACCTAGTAATGATAATGATGTAGAAATTAAACCTGTTGTTGATCTTGATAACCCACAACCAAAGAATCAACGTTATGATAAGATAGACTTTGTTGCTAGGAAACACGGTAAAGAAAGAGAACCATGGGTTCAGAAACCCATGCCTTTTCCTCCCAAACCATCCAAGAAAAAGGATGATGAGGATTTTGAGCGCTTTGCTGAAATGATTAGACCTATCTTCTTGCGTATGCGATTAACTGATATGCGAAAAATGAATCCTTATGCTAAGTATATGAAAGAAATTGTTACGAATAAAAGAAAGATACCTGAAGCTGAAATTTCCACCATGCTTGCTAATTATACTTTTAAGGGTGGAATACCTAAGAAACTAGGAGATCCAGGAGTACCAACTATACCATGCTTCATTAAAAGAAACTATGTTAAAACTGCTTTATGTGATCTTGGAGCCGGTGTTAGTGTTATGTCTCTCTCTTTATATCGTAGACTTGATTTGAATAAGTTGACACCTACTGAAATATCTTTGCAAGTGGCTGATAAATCAACTGCTATACCTGTCGGTATTTATGAGGATGTGCCTGTTGTGGTTGCAAACGTTACTATTTTAATGGACTTTGTTATTCTTGATATTCCCGAGGACGATAGTATGTCTATTATTCTTGGAAGACCCTTTTTGAATACTGCAGGGGCTGTTATTGATTGCAACAAAGGCAATGTCACTTTTCATGTTAATGGTAATGAACATATGGTACACTTTCCGAGGAAACAACCTCAAGTCCACAGTATCAACTCTATTGGAAAAATTCCATCGATTATTTTTGGAGGTTTTGAGTTTCCTCTTCCTACTGTCAAGAAGAAATATGATATTCTTATTATTGGGGATGTGCATATCCCTGTTGAGGTAACATAGTGTTATTCGAAATTTCTCCGGTTCCATGTTATTCGGAGTGAGTTTGTTAACAAGACCTGATCAACCTTGTTAGTGGATTCCTTTTGATGAGCATGAGATGGATGAAGTTAGAAGGCACAACCTTCTGTACCCTAATTTTACTTTCTGTTATTTAGTTGAAATAAAGTAAAAAATAGTATTTTTCTGTCTGTTTTCTGATTTATCCGTGCAATAAAAATACCCCGAAAATAAAAGTTCTCCAAATGCCCTGCCAATTTAATATGATTTTTCTAGAACATTTGAGAATATTTGGCACTGAGAACACAACAGGGGGAGTAAGCACCTGGGCACGAGGGTCCAGGGCGCGCCCACCCCCTGGGCGCGCCCCCTGCCTCGTGGGCCCATGGTGGATCCCCTCCATTTATTCATGCAGCCACACACTCCTTCTTCCTCCAAAAAAATCACTATCCATCTCAAGCACGAGTTCTAGCTCATTTTGCTGCGATTTTCGATCTCCTTGTTCAAAGCACCTCTCACAAAACTACTTTGGGGGATTGTTCCTTGGTATGTGACTCCTCCATTGGTCCAATTAGCTTTTGTTCTAGTGCTTTATTCATTGCAAATTTATGCTGCCTAGGTGATCATGTTCTTGAGCTTGCATGTCAAATTTATAGGGTTCTAAGTAGTTCTAATGCATGATGTAGTCTCTAGGCACTTGTAGGAGTAGTTGCTATCAATTTTGTTGATCTTGGTTCACTTTTATTTGAAGTTACTAAAACTTTTAGAAATTTTTCAGAGGAAGAAATATGTTTAGGAAAATGTACCAAGGTGGTTCTTCAAGGAAACAAGGACCCAGGCTTGCAATGCGTGATGCTGATGATGAGCCACCAAGGGACGCTCCCGTGCGGCCTTGTGAATGGCCTTCAGATGACATCATGGATCAAGCTGGAATTAAGGAAGAATTTAACGCATATTTGCGTAACGCTGATCTTGTGAGCTTCGAGGCAGACAAGTGCCGTCAGTACCACTATCTCACTAGTCCCTTTGTGAGAAGGTTTGAATTTTCATCTTCACGCAATTCTCAAACTATCCTATTTGATCTTTATGAAAATTCTTATACTATGGACTTAGAGGATTTTACCACTGCTTGCAAACTTCCACAATGGGGTAGTACTAGTGACCCTCGCAAATCTGAATTTAGAGATTTTCTTGCTAGTATAACTGTGGGGGAATCTAGAGACATAGCACAAGCTACCATAGGGAGCATTCATTTTCCTGCTATACATTATTTTGCTCTCTTCATAGGTAGGTGCATAAATGGTAAAGATGAAGCATGTCACATGTGTGTCCCCGACCTCGTGATTCTCGTGGAGTCTTTGTGTCGGAGATAAACATTATAATTTGGGAGCCATTGTTGCACGTAGGTTGCATCATAATAGATTTAATGGAGATTTCTTTGGTGGAATTTATGCAACCCGTATAGCTAATTTTCTTGGTATAACCATACATGAGGATGATATTGAGTTGCCTCCTACTTATTTGGATTATGAGGCTATGGTTCGTCATCATTTTGTTGAGAGGAACGATCAGTTCCTCCAGTACCGACTAATATTTGACAGACGACGCACCTGTCACGTCGCTCTCCCTGCTTACACTTTCTTTGATTTTCAGGCAAAGGGGAGATATTTTATAACCAGAGAGGAGGCGGAAGAGTATAAGAGGAGGGCTGAGATAGCTCGCCTCCAAGCTGCAGCCCACAATGCAATGACTGCTGCATCTCAGTACGACCCCAACTACAACTTCGGATATCCGCCAGGCCATCCGTGGCAATAGACCAACCTAGGCCAAAAGCCTAAGCTTGGGGGAGTACGTATTTCTCACCGATATTACATTCATGTTCACACACTCATTGCTAGTTGTCAGTGCTCATACTTTTTCATTGTAATATCCATGCTAGTTTATTTTCCTTTTTATGCTTTCTTCTTGTGTGTTTGAAAAACCTTAAGAAAACCAAAAATATTAGTTGTAGCTTGTAGCTAGTTTATTTTTTTGCTGTAGTAGTAATAATTAAAAGAAAGCCCAAAAAGATTTCCCGTTCTTCTTTTGCTTGTTGGTAGCTTTCCCGTGTAAATAGTTTTATTTCTTTTCTTTTCTTTGGGGGTCGATAGGAGCAAACCGTAATGAAATTGTTGAAGTGGCTTTATATGCATTACTGTTGATTTAACCAAGAGCCCATATTGCCTTGTCTTCTCCTGTTTATTGAATGCTTGCAGATTCCAGCTTAGTCCAATGCACGTGCACTATTATTATTATTCACATCGTTCGGTCGTGCAAGTGAAAGGCAATTATGACGATATATGATGGACTGATTGAGAGAGAAGCTGGTATGAACTCGACCTCTATTGTTTTTGTAAATATAATTAGTTCATCGTTCCTGATTCAGCCTATTATGAATAAACATGTTTGCAATGACAATTAGAGATTATAGTTTCTTATGCCATGCTTAATTAGCTAGGAGTTTATAATGGTTTACCTTGCGTGCCAACATGCTATTAAAATGGTTGTGATGTGGTATGGTAAGGTGGTATCCTCCTTTGAATGATTCAAGTGACTTGACTTGGCACATGTTCACGCATGTAGTTGAAACAAATCAACATAGCCTTCATGATATTTATGTTCATGGTGGATTATATCCTACTCATGCTTGCACTCAATGTTCATTAATTTTAATGCATGTTCATGACTGTTGTCGCTCTCTAGTTGGTCGCTTCAGCCTTTTTGCTAGCCTTCACTTGTATTAAGCGGGAATACTGCTTGTGCATCCAATCCCTTAAACCCCAAAGTTATTCCATATGAGTCCACCATACCTTCCTATATGTGGTATCTACCTGCCGTTCCAAGTAAATTTGTATGTGCCAAACTCTAAACCTTCAAACGAAATTCTGTTTTGTATGCTCGAATAGCTCATGTATCAACTAGGTCTGTCCGTATCTTCCATGCTAGGCGGGTTATTCTCAAGAGGAATGGACTCCGCTCCTCACTCACGAGAAAATGGCTGGTCACCGGGATGCCCAGTCCCATGCTTTATGCAAATCAAATCAAAATAATTGCAAACAAAACTCCCCCGGGACTGTTGTTAGTTGGAGGCACTCGTTGTTTCGAGCAAGCCATGGATTGATGCTTGTTGATGGAGGGGGAGCATAAACTTTACCATTCTGTTTGGGAACCGCCTATAATGTGTGTAGCATGGAAGATATCGCCATCTCTTGGTTGTTATGTTGACAATGAAAGTATGCCGCTCAAAATGTTATTTATCTCTATTTCAAAATCGAGCTCTGGCACCTCTACAAATCCCTGCTTCCTCTGCGAAGGGCCTATCTATTTACTTTTATGTTGAGTCATCACCCTCTTATTAAAAAAGCACCAGCTGGAGAGCACCACTTTCATTTGCATTCTTTACTGTTAATTTATATTGGGTATGACTATGAATGGATCTCTTTTACCATGAATTACAATGTCTAGTCAGTCCTTGGTCTTTAAAGGGGCTCTGCATTTATGTTTGCGGTCTCAGAAAGGGCTAGCGAGATACCATCTTGTTATATCATATCATGATCGTTTTGAGAAAGTGTTGTCGTCCGAGATTTATTATTATTGCTCGCTAGTTGATTATGCCATTGATATGAGTAAATATGAGACCTACATGTTACTGTGAATATGGTTAGTTCATAATCTTTGCTGAAAACTTGAATGCTGGCTTTACATATTTACAACAACAAGAGCAAACAGAGTTTGTAAAAGTTTTTCTTTATCACTTTCAGTTTGTCAACTGAATTGCTTGAGAACAAGCAAAGGTTTAAGCTTGGGGGAGTTGATACGTCTCCGTCATATCTACTTTTCCAAACACTTTTGCCCTTGTTTTGGACTCTAACTTGCATTATTTGAATGGAACTAACCCGGACTGACGTTGTTTTCAGCAGAATTGCCATGGTTTTATTTATGCACAGAAACAAAAGTTCTCGGCTGAAACTCCACGGAGATTATTTTTGGAAATAATAAAAAATAATGGCGAAAGAATCAAGGCCAGGGGGCCCACACCCTGCCCCCTGGGCGCGCCCCCTGCCTCGTGGGCCCTCTGGAGCTCCACCGACCTCAACTCCAACTCCATATATTCGTGTTCGGGGAGAAAAAACCGGGGAGAAAGATTCATCGCGTTTTACTATACAGAGCCGCTGCCAAGCCGTAAACTCTCTCGGGAGGGCTGATCTGGAGTCCGTTCGAGGCTCCGGAGAGGGGAATCCGTCGCCATCGTCATCATCAACCATCCTCCATCACCAATTTCATGATGCTAACCGCCGTGCGTGAGTAATTCCATCGTAGGCTTGCTGGACGGTGATGGGTTGGATGAGATTTATCATGTAATCGAGTTAGATTTGTTAGGGTTTGATCCCTAGTATCCACTATGTTCGAGATTGATGTTGCTATGACTTTGCTATGCTTAATGCTTGTCACTAGGGCCCGAGTGCCATGATTTCAGATCTGAACCTATTATGTTTTCATGAATATATGTGAGTTCTTGATCCTATTTTGCAAGTCTATAGTCACCTACTATGTGTTATGATCCGCAACGCCAAGTGACAATAATTGGGACCACTCCCGGTGATGACCGTAGTTTGAGGAGTTCATGTATTCACTATGTGTTAATGCTTTGGTCCGGTACTCTATTAAAAGGAGGCCTTAATATCCCTTAGTTTCCATTAGGAGCCCGCTGCCACAGGAGGGTAGGACAAAAGATGTCATGCAAGTTCTTTTCCATAAGCACGTATGGCTATATTCGGAATACATGCCTACATTACATTGATGAATTGGAGCTAGTTCTGTGTCACCCTATGTTATGACTGTTACATGATGAACCGGATCCGACATAATTCTCCGTCACCGATCCAATGCCTACGAGCTTTTCATATATTGTTCTCCGCTTATTTACTTTTCTGTTGCTACTGTTACAATTACTACAAAACCCAAAAATATTAGTTTTGCTACCGTTACCGTTACTTCCATACTACTTTGCTACTAAATACTTTGCTGCAGATACTAAGTTATCCAGGTGTGGCTGAATTTACAACTCAACTGCTAATACTTGAGAATATTCTTTGGCTCCCCTTGTGTCGAATCAATAAATTTGGGTTGAATACTCTACCCTCGAAAACTGTTGCGATCCCCTATACTTGTGGGTTATCAAGGCTTAAGTCAATGTTATATTCATGCCCCAATCATGAGCTCTCAAGAGAAAATATTATCCAGAACTTTTATGCTCGACTTTCTCGTAATGATCAAACCATGCTTGATACTTCTTGTGCTGGTTCTTTTATGAAGAATACTATTGAATTCCGGTGGGATCTTTTGGAAAGAATTAAACGCAACTCTGAAGATTGGGAACTCGACAAAGGTAAAGAGTCAGGTATTAAACTTAAGTATGATTGTGTTAAATCTTTTATGGATACCGATGCTTTTCAAAAGTTTAGCTCTTAATATTGACTTTACTATGAGATAGTAGCCTCCTTTTGTGAATCATTTGCTACTCATGTTGATCTCCCTAAAGAGAAGTGGTTTTAATATCACACACCTATTAAAGAAGAAATTAAAGAACCAAAGATCAGTTAAAGAAGAAACTATACTTTACAATATTGATCCAGTTGTTCCTTCTGCTTATATTGAGAAACCACCTTTCCCTGTTAGGATAAAGGAACATGCTAAAGTTTCAACTGTAGTCAACAAAAGCTATATTAGAACACCTAAACCTGATGAACAAATTAAAGTAGAACCTAGTATTGCTATGGTTAAAGATCTCTTGGAAGAAGATACAGATGGGCATGTTATTTACTTATGTGAAGAAGCTGCTAGAATTGCCAAACCTGATAAAAAGGATAAACATAGACATGTTGTTGGCATGCCCGTTATCTCAGTAAAAATAGGAGATCATTGTTATCATGGTTTATGTGACATAGGTGCTAGTGTGAGTGCTATTCCTTACACCTTATATCAAGAAATTATGAATGACATAGCACCCATGAAATAGAAGACATAGATGTTACTATTGAACTTGCTAATAGAGACACTATATCACCAATTGGGATTGTTAGAGATGTTGAAGTCTTGTGTGGGAAAATAAAATACCCTACTGATTTTCTTGTTCTTGGTTCCCCACAAGATGATTTTTGTCCCATTATCTTTGGTAGACCTTTCTTGAACATCGTTAATGCTAAGATAGATTGTGAACAAACTGTCGGTGTTAGTTTTGGTGATGAGTCTCATGAGTTTAATTTTTCCAAGTTTAGTAGAAAGCTTCATGAAAAAGAATTGCCTAGTAAGGATGAATTAATTGGTCTTGCTTCTATTTCTGTACCACCTACTGATCCTTTAGAACAATATTTGCTAGACCATGAATAGGATTTTCATATGCATGAAAGAAATGAAATAGATAAGATTTTCTTTGAACAACGTCCTCTACTTAAACACAATTAGCCTATTGAAACTCTAGGAGGTCCTCCTCCACCTAAAGGTGATCCTGTGTTTGAATTAAAACACAGACACTTTGAAATATGCTTATCTTGATGAAAATAAGATATATCATGTTATTATCAGTGCTAACCTTTCAGAGCATGAAGAAGAAAGATTATTGAAAGTTCTAAGGAAGCACCGAGCTGCTATTGGATATACTCTTGATGATTTAAAGGGCATTAGTCCCACTATATGTCAGCATAAAATTAATATGGAACCTGATGCTAAACCCGTTGTTGATCACCAACGTCGGTTAAATCCGAAGATGAAAGAAGTGGTAAGAACAGAAATATTAAAACTTCTGGAAGCAGGTATAATCTATCCCATAGTTGATAGTAGATGGGTAAGTCCTGTTCATTGTATCCCTAAGAAGGGAGGTATAACTATTGTTCCTAATGATAAGAATGAACTTATTCCACAAAGAATTGTTACAGGTCATAGAATGGTAATAGATTTTAGAAAATTAAACAAAGCAACTAGAAAAGATCATTACCCTCTGTCTTTTATTGATCAAATTCTTGAAAGATTATCTAAGAACACACATTTTTGCTTCCTTGATGGATATTCTGGTTTTTCACAAATACTTGTTTCCCAACCTGATCAAGAAAAGACCACTTTTACTTGTCCCTTTGGAACCTATGCTTATAGACGTATGCCTTTCGGTTTATGTAATGCATCTGCTACCTTTCAAAGATGTATGACTGCTATATTCTCTGACTTTTGTGAAAAGATTGTTGAGGTTTTCATGGATGACTTCTCTGTTTATGGGAAGTCTTTTGATGATTGTTTAAGCAATCTTGAGCGATTTTGCAGAGATGTGAACAAACAAATCTTGTCTTGAATTGGGAGAAGTGCCACTTTATGGTTAATGAAGGCATTGTCTTGGGTCATAAAATTTCTGAAAGAAGTATTGAAGTGGACCAAGCTAAGGTTGATACAATTGAGAAAATGCCATATCCTAAAGATATAAAAGGTATTCGTAGTTTCCTAGGTCATGTTGGTTTCTATAGGAGATTTATCAAAGACTTTTCTAAAATTTCTAGGCCTCTTACGAATCTTTTGCAAAAGGATATTCCTTTTGTTTTTGATGATGATTGTTTAGAAGCCTTTGAAACACTCAAGAAATGTAGCGACCCGACCCGAATGGATCAAGTCTCTGTGCTCAGGTGTCATCCCTGGATCAGTAATGCTGACACCACACAGTACTTTGAAGGATTTATAACAGAGTAGCAATCACACACTTATTACATCGTTGTCCAAAAGAGGACTTATTACAATAAATATGGCTTAAGGCCATCTAATAACGATAACAACGGAAGACTTGGAAGATAAGTGAGTCCATCAACTCCATCGGCATCACCGAGTATAGAACCACGACCTAAACACCTTATTCGTAAATGCGAAAAGTCTGCAACATGAAAGTTGCAGCCCAAAACGGGTCAAGACATGGACTATGCCGGCAATGTAACACATAGAGAGCAATGAAGGAATAAGCCTATACTACATGCATATATGGCTGGTGGAAAAGCTCTACGATTACAGCTTTGCATAAAGCTAGTTTTTCCTCATCGCAAAGGAATAAATTTGTTTAACTATCATGGTGGTTGTTAAACATTGAGAATGGTTGATGACATCCTCAATCCCAATTAAAAGTACTCATTAAAACCCAATAACATTAATTAGAGTAACATGTTGAGATTCACATGATATTCAAGTACTAGATACTCAAGATGTCCATAACCGGGGACACGGCTAATCATGATTAGTTTATACACTCTGCAGAGGTTTATGACTTTTCCCCACAAGACTCGATCGCCTCCGCTTTGGTTTCTCGCACTACATGGTGTTTGAGAGATGGATGACCGAGACATAGTCTTCGAAGCACTAGCACCTTACATGTGGGCAGACTGGCCAACCTACAACCCCTACATCTCGCTAGTCTACCCGTAAGAGTTCGCACAACTTACTCAGCTATGCCAGAGCCCATAATGGCTTGTGGCTGCACACGGAAGTTTCTAGTTTGAATAGTCTTATGATCCCTTTGAGCACGGGTGGCGGTCCGAAGAAATACAGGCAAGTCTGATAGAAACCAGTGCCTCAATCCACCCAGATGTGTGTTTAAGTTGCCACCTTAAATAAACCATTAATGAACAATCTCACATCTGTCATGGATATTCACTCACCCAATCCACGTCTACTAGCATGGCATGGCATAATAAGCAAACGTAGAAGTAACTCCCAAGGTTTCATAAGTAAAACAGGTAATAGGTACTACCTCAATCTACTTCCCATCCCACAATTTAATTAGATCCTAACCATGCAAGTGTTTGAGGAATAGATCTAATGCATAAAAACTGGGTAGTAGAAAAGTCTGATCAAGTGTTACTTGCCTTGCTGATGATCCGCGAAACCTAGAGATTCGAAATAACAAGCGGCGCACTCCGGGTGATCTATCGCAGACAAACAACAAGCATACAATAAGTAATCATCTAATGCACAGGTAAATCTCGAATAAAAGATCTGACCAGAAAGTTCAACTTAAGAACCCTGGTTGCAAAAAGAATCAAATCAAATAAAGCAACGAAAGTCAAACGACGAAAGAAAACAACTCGGTTCTAGCAAGTTGAAACTAGGTCAAATTTTACAGTAGCAAAACTTTGTTTAAGTTGATTAGTCGGAACGGCGGTTTCGAAACGAAACTCTAGCGCTTGAATCACCTGATTCGATAAACGAGCGAGAAGATAAACTAGAACGAAGATTGGATCTGAAATCGAGATCGGAAAATAACGGATTAAATCCGATTAAAAGAAAAACGACGAACGGTTAAACGAACGGACGTTCGTTAACAGAAACTAACCGGTGAACACGTTCGTTAAGACGAACGGTCCGGCGAATGCTCGCTAAACAACAAAACCGAAAAAAAAATAAAACCGATCTAGGGTTTTTTTAAAAAACCGAACAACGGAAAAGAAAACCGGAACGGTTTTAAAAAAAAACCGAACCAAGGGAAGGGTGGCGCGGCGGCTACCTTGCCGAGGTGGGGCTCCGGCAGGCAGCGGCTATGGGCGGCGGCGACGGCGTCACGTCGGCGGCGGGTCACCGGGCGGCGGTGGCGCACGTGGCGGCGGCGGGCGGTGGGCGGCGGCGGGGCTGTGGGTTGGGAGGAGAGAGGGGGTGAGGGGTATATATAGGAGGGGGGTAGCTTGGGGAGGGCAAGCAAGGGAGGAGGAGGAGGAGTCCTCCTCGGTCTCGGCCGGGCGGCGGCGCGGTTGTGGCGCCAAGACGCGAGGGAGGGCGGCTGGGCTTGCGGCTGGGCCCTTGGCCCCAAGGCCAGGCATATATTTTGTTTTTAAAACGGTTTCGCGCGCAGAAAAATAAGTAAAAAAAAATCTAAACGAACTCTAAAATAAATAAAGTAAATTTTCCCCGACTCCTAAAGATGAGTCGAACAAAATGAACTTTAACACGGGGCCAAAATGCAATTTTTGAAAATACAAAATTTTTCCCTAAAGCAAATAAACTCCGAAAAATCCAAAATTTGATTTATTTATTAAATCTTCATTTTTCCTAAATTTTGGGAAAGTCATATTATTCCCTCTCTTATTTTTTTATAGTAGAATATTTGAAGATAAAATAAATAAATCCAAATGATCCTATTTTCAAAATTTGAGAGAACTCAAATATGAAAATAATGAAATCTCCAACTCTCTCCGAGGGTCCTTGAGTTGCGTGAAATTTCTAGGATCAATAAAATGCAAGAAAATATGATATGCATGATGACTTAATGTATAACATTCCAAATTGAAAATTTGGGATGTTACAAACCTACCCCCTTAAGATGAATCTCGCCCTCGAGATTCGGGTTGGCTAGAAAATAGGTGAGGGTGGTCCTTGAGCAAATCCTCTTCTCTTTCCCAGGTGGCTTCATCCTCAGTGTGGTGGCTCCACTGAACCTTGCAAAACTTGATAACCTTGCTGCGAGTAACTCTGCTGGCATAATCGAGAATCTTGACTGGTTTCTCCTCATATTTCAAATCATCCTTCAACTGAATCGCTTCTAGTGGCACTGTATCTCTTAACGGTACTTCCGCCATCTCGGCGTGACATCTCTTTAGCTGAGAAACATGGAATACATCATGAACTCCTGACAGTCCCTCTGGCAATTCCAGCTTATAAGCAACTTCTCCCATGCGTTGCAAGATCCTATATGGTCCAACGAAACGTGGTGCTAACTTTCCTTTAACTCCAAAACGCTTAACTCCTCAAGCGGGGATACTCTAAGATATACTGTCTCCAACTTCATATTCGATCGCTTTGCTTTTGAATCCGCATAGCTTTTACATGTCGGATCGGGCTACCTTGAGCCTATCGCGAATCAACTTAACCTTCTATTCAGACTCCTTAATCAAATCTGGTCCAAACAATCAAGGTCTCGGCTTCGTCCCATGATAACGGTGTCCTGCACCTCCTTCCGCATAAAGCCTCGAAGGTGCCATCTTCAGGCTGGTTTGGTAACTGTTGTTATAAGAAAACTCTGCATACGGCAGGTTATCATCCCAACTAGATCCATAATCTAGTGCACAAGCTCTCAGCATATCCTCCAAAATCTGATTGACTCTCTCTGTCTGTCCATCTGTCTGTGGGTGGAAAGCTGTACTAAACTCTAATCTGGTTCCTAATGTTTCGTGCAACTGATTCCAAAACTTTGAGGTAAATTGGGTTCCTCTATCTGATACGACACTCCTCGGAATTCAGTGTAAACACACAATTCTGGTCATGTATATCTTTGCCAACTTAGCACTGCTATAGGTAGTCTTGACTGGAATGAAATGAGCTACCTTCGTCAAGCGGTTGACTATAACCCAAATCGAGTCATATCCTGAACGAGTCTTTGGCAAACCTGTGATGAAATCCATGCCTAGTTTATCCCACTTCCATTCGGGTATTGGCAATGGTTGCAACAATCCCGCTGGCTTCTGATGCTCTGCCTTCACTCTCTGACATACATCGCAAACTGCTACATACTCTGCAATATCCTTCTTCATTCCGGTCCACCAGAACGTTTCCTTCAAATCCAAATACATCTTGGTATTTCCAGGGTGAATCGAGTAAGGTGAATCATGTGCTTCCTGCAAAATCAACTTCCTGATCTCCGGGTCATTTGGCACATAAACACGGTCCTCAAACCATAGGGTATCGTGCTCATCCTCACGAAATCCCTTAGCTTTTCCTTCGCTCATTTTCTCCTTTATAGAGGCAACTTCCTTATCCGCCTTTTGAGCTTCTCTCGATTTTGTCCATCAACAGATCGAATCTCCAATGCTTGCTACATAGCCTCTCGGAACTATCTCCAAACATAGCTCTCGAAGGTCCTCGGCTAACTCCTTGGGTATTCCTCCCATCATTAGGGTATTGACGTGGCTCTTACGGCTCAATGCGTCTGCTACAACATTAGCCTTTCCGGGGTGATAATGTAATCTCATATCATAATCCTTAATAAGCTCCAGCCATCTCCTTTGTCTGAGATTTAATTCCTTCTACGTGAAGATGTACTTCAAACTCTTGTGATCCGTGTACACCTCACAATGATTTCCAATGAGAAAATGTCTCCAGGTCTTCAATGCATGCACAACGGCCGCTAACTCCAAATCGTGTGTGGCATAATTCAACTCATGAGGCTTAAGCTGTCGTGAAGCATACGAAACAACTCTTCCTTCCTGCATAAGCACTGCTCCAAGTCCTCGACGTGAAGCGTCGCAATACACCTCATAATCCTTGGTCTGATCTGGCAAAATTAACACTGGTGAGGTAACCAATCTTTTCTTCAATTCCTGAAAACTTGCCTCACAGTCCTCAGTCCATATGAACTTGGTATCCTTCTTCAACAATTCTGTCATAGGCTTTGCAATCCTTGAGAAATTCTCAATGAATCTTCGGTAGTATCTGCGAGTCCAAGGAAACTCCGGATCTCTCCAACTGTCGTTGGTGCCTCCCAATTGGTTACGGTCTCAACCTTTGTGGGGTCAACTGCTATCCCTTCTCCGGATATAACATGTCCAAGAAATCCAACTTCCTTTAGCCAAAACTCACATTTGCTGAACTTGGCATATAACTGATGTTCCCTTAGTTTCTCCAAAACCAATCGCAAATGTTCCTTTTGTTCTTCCTCATTTTTCGAGAAAATCAAAATATCATCTATGAACACCACGACGAACTTATCCAAAAACTCCATAAACACTTTGTTCATCAGGTTCATGAAATAGGCAGGCGCGTTAGTCAGTCCAAATGACATAACGGTGTACTCATACTGATCCATATCTCGTGGTAAATGCTGTCTTAGGTATGTCCTGCTCTCGAATCTTCAATCGATGGTACCACGATCGCAAATCGATCTTGGAAAACACTTTAGCTCCTTGCAAACGATCAAACAGATCATTTATCATTGGTAGTGGGTACTTGTTCTTGATTGTTACTGCATTCAATCCACGATAATCAACAACCATCCTTAACTATCCATACTTCTTCTCCACTAACAAAGACGGGTGATCCCCAAGGTGAAGAACTTGGGCGATATAGCCTTTATCCAATAGCTCCTTAATCTGCTTCTTGATTTCCGCCAAATCCTGTGCGGACATCCCGTATGGTCGCCGATATTGGGCCTGTGCACTGCAAAAGCTCAATCAAAAACTCAATGTCTCTATCCGTGGCATTCACGGCAACTCTTAGGAAATACATCGTGGGAAATCCTTCACCATCGGTACTTCTTCCCGCACAACTCCCGATAAGGAATTTACTTGTGCTCTCCTCGGCTCATGCCGTGATACATACTTGATTCTCCTCCTTACGGGGTGGTAAGCAAAATTGACTTAGTGGCGCAATCTATGTTCCCTCCATACTTCGATAACCAATCCATGCCTAATATCACATCCAATCCTTGGGATTCCGTAACTATTAGGTCCGAGGGAAAAACATAGTGTCCAATCCTTAATGGCGGTCGATCACACCATATACTAGCCATGTATTCTGCTCGGTGAGGTTACTAGCATGGGTGACCTAAGGGCTTGGGTTGGTAATTTGTACTTATCCACAAATCCCTTGATATGTGTGAATGCGATGCACCAAAGATCGAAAAGAACGAATCGCAGATAAATGACTTAACCAAAACTTACCGACTACTGCATCGGGCTAATCTTCAACCTCCTCTACATCAATGTGGTTCACCTGTCCCCTATTGAAAGGGTTTGGCTTCTTTCCAGAGCTTCCGTTGCCATTTCCATTCTGGCCTTCTGGACAGTCATTTGCATAATGCCCAGTCTTGCGGCACTTAAAGCAAGTGATGTGGCTCAGGTCTACCTTGGTTGGGGTTGATGGTGTGGTGCGGTTCTGTCCATTGCTTCCTCCATTCCCGTTCCCATTCTTGGTGCCATTATGGTTGTGCGAAGTTTCCTCCTCCATGGGTATGCAAACCGAACTCCTGCTTAGGGGTATAACGGGCTTCATTGGCTCCAGTTATACTTCCCCGCCCATACATCCTCTTGCGGTTCTCAATTTGCTGCTGTTTTTCTTCAATCATGAGGGCACGGTCTACCAACTCCTGGTAGTTATTGAAACTTGCTACCATCAACTGCATGCTTAACTCATCATTCAGTCCTTCCAGAAACTTCTCACCTTAGGCGCATACGTAGCAACATCATCCGGGGCATAACATGCTAACTTACTAAAATCATCCACATCTTGTGCCAACAGTCCTTCCTCCTTGGCGTAAGTTGCAAAACTCACGCTTCTTCATGGCCATAGCTCCTTTGAGACATGGGCAAGGCGGAAAGCTTGTCAAACCGATCCCATGTGACAGTGTCTCTGTGGTAAGTGGCTGTAAAATTCTCCCACCATGCTGCTGCGGGTCCTTCAAGCTGGTGTGCGGCAAACTTCACCTTCTCTCCATATGTGCATCCTGCAGTGGTCAACTCCCTCCCTATCTTACGGAGCCAATCATCTGCTACTATCGGCTCAGTGCTACTGGAAAACACTGGCGGGTTCAGCCTTAAGAAACGAGCCAGATGGTCAACTGGTGGTGGTGGCGGTGGGTTGTTGTTGTTGTTGTTGTTGCCTTGATTTTGTACCAATGTTTGGATCAAAGTGTTCTGCTGCTGAATCAACTGGGTGATCTCTGGCGGGAAAACAAGCCCGGGGTCGCGTCTCGGAGGCATCTGATGGGTTTAGAAAAGATGAGAAATTAAGAATAGAGTGGGGTCTAAGGAGAAACACTACCCAAATGTATATGAGCAAATGCACACAAAATCACTTCATTCAATTCAAACAAAGGGCTTACAACGGTCTAACTATCGCAAAAGTGCGTGAACTAAAAATGTTACATGGAGGGAATACTACTAATATGTGGGGGTCATCTACTAATTTGAACCGGTGGAAGACTCCATGATGTCTGCTCCTGCTTCATCTTCAAAGTCGGGTTCACTTGGATCCGAATCGGTGTCATCGATGTTGATGTAGTTGCTCGGACAGTCGACGCACTTGTCTTCATTCTTGAGCGCCAATTTCTTCTTGAGTTCTTCAATCTCATACTTAAGATCGTTGTTGTGTCTTGCTAGAGCTACGATCTCGTCCATGTAGTCCTTGCGTGTAGACTTGGTTCTCCTTCAAGTTCGATGATCCTTCCCTTCGCCTCCTTTAATTCGAGCATATCATTGCACATCCGGTTCTCTGGCGTCGGATGTGCTGGTTAAACTCCTCGATGAAAGCTGCAATGGATCTATCCTTCTTGGTGCTGACTATCTCCAATTGTTCATCTCGGCGTCCGCAAATCTGGTAGATAGTGTCCTTGAGGTCTTCTTGGTAAACTTCTCCAATGCGTCCCATGGTGATATGAGCTGCCATGCTCTTTCCCAGACTCCAGGTTGGTGCACTGAAAACACTATCTATAGGCTTGGTGATTGGGGCGAACGTCCTTCCCGGAACATGAGCTTGAATCTTCCAACGCTCCTCTTCAAAGAGTGGCGTTGAAAGTCCCGGTGAAACTTGGTAGTCCAATGTTCAGGTACTTGGTGACTTCCTTCAAGTGAAATCCAAAAGGTGTGCCTTCATCTGGTTGGGTGTACTTGATCTTCGCGTCCTTCATCCTAAAAGAGTAGAAAATATGAGGAGTTAGAAAATGAGAAGAGAGTTGTGATCTATGGCTTAGTGGTCGTGTCCTACAGTCAGCGTGTGCTCTGATACCATCTCTGTAGCGACCCGACCCGAATGGATCAAGTCTCTGTGCTCAGGTGTCATCCTCGGATCAAGAATGCCGACACCACAGTACTTTGAAGGATTTATAACAGTAGCAATCACACACTTATTACATCATTGTCCAAAAGAGGACTTATTACAATAAATATGGCTTAAGGCCATCTAATAACGATAACAGCGGAAGACTTGGAAGATAAGTGAGTCCATCAACTCCATCGGCATCACCGAGTATAGAACCACGACCTAAACACCTTATTCGTCATTCTAAAAGTCTCGCAACATGAAAGTTGCAGCCCGGAACGGGTCAAAGACATGGACTATCTTGGCAATGTAACACATAGAGAGCAATGAAGGAATAAGCCTATACTATATGCATATATGGCTGGTGGAAAAGCTCTACTGATTCAGCTTTTGCATAAAGCTAGTTTTTCCCTCGCAAAGGAATAAATTTGTTTAACTATCATGGTGGTTGTTAAACATTGAGAATGGTTGACAGCATCCTCAATCCCAATTAAAAGTACTCATTAAAACCCAATAACATTAATTAGAGTAACATGTTGAGATTCACATGATATTCAAGTACTAGATACTCAAGATGTCCATAACCGGGTACACGGCTAATCATGATTAGTTTATACACTCTGCAGAGGTTTGCGCACTTTTCCCCACAAGACTCGATCGCCTCCGTTTGGTTTCTCGCACTACATGGTGTTTGAGAGATGGATGACCGAGACATAGTCTTTCAGAAGCACTAGCACCTTACATGTGGGCAGACCGTACCAAACTACAACCCCTACATCTGCTAGTCTACCCGTAAGAGTTCGCACAACTTACTCAGCTATGCTAGAGCCCATAATGGCTTGTGGCTGCACACGGAAGTTTCTAGTCTGAATAGTCTTATGATCCCTTTGAGCCTGGGTGGCGGTCCGAAGAAATACAAGCAAGTCCTGATAGAAACCAGGTGCCTCAATCCACCCAGATGTGTGTTTAAGTTGCCACCTTAAATAAACCATTAATGAACAATCTCACATCTGTCATGGATATTCACTCACCCAATCCACGTCTACTAGCATGGCATGGCATAATAAGCAAACGTAGAAGTAACTCCCAAGGTTTCATAAGTAAAACAGTAATAGGTACTACCTCAATCTACTTCCCATCCCACAATTTAATAAGATCCTAACCATGCAAGAGTTTGAGGAATAGATCTAATGCATAAAAACTTTGTAGTAGAAAAGTCTGATCAAGTGTTACTTGCCTTGTCGATGATCCATGAAACCTAGAGATTGAAATAACAAGCGGCGCACTCGGGTGATCTATCGCAGACAAACAACAAGCATACAATAAGTACTCATCTAATACACAGGTAAATCTCGAATAAAAGATCTGACCAGAAAGTTCAACTTAAGAACCACAGTTGCAAAAAGAATCGAATCAAATAAAGCAACGAAAGTCAAACGACGAAAGAAAACAACTCGGTTCTAGCAAGTTGAAACTAGGTCAAATTTTACAGTAGCAAAACTTTGTTTAAGTTGATTAGTCGAACGGCGGTTTTGAAAGCGAAACTCCAGCGCTTGAATCACCTGATTCCGATAAACGAGCGAGAAGATAAACTAGAACGAAGATTGGATCTGAAATCGAGATCGGAAAATAACGGATTAAATCCGATTAAAAGAAAAACGACGAACGGTTAAACGAACGGACGTTCGTTAACAGAAACTAACCGGTGAACACGTTCGTTAAGACGAACGGTCCGGCGAACGCTCGCTAAACAACAAAACCGAAAAAAATAAAACCGATCTAGGGTTTTTAAAAAAAACCGAACAACGGAAAAGAAAACCGGAACGGTTTAAAAAAAAAACCGAACCGAGGGAAGGGTGGCGCGGCGGCTACCTCGCCGAGGTGGGGCTCCGGCGGGCGGCGGCTATGGGCGGCGGCGACGGCCACGGCGGGCGGCGGGCACCGGGCGGGCGGTGGCGCACGTGGCGGGCGGCGGCTATGGGCGGCGACGGCTATGGGCGGCGGCAAGGGTTGGGAGGAGAGAGGGGGGGTGAGGGGTATATATAGGAGGGGGTAGCTTGGGGACGGGCAAGCAAGGGAGGAGGAGGAGGAGTCCTCCTCGGTCTCGGCCGGCGGCGGCAAGGCTTGTGGCGCACGCGAGGAGGCGGTTGGGCCCTTGGCCCGCCCAGGTCAGGCATATTTTTTTAAACGGTTTCGCGCGCAGAAAAAACAATAAAAAAATCTAAACGAACTCTAAAATAAATAAAGTAAATTTTCCCCGACTCCTAAAAATGAGTCGAACAAAATGAATTTTAACACGGGGCCAAAATGCAATTTTTGAAAATCTGAAATTTTTCCCTAAAGCAAATAAACTCGAAAAATCCAAAATTTGATTTATTTATTAAATCTTCATTTTCCTAAATTTTGGGAAAGTCATATTATTCCCTCTCTTATTTTTTATAGTAGAATATTTGAAGATAAAATAAATAAATCCAAATGATCCTATTTGCAAAATTTGAGAGAACTCAAATATGAAAATAATGAAATCTCCAACTCTCTCCGAGGGTCCTTGAGTTGCGTGAAATTTCTAGGATCAGCAAAATGCAAGAAAATATGATATGCATGATGACTTAATGTATAACATTCCAAATTGAAAATTTGGGATGTTACAGGAAAGCCTTAATTTCGGCATCTATTGTTCAACCACCTGATTGGAACTTGCCTTTTCAAATTATGTGTGATGCTAGTGATTATGCTGTTGGTGCTGTTCTAGTACAAAGAGTTGATAAGAAACCGAATGTTATTCATTATGCTAGTAAAACTCTAGACAGTGCTCAAAGAAATTATGCTACTACCAGAAAAGAATTCTTAGCAGTGGTGTTTGCTTGTGATAAATTTAGACCTTATATTGTTGATTCAAAAGTAACTGATCACACAGACCATGCTGCTATTAAATATCTTATGGAAAAGAAAGATGCTAAACGTAGACTTATTTGATGGGTTCTCTTGTAACAAGAATTTCATTCACATATCATTGATAGAAAAGGAGCTGAACCCAGTAGCTGATAATTTATCTAGGCTTGAAAATGTGCCTGATGACCCACTACCTATTGATGATAGTTTTCCTAATGAGCAGTTAGCTGCAATAAATGTTGCTCACAGTACTCCTTGGTATGCTGATTATGCTAATTAAATTGTTGCTAAATATTTACCACCTAGCTTTACTTACCAACAAAATAAAAAAAAATCTTCTATGATTTAAGACATTACTTTTGGGATGACCCGCATCTTTATAAAGAAGGAGTAGATGGTATTATTAGATGTTGTGTACCTGAGCATGAACAGGGACAAATCCTACGGAAATGTCACTCCGAAGCTTATGGAGGGCATCAGCTGAGATAGAACTGCTCACAAGGTATTGCAATCGGGATTTTATTGGCCTACTATCTTCAAGGATGCCCGTAAGTTCGTCTTATCTTGTGATGAATGTCAAAGAATAGGTAATATCGGTAAGCGTCAAGAAATGGCTATGAATTATTCACTTGCTGTTGAACCATTTGATGTTTGGGGATTTGATTACATGGGACATTTTCCTTCCTCTAATGGGTATACACATATTTTGGTTGTTGTTGATTATGTTACTAAATGGGTAGAAGCTATTCCAACCAAAGAGTGCTGATCACAACACCTCTATTAAAATGCTTAAGGAAGTTATTTTCCCAAGGTTTGGAGTCCCTAGATATTTAATGACTGATGGTGGTTCGCACTTTGTTCATGGTTCTTTCTGTAAAATGCTTGCCAAGTATGATGTTAACCATAGAATTGCATCACCTTATCATCCTCAGTCTAGTGGTCAAGTTGAACTTAGCAATAGAGAAATAAAATTAATTTTGCAAAAGACCGTCAATAGGTCCAGGAAGAATTGGTGTAAGAAATTAGATGATGCACTTTGGGCTTATAGAATAGCATATAAAAATCCCATGGGTATGTCTCCTTATAAATTGGTTTATGGAAAAGCTTGTCATTTGCCTCTTGAGTTAGAACATAAAGCATATTGGGCCATGAAAGAGCTCAATTATGATTTCAAACTTGCTGGTGAACAGAGGTTATTTGATATTTGCTCTTTAGATGAATGGAGAACCCAAGCTTATGAAAATGCAAAATTATTCAAAGAAAAGGTTAAAAGATGGCATGACAAAAGAGTCCAAAAGCGTGAGTTTAAAGTTGGAGAATATGTTCATTTATACAACTCTCTTTTCAGATTCTTTGCAGGAAAACTCCTCTCAAAATGGGAAGGCCCCTATGTTATCGAGGAGGTTATCGGTCTGGAGCCATCAAAATAAATAATTTCGAAGGTACTAACCTGAAGGTTGTCAATGGGCAACGAATAAAGCATTGTAACTCAGGTACGCCCATTAATGTTGAAAGTAACATTATTCAAACTTTGACATCGGAAGAACACATAAAAGAGTCCTTCCGGAACACTCCAAAATCGTGAAAATAAGGAGGTACATGATACAGTAAGTAAACGGACCCCAAAAAATCCGCACAAATATTTTTTTAACAGTTTTGGAATATTTAAAAATTTAGGAAATAAAGAAACTTTCAGGAAGCGTACCCTGGTGGGCACAAGACATGCCTGGCGCGCCTGATACGTCTCCAACGTATCTATAATTTTTGATTGCTCCATGCTATTATATATTCTATTTTGGATGTTTAATGGGCTTTATTATACACTTTTATATTATTTTTGGGACTAACCTATTAACCCAAGGCAAAGTGCAAATTGCTATTTTTTTTGCCTATTACAGTGTTTCGCAGAAAAGGAATATCAAACGGAGTCCAAACGGAATGAAACCTTCGGGAGCGTGATTTTTGGAACAAACGTGATCCAGAGGACTTGGAGTGGACGTCAAGAAATCAACGAGGAGGCCACGAGGCAGGGGCACGCCTACCCCCCTGGCGCGCCCTCCACCCTCGTGGGCCCCTCGTGGCTCCACCGACCTACTTCTTCCTCCTATATATACCTACATACCCCGAAACCATCGAAGAGCACCACGAAAACCTAATTTCACTGCCGCAACCTTCTGTACCCGTGAGATCCCATCTTGGGGCCTTTTCGGCCTTTCCACGGGAGGGGGCATCAATCACAGAGGCTTCTACATCAACACCATAGCCTCTCCGATGATGTGTGAGTAGTTTACCACAGAGCTTCGGGTCCATAGTTATTAGCTAGATGGCTTCGTCTCTCTCTTTGGATCTCAATACAAAGTTCTCCTCGATCTTCTTGGAGATCTATTCGATGTAACTCTTTTTGCGGTGTGTTTGTCAAGATCCGATGAATTGTGGGTTTATGATCAAGATTATCTATGAACAATATTTGAATATTCTATGAATTCTTTTATGTATGATTGATTATCTTTGCAAGTCTCTTCGAATTATGAGTTTGGTTTGGCCTATTAGATTGATCTTTCTTGTAATGGGAGAAGTGCTTAGCTTTGGGTTCAATCATGCGGTGCTCGATCCCAGTGACATTAGGGGAAACGACACGTATTGTATTGTTGCCGTCGAGGATAAAAAGTTGGGGTTTATATCATATTGCTTGAGTTTATCCCTCTACATCATGTCATCTTACCTAATGCGTTACTCTGTTCTTATGAACTTAATACTCTACATGCATGCTGGATAACGGTCGATGTGTGGAGTAATAGTAGTAGATGCAGGCAGGAGTCGGTCTACTTGTCACGGACGTGATGCCTATATACATGATCATGCCAGATATTCTCATAATTATGCACTTTCCTATCAATTGCTCGACAGTAATTTGTTCACCCACCGTAATACTTATGCTATCTTGAGAGAAGCCACTAGTGAAACCTATGGCCCCCGGGTCTATTCTCCATCATATTAATCTTCCGTCAACAAGCTATTTTTGTCGCCGTTTATTTTGCTTTCTTTACTTTTGGGCTTTATCTTAAAAACACCAAAAATATTATCTTATCATCTATATCAGATCTGAAAGTGCTAGTTATCGACTAGAGGGGGGGGGGGTGAATAGGTGATTTTTATGAAAGTCATCAAAGCGTGGAAGTTTCGAAGACAACCAATAGAAATGACCTAATTGATATGCAGCGGAAGATAAACTACAACAAGCAAACCATAGTCAAGTATGCAAGTACAAGACTAATAGCAGCTTAGTAGTAAGGATCGGGATGGAAGATAGTATGAAGCCAACCAACTATATTAGTCAAGCAATGAAGTCAAATTGGTAAGACAAATAGGCAATGACTTCACGAAGACAAACACTAAGTAAGGGAAGGGAGAGGATAGAACCAGTCACTTGTTGAAGACACATGATTTGTTGGACCAGTTCGATTCTTGTGACAATCAGACGTCTGGGTTGGGGAGGTTGAGATTCAACTTTCGAAGACCGCGTCTTCACCTTATTCCCCTTGAGCTAAGGACACACATTCCTCGCCCAATCACTCGGTAAGTCTTCGGTAGACTTCCAAACCTTCACAGACTTCGTTCACCGGCGATCCACAATGACTCTTGGATGCTCAGAACGCGACGCCTAACCGGCCGGAGGATTCACAGTCCTCAAGTGTAATAAGTCTTCAGTCACGCAGCATGTAAAGACTTGATGATGCCTAACACTCTTTGGCTCGGGTGTTTGGGCTTTGTCCTCGCAAGGATTTCTCTCTCTCAAAGGCTTCGAGGTGGGTTGATCTCAAACGACAAAAGCCGTGCACTAACTCTGAGCAGCCACCAATTTATGGTGTAGGGGGTGGGCTATTTATAGCCACTAGGCAACCCGACCTGGTATGTCCGAAATGACCCTGGGTCACTAAGGAACTGACACGTGTTCCAACGGTCAGATTTCAAACACACACGACAACTTTACTAGGGCTACAAGCAAAGGTGACTCATCCAGCTCTGGATAAGATTTGCTCTCATTGTCTTCGCTCGAAGACATAAGATTTGGGTTGAGCATCACTTCAGTCATTCTGACTTTGTTCACTTGGACCCTACTTAACAGTACGGTGGTTCCTATGACTCAACAAAGAAGAAAAGGAAACAACGAAACTACACGATCTTCAAGGCTCCATAGTCTTCACTCAATGTCTTCTCATGTCATAGTCTTCAATATGAATATCTTCATATACCACCATTGTCGCCAATGTCTTCATACATTTTAGGGGTCATCTCCGGTAGGTAAACCGAATCAATGAGGGACACTACATGTTATCCTGCAATTCTCACAAACACATTAGTCCCTCAACCAAATTTGTCGTCAATACTCCAAAACCAACTAGGGGTGGCACTAGATGCACTTACAGTCTCCCCCTTTGTGGTGATTGATGACAAACTGGTTGAAGTTTTCAATAGGATAAAGTATGTGAAATTGTAAAGAATAGGGTATTGTCTTCATAAGTGGAAAAGGCTCCCCCTGAAGATGTGCATATAAGTAATTTGCTTTTGGAATGCAAATGCACATGGCAGGTTGTACTTGTGGAGATCCTCTTCAACTTATGAAGATAATTCATCATGCATGAAATGATATAACTAAGAGAATGACATGCATAATGAAAAATGGACATCTGCAGAATGATCTAAGTGCGGAAGGTATCATCGCACATGCGGAATTTATCATCGCATCACGGAAAGCAAATAAGTAGCAGACGGCCATCAAGTTTAAGTGTTACAACTCAAAGAGCCAAAAGTATCAAAAACGAGAGTTGTAAACACTAGGCAAAATATAAAGCAACCGCCCATATGAACCCGCTTGAAGACTATCAAACTCATATGCTTCTCCCCCTTTTGTCAGTAAGGACCAAAAAGGTTTGAAGACATAGAGCATCTAAACGCATTCATGAGGAGAAGATGAAGCAGCAGGGTTGTCGTTGTTGTTTGGCGGTGCAGACGAACTTGGTGCAGTGTCGATGCGTGCAGAAGTAGGGGGTGGTGAAGTAGCATCGTCTTCATCATCGATCACTCTGGCATTCACAGTTGTCGCGGAGGAAGAATAGTCAGAGTCTTCAAGGGATGGAGTTCGACGTAGGACTGCATTCCGTGGAGGAGTGGAGTCAAACTTGAATCTTTCAGTGAAGCCATCGTCTTGAAGATCTCGCTTCAAAGACCGAAAGCAGCGTTAAACTCTTCCATGATCGATTTACAGGTCTCGTGAGTGACAAAAGCATTCTTGGTGGCAAGATTTCGAATGTGATTGACATCCACCAATAGGCTTTGCATCTGTCGCTTCAGCCAAAAGTGATGCTTGTCTTGTTTCTGATGCAGTGCCACAAGAAGTTCTCGGTCATTTAGGACACGAGAGCGCTTCTTAGGCCTTTGGGCTATTTTGCTCTCAGTAGCTTCAGTTTGCGCACGGTGAGGCATACGAGTGTTCCCAGCCATGGGATAGACACGAGTCACTGCTTGGACGCCTTCCATGGGTTGAGAGAAGCTATGGTGATCTGCATTTTGAAGACAAAGAGGTGTTTTGGCAGGCTCAGGGTATATGGCTTCAACTGACATATCAACCTCGGGTAGAAAGAGCCTGGTCATGATATTCTTGGCCTTGAGTAGGGGTTCTTTGCTCTGTCAAAGAAAGTGTTGTGGGCTTTGAAGCCATTTGCATTGAAGGATCCTATAGAGGTGGCAGTACCAGGGAACCTTGGCAGTCTTGGCTTTGGTTTCTGGATCAGAGGCCTATGCTCAATATGATAGTCAAACTGAGGACCAGAGGCATGAGGCGGAGGGACCAAAACGGGCCATCTGACGGTGACTAACTGACCATAGTTGTAAGCTTGCTCAATTGTATAGGGCCTTGGTGGCAGAACAGGAGTAGTGACAACAACAGAGGCGTCAGGCTGCACAACAGATGCTTCATGAGCAGTTGCATCATTGGCTTCTGGCACATTGGTTGGTGCAGGCTCCACATTTGCTTCAGCCATGACTACGTCGGTGGCTTCATTTGTGTTGGTGGTGGCTGCCTCAAGATTTTCAACCTCCACTTGATGAGCTAGAGGGTCGGGCACTGGCACGTTCATATCAGGAACAACTTCTTTAGTAATGGGGGGAGTGGGGACTCATTCTTCTTGGTTGTCATCGGCTGATGCAGCCGGATTGTCTTCAGCAGCTTTGGCTTCAGACTCGGAGACATTCATAGTCGGAGTGGCTTCTGGAAACACTTGACGTGCAACAGATTGGTGGTGCACTTCTCCTTCAGAACGCCGAGAGAGGGACTTGAGGCCTTGGTCCTTTGCGAAGCTGCGGAATCTTGCAACGCCTTTGGAGATGGAGTTGGCTGGGCCTCAATGTCTTCCTCTACTTCTTGCAGTGTGGTGTGACTTGTTGTTGTTGGGGAGTACTGGGAGTCTTGTGGTTGTGGGTGATCAGCCCATGATGCATCTGAGCAATTGGCGTCGAGGGCGACCAATCGATGAGTTCGCTGTTCGTGAGAACAGGCGATGATACCAAGTTGTGTTTGATCTGAGGAAGAACTTCATCATCTTCAACATTGTCATCGTGACCAATGTCTTCAGCAGTGATGGGATCAACTGCTGGAATGTCTTCAGCTTCATGAGCCTTTGAGGAAGCAGGCTCATGAACTATCATTCGTCGTTCTTGGAGTTCAGATGCAGGTCGAACCATTGAGATAGGTTCAACAACTAAGGGCTCTGTGGAAGCAGCCCGATCCTTCTTGGTTTTGCGCTTCTTCTTGGAGGGAGCAGCATCAGAGGCTTCAGGATTTTTCCTTTTTCTCGCTTCAGCCTCGGCGGCCCTCATCTTCTTCTGTTCAGAAGAGGTTGACCTGACCTTTGGCTTCGAGCCAGTGCTGCTTGGGAAGACTATGCGAGGTTCTTCTTGCCTTGAAGGTGCAGATTCGTCAGCTGATTGCTTCTTCTTCTTTGCAGCCATTCTGGGGTCAATGCTAGGACGACCAAGAGCCTTGCGCTTCTCAGCCTCATTGTAGGCTAGCACACACTTGTCAGCCAGACTCTTCATGCGCTCACGAGAGCCTTTAGCTTCGTCGCGCTTCTTGTGAAAGGCTTGTTTGAGCTCGTGCAGCATGGTCTTGAAGTTTTTGACATCTTGTACGCTGAGCTTTGCCACATGCTTCTTGAACTGAGCTTTCTCATAGTCGATCTTGCGCTTCAGTTCAACGAGACGCTGAGCAAGAGCTAGCTCAGAAGCAATGGCGCCATTGAAGGAGACACTGAGGCCAATGGGAAGTTGCGGATCTTCAAAGCTGAGATTTGGATTGTCAAACCACTCATCAATGAAGTGATGGATGATTGCCACATCAAAGAGAGGCAAATCATTGAAGATCTCTGCTTCTTCCTTGCTCTTGATCAGTTGCTCAAGAGCATCATCCTAAGATCTTCATCATTGGATAGATCAATGTGCTCTTCTCGCAGAATGGCAGCAGGAGTCGTACCGATCGTAATGTTTGACGATTTTCTTTTCTTCTCCTTCTTCTTGGAGATGCGTGATTGATCTTCGCATCGCACCTTGTCTTGAGGGAGGCGCGATGGCTGCTGGCTTCGCACGTGAAGCTTTTGGAGGAGCGGTGATCTTGAAGCCTTAGCCTTCTTTGCTTCGCGGCTTTGGAGTAGGAGCAGGGCTTCATCGATGTCGGTGTCATCATCGTAATGATCCACTTTGGCACCTTGGACCGAGATGTGAGTGATTAGGCCATCAATGTTGTAGAAAGGACCGATGACATTGGGTTCTGCATCACGGGAGCCGTCAGCACGGGGAGCAGAGGGACCATGGTTGAAGTCTAATCCCAATGACTTCTTGTTTTCCTTGGCCGATGCCTTTGTGTGCTGGAAGTTTTGCTTGAAGAGATTATCGTCACGACACCAGAGCAATGACGATGGGTCGGCATTTTCAGGCTGAGGTCCACGGACCATACAAGGATAGAAACCCTGTGCAATAGCTTCAGCTCTGTTCTTGGTGGAAGGCCTCGAAAGAGAATATCACCCCAAGGACCTTTGATAGCATTCTTTTCAGCGTATTCACGGTCACGAACTTGTATTTGAACCATTGTTCAACCTAATATCGTCGAATCCATTGGATTCGTGTCTTCTATTGATTGTAATTCTCTTGAATCTGTCTTGTAAAGCTCTGCGAGGTCATCAGGCAAATCTTTTGATGTTCCCTCACGACACTGTCTGCCACCCTTCCTTACTGATTTCTCTGCAGCCATGAACTTCAAACTGAATGGCTTCAACATGTTCAAAGGCTTCACAAGCTTTCGCTTGCTGGACAAACAGGAACTGGCATCGGGAGAGTTAATAAGATGATGTAAGAATTTTGCAAACGAATGCAGACTATGAGAACCAAGGGATTCTCCCACGGACATGTACCTATGATAGCATTAGAGATGCGAGGGAAGGGGAAGAGGTCATATGCATTCTCAGAAGATTTTGAAGATAAATCAGTTTGAAGACATTGACCTCATGATGCGAAGACATTCACTTATACGTTGAGAGTTGGTTCCAGATTTGTAAGAATCCATGAATAGGTACAAGTGAGGAATCTAACTAGATATGAAGCTTAAGTGAATATACTAGGCAGTATGAGATGCAGACAGAATATATCTAACATTGTATAGGCAGAAACCAACTTTGGTAAACAGGATGAATCTTTGAGGATCAAAAAGATGGTAAAAATAGAGTTATATTTACCACTCGAAGAACTGCTAGATGGGATGAGTAGGAGACCGAGCAGTTCAATCCACCGTGCCCTAACTTGGCGACGGAGGACAGCTACAAGGGCGGAGAGGACGATGTTCGCGGGCGTGAGGATCAAGTCCGGAGAAGTCGCGGCAGCTAAGCGCTTCGTCGCTGGTGTCGTCGCGAGCTAGCGGTGGCGCTAGGGTTTTGACGAGGTGGAGAGGTGGAAGAAGGTTTTCTTTACCGCAGGGGACATGTATTTATAAGGAGGTGTGCGGCTCAGCACAATTACTCAGGTGCCCCTGGCGGTTCACATCTGAGGGGTACGTGGCAAGCATGCAACATACTCAGAGCTGTCCCACGTTCCCACGCCCTCCAGGTTTGTCGGATGGTCGTTCCGGCTTCTCTGGATTTTAAACAATAAGGATGAATCATTTAAAATAGTCTTAATGTATGTCTCTGTGTCTTCTGCTGACAAGGACGCAGAGAAGACATTCGATAGTTTTAATAGAATGCATATGATTTGGACAGATAGAGTTTGAGATAGAAAGCATAGAGAGATTAGGGTCCGATCACATTCACTTAGTTCAAAAGATTCAACTAGGAAGACATAGCTATAAGTGAATGTTGTAGAGGACAGAACACTAATATATATATATATATATATATATATATATATATATCAGAAATCAATCAAATCAACATATTAAAGAAAATCATGAAGATAAGTTGAACTTTGAAGACAAACTAAATGTGAAGACATAGCTAAAATAACGCCATGAGTGAAACACTTCAAACAGAGAAATTTGGTGGTGGCGTTACCCACCGTATAGGAAGTATTAGACCTGCATACCACGGTAGCACAATTATCGTGGTGCTCCGAAGTCAAATTCCACGTTAATGTATTCACACTTAGAATGTAAGTCTTCATTGATTGAAGATATACTTTACTTCGTGTGTTGCACATCTAAGTCATCAACATGCATAAGTGTTACGATGTGTGCCTGATCACATGACATTTGAGGATTCCAAGATATTTAGCTCACACCGTAACTTGCAAAACCTTTTCTCATCCAAGGGCTTTGTGAAGATATCCGCCATTGCTCTTGATGTTGACGTGAATGATGTCAATATCCTTTTTCATGACATGATCTCTGAGAAAGTGATGATGAATTTCAATGTGCTTTGTCTTCGAGTGCTGGACTGGATTATTGGCAATCTTGATGGCGCTTTCGTTGTCGCAGAAGAGAGGTACTTGTTTCAGATTGAGCCATAGTCCTTGAGAGTTTGCTTCATCCATAGAAGCTGAGCGCAGCAAGAAGATCGATAGCAATGTATTCAGATTCAGCGGTTGAGAGTGATACACAGTTACGCTTCTTTGAAGACCAACAAACAAGTGATCGTGCGGAAAGTGACATGTGCACGATGTAGACTTGCGATCAACCTTGTCACCAAAGCATAATCGACATCCGAGAATCCAACCAGATCAAATTCTAAGCCCTTTGGATACCATAATCCGAGTGTTGGGGTGTGAGCCAAATATCGAAGAATTCGCTTCACCGCTAAGTGATGCGATTCCTTTGGTGCCGCTTGGAATCGAGCACACATGCAAACACTAAGCATAATATCTGGCCTAGATGCACATAGGTAAAGTAAGGAACCAATCATGGAGCAGTATACCTTTTGATCAAATTCTTTACCATTGTCGTCGGGACCCAGATGGTGTTTGGCTAGCATTGGCGTCGTGTAACCTTTGCAATCTTGCATTCCAAACTTCTTCAGACAATCTTTGAGGTATTTTTCTTGAGATATGAAGATGCCATTCCTTTGTCGATTTAATTTGAAGACCAAGGAAGAACTTTAGCTCACCCATCATGGACATCTGATATTGCTCTTGCATCATGTATCCAGACTCATCACTGTACTTCTGGTTGGTGCAGCCGAAGATACTGTCATCCACATATATTTGGCACACAAACAGTTCACCATCATATGTCTTCATGAAGAGTGTTGGATCGAGGGATCCAGGTTTGAAGCCTTTGCTCTTCAGGAAGTCTTTGATCGTATCGTACCAAGCGCGAGGAGCTTGTTTGAGGCCATACAGTGCTTTGTTTAGCTTGTACACCATATCAGGATGTTTTGGATCTTCAAAGGCCAGGTGGTTGAGCGACGTATACTTCTTCTTCAATCTTGCCGTTGAGAAATGCACTCTTCACATCCATTTGATATAGCAAGATGTTGTGGTGGTTAGCGTAGGCTAGAAGTATGCGAATAGCTTCAAGCCTAGCCACAGGAGCAAATGTTTCATCGAAGTCAATTCCTTCAACTTGAGTATATCCTTGAGCCACAAGACGTGCTTTGTTTCTGACGACTTGACCATGCTCATCTTGCTTGTTTTGATATATCAATTTTGTGCCAATAATGTTATGCTTGCGAGGGTCAGGACGCTTGACAAGTTCCCAAACATTGTTCAGCTTGAACTGTTGAAGTTCTTCTTGCATAGCTTGTATCCATTCAGGTTCCATAAAGGCTTCAGCTACTTTCATGGGTTCTGATATTGACACAAAAGAAAAGTGTCCACAAAAATTTGCTAACTGTGTTGCTCTTGAGCGAGTAAGTGGACCAGGTGCATTGATGCTATCAATTATCTTCTCAATTTGTACTTCATTTGCGACTCGAGGATGAATAGGGCGAAGACCTTGCTCATGCTGATCATTGTCATCATTGGGAGGATTGTCTTCAGGCTGAGCATTGTCTTCAGGTTGGTTAGGTGCAGAAATGATAAGTTCCTCTTCGGGCTGTGCTTCAGAAGGCATGATTTCTCCAGTTCCCATCAGCTTGACAGATTCGCTGGGCGGAGCTTCGTCTAGTGTACTTGGCAGGAGCTCTCTTTGTGAACCATTGGTTTCATCAAATCGCATGTCCACAGTTTCGATGATTTTGTAGAGATAGAGCTTGAAGACTCTGTTAAGAGTGCGAGTCCTTTCCGTAACCAAGCATGAAGCCTTCATGAGCTTTAGGTGCAAATTTTGACTTGTGATGGGGATCCTTGATCCAGCACCTAGCTCCAAATACTCTGAAGTAGCTGACATTTGGCTTCTTGCCAAGAAGGAGCTCATAGGATGTTTTGTTGAAGCTTATGGATGTAGACACGGTTGATGACGTGACATCTTTGTATCAATAGCTTCGTGCCAGAACTTTCTTGGTGTCTTGTACCGTCGAGCATTGTTCGAGCCATCTCAATGAGGGTTCTGTTCTTGCGCCCAACGATGCCATTTTGCTGAGGTGTGTACGGAGCAGAGAACTCATGAGTGATTCCCATTGTATCCAGATAGAGATCAAGTCCGGTGTTCTTGAACTCAGTGTTGTTGTCACTTCTGATATGCTTGATCTTGACGCCATAATTGGTCATGGCTCGATTGGTTGCGTCTGAAGACATCTTGCACTTGAGTCTTGTAGAGAATTATGTGCACCCATGTATATCTTGAGTAGTCATCAACAATGACGAAGCCATAGAGACAAGCAGTTGTTGTGAGGGTAGAGTAGTGAGTAGGGCCAAATAAGTCCATGTGTAACAGTTCGAAGGGTTGAGATGTCGTCATGATTGTCTTCGACGGGTGCTTTTCCCTAGTCATCTTTCCAGCCGCAGCACCACACAGATGATCCTTCTTGAACTTGACATCCTCGATGCCTATGACATGCTTCTTCTTGGCGAGTGTGTGTAAGTTCCTCATGCCAAGATGCCCCACCTCCGATGCGAGAGCCAAGATTCGAAGCTTTTGCCGAAGACATACGGCAAGTCGTGGACCTGCCGAGAAATCTACCATGTATAGATCATCTTTCCGATACCCTTCAAAGACTAGAGAATTGTCGATTCCATTAGTACAAGGCAACGATATTTTCCGAATAGCACAATCATGTTCAAGTCACAAAGCATTGAGACAGACATTAAGTTGAAACCAAGGGATTCAACAAGCATCACTTTATCCATGTGTTGATCCTTTGAGATTGCAACTCTACCTAGTCCCAATACCTTGCTTTTACCAGTGTCAGCAAATGTGACGTGACTCTTGTCTGATGGACGTAAGGTTGAGTCCATGAGAAGACTTCGATCACCAGTCATATGATTAGTGCATCCGCTATCCATAATCCATCAAGCATGAGGTGCCATACCCTACAATACAGTTAGGGGGATAGGCTTCACCAAGAGTATTGTGAAGCATAAACATTTGACGGGTAAGAGGATTATTGAAGCTCAGATCAAGATTAGGACTGATAGGATGAATGGCAAACAATTCAGGAACAAAATACATAGTGAGGCCATTTGGGCATTTGATCTTGCGCCCTACAAGATGTTTTAGGTCCCTAGCAATATCATCAGACGCCTTTGATTTTCGGCTGGAGACCCTTCCCTGCAAAAGAAAGTTAATTCTTCTTAACCACCCACATCTTCGAGGGTGGCTTAGAAGCAATGAGTCTAAGTGCAGACATCCGAGAACTTCGCTTTGGAGCCCTAGCAAATAGCCTTGCAGGAGATGAATGATACTCATATGAATAAGCGAGAAAAAGTTCTTAGTTCTATGAACATAGCGGTTTGAAGACACACGCTCATATTCATAAATTTGAGTACGGTTTCCTGCAAAACGCGTTGGCGTTAGGGTGACTCAGTGAGTCCTCTCGTCTGCTTTGAAGCCTTTGGACCATATGACGCCTTAGGTCCGGGGTTTGTCTTCATCCTGGTGGTGTCATGACCACATTCACCGGAAGATTCTCAAGACAACTTTTGGGAACCCAGATCTTCTTCATAGGTGGTCCATTCCTGCAGTTAGTACCAATATACCGCAAACACTTCACCATTACGATTCTTGAACAGCTTATAGTTTGCATCAAGGGATTCATCAATGATAATAGGATTAGTACAGGTAAAGCCAGATAAGGTGGATGGATCCACTGAAGGTCCCTTTGCATCAACCCATGTGGTTTTGGGATACTACTCAGGCTTCCAATAGGAACCATCAATGTTCATTTTCCTTTCGAAGCCAACACCCTCTTTCCTAGGGTTTCGGTTCAGAATCTGCTTTTTGAGGACATCGCAAAGTGTCTGATGTCCTTTCAGACTTTTATACATCCCTGTTTCAAGCAATGTCTTCAACCTAGCATTTTCATCAGCAATAGCAGTGGTATCCTTCACAGAGGGTTAGTTACCACATCAAGAGTTGAAGACAATGCAACAAAGAGTAACAGCTTGAACATTCAAAGAATGAGGTAGCGATATCACGCTCAAGGCATTTTAGACATGGTGGTTCAAATCCATCCTCGAAGGGATCGATCTGTTGAGCTGAAGTGACTCATTCTCTTTTGAAGATCTTCATGAGCCGCTCTCAATTTCTCAAGCTCTTGCTTCCTTTGAAGATAATCATAGGAGAGCTTTTCATGAGTGGTTGAGAGCGATTCATGACGACTTTCAAGTTCTTGGTACTTAGCATGAAGATTTTTTATGTCTTCAACTAAGGAATGTGAATGTGTCATTTCCGCGTCCAACATGTCATCGCTTTTGTCTAACAGTTTTTGAGTATGTTCCATAGCTTTTTGTTGTTCAGTTGCAATTTTAGCAAGTGTTTTGTAGCCGGGCTTGGATTCACAATCAAAGTCATCTTCACTTGATGTTTGAAAGTAAGCATCACGTGATTTTACCTTGGCACCACGTGCCATGAAGCAGTAGGTGGGAGCAGGGTCGTCCTTGTCATCAGCTTCAGCGGTGGTGTGGAAGTCATTGTCTTCAGTGTTGAAGACGGACTTGGCAACATAGGTCGTGGCTAGAGCAGGACTTGCAACACCAGGGTCGGACTCCTCTCCAGACTCCACCTCCGCCTCCTCAGAAGAAGACTCCTCCTCTGAATCCATTTCCTTGCCAACAAAAGCACGAGCCTTGCCAGATGATCTCTTCTTATGAGATGAAGAATTTGATGAAGACTTGGAAGAAGACTTTGAAGATTTCTTCTTCTTCTTGTCATCAGAATCATATTCCTTGCTCTTCTTCTTCTTCTTCTTCTCATTGTCCCACTGTGGACACTCAGATATATAGTGTCCAGGTTTCTTGCACTTGTGACATGTTCTCTTCTTGTGGTCATGAGTGGAAGCTTCATCATTTCTTGAGCTAGATCATGAAGACTTTCTGAAGCCCTTCTTCTTAGTGAACTTCTGGAACTTCTTCACAAGCAAAGCAAGTTCCTTTCCAATGTCTTCAGGATCATCAGAACTGCAGTCAGATTCTTCTTCAGATGAGGAAACAAATTTTGCCTTCAAAGCGCGGGTTCGTCCATAGTTGGTACCAGAGATAACTCTATTCTCGTAAAGCTGGAACTCATGTGTGTTGAGCCTCTCAAGTATATCAGACGGATCGAGTGTCTTGAAGTCGTGGTGTTCTTGTATCATGAGGGCAAGGGTGTCAAATGAGCTGTCAAGTGATCTCGAGTGTCTTGACGATTTCATGCTTGGTAATCTCGGTGGCGCCGAGAGCACGAAGCTCATTTGTGATGTCGGTGAGACGATCAAACGTGAGCTGGACATTTTCATTGTCGCTTTCTCTTGAAGCGGTTGAAGAGGTTGCGAAAACACCGATCCTTTGATCTCTCTCGGGTTGAGACGCCTTCGTAGACCTTGGATAGCCAGTCCCAGACTAGCTTCGACGTTTCCAGAGCACTCACACGGCCATACTGTCCTTTGGTCAGATGACCACATATAATGTTCTTGGCAGTTGAGTCCAGTTGAATGAACTTCTTGACATCAGCAGGGGTGACACCTTCACCAGTTTTGGGAACACCGTTCTTGACGACATACCAGAGGTCGACATCAATGGCTTCCAGATGCATGCGCATCTTATTCTTCCAAAGAGGGATATTCAGTTCCATCGAACACGGGGCAAGCAGCAGAGACCTTGATTATCCCTGCAGTCGACATAGCTAAAACTCCAGGTGGTTAAACCGAATCACACAGAACAAGGGAGTACCTTGCTCTGATACCAATTGAAAGTGCTAGTTATCGACTAGAGGGGGGGGGTGAATAGGCGATTTTTATGAAAGTCATCAAAACGTGAAAGCTTTGAAGACAGCCAATAGAAATGACCTAATTGATATGCAGCGAAAGATAAACTACAACAAGCAAACCATAGTCAAGTATGCAAGTACAAGACTAATAGCAGCTTAGTAGTAAGGATCGGGATGGAAGATAGTATGAAGCCAACCAACTATAGTAGTCAAGCAATGAAGTCAAACAGGTAAGACAAATAGGCAATGACTTCACGAAGACAAACACTAAGTAAGGGAAGGGAGAGGATAGAACCAGTCACTTGTTGAAGACACATGATTTGTTGGACCAATTCCAGTTGCTGCGACAACTGTACGTTTGGTTGGGGAGGCTGAGATTCAACTCAGAAGACCGCGTCTTCACCTTATTCCCCTTGAGCTAAGGACACACAGTCCTCGCCCAATCACTCTCGTAAGTCTTCAAGGTAGACTTCCAAACCTTCACAGACTTCGTTCACCGGCGATACACAACGACTCTTGGATGCTCAGAACGCGACGCCTACCCGGCTGGAGGATTCACAGTCCTCAAGTGTAATAAGTCTTCGTGTCACGCAGATGTAAAGACTTCAGTGATGCCTAACACTCTTTGGCTCTGGGTGTTTGGGCTTTGTCCTTGCAAGGATTTCTCTCTCAAAGGCTTCGAGGTGGGTTGCTCTCAAACAACAAAAGCCGTGCACTAACTCTGAGCAGCCACCAATTTATGGTGTAGGGGGTGGGCTATTTATAGCCACTAGGCAACCCGACCTGATATGTCCGAAATGACCCTGGGTCACTAAGGAACTGACACGTGTTCCAACGATCGATTTCAAACACACACGACAACTTTACTTGGGCTACAAGAAAAGTCGACTCATCCACTCTGGATAAGATTTTCTCTCATTGTCTTTGCTCGAAGACATAGGATTTGGGTTGAGCATCACTTCAGTCATTCTGACTTTGTTCACTTGGACCCCACTTAACAGTACGGTGGTTCCTATGACTCAACAAAGAAGAAAAGTAAACAACGAAACTACACAGTCTTCGCGCTCCAGAGTCTTCACTCAATGTCTTCTCATGTCATAGTATTCAATATGAATATCTTCATATACCACCATTGTCGTCAATGTCTTCATACATTTTTAGGGGTCATCTCCGGTAGGTAAACCAAATCAATGAGGGACACTACCTGTGTTATCCTGCAATTCTCACAAACACATTAGTCCCTCAACCAAATTTGTCGTCAATAATCCAAAACCAACTAGGGGTGGCACTAGATGCACTTACAAGATCTCACTTTTGCAAGTGGACGTGAAGGGATTGACAACCCCTTTATCGCGTTGGTTGCAAGGTTCTTATTTGTTTGTGTAGGTATGAGGGACTTGCGTGTGGCCTCCTACTGGATTGATACCTTGGTTCTCAAAAACTGAGGGAAATACTTACGCTACTTTGCTGCATCACCCTTTCCTCTTCAAGGGAAAAACCAACACATGCTCAAGAGGTAGCAGCGCCCAGGTGGGTTGTGCCCACCCGGGACACCTTCCGGACTCCATTTTTCTACAGCTTGCTTGTCCTCCGAGATAAAAAAATCTATATATACTTCCCTAACCTGTTGATCACCGTATCGCGGAGAAATCCTCTGTTCTCTTTTCTTGCTGTTTTCGGTCAGATTTATCAAGCCAAGCATCATGTCTTCCTCCTCCTCCAACAACATGGAAGAAGATGCTTGGTTGATGAAGATCAAGCTAAAGAGGGAGGAGCCTACGGACGTCATCAAGGGAGATGTCAAATCCCTAGCTTCTGGTGCTGCCTAGTGTTTGTACCTTGCTTGCATCATGTCTAAATTTCTGAAACTTGGAATTGAGGAAAGTGGAAGCCTCATAAACTTAAATAAAAGAAGGGCAAAGGACCCTGGAAATCTCATTCTTTGTTTCCAAGATGTCCTTTTGCAATGTTTGAGAATTTTGGCAAGAGCTATATGTCAAACCAGAATTTAGGAACATTTTTAAGGATTTATTTTTGGGACTCTGAATTTAAATCAATAGCTATTTGAATTGGATTTATATCTACTATTAATAAATATAGGTCCAATAATTTTGAAATATTTTGTGAAGCTTTGGTTTAATTCTTTTAGCTTCTAAAAATATTATCAGAAGCAACAAAATTGACTTGGTTTCAAAACCAAATTGAAAACAAACCTGCAAAATTGAAACATAACAGAATTAGAAAAAAAAACACAGAGAGAGAGAGAGAGAGAGAGAGAGAGAGAGAGAGAGGAAAATCCCACCTGGCACTTACCGCAGCCCAGCAGGCCGGCCCAGCCAGCTGGCCGTGCAAGTCGTCCCCTTCCTCGCGCCAGGAGGACAGGGGCACGCGTGGCCACGCGTCCGGCCGGGGCCACGTTCCCCGCCACCTCCTGCTTCTCCCCCTCGTCGTCTGGATGCCCCGCGCGACGCCACGCGCCGCCCCGACCTCTCTCCCTCTCCCTCGCTCTCCCTCCTCCCCTGGTTCTCTCCCGCGCGACCGCCCGAGCACCACCGTCGCCGCCGCACGCCATTGCCGCGGCCACCGCCTCCCCCTCGCCTCTCCGACCAGCTCAGAAGCTCCGCCACGTCGCCGTCCACCCCTCTGTCGAGCCACGCGACGCGGGAAGCCCTGGAACGCCGTCAACATCACCATCTTCGCCTCCCGGCCACGGAGATCGTCCTCGCTGCCACGCCGCTGTCCGGCCTTCTCGAAGCTCTCCGTCGACACCGCCGAAGTCCGCAGTGAGCCTTCGCCTGCTTCTCTCCCCTGCTCTGCTTCCCGCGCTTATAGCCCCATTCCCCCGCCATGGCCGTAGCTCCTCGCCGCCGGTCGTGTCGCCGCCGTTGTTCTAGCTCGCGTTAGTCGCACCCGAGCACACGACCGTGCTCCTGGTGCCACGAGGGTGCCGCAGAGCACCTCGGGTGGCCTGCCCGTGCCCCGCAGCCTGCTCCCGCTCAAAGCCGTGCTCCGGCCGCCACCCCGAGCTCCGCTCTGGCGAGCTCAGGCGCCCCCGCGGCCACCCACCTGCTCCTCTGGATGCGGGAGAGCATGGGCTACGCCCCGGTGGTCTCCGCGAGTCCAGCCACCACCTATAGCTCAAGCCCCGCGAGCCTCCGCCATTGTTTTGGTCGCTGGCGGGTTAACTCCGGCCGTGCCGACGCGGCACGGTCATTAGTGGCTAATGGTGCCACTAACTAACCCCCTCTCTCACTGACTACTGGGCCCCACACCCTTAACTAACATCAGTTTAATTTCTGTTTTGTTTTATTTAATCACAGTGGCCCCACGCGTCGGCGTTGACCTACCGACGTGGCCATTGATCGCCCCACTTATGCGTGACACTTAACTTGTTCGAGTCATTGACCAATGGGCCCCATCGTCAGGTTTGACCTGGTCACCTTGATTGACCAGCCGACGTCATAGTGACGAGAGTCGATTTAATAAGTCATTTTCTGGATTTAATTTAATTCAGGAAATTCCAGAAAATTGCCTAAACTTCTAAAAATCATAGTAATTCAACTGTAGCTCCAAATCAAATAAGTTATATATGAAAAATGATCAGAAAATTCCAATCTTTCCATCTGTACCTTTTTCATGCATGTTTAAACAACTTATACCTGCTGATCAGGTCAAATTAATTAAATGGCATTTGAATTTGAACCTAAGGTTCAAACCAACCATTTAACATGTTGCTAGTTGCATTAGCTCAAACCACAACATATTGCCATGTCATGATCATGCATCATGTTGTGCATTGCATTGATGGTGCTTCCTTCTGTGTTGCCGGTGTTTGTCCCCTCTCAGTAGACGACGTACCCACGATGAGTTCGATGAAGAACTATATTATCTTCAGAAGTGCCAGGCAAGCAAAACCCCCTTGTTCATTCCGATACAATCCCACTCTCTCGCTCCTGCTCTCTTTTACTGCATTAGGACAACAACGATTCATTTGTTACTTGCTGCGGTAGCTGAACCCCTTTATCCTCTGCATGACCTGTCATTGCCACAGTAAATAGATGAAACCCACTAGCATGAGTAGGAGTTGTTTGAGCCCTGATGTGCCTACTCATTCATGCTTGTTTGTCATGCCTGCTACTACTTAGAGTTGAGTCAGGTCTGATTCATCGAGGATGAATTGGAGGTGTGTGAACATGTCCTATTGTTGAGAGCTAAGTGTGTGAATACGATTTGGTAAAGGTAGCGGTGAGAGGCCATGTAGGAGTACATGGTGGGTTGTCTCATTGCAGTGGCCCTCGTGAACCGAGTTCTGTGTTTGTGATCCATGAACAGCTAATACCACACATTGGAATGCTTAAGTGCCCCTCTCGACTTATTAATCAACCTGATCTCTGTCCAGGAGTTGCAACTAGTTTCTGGTGTTTGTAGGATATGTGTTGGAGGCCGTGCGTAGCGCTGACCCTAGGGGTGGGCTATGATGCGGTAGATACACCGTGGTTTCGGTGTACCGAGCACCCGCTTGGTGTCTCGGGAACCTGCACACATCGTTTGGGGCCGTGGAGCGACACCGGCCGGATCTTCTTGCGGATGGAACTCGAGCAGGCGATAAACCCGGACTAGAGACTTGTGTGGTTAGTCAGGTCGTGGCTGACTCCCTCGCCAGGCTTCCGCTTGAAGGTTGCCGAGATACACGACGTGTACATGGTGGTAAGTGGCGAGAGCGTGTGTGAAGAAGTACACCCATGCAGGGTTAATATGATCTATTCGAATAGCTGTGTCCGCGTCAAAGGACTTCTGGGTTGCTTGTACAGTTCATAGACAAGTGAAAGTGGATACTCTAAAATATGCAAGATAAGCGTGAGTGCTATGGATGGCGTTCTCGTAGGGAGATGGGAGCGGATCCATAGTGGTGTATTGATATGGTGAATATGTGGACTCGTGTGCGCCACCTCAAAGGAGTTACTTGCAATCGTAGTTTAGGGTAGCCACCGAGTCAAAGTTGACTTGTCGCAGCTTAAACCCCACCACCCCTTTGTTGATAATGATGCATATGTAGTTAGTTACGATGTAAGTCTTGCTGAGTACATTTGTACTCACGTTTGCTTAATTTATGTTTTTGCAGAGAGACTTCCGTCTCGCTAGTAGTTCCGCGTGGACTTCGACGTTTAGCTTGTTACCTCAGCTACGATCTTGTGCGCTCGGCAGGATCTGGTAGATAGTCAGGCTTCTCAGCCTTTTTCATTTGTAGATGTTTGTACTCAGCCATGTTAAGCTTCCGCATGTGCTTGTTGCTTGTATGCTCTGAATGTTGGGTCATGAGACCCATGTTTGTAACATCTCGCTCCTCGGAGCCTAATGAATAAATATTTGAGTCGTAGAGTTATGTTGTGATGCCATGTTGTATTTACACATATCGAGCATATTGTGTGTATGTTTGAAATGCTTGGTATGTGTGGGATCCGACAATCTAGTTGTTTATCCTTAGCAGCCTCTCTTATGGAGAAATGTAGTCTAGTGCTTCCTTGAGCCATAGTAGTCCGCTACAGCCCGGTTCACCGGAGTCCTTCTAGCCCAAAGACTACCGCTCGTGACGCTTGACTGGCCGGCATGTGTTTCACTTCGTTCCTCGTGGTTCCGTCCCTTCGAGGAAATGTCACTGGTGACATCCAGAGTCCTGCCTAGCTCGCTACAGGCCCGGGTTCCCGAGAGTCCTGTTAGCCTGCTTACAGCCCGGATTCACATGTCAATCGATATGCTCAAGTTGACTCATGTATGCATGTCCCCATGGGTTAGTGCCACTTTGGGTTCACGACTAGCCATGTCGGCCCGGGTTCTCTGTCATATGGATGCTAGCGACACAATCATATACGTGAGCCAAAAGGCGTAAACGGTCCCGGGCCATGGTAAGGCGACACCTGGGAATACCGTGCGTGAGGCCGCAAAGTGATATGAGGTGTTACCGGCTAGATTGATGTGACTTGGAATCGTGGTCCCGACAGCTTTGGTATCGAGCTCGATTGCTCAGAGGATTACCAAGCCAAACCGTCAAGTTGTGTCTAGAAATGCTTTAGTTATATAAGGGAATTGATTGTGGAAGGGAACGTAAGGCTCTTTTTACTCCTTTACCTTATGCCCTTCTGATCTGAGTCATCCTCTTCTCTTCTACGGGGATTAAGAACTAGGCTTCTCATCTTTCTGTCAGGATGACGTGTTACTAATCCATAGACTTATATGATTGATGGTTTCAAGCTTCATTTCAGTTCCTACTACTTTCGTATGTTAACTGTTGATCTCGAACCCTTGATATTGTGATTCTGAGTGGTTATGCCACCATTTTTGTAGCATGTCTCAAATCTTTGAGCATTTACAGCCGTTATGCTGTCCGAGTCGTCCCAGGTTTCTAAAACATCTGATGCATTTGCAAAATCCTTTCCCTCTGGTTTTGTTGTTCTTTTAGGCCAGGTTAATCACACTAATTGCTGAGTTGAGGTATTCTATTGCCTTGACATATATGTTGGAGTTATTATTATGACCCTAGGTGTCTAGAGTATCACCTAGTAATCCAACCATGTTTTGTGTTCCCTGTGTGACAATTCTGGCCATCATTCTTGAAAGCATCCCGTGATGCCACTTAGTAGTAGGTATTCTACTCCTGGGTTGTTGAACCCGAGATTCACCCTACTTGCTTCATGTTGATAGTGTTTGCTAGTTCCTTTAGGATATTAGTAACCTTTGCGATAGTCCTCGAGGTTTGTGGTATATCGTTGTTCCAATACCATGAACCATTTTGGCAGAAGTTCTCTTGAACCGAAAGATCACAACAAGAGTGCTCTCAATGAGTTTCCTATCCTATGTTGTGAATCTGCCAGTCCTACCTTTCCGCATGGGTTATCCGGAAGAAATGTTGAACTTGGTTCGACATACTAATCTATGCACCCACAACTCAAAAAATCATATGTTCCTTTGAGTGTCCCCCTTTAGTTTGTCTTCTGACCTTCGTCTATCAATTGATAGTCAAGAGTATGCGTGCATTCGTTCATCTATGCCTATTACTCATGTGGTCCGTCAAGCCATTCTATTCTGAAATGACTAGGAGAAACAAACTCCAGTACCTCATCCATATCCAGGATTGGGTCAAAGCAGTTGTGTACTGCAGATCAAAATGCTAATCTAGCTCTTGTTCTGTTCTACCCTGGAGTATTACCATATTTATATCAAGAATATCATGGGAATTGCACACCATTCTATGAACTCTTGATACGGTGATACTTCTCGCCATCATTGCTTCATTCCTCGGTTTCGTGTTATTGTAACCGGAATGGCGACAAGTGTACTGTGATGTGCGAAAATCAATACTCCTAGCAACTCCGTTGCTTGGTAGTTAATGGACAGTAATTTCATTCTTAGCATGTTGGTTCTTGAATCATCATTCTAAGATAGATTGTGCTACCTAGTCCATTCTCCTGGTGCACTCCTCAATCGATGAGTTAGGATTATTTCAAATCTTCGCTCTATTGATCATATCGTCTTGCCCTGAAAAGCAAGATGGTTCTCGAGCTTAGTAACATATCGGTGGTTCGTGTTTTCCCGAATATCTTCTCGGAAGTATTACCAGGTTGTCCCCTGACCATTATGTTGAGTTCGTGATCAAGTTGGTTTATTCTTGTAAACCACCCTTTCTCCAAGAATCCGTGTTGGATACCCCTGAGCTAGTTGGTTAAGCAAAATAACAACTTGGAGAGTTGGAAGATAAAAGCTTGTCTAACTTAGTTCATTTCCAAAAGGGATATCTTGTGTTTGTGTGTGTATTGAAGAAACATGATATCTTCACCGATTGACACTTGTGATCAGTTGTTGGATCTATTGACTTGTCAAAACTTTGACTTGAGTATGGGCTATCGTCAAGTCAAATCAGAACCAACGATGTTCGTAGTGTTGTCTTACTCGTGGTTGATCCCTCGAGCATACACCATTATATCTTTTGGGTCTGACCAATGCTATCACCTAGTTCACATAATTGTGGAAATCCATTTATATGGAAACCTGGGTGAATTGTTGTTAAGCCCATTGACAACATTTTCATCTTGTCCATGATTTATGTTGAGCATCTAAGTTAGTGTTGGAAACTTGTGTAAGCATTTTCCTCATGCCCCGTGCATGAAGTATATGTTTGGATGAAAGAAGTGACTTCCTCTCATTCATGTGCATTCGATGCAAGTTGCCGCCGTGAATTTGAGAAAGTTTGTTTTTGTTTCCTCTGGAATCATCACAAGTCAGTTATGCATGTGTGAATGCACTCTATGGTTTGGTAGATTAATTACCTCCACTCCATTGTATGCCCTAGCACACCAAGCCACTAGTTGATTTGTTCAAGAAAAGGGAGTCTCATGTGCTAATCCTAGGTCATGCACATGACTTCATTATCTCCAATGATGGTTCCCAACCTGAACTCGGTAGTGTTTTATTATGAAACTACTATGTGGTCATGCTTGTCTGGGACAGCGTGTTCACATGTATGTAGCAGAACCAGCTCATGTTTTGGAGCTTGCTATCGTAGTTCATCTCCCGAGAATCTCGCAACGTCATCTCGTCGACTTGTGTTGCAACGTTTCTTTTCTAGACCTGAGTCTGGAATATTCTGACACCAACCAGATCTGAATCTCAGGCAGATATGATGGTTGGAGCATTTTCCAAGAACTATAATATTGGTCTCTCGATAACCGGTAAAGTGGATGCCGTGGCCAACACACCCAACCGGAAGACCCTTATTGTAGTATCTTGATTGAGGAAGTTGGCCACCTCCCCATGAGGATTTCGTAGGATTTACTCCATAGTTATTCCTTATGGATTCTTGTGCTCCCGAAGTCCGACCTTTTACTTGATGTTCTGGGTACCAAACCATTTTAATTAATGGGTTGCACTAGCACATCAAGGAGAACATCAGAAGTGGAGTGCTAAATGTCTCTCGGTTGATCATCCAGATTTTATCCCCTTGGCCCCGCTAAGGTGAAATCTGAGAAAGTGTTGTCTTCCTTTGCATCTGCATTGACCATCACTATTCATCATGGTAGTAAGATGTGTTGCCAGGATCCTCGGCACGGATGTTGGTAAGACCTTGATGAGTATGGAAAGGCTCAAGTTCTTGAGAGCACACTCAGTCTCTAGGTTATATCCTCGGTATCCACTGGAATGTGCCTCCCGTTTGCCGAGTTGTCTATAACCATAGTTTCCTTTCCGATCTGAGTATGCCATTCCTTCGAACTCCTTCAAACGATCGTTTGTGATTGCCTTAGGCTGGTATAAAGAATTTCAATGATCTTTGTATCAAAAGTAATTCTTTTTGCCACCTAAGGGAATAGCTTTTCGAGTCACCTCCTCCAAGGTGCCCCATTATGGGATCATGGCAGTTTCTCCTCGCTACGTGGACAACCGTTCACCACCTTCTTAAGTGTGGAATTGTGTCTACGTAGTGAACCTCCGTCATCTGTTTTACCCCATCCCTCTAGATGTATGCTTCGTGTCTCAGCTCGAGAGATGTTGCTATGTCTCATTCCGTGATTTGATCCTAAATTGCTCGAACCTCAGGAAGGTTGATTCTTCTAAAATTCTCCCTTCCTACCCGTTGTCATGTTGGATGTAGTTCCCAAAGCAAGAAGTCGAGATCAAGGTGATGCAATGAACCAACATCCTCGAGAAAGACATCTGGATCGTGAAGATTGTATTAGCTTGTGTCCCTTTGCCTTCTTACCTCACGACCTGAATCTCGGGACGAGATTTTTGTTTAGTAGGGGTGAGCTGTCACATCCCTAGCTTCTGGTGCTGCCTAATGCTTGTACCTTGCTTGCATCATGTCTAAATTTCTGAAACTTGGAAGTGAGGAAAGTGGAAGCCTCATAAACTTAAATAAAAGAAGGGCAAAGGACCCTGGAAATCTCATTCTTTGTTTCCAAGATGTCCTTTTGCAATGTTTGAGAATTTTGGCAAGAGCTATATGTCAAACCAGAATTTAGGAACATTTTAAGGATTTATTTTGGGACTCTGAATTTAAATCAATAGCTATTTGAATTGGATTTATATCTACTATTAATAAATATAGGTCCAATAATTCTGAAATATTTTGTGAAGCTTTGGTTTAATTCTTTTAGCTTCTAAAAATATTATCAGAAGCAACAAAATTGAATTGGTTTCAAAACCAAATTCAAAACAAACCTGCAAAATAGAAACATAACAGAATTAGAAAAAAACACACACAGAGAGAGAGAGAGAGAGAGAGAGAGAGAGGGGGGGGGGAAACCCACCTGGCACTTATCAAGCAGCTCAAAGCAGTCCGGCCCAGCCACCGTGCTGGGCCGTCTCCCTTCCTCGCGCCAGGAGGACAGGGGCACGCGCGGCCACGCGTCCGGCCGGGGCCACGTTCCCGCCACCTCCTGCTTCTCCCCTCGTCTGCCTGGATGCCTTGCGACGCCACGCGCCGCCACGACCTCTCTCCCTCTCCCTCACTCTCCCTCCTCCCCTGGTTCTCTCCCGCGCGACCGCCTGAGCACCACCATCGCTGCCGTACGCCATTGTCGCGGCCACCGCCTCCCCCTCGCCTCTCCGACCAGCTCAGAAGCTCCGCCACGTCGCCGTCCACCCCTCAGTCGAGCCACGCGACGCGGGAAGCCCTGGAACGCCGTCAACATGACCATCTTCGCCTCCGGCCGCCGGAGATCGTCCTCGCTGCCACGCCGGCGTCCGGCCTTCCCCGAGCTCTCCGTCGACACCGTCGAGTCCGCAGTGAGCCTCTGCTCCGTTTCCCTCTCCCCGTTCTCCCGTTCCAGCACCGTAGCCCCCTTCCCCCGCCACGGCCGTGCTCCTGGTGCCATGAGGGTGCCGCAGAGCCCCTCGGGTGGCCTGCCCGTGCCCCGCAGCCCGCTCCGGCTCAGCGGTGCTCCCGCCGCCTCAGCTCCGCCTCCGGCGAGCTCAGCGCCTGCTGCCACCCACCTGCTCCTCTGGATGTGGGAGAGCATGGGCTACGCCCCGGTGGTCTCCGCGAGTCCAGCCGCCGCCTGTAGCTCAAGTCCGGCGAGCCTCCGCCGTTGTTTTGGTCGCCGGCGGGTTAACTCCGGCCATGCCGACGTGGCACCGTCATTAGTGGCTAATGGTGCCACTAACTAACCCCCTCTCTCACGGACTACAGGGCCCCACGCCCTTAACTAACATCAGTTTAATTTCTGTTTAGTCTTATTTAATCACAGTGGCCCCACGCGTCGGCGTTGACCTGACGTGGCCATTGACTGGCCCCACTTGTCTGTGACACTAACCTGCCCGAGTCACTGACCAATGGGCCCCACTGGTCAGGTTTGACCTGGTCAGCCGCAATTGACCAGCTGACGTCACAGTGACGCAGAGCTGACGCAATAAGTCATTTTCTGGATTTAATTTAATTCAGGAAATTCCAGAAAATTGCCTAAACTTCTAAAAATCATAGTAATTCAACCGTAGCTCCAAATCAAATAAGTTATATATGAAAAATGATCAGAAAAATCCAATCTTTCCATCTGTACCTTTTTCATGCATGTTTAAACAACTTATACCTGCTGATCAGGTCAAATCAATTAAATGGCATTTGAATTTCACATATGAAGTTTGAATTTGAACCTAAGGTTCAAACCAACTCCGTTTAACATGTTGCTAGTTGCATTAGCTCAAACCACAGCATATTGCCATGTCATGATCATGCATCATATTGTGCATTGCATTGATGGTGCTTCCTTCTGTGTTGCCGGTGTTTGTCCCCTCTCGAGACGACGCATCTACGATGAGTTCGATGACACCGATGAAGAACTATATTATCTTCAGAAGTGCTGCAAGCAAAACCCCTTGTTCATTCCGATACAATCCCAGTCTCTCGCTCCTGCTCTCTTTTACTTCATTAGGACAACAACGATTCATTTGTTACTTGCTGCGGTAGCTGAACCCCTTTATCCTCTGCATGACCTGTCATTGCCATAGTAAATAGGTGAAACCCACTAGCATGAGTAGGAGTTGTTTGAGCCCTGATGTGCCTACTCATTCATGTTTGTTTGTCATGCCCGCCATCGCTTAGAGTTGAGTCAGTCCGATTCATCGGGGATGAATTGGAGGTGTGTGAACATGTCCTCTTGTTGAGAGCTAAGTGTGTGAATACGATTTGGTAAAGGTAGCGGTGAGAGGCCATGTAGGAGTACATGGTGGGTTGTCTCATTGCAGCCTGGCCCCTCGTGAACTGAGTTCTGTGTTTGTGATCCATGAACAGCTACTACCACGCATTGGAATGCTTAAGTGCCCCTCTCGACTTATTAATCAACCTGATCTCTGTCCAGGAGTTGCAACTAGTTTATGGTGTTTGTAGGATATGTGTTGGAGGCCGTGCGTGGCGCTGACCCTAGGGGTGGGCTATGATGCGGTAGATACACCGTGGCCCGGTGTACCGAACGCCCGTTTGGTGTCTCGGGAACCCTGCACACATCGTCTGGGGCTGTGAGCGACACCCCGGCCGGATCTCCTTGCGGATGGAACCCGAATAGGCGATAAACCTGGACTAGAGACTTGTGTGGTTAGTCAGGTCGTGGCCGACTTTCGCCAAAGCTTCCGCTTGAAGGTTGCCGAGATACACGAGTGTACATGGTGGTAAGTGGCGAGAGCGTGTGTGAAGAAGTACACCCATGCAGGGTTAATATGATCTATTCGAATAGCCGTGTCCGTGGCAAAGGACTTCTGGGTTGCCTGTATAGTTCATAGACAAGTGAAAGTGGATACTCTAAAATATGCAAGATAAGCGTGAGTGCTATGGATGGCGTTATCGTAGGGAGACGGGAGAGGATCCATAGTGGTGTATTGATATGGTGAATATGTGGACTCGTGTGCGCCACCTCAAAAGAGTTACTTGCAGACGTAGTTTAGGATAGCCACCGAGTCAAAGCTGGCTTGCTGCAGTTAAACCCCACCACCCCTTTGTTGATAATGATGCATATGTAGTTAGTTCTGATGTAAGTCTTGTTGAGTACATTTGTACTCACGCTTGCTTAATTTATGTTTTTGCAGAGAGACTTCCGTCTCGCTAGTAGTTCCGCGTGGACTTGACGCTTAGCTTGTTACCTCACCACGATCTTGTGCGCTCGGCAGATCTGGTAGATAGTCGGGCTTCTCGGCCTTTTTCATTTGTAGATGTCTCAGACTCGAGACATGTTAAGCTTCCGCATGTGCTTGTTGCTTGTATGTTTCAATGTTGGGTCATGAGACCCATGTTTGTAATATCTCGCTCCTCGGAGCCTAATGAATAAATATTTGAGTTGTAGAGTTATGTTGTGATGCCATGTTGTATTTACACATATCGAGCATATTGTGTGTATGTTTGAAATGCTTGGTATGTGTGGGATCCGACAATCTAATTGTTTATCCTTGGCAGCCTCTCTTATGGGGAAATGTAGTCTAGTGCTTCCTTGAGCCATAGTAGTCCGCTTCTGACAAGGTTCACTGAGTCCTGCTAGCCCAAAGACTACCGCTTTCAGGATGCTTGATCGCCGGCATGTGTTTCACTTCGCTCAGGTGTCTGTCTCTTCGGGAAATGTCACGCGGTGACATCCGAGTCCTGCCTAGCCTGCTACAGCCCGGGTTCCTGAGTCCTCATAGCCTGCTACAGCCCGGATTCACACGTCAATCGACATGCTCGAAGTTGATTCATGTATGCCTGTCCCCATGGGTTAGTGCCGCTTTGGGTTCACGACTAGCCATGTCGGCCCGGGTTCTCTGTCATATGGATGCTAGCGACACAATCATATACGTGAGCCAAAAGGCGCAAACGGTCCCGGGCCATGGTAAGGCGACACCCGTGGGAATACCGCGCGTGAGGCCGCAAAGTGATATGAGGTGTTACCGGCTAGATTGATGTGACTTGGAATCAGGGTCCTGACAGGAGACAACGGCAATGAGGCTACCGTAGATCCTCCTTTGGTGGCAGGAAAAGCACTACCCGCCGAGGAGGAAAGAGGAAGATATCCTTAAGCCTTACCTTGCTCACCTTACCCCTACTGAGATTGAAGCTTTTCGCATCATTGAAATAGTTCGTACACAAAATAAGTATCTCACTCGCGAAAATATTCTGCATCAATAGCATATCATCCATCTCCGGAGCGTCATCCGTCATCCCTAGAAAACTTTATGATGAGTGGGAACCTACTATTAAAATTAAAATTAAAATTAAAGATCATGAATGCTATGCTTTGTGTGATTTGGGTGCTAGTGTTTCCACGATTCCAGAAGCTTTGTGTGATTTGCTAGGTTTCCGTGAATTTGATGATTCTTTAAACTTGCACCTTGCGGATTCCACCATTAAGAAACCTATGGAAAGAAATAATGATGTCCTTATTGTTGCAAATAGGAACTATGTGCCCATAGATCTCATTGTCCTTGATATAGTTGCAATCCTTCATGTCCTATTGTTCTTGGTAGACCTTTCCTTAGAACGATTGGTGCAATTATTGACATGAAAGAAGGGAATATTAGATTCCAATTTCCGTTAAGGAAAGGCATGGAACACTTTCCTAGAAAGAAAATTAAATGACCTTATGAATCTATTATGAGAGCTACTTATGGATTGCCTCCCAAAGATGGCAATACCTAGATCTATCCTTGCCTTTATGCCTAGCTAGGGGCGTTAAACGTTACCGCTTGTTGGGAGGCAACCCAATTTTATTTTAGTTTTTTTGCTTTTTGGTTCTGTTTAGGAATAAATATTTGATCTAGCCTCTGGTTAGATTTGTTTTTGTGTTTTAGTTAGTGTTTGTGCCAAGTAGAACCAATAGGATCTTCTTGGGTGATAATAGTTTGATTTTGCTGAAAAAGACAGAAACATTGCGCTCACGAATATAATTGTTTAAACTCACAAGAACGTGATAAAATACCAATTCTTTTTGCAGTAGATAAGTACGCAAATTGTCCAGGTTGTCCTAGTTTTTCAGGATTTTGGAGTTCCAGAAGTTTTCGAACAAATCTGATTACTTCCTACTGTTCTGTTTTTGACAGATTCTGTTTTTCGTGTTTTGTTGGTTATTTTAATGAATCTATGGCTAGTAATGGAGTTTATGAACCATAGAGAAGTTGGAATACAATAGGTTTAACACCAATACAAATAAAGAATGAGTTCATTACAGTACTTTAAAGTGGTGGTTGGTTTTATTTCGCTAACGGAGCTCACGAGATTTTCTGTTAAGTTTTGTGTTGTGAAGTTTTCATGTTTTGGGTAAGGATTTGATGGATTATGGAACAAAGAGTGGCAAGAGCCTAAGCTTGGGAATGCCCAAGGCACCCCAAGGTAAAATCCAAGGACACCAAAAAGCCTAAGCTTGGGGATGCCCCGTAAGGCATCCCCTCTTTTGTCTTCGACCATCGGTAACTTTACTTGGAGCTATATTTTTATTCACCACATGATATGTGTTTGCTTGGAGTGTCTTGTATTATTTGAGTCTTTGCTTTTTAGTTTACCACAATCATCCTTGCTGTACACACCTTTTGGGAGAGACACACATTAATCGGGATTTATCAGAATACTCTTTATGCCTCACTTATATCTTTTGAGTTAAACAATTTTGCTCTAGTGCTTCACTTATATCTTTTAGAGCACGGCAGTGGTTCTATTTTATAGAAATAATTGATCTCTCATGCTTCACTTATATTTTTTTGAGAGTCCTTTAGAACAGCATGGTAATTTGCTTTGGTTATAAAATTAGTCCTAATATGATAGGCATCCAAGATAAAAGCTTTAAAGTGTGTTGAATACTAAGAGAAGTTTGATACTTGATGATTGTTTTGAGATATGGAGGTAGTGATATTAAAGTTGTGCTAGTTGAGTAGTTGTGAATTTGAGAAATACGTGTGTTGAAGTTTGCAAGTCCCGTAGCATGCATGTATGGTGAACATTGTGTAACAAATTTGAAACATGAGGTGTTCTTTGATTGTCATCCTTATGAGTGGCGGTCGGGGACGAGCGATGGTCTTTTCCTACCAATCTATACCCCTAGGAGCATGCGCGTAGTGCTTGGTTTTTGATGACTTGTAGATTTTTGCAATAAGTATATGAGTTCTTTATGACTAATGTTGAGTCCATGGATTATACGCACTCTCAACCTTCCATCATTGCTAGCCTCTTCGGTACCGTGCATTGCCCTTTCTCACCTTGAGAGTTGGTGCAAACTTCGCCGGTGCATCCAAACCCCGTGATACGATACACTCTTGTCAGTGTCAAAACCGGCGGATCTCGGGTAGGGGGTCCCGATCTGTGCGTCTTAGGCTGATGGTAACAGAAAGCAAGGGACCCAATGTTTACCCAGGTTCGGGCCCTCTCAATGGAGGTAAAACCCTACTTCCTGCTTGATTAATATTGATGATATGAGTAGTACAAGAGTAGATCTACCACGAGATCGTAGAGGCTAAACCCTAGAAGCTAGCCATGATGATTATGATTGCGATTGTGATCGACCTTCTAAGGACCAACCTCTCCGGTTTATATAGACACCGGAGAGGGCTAGGGTTTACATGGAGTCGGTTACAAGGAAGGAAATATATTATCCGGATCGCCAAGCTTGTCTTCCATGCAAAGGAGAGTCCCATCCGGACACGGGACGGAGTCTTGAGTCTTGTATCTTCATGCTCCAATAGTCCGGACAAAGTATATAGTCCAGCTGTCCGGATACCCCCTAATCCAGGACTCCCTGAGTAGCCCCTGAACCAGGCTTCAATGACGATGAGTCCGGCGCGCAGTTCTGTCTTCGGCATTGCAAGGCGGGTTCCATTTCCGAATACTCCAAAGTACCTATTACGACGAATAGTGTCCAACTTCCCATCAATATTGTACTCCTCGGCTTCCATGCCTCAATAATGACCTCCTCCACGTGTCGAGCGAATGCGAGGAACCAAGGCATTTTTGCATTTGCCACCCCCGATCTAGTAGGTTGACCGTCTATTTGAGGAGACGGGGATTCTCAGATCCAAACCTCATCCTCTTCCCTCGAGCAAGCATTCAACAGAGCGCGCCGGAATAAACCATTTCAGCATGGCCGGTTATCGCATCCCTTCTTCTCGCTCTCCTTGCTCTAAGCCGGGGGAAGGGGAAGAGTGTTCAGTTCCTCATAGCCGTTTGATATAGTTACAAACCCAAGGGTTTCTTCCACCGGCGTTCATGGTCCCCGTTCGATCCGGAATAGCCACCTATAATGGCGGGGAGCAAGCGGAGGGATCTCCTAATCCATCTCCAGAGGAGCGAATAAGCCTCACCCCGCATCTGCTAAGGGGCATCGGGTTTCCTATCCACCCTCTTCGCGGGCTCCTGGAGTTCTACAGCCTCCAGTTGCACAACTTCACCCCTGCCTCCGTGCTACATATAGTAGGATATGTTGCCCTTTGCGAGCTGTTTCTAGGCTGTGAGGCTCACCTCGGGTTATGGAAGAAGTTGTTCTACCTCGTCCCTCGAAACCAGGGAGAATCCATATGTCAAGTGGGTGGAGCCGAAGTATGGCGCATTGCCGAGATCGGATACCTATCCGGCACTCCCAAGAAGGCACCAGAGAACTGGCCTTCGAAATTGTTTTACGCTGATTACGTTCCCTTCCGGACCTAGTCCGGACAGGTCTCTCCAAGTTCAATAACGCCCCGCCGAGGGCACATCGAAGCTGGCGCCCTCGGGGCCCCAAGAGGAGGATACTAGGGAAATACACTTCCTGATGAGCAGGATAAAGTTACTGGCCAAATCCGGACTGACGATAGTCGAGGTTATGGCAATATGCATAATGCGGGGGGGGGGGGGGGTGCAACCGCTTCAATATCGGGGGAAGCCCATGTGGCACTTCAACGGGGAAGATGATGCCACCCGCTGCGGCCGTAAGGGTCCGGACTCTGCCACTGCTCTGGAGAGGATATTATCCGACCTGTATAAAGGAGAAGAAGAAGAATTCCTTCACATTAAGCCGCGGTATAGGTTTTCTATGTACAACCCCCCAAGCTGGGTAAGTCATTATACTTTTTCCCGCTTCACTTATTGTGGCGTTCTTCGCTAAGATTACCTACCTTGATATTTTCGAGCAGGAACTGAGGAGGGTCGTAGAAGGGATCTCCAGCCCTTCCCCGCAGCCAGAGGACCCCGGGAGGGCCCTCGATCCAGGACTCGAAGAAGATCCGGATATTACTGTGGAGCTTGTCAATGGGATATTTTATCAGGCGAGCTGCGATGGCGCCTCAGTGGCTATTATTGCCGACTATCCCGGACTGCTACCTACGTCGCGTGTAAGCCAAGCCGAAAACTCTATCCTCTAAAGAGGACTCCCTTCTGATGTCATGCCTCACCCCTGAAGTGTCGTGCTTTTGCAGAGACGACGGTGAGAGCGCGGGGCTGAGCCCCTAGGGATCCGTCGGCAACGGGCGTCCGGATCGGGCAGGTTTAAGAGGAAGGCAATTAGTGTCGAAACGCCGCTACAGAGGTAAGGTAAAAACCTGTTCTGCGATTATTGATTTTGAAGTGTAACAGCACCCTTTGTGTCCTGGCAGGAAGAGGAGTAGCCGGACTATATCCGGGAACCCTGCCAATCATGCCTCAACCAGCCGGATTCCAGAACCGGCTTCGAGAGAGGAGGTGGACGTGGGGCCGATGCCGCATAGTCCTACGATGGAGGACGCGGATATGCTCTCTGTCACGAATTCCGAAGTAGAGAGCTCCATGAATCACCAGCGCCGACGGGCCGTATTTTGCAACAACATCTTTTCCGAAGAGGCATTTAACGCTTTCAATTCGGGAGACGCATACATCCGAGCTGCTCAAGGCGGGCTTGCCCGAGCGACGGACCAGTATACCAAAGATATTCGGGTAAGAAAATTTGATAAGCATGTATAGCAGTAACCCCTCAGACTTGAAACGGTTCGCACAACTGTTTTAAGGATCAATATATGCACAGGTCCTTGTAGATAAGAATGAGCAATTGTCTCGGGAGCTAGAGCAGTGCAAGGCCCAGCTGAGGGCCACGGTGCCAAGCTAGAGGAATCCCAGAAGGCCTCAGCTAGTAAGATTTGTCTCAATTGTATGAAGATGCACCAGTTAGTAAGTAGCTTGCTATGACAAGTCTAACAGAAAATTCTGCAGACAATCCCGGGGTGAATCCAGAGGGCGTAAGAGATGACGAGTCGCATCTCAAAAGGCGGCTAAAGGCTGGCGAGCGTGTTCTTATGCAAGTTAGGAAGGAGAAGAACAATCTTCAAGATGCCAATGTCCGGCTGGACGTGGAATTAAAAGATGTCCGCGCTCAGCTGGCGGACTCCGTAAAGGAGAACAAAAGGCTTCGTCGCGGCATTTATTGTAATTGCCCAGACGAACTGTAGTACAGCTCGGCGAGGAAGCATATTGAAATAATTTTTACTTGCAGGTATGTTAACGGGCTGCCCTGAGGAGGAGGTGCCCGCGTCTGCAGGAGATTTACTGCATGACCTCTCACAACTGCACGAGCGAGCTCGGCAGGTGATGCGTATGCTGTTGTGCCTTGTGGCCATCAAGCTTCCTGCTGAAGGGCATGGGGGAGCTTGTGGATATGTTTCAAGGAGCACGGCGGCGCTTCCGATTGTGGAAGATGACAGCCTGCCGACAAGGTGCAAGAGAAGCCTGGGCTATGGTGAAGACGCGCTACACCAAGCTGGACCCGAACCATATGACCGAAGTCGGACCGGCGGGGCCAGATGGGAAGAAATTCCCGTGAGTCTGGTGTATGACCAGGTAGCATTAGCCGCAAAGTATTCCCAATAGGATTGTAAGCTAGATAGCCTATTGGATGGTATAGAGGAGGAATATAGTCAATCTAAGTGACTGTGTAATTCAATGGACATAAGTAGTCCCTAGCCGGATTAAAATCATTTGTCTTGGCGGACCTTTGCGCTTCAGCCCCCGGATCCGGTAGTCCGGGGTGTATCCGAATACCCGCTCAGTTATGCAGAATCAGGGTATGCATGGAAACCAGGCGTAGGGGTCTTAAGTGCTTGAACAGACAAGTACCCAACTAGTTATGTTATATTACATGGATAGTAAGAAACATCTTCCATGGCGAATAGTTCCGTTAGGGGTTCCTTTCACTGGGTACGCGTCCGATGATGCACATGTCCGGACTACGAACAAGGACGCAGGATAGAAAACTTTTGGGGATTTACGTTGTAATAAACGAATACATCTTTTGTTCACCGACCGAATATTCCCTTAAGGACGCTAGCTTTCGGCTTCACCCAGTCTGAGGTACATATCCGGTTGAACCGGCAGTAACAATCGCAGAGGTGCTCCCCTTATGCCCTAGCTGAATTAACGGGAACGTAGGGCATAAACACAAGAGCCAGGCAACCCAGCTTGGCCACATCTTAAGTCATATCGATGCATATAATGGTGAAGAAAAGGCACATATGGAAAAGAATGCATATGTGATAGGCAAAAGCCATTAAAGTAATTATGTTTAGCTTCCGGATAGGAAGCCCCCAGGTATGGCTTACACACATAGTGCGTCCGGAGTGATCCGGGCGTCCGTACTGTATTAAGTACTTTGTGTGAAGAGGAAAAAAGGTCGAGAAAGGAAAAGGGAGGGAGCATAATTAAAATAGGAGGGGGTAAGGAGACAAACACTGGGTTCGGTGCTAGGCGTAGAATCCTCCGGAGTCTGGCCGCGTTCCATGGGTTCGGCTCGAGTCTGTTATCGGATACATTACGTAAGCGGTACGCTCCTCCAGTGAGAACTTTATCAATGACAAAGGGGCCTTCCCACTTAGGTTTGAGCTTGTCCTTCTTCTTCTCCTGTAGGCGTAGAACAAGATCGCCAATATTATAAGTTTTGGCCCGCACTTCTCTGCTTTGGTACTGTCGAGCCTGCTGCTGATAGAATGCAGAGCGGGCTTTTGCGACGCCGCGCTCCTCCTCCAAGGCATCCAAGTTATCCTGCCGATCTAACCCGGCTTCCTTCTCTTCGTACATGCGTACGCGAGGCGGATCATGTATTATGTCGCAGGGTAGTACTGCTTCCGTGCCGTACACCATAAAAACGGTGTATATCCGGTGGTGCTATTCGGCGTGGTCCGCAGCCCCCGTGAGTACGGAGTCGAAGCTCGACCCAAAGGCGCGGTTCCGACTGGCCAAGGATCGCACTATTCTGGGTTTGATGCCGCTCATGATGAGACCGTTTGCCCGTTCGACCTGGCCGTTTGTTTGGGGATGGTAGACGGAAGCGTTGTCGAGCTTAATGCCCATTTTGCCGCACCAAGTTTTCACTTCATCGGCTGTGAAGTTTGAGCCATTATCAGTGATGATACTGTGGGAGACGCCAGACGTGTCGATTATGCGACCCGTGATATGAAGTCTATTACCGGTCCGGATTCGGCCGTTTTGACTGGTTTGGCTTCTATCCATTTGGTGAACTTGTCCACCATGACCAATAAGTTTTTTTTCTTATGGCTTCCCCCTTTAAGGGGTCCGACCATATCCAGCCCCCAGACAAGGTCCTGTGCGTCTGCTCGGGCCGTCGGCCAATATAATCCTGTACGGAAGGCCTTGCTGACTAGTGCTCGAGCTGCGGCATGGTGCCCGCCCAGTCCGGCATGGATTTCAGCCAAGAGCTGCCGCCCTTCCTCTTCGGAGATGCACCTTTGGGGTACTCCGGTCGCACTTTTCTTATAGAGTTCCCCTTCATGTATTTTGTAAGCTTTAGAACGCCGAACGATGCAACGTGCTTCATTTTGGTCTTCGGGGAGCTCCTGCCTATTGAGGTAGGCCAAGAAAGGCTCAGTCCACGGGGCGATTACAGCCATGATTTCGTGGGCCGAAGATGTTATTTCGGTGGTAGAGCCTCCGATTATGTCTGATAGTTCGGTATCTGGGGTTGTATTCGGATCCGTGCTAGTATTGCCGGACTCCCCTTCCCATACTATGGATGGCTTGAACAGCCTTTCCAGGAAGATGTTAGGTGGGACAGGGTCGCGTTTAGCGCCGATGCGGGCGAGGACATCCGTTGCTTGATTGTTTTCTCGAGGCACATGGTGGAATTCGAGCCCCTCGAACCGAGCTGACATTTTGAGGACGGCATTATGGTAGGCCGCCATTTTCGGATCCTTGGCATCAAAGTCTCCATTTATTTGTGATATTGCGAGGTTTGAGTCCCCGCGCACATCTAGGCATTGAATGCCCATAGAGACTACCATCTGAAGACCGTGCAACAGAGCCTCATATTTGGCTGCATTGTGGGAGTATGTGTATAATATTTGGAGGACGTACTGGATCGTGTCTCCGGTGGGAGACGTCAGGACTACACCTGCTCGCAATCCAGCCAGCATTTTAGAGCCGTTGAAGTGGATGACATGATGTAGAGGGATAAACTCAAGCAATATGATATAAACCCCATCCTTTTATCATCGATGGCCACAATACAATACGTGTCGTTTCCCCTACTGTCACTGGGATCGAGCACCGCATGATTGAACCCAAAGCTAAGCACTTCTCCCATTGCAAGAAAGATCAATCTAGTAGGCCAAACCAAACTGATAATTCGAAGAGACTTGCAAAGATAACCAATCATACATAAAAGAATTCGGAGAAGATTCAAATATTGTTCATAGGTAATCTTGATCATAAACCCACAATTCATCAGATCTCGACAAACACGCCGCAAAAAGAGTTACATCGGATAGATCTCCAAGAATATCAAGGAGAACCTTGTATTGAGATCCAAAGAGAGAGAAGAAGTCATCTAGTTAATAACTATGGGCTCGAAGGTCTGTGGTAAACTACTCACACATCATCGGAGAGGCTATGGTGTTGATGTAGAAGCCCTCCATGATTGATGCCCCCTCCGGCAGAGCGCCGGAAAAGGCCCCAAGATGGGATCTCATGGGTACAGAAGGTTGAGGCGGTGGAATTAGGTTTTCGTGGTGCTCCTTGATGGTTTCGGGGTACGTAGATATGTATAGGAGGAAGAAGTAGGTCGGCGGAGCCCCGAGGGCCCCACAAGGGTGGAGGGCGTGCCCAGGGGGGTAGGCGCGCCCCGTGCCTCGTGGCCTCCTAGTTGATTTCTTGACGTCCACTCCAAGTCCTCTGGATCACGTTTGTTCCAAAAATCACGCTCCCGAAGGTTTCATTCCGTTTGGACTCCGTTTTTTCTTTTTTTGATAGGAAGACTTTAAGGGAACCCCCTATAGTATAATTGGTGCAACAAACCCAAATTGCAAGTACCATGCCTTGAACCTGGGTGGGTGGGAAGGCATCAGCCCCTTCCCACCACTAGGCTATGCCTTAGTCTGCCGTTTGGACTCCATTTTTTTGACAGAAAGACTGTAAGGGAACCCCTTACAGTATAATTGGTGCAACAAACCCAAATTGCAAGTACCATGCCTTGAACCTGGGTGAGTGGGAAGGCATCAGCCCCTTCCCACCACTAGGCTATGCCTTAGTCTGCATTTTTCTGCGAAACACTGAAATATGCAAAAAAACAACAATTTGCACTGGGCCTTGGGTTAATAGGTTAGTCCCAAAAATAATATAAAAGTGTATAATAGAGCCCATTAAACATCCAAAACAGAATATATAATAGCATGGAGCAATCAAAAATTATAGATACGTTGGAGACGTATCAATCACCAAGCATGAAATCGTCAAGACACTCTTGAGATCGCTTGATAGCTCATTCGACACCCTGTCCCTGATGATTCAAGAACGCCCTGACATCAAGACTCTTGATCCGTCTGACATACTTGAGAGGCTCAACACACATGACTTCCAGTTATCTGAGAAAATAGATATCTATGGTCCCAACTATGGCTGAACTCGCGCTTTGAAGGGAAAGGTTGTTTCCTCATCTTATTAATAATCTGACAGTTGTTCTGAGGATCACAGTTGTTCTGAAGGCAAAGGAAGTCTTCAAGATCCAGCTCAAGAAATGATGAAGCTTCCCCTCGTGATCACAAGAATAGAACATGCCACAAGTGCAAGAAACCTGGTCACTACATCTCTGAGTGTCCACAGTGGGACAATGAGACCAAGAAGAAGAAGAAGAGCAAGGAATATGATTCTAATGACAACAAGAAGAAGAAATCCTTAAAGTATTCATCAAAGTCTTCATCACACAAGAAGAGCTCATCTGGCAAGGCTCGTGCTTTTGTTGGCAAGGAGATGGATTTACAGGAGGAGTCTGCTTCTGAGGAGGTAGAGGTGGAGTCTGAGGAGGAGTCCGATTCAGGCATGGCAAGCCTGAATCTAGCTACTGCTTATGTTGCCAAGTCCATCTTCAACACTGAAGATAATGGCCCTGTCACCAACGCTGATGCTAATGATGAGGATGACTCTGCTCCCACCTACTGCTTCATGGCACGTGGTGCCAAGGGTATGACACCAAAGGCTTCAGAATGGATTATGGAAAGTGGATGCACTAACCACATGACTGGTGATCGAAGTCTTCTGATGGATTCAACCCTACGTCCATCTGACAAGAGTCACATCACATTCTTTGACCTTTGGTAAAAGCAAGGTATTGGGTCTAGGTAGAGTTGCAATCTCAAAGGATCAAAGACATGGATAAAGTGATGCTTGTTGAATCCCTTGGTTTCAACTTAATATACATCTCAATGCTTTGTGACTTGAACATGATTGTGATATTTGGAAAATATCGTTGCCTTGTGCTTATGGAATCTGACAAATCTCTTGTCTTTGAAGTGTATCAAAAAGATGATCTGTACATGGTAGATTTCTCAGCAGGACCACAGTTGGCCGTATGTCTTCTAGCAAAAGCTTCGGGGTGCTGGCTCTGGAATTGGAGGCTAGGGCATGATGGCATGAGGAACTTGTACACACTTGCAAAGAAGAAACATGTCGTTGGCATCGAGGGCCTCAAGTTCAAGAAGGATCATCTGTGTGGTGCCTGCGAAGCTGGAAATATGACTAGGGACAAGCATCCCTCAAAGACAATCATGACGACGACTCGTCCCTTCGAGCTGCTTCACATGGACTTATTTGGCCCTACTCACTACTCTACCCTTACTACCACTGCTTGCCTCTATGGCTTCGTCATTGTTGATGATTACTCTAGATATACATGGGTACATATAATTCTATACAAGAATGAAGTGCAGGATGTCTTCAGACGATTCACCAATCGTGCCATGACAAACTATGGTATCAAGATCAAGCACATCAGAAGGGACAACGGCATAGGGTTCAAGAACACCGGCCTCGATACTTATCTTGATACATTGGGCATCACTCATGAGTTCTCAGCTCCATACACACCTCAGCATAATGGCATCATGGAGCGTAAGAATAGAAAACTCATTGAGATGGCTCAGACGATGCTTGATGAGTACAAGACTCCAAGGAAGTTCTGGCCTGAAGCCATTGATACTGCATGCCACGTCATCAACCGTGTTTATCTTCACAAGCTTCTAAAGAAGACATCCTATGAGCTCCTAACCGGTAAGAAGCCAAATGTCGCCATTACTTCAGAGTATTTGGTGCTAGGTGCTGGATCAAGGATCCAGATCACACTTCAAAATTTGCACCGAAAGCACATGAAGGTTTTATGATTGGCTACGGAAAGGATTCACACTCCTATAGAGTCTTCAACCTCTTTCACTATAAAGTGGTTGAAACTGTGGATGTGCGGTTCGATGAAACTAACGGCTCGTAAAGAGAGCACTTGCCAAATATGCTAGATGAAGTCTCACCTAGTGAATCAATCAAGCTTATGGGTACTAGAGAAATCATACCTTCAGAGGCACAGGCTGAAGAAGAAATCATCATTTCTGCACCTAATCAACCTGAAGACACTGCTCAGCGTGAAGCCAATGCTGAAGACGAAGACAATGATCAGCAAGGGCAAAGTCTTCATCCAGTTCATCCTCGTGTTGCAAATGAAGTACAGATTGAGAAGATAATTGATAGCATCAATGCACCTGGTCCACTCACTCATTCAAGAGCAACAAAACTAGCAAATTTCTGTGGGCACTTTGCATTTGTCTCTATATATGAACCCAAGAAAGTTGTTGAAGCCTTCATGGAACCTGAATGGATTCAAGCTATGCAAGAAGAACTTCAACAGTTCGAGCTGAACAATGTGTGGGAATTGGTGAAGCGTCCTGATCCTCGCAAGCACAATATCATAGGCACTAAATGGATCTATCGCAACAAACAAGATGAGCATGATCAAGTTGTCAGAAACAAGGCTCGTCTCGTTTCTCAAGGATACACTCAAGTTGAAGGGATTGACTTTGATGAAACATTTGCTCCGGTGGCGAGGCTTGAAGCCATTTGCATATTGCTAGCCTATGCCAACCATCACAACATCCTCCTGTACCAAATGGATGTGAAGTGTGCTTTTCTCAAAGGCAAGATTGAAGAACAAGTGTATGTTGCACAACCACCTGGCTTTGAGGACCCAAAACATCCTGACATGGTATACAAGCTCAACAAGGCACTATAGGGGCTCAAACAAGCCCCTCATGCTTAGTATGACACACTCAAAGACTTCCTGAAGAGCAAAGGCTTCAAACTTGGTTCCCTGGATACCACTCTCTTCACAAAGACATACGATGGTGAACTATTTGTATGCCAGATCTATGTGGATGACATTATCTTCGGCTGCACTGACAAGAGATACAGTGATGAGTTTGGACACATGATGCAAGAGCAATATCATATGTCCATGATGGGTGAGCTGAAATTCTTCCTCGGTCTTCAAATCCGTCAGCAGAGCAACGACATCTTCATATCACAAGAGAAATACCTCAAAGATTGCCTGAAGAAGTTTGGAATGCAAGACTGCAAAGGGTACACGACGCCAATGCCAACCAAAGGTCAATTGGGCCCTGACGATAATGGTAAAGAGTTCGATCAAAAGGTATACCGCTCCATGATTGTTTATTTACTCTATTTATGTGCATCTAGGCCAGATATAATGCTTAGCATTTGCATGTGTGCCCGATTCCAAGCGGCACCAAAGGAATCGCATCACTTAGCAGTGAAGCAAATTCTTTGATATTTGGCTTACACCCCAACACTAGGATTATGGTATCCAAAGGGCTCAGAGTTTGATCTAGTTGGATTCTCGGATGCTGATTATGCTAGTGACAAGGTTGATCGCAAGTCCACATCAGGCACATGTTATTTTCTTGGACGATCTCTTGTCTATTGGTCTTCAAAGAAGCAGAACTGTGTATCCCTCTCCAGTGTTGAATCTGAATACATTGCTGTTGGATCTTGCTGCGCTCAGCTTCTATGGATGAAGCAAACTCTCAAGGACTATGGCATCCACCTGAAGCAAGTGCCACTTTACTACAACAATGAAAGTGCCATCAAGATTGCCAACAACCCAGTCCAGCACTCAAAGACAAAGCACATTCAGATTCGTCATCACTTTCTCAGATCATGTCATGAATATATTGATATCATTCACGTCAACACTGAAGAGCAATTGGCAGATATCTTCACAAAGCCCTTGGATGAGAAAAGGTTTCGCAAGTTGCGATGTGGCTAAATATCTTAGAATCCTGTAGGGGTCAGGGTCCGGTCACGAATATATGTATAAGTGAATGCTGTAGAGGACTGAACACGAATATATGTATATATTAGCATAAGACCAACTCAACATTGTGAAGATAAACGTAAAGTCAAATCAAGGTTGAAGACAAATCAAATGCGAAGACTATGCAATTATGACGCCAATAGAAACACTTCAAAAGAATTTGGTGGTGGCGTTACCCACAGTATAGGAAGTATTAGACCCGGACCCCTTCTGTGCTTCTACCTCAAATTCTATCTATCCAAATCATATGCATTCTATTGAAACCTGTCGATTATCTTTTCTGCATCCTTGTCAGCAGAAGACAAAGAGACAAAAGTTGAAATCTTTTTTTAATGCTATATCCTTATTACCGGAGAAACCGGAACGACCACCCGACAATCCAGGCATGCGTGGGAACATGGAACAACTTCCAATAAGTTGCATGCATGCCACATGTCCTTCAGATGTGAACCGCCACGGGCACTTGCGTAATTATGCCGCGCTGTCCCTTTCCTTGTAAATATACACTCACCATGGTCATTATCTCTTCTTCCACCTCGCACAAACCCTAGCTACTCCGCTAGCTCGCGTCGATGCCGGAGACGAAGCACTTAGCTGCCGTGACTTCTTCGACGTCGTCCTCACGCCGGCCGCGGACCTCGTCCTCTCCGCCACCGCCGTAGGTGTCTTCCGCTGCCAAGTTAGAGCACGGGAGATTGAACTGCTCGGCCTCTCTCTTCACCTCATCTATCAGTTTGTCAGTGGTAATTAAGACTTACTTTTTACTACCTTTTTGATCCGTCAAATCTATCCACTTCAATCAAAAGTGGTTTCTTCACTTTCAAATCTGGATCCGTCTTCATCTGCATCTCATATCATGCTAAGTATATTCACTTATGCTTCACAACTAGTTAGATTCCTCACTTGTACTTATTCATGGATTCGTACAAATCTGGAACCAACTGTCATCAAATAAGTGAATGTCTTTGCACTATGAGGTCAATGTCTTCAAACTGATTTATCTTCAAAATCTTTTTAGAATGCATATGACCTCTTCCCCTTCCCTCACACCTCTAATGCTGTCACAGGTACATGTCCGTGGGAGAATCCCTTGGTTCTCATAGTCTGCATTCATTTGAAGAGTTCTTACAGCATCATATTTCTTATTTTGCAGAGTTCTTACAGCATCATATTCACTCACCTGAAGCCAGTTCCTATCTGACCAGCAAAAGGAAGCCATTCACTGTCTTGAAGCCGTTCAGTCTGAATATAATGGCAATAGAGAAATCAGCTAGAAATGGCGGCAGGCAGTGCCGTGGAGATATAGCTAAGGATTTACCTCCTGATCTATTTGAAATGTACAAGACAGATCCTGAGGAAAGCTACGGCCAGCGCAAGACCCGAATCCAATGGATTCGAAGATATTGGGCGGAAGAATGGTTCAAATACAGATTTGTGACTGCTGAATATGCTGAAAAGAACGCCATCAAGCGCCCATGGGGAGATATTCTATACAGAAATCTGCAGCCCAAGTCCAAGTCTGAAGCCATTGCTCAAGGCTTCTACCCATGCATGGTCTGAGGACCACAGCCTGAGAATGCTCATCCGACATCAATGTTATGGTGTCGCGAAGACAATATCTTCAAGCGCAATTTTCAGTTTGCAAAGGAGTCAGCGACTAAGAACAAGAAGGCATTTGGGCTTGACTTCAACCCTGGTTCGTCTGCTCCGAGGGCTGATGGCACCCGTGATGCAAATCCCAATGTCATTGGCCCCTTTGACAATTTGATGGCCTTCTCTCTCACACCGTAGCTCAGAGGGCCACAGTGGATCAATCTGCTGATGACGCTGACTCTGAAGACGCGCCAACACCACCAAAGCCGCAGAAGAAGAAGAAAACAAAGGCTTTGAAGCCCTCTGCCTCACCAAAAGCTTCGCGTATGAAGCCATTGGCCACTGCACCTCCTGAACCCAGTGTGCAATCTGAAGATCTGTCTCGTGTCTCCAAGAAGACCGAGAAGACAAAGAAAACCAAGAAGCCCAAGATTTATTTCGGGCATGAATCGACTCCGCTGTCATTCTACAAGAATGAGGATGACACCATTGATCTGTCCAGCGATGAAGATCTTGGTGATGATGCCCTTGAGCTACTGATCAAGAGCAAGCAAGAGGCGAAGATCTTCAATGATCTGCCCCTCTTTGACGTTGATATACTGAACAACTTCATTGATGAGTGGTTCAACGACCAGAGCATTAGCATTGATGATCTTCAGCTTCCTGTGGACATCAGTGTCACATTTCACGGAGCCATTGCAAATGAGTTGGCCTTGGCTCAGAAGATTGTCGAGCTCAAGAATAGAATTGACTATGAGAAGGTTCACTTAAAGAAGAACATGGCCAAGCTCAGCGTGGAAGATGTTCAGATCTTCAAGAAGATGTTGCATGAGCTCAAGGAACAGTTTCACAAGAAGCGTGAAGAAGCAAAAGGTTCAAGAGAGCGCATGAAGTACTTTGCGCAGAAATGTGTTCAAGCACACAATGAGGCTGAGAAGCGCAAGGCTCTTGGGCGTCCTGGCATCGACCCCAAGATGGCTGCCAAACAAAAGAAGAAGTCTGCTGAAGCCCAAAGTGAAGCAACAAGGCAGGAAGAACCTCACATTGTCTTCCCTGCCAGCATGACAGGCTCGAAGCCTAAGGTCCCCTCAGCAGCTTCAGAACTGAAGATGACAAGGGCAACTGAAGCCGAAGCCAAGAAAAGCAAGCACAAGAATGCTTCTGATGATGCACCATCGAAGAAGAAAATGAAGACAAAGTCTTCAAAGAAAGAGCGTGCTGCGGCCTCTGAACCCCTTGTTGTTGAGCCCATTTCTGTTGCCCGTCCAACACCCACAAACCAAGAACGTCGCCTTGTGATTTATGAGCCTGCTTTCACATAGGCTTCTGAATATGAAGAAGTTCCAGCTGTTGACCCCACCACAGTTGAAGACATTGGTCGTGAAGACAATGTAGAAGATGATGAAGTCCTTCCTCAACTTGAGCACCAAATGGTATCATCGCCTGTTCTTACGAACAGCGAGCTCATCAGCATTGGTCGTCCATTGACGCCAATTGCTCAGGATGATTCATGGGCCAATCACCCTCAACAAGACACCCTCATTCATGATGAGACACCCAGAACTCCACCACCTCAAGTCATCACTCCGGTGCTTGAGGACAACAACTACATGGTGCAGACCACTCCATCACCACAGGCGTCGCCAGCTTTCCGCAGGCTTCACAAAGGCCCCAGGACGCAGGGCACCATGTCGAGCATTCCGGAAGGGGAAGCGCAACAAAGCTCAGTAGCACGTCAAGTGTTTCCTGAAGCCACCTCTACTACGAATGTCTCTGAGTCTGAAGCTAAAGCTGGTGAAGACATTCCGGGTGCATCAGCCGATAAACCGTCAGATGCTCAGTATGATGAAGCCACTACCTCAAGATGCTGAATATCCCAAGGAATTCTTCGTCAAAGACCTCGAGTACTTGCACCGCACAGTTTATCATATTCTGTGGCGTACTCTATGGCCAATCAAGGGATGTTCTTCCGAAGCCAAACTTGAAGGAACCATGAAGATTTTGGTATTCTATATTGTCAATGGCATCAGATTCAACACCCAGGATTTCTTCATGAGACAACTTTCTGCATCTGGGATTGATCTATTTCGCCCGAAGTTCCATGCTCCATGGGTGATGCACCTGATCAAGCTCCACTCTTCTGTGACTATCAGCCCTCAGCGCACAACCATCTTGTCTTTCTGCCTGAGGTTGATCTGTCCGTCGAAACCATCTACCCCGAGCCTGCCAAGGAGCCACTATATCTTCATAATGCTAATCACCAATGCTTCACACAACCAATGGAGGGTATTCTTGTTCCCAATGCTGCAACTCGATCCTATCCTCTGGCTGACAATGTGCGTGTGCCCCGTAGTGCAAACACTGAAGCCACTGACAGTACAATTGCTCAAAGGCCTCGGAAGCGTTCTCGTGTACTCAACGACCGAGAGCTTCTTGTGGCCTTACATCAGAAGCAGGATAAGCATCATGACTGGCTCAAGCGTCAGATGTAGAGCATCTTGGTGGATGTCAATCGCATTTGAAACTTGGCCACCAAGAACTCGTTTGTTGCCCATGAAGCCTGTCGACGGTCCTGGAAGAGTCTCACACTACTCTGTCCTGAAGCTAATCTTCGTGACGATGGCTTCACCGAGGACTTCAAATTTGACTCCAGGCCTCCCCAAAATGTAAGTTGGCGTCGCAGTCCCTCATTAGAAGATTCTGAGTATTCATCTTCGGCTGCAACTGTTGTTGCGAGAGTCGTCGATGAAGAAGACGATGCCACTTCACCAACCATGGCTTCACTGCATCTCGACACTGCATCAGGCCCGTCTGCACCACCAAACTCCAGCGTCGACCCTGCCCCTACATCTACTCCTGATGGGAACGAGTAGATACTCTATGTCTTCGAACCTTTTTGGTTATTACTGACAAAAGGGGGAGATGCTTATGAGTTGATAGTCTTCAAGCGGGTCCTTATGGGTGGTTGCACTATTTTTGGCTAAGTTTTTTACAACTCTCGTCTTTTGAAACATTTGGTTCTCTGAGTTGTAACACTTAAACTCGATGGTCGTATGCTACTTCTCTTTGCCACTTTGTGATGCGATGATAAATCCCGCATGAAGTCATATCGCAGACGTCCATTTTTCATTATGCATGTCATTATCTTCGCTATCTTTTTATATGCTTGATGAATTGTCTTCATAAGTTGAAAAGGATCTCCACAAAGTAAAACCTGCCATGTGCATTTGTATTCAAAAGAAAACTATCTATATGCACATCTTCAGGGGGAGCCTTTTGTTACTTATGAAGACAATGTCGTAATTCTCAACTTTCACATACTTTTATCCCCGTTGAAAACTTCAACCAGTTTGTCATCAATCACCAAAAACGGGGAGATTGTAAGTGCATCTAGTGCCATCCCTAGTTGGTTTTGGAGTATTGACGACAAACTTGGTTGAGGGAATAATGTGTTTGTGAGAATTGTACGATAACACAGGTAGTAGTCCCATATTGATTCGGTTTACCTACCAGAGATGACCCCTAAAAATGTGTGAAGACATTGAAGACAATGGTGGTCTGTGAAGAGATTCGCATTGAAGACTATGACATGAGAAGGCATCGCATGAAGACTATAGAGTGCGAAGACATAGTTGTTTCATAGTTTCCTTTTCTTCCTTGTTGAGTCATAGGAACCACCGTACTATAAAGTGGGGTCCAACTGAACAAAGTCAGAGTGACTGATGTGATGCTCAACCAAACCCTATGTCTTCGAGCGAAGACAATGCGAGCAAATCTTATCTAGAGCTGGATGAGTCAGCTTTACTTGTAGCCCAAGTCAAGCTGCCGCTTGTGTTTGAAATCTGACCGTTGGACACGTGTCAGTTCCTTAGTGACCCAGGGTCATTTCAGGCATATCTGGTTGGGTTGCCTCCTGGCTATAAATAGCCCACCCCCTACACATAAATTGGTGGTTGCTCAGATTTAGTGCACGGCTTTTGTCATTTGAGAGCAACCCACCTCCGAAGCATTTGAGAGAGAGATCCTTGCAAGGACAAAGCCCAAAACACCCAGAGCCAAAGAGTGTTAGGCATCACTGATGTAACATCCCAAATTTTCAATTTGAATGTTATACATAGAGCATCATTGCATATCATATTATTTTTCTTTGCATTTTGCTCGATCCTAGAAAATTCTACACAACTCAAGGACCCACGAGGAGAGTTGGGGATTTTCGTTATTTTCATATTTGAGTTTTCTCAAATTTTGAAAATAGGATCATTTGATTTTAATTATTTTATCTTCAATTATTTCTATTACAAAAATATGAGAGAGGGAATAAAATGAATTTCCCAAAATAAAGAAATAATGAAGATTTAATAATAAAATCAAATAAGATTTTATTTTGGAGTTTTTCGCCTTTTTCTTTGAATTTAGGAAAAATGTGCATTTTTCAAAATTGCATTTTGGCCCCAAATAAATGTTCATTAAATCCGGCTTGATTTTAGAAACCGGGGAAATTTTATTTCGGGATTTTTGGAGTCCGTTTAGTATTATTTTTTTTCTGCGCGTAATTATTTAAAAAAACGCCAAGACCGCCTTTATCAGGTTGCACTCGAGCGGGACTCCGCTCGGGGGCGCCTATATAAGCGCGGCCGCCCGAGCCGCTCAGCCCACCCGAGCCGCCGGCCCACACCCGCGCCCAAACCCTAACCCTAACCCTAAGCAGCCGCACGCCGCCCGAGGTTCGCCGCCGCCTCGATTTCCACGCCGGTTTTTTTATAAAAACCGAGCGGTTTTTCTTCGGTTTTTTTTTAGTTTTTTTATTTTTTTTATTAATTTTTTTTCGGTTTAGGCTAATTAACGAACGTTCGTTCGTTAGTTCGTTTAAACGAACCCGTTCGTCGTTTTTCTTTTTCTCGGATTTAATCCGCGATTTTTCTGATCGTGATTCCAGATCCTATTTTCGTTTTAGTATAACTTTTCGCTCGTTTATCGGAATCAGGCGATTCAAGCGCCTGAAGTTTCGTCTCGAAACCCTCTTTCCGAATAATCCACTTAAACAAGTTTTTGTTTCTGTAAAATTTGACTTAGGTCCAGATTAGTAAAACGAAGCTGTTTTCTTCCGCCGTTTGACTTTCGTTGTTTCGCTTGATTTGATTCTTTTGCAAACCGGAGTTCTTATGTTGAACTACTGGTTAGATCTATTTGTGTTTTACCTGTGCATTAGATGAGTACTTATTGTATGCTTGTTTGTTTGTCTGTGATAGAATACCCGGAGTGCGCCGCCTATTACTTCGAGTCTCTAGGTTTCGCGGATCATCAGCAAGGCAAGTAACACTTTGATCATACCTTTTCTCATACCCAGTTTATATGCATTAGATCTATCCTTAAACACTTGCATGATTAGGATCTAATTAAATTGTGGGTTTGGGAAGTAGTTGAGGTAGTACCTATTACCTGTTTTATTATAAACCTTCGGGAGCTACTTATACGTTTGCTTATTATGCTATGCTAGTAGACGTGGATTGGGTGAGTGTATCCATGACAGATGTGAGATTGTTATTTAATGGTTTATTTAAGGTGGCAACTTAAACACACATCTGGGTGGATTGAGGCACCTGGTTTCTATCGGGACTTGCTGGTATTTCTTCGGACCGCCACCCAGGCTCAAAGGGATCATGAGATTATTCAAACTAGAAACTTCCGTGTGCAGCCACAAGCCATTATGGGCTCTGGCATAGTTGATTAAGTTGTGTGAACTCTTACGGGTAGGCTAGCAGATGTAGGGGATGTAGGTTGGTACGGTCTACCCACATGTAAGGTGCTAGCGCTTCTGAAAGACTATGTCTCGGTCATCCGTTTCTCAAACACCATGTAGTGCGAGAAACCAAACGGAGGCGATCGAGTCTTGTGGGAAAAAGTGCGCAAACCTCTGCAGTGTGTATAAACTAATCATGGTTAACCGTGTCCCCGGTTATGGACATCTTGAGTATCTAGTACTTGGATATCATGTGAATCTCATCATGTGACTTCTAAATTAATATTGTTGGGTTTGTTAATGAGTACTTTTAATTGGGATTGAGGATGCTTTCAACCATTCTCAATGTTTCACAACCACCATGATAGTTAAATAAATTTATTCCTTTGTAGTAGAGGGAAAAATTGGCTTTATGCAAAAACTGTAGCCATAGAGCTTTCCACCAGCCATATATGCATGTAGTATAGGCTATTCATTCCATTATTCTCTATGTGTTACATTGCCGTCATATTCCATGTGCTGACCCGTTTTCGGGCTGCAACGTTTCATGTTGAGACTTTTAGAATGACGAGTAAGGTGCATAGGTCGTGGTTCTATACTCAGTGATGTCATTGGAGTTGATGGACTCGCTTATTCTTCCAAGCCTTCCGCTGTTATCGTATTAGATGGCCTTAAGCCATATTTATTTTTATTAAGTTCTCTCTTGAGACATTCGGTTGTAATAAGTGTGTGATTGCTACTCTGTTATAAATCCTCCGAGTACTGTGTGGTGTCAGTATTACTGATCCAGGGATGACACTGAGCACAGAGACTTGACCGTCTGAGGTCGGGTCGATACAAAGATGGTATTAGAGCACACATTGACTGTAGGACACGACCATTAAGCTAAATCCCTAGATCACTACTCTCTCTTCTCATTTCTAACTCCTCATCTTTTCTACTCTTTTAGGATGACGGAAGCGAGGATCAAGTTCACTCAGCCGGATGAGGATACACCCTTTGGACGACACCTGAAGGAAGTCACTAGGTACCTTAACATAGGATTACCAAGATTTCCCCGGACCTACAATTCCACTTTACCCGAAGAAGAGCGCTGGAAGATTCAAGCTCAAGTTCCCGGAAGGACGTTTGCGCCAATCACGGAGCCCATAGAGTGTGTTTTCAATGCACCAACCTGGAGTCCGGGAAAGAGCATGGCAGCTCACATAACCATGGGGCGCATTGGAGAAGTTTACAAAGAAGACCTCAAGGATACTATCTACCAGATTTGCGGACGCCGAGATGAACAATGGGAGATAGTTGGCACTAAGAATGACCGATCCATTGCAGCTTTCATCCAGAAGTTAAACGAGCACATTCGACGACAGGAGAACTAGATGTGCGCAGACATGATGGAGTTGAAGATAGCAAAAGCCAAGATTATCGAACTAGAAGGAGAACTGAAGGCCACTCGCAAGGACTACATGGAGGAGATTGTAGCTCTAGTGGGACAAAACGGCGATCTTAAGGAGAAGATTGAAGAACTCATGGGAAATTCAGCACCGGAGGAGAAGATGAAGATAGCACTGTCCAGAGAACTACATCATCATCGATTTACACCGATTCCGATCCTAGTGATGATGATTACGAAGATGAAGTCGAGCAGATATCATGGAGTCTTCATCGGAGCAGTTTTTCTAGTTGACCACCATAACAGTAGTAGATTACCCCCATGTTATATTAGATTTAGTTCAGCACTTTGTAATGATAGATAGACCGTTGTATGCCCTTGTTTGAATTGATTGGAGTGATATTGTGTGATTTGTCTCATGTGCATATGGGTAGTGTTTCTCTCTAGACCTCATTCTATTCTAAATTCTCTTCTTTTCTTTAAACCCTCAGATGCCTCCGAGACGCGACCCCGGATTCCTTTTTTCCGCCAGAGATCACTCAGTTGATTCAGCAGCAGAATGCCTTGATTCAAACATTGGTACAGAACCAAGGCAACAACAACAACAACAACAACCCACCGCCACCACCACCTGTTGACCATTTGACCCGCTTTCTTAAGGCTGAATCACCGGTGTTTTCCAAAGAGCACCGAGCCTATTGTTGCAGATGATTTGCTCCGGAAGATAGGGAGGGAGTTGACCACTGCAGGTTGTACAGATGGAGAAAGGGTGAAATTTGCCGCACATCAGCTTGAAGGACCCGCGGCAGCATGGTGGGAGAATTTTACAGCCACTTACCCTGTAGACACTGTCACATGGGATCAGTTTCAACAAACTTTCTGTACTGCCCATGTTTCAGCAGGAGCTATGGCCATGAAGAAGCGTGATTTTCGCAACTTGCGCCAAGGAGTTCGGACGGTTGGTCATTATGTAGATGATTTCAGTAAGCTAGCACGTTATGCCCCAGATGACGTTGCTACAGATGCAGCTAAGCAGGAGAAATTTCTAGAAGGACTGAATGATGAGCTGAGCATGCAGTTGATGGTAGCCACCTTCAATAACTACCAGGAGTTAGTATATCGTGCTCTTATGATTGAGGGGAAGCAGCAGCAGATTAACAATCGCAAGAGGAAGTATGGACAGGGGAAGAATAACTCTGGAGCTCAGCAGAAACTTCGCTTTACCCCGAAGCCAGGAGGACAATTTCAGCATACCCATGGAGGAGGTAGCTCGCACAACCATAATGGCACCAAGAAGGGGAACGGGAATGGAGGAAGCAATGGACAAAACCGCACCAACCCGTCAACACCATCCAAGGTAGACCTGAGCCACATAACTTGCTTTAAGTGCCGCAAGACTGGGCATTATGCAAACGATTGTCCAGAAGGCCAGAATGGAAATGGCAATGGAAGCTCAGGAAAGAAGCCGAACCCTTTTAACAAAGGACAAGTGAACCACGTTACCGTGGAGGAGGTTGAAGCTCAGCCAGACGCAGTAATAGGTAAGTTTTTGGTTAAGACATTTACTGCAGTTGTTCTTTTTGATACTGGTGCATCGCATTCATACATATCAAGGGGATTTGTGGATAAGTATAAATTACCAACCCAAGCCCTTAGGTCACCCATGCTAGTAACCTCACCCGGAGCAGAATACATGGCTAGTATATGGTGTGATCGACTGCCCTTAAGGATTGGACACTATGTATTTCCCTCGGACCTAATAGTTCTGGAATCCCAAGGATTGGATGTGATATTAGGCATGGATTGGTTATCGAAGTATGGAGGGAACATAGATTGCGCTAGTAAGTCAATTTTGCTTACCACCCCAGAAGGGAGAAGAATCAAGTATGTATCACGGCATGAGCCGAGGAGAGCACATGTAAATTCCTTATCAGGAGTTGTGCAGGAGGAAGTACCAGTGGTAAGGGATTTCCCGGACGTGTTTCCGGAAGAGTTGCCAGGCATGCCATTGGATAGAGACATTGAATTTTTGATTGAACTACTGCCAGGCACTGGGCCGATATCTAAGAGACCGTATAGGATGCCAGCCCAAGATTTGGAGGAAATTAAGAAGCAGATTAAGGAGTTACTGGATAAAGGTTTTATTCGCCCAAGTTCTTCGCCTTGGGGATCACCAAGTACTTCTAGTGGAGAAGAAGGATGGATCATTAAGAATGGTTGTTGATTATCGTGGATTGAATGAAGTGACCATTAAGAACAAATACTATTGCCGATGATCAATGACTTGTTTGACCAGTTGCAAGGAGCTAAGGTGTTTTCAAAGATCGATTTGCGATCGTGGTACCATCGATTGAAGATTCGAGAGCGGGATATACCTAAGACAACTTTTACCACCAGTGCAGGTTGTATGAGTACACCGTTATGTCATTTGGTCCGACTAACGCACCTGCCTATTTTATGAACATGATGAACAAAGTGTTTATGGAGTTTTGGATAAGTTCGTCGTGGTGTTCATTGATGATATTTTGGTTTACTCGAAGAATGAAGAGGAACATAAGGAGCATTTGCGTTTGGTACTCGAAAAGCTCAGAGAACATCAGTTGTATGCCAAGTTCAGCAAGTGTGAGTTTTGGTTGAAGGAAGTTGGGTTTCTTGGACATGTTATATCCGGAGAAGGTATAGCAGTAGACCCCACTAAAGTTGTCACTGTAGGAAACTGGGAAGCACCAACAACAGTTGGAGAGATCCGGAGTTTCCTTGGACTAGCAGGATACTACTGGAGATTCATTGAGAATTTCTCAAGAATTGCGAAGCCTATGACAGAACTGTTGAAGAAGGATACCAAGTTCATTTGGACCGAGGAGTGTGAAGCTAGTTTCCAAGAGTTGAAGAAACGTTTGATTACCTCACCAGTGTTAATTCTGCCAGATCAGACCAAGGATTATGAGGTGTATTGCGACGCTTCACGTCGAGGACTTGGAGCAGTGCTTATGCAGGAGGGAAGAGTTGTTTCCTATGCTTCACGACAGTTTAAGCCTCATGAGCTAAATTATGCTACGCATGATTTGGAGTTAGCAGCCGTAGTGCATGCGTTGAAGACATGGAGACATTTCCTCATTGGAAATCATTGTGAGGTGTATACGGATCACAAGAGTTTGAAGTACATCTTCACGCAGAAGGAGCTAAATCTCAGACAGAGGAGATGGTTGGAGCTCATCAAAGATTATGATATGAGATTGCATTATCACCCCGGAAAGGCTAACGTTGTAGCAGACGCGTTGAGCCGTAAGAGTCACATCAACACACTAATGACGGGAGAAATACCAAAGGAGTTAGTCGAGGATCTTCGAGAGCTATGTTTGGAAATAGTTCCGAGAGGCTATGTAGCGCATTGGAGATTGATCAACTTTGATGGATAAGATCGAGGAAGCCTGTAAGACTGACAAAGAGATTGCTTCTATAAAGGAGAAAATGAGCGAAGGAAAAGCAAAGGGATTTCGTGAGGATGAGCACGATACCCTATGGTTTGAGGACCGTGTTTATGTGCCCAATAACCCGGAGATTAGGAAGTTGATTCTACAAGAGGCACATGATTCACCATATTCGATTCACCCAGGAAATACCAAGATGTATTTGGATTTGAAGAATACTTTCTGGTGGACCGGAATGAAGAAGGACATTGCAGAGTACGTAGCAGTTTGTGAGGTATGTCGAGGGTGAAGTCGTAACATCGAAGCCGCAGGATTGTTACAACCATTGCCTATACCGAATGGAAGTGGGATAAACTAGGTATGGATTTCATCACGGGATTTCGGGACTCGTTCAGGCTATGACTCGATTTGGGTTATAGTCGACCGTTTGTGAAGGTAGCTCATTTCATTCCGTGAAGACTACTTACATCGATGCCAAATTGGCTAAGATATACATGACCAGGATTGTATGCTTGCATGGAGTTCCGAGGAGTATCGTGTCGAGATAGAGGAACCCAATTCACCTCAAAGTTCGGAAGCGGTTGCACGAAACTTTGGGAACCAGTGGAGTTTAGCATGCCTTTCCATCCACGCAGATGGACAAACCGAGAGAGTCAACCAGATTTTGGAGGATATGCTTAGAGCTTGTGCTTTGGATTATGGATCAAGTTGGGATGACAACTTGCCGTATCTGAGTTTTCTTACAACAACAGTTACCAAACCAGTCAAGATGGCACCTTTCGAAGCCTTGTACGGAAGGAGGTGCAGGACCCCGTTGTTGTGGGATGAAGTTGGAGACCACCAGTTGTTTGGACCAGATTTGATTAAGGAGTCTGAACGGAAAGTAAAGTTGATTCGTGATAGGCTCAAGGTAGCCCAGTCAAGACAGAAGAGTTATGCAGATTCAAAACGCAAGGAGACAGAATACGAAGTCGGAGACAGAGTTTATCTTCGAGTATCGCCACTTCGAGGAGTTAAGCGTTTTGGAGTTAAAGGAAAGTTAGCACCTCGCTTTGTAGGACCTTATCGTGTTTTGGAACGTATGGGAGAAGTTGCGTACAAGTTGGAATTACCCGAAGGATTGTGTGGAGTACATGATGTGTTTCATGTTTCACAGTTGAAGAAGTGTCACGCGGAGATGGCTGATATACCACTGAGAGATACTGTGCCACTAGAGGCGATTCAGTTGAATGATGATTTGACCTACGAGGAGAAACCGGTTAAGATTCTGGAGTATGCCAGCCGAGTCACCCGCAACAAGGTCATTAAATTTTGCAAAGTTCAGTGGAGCCACCACACAGAGGATGAAGCCACCTGGGAGAGAGAGGAAGATTTGCTTAAGGACCACCCTCACCTATTTTCTAGCCAACCCGAATATCGAGGGCGAGATTCATCTTAAGGGGGTAGGTTTGTAACATCCCAAATTTTCAATTTGGAATGTTATACATAGAGCATCATTGCATATCATATTTTTTTTCTTTGCATTTTGCTCGATCCTAGAAAATTCTACACAACTCAAGGACCCACGGGGAGAGTTGGGGATTTTCGTTATTTTCATATTTGAGTTTTCTCAAATTTTGAAAATAGGATCATTTGATTTTAATTATTTTATCTTCAATTATTTCTATTACAAAAATATGAGAGAGGGAATAAAATGACTTTCCCAAAATAAAGAAATAATGAAGATTTAATAATAAAATCAAATAAGATTTTATTTTGGAGTTTTTCGCCTTTTTATTTGAATTTAGGAAAATGCGGGTTTTTCAAAATTGTATTTAGGCCCCAAATAAATGTTCATTAAATCCGGCTTGATTTTAGAAACCGGGGAAAATTTATTTCGGGGTTTTTGGAGTCAGTTTAGTATTTCTTTTTATTTTTTTTCTGCGTGTAATTATTTAAAAAAAACGCGCACCGCCTTACCGGGTCGTACCCGAGCGGGACTCCGCTCGGGGGTGCCTATATAAGCGCGGCCGCCCGAGCCGCTCAGCCCACCCGAGCCGCCGGCCCACACCCGCGCCCAAACCCTAACCCTAACCCTAATCCGCCGCCGCCGCGCCGGAGCCGCCGCCTCGATTTCCGCGTCGGTTTTTTTATAAAAACCGAGCGGTTTTTCTTTGGTTTTTTTCGGTTTTTTTTATTTTTTTGGTTTAGGCTAATTAATGAACGTTCGTTCGTTAGTTCGTTTAAACGAACCCGTTCGTCGTTTTTCTATTTCTCAGATCTAATCCGTGATTTTTCTGATCGCGATTCCAGATCCGATTTTCGTTTTAGTATAACTTTTCGCTCGTTTATCGGAATCAGGTGATTCAAGCGCGTGGAGTTTCGTCTCGAAACCCTCTTTCCATATAATCTACTTAAACAAGTTTTTGTTTCTGTAAAATTTGACTTAGGTCCAGATTAGTAAAACGAAGCTGTTTTCTTCCGCCGTTTGACTTTCGTTGCTTCGTTTGATTTGATTCTTTTTGCAAACTGGAGTTCTTAAGTTGAACTATCTGGTTAGATCTATTTGAGTTTTACCTGTGCATTAGATGAGTACTTATTGTATGCTTGTTTGTTTGTCTGCGATAGAATACCGTGAGTGCTTGTGCCGTTACTTCGAGTCTCTAGGTTTCGCGGATCATCAGCAAGGCAAGTAACACTATGATCATACCTTTTCTCATACCCAGTTTTTATGCATTAGATCTATCCTCAAACACTTGCATGATTATGATCTAATTAAATTGTGGGTTTGGGAAGTAGTTGAGGTAGTACCTATTACCTGTTTTATTATAAACCTTTGGGAGCTACTTCTACGTTTGCTTATTATGTTATGCTATGCTAGTAGACGTGGATTGGGTGAGTGTATCCATGACAGATGTGAGATTGTTACTTAATGGTTTATTTAAGGTGGCAACTTAAACACACATCTGGGTGGATTGAGGCACTTGATTTCTATCAGGACTTGCCTGTATTTCTTCGGACCGCCACCCAGGCTCAAAGGGATCATGAGATTATTCAAGCTAGAAACTTCCGTGTGCAGCCACAAGCCATTATGGGCTCTGGCATAGTTGATTAAGTTGTGCGAACTCTTACGGGTAGGCTAGCAGATGTAGGGGATGTAGGTTGGTACGGTCTACCCACATGTAAGGTGCTAGCGCTTCTGAAAGACTATGTCTCGGTCATCCGTTTCTCAAACACCATGTAGTGCGAGAAACCAAACGGAGGCGATCGAGTCTTGTGGGGAAAAGTGCGCAAACCTCTGCAGAGTGTATAAACTAATCATGGTTAGTCGTGTCCCCGGTTATGGACATCTTGAGTATCTAGTACCTGGATATCATGTGAATCTCATCATGTGACTTCTAAATTAATATTGTTGGGTTTGTTAATGAGTACTTTTAATTGGGATTGAGGATGCTTTCAACCATTCTCAATGTTTCACAACCACCATGATAGTTAAATAAATTTATTCCTTTGCAGTAGGGAAAAATTGGCTTTATGCAAAAACTGTAACCATAGAGCTTTCCACCAGCCATATATGCATGTAGTATAGGCTATTCATTCCATTATTCTCTATGTGTTACATTGCCAGCATATTCCATGTGCTGGCCTGTTGGCTGCAACGTTTCATGTTGCAGACTTTTCAGACGACGAGTAAGGTGCATAGGTCGTGGTTCTATACTCAGTGATGCTGTTGGAGTTGATGGACTCGCTTATTCTTCCAAGCCTTCCGCTGTTATCGTATTAGATGGCCTTGGGCCATATTTATTTTATTAATTTCTCTCTTGAGACATTTGATTGTAATAAGTGTGTGATTGCTACTCTGTTATAAATCCTCTGAGTACTGTGTGGTGTCAGCATTACTGATCCAGGGATGACACTAAGCACAGAGACTTGACCGTTTGAGGTCGGGTCGCTACAACTGAAGTCTTTCTGTCCGCGTGATCTGAAGACTTGTTACACTTGAGGACTGTGAATCCTCCAGCCGGTTAGGCGTCGTGTTCTGAGCATCCAAGCACTAGTAGAAAAAGGGTCAAATGTGAGACACATTAGTCCCGGTTTGTAACAGAACCGGCACTAATGTGGCCATTAGTGCCGGTTCCAACGGCTAGCCGGGAGGAGCTCTTTAGTACCGGTTTGTGGCAAACCTTTAGCACCGGTTCGTGCCACGAACCGGTACTAATAATGAGAGTGGTGGCAGGATGTTGTCGAATGGGGCCCTTCCATCACCTTTAGTACCGGTTCGTGGCACGAACCGGTACTAAATGTCGTCCTATATAAATCCTTCGTCCACCCGCACTCTGTTCTTCCCCCTCTCCCCTCTCCCTCTCCCCTGTTCTTCCCTTCTTCCTCTCGAGTTCATCACAAAATTTGCCCCAAATTTGTCAAGATTCTGAGGCCCTCATCCATTCAAATGATCACCAAGGTTAGAAACTTTGTCCTTTCATCTCTCATTGCTAGATTAGCTCTTGCATTGGTTTATATAGTGATTAATTGTGGGTTTTAGTAATTTGGGAGGAATTATATGTGGTAGTATTTGATTTATATGCAATTTGAGGTCAAAATAACACTTAGTTTGCATATGTAGGTGTGGTTTACTTAGTGCCTTCTAAATCTCTGTCAGAACCACCGCCGATCGCCTCGCACCTTCCTTGTCACGGCACCACCTTGTGGTGAGCCTCTTGTTCATGAAATTTTATATAAAAAATTGATGTTTGTCCGATTTGGATATATAGTTACTCATATAATAATTATCTTACACGACGTTGTTTGTTATACATAGTGCCATGGTTTTGATATCCGTCCCGTCGGCCCTCGTCCTTGTTATGATTCGGATGTGGTATATTCTCTTTTAAAACTATTTGTTGCATTTCGTGTTTATGACAAATTATGCCCATCAAGTTGACATAGATATTTTTATCTAGGAGGTATGTGAACCTGAAATTCCAACCGACCCTATTGTCGAGAGGTTAAATTTAGTTGAAAGAGAAAACGAGTACTTGAAAGAAAAATTGAAAAGAATTGAGGGGAGAAGATGGAATTGGAGTTGCATGTTGCCGATGTCGTCGATGATCACAAGATCAAGATGGAGAAAATGCGCTTGAAGATTAGAAAGATTAGAAAAATGCCATCGATAGTGAGGCTTGGTATCATTATCTGTTGGATCAATTGTTACCTTAGTTGCGATCTTGATCGCATTTGTTGTTGCATTTAAATGCTTTAGCTAGAGAGTTATTTGTTTGTTGCATTTAAGTGTTGTATGAACTTGTATTAATTTGGTCTATTCGATTGTTGTGTAATGAAGATGAGCCGGCAATGGATGTACAATGACCGATGCTCTCCCGATTCGTTGAGGGCGTGCATACTTTTACGCTTATGGCCGAGGCAAACAAGCGGGCGGATGGTTTTATGCCTTGTCCATGTCTTGGCTGTAAGAATGGTCGCAATTACTCTCGTCAAGAACCATTCACGTCCACTGTTTGAGTCCGGTTTCATGCCCCACTATAATGTTTGGACCAAGCACGGAGAAAGAGGGGTTATGATGGAAGACAATGAAGAAGAAGAGGGCGATGGCAGTTATCCTGGCCATGGGTTCCTGAATACGATGATACAACAATGGGGAAGAAGCTGAGCCGTGTCTGCGGGAAGAAGCTGGGCGGCAATGCGGGAAGAAGCTGAAGAAGAGGCATCGATGAGCCTGTTGATGATCTAGGTCGGGCCATTGCCGATGCAAAGAGAAAGCTGCAAGTGATTTGGAGAAGAAGAAGTTGCAGCGCATGTTAGAGGATCACAAAAAAATGTTGTACCCAATTGCGAGGGTGACAAGAAAAAGTTGGGCACCACACTGGAATTGCTGCAATGGAAGGCGGAGAATGGTGTATGTCGACAAGGGATTTGGAAAGTTCTTTGGTAATGATAAAGGATATGCTTCAAAGGACAACGAATTGCCCGAGAAATGCGTCTGAAGCAAAGAAGGTTATACGCCCTCTAGGGTTAGAGGTGCAGAAGATACATGCATGCCCTAATGATTGCATCCTCTACCGCGGTGAGTACGAGGATTTGAACGCTTGCCGGTATGTGGTGCATTGCGCTATAAGATCGGCGCGATGAGCATGGTGATGTCGAGGGCGGCGCCCAGGAAGAAGATTCCTGCCAAGGTGATGTGGTATTCTCCTATAATACCACGGTTGAAATGTTTGTTCCAAAACAAAGAGCATGCCAAGGCGATGCGATGGCACGAAGAAGACCGTAAGAAAGACGGAAAGTTGAGAGTACCGGTGACGGGTCGTAGTGGAGAAAAATCGAAAGAAAGTACGGGAAGGAGTTTGCAGATGACGCAAGGAGCGTATGGTTTGGTCTAAGCGCAGATGGCATTAATCCTTTTGGGGAGCAGAGCAGCAACCATAGCACCGGCTTGTGACTCTATGTTTGTATAACCTTCCTCCTTGGTTGTGCATGAAGCGGAAGTTCATTATGATGCGGTGCTCATCCAAGGCCCTAAGCAACCCGGCAACGACATTGATGTGTACCTAAGGCCATTAGTTGAAGAACTCTTACAAGCTGTGGAATGGAACAGGTGTACATGCGTGGGATGAGCACATGGGGAAGAATTTGACCTAAAGGCGTTCTTGTTCGTGACCATCAATGATTGGCCTGCTCTCAAGAACCTTTCGTGATGCAGACAAACAAGGGATACCATGGATGCACGCCTGTTTGGATGATACCGACAAGATATATTTGTATAGTTGTAAGAAGAATGTGTACAGGATATCGCCGATTTCTTCCAGCAGGGCATCCCGTAAGAAAGAAAGGCAAGCATTTCAAAGGTGAGGCGGATCACGGACGAAGCCTCGCCACCGCATCGGTGCTGATGTACATGATATGGTCAAGGATTTGAAGGTGATATTTGGAAAGGTCCTGGCGGACAACCTGTTCCAAAGGACGCTGACGGACGCGCACCCATGTGGAAGAAGAAATCTATATTTTGGGACCTGCCATATTGGAAAGACCTAGAGGTCCGCTCCGCAATCGACGTGATGCACATGACGAAGAATCTTTGCGTGACCCTGCTTGGCTTCTTGGGCGTGTATGGGAAGACAAAAGATACACACGAGGCACGGGAGGACCAGCAACGTATACACGGAGAAGTCGGCATACATCGTGGTCATGCAAGCTACGCTCTTACCAAAGAAGAGAAGGAAATCTTCTTTGAATGCCTGCTCGATATTAAGGTACCGTCTGGCTTCTCGTCGAATATAAAGGGAATAATAAACATGGCAGAGAAAAAGTTCCGAACCTAAAGTCTCATGATCGCCACATGATTATGACGCAACCGCTTCCGGTTGCATTGAGGGGCTTCTACGGAAAACGCTCGATTAGCCATTGTGAAGCTATGTGCATTTCTCAATGCAATCTCTCGGAAGGTAATCGATCCAGAAATCATACCAAGGTTACATAATGATTTGGTGCAATGTCTTGTCAGTTTCGAGTTGGTGTTCCCTCCATCCTTCTTCAACATCATGACGCACGTCCTAGTTCACCTATGCGAAGAGTTTAACGTTTTGGGTCCTGTATTTCTACACAATATGTTCCCCTTTGAGAGGTTCATGGGAGTCTTAAAGAAATATGTTCATAACCGTGCTAGGCGAAGGAAGCATCTCCAAGGGCCATCAAAATGAGGAGGTCATTGAGTTTTGTATTGACTTTATTCACGACCTTAAGCCGATTGGTGTTCTGAATCGCGGCATAAGGGCGCACTGGATGGAAAAGGCACGCTAGGAGGGAACAAATAATATGTATGGACGGACAATCTCTCACTGAAGCACACTACACAGTTCTCTGAGAATTCCGCCTTGGTGGCTCCGTATATGGATGAACACAAGAATTTGCTACGCTCCAAACACGGAGCGGCTCGATGACCGGATTACACGTGAACAAACCAGGAGTTTCGGCCACTGGTTGCGCATATCGCACCGTGCATGACACCTCTATTGAAGATGACATGTACTTGTTGTCCCGATTACCATCTTCGAATATAATGACTTTCAAAGGGTACGAGATAAATGGTAATACATTTTACACGATCGCCCAAGATAAGAAGAGCACCAACCAAAATAGTGGTGTCCGCTTTGATGCGTAAACAAAGACGGAAAGGAAACATATTATGGTTATATACAGGACATATGGGAACTTGACTATCGACGTGGTTTAGAGGTCCCTTTGTTTCGTGCAAATGGGTCAATATGACACGAGGCGGGTAACGGAAGACCCGCGTACGGAATGACAACAGTGGATCTCAACAATCTTATGTATGCATTTAACCATTCGTCCTAGCCAATGATGTGGCACAGGTTTTCTATGTGAAGGACATGTCTACCAAGCCAAGAAAAAGAAAAGATAAGGAAGCGAATGCATCGTACGATGAGCCAAAGCGGCACATAGTTCTTTATGGGAAAAGAAACATCGTGGGAGTGGATGACTAGACAAACAAGTCAGAAGATTATGAAAAGTTTGATGTAATTGCTCCATTCACAGTGAATATTGACCCGAGCATCCCGTTAAATGATGAAGATTTTCCATGGTTACGGCACAAAGGGACACACGCGAAGAAAAAGTTTCACACCCAAAGATCTGGGATGTGATCGGCTTCACTAGCTATCATCACTTTCTTCTGTGTTTCGCACCAAGAGGGGAATCTCTGTAATAGTTAGGGTAGTTATGTGTTTTGGCATTTGAAACGCGAAGAAATTTTATGTGCAAACAAATTCACACTAATTTCAAATAATTCAAAATTTCAACTATTCAAATTTGAAAACTACGGGCACTAACAGAAAGTTTGTAATTTTTGTACCTAAAGAGGCTGTGTCAGCCTCGGTCAGAAGCTATGGCCCCACCATCGCCATTTAGTGCCGGGTTCGCACTACCTAACCGTACTAATGAGGTTGTGTCATGTAAGGTGGGGCCCCACGAGCACCTTTAGTACCGGTTCATGGATGAACCAGACGTAAGCTGTTTTTAGTCCCACCTCATGAAGTGAGAGGGACTAGGAGCGGTTTATAAGCCCGAGTGCAGAGACGATGAAGAATAGGATCAATGCTCACGTTGCTTAGCTTCAAGCCTTCAGAATACGGTAGACCGCACGGAGCTATGCGCGCAGCGGTCGCTTTACACTATTCAAAGGCTTGAAGCAAATTAACGAGCATTGCACCTCTTTTTATTTTTAATGACTTATTACAACTCCGGACTTCTTACATTATGGCAAAAACTAATTGCACGTCAACATTTCTTTTTTAAGTTATAACTCCAGACTTTGACCATCAAGTTTTGCGAGAAAAAGAAAAATAGCAGAAAAGAAAGAAAAACTATAGCTGAAAAGAAAAAACTATAAAAAAACTACTCAAAAATAAATAGAAGAAAATAAATATAGCAGAAAAGAAAATACTACTCAGAAATAAATAGAAGAAAAAATAAAGCAGAAAAAAAATTATATTTGCTATTTTTCAATCGTTTACAAAATGACCGTGAAATTGAAAATCACTACAAAATGAACTCTGAAAATGTTGAATTTTGGCAAACTAGATGAAAAACTACTCACAAATAAATAGAAGAAAATAAATATAACAGAAAAGAAAAACTATACAAAAAAATACGCAAAAATAAATAGAAGAAAATAAAGCGTAAAAGAAAAAACTATAAAAATTAAGGCGCCTGTGGGCTGATAGGCCACAGTGTGTAATAACATGCCTTAAAGGCCAATGCAGACTCACAGTGGCGCATGAGTTTAGGCCCACAAGCACGCTATCTGAGAGGAGTTGAAGTGGCAGCGGCTGGGTTTACAAACCAAGACGGCCGCTTCGCCGCGAGGTGGGACTAAACTTTGGGTGAGAAGCGACCCCTTTAGTACCGGTCGTGGCACAAACCGGTACTAAAGGGGTCCTTTAGTACCGGTTTGTGCCACCACCCGGTACTAAAGGGGTCGCTTCCGCCGCTTGGCACAGCCAAAACAGGCCTTTAGTACGGTTGGTGGCTCCAACCGTACTAAAGGTGCCTTCTTATATACTCGACTTACGAAATTTTCATTCTTCCTCTGTTTCCGCTGCCTCCGCTGCCGCCGTCCCCTGCCGCCGCCCTCGTCTCCGCCGCCTCGCCCCCGCCGCCGCCTCGCCTCCGCCGCCCCGTCCCCATCGCCGCCTGGCCCGCCTCGCCCCGTCGCCGCCTAAATGCCTGCTTCGCCCGTCCCCATCGCCGCCGCCGCTGTCGCTGCCGTCATTGTGAGCTCTCCCCCTCTAACCTCTCTCCCTCGCCCTCGGCGGCCACCATGGGCGCCGCCCCTCCCGGCCCCGAGCACACACACACACACATAAGCATGTATTAGTATATAATTTAGATTATTTAGATTATTATTGTTTTAGTTATCAAAACACACACACACACACACACACACACAAGCATGAATTAGTATATAATTTAGATTATTATTGTTTTAGTTATCAAATTTTTTTATATGGAACACACACACACACATATGTATGAATTAATGCATGTATATATTAGTATATATGTATTTTGTATGTTTAATTAGTTTAGATTATTTAGATTATTATTGTTTAAGTTATCAAAAAAATTTATATGGAAATTAGTGTTTAATTAGTATGGAAATTTTTTATGTTTAATTAGTATATAATTTAGATTATTACTATTAGTATATAATTAGTGTTTAATTAGTATTGAAATTTTTTATATAATGTTGTTTTTCAGTTTTTAATGGATGTATAGAAGTTGTGTTTTCTATTTTAGTGTTAGATGCTTAATTAGTATGAAATAGTATATAGATTTTTGAAATAGTAGAAATGTTAGAAATTTTAGTTATCAAAATCCAATCATTAAAAAATATTACTTTTTATGGGCATATAGCTAGTATTTGTTCTCGACGATGCCCGCCCGCATCCTCGCCGTCGACCGTCTGCGACAACGCCCACCGATCCATGTCCGGATCGGGCTCCGCTGGCCGGCACCGGGAGGTGCTGCTCGAGGGGCGCGCCGCTTGATGAGGAACCCGCCCCGGGTCCCATCGTCGACCACGATCTCGCTTTGGTGGCATTCGCGTGGGCGATTTGGGTGCGGGAGGGACCCGGCCCACGGGAGGAGGTACGTCGCCGTGTGGAGGAGGACGAGCACGCCCATCGCTACATGGTTGCGTTAGAGGGCGGCAGGTTCTCCAATACCGGCAAGATCTTGAGGATCTCACTTCAGCTATGATCCTGTGAGGGTTCCTTCTCTTTGGGTGTCCACCGCGCGCCCTTGAGAACCGTGGAGTGTCCTAGATTCTTATGTAGTATTCGATCTTTAATTAGCTAGCCAGTTATGTACTATTCAATATTATATATTATTCGAGACGATGTATTCGAGATTGTATCTATTATTCTAGACGAAGTATTCGAGATTATATCTATTATTCGAGACGATGTAATTTGAATACTAAATTGTTTTATATTTCTTTTGAATTAGTTAAATAAAAGCTATGGCGCATAATACCGACAGAGAGGGAGAACAGACCATGTTCGATATGATACGCGGGCCGATGATGATCAGAATGAAGAAGATTATGACGGCTCCGAATTTCTAAACAACACCGGAGAGGGTGATATGAAATTCGATCGCGACGACCGAATTGATGAAGTCATGAACTACGATTATGACGATGACGAAGAACATGTTGATCCTGAAACAACAAAGACCGGCGATGCATATATATTTATAAAGCAGGTATCTGGTGATCATCACATGTTTTAAATGACTTGAAGATATATTAACGAATCGATCTTTGTTCTTTCAGCCATCCGGATCGAGCAAATCTTCAGGCAAAAGGACGTAACGAGGCCCGAACAAAAAGTTGAAGGAGGGCGTTAAGTACAATATCGAGGCGGTCGGACCTAATGGCGAACCATTAGCGCCTAAGAAGATTGCGGACAAGTTCGTTTCGTCGGTCACGGAGTTCTTGTGAAGGACCAACTCGATCTCCCTTCAAGAATGGAGAGAGCCAAAGAAAAGACAAAGGACAAAAAGGCAAAGAGGACGCTGCTCCATGTCCAGATGTTACTTTTGTCGACAAGAATCAAAAAGATCTGCTTTGGGATACTCTCATGGAACATTTCACCCTACCAGATCATTTCACAGAAGCAGATGTGCAGAAAGTCAAGGACGCTGCTCTTAGGAAGATAGCGGTTGCATTCAAGAACCACAAGAATCATGAATGGGACAAGTACGTCAAGGGAGGAAGGAAGACTCCAGTATTCGAGGGAACACTAGAGAACCAACGTGCTCATTGGGACGATTTCGTGAAATTCAAGGATTCGGAATTAGCTAAGGAACGGTCGAGAATAAACAAGAAGAATGCCGAAAAAAGGATAAGTTCCATAAAATTTGGGGCGGTGGCTATCGCGGTGGCAATGCCTAAGTGGGATAAGTCCGAGAAAGAGATGGAGGATGCGGTGCCACTCCGGTTACATTAAGAGCTGGCCCCCTGTGGTCGGACTTGGTTCTATGCGCATGGGGGAGTTGGACCCAAGATGTGCAATGTTTCGACGAGGGCAAGTCTGAAGGGAGCGACGATGCGATACTTGTTGCAATAGAAGAGGCACGATCGGGGGTGTTCCAGCCCAATAGAGAGAACGACGAGCTTACGCGTGCCATGGGAAATCCTGAACACCCGGGAAGAACACTAGGCAAGGGCGCTATTCCGTGGTATGAGGGGTTTTCAGACTGGAACACCGACTACGTAACCGATGCGAGAAAGAAGATTGCGGAGGAGAAGAAGAGGAAGATGGAGGAAGAGCAGAGGAAGCGGGACTATGAACGCCTTCAAGGCCTAGAAGCAAGTCAAGCGGAATTGGTAGTCAAATTCCAGCGGCAGCAGGAGCAGATCGACTCACTTACCCGCAAAGGGGTCTCAAAGCTGCAGCAGCTAGCGAATGATCCAGCATTGGATAGCACCGCCCCATCCATGCCGATAAGCAGCGTGGGTTCCGCCCCGGACGACGCAATGCTGGGTAGATACCCCGTGAACGACATCACGGAGAACACTAGCTGCGAGCTACACGTCAAAATGAAGAACATATCCATGAAGGTGGCGGACGGCGTTGCTTTTCCAGTTACCCCCAAAGCAACCTACCATTGCATCACGATTCCAGAGGGCTATGCTCGTGTCATGGTTGACGAGGTGGTGGACCCATATTCGGGCTAGAGCTTGACATTCACGGAGGTGACGACGAGCGCTTTCTCGGAGACGCCAACCATCGTATCATCCTATGGAAAAAGGATTGCATCATCTTTGAAGGCCACCGACACCGCGTCATCCGACTCCTCGTGAAGTCCGCCACCGAGTCAGCCAGCCTCCCGCCTGCAAGTCCACCAAGTCCGCAAAGTGTCGTGCCACTCCTCCTCCAAGTCCGCAAAGTGTCAGCCACTCCTCCTCCTCCAAGTCCGCCACAGCGACGACACCTCCTCCAAGTCGGCACAACCTCAGGCCACTCCTCCTCCAAGTCCGGCACAGCTTCAGGCGGCCACTCCTCCTCGTCCAACTCAGCCCCGTCAGCTGGCGTCTCCGCCGCCTCAGCAATCGCAGAAGAGACACCCCGCATCTTTTACGCCTCTTTCGCAGAGGTCTTATGACAGGTCCGAGGAGGAAATCGCAGCCATATCGAAGTCCGAGGTGGAAGCCCATTTTGCACCGAAACCGCCACCGCTGCCAAGGGAGAAAGTGCCTGAGGAAACGATTGACCACTTCATTCGTATGGCTCAACCACCAGCTCCCAAGCCTATTGACACAGACTATGAGCGCCACATCAGGAAGTTAAATCGAGCACGTCTACTTAAGGAGGCGAGCTCGGGATCGAGCAAACAAGAAGCAGCTGTCAAAAAATGCGGAAAACCATTCCCTACCGGGAGAACAGGCGGCGTAATCGATCCCTCGCTTGTTGTGCCAACAACACGTGATAAAGACGCTGCCGCCCAATATTATTGTGGGCAAACAGTTTACGTTCTGAGGTGGGCAATGTGGTAATAACGGAGGACCATATAATGCAGGCTGAAGTTCTCAAAATCAATCATTGGACAACTCCTCGAGATCGAGCCCATGCACGTGCTTAGAGAGGATGAAATAAAAGCGGAAATATGTCCGGGGCCAACCTTTGGTCGAGCAGGACAAGGTCAAGAACCTCCCAACGAGAATGTATGAATTGAATCAATGGTACATGAACATTACCAAGATTTCCGATCGATTGTCCCTCATGGTGAATGTCAAGGAGGAGCATTACTTCCATGAGAAAGGCTGTGTCCGTTGAGTATTCGAAATGTTTCAGTTATACAATCAAGACGCACTCGACAAATCTATCGTCAGTTGCTATTGTGCGTAAGTGATTTCTTTACGTAATTTAAGTCTCAAGCTAGTGTAGTGATCCTTTTGATCAATCATTACCTGTAATTATCCTCACTATATTCTTTTACGTGGTATTATATGCAGGGATGAAGATGTATGAAATGAATAAAGGTGGACGCTTTGGCATTGGGTTCATTGACCCAAACACTGTTAATGAATACACATGGAAAATAAATCCACGTCATCAAAAGGTCAGAGAGGACAACATGCTAGAGTTCTTGAAGCGCCTCAAATACAATGAAGATATACTACTTCCTTACAACTTCCAAAGTGAGTCACACTGTCTTGTACTACAAATTCTCTGTTTTTGCCTACTAGCTAGCTACATGTTTTTGCTTACATATGCCCGCTTAATTAAGACATGCAAACGTGTGTGCATGCAGATTTCACTGGGTCTTGTGTATCATTAAAGTTGACGCCGGAACAGTTGAAACACTGGACTCACTACTCAAAGAAAAAACTGACTATAACATCTTGTTTGGGATAGTCAACAGGTAATTTCAATCATTATTAACTATATATCTCGGCCTATTTAGTTTATCATTTTCATGATATGAACTATTTAATAACCCCTTTATTCATTTTCTTTGTCGGCGGGCAGGGCTTGCGCAAGGTTCATCAGCGTGACCCCAGGAGAATGGAAACAAAAGCTTAAATGGTTTCACCCAAGGTAAGTAATTAAGTAGTACTAGCTAGCTAGCTAGCTGCCATCTCTTTAATTATCATGCTTGATTAATTATTATCTGATCAAATTCCATTCTCGTAAAGGCCTGAAGCGGTAGGGGACTGATCTGTGTGCATTCTGCGTTTGCGAGAACATTCGCATGATGGCGTCCGAAAGGAGCAGATCTCAAAGACAGGAATGGGTACGCTTGTTAAAACACTATTCACAATTTTTACACCATTATCGATATCTAGTCACACAAATAATACACATGCATATTGATCTCCTTCTTAACAGTTCACGAGAGGTGCGGGAGAAGCTCCTAGAAACGGAGCGCCAGAGAAGCACTTCAAGAGGAAATAGCGGGATTTTTGCTCGACCAGGTCATAAATCCAAAGGGAGAATACTATTACCCGCCACCGCCCCCATGAAAACCACTTCCAATTGTCATCGTGGTTCAAGGCACCAATTAGGCTAATGCCACTGGCTCTGAAGGCAACATGCATATGTAGGAGAAATTGTATATAGCTATACATGTGTGTATGTGTGAATTAATTAATATGATGGTTTGTGAGACACTGATGATATATATATATATATATATATATATGCATGATTAGTTCTACTAGAAATTTATATATATATATATATATATATATATATATATATATATATATATATATATATGTATGTATAACGTGTACAATGTGTAGTATCGTAAAATACCAAAGAAAGCGAAAAAGAATTAAAATGGAAACACAAAATTAAATGAAAAGAAATCATAAAACTAAAAACCCCAAACCTTATAGTACCGGTTGGTCTTACCAACGGTACTAAAGGGCTCTGTGCCCTGGAGCTGGCTCGTGCCACGTGGTTTCCCTTTAGCACCGGTTCGTGCTGAACCGATACTAAAGGGGGGGGGCTTTAGTGCCCACACTTTAGTGCCAGTTATGGAACCGGCACTAAAGGGCCTTACGAACCGGTGCTATTGCCCGGTTCTGCACTAGTGAAGAGTCACTGTGGATTGCCGGTGAACGAAGTCTGTGAAGGTTTGGAAGTCTACCTTGAAGACTTACCAGAGTGATTGGGCAAGGACTAAGTGTCCTTAGCTCAAGGGGAATAAGGTGAAGACGCGGTCTTCTGAGTTGAATCTCAGCCTCCCTAACCAGACGTACAGTTGTCACAGCAACTGGAACTGGTCCAACAAATCCTTGTCCTCACCAAGCAACTGGTTCTATCCTTTACCTCTCTTTACATACAGTTTGACTTCGTGAAGTCATTGCCTTCCTGACTGATCTGATTTTCTTCACTGAGTGAAAAATGTTGTTGTTTGGCTTCATCTTCCATCCTGATCCATACTACTTAGCTGCTAATAGTCTTCGTGCTTTCACTTCATTGCTTACTTGACTATGGCCTGTCTAGTGTAGTCTACCTTCCGCTGCATATCGATAGGTTTATTTCTACTATTTTTCTTCAAAGCCCCAGTGTATTGAATACTTTCATATAAATCGCCTATTCACCCCCCTCTAGTTGATAACTAGCACTTTTAGTATGATTTCACTGCGTCATTAGAAATGTTTAATCACCGATACCACTCATGCGAAAGAATTTAGTGTGTGCTGCGTCGCACACGATTACATTTTGGAAGGCCTCTGGATCACTGCTCCATATCCCTGATGGTTTCTGAGTCGTGTGGGAAGGACACCCTATCGCCCACATTCACTTGGCGACGGTCCCAAATGCCGTCGCGGAAAGGGGTTAAAAACCATTTGTATAGCACCGACGCGTACCAATGTTATCACTAAGCGGTAGCGATAGTCGTGGATGCAATAGTTGGCGAGACGACAACGATGCTACGATGGAGATCAAGGTGTCAAGCCAGTGACGATGGAGATCATGATGGTGCTTTGGAGATGGAGATCAAAGGCACAAGATGACGATGGCCATATCATGTCACATATTTTGATTGCATGTGATGTTTATCATTTATGCATCTTATTTTGCTTAGTACGGCGGTAGCATTATAAGATGATCCCTCACTAAATTTCAAGGTATAAGTGTTCTCCCTGAGTATGTGATACGTCTCCAACGTATCTATAATTTTTGATTGATCCATGCTACTTTATCTACTGTTTTGGACTATATTGGGCTTTATTTTCCACTTTTATATTATTTTCGGGACTAACCTATTAACCGGAGTCCCAGCCAAATTGTTTTTTTGCCTATTTCAGTGTTTCGAAGAAACAGAATATCAAACGGAGTCCAAACGGAATGAAACCTTCGGAAACGTGATTTTCTCACCGAACGTGATCCAGGGGACTTGGACCCTGCTCCAAGGAACAAAAGATGCGGTCACGAGGGTGGGGGGCGCGCCCCCTGCCTCGTGGGCCCCCTGTTGCCCCACCGACGTACTCATTCCTCCTATATATACCTACGTACCCCCAAACGATCAGAACAGGAGCCAAAAACCTAATTCCACCGCCGCAACTTCCTGTATCCACAAGATCCCATCTTGGGGCCTGTTCTGGAGCTCCACCGGAGGGGGCATCCACCACGGAGGGCTTCTACATCATCACCATAGCCCCTCCGATGAAGTGTGAGTAGTTTACTTCAGACCTTCGGGTCCATAGCTAGTAGCTAGATGGCTTCTTCTCTCTTTTTGGATCTCAATACAATGTTCTCTCCTTCTCTCGTGGAGATCTATTCGATGTAATCTTCTTTTTGCGGTGTGTTTGTTGAGACCGATGAATTGTGGGTTTATGATACAGATTATCTATGAATAATATTTGATTCTTCTCTAAATTCTTTTATGTATCATTGGTTATCTTTGCAAGTCTCTTTGAATTATCCGTTTGGTTTGGCCAACTAGATTGGTAGTTCTTGCAATGGGAGAAGTGCTTAGCTTTGGGTTCAATCTTGCGGTGTCCTTACCCAAAGGATGTAAAGGGTTGCAAGGCACGTATTGTATTGTTGCCATCGAGGATAACAAGATGGGGTATTTATCACATTGCGTGAATTTATTCCTCTACATCATGTCATCTTTCTTAAGGCGTTACTCTATTTTTAACTTAATACTCTAGATGCATGCTGGATAGCGGTCGATGAGTGGAGTAATAGTAGTAGATGCAGAGTCGTTTCGGTCTATTTGTGATGTGATGCCTATATACATGATCATACCTACATATACTCATAACTATGCTCAATTCTGTCAATTGCTCAACAGTAATTTGTTCACCCACCGTAGAATACTTATGCTCTTGAGAGAAGCCACTAGTGAAACCTATGGCCCCGGGTCTATTCTCATCATATCAATCTCCATCACTTTAATACTTGCTTTGTTTTTACTTTGCCTTTTACTTTTTACTTTGCATATCTATACCAAAAATACCAAAAATATTATTTATCATCTCTATCAGATCCCACTCTCGTAAGTGACCGTGAAGGGATTGACAACCCCTAATCGCGTTGGTTGCGAGGAGCTATCGTTTTGTGCAGGTACGAGGGACTTGCGCGTAGCCTCCTACTAGATTGATACCTTGGTTCTCAAAAACTGAGGGAAATACTTACGCTACTTTGCTGCATCATCCTCTCCTCTTCGGGGAAATCCAACGCAGTGCTCAAGAGGTAGCAAGAAGAATTTCTGGCGCCGTTGCCAGGGAGGCTCACGCAAGAGCAAGTCAAGACATACCAAGTACCCATCACAATCCCTATCTCTCGCATTACATTATTTGCCATTTGCCTCTCGTTTTCCTCTCCCCCACTTCACCCTTACCATTTTATCCGCCCTCTCTTTCCCAATCTCCTCCTCTCTTTCCTGTTTGCCTTTTTCTCGCTTGCCTTTTGTTTGCTCGTGTGTTGGATTGCTTGTTTGTCGCGATGGATCAAGATACTACCAAATTGTGTGACTTCACCAATACCAATAATAATAATTTCCTTAGCACTCTGATTGCTCCTCTTGCCAATACTGAATCTTGTGAAATCAATACTGCTTTGTTGAATCTTGTTATGAAAGATCAATTTGCCGGCCTTCCTAGTGAAGATGCCGCTACTCATCAGAATAGCTTCGCTGATTTATGTGATATTCAAAAGAAAAAAGATATCGATAATGATGTCGTTAAGTTGAAGCTATTTCCTTTTTCGCTTAGAGATCGTGCTAAAGCTTGGTTTTCATCCTTGCCTAAAAATAGTATTGATTCTTGGAACAAGTGCAAAGATGCTTTTATCTCTAAGTATTTTCCTCCCGCTAAGATTATCTCTCTTAGGAACGATATTATGAATTTTAAGCAACTTGATCATGAACATGTTGCACAAGCTTGGGAGAGAATGAAATTAATGATACGTAATTGTCCTACTCATGGTTTGAACTTGTGGATGATTATACAAAAAATTTATGCCGGATTGAATTTTGCTTCTAGAAATCTTTTAAATTCGGCCGCGGGAGGCACTTTTATGGAAATCACTTTAGGAGATTCTACTAAACTTCTGGATAATATTATGGTTAATTATTCTCAATGGCACACTGAAAGATCTACTAATAAAAAAGTGCATGCGATAAAAGAAATTAATGTTTTGAGTGGAAAGATGGATGAACTTATGAAATTATTTGCTACTAAGAGTGTTTCTTCTGATCCTAATGATATGCCTTTGTCTACTTTAATTGAGAATAATAATGAATCTATGGATGTGAATTTTGTTGGTAGGAACAATTTTGGTAACAACGCGTATAGAGGGAATTTTAATACTAGGCCTTATCCTAGTAATACTTCTAATAATTATGGAAATTCCTACAACAACTCTTTGTCACGACCAGTTTTCCCACAAAATACTTATTGAGAAACCAACCCTTTTATTTCCAGTATAGGAGAATCCTCCTTACTGGTAGACAAATTCTTGATACAGAAATCCAGAAGTACTAATATTACACAAGGTTGAGCTGAGGCTGCTCAACGATTTATTACAAGCACGCCGATATTGTACATAAAGGTTGATATGACACAAGGGTATGGTGGCATAACTACTGACTCATAATAGAAGTGGTGATGGATATGTCATAGTGACGTGGGTGACATGACTCCTAAATCTTACAGCTCATCGAGCGCCGGAGTGAGGCCCGATGATTTTATTCAGGTAGCGGAAGCGAATATGATACAAGTGACCAAATTTCTAGGATTCGCACGGGACTGACTGGGACTCCTCTAGGCGTCGGACTCGCTATCGGACTCTTCATCCATAAGATCGCCTTCGTCAACATCTGGCCAAATCAACAAGCCAGGTGAGTACTTTGAATGTACTCGCAAGACAGTTCAGACATAAGATATAACAAATGCAAACATGGTGCACATGAGCAGTTTAGCAATGCACACTCAGATAATAAATTTGCAAGGCATGTTAAAGAAAAAGGGAAGTCAGGCGGTAGTCCTCCCGAAATCCCAATAAAATAACTGAGGACCGATCGGGTGTCTGAAGCGACGCCTCGAAAGGTGGACAAATAAATTAACATGCCGCAGTCGGGCGTCAGGGCCACACTGCAAAAAGGGCTTATATTGGAATGTAAATAACAGTGCGTGCCATAGTCGGACGTCTGAGCGACATCACATAAAGGGCTTATACCGAAAGTAGATAATAAGAATGCCACAGTCGGACGTCTGAGCGACATCACAGAAAGGGCTTATATCGAAAGTAAGTAACAAGAATGCCACAGACGGACGTCTGAGCGACATCACATAAAGGGCTTATATCGAAAGTAAATAACAAGAATGCCACAGTCGGACGTCTGAGCGACATCACATAAAGGGCTTATATCGAAAGTAAATAACAAGAATGCCATAGTCGGACGTCTGAGCGACATCACATAAAGGGCTTATATTTCATCTTCGTATTCAAGCATTTAAATCATTCCAAGGAAATACTCAATTCATAATAATAAACAGGTTAGTCCATCCACGAATAAAATTCGGCTGGGTTTGACACCCATGTACCGTTACTGGAGATTGTCACTGAGTCTGACACGGAGATGGACGTCTAGACTGATACTGACACTGACATAGATGAGTTGACCACAGTCCTTGACCATAGATACGGTTACTCGAATGGTTTGACTCCGCAGAGTTTTTACTCTTAAACCACAGCTAACGGATTTCAGTAGTCACAAGGGACTAGTTCTGTTTACGGCATTTTAGAAGAAACACATCTAACCAGTACACACCCATTCCACATTCCGCTGCCAGGAATCACCCTAGGCAACGTTCAAGAAAAACTCTAAGACGGGGAGGTCACAACCTCGAATAGCATGGGATCAAATTTATATCGCGTGCTCTAAGGGGTGCCCCCCTCTTGGTCCCAACCGGAAACGCCCATGCCCCCTGACCGGATGACGGGCTTTAATCCAGGTCCATGGAACCCTCATCACGGTCCCTCTGTTTGGTGTGTACTCGGAAAGAGGTTTGCAACTTACTAAACCGCACTCTTTGCAGAAAACATGTGGCAGCACGAAGGGGGAAACGAACGGGATCGAGACCTGATCCACGTTAACACAGGAGTTAGACGGTTGACGTAAGACTGGCATGCCACAACAATACCAGTTTACCACCTTCACGTCACCACATGATCATGTTGTATTCCATCAAATGAATACACCCGGTTTCGAAGCTCGCACGTAGTGGCCTTGCATGTAGTGTAATACTCACAGTTGCTTATATGAACATGCCATGAAATAAAAACTCGAGCAAACATGCAAAACACTCATCATATCAAAGGTTCAAACATGCTTGCCTGGTTCGGAGTAGTCGGAGTCTAGCTCGGTGAAGTTTGCGGTTCCGTCACCTCCTCCGGTATCTACGGTATAAAGAAAACGCGTACTAATGTGAATATCGTGTGTGTACAAAAAGTGTTCCAAATATTTTTCAAATAAATATGATAAAAGACTAGACATAAAAATAAAGATGACAGAAAAAGAATCAATTCAAAATCATCTTCTGTTTAAAAGTTATTAATGTTTTAGTCCAGGGACTCGTCTGTAATGAAATAGAAAGTTTACAGGGGTTTGTTTACAAAAACAGAAAACGTTTCAATAAGAAACACGCCAACCAAAAGGGAAAGCGCACTTTTCCTGAAGGCGCTTTCCAAGAAAACGGTTCGAATAAAAGAAAAGAGAGGCTGACGAGGGGGGTCCCACCCGTCAGGTTTAAATTTGAAAACAGAGTCGACGGCGGCCGAAGGCTGCAATGGTCGCCGGCGGCGATCCACGGCGAGTTAGGAGGAGTGGAGGGTACCTACGGACTCAGGGTGCTCTCCCGCGTCTGTGGGTGGTGGAGTTGGTCGTCGGCGAGCACCACGTCGACGGCGGCCCCAACTCCGGCGGACGGTGGTTCGGGCGTTGGTGGATCTCGCCGGGGAGGGCTGCAAAGATCGAATTGAGGCTCGGGTTAGAGGGTTGGGTGTGGTAGGAAGTGACTGGCGCGGTCTGGGAGGCGGGGGTGGTCTCACCTAAGTGAATCGAGCCGGAGCCCGAGGCGGATCGGGGCGGCCGGAGTCGAGGAAGGAGACCTCCTCGAGGTCCTCCTAGTGGCTAGGCGGGGCTCTGGTGAGGTGGAGGAGTGGCGCTCGGTCGGGAATGAGCTTGGGGGCTCCTTTTATAGCCGGTCCGAGGCAGTGGCCGAGAACGGGATAACGCCGGTGACGATTACGGTGAGGCAGTGGTCTGTCAGGTGATTTAGGGGTCGGGGCAGCCGCGGATGAGTTCACTGGTCCCATCCCCGGCGAAGTTTGGCAAAAACTTGGGCGTTACTCCATGCGCTCGACAGAACGGCCTCACGGGGCTCGTCGGTGGCAGAGAGCGCGCCCTGTGCTGCTCAGGCCACGGCGACTATGCTGCAGCACGCACAGGGAAGGAGACGGCCACGCGGAGGCCTCTGGTGGTGTGGGTGGTGCCGGACGGCGCCGAAAGGCAGGGTCGGCCCCCTGCTGGCTGCCACGGGTGGCTCTGCCACCGCAGAAGACGCCGGCGCTGGCGAGCCACGTCGCCACCGACACCTGCGCCCGTCCAAATGAACTTGCAGCGCTCTGGATAAGGAGGAGGAGCAGTAAGCATCACGCCAGAGCGGCCACTGGTGAGATTGACGCCGCGTTCTGAAGGAAACGACACTGACGGCAGAACTGTATCTCTGAATTTTCTGAACTTGACATAAACAGTGCACGCCAACTGTTCGATGAAATGATTTTGGCATGTGAGAAATTTTTCTGGAGCTGATCTTTGGTGAGGTGACCTCTCAATGCACCTGGGGGCTGCCTGATTTATCTCATAATTTTTGGAGAATAAAAATAATGAATTTCACCAAAAATGTCAAATCTGGTCCAAACTTGCAGTGGGCAAATTTTGAAAGATTTGAACTTTGGGCCAGTGGATCTTGATGCATCCTGGTTGAGGGTGCTAAGGACAAGTCAGAGGAGTTGGTTTGGGATCAAAACTCAAAAGTAATATGGTACTTCCTTTGTAAATCACCTAGGTCCAAAAATAATGGCAGAAATAGTTTTGAGGATTAAATAAATATAATAAAAATCAAAAATGGGTTGAACTTGTTGGGATTGAATATTTGACTTGACCCAAAGTGGAGGGAGGGGTTTCGGAAGAAAGTTTCAACATGAAGTATGATAAAAGAGAATGAATAACAAGAATAAACCCAAAACCCATAGGGTTCCCTTTTAATAGAAATAATTTCCAAATTTAATTGTGATGGGTTAACACCAAATGAAAAGTCTTCAATACCAAACACCAAGGCTGAGGATGACACAAAAATAAAATCTTTGTCATAAGCTAATTTTTTTGAGAAGGAGAGTCTTTTTAGAAAGATTTTAAATGGCCTCCTTCAAATCAAATAAAGAGTTTGATAAAAACCAAATCAAAATTTTTTGGGGTGTCACACTCTTATAGAAATTTTAATAAGATGCCCTCTGAATTTGAGAGTAGTGTTAAAGAGTTTATGAATTCACAAAAGAATTTTAATGCTTTGCTTGAGGAGAAATTGCTTAAAGTTGATGATTTGGCTAGGAACGTTGATAGAATTTCTCTTGAGGTTGATTCTTTAAAGCTTAGATCTATTCCTCCTAAGCATGATATCAATGAGTCTCTCAAAGCTATGATAATTTCCATTGATGATTTCAAAGAAAGAACCGCTAGGATGCGTGCTTCCAAAGATGCCTTTATTAAAGCGTGTTCTTCCAATTCCTATGAAAATCAAGATGAAGATCTAAAAGTTATTGATGTTTCCCCCATTAAATCTTTGTTTTGCAATATGAATCTTGATGAAACTGAATATGATCTTCCTTTACCTAGAAGGCGTTCTAAGAATTCGGAGTTTTTAGATCTTGATGATGAAATTGATAAATGTGGGATCGAAAGAAATAAAAACCTAGATGTTGCTAAACCCACTATATTGGATCTCAAGGAATTTAATTATGAAAATTGCTGTTTAATTGATTGTATTTCCTTGTTGCAATCCATGCTAAATTCTCCTCATGCTTATAGTAAAAATAAGGCCTTTACCGAACACATTGTTGATGCCTTGATGCAATCTTATGAAGAAAAACTTGAGTTGAAAGTTTCTATCCCTAGGAAGCTCTATGATGAGTGGGAACCTACTATTAAAATTAAAATTAAAAATTATGAGTTTCATGCTTTGTGTGATTTGGGTGCTAGTGTCCCCACTATTCCCAAAACTTTGTGTGATTTGTTAGATTTCCGTGACTTTGATGATTGCTCTCTAAACTTGCATCTTGTGGATTCCACTATTAAAAACCCTATGGGAAGAATTAATGATATTCTTATTGTTGCAAATAGAAATTATGTACCCGTAGATTTTATCGTTCTTGATATAGATTGCAATCCTTCATGTCCTATTATTCTTGGTAGACCTTTCCTTAGAACGATTGGTGCAATTATTGATATGAAGGAAGGGAATATTAGATTCCAATTTCCCTTAAAGAAGGGCATGGAACACTTCCCTAGAAAGAAAATAAAGAGCCACTTATGGATTGCCTACCAAAGACGGCACTACCTAGATCTATCCTTGCTTTTATGCCTAGCTAGGGGCGTTAAACGATAGCGCTTGTTGGGAGGCAACCCAATTGTCTTTATGTTTTTTGTTTTTGTTTCTGTATAGGAATAAATAATACATCTAGCCTCTGTTTAGATGTGGTTTTATGTTTTAATTAGTGTTTGTGCCAAGCTAGACCTATTGGATCTTCTTGGCTGATAGTTATTTGATCTTGCTGTAATTTCCAGAAACTTTGCGCTCAGTGCCCGAATTATTAAAAATCACCAGAACATGATAAAATACTGATTCCAATTGTTGCTGATCAATAAACAAATTGTCTAGGTCTTGTAATTTTGGTAGATGTTTTGAGTTCCAGAAGTTTGCGTTAGTTACAGATTACTACAGACTGTTCTGTTTTTGACAGATTCTGTTTTCCGTGTGTTGTTTGCTTATTTTGATGAATCTATGGCTAGTAAAATAGTTTATAATCCATAGAGAAGTTGTAATACAGTAGGTTTAACACCAATATAAACAAATAATGAGTTCATTACAGTACCTTAAAGTAGTCTTTTGTTTTCTTTCTCTAACGGAGCTCACGAGATTTCTATTGAGTTTTGTGTTGTGAAGTTTTCAAGTTTTGGGTAAATTATCTTTTGATGGATTATGGAACAAGGAGTGGCAAGAGCCTATGCTTGGGGATGCCCATGGCACTCCAAAGATAATCCAAGGACACCAAAAAGTCAAACCTTGGGGATGCCCCGGAAGGCATCCCCTCTTTCGTCTACTTCCATCGGTAATTTACTTGGAGCTATATTTTTATTCACAAACATGATATGTGTTTTGCTTGGAGCGTCTTGTATTATTTGCGTTGTTCTTGTTAGTTTACCACAATCATCCTTGCTGTACACACCTTTTGAGAGAGCCATACATAAATTGGAATTTGATAGAATACTCTATGTGCTTCACTTATATCTTTTGAGCTTGATAGTTTTGCTCATAGTACTTCACTTATATCTTTTGAGCGTGATAAATTTTGCTCTAGTGCTTCACTTAGATCTTTTAGAGCATGGTGGTGGATTTGTTTTAAAGAAACTATTGATCTCTCATGCTTCACTTAGATTAATTTGAGAGTCGTTAATAGCATTGTAATTTGCTTAATGTTAATATACTTGGTATTCAAGATATGTGAAACTTTCTTTTGACTGCGTTGAATACTAAGAAAAGTTTGATGCTTGATAATTGTTTTGAGATATGAAGATGGTGATATTAGAGTCATGCTAGTTGAGTAGTTGTGAATTTAAATAATAATTGTGTTGAAGTTTGTGATTCCCGTAGCATGCACGTATGGTGAACCGTTATGTGATGAACTCGGAGCATGATTTATTTATTGATTGTCTTCCTTATGAGTGGCGGTCGGGGACAAGCGATGATCTTTTCCTACCAATCTATCCCCCTAGGAGCATGCGCGTAATACTTTGCTTTGATAACTTCTAGATTTTTGCAATAAGTATATGAGTTCTTTATGACTAATGTTGAGTCCATGGTTTATACGCACTTTTCCCATCCTTCCACCATTGCTAGCCTCTCTAATACCGCGCAATTTTTGCCGGTATCATACACCCACCATATAATTTCCTCAAAACAGCCACCATACCTACCTATCATGGCATTTCCATAGCCATTCCGAGATATATTGCCATGCAACTTTCTACCGTTCCGTTTATTATGACACGCTCCATCATTGTCATATTGCTAGCATGATCATGTAGTTGACATCGTATTTGTGGCAAAGCCACCATTCATAATTCTTTCATACATGTCACTCTTGATTCATTGCATATCCCGCACATCACGGAGGCATTCATATAGAGTCATACTTTGTTCTAAGAATCGAGTTGTAATTTTTGAGTTGTAAGAAAAATAAAAGTGTGATGATCATCATTATTAGAGCATTGTCCCAAGTGAGGAAAGGATGATGGAGACTATGATTCCCCCACAAGTCGGGATGAGACTCCGGACGAAAAATTAAAAAAATGAAAAAGAAAAGAGGCCTTAAAAAAGAGAAAAGGCCCAAATAAAAAAATAAAAAAAATGAGAGAAAAAGAGAAGGGACAATGTTACTATCCTTTTACCACACTTGTGCTTCAAAGTAGCACCATGATCTTCATGATAGAGAGTCTCTCATTTTGTCACTTTCATATACTAGTGGGAATTTTTCATTATAGAACTTGGCTTGTATATTCCAATGATGGGCTTCCTCAAATGCCCTAGGTCTTCATGAGCAAGCGAGTTGGATGCACACCCACTTAGTTTCTTTTGTTGAGCTTTCATATACTTACTCACTCACATTGATATCTATTGATGGGCATCTCCATAGCCCGTTGATACGCCTAGTTGATGTGATACTATCTTCCCTCCTTTTGTATTCTCCACAACCACCATTCTATTCCACATATAGTGCTATATCCATGGCTCACGCTCATGTATTGCGTGAAGATTGAAAAAGTTTTGAAAATGTTAAAGTATGAAACAATTGCTTGGCTTGTCATCGGGGTTGTGCATGATTTAAATATTCTGTGTGGGGAAGATGGAGCATAGCCAGACTATATGATTTTGTAGGGATAACTTTCTTTAGCCATGTTATTTTGAGAAGACATAATTGCTTAGTTAGTATGCTTGAAATATTATTATTTTTATGTCAATATGTACTTTTGTCTTGAATCTTTCGGATCTGAATATTCATACCACAATTAAGAAGTTTTACATTGAAATTATGCCAAAGTATCACTCCGCATCAAAAATTCTCTTTTTATCATTTACCTACTCGAGGACGAGCAGAATTAAGCTTGGGGATGCCTGATACGTCTCCAACGTATCTATAATTTTTGATTGCTCCATGCTACTTTATCTATTGTTTTGGACTATATTGGGCTTTATTTTCCACTTCTATATTATTTTTGGGACTAACCTATTAACCGGAGGCCCAGCCCAGAATTGCTGTTTTTTTGCTTATTTCAGTTGTTTCAAGAAAGCAGAATATCAAACGGAGTCCAAACGGAATGAAACCTTGAAACGTGATTTTCTCACCGAACGTGATCCAGGGACTTGGACCCTACTCCAAGGAACAAAGAGGCGGTCACGAGGGTGGGGCGCCCCTAGGCGCGCCCGCCTCGTGGGCCCCCTGTTGCTCCACCGACGTACTCCTTCCTCCTATATATACCTACGTACCCCCAAACGACCAGAACAGGAGCCAAAAACCTAATTCCACCGCCACAACTTCTTGTATCCACGAGATCCCATCTTGGGGCCTGTTCCGGAGCTCCGCCGTAGGGGGCATCCACCACGGAGGGCTTCTACATCATCACCATAGCCCCTCCGATGAAGTGTGAGTAGTTTACTTCAGACCTTTGGGTCCATAGCTAGTAGCTAGATGGCTTCTTCTCTCTTTTTGGATCTCAATACAATGTTCTCCCCCTCTCTCGTGGAGATCTATTCGATGTAATCTTCTTTTTGCGGTGTGTTTGTTGAGACCGATGAATTGTGGGTTTATGATCCAGATTATCTATGAATAATATTTGATTCTTCTCTGAATTCTTTTATGTATGATTGGTTATCTTTGCAAGTCTCTTCGAATTATCCGTTTGGTTTGGCCAACTAGATTGGTAGTTCTTGCAATGGGAGAAGTGCTTAGCTTTGGGTTCAATCTTGCGGTGTCCTTACCCAAAGGATGTAAAGGGTTGCAAGGCACGTATTGTATTGTTGCCATCGAGGATAAAAAGATGGGGTGTTTATCATATTGCATGAATTTATTCCTCTACATCATGTCATCTTGCTTAAGGCGTTACTCTGTTTTTAACTTAATAATCTAGATGCATGCTGGATAGCGGTCGATTAATGGAGTAATAGTAATAGATGCAGAATCATTTCGGTCTACTTGTGACATGATGCCTATATACATGATCATACCTAGATATACTCATAACTATGCTCAATTCTGTCAATTGCTCAACAACAATTTGTTCACCCACCGTAGAATACTTATGCTCTTGAGAGAAGCCACTAGTGAAACCTATGGCCCCTGGGTCTATTCTCATCATATCAATCTCCATCACTTTAATACTTGCTTTGTTTTTACTTTGCCTTTTACTTTTTACATTGCATCACTATACCAAAAATACCAAAAATATTATTTATCATCTCTATCAGATCTCACTCTCGTAAGTGATCATGAAGGGATTGACAACCCCTAATCGCGTTGGTTGCGAGGAGCTATCGTTTTGTGTGCACGAGGGACTTGTGCGTGGCCTCCTACTGGATTGATACCTTGGTTCTCAAAAACTGAGGGAAATACTTATGCTACTTTGCTGTATCATCCTCTCCTCTTTGGGGAAATCCAACGCAGTGCTCAAGAGGTAGCAGTTTGCACCGTTGCTATAGTTCATCGTGCCGAGACACCACGTGATGATCGGGTGTGATAAGCTCTACGTTCACATACAAAGGGTGCAAGCCAGTTTTGCACGTGAAGAATACTCGGGTTAAACTTGACGAGCCTAGCATATGCAGATATGGCCTAGGAACACTGAGACCGAAAGGTCGAACGTGAATCATATAGTAGATATGATCCACATAGTGATGTTCACCATCGAAAACTACTCCATCTCACGTGATGATCGGACATGGTTTAGTTGATATGGATCACGTGATCATTTAGATGACTAGAGGGATGTCTATCTAAGTGGGAGTTCTTAAGTAATATGATTAATTGAACTTAAATTTATCATGAACTTAGTCCTGATAGTTTTTGCATATCTATGTTGTCGTAGATTAATGGCCAGTGCTACCGTTCCCTTGAATTTTAATGCGTTCCTAGGGAAAGCTAATTTGAAAGATGATGGTAGAAACTACACGGACTGGGTCCATAACTTGAGTTTTATCCTCATTGCTGCACAGAATAATTACGTCCTTTAAGCATCGCTAGGTGCAAGGCCCACTGTAGGAGCAACTCCGGGCATTATGAACGTCTGGCAGACTAAAGCTGGTGACTACTTGATAGTTTAGTATGCCATGCAGACTAAAGCTGGTGACTACTTGATAGTTTAGTGTGCCATGCTTTATGGCTTAGAATCGGGACTTCAACTCATGGAGCATATGAGATGTTCCAGGAGTTGAAGTTAATATTTCAAGCAAATGCCCGAGTTGAGAGATATGAAGTCTCCAACAAGTTCTATAGCTACAAGATGGAGGAGAATAGTTCTGTTAGTGAACACATACTCAGAATGCCTGGGTACCATAACCACTTGACTCAGCTGGGAGTTAATCTTCCTGATGATAGTGTCATTGACAGAGTTCTTCAATCACTGCCACCAAGCTATAAAGGCTTTGTGATGAACTATAATATGCAAGGGATGGAAGAGACTATTACCGAGCTCTTCGCGATGCTAAAGGTTGCGGAGGTAGAAATCAAGAAGGAGCATCAATTTTTGATGGTTAACAAGACCGCTAGTTTAAAGAAAAAGGGCAAAGGCAAGAAGGGGAACTTCAAGAAGAACAACAAGCAAGTTGCTGCTCAAGGGAAGAAGCCCAAGTCTGGACCTAAGCCTGAGACTGGGTGCTTCTACTGCAAAGGGACTGGTCACTGGAAGCGGAACTGGCCCAAGTATTTGGAGGATAAGAAGGATGGCAAAGTGAAAGGTATATTTGATATACATGTTATTGATGTGTACCTTTGATACTGGTTCTGTTACTCATATTTGCAACTCAAGACATGGCTATGAATTAAACAAAGATTGGCTAAGGACGAGGTGATGATGCGTGTGGGAAATGGTTCCAAGGTTGATGTGATCGCCGTCGGCACGCTACCTCTACATCTATCGTCGGGATTAGTTTTAGACATGAATAATTGTCATTTGGTGCCAGCGTTAAGCATGAACATTATATCTGGATCTTGTTTGATGTGAGATGGTTATTCATTTAAATTAGAGAATAATGGTTGCTCTATTTATATGAGTAATATCTTTTATGGTCATGCACCCTTGATGAGTGGTCTATTTTTGTTGAATCTCGATTGTAGTGATACACATATTCATGATATTGAAGCCAAAAGATGCAAAGTTAATAATGATAGTGCAACTTATTTGTGGCACTGCCGTTTAGGTCATATTGGTGTAAAGCGCATGAAGAAACTCCATGCTGATGAGCTTTTGGAATCACTTGATTATGAATCACTTGATGCTTGCGAACCATGCCTCATGGGCAAGATGACTAAGACTTTGTTCTCCGGGACCATGGAGCGAGCAACTGACTTGTTGGAAATAATACATACTGATGTATGCGGTCCGGTGAGTGTTGGGGCTCGCGGCGGGTATCGTTATTTTCTAACCTTCACAGATGATTTGAGCAGATATGGGTATATCTACTTGATGAAACATAAGTCTGAAACATTTGAAAAGTTCAAAGAATTTCAGAGTGAAGTGGAAAATCATCGTAACAAGAAAATAAAGTTTCTACGATCTGATCATGGAGGTGAATATTTGAGTTACGAGTTTGGTCTTTGATACGTCTCCAACGTATCTATAATTTTTGATTTTTCCATGCTATTATATTATCTGTTTTGGATGTTCAATGGCTTTATTATACACTTTTATATTATTTTTGGGACTAACCTATTAATCGGAGGCCCAGCCCAAATTGCTGTGTTTTTTTGCCTATTTCAGTGTTTCGAAGAAAAGGAATATCAAACGGAGTCCAAACGGAATAAAACCATCGGGAACGTGATTTTTGGAACAAATGTGATCTAGAGGACTTAGAGTGGACGTCAAGCAATCAACGAGGAGGCCACGAGGCAGGGAGGCGCGCCTACCCCCTGGGCGCGCCCCCACCATTGTGGGCCCCTCGTAGCTCTCCTGGCCGACCTCTTTCTCCTATATATACTCATATACCCTGGAAACATCAGAACAGAAGCCAAAACCCTATTTCCACCGCCGTAACTCTCTATACCCGTGAGATCCCATCTTGGGTCCTTTTCCGGCGCTCCACCAGAGGGGGCATTGATCACGGAGGGCTTCTACATCAACACCATAGCCTCTCCGATGATGTGTGAGTAGTTTACCTCAGACCTTCGGGTCCACAGTTATTAGCTAGATGGCTTCTTCTCTCTCTTTGGATCTCAATACAAAGTTCTCCTCGATTCTCTTGGATATCTATTCGATGTAATCTTCTTTTGCGGTGTGTTTGTCGAGATCCGATGAATTGTGGGTTTATGATCAAGGTTATCTATGAACAATATTTGAATCTCCTGAAATCTTTTATGTATGATTGGTTATCTTTGCAAGTCTCCTCAAATTATCAGTCTAGTTTGGCCTACTAGATTGATCTTTCTTGCAATGGGAGAAGTGCTTAGCTTTGGGTTCAATCTTGCAGTGCTCGATCACAATGACAGTAGGCGAAACGACACGTATTGTATTGTTGCCATCGAGGATAAAAAGATGGGGTTTATATCATATTGCATGAGTTTATCCCTCTACATCATGTCATCTTGCTTAAAGCGTTACTCTGTTCTTATGAACTTAATACTCTAGATGCATCCGGATAGCGTTCGTTGTGTGGAGTAATAGTATTAGATGCAGGCAGGAGTAGTTCTACTTGTCATGGACGTGATGCCTATATACATGATCATACCTAGCTATTCTCATAACTATGCTTAATTCTATCAATTGCTCGACAGTAATTTGTTCACCCACCGTAATACTTATGTTGTCTTGAGAGAAGCCACTAGTGAAACCTATGACCCCCGGGTCTATTCTCCATCATATTAATCTCCCGTTAACAAGTTATTTCTTTCGCCGTTTATTTTGCAATCTTTACTTTTAATCTTTATCATAAAAATACCAAAAATACTATCTTATCATCTCTATCAGATCTCACTTTTGCAAGTGGCCGTGAAGGGATTGACAACCCCTTTATCGCGTTGGTTGCAAGGTTCTTATTTGTTTGTGTAGGTACAAGGGACTTGAGTGTGGCCTCCTACTGGGTTGATACCTTGGTTCTTAAAAACTAAGGGAAATACTTACGCTACTTTTCTTCATCACCCTTTCCTCTTCAAGGGAAAACCAACGCAGTGCTCAAGAGGTAGCAAGAAGGATTTCTGGCGCCGTTACCGGGGAGTCTACGCACAGGTCAAGACATACCAAATACCCATCACAAACTCTTATCCGTCACATTACATTATTTGCCATTTGCCTCTAGTTTTCCTCTCCCCCACTTCACCCTTGCCGTTTTATTCGCCCTCTTTCCCGTTCGCCTCTTTTTGCTTGCCTCTTATTGCTTGTCGCCCTTATGGCCCTGCCTAGATTTGGTGATCTTCACCTTAAAAGTTTGGAAAAGATGAAAGCAATGCCATAAGCTTTATGACTTTACAATTTGAGCATAATAATTTCTTTAGAAACGAGCTTAAGGAACAAAAAGGCTTTATGGAGGACATGAATAAAGTGCTTGATGACATGTCTAAGGAATTTTATGGTTTGAAATCTCAGATTGCACATCTTGAAAAATTAATAGCTGAAATTTCGGATAAGCAAGCCACCTTAGTTAATAAGATGGCCGCTAAACCGGAAAGTTTTTATGAGCATAAAGATGAAGATCTAAAGTTATTTATGTGTCCCTTATTAAATCTTAGTTTTGCAATATGAATCTTGATAATGATGGGACTGGAGATGAGTCAACTTTAGTTAAAAGGCGTCCCAATGATTCGGAGTTTTTAGATCTTGATGAAAAAATTGGTAAAAGTGGGATTGAAGAGGTTAAAACTTTAGATAGCAATGAACCCACTATTTTGGATTTCAAGGAATTTAATTATGGTAATTGCTCTTTGATAGATTGTATTTCCTTGTTGCAATCCGTGCTAAATTCTCCTTATGCTTATAGTCAAAATAAATCCTTTACTAAACATATCGTTGATGCTTTGATGCAATCTTATGAAGAAAAACTTGAGTTGGAAGTTTCTATCCCTAGAAAACTTTATGATGAGTGGGAACCTACAATTAAAATTAAAATTAAATATCATGAATGCTATGCTTTGTGTGATTTGGGTGCTAGTGTTTCCACAATCCCAAAAACTTTGTCTGATTTGCTAGGTTTCCGTGAATTTGATGATTGTTCTTTAAACTTGCATCCTGCGGATTCTTCTATTAAGAAACCTATGGGAAGAATTAATGATGTTCTTATTGTTGCAAATAGGAACTATGTGCCCGTAGATTTCATTGTTCTTGATATAGATTGCAATCCGTCATGTCCTATTATTCTTGGTAGACCTTTCCTTAGAACGATTGGTGCAGTCATTGATATGAAGGAAGGGAATATTAGATTCCAATTTTTGTTAAGGAAAGGCATGGAACACTTCCCTAGAAATAAAATTAAATTACCATATGAATCTATTATGAGAGCCACTTATGGATTGCCTACCAAAGATGGCAATACCTAGATCTATCCTTGCTTTTATGCCTAGCTAGGGGCGTTAAACGATAGCGCTTGTTGGGAGGCAACCCAATTTTATTTTAGTTTTTTGCATTTTGGTTCTGTTTAGGAATAAATAATCCATCTAGCTTCTGTTTAGATGTGGTTTTGTGTTTTAATTAGTGTTTGTGCCAAGTAGAACCTTTGGGAAGACTTGGGGAAAGTCTTTGCGATCCTGCTGTAAAAAACAAAAACTTTAGCGCTCACGAGATTAGCTACAACTTTTTACTGGAGAGTTATATTTAGTTTATTTTTTTGCAGATGATTAATAGATAAATTCCTCCCGTCCAGCATTTTATTTTAGAATTTTTGGAGTTCCATAAGTTTGTGTTAGTTTCAGATTACTACAGACTGTTCCGTTTTTGACAGATTCTGTTTTTCGCGTGTTGTTTGCTTATTTTGATGAATCTATGGCTAGTAATGGAGTTTATGAACCATAGAAAAGTTAGAATACGGTAGTCTTAACACCAATATAAATAAATAATGAGTTCGTACCTTGAAGTGGTGTTTTCTTTTCTTTCGCTAACGGAGCTCACGAGATTTTCTGTTAAGTTTTGTGTTGTGAAGTTTTCAAGTTTTGGGTAAAGATTTGATGGATTATGGAACAAGGCTTGGCAAGAGCCTAAGCTTGGGGATTACCAAGGTACCCCAAGGTAAAATTCAAGGACAACCAAAAGCCTAAGCTTGGGGATTACCAAGGCACCCCAAGGTAAAATTCAAGGACAACCAAAAGCCTAAGCTTGGGGATGCTCCGGAAGGCATCCCCTCTTTCGTCTTCGTCTATCGGAAACTTAACTTGGGGCAATATTTTTATTCACCACATGATATGTGGTTTGCTTGGAGCGTCTTGTATGATTTGAGTCTTTGATTTTTAGTTTATCACAATCATCCTCGCTGAATACACCTTTTGAGAGAGACACACATGATTCAGAATTTGTTAGAATACGCTATGTGATTCACTTATATCTTTTGAGCTATATAGTTTTTGCTCTAGTGCTTCACTTATATCTTTTAGAGCACGTGGTGGTTTTATTTTATAGAAATTATTGATCTCTCATGATTCACTTATATTATTTTGAGAGTCTTAAACAACATGTTAATTTGCTTTAATTGTGAAATTAATCCGAATGTGATAGGCATCCAAGACGAGCATAATAAAAACTTCCATATTGAGTTCATTGATATCATGAGAAGTTTGATACTTGATAAGTGTTTTGAGATATAAAGGTGGTAATATTAGAGTGTTCTAGTTGAGTAATTGTGAAACTGATAAATACTTGTGTTAAGGTTGGCAAGTCCCATAGCATGCACATATGGTAAAAGTTGTGTGACAATTTTGACACATAAGGTGTTCTTTTATTGCTTTCCTTATGAGTGGCGGTCGGGGACGAGAGATGGTCTTTTCCTACCAATCTATCCCTCTAGGGGCATGCGTGGTAGTACTTTGCTTCAAGGGCTAATAAACTTTTGCAAAAAGTATATGAGTTCTTTATGACTAATGTGAGTCCATGGATTATACGCACTCTTAACCTTCCACAATTTTCTAGCCTCTACGGTACCGTGCATTGCCCTTTCTCGCCTTGAGAGTTGGTGCAAACTTCGCCGGTGCATCCAAACACCATGATATGATACGCTCTATCACACATAAACCTCCTTATATCTTCCTCAAAACATCCACCATACCTACCTATCATGGCATTTCCATAGCCATTCCGAGATATATTGCCATGCAACTTTCCACCGTTCCGTTTATTATGACACGCTCCATTATTGTCATATTGCTTTGCATGATCATGTAGTTGACATCGTATTTGTGGCAAAGCCACCATTCATAATTTGTCACTCTTGATTCATTGCATATCCCGGTACACCACCGAAGGAATTCACATAGAGTCATATTTTGTTCTAAGTATTGAGTTGTAATTCTTGAGTTGTAAGTAATAAAAGTGTGATGATCATCATTATTAGAGCATTGTCCCATGTGAGGAAAGGATGATGGAGACTATGATTCCCCCACAAGTCGGGATGAGATTCCGGACTAAAAAAAGAGAGGCCAAAAAAAAGAGAAGGCCCAAAAAAAAGGGGAGAGAAAGAAAAAAAGAAAAAAAAAGAAAATGAGAGAAAAAGAGAGAAGGGACAATGCTACTATCCTTTTCCACACTTGTGCTTCAAAGTAGCACCATGATCTTCATGATAGAGAGTCTCCTATGTTGTCACTTTCATATACTAGTGGGAATTTTTTTTCATTATAGAACTTGGCTTGTATATTCTAATGATGGGCTTCCTCAAAATGCCCTAGATCTTCGTGAGCAAGCAAGTTGGATGCACACCCACTTAGTTTCTTTTGTTGAGCTTTCATATATTTATAGCTCTAGTGCATCCGTTGCATGACAATCCCTACTCCTCTCATTGACATCAATTGATGGGCATATCCATAGCCTATTGATTAGCCACGTCAATGTGAGACTTTCTACCTTTTGTCTTCTCACATAACCCCCATGATTATACTTTATTACACCCATAGTGCTATATCCATGGCTTGCGCTCATGTATTGCATAAGGGTTGAAAAGGCTGAAGCGCGTTAAAAAGTATGAACCAATTGCTCGGCTTGTCATCGGGGTTATGCATGAGGAGAACGTTTTGTGTGACGAAATTGAAGAATGGCCTAACTATATGATTTTGTAGGGATAAGCTTTCTTTGGCTATGTTATTTTGATAAGACATAATTGCTTGGTTAGCATGTTTGAAGTATTATTGTTTTTATGTCAACATTAAACTTTTATCTTGAATATTTTGGATCTAAATATTCATGCCAAAATAAAAAGAATTACATTGAAAATTATGCTAAGAAGCATTCCACATCAAAATTTCTGTTTCTATCATTTACCTACTCGAGGACGAGTAGGAATTAAGCTTGGGGATGCTTGATACGTCTCCAACGTATCTATAATTTTTTATTGTTCCATGCTATTATACTATCTGTTTTGGATGTTTAATGGGCTTTATTATACACTTTTATATTATTTTTGGGACTAACCTATTAACCGGAGGCCCAACCCAAATTACTGTTTTTTGCCTATTTCAGTGTTTCGAAAGAAAGGAATATCAAACAGATTCCAAACGGAATAAAACCTTCGGGAACGTGATTTTCAGAACCAACATGATCGAGAGGACTTGGAGTGGACATCAAGCAATCAACGAGGAGGCCACGAGGCAAGGAGGCGCGCCTGCCCCCATGGGCGCGCCCCCCACCCTCGTGGGCTCCTCGTAGCTCTCCTGACCGACCTCTTACGCCTATATATACTCATATACCCTGGAAACATCAGAACAGAAGCCAAAACCCTATTTCCACCGCCGCAACTCTCTATACCATGAGATCCCATCTTGGGGCCTTTTCCGGCGCTCCGCCGGAGGGGGCATTGATCATAGAGGGCTTCTACATGAACACCATAGCCTCTCCGATGATGTGTGAGTAGTTTACCTCAGACCTTCGGGTCCAAACTTATTAGCTAGATGGCTTCTTCTCTCTCTTTGGATCTCAATACAAAGTTCTCCTCGATTCTCTTGGATATCTATTCGATGTAATCTTCTTGTGCGGTGTGTTTGTCGAGATCCGATGAATTGTGGGTTTATGATCAAGATTATCTATGAACAATATTTGAATCTCCTCTGAATTCTTTTATGTATGATTGGTTATCTTTGCAAGTCTCTTGAATTATCAGTTTGGTTTGGCCTACTAGATTGATCTTTCTTGCAATGGGAGAAGTGCTTAGCTTTGGGTTCAATCTTGCGGTGCTCGATCCCGATGTGAGGGGAAAGCGACACGTATTGTATTGTTGCCATCGAGGATAAAAAGATGGGGTTTATATCATATTGCATGAGTTTATCCCTCTACATCATGTCATCTTGCTTAAACCATTACTCATTCTTTTGAACTTAATACTCTAGATGCATCTTTGGATAGCGGTCGATGTGTGGAGTAATAGTAGTAGACGCAGGAGTCGGTCTACTTGTCATGGACGTGATGCCTATATACATGATCATACCTAGATATTCTCATAACTATGCTCAATTCTATCAATTGCTCGACAGTAATTTGTTCACCCACCGTAATACTTATGCTATCTTGAGAGAAGCCACTAGTGAAACCTATGGCCCCCGGGTCTATTCTCCATCATATTAATCTCCCGTTAACAAGTTATTTCTTTCGCCGTTTATTTTGCAATCTTTACTTTTAATCTTTATCATAAAAATACCAAAAATACTATCTTATCATCTCTATCAGATCTCACTTTTGCAAGCGGCCGTGAAGGGATTGACAACCCCTTTATCGCGCTAGTTGCAAGGTTCTTATTTGTTTGTGTAGGTACAAGGGACTTGAGCGTGGCCTCCTACTGGATTGATACCTTGGTTCTCAAAAACTGAGGGAAATACTTACGCTACTTTGCTGCATCACCCTTTCCTCTTCAAGGGAAAACCGACGCAGTGCTCAAGAGGTAGTAGTCTTCATTTGAAACAATGTGTAATAGTTTCGCAACTCATGCCACCTGGAACACCACAGTGTAATGGTTTGTCCGAATGTCGTAACCGTACTTAATTAGATATGGTGCGATCTATGATGTCTCTTACCGATTTACCGCTATCGTTTTGGGGTTATGCTTTAGAGACAGTTGCATTCACGTTAAATAGGGCACCATCTAAATCCGTTGAGACGACACCATATGAACTATGGTTTAGCAAGAAACCTAAGTTGTCGTTTCTTAAAGTTTGGGGTTGTGATGCTTATGTGAAAAAGCTTCAACCTGATAAGCTCGAACCCAAATCGGAGAAATATGTCTTCATAGGATACCCAAAGGAAACTGTTGGGTACACCTTATATCACAGATCCGAAGGCAAGATATTCGTTGCTAAGAATGGATCCTTTCTAGAGAAGGAGTTTCTCTCGAAAGAAGTGAATGGGAGGAAAGTAGGACTTGATGAGGTAATTGTACCTTCTCCCGAATTGGAAAGTAGTTCATCACAGAAATCAGTTCCAGTGATTCCTACACCAATTAGTGAGGAAGTTAATGATGATGATCATGAAACTTCAGATCAAGTTACTACCGAACCTCATAGGTCAACCAGAGTACGGTCCACACCAAAGTGGTACGGTAATCCTGTTCTGGAAGTCATGTTACTAGACCATGACGAACCTACGAACTATGAGGAAGCGATGATGAGCCCAGATTCCGCGAAATGGCTTGAGGCCATGAAATCTGAGATGGGATCCATGTATGAGAACAAAGTGTGAACTTTGGTTGACTTGCCCGATGATCGGCAAGCCATAGGGAATAAAGGGATCTTCAAGAAGAAGAGTGATGCTGACGGTAATGTTACTGTCTACAAAACTCGACTTGTTGCGAAAGGTTTTTGACAAGTTCAAGGAGTTGACTACGATGAGACCTTCTCACCCGTAGCGATGCTTAAGTCTGTCCAAATCATGTTAGCAATTGTCGCATTTTATGATTATGAAATTTGGCAAATGGATGTCAAAACTGCATTCCTTAATGGATTTCTTAAAGAAGAGTTGTATATGATGCAACCAGAAGGTTTTGTTGATCCTAAAGGTGCTAACAAAGTGTGCAAGCTCCAGCGATCCATTTATGGACTGGTGCAATGATAATCCCCAAGTGCAGGGAATCATCATAGCAATTCCCAAAGGTGGAAGTGATAAGTATGGAGTGTCGAACCCACAAGGAGCTAAAGGTAAGATCAATATTCTCTCAAGTCCTATCTGCCACTGATACGACTCTACATTACACGAGCGTTTGCTTCCAACTAGAAACGAGAAATAAAACTATGTTGTGGGTATGAAGAGGATAACTTTGCATGATATCGGAGAGCTAAAATATAAAAGTAGGTGTTGTTATCATAAAGTTAGAATGTATTACTAAATATTATAAATAGCGAGTGTGGAATAATGATGGGTCGGTGTGCGGAATTATCCTAGGCAATTGTTAACAAGACCGGTAGTCGTCATTGCAATTTCATATGAGGGAGAGGCATAAGCTAACATACTTTCTCTTCTTGGATCATATGCACTTATGATTGTAACTCTAGCAAGCATCCGCAACTACTAAAGATCATTAAGGTAAAACCCAGCCATAGCATTAAAGCATCAAGTCCCTTTATCCCATACGCATAACAACCCCTTACTCGGGTTTATGCTTCTGTCACTCAAGCAACCCACTATAAGCGAACATGAACGTATTGCAACACCCTACAGCGGGAATCCCTCACGCTTGCGCGACACGGAGGGCACAATAGGATAGCACCAAAATAAAACATACAAATCATACCAATCTAGATCATCAATCAACCCAAAGACAAAGATATCTACTCAAAACATCATAGGATGGCAACACATCATTGGATCATAATATGTGGCATAAAGCACCATGTTCAAGTAGGGATTACAACGGGGTGCGGGAGAGTGGACCGCGTAAAAGAGATGAGGATGGTGATGATGATGGTGATGTTGATGAAGACGATCACCGCAGCGATGATTCCCCTCCCGATGGCACTCCGGCGCCACCGAGAGAGAGGAGGAGAGGTTCTCCACCTTGTGCTTCCTCCTCCATGCCCCCCCTTGACAGGGAGAGGTTCTCCCTCTGGTCCTTGGCCTTCATGGCGATGATGGCCCCTCCGGTATCCTCCCCCATGGCCTCCGGTGATGATGGCCCTCTCCGGCAGGGTGCCACAGAGGGTCTAGATTGATTTCTCGTGGCTACAGAGGCTTGCGGCGGCGGAACTTCTGGTCTAGGTTATTTTCTGAAGGTTTCTATATTTATAGAGAGGATGGCGTCGAGAACAAGTCAGGGGGGTCCCCGAGGTGGCCACGAGATATTGGGTGCGCCCCCACCCTCGTGGGGCCCACGGGACTCCTCTCTGGTAGATTTTTGTTCCAGTATTTTTTATATTTTCCAGAAAATTCACCGTTGATTTTCATCGCATTTCGAGAACTTTTATTTCTGCACAAAAACAACACCACGGTAGTTCTGCTGAAAACAGTGTCAGTCCGGGTTAGTTCTAATCAAATCATACCAAAATCATATAAAACTATTATAAACATGTCATGAATACTTCATAAATTATAGATACGTTGGAGACGTATCATGCAAGCATCTCGGAGTTGGAATATACGCTTTGATAGTGTGATCAAATCATATGGTTTTATACAGACTTTTGGAGAAGCCTGTATTTACAAGAAAGTGAGTGGGAGCTCTGTAGCATTTCTAATATTATATGTGGATGACATATTGTTGATTGGAAATAATCTGAATGTCTGGATAGCATAAAAGGATACTTGAATAAGAATTTTTCAATGAAAGACCTCGGTGAAGCTGCTTATATTGGGCATCAAGATCTATAGAGATAGATCAAGACGCTTAATTGGACTTTACAAAGCACATACCTTGATAAAGTTTTGAAGAAGTTCAAAATGGATCAGTCAAAGAAAGGGTTCTTTCCTGTGTTACAAGGTGTGAAGTTGAATCAGACTCAATGCCCGACTACTGCAAAAGATAGAGAGAAAATGAAAGTCATTCCCTATGCCTCAGCCATAAGTTCTATCATGTATGAAATGCTATGTACCAGACCTGATGTGTGCCTTGCTATAAGTTTAGCAGGGAAGTAATCCAGGAGTGGATCACTGGACAACGGTCAAGAACATCCTGAAATACCTAAAAAGGACAACAAATATGTTTCTCGTTTATGGAGGTGACAAAGAGCTTGTCGTAAATGGTTACGTCGATGCAAGCTTTGACACTGATCCGGATGAATCAAAGTCGCAAACCGGATACGTATTTATATTGAATAGTGGAGCTGTAAGTTGGTGCAGTTCCAAGCAGAGCGTCGTAGCGGGATCTACGCGTGAAGCGGAGTACATAGCTGCTTCGGAAGCAACAAATGAAGGAGTCTGGATGAAGGAGTACATATCTGATCTAGGTGTAATACCTAGTGCATCGGGTCCAATGAAAATCTTTTGTGACAATACTGGAGCAATTGCCTTGGCGAAGGAATCCAGATTTCACAAGTGAACCAAACACATCAAGAGACGCTTCAACTCCATCCGTGATCAAGTCAAGGAGGGAGACATAGAGATTTGCAAAGTACATACAGATCTGAATGTTGCAGGCCCATTGACTAAACCTCTTCCACGAGCAAAACATGATCAGCACCAAGACTCCATGGGTGTTAGAATCATTACTATGTAATCTAGATTATTGACTCTAGTGCAAGTGGGAGACTGAAGGAAATATGCCCTAGAGGCAATGATAAAGTTGTTATTTATATTTCCTTATATCATGATAAATGTTTATTATTCATGATAGAATTGTATTAACTGGAAACTTAGTACATGTGTTAATACATAGATAAAACTGAGTGTCCCTAGTATGCCTCTACTTGACTAGCTCGTTAATCAAAGATGGTTATGTTTCCTGACCATATACATGTGTTGTCATTTGATGAATGGGATCACATCATTAGAGAATGATGTGATGGACAAGACCCATCCGTTAGCTTAGCATAATGATCATTAAGTTTTATTGCTATTGATTTCTTCATGACTTATACATATTCCTCTGACTATGAGATTATGCAACTCCCGAATACCGGAGGAACACCTTGTGTGCTATCAAACGTCACGACGTAATTGGGTGATTATAAAGATGCTATACAGGTGTCTCCAAAGGTATTTGTTGGGTTGGCATAGATCGATATTAGGATTTGTCACTCCGAGTATCGAAGAGGTATCTCTGGGCCCTCTCGATAATGCACATCACTATAAGCCTTACAAGCAATGTGACTAATGAGTTAGTTGCGGGATGATGCATTACGGAATGAGTGAAGAGACTTGTCGGTAACGAGATTGAACTAGGTATGATGATACCGAAAATCGAATCTCAGGCAAGTAACATACCGATGACAAAGGGAATAACGTATGTTGTTACTGCTGTTTGATAGTGTAGCAACCCGACCTCAGACGGTCAAGTCTCTGTGCTTAAGTGTCATCCCTGGACCGGTATGCTAACACACATAGTACTCGAGGATTTATGACAGAGGTAAATCACATGTATAAAGTAACGTAAATACTATTACCTCAATCCAAATAGCGGAAGTAACAACAAGGTTGTGGATTCCCATCAACACCAACGGCAAAGTTGAGTGTAGAAATCGTAACCCTAACGTATCACTTACTCGTCGTAAGAATCCTGCAACATGAGACGTTGCAGCCATAAAGGGTCAGTACATTGAATGTACTGGCAAATTCACACCATAGGATAATGATGAATAATAACTATCACTACATGCATATATGGTTGGTGGAAAAGCTCTATGGTTATAATGTTTTTGCGAAAATCCAATTTTTCCCTACTGCAAAGGAATATATTTTATTTAACTACAAAGTTTGTTGAAAACATTGAGAAGGTAAATCCCCATCTCAATCCCAATTAAAAGTTAACAACCCAACAAATTAATTATATAGAGTGATGAGATCCATATGATAATCCAAGAACCAGATACTCAAGATGTCCATAACCAAGGACACGACTAATCATGATTAGTATGTATACTCTGCAGAGGTTTGCGCACTTTTCCCCACAAGACTCGATCTCCTCTGTTGGATTTCTCGCACTTCATGGTGTTTGAGAAACAGATGACCGAGACACGGTCTTTCAGAAGCATTAACTCTTTACTCTGGGTGGACAGTTACACCTACTTTCCCTCTACATCTGCTAGCCCACCACTGAAAGAGGTCACACAACATACTCAACTATGCTAGAGCCCATAATGGCTTGTGGCTGCACACGGAAGTTTCTAGCATGAAAAATCTTATGATCCCTTTGAGCATGGGTGGCGGACCGTAGGATGATCACACGCTATATCCCCGGGATCTCCTAGGACAACACTGGATTCCCCAAGTGCCCAAAACCAACAATCCATCCAGATGTATATTAAAGTTGCCACCTTAAGTTGAACCATTAATTAACAATCTCACACCTGTCATGGAATACACTCAAACCCAATCCACGTCTACGAGCATAGCATGTCAATATAAGCATAACGTAATATTAACTCCCAAGGTTTGAATGCAGGGCGATAGGTTCCTACCTCATCAACTACTTCCCAATACCCACATGTTATCAATCCTACTCATGCAATGTTTGAGGGTGACACTAATGCATAAAAATTGGGTATGAAAAGGATATGATCAAAGTGTGAACTTGCATGCACTGTTGATGAAGATGATTCGCACTCAAAACTCTTGATAGTTCTACTCGTCACACTCCGGTCAATCTATCGTAAGCAAGCAACATTAACCACACATAAGCAATCACTCAAAAGATCGGATGGAACGAAGAAGACAATTCGGAAAACATCAAAACCAATCAAATAACTCTTGCAACATGAAACAATTTATAACAGTACTAAAATTATATGAATTTGGCCTTATCAGAAAGTTTAGGTCAAGAGCTTCGATTTGCAAAAAGAATCAACTAAATCGGAGTTATAAAACTCAAGTTACGATCAAACGAAGATTCAAATTCAAATCTGTTTGAAATCAAATTTAAAACTTTCAAAAACATGTTCAAGTTGTTTACTGGATAGAGGGGATCATAAAGAAGAAGTGGGCGTTGGTTTCGTTGGATTTGGACAAACGAGTAAAAAGATGTGGTCGTTTGAAGAACAGGGGCTAAACCATAAATAAAACATCTACAAAGAAGTCCCTGACTAAAACTAACAGAAAAAAGAAAAAGACTAAATAACGAACGTTCACTAAACAGATCTAACCTAATGAATGCATTCACTGAAAGACCTAATCGAACGAACAATCTCTAAGTAATTTAACCTAAATAAATAAACCGGATCTAAGAAAACCGAAACTTAAAAATAAAACCGGCCAAACTGGGGCGGTTCTTTACCGGTTCACGGAGGCGGGTCGTTGGTTAATCGGGGCGGAGGTTCCGGTGAGTCCGGCGAGCTCCCGAGGTTATGGGCGCTGTGGGCGAGGCGAGGCATCGGCGATACAAGGCAAGCAAGAATAAATGACAAGGGCGTAAGCAAAGCGGCGGCGGCGACGAGCAACAAGCAGCGGCGAGAGGCGGCGGTTGCGGGGAGAGGAGAGAGAGAGCGGCCCGGGGCGCCAGAATTTATAGGAGGGGGGCGATGGCGGCTTGGGGAAGGGGCTAAGGAGAGGAGGACTCGTGATGCATGGCGTCGGTGGCGTCTTGGGAGGCGAGGCTCCGTCGGGAGAATCGAAGCGATCTTCGGGCTGGCTGAGCATGACTTTGGTGAGTCTTGGGCCGCCCGGTCAGTAAGTTTTTTGTTTTTATAAACACATTATTTTTTTTAAACAGAGAGAAAAAGAAAGAAAAATAAAATAAAGTAAAATATTATATAGGCATATAATATGTCAAAATTTTCAGAAAAAGATTTCCTACAATCTGAACATTTTTCTAACGTCAAATAAAATACACAAAAATTAAAATAAATCAAACAGTGCTACTGCTCTAATAAAATCCAATAAAAATCATTTTAAAAATATCAAAATTAATTCAAATTTATTTCTCCCCAATTTTCTGATGTAGGGAATCATATTACCCTATTTTCCGTATATTTTATTTTTGGAGAAAAATAATTTGAATAAAATCCAAATAACTCCAAATTGAAAATAATTTCAAAGGGGACTTTAAATTTGATCCTTTTAAACTCCCAACTCATATTTCATATGTTTTGAAGAAGTCATTTTATCTTCTCTCATGAAAATCATTGAGTTGCTTAAAGTTTCTGAATTGGAAAAATATTTCCAAATAAGATTCAAATCTTTTTCAAATCCATGTTCATTTATTTAAAAATGGAAGAAGTCATGTTATCTTCTCTCCAGGGTTTTGTGATAAAAAAAATTTGAATTCACGAAGATCAGAAAAGCAAAGTGAAAGTTTGGGAAAGTCCTTTTATTCCCTCTCATTTAACTTTCACAAAGTTTCGAATTTCACTCAATTTCACACAATCAATCAAACAATCAATCAAATCTATCTATTTATTATAACATTCCAAAATTTAGAATTTTGGGATGTTATAGACCGATAAAGATCTTCGTAGAATATGTAGGAACCAATATGAGCATCCAAGTTCCGCTATTGGTTATTGACCGGAGATGTGTCTCGGTCATGTCTCATAGTTCTCGAACCCTTAGGGTCCGCACGCTTAACGTTCGATGACGATTTGTATTATGAGTTATGTGTTTTGGTGACCGAAGTTTGTTCGGAGTCCCAGATGAGATCATGGACATGACGATGAGTCTGGTAAAGATTCATATATTGGAAGGTAGTATTCGGACATCGGAATGGTTTCGACTGGTTCGAGTATTTTATCGGAGTACCGAGGGGTTATCGGAACCCCCCGGGGAAGTATTGGGCCTACATGGGCCTAAGGGAGAGAGAGGGAAACCATGGGGGGAGGAGGGTGGCGTCGCCCCTCCTAGGGAGTCCGAATAGGACAAGGAGGAGGGGGCGCGGCCCCCCTTTCCTCTCCCTCTCTGTCTCCTTCCTTTTCCCTTTGGTGAAGAAAGGAAAAAGGGGGGAATCCTACTCCTAGTAGGACCCCCCCCCCATGGCGCGCACCTCCTGGTCGTCCTCCTCCTCCTCCCCTCCTTTATATACGGGGGCGGGGGGCACCCCAAAGGCACATCAATTGTTCTCTTAGCCGTGTGCGGTGCCCCCTCCATAGTTTACTCCTCCGGTCATAGCGTCGTAGTGCTTAGGCGAAGCCCTGCACGGATCACATCACCATCACCTTCACCACGCCGTCATGCTGACGGAACTCTCCCTCGACCCTCTGCTGGATCAAGAGTTTGAGGGACGTCATCGAGCTGAACGTATGCTGAACTTGGAGGTGCTGTATGTTCGATACTAAGATCGGTTGGATCGTGAAGACGTTCGACTACATCAACCGCGTTAAACTAACGCTTCCGCTTTCGGTCTACGAGGGTACGTGGACACACTCTCCTCCTCTCGTTGCTATGCATCTCCTAAATAGATCTTGCATGATCGTAGGATTTTTTTTGAAATTGCATGCTACGTGATACATCTCCAACGTATCTATAATTTATGAAGTATTCATGATGTTTTATTACCATTCTTGGTGTTTTACAATCATTTTATAGCAACTTTATATCATTCTTTGGGACTAACCTATTGACCCAGTGCCCAGTGCCAGTTGATATTTTTTGCTTGTTTTTTACATCACAGGAAATCAATATCAAACGGAGTCCAAACTCCGCGAAAATCCACGAAGATTTTTTATGGGCCAGAAGACTTCCATTGGGCCAAAGAAGCACCTGGGGGTGCCCCGAGGGGGGGGGGGCACAACCCACCAGGGCGTGCCAAGCCCCATGGCACGCCCAAGTGGGTTGTGCCCACCTCGGTGGCCTCCCGCACCCCCTCTTTGCACTATAAATTCCCAAATATTCCAAAACCCATCGGGGTTAACCTAGATCGAAGTTCCGTCGCAGGGCTCCGTAGACACCGAAAACCAATCTAGACCCGTTCCGGCACCCTGCCGGACGGGGGGAATCATCTCCGGTGGCCATCTTCATCATCGCGGCGGCCACCACGATGAGGAGGGAGTAGTCCACCCTCAGGGCTGAGGGTTTGTACCAGTAGCTATGTGTTTAATCTCTCTCTCTCTCTCTCTCTCTCTCTCTCTCTCTCTCTCTCTCGTGATCTATATCATGGGCTTTGTTAATATAGTCGGATCATATGATGTTTCTCCCCTCTATACTCTTGTTGTGATGAATTGAATCTTTACCCTTTGAAGTTTTGTCATGTCGGATTGAATGTTCGGATTTGAGAACACATGATGTATGTCTTGCGGTATGAATACTTGAGGTGACAATGGGGTATCTTATTGATTCACTTGATATACGTTATGGCACTCAACTTGCAGATTCCCGTGGTGTTATTGGGGTAATCTATGCATAGGGGTTGATGTACGTTTTTATTATTTTTCTCCGATAGAAACTTTGGGATCTCTTTGTAGTTCCTTGTGTGGATTGAGTATTATGAATATGAATATGCTTTGGTGTTATTCTAGTACGAACTCTAGGATAGATCGAACGAAAAAAATAGCTTTGCGTTATTTTAGTACGAACTCTTGAATAGATCGAGCGGAAAGAATAGCAGAGCATTTAATGATCCTATTTGAGGATAGGAGTATTAAATATGCAGAGGCATTTAGTAGGCAATGTTGAATAATAATTTTAGTGATTTGCTACAGTAGAGAATGATAAGGTTTTTTGCATTGGTTTATACTAACTTATCTCATGAGTTCTTGTTGAGTTTTGTGTGGATGAAGCCTTTAAGATTTAGGGAAACCGTGATATGAGAGGAATTAAGGAGAAACAAAAGCTCAAGCTTGGGGATGCCCAAGGCATCCCAAGATAATATTTCAAGAAGTCTCAAGTATCTAAGCTTGGGGATGCCCCGGTAGGCATCCCACCTTTCTTCTTCAACAATTATCGGTTAGTATCGGTTGAGCCTAAGTTTTTTGCTTCTCCACATGAGTTGTACTATTCTTAGAATGTCATTTTATTTTTGTTTTGCTTGCTGTTTTAATAAAATACTTAGATCTGAAAGTTTTAAATAAGACAGAGTCCACACATAGCTATCTATTTACCTAACTACTCGCATGATCACTACAACAATAACCCCCTATAGCAACGCATCGATGCGTTGTCGTATGTCCATATAAGCGTTGCAATGGTCTACACCAACGGATTAATATGCGTTGCCGTTGATGGCGTTGGAAGAGCCAACAACAACGTATATTCATCCGTTGGTAAACCGCCTTTAGAAACGTTGCTGGATTGCAACGTATAGGGTTAGAGTCCAACAACATTACGTATGTGTTGCTGGCCACCGTACACAAAGGCTTTTCAAATGGACATACCCGGCCGAATATGGGTTCGGCTTTTCAAATGGGCATATCTGGCCCAATATGGGTTAGGCTTTTCAAATGGGCATATCTATATAATATTGCACTCCAGCCCAATATGGGTTGATCCATGCACATTCCTATTAGGACGTGACCATTTCTGCTATTTCCTGTTGGAAAAAATTCTCTAAAGTTATTAGTTAGCCCAACTCCATGAAGGACATTTTCACATTGACCAAGTCAATTAACGAACACAGGGTATTTTAACATCACATGACAATTAATTACTCTATAAGCATCAATGCCAATTCCATATCAGGATTCATAGTTCATATTCCCAATAAGCCAAAATAACACAAGCTATATATCAACCCGATACAACATGTAGCATCAACAGACACTTAAGAAATAGATTAAAAAATGAGTGTCGTCTTGACTCTCGAACATAATTGTATAGCACTCCTCTTCAAAGTTACATTTGCTGGAGGCCTTCTCTCCTGGTGTCTTGAAGGCAGCTAGGGTTGCTTTTGTTTTTGTTTGTCCATCCAAACTTCTTAAAAGACGAGCTGCATATCATCCCATCATAAGAATATGGCTAGAATTTGAAACAAAGATGTAAATATATTAGTAAGCATGAGTTACAAAAATATCTACCATTGCACCAAAATTCATAGTTTAGTATTAACCATGTTCTCCTGACTGTAGCTTATATAAATATGACCTAACAGAACACAACTTGTCATAATATTCATCTTGGCATTTTACCAATGCTGATAAGAGAACCATATCCAAATGAAAATGCTAAATAAAGGTAATGGCTCGAGATATCACCTTATCAGCTAACCAGAACAGAAGAAGCCATGATCTTCCTCACACAAACTACCAAGATCATTACTATCAGGGATCTGCTTGTCAAATAGGGCTCTAATTTTTAAAGATTCATTTGTTCAAAAGCAAGCACCACTCTGTCTCGATAACCATAGCTTGGGCCACCTACAGACCAACCAAAAGATTTATGAAGATATATATGTTAAGAATAAGGTCATCATAAAAAAATAGTCTATTTTCAGTATGAACTCTAATACACACAGCCATAGTCAGGATAACAAATTCATTGTTGTTGCAAATGAGGTGATCATTGTTGATTGAGTTATACAATGAAGTCTATCGTCGTTGTAGTCTTCGTTGTAATTGACTCTTCCCTTGGCCTTTGCACTGTACTACACAGTGGGTGATTTATTATTTTATCTTGTCAGAAGGTTTTTTATTTTTGCTGTCTCTGGAGATAACAGCCCGTCCTCCATAACCTGTACTTGTATCAATGGTGTGTTTGTCATGTATAATGAAGTGTTGTTACTATAGTAAACTAGGCAGTTTTGTAACCTGTTAGGTCCGAAGGGTGATACAAAGCTACTACTTCAAAATATGCTAAACTGGACCTGAATACATTTATAAGTCAACCAGACTAGCTGGGGATTCCCTCGTGGGTAGTACTTCTAGCATAGTTGGGAGAATAGTACATATTTTTACATGTCATATCTACCATTGAGAAATCAATCATATATGCATGTGCCTTGCCGCTACCTAGGATTTGACGTGCAGAAATCAATCAGACAAACTAGCTAAAGACTACAACATAAACTTGTGGAGAAGTACTACCACTTATTAGTACCTAGTGAGTATCCTAAGCGTACAAGAATTCAGCCATCTCACTGGAGTGGAACTGCAATAATAATTTGTTCCTTCAGCAAAATTTCAATAACCTTTGATGAAAAACTAGCATTATGGATCTCACACCTTCTTTATCCTGCGAAGGAGAACAGAACAGATTAGCTAGATCACATAACAGGGCTGAAGTGAAAGACAAGCTTGCTTGGAATCGGTACTATTTAGTTGCCACTTGAGTAGAGGATAGTAGTGCTGTAGGGAATGCTTATTTGAAGTAAGTGATTAGGCAATTAAGAAGATCAATGAAAGGTAGCAAAAATATGAGGAGGCTGTATGGAAGAGGAAATTGCATCTCAGTATGGAGCAGTTAACAAAGGCGAGTTCAAATTCCGTTGGAATTAGTTAAGTTGATAATTAACAACCAATCAGACAAGCGTGCGACGAGGGAAGTAAGCGTCTGGCCTACTGCGGGTTGAGCGATACAGCAGCCTTGAAGGTGCAGGTACCATGTCAGCGGTGCTGCCGTGACGGGAGGTAGGCGAAGCGACTATGAGGTGGCATCAGCGAGGTGGAGATACCTGAGGCGAACGGACCTGCTACGAGCGCCGCTGTTGGTCGCAGACCATTGAGGAGGCGATACGGAGGGATCCCGTATTTGACGCCGTCCCACATCGGAGGTGGCCCATCGCCGTGGATCTTGCCGCTGCCGCATGATCCAGGAGAACGGAGGGAGGTGAATGGGTGGCAACTGACTTCCGCACGGTGCTCCTCTTTGTCTCCGGCGGCGCAAGGTAATCGACCGGCGAGACAACGACTGGGAGGGGTTAGCCGGATGAAGGGGGAAAACACCGGAGGGGCTAGATCCAGCGGGGAGGTGAGCCGTGAAGGCGCTAACCGTAAAGGCGCGAGCGACGGCGGGTCAGATGGGAGCGGCGGCGCTAGTATAGGGGGCGGTTGCAGAGAGAGCCGGCGGTGTTGTGGTGGTGGGTTCGAGGGAGATGAAGACTAGAGAAAGTAATAATATATGGTAGCCGGAAATTTCCCAGATCCCGCCACGCGTATCCAAAACATCTCGCGTCATGCGCTCAATTTTGTAGGTATATTCTTTTTTTTTCGGAACTCTTTAGGTATATTTCACAATGATAAAGCTAAAATCCTACCGTACTGTCGTGTGTGTTGTCAGATTCGCATCTAGTGGCCCGTTTTTATCGCTGTTGTCTTCGCGCCTGCGAGGCGAGTGGGCGTCGTAGGTGGAGGCGGCCGTTCGAATTTTCTGGACTCCAGTCTCCTCGTCGTTCGGTTTATATTCAAAAAGAATAGGTACGTGTGTATCGAACCCAGCACCTCTTGACAACGTCTAAACCCACTAAACCAACTAAGCCAAGCTTTGTATTGTGCTAGATAGCTAAAACTTCCTAATTTGACCGGCTTCTATTCTTTAGTATAGAATTTATTTGTCCTGTTTTTTAGCGTCAGGCACGGACGATTCTGTTCAATCGAGCGATTTTCTTTTTCTCCCGCGTCGCGTTTCATCGAGCGATTTTCTTTTCCTCCCGCATCGTTGAACCATTTTTTATGCACCACTCGTACGAGTTCCCTCGACCGTCGGTCCCTCGGATTTTTCTTTCCTCCTGCGTCGCTGAACCATAATCTGTAACAAATCCGCACGACCTGCGAGCCGTCGGATATTCATCGCGCGCACGCATGTCTCTCTGCGACTCCCGATTTTCAGGTGCCTAATTAACTCCGTTAATCTCTCTGATTCCCGATTTTCCGGTGGTGCGTAACTAACTCGCCTTAATCTCTCTGACTCCCGATTCTCAGGTGCGTAATTAACTCACGTTAATCTCTCTGATTTCCGATTTTCAGGTGGTGAGTAATTAACTCGCGTTAATCTTTCTCGTCAAAAAATTGTGTGCCAACCACCTCACCTACGTTCCTCTTTTGTAAAAATGAAAGCAAATAGGCTTTTTAACCTGTCTCCTTTTCTATGTTTGCACACAAGTGAATGCAATATTCGATCTTGTCCGCACTTAAGTAGATTATTTTACCAACTCGTCTCGAGTTATGATACCATGGTAATTTTGGTGGGGGAGGTTGATGAAATATACCGTTGGTAATTTTTGTGTGTATAGCATGGTAACTCACACATCACATACCTGATAACTTATGTACTCGGTACTGATTACTTTGGCGATCGGGAGGAGGCGTTGATGAAATATCCGGGTCATTTTGTGTGAATATCATGATAACTCACACATCACATACCGATAAACTTATGTACCTCGATCCCGGTAACTTTGAGGGAAGTGGTGTTGATGAAATATCCCGATTACTCGATGTGAACAACATGGCAACTCGGACATCAGAGACCCGATAACTTATGCACCCGGTCCTGGTAACTTTGGCGAGAAGGGTGCTGAAATATACCCCAATAATTTACGCGCCATAAACATGATAACTTTTCCCTTCGCCGGAGGGAGGGGTTTTAATGAAATATACTCGATAACTTCGTGTAAATATGATGATAGTTTACGCATCAACGTCACGATAACTTTTATCCAAATAACATGATAACTAATACATCGTATACATTATAATTTATGTACCCCGTCCTGTTAACTTTGTCGGTGGGGGTTGGGGTGGGGGGAGTCGTTGAAACATACCACGGTAACTTCCATGCAAATAACATGATAAATCACACATCGTAGACATGATAAATTATGTACCCAATCCTGATAACTTTGTCGGCGGGGGTAGGGGTGGGAGGAGTTGTTGAACCATACCACGATAACTCTTATGCAAATAACATGATAACTCACACATCACAGACTTGATAACTTATGTACCTGATCCTGGTAATATGGCGACTGTGGTGAGGGGGGGTGATGCCCCGCTAATTTCTGTGTAAATAACATGGTAATAGAAACATACAAAATTGATAACTCCCATACAAACGACACTGTAACTTTTGACCTGAAACTGTTTTGTTGAAAAACATACACCCGATAATTTCTGTGTAAATAATATGATGATGTATCATCGCAGACTTGATAACTAATATTTTACGTTTAAACACCATGGTGTCTTTCATCCAAGGGAAAAAAGTTTTTGAAACATTTCACGGTAATTTCTATGTTAAATTACCATACTTTCCCATGCTTTTAACCTTCTCGTACTGTAGTTACCAGCCTTATCATGGTATAGTTATCATGTCACTCAGACCATAGTTATCACGCTGGTCATTGCCAAAGTTACCAAGCTAAACTTTATTTTTTCTTTTGATATGGCAGAAATAAGAAAGGTTCAAATAACATTGTCATTCTACAATAGACAACAACAAAAGGTGGCTTAGTTGGTTATTAGCCTTGATAGGTATTACATAGACCGGGTTGAATCCTCTTTCAAGCACTTTTATTTTCTTTTCATATTATGCAGCGAAAAACCAGAAAAAACCACTAGCAATTTACTACGGTTTTTGAGAGAAAGAAAAAATCAGTGAAAGCGGGAGGAACGACGTAGATGATCGATCGAAGGTCGTGCGGATCTGTTACTAACCACCAGTCGACTAGTGGTTAGCACAGTCCATTTCACAATGTCTTTCTCTGTTGGGTAGCTGCTACTGGAACCCACCTCACGAGGGTCCCATGTTATGTTGTTAGTTTGACCGATCTGGTTGGTTGGAAAAGTCTTAGACGTGCCATGTTTATAATTTTATTTTATTTAAGAATCACCTTTGACTGATCTGGCTGGTTCGAAAATTCTTAGATGTATGCTACTACGACGGTAGATGTCTAGTAAACATCCACCACCACGACAGCCGTCGGATCTCCGCGCGCGAGCCGTCCGATCTAACTCCTCACACGTGGCTCGTCGCCTCCCCGACACACTAATTCCTGAAACAACAACCAGTTGCAGAAACAACGGCCGCATTGCAGAAACAATGATTGCATTGCAGAAACAATTCCTGAAACAACGGCCGTGTTGCAGAAACAATTCCTGAAACAACGGCCGCGTTGCAGAAGCAATTCCCGAAACAATGGTTGTGTTGCAGAAACAACTACCATGTTGCAAAAATTTGAAGATTGCAGAAACAATTTCTGAAACAACGACCGCGTTGCAGAAACAATTCCTGAAACAACGGCTGCGTTGCAGAAACAACTACCATGTTGCAGAAAATTTGAAGATTCACCCTCGAACACCCGCACATGAAAGCGGCGGTGCCTCCAGCATCTCCTTCAGAAAAGCTCGGCATTTTCAGAAAAGCTCGGCGACAATGCGGTCTGCAACAGGGGCTGAGTTGCGGAAACACTTCTGGAACACAGGTCAAGTTGCAGGAAAGTGAAGTGACAGAGGTTGGCTACTTACCGACACGGACACGCCATGGAGATTGAGGATGCAAAGCTTAACGAGAGGATAAGGACTGGATGGCTGTAGAGGAATCTGGAGAGCACTTCTACACCGTGCGATCAAGTTAGACCGGATGGCAGCTAGACCGGCCGACGCAGCCGTGGTTTTCAGCCAGTTGAACCTAAGACTTTCCCATTATATTATTCATATCATCAAGTTTAAGTAAATACTCCCTTCGTCCGAGAAAAGCTTGTCCTCTAAACGGATGTATATAGCTTCAAGTTAATGCTAGATACATCCATTTGAGAGACAAGCTTGGGACAAACTTTTTTAAACGGAGGGAGTTTATATTTAGGGCATCTCTAACACCGACCCTGAGAACATCACAAATGTTTGAACACCGGACCATCAAAACACTTTCCGGATGTAATTTGTTATCCAATGTTGAGCACTATTTGTCCACCAACCCAAGAGAGGTCTGCAGGCGTCCAGCCCACCGTTACGTACGTGTCTGACAATCCGGTCCCACCTAAAACATCTCTCACATGACGGCCTTCACTCCTCGTGCCGCATTCATGTAGGCCCACACACAGAAGCGCCGGTCACTCGAGCCGGCATTGAAGCAGCACGGCGGCCGAGGGCGCCGCCCGCGCCGTGTCCCGGTCTCTCCGCCTGTTCAATGTCGCAGAGACATTACCAGGAAGGATGACGTGACGACTATCTAACGCATTAAGGCTAGTGGCCCATTCGTCCGCCTGCCAACATTAAATAGGCACGGAGACAGGGAAACCCATTCCGGTGCCCGCATCAAAATAGCCCGCCGCTTGGCTTGCCCGACACCTGTTATTTATACGTGGCCGCACACGACATGATTCTCGCCGCACCATGTGCTGTTTCGTTCATCATCCCTGCCCCTCCCCCTTTGCCATGACGGCGTTCTCTAACTCGTTGTGGGACGCCTATCGACGGAGCAGGAGCACGAGTTGGTCAGCCTTGTGGCCGGCCGGGAGGCATGTCGTAAGCGACGAATAGAGGTCGGCTTTGCCGGCGAGCTCGCCCGAGGTGAGCAACGAAGACCCGAGGGTGGAGGAAGCGTCTGACAATGAGTCGGCGCAAGTGCAATTAAATGTTGTCATGGTGAAGGAGTAGTTGAAGCTGCGGGTGCCGGTGTTCTAGCTCGCACAGGAGGACCAATGATACAACCTTTCTTCCTCCTCGTGCATCAACGGCGACGGAGGGCCAAATATACCGTGATTTCACGGGCGAGGATGTCATGACGGCCATGGTCATGGAGGACCCAAATTTCTTCGACGACAAGCGGACGCTTTATGAGGCTGCGCGCAACGCGCGCGCTAGTTGATCACGGAAGTAGCGGGCGCCGAGGCAGTGTAGGCGATCACGGAAGGGAACGTCAACAGCTCTTCTTTCTTCGCTCCGCCCTCATGGTTCCCAGTGGGCCGCAACAATCACGAGGTTGCCATGTCCACTTAGGTCATCGGCCTCACCTTGATTGGCGGTGTCCACGCGGCAAACTCCTACGACGAATATTAGGACATGGGACGTCTCGTGTCACTTCGCGGTGCTCACGGCCGTTGGGCTCGCCGGATGAGGGGAAGAACAAGACGTGGAACACGGACGCCTACACGTCCGACAACGATTTAGACTAGGTAAACTTTTGCTATGTTAAAAAAATGTAATGTCCACTATGTTTAACAAAATATGTTGAAAATGTCATGAATTTGGTATTGTATAAATGAAAATCATCTGGTTTGCATAAAAATTGTTATGTTTGTTCAAATTTTGTTTGAAATGTATCCCGATGTTTAATGGACAGAGTTGGGTGACCGGCTCCTGTATCAGTGTCCGCGAATGAGTCCGGATCATTTCAATGACGGATATTATATCCGTTTTAGGGGAGTGCGTTGGAGATGCCCTTATACAATGCCGATCGTGAATTTATGCAAAATCTACATTTAACTTACTGAATTCCTAAAAAATACAATGTGTGACAGATAACTCGCTCATCGTACACATAGGGATAAATAATGGGGTAATCAAATGCACATGAAGGACAGGAGGAAAATGAAAAATTGTGGAGGAAAGAAATTAAGGGAGGTTAAAAATAACAGGGCAGATAAACTATATAGCGTTTAAGCTCCACACACATTTTAATTGGCTTTGATAGCCGTTTAACTACCTTTTGAACTACGCCACGACACGTTTAAAATACAAAAATATTTTTTTCCTCAAATACACTTTTCTTTCAAATGTGTCAAAAAATTGAATACATGATGAGCAAATTTCGAATATAGAATAATCACTTTTTTTAAATACACTATGACTTTTTCGGTAATACATGATGAACATATTGAAATATACAATGCACAATTGCTAAATACACGATAGTTTTTAGAAATAGGGCAAGAATAATTTTTAAAATAGTTGATGGGCATTTATAAAATACATGATAAACATGCTTTTAAATGCATGATGAAGAATTTTTTCCATTTTTTATTTTTTTTAAACTTCCATGTTTTCAAAGAAGCGGGAACACTCTTCAAAAATGGAAGAACAATTTTCACTTTAATGAACATAATTTTGACTATTTTTTGGACTAGTTATATAAAATTAGTAAAATATAAATATGTTTTCATAAATAGATTCTTCATTTCCTAAAATATCAGATTCCAAGTGAACATACACGTACATGTAGTATTCTCTTTTTGAGTATAACATTCAAGTAGAAACTTTTGTTTTGAGAACTTCGTACAAATATAACCTTTTTTATGAGTAAATTGGAAGTAGCAACTGATGGATTTTAAAAACAGTTGCAGCCCAGTTCGCTAGCCCCCTGTGGACACGTTCGTGGGCCATGATCTGCTAATGGCCCAGTTTAGGGGGCGTTGGGTCATTAGGAAAGAATCTGAACGAGCATCACGTGGCGAAGTTGACTGAGGTGGTTTGTCACTCTTGTAACAGCAGTGAGGTGGCTGGTTCGAGGCTCCTTTCACCCTATTCACATAGCAACACACATACTGCAACACAAAGTAACCGTTGTTGATGACACCATTAGCACAACATATGGGCTCCCAACACATATATGCGTGGCTATGGCAGATTCTTACATCACATCCTTAGAGCGTTGCAAACCATGTGTTGCTATAGGGGGGTTCTTATTGCAGTGATCTTCACTTATATCTTTTTGGAGTAGCTTGTCATTTACTCTTGTGCTTCACTTATATCCTGTGAGTAAATTGTTGAATAAATTGAACGTCATGAAGTCGAAATAATATCATGTCTAGTGGTAGCTTCACATTGGGTTTAGAAAATGAAACCTTTTGAGGCTTGACAGTCACAATTTTGGCCATACAAGCAATTCACAAATAATTAGTATAAGGAAGAGAACTTTCACATATAAATACACTATCATGTAAATATTTTGTGATTGTGAGCCCCATCAAAATATGATATGCCAAAATCGTTGACGTTGGACAAGGAAGACAACGTAATGATTTATGTTTATTCATATTCACATAGAAGTCATATTGTCATGGATCCTTCAACATGTGGTGCTTGCCCCCCATCTTTGTTAGCCAAAAATTCCGCACCAAGTAGAGATGCTACTTGGGCATCCAAAAACCCTTAAACCCAAATCTTATTTTCAAGAGCCCACCATACCTACCTAAGGATTGAGCAAGATCCTTCAACTAAGTTGTCATCGGTGCAATAAGGCAATACAAATTGCTTCTATAAGTGTTAGATCATTTAGTGTAAGAGAAAATTGAGCGTTGTATGAACTTATGATGGCAAAGCAATAAAAGCGACGGACTGCATAATAAAGGTTGCTATCATAAGGGGCAATATGACGTGACGTTCTTTTGCACTAAAGGATTGAGCATACAAACAAATAAGTGCATGGCAACCTCTGCTTCCCTCTGCGAAGGGCCTATCTTTTAAATTTTTCAGTATTTGTTTTTATGCAAAGAGTCAAAGTTATTCTCTCTATTCCTTTTTATGTTTCTCTTTTGGCAAGCATCATGTGATGAGGAAAGATCTAGGCACATATGCCCAGTTGAATATGGGTAGCATGAGTTATTAGTGTTGACGTCACCCTTGAGGTGAATACGTTGGGAGGCGAAACAATAAGCCCCCATCTTTCTATGTGTCCGGTTGAAACATTTTTCTCATGTGAATGCGGTGAGTGTTAGCAATCATAGAAGACTATATGATAGTTGAGTATGTGGAGCTCTTACTTAAACTCTGTTGAATAAGTTGAATTGCAATTGCTTGGTGACTAAGAACATAGGTTGTTGAGTTTCAAGAGAGTTCATTGTTTGAACCTTAACATGTGAATTGGTTGCCACTACAACATGGGAAGTTTTATAAGAAAGAATTGATGTTATGATGCTAGGAAAAGTGATTGAAATTTTCATTGATCAAACTTATGAACTTTGCTAGCATTCACACTTCATAAATTATTTCTTTTATCATTTACCTACTCGAGGACGAGTAGGAATTAAGCTTGGGATGCTGATACGTCTCCAATGTATCTATAATTTATGAAGTATTCATGATGTTTTATTATCATTCTTGGTGTTTTACAATCATTTTATAGCAACTTTATATCATTTTTTGGGACTAACCTATTAACCCAGTGCCCAGTGCCAGTTGTTGTTGTTTTGCTTGTTTTTTACATCGCAGGAAATCAATATCAAACGGAGTCCAAACACCGCAAAACTCCACGGAGAATTTTTTATGGGCCAAAAGACTTCCATTGGGCCAAAGAAGCACCTGGGGGTGCCCCAAGGGGGGCACAACCCACCAGGGCGCGCCAGGGCCTGGCGCGCCCAGGTGGGTTGTGCCCACCTCAGTGGCCTCCCGCACCCCCTCTTTGCACTATAAATTCCCAAATATTCCGAAACCCATCCGGGTTAACCTAGATCAGAAGTTCCGCCGTCGTAGGGCTCGTAGCCACTGAAAACCAATCTAGACCCGTTCCGGCACCCTGCGGAGGGGAGGGGGGAATCATCTCCGGTGGCCATCTTCATCATCCCGACGGCCACCATGATGAGGAGGGACTAGTCCACCTTCGGGCTGAGGGTTTGTACCAAAGAGCTATGTGTTTAATCTCTCTCTCTCTCTCTCATGATCTATATCATGGGCTTTGTTAATATAGTCGGATCATATGATGTTTCTCCCCTCTATACTCTTGTTATGATGAATTGGATCTTTACCCTTTGAAGTTTTGTCATGTCGGATTGAATGTTCAGATTTGAGAATACATGATGTATGTCTTGCGGTATGAATACTTGAGGTGACAATGGGGTATCTTATTGATTCACTTGATATACGTTATGGCACTCAACTTGCAGATTCCCGTGGTGATATTGGGGTAATCTATGCATAGGGGTTGATGCACATTTTTATTATCTTTTCTCCGATAGAAACTTTGGGGTCTCTTTGTAGTTCCTTGTGTGGATTGAGTATTATGAATATGAATATGCTTTGGTATTATTCTAGTACGAACTCTAGGATAGGTCGAACGAAAAAAATAGCTTTGCGTTATTTTAGTGTGAACTCTTGAATGGATCGAGCGGAAAGAATAGCTTTGAGGTGGTTCGTACCCTACAAATAATTCCTATCTTTTGTTCTCCGCTAATAGGAACTCGGGAGTGATTCTTCGTTGCACTTTGAGGGATAATCATATGATCCTACTATGTTAGCATTGTTGAGAGGTTGCACTAGTGAAAGTACGGACCCTAGGCCTTCTTTTCAAGCATTGCAACACTATTTTTGTGCCCGTTTACTATTTTCTACCTTGCTGTTTTATCTACTCAGATTATAAAAATATATTTCTACCCTCAAAATTAAACTTTTATCATCATCTCTTCACCGAACTAGTGCACCTATACAATTTGCCATTGTATTGGGTGTGTTGAGGACACAAGAGATTTCTTGTATTTGGTTGCAGGGTTGTTTGAGAGAGACTATCTTCATCCTACACCTCCCATGGATTGATAAACCTTAGGTCATCCACTTGAGGGAAAATCGCTACTGTCCTACAAAACCCTGCACTTGGAGGCCCAACACGAGTCTACAAGAATAAAGTTGCGTAGTAGACATCACTACGTTCCCCAACATCGGGGGGTAGAGGAGGCAGAGGTGGTAGACATGGAAGGGAGACCGCGAGGGAGAAAGGAGGGAGCCTGAGGGGGAGGTTGGAGGAACACAGACCATGGCACTCAACACGCCAGTTCAGAAGAGAATCCGAATGCCCGAAAAAGGCTCGTGTGTGCAGACGGATCAGTCAACTTTAGAGGGCAAGGCCTCCCTAACCTATCTGGTAAGGTGGCTGAAATGGTTCTACTATTGGAGAATGGAGGGGAGGACATACACCAGGCGGCCTCTACAACACCTGGTAAAAACCCGATAGTGAAGAGAAGGAAACATGATGGTCGGGGTCAAGAAGAAGACTTGGAATCTGTTGAGAAGGCGGCCTCTCTCGAGGAGGACCGCTGAGCCAAATGAAGCTTCTGTGCTAGAACTGTCACGGGATTGGTGACCCTGCGACGGGTCGGGAGCTCCGCGATCTCGTGGAGGTGTGTGCATCGATGGTGCTTTGTATTGTGGAGACACATCTTGCAAAGTACCGGGTGGAAGGTTTGGCGAGTACTTTAGGTTTTTCAGGTCGTTTGGGAGTAGATAGTAGTGGTAGGAGTGGAGGTTTATGCTTGTTTTGGAAAAAATAATGTTGATCTTGAAATAAAGACTTATTCTAGTTATCATATTGATTCAGTGGTGAAAGTGCCGAGGAAGGACCCGTGGCGTTTATCATGTTTCTATGGTGCAGCAGACAGGAACATGAGATACAAGACATGGGACACCATGAAAATATTACGTGGGGAGAATGCACTTACATGGGTCTGCATGGGAGGTTTTAATGAAATTCTGAGGCCAGAGGAGCAAATGGGCCCAAATGAGCAAGACAATGCTCAGATAGAAGGTTTCAGAGAAGCAGTTGATGTGTGTGAGCTAGCTGACCTCGGGTATAAGGGATTGGATTGGATGTTTGAGAAGAAATTTGTGGGAGGAGATTATTGCAGGGTAAGGCTTGACCGAGTCTTGGCTACTGCCAATTGGTCAGCTTTGTTCCCTTATGCTATGGTTGAGCACCTCACAGCAGCAAAATCTGATCACAACCCAATATTGTTGATTAATGAGTTGGAGGCAAGTAACCTAAGAATTGCTTTGGAGAAGCCTTTCCGTTATGAATGCATGTGGGAAAGCGATGGCAGGTTCGGTGACGCACTTCAGCAAGCTTGGGATCGGAATCAGCCGGCGGCAACATTGTCTCAACTAGTGGCCAAGTTGACATCAGTTGGGACTGCACTTAAACATTGGAGCAAGATGTCATTTGGGTCGGTTAGGCAAGAATTGAGGAGGCTGCGCCAGCACCTAGCCGTGCTTAGAGGAGACCCGACGCGAGTCGGGCCAGGAGTGGAAGAGAAAAGGGTTTTGGATCAGATTGTTGAGTTGTCCTGGCGAGAAGAGATTGTGGTGAGACAAAGATCACGCATGGAATGGCTATCCGCGGGTGACAGCAATACACAATATTTTCAGAGAAAAGCGAGTGCTAGAAGGGCCAAGAATACTATATCGCGACTCTAAAAGCCGGATGGGACGGTCACCTCTGACTTTGAGGAGATGGCTCCAAGATGACGAATGAGTTTTATGAAAATCTTTACAAGTCTGAAGGCTGTATTGGTATAGAGGAAGTATTGTCACACATACGTGTCAGAGTGGATGGTGATATGAATGCTAGGCTGAACGCACCATACACAAAAGAAGAAGTTAAAGAGGCACTCTTCCAAATGTTCCCAACAAAAGCACCGGGGCATGATGGTTTCCCGGCGCATTTCTTTCAGAGACACTGGGTGCTATGTGGTGATGAGGTAACCGGCTTGATCATAAAATTGCTCAATGGAGAGGACTCACTGGAGGATATCAGTTGCACGTTCATCGTTCTTATTCCCAAGGTAGCTAGTCCAAAAAATTTAGGTCAATTTCAACCTATAAGTCTTTGCAACGTGATCTATAAGATTGTGTCAAAGGTCTTAGCCAACAGGCTGAAAATTATTCTCCCCGAGGTAATTTCTAAGGAGCATTCCACCTTCGTGTCTGGACATCTTATCACAGACAACTTCATAACGGCTTATGAGTGCCTGCACTATATGAAGACAAGGAGGGTTAAAGGAAACTGTTCGTTGCTCTGAAGTTGGATATGACGAAAGCATATGATAGGCTTGAGTGGCCTTATTTGAAGGCAGTAATGTTGAAGATGGGCATTAGCCCACAGTTCACAGAGATGGTTATGAGGTGCGTGTCTTCAGTCACTTTTTCAGTACTTCTTAACAGGGGTAGTCTGCATGATTTCAGGCCAACGAGGGGCATGAGACAGGGGGATTCCATATTCCCATACCTTTTCTTGTTAGCAGCTGAAGGTCTTTTGTGTCTCTTAAAGGCCCAAGGTATTGGGGTCCAAGGGCTGTCAGTGGCAAATTCAGCTCCAGCAATCAATCATTTACTGTTTGCAGATGGTAGTCTCTTGTTTTTTGAAGCTAAGAGCGAGAGCGCTGCACAAGTAAGGGAGGTGCTGAGAATGTATTGTGATGAGTCTAGGCAGCGCATTAACACCGATAAATCCTCGATCTTTTTCAACAAGGAGGTGCTAGAGGCGACACGACAAGATATAAAAGATGTTCTGGACGTCCATAACGAATCATTGTCGGAGAAATATTTGGGTCTACCGACGGAAGTAGGTAAAAACAAGGAAGGAAGTTTTAAATACTTGAAGGACAGAATTTGGAAACACATCCAAGGTTGGATGCAGAAATGCCTATCAGCTGGGGGGGGGGGAGTGCTTATCAAATCTATAGCACAATCCATCCCGACTTACTCAATGTCATGTTTCAAGCTGCCCCGAGGCCTAATCGAACACTTAATCAGCCTTCTCCGGAAGTTTTGGTGGGGTAGTAAACATGGTCAGAGGAAGCCAACGTGGGTTTCTTGGAAGACTATGTGCAAACCAAAAAATATGGGTGGAATAGGCTTTCAGGACATTGAGCTTTTCAACCTGGGTCTGTTGGCCCGGCAAGTATGGTGGCTACTTCAGGATCCAGAATCGTTAAGTGCAGGAGTTCTACGAGCTCGATATTACCCGGACAGCAACATAATTGATGCAACTTTAGGCGCACACCCATCCCAGGTCTGGCGCTCGTTGATGGAGGGAAAAGAATTGCTTGTTCAGGGTTTAGTCAGGAGGATTGGGTCGGGTTCAGACACCCACATATGGGAGGACAACTGGTTGCCTTGTGATTACAAGCTGAAACCCATATGCTCTATCTCATCTGATTCGCTGCAGCTTGCTTCAGAGTTAATTGATGCAACAACCCGCACATGGAACAAACAAGTACTGCTTGAACACTTCATCATCCGGATGTGGATATCATTATGAATATACCGTTAAGCTCTCAAGTGCAACATGATTTCTGGGCATGGCACTATGACAAGCGAGGAGTGTTTTCTGTCAGATCAGCGTACAAGATGATCAGCGGCATCAAGCACCAGAGAGAGGATTGGCTAGAGCACAAAACGAGCCATTCAAACAGTGAAGCTGAAAGTAAGTCCTGGTCTCAAATGTGGAAAGTTACAGTTCCTTCTAAAATTAAAGTGTTCGTATGGAGACTAGCACAAATGTCATTGCCGACTGGATCAATCCGTAATGAGCGAAAGATGGCCACATCCCCAGCAAGCGGACTATGCGATGAGGAGGTTGATTCTTGGCGTCATTCGTTGTTTGAATGCCGCATGGCGAGATGCGTTTGGGCACTGGGAGACGAGGAGATACTGGAGCATGTGATATCAAATAGGAGTGAGGATGCACGGCTATGGCTATTTTGGCTTTTTGACACATTAAATCAGCAGGACCTTGCAAGGGTGCTTATCACCATGTGGGCGATCTGGTGGGCTCGAAGGAGAGCGATTCATAATGATGAATTTCAAAACCCACTTTCGACGATGTGTTTTGTGAATAGGTACTTGCAGGATCTGGAGATTGCTACCAAGCGTGCTCCCACGAGACCTACACAAGCAGCGATCCCAAGACCACGCCGATGGATTCCACCGGGAGAGGATGTGGTGAAGATCAATGTAGACGGTGCTATTTCCTGCCAAGGAGGAACTGGTGCGTCTGCTGCTGTTTGCCGGGATAAAGAGGGCAACTATCTGGGATCCTCAGTGGTGGTTTTTGAAGGTCTAGTCGATGCCCCAAGTCTGGAAGCTCAAGCTTGCAATGAGACACTTGCCCTAGCTCAACATCTTCTCTCGACACATGTGATAATAGCCTCAGACTGCATGCAGGTCGTACCGGAGATAAATGGGGCCTCTTCTTCTTCCTCATATGCTTTTGTACTTCAGGAGATTAAAGTTAGAACTACAGACTTTGTTAAAGTTAGTTTTTGTTTTGGAAGTAGGGATGCAAACTTTGAGGCTCATGCCTTGGCAAAGGCAGCCTCGTCTCTCCCTATTGGGTGCCACTTGTGGCTAGGGAACCTGCGTGACATTATTTGTATTCCTTCGGCTTTGGTTGATTAATAAAATCCCTAGTTCACCTAAAAAATGGCCATCCGTCGTTGCCTAAAAAAACCTGGTCATCCGTCGGGCTGGGCCTGGCTTCAGGCCGGGCACATAATTTAGTTAAAATTTCTAGTACCTTAGATGTTGGTCGCCACGTGTGGCTGGGTATTCCTAATGGAATATCCTATTTGCCGCTCGCTGCGGCGAGTTGTCAGGCGGATGCACAGGGGGAGATCGAACGAGGGTTCGTGCGTGGGCCGGCCCATAGAACGTTTCGACGATTCCAGTTTTAGGAACCTTCTCGCTTGTTCCCAGCCGGTTTTTTCAGGTTTTGGCAACCTTCTAGGAGCTTCCTAACACTTTTTTTCTGTTTCTTTTTCGTTTTTCGTCTTCCTTTTGACGTTTTATTTTTTCTTTTCTATCTTTTCCTTTTCATTCCTTTTCTATTTTTTCAAGTTTTCTTTTTCATCTTTTTTCTTTCTGTTTCTTTTCTTTATTTTTCCTCGTCTTCACTTTTTCATTTTTCATAATTTTAAAAATGTTCAAACTATTCAAATTTTGATTGCATGTAAAAAAATATTCGTTCCTTAAAAAATGTTCAAAGTTTAAAAAATTGTTCGCTTATTGAAAAATATGTTCAAAAATTTTAAAATATGTTTTGGTTTCTAAAATATTGTTCATGTATTGAAAAAATGTTCGAATTTCCAAACTTGTTTGAGATTTTTAAAAAGGTTCTAATTTAGAATTTGTTCTTCAATTTTAAAAATTGTTCCTGCTATCTAAATTTCTTTCTTTCAAAAATTTATTGTACTTCTCAAATTTTGTTCACAGATTCAGAATATTCATAGTTCTTAAATTTTGTTCACAAAATTAAAAAAATGTTCATGTTTTCAAATTTTGTTCAGGAGTTTGCAAAATGTTCCTCTTTCAAAATTCATTCACAAATTTAAGAAAAATGTTTGTGTTTTTCAATTTTGTTCGGTAGTTTCAAAAATTGTTTCTATTTCAAATTTTGCTCACAATTTTCAAGAATGTGTCTGTTTCTAATTTTTTTTGAGAGTTTTGAAAAATGTTCAATTTTTTTAAAATGCTAACGAATTTGAAAAAAAATTCATCTTCTTTTCTCGTTTATTCTTCTTATTTTCTCCTGTTCCTTTTTCATTTTTAGAATATTTCACAGTTCTAAAAAATGTTCTTGATTTCATAAAAACTGTTCATATTTCTAGAAATAGGTTCAAAATTTTTAAAAAATGATTTCATTTTCAAATTTTCTTCTGAGTTTGAAACAATGTTCTTGTCTGATAATTTGTTGACGGATTCCAGAACTATTCGCGTTTCCAAATTATTGTTATGAGTTTCAAATAATGTCCGGTTTAACAATTTTTTTTCACATATTCAATAATGTTCATGATTTTCAGCAGTGTTCAGTTTATCAAAAATTTGTTCGGATATTTCAAGAAATGTTCGAGCTTTTTTTCTTCTTCTCAAAGTTGAAAAGTGTTCGCTTTTAAAAAACATATTTCCAAAATAATGTTGGCATTCAGTATTTGACAAAATGCTCGGATCAATATTACCTTTAGCTTCGCACGCCGTAGTAAACCAAGAAACTCATCTATCCCGTTGGCTAGGCTCGCGCATAAGCAATAAGAGGTCCCTTGTTCGATCCCTCCCTCGCGCACACTTTTTGGGGATTTTTCAATGTGTTACCCTAATGGGCCGGCCCAGCTCGAGTCGCGCCTGTGCGTCCGCTCGGCAATTCGCTGCAACAGCGGTGCATAGGAACTCCCATTCCTAATGACCTCTTTGTCATTCCTGTAAACCGAACAATCAATCAATCAAATTCGGGTTTACAACTCAAAAAAAACAAAACAAAGCCTGGCGTACAAAACCTAGCCCCGACCAGGCCGTCGGGCCTAGTTTTTCGGCCCAAGCCCAGCCTATCAGTGAAAAAGCCCGCCGGACCTCAGACCACAAGCTGGGCCATCTCTAAAACGCAAAAAAGCTAAGATGATGCCCGGCCCGACACGTCCTTCGGGTTCAAAACTCAGGCCCAGGCCTGGCCAGCGAGCAAGACCGGGCCGAGTCGGGCAGGGTATCTATAGGTGCCTCCTATATGACGCGTCGGCCCTCGCAAGCGTACCCCCTCGTGCACTGCTGCTTCTACGGGCCGACACGTACCCCCTTAATTTAAAATCGTGAGCCTTTTATGAAATGATGAACATTTTTTAAATACATAAACATTTTTCCTGAAATCATGATTTTGTTTTTACAAATTCGTGAACATTCTCCGAAACCATGAACATATTTTTAATTGTAAATAGTTTCTACAACTCATGATTTTTTTTTCAAAATCATGAACGATTTGTAAAATTTGTGAACATTTTTAAAAAATCTGTGAATATTCTCTTAAATAATGAACATCTGTTCGAATTCGTGAAGATTTTTTTGAAATCATGAAAAAAATATTAAATTCAGGACCTTATTTTTAAAACATGTTTTTTTACAAAATCATGATTCTTTTTTGAATTCGAGAAAATTATTTGAAATTACAAACCTTTTTGGAATCATGACCACGTTTTAAATTGATGAACATTTTTTTACATATTAGTGATCATTCTCTTAAACCGTGAATATTTTTTAATTCCGACACATTTTCTGAAATCATGAATATTTTTTAAAATTCATGATTGTTTTATTCAAAATTAGCAACTTTTTCTGAAGTTTAGAAATTTTTTATATCCCAAATTATTAAAAAGGAAAAAACAAATGGAAAAGAAAGAAAAAAACAGATGTCATTCCGGGCCGGCCCAGAAGGGGGCGAAGGAGACCAGGGGGTGCGTGCTCGCTTTGTTGGCAGCGCGTTATGCACCCAATAGGAGGTCCTTCAGCACTGCGGAAAGAAACTGGCACTACGAGCATGCAACGCGAGAAAAAGAATGCAAAAAAATGGTATTGGCCAAGAATCGATCCCACGTCACCGCTCTTCGGTACAGTCTGGCCAACGACTCAGCCATCCAAGTGCTACTGACTAATCTGAGCACATAGCAATTAAGAACACATGTAGTAGACGCGCTATTAATTTTGATTTTTTAATTATTTGAAAAATACTTTTACATATTTTAAAATTTAATCAACATTCACAAACATGCAGGAAAAGTTTTCGTGTTGCAAAAAAAAGTTCACCAAACCCAAAAACGTTCACGAATTCAAAAGAAGTTCATCTTTTGTAAAAAGCTCAACACATATGAAAAACTTAAAAACAATTTATAAATTTGACAAAAAATCACAAAAATGGAAAAAATTACGAGTTTGAAGAAAGTTCATCGAATATAAAAAAATCATTCAATTTGAAAAAAATTCATCAAACTGGGAAAAAGTTATTCAATTATGAAAAAAGTTCATCCAATTAGAAAAACTTTCATCGAATTTGTAAAAATTTCATCCATTTTGTAAAAAAGTTCATTGAGTTGAAAAAAGTTCATCAAATTAGACAAAAAGCTCTTCAAATTTGAAAATAGTTCATCAAAAATAATGAAAATAGTTCATTGATTTGAAGAAACAAGTATATTGAATGTGAAATAAACAAGTATATTGAATGTGAAATAAACTTCATTGATTTGAAAAAGAGTTCGCAAATTAGAATTTCTTTCATGGAATAATTAAGAAAGAAAAAAGAAACAACAGAAAAAGAAAAAAAAGGAAAGAATAAAGAAGAAAGAACAGGAAAAGATGTAACTTATTATTTCTGATTTGGTGGCCGATTGGTTAGCGCAGTAACCTCAAAATAACAGGTCGCTGGTTCGATTCTGTCCGCAGCATGTTTTGGGGGCTTGCTATGGGCGTCCTAGACGGGCCGGGTCATCCGCGGAGAGCCACTGCCTATTTTTTTACTGTTTTCTATTATCATTTTCTGCTTTATTTTTGTACTTTTGTTGTACTTTCAAATATTCTACACATATATGTGTATATATTTCCAAAAATACATTAAAAAAATGTTGAATAAGTATTAAAAAATGTTGAACAAGAATTAAAAAAATGTTGAACAGGTATTTGAAAATGTTGAATAACTTTTAAAAATGCTGAATACTTTGGAAAAGGTTGAGTAGGTATTAAAAAAAAATAAAGAACGCGTATATAAAAAATGTTGAATAAGTATTCGAAAATGTTGAACATTAATTTGAAAAACATCAAACAAGTGTTTGAAAAATGTTGAATAAGTATTGAAAATGTTGAACAATTATTTGAAAAATGTTGAATAGGTATTAGAAAATGTTGAACGAGTATATGAAAAATGTTGAACAAGTTTTTTAAAATGTTGCATAACTATGAAAATGTTGAACAAGTTTTTGAAAAATGTTGAATAAGCGTTCGGACAAAGTTCAATGTATATCAAAAAATGTTGATGAATTCTTAAAAAATATTTTTGGCATATATGAAAATGTAGAGTGAAAATAAGAACAAACATAAACAAACAAAAAAGAGAAAAGAGAGAAATAACGGAGAAAAGGCGAAAAAATGAATAGAAAAACCCAGAGAATAACTAGTGAAAACCCCGGCTTGTTTCGAGTTAAGAAACTCTGCCCTTCTCACTTAACACCAAGACGCGCTTAGCACATTCGCTAGTCGCACCTCTTGTGAATTGGGGGTAGCAGGGTTCGAATCTTGGCTGCTCTATTTCTCCTGCAATTTTTCCTTCATTGATTGCCAGCGAATGGGCCGGCCCAATCACCAGACTCCTACAGCGACATCTCCCGCGCGATCGCTTAATGCGATAAATAGTATTCACGGCGCTGCCGGCCGGCCCATGAGCGAGGCAGGACGCCCCAGTTTTATTATTTCATTTTTTGTTTTGGTTTTCTCAGTTTTTGTTTTCTCAGTTTTAGTTTTTTCCTTTAATTAATATGGGATTTTGAAAAATATCAAAATTCAAGAAAATTTCAAATTCTGAAAATGTTCAAGGAGCCCAAAATGTCCTTGAATTCAAATAATGTTCATGAATTCGAAAAACAAGTGTTAAGAAAATATCAAATAAAAGTTCACTGATTCAAAATCTATCCAAACTAAAAAATGTTCGTTGAAAACTAAAAATGTTCCTGAATTTAGAAAAAAATTCCCAAAATTTAAAAAATGTTCATAATTACACAAATGTTCACAATTTAAAAATGAAAACGTTTTGATGAATATTTTTCATATTTTCATGAACAAAATTTAATTTTTGATAAACAAATTTTGATATTCATCAGATGATCTTTTTTAATATGAGGAACATTTTTAGAAATTGGTGACCAAATTTTGAAATAAGGATCACGGTTGTTTCGCTGTTGCTTCATTGTTTTCTTCTCTTTTCTGTTCCTTTTCTGTTTTTTTTTTACTTCTGTGTCTATTTCTTTCCTTTTCCTTTTCCTTTTTTATCTTTTCCATTTTATTGTTCTTTTATCTATATTATACAAAGTTTGTTGCGTGTTAAGAAAATGTTCATCTTACATTATGCAAATGTTCACGTTGTTAATACAAAATTTCATCATGCATTATAAAAATGTTCATTGTATATTAGAAATTGTTCAAGGAATATATAATCACTGTGTTTTTGAAATTTGTGTATTAAAAAACTCAGCTTATATTACAAAATGTTCAATTCATTATTAAAAAATTGTTCAACGCATATATTCATATTTTTTCAAAAAAAAATCTTATATTAAAAACATTAATCCTATAATAATAAAAAGTCCATCATGTATTATTTAAAATGTTCACCGTATTTTAAGAAAAACATTCAACATATATTAAACAATGTTGAATGGGTATTTTTCAAAAAAAGAAGTACAATACTTAAAAAGTCGCGCCGCAAATGTATCAGTAGGACTCACTAGGACAAGCGGTTAGTAACACTCTTTCAGGAGAGGGAGCTCGCGAGTCCGAGCTCTAGCTCGCCCGTTACGTTTTGGGAATTTTTCTTCATAGATGGAACTCCGTTACCTCTGAATGGGTCGGCCCATTCGCCCTTGCCTCCAGCAAAGGTTGACAACTTGTCGCACACGGGCGTCGAGCAGGAGGTCTCGGGGCATAGCTCTCTCCCTCTGTTGCCGTGTCGGCCAGGAGCACCGAGGGCGAGTGACGGCCTGGCGGCGAGAAGGGGATCGATGGGATAGGGGTCGGCCAGTCCTATTTGGCTTGTGGCACCATCTTCCGTGCGCAGGTACTCAGTATAGGCCGCCCCATGCTGGTTTTGTAACCTTCCCTGAACAGGTTTATTCCTTTTTCTTTCCTTTATCCTTTTCTTTTGGTAAATGATTCCCTTCAACTGGCCGATCTTATGCGGATGTCCACCATCTCCATGTCCATTGGATGGGCTTCGTCAGATGGTCATGAGCCAACCCCTCCATGTCCACGCTGCAACTTGTCCACTGTTTCAGAAAGTGTTTCGGGTGGCTCTTTGTTGGTTTGGGAATATTTGGGAATTCATGGAGTTGGAATTAGGTCAATCGAAGTTGCGTGGGACCCACGAGCTTAGGGGAGCGCCTGGTGAGCTCGTCGCTCTCCCGTAGATCTTATGGCCTCCTCCTGAACCTTCTAGGGTTCCTTCCGATCCATAAAAAATCACAGTAAAGTTTTATCGTGTTTGGACTTTGTTTGGTACTGATTTTCTGAAAAGCCAAAAACAAGCAAAAAAATAGCAACCGAGTTAATAGGTTAGTCCCAAAAATGATATAAAGTTACATATAAAGTATCTAAGATTGGTAATATAATAACATGAAACAATCACAAATTATAGATACATTGGAGATGTACCAGTGGCGGGTCCTTTGAAGAGGTTTTACTAAGTAGCCGCGGAGTAACAACTTGATGCTGTTGTTAAGCTGTTCCTGGTGGGCCTTTGACGGTGCCTTACGAATGTCCAGGACGTAGCTGGGCCACTGTTCGGTTGAGCCGAGCAATGTGCCCACTTATTATGCTCCACAACCCCCTGGAATTTTAAGTGCGAAGTTATGTACTCTAGGTACATAATCAGCAACTAGGCAGGGGCCATGGAGTGCCTACCCCTATTTGGGGTTACCAACTGTCTGCCTAGGGGCCAAAGGAGCACCTCAGATTCGCTTTGAAGAGCCCCGTGCATTTGTCTCGGCGAGAGTCCTAGATGCCTCTTCGGCAACCTGGACCTCGGCTGCTGATAACTCACATGTATAGGGGATCGCAACAGTTCTCGAGGGAAGAGTATTTATTGATTCGATACAAGGGGAGCCAGAGAATATTTGCAAGTATTAGCAGTTGAGTTATCAATTCAATCACACTTGCCGACTAAATATTTGCAGCAGAGTAATATGGCAGTTTGATAGGAGCGGTAATAGTAGCAATGGATAACGGTAACAACAATATATATATATATACATATATAGTCATACGTGCTTGCGATAAGAACTTGCATGACATCTTTTGTTCTACCCTCCCGTGGTAGCGGGGTCCATAAGGAAACTAAGGGATATTAAGGCCTCCTTTTAATAGAGAACCGGAACAAAGCATTAACACATAATGAATACATGAACCCCTCAAACTACGCTAATCACCGAAAAGAATCTCAATTATTTTCACCTTGGGGTATGCGGATCATAACACGTAATAGGTGCGTATAACTTGCAAGATCTGATCAAGAACACAAATATATTCATAAAATCGTAAAGGGTTCAGATCTGAAATCATGACTGACACTCGGGCCCTAGTGACAAGCATTAAGCATAGCAAAGTCATAGCAACATCAATCTCAGAACATAATGGATACTAGGGATCAAGCCCTAACAAAACTAACTCGATTACATGATAGATCTCATCCAACTCATCATCGTCCAGCAAGCCTACGAAGGAATTACTCACTCCCAGCGGTGAGCATCATGGAATTGGTGATGGAGGAAGGTTGGTACTGACGACGGCGTCGAATCCCCCTCTCCAGAGCCTAGAACGGACTCCAGATCAGCCCTCCCGATGAAGAACAAGAGGTGGCGGCGGCTTCGTATCGTAAAACATGATGATTCCTCTCTCTATTTTTCCTTGGCGAATAGGTATTTCTGGAGTTGGAGTTAGGGTTGCGGGGGCTACCAGGGGCCCACAAGCCTGCATGGCGTGGCCTAGGGGGGTTGCCCCCTGGGCTTGTGGTGCCCTGGTGGCCCTCCTCTGGCAATTTTTTCCGCTAATATATTTTATATATTCCTAAATAATTCTTCATAAATTTCCAGCTCAATACGAGAAATTTTATTTCTGCACAAAAATAACACCATGGCGATTCTGCTGAAAACAACATCAGTCCGGGTTAGTTCCATTCAAATCATGCAAATTGGAGTCCAAAACAAGAGCAAAAGTGTTTGGAAAATTAGATACGTTTGGGACGTATCAACTCCCCCAAGCTTAACTCATTTCTTGTATGAAAGATATCTCGGATGCAAATAATTTGTCAAAACAATCATGATATAATATGATAACATGGTATCTCGCTAGCCCTTTCTGAGACTGCAAAATATAAATGCAGAGCATCTCTGAAGTTCAAGCAGCGATTAAACGTTGTAATTCATGGCACAAAAGATCCAGTAATGTCACACTCAACATTAACTATACTCAGTGCATAAGAATGACAATAGTGCTCCCCAATTGGTGCTTAAATTATGGTGATGACTCAACAATAAAAGTAAAATAACTTAAAAGTAAATGGATAGGCCCTTCGCAGAGGGAAGCAGGGATTTTCAAAGGTGCCAGAGCTCAAAGCTTAAAACAAAGATGAATATAATTTTGGGAGGTATGCCTTCCCTATCAACATCACGACCAAGAGTTTTCAATATCTTCCATGCTAAACAAATTAGCGGTGGTTCCCAAGCGGGAAAAGTAAAGTTTACACCCCTCCACCAACAAACACAAGCCATGGCTAGCCGAATCCTCGGGCGCCCTCCATACCAACAACTTTTCGGGGAGTTTGTTTTATTATTTTGTGATTTGATCATGGGACTGGGCATCCCGATTACCAACCCCTCTCGTGCAAGGACAAGTGGATACGCACTCACCATGCGAATAACCCGCTTAGCATGGAAGATACTGACCGCCCCTGTCACTTCATGAGCGGTACGGGCACACAACACAAATGTTTATTTGAATGTTTAGAGGTGGCACATGCAAATTTACTTGGAACAAGATGTAGTACCGTATATAGGTAGATATAGTGGACTCATCTGGTACAGCTTTGGGTTTAAGGATTTGGATGTATAAGCAGTATTCCCGCTTAGTACAGGCGAAGGCTGGCAAATAGACTAAGAATCGACCAGCTAGAGAGCAAAAACGGTCATAAACATGCATAGAGAATAATTAACATTGAATACAAGCATGAATAGGATATCAAACACCATAAACATAAATATCATGGAGGCTATATGTTGGTTTTGAATCAACTACATGTGTGAAATCATTCAGAGGGAAATGCCATGCTATCATACTACATCATAACCATTTTAATGCATGTTGACACTCAAGATAAATCATTATCCACTCCTAGCTAATTAAGCATGGCATGAGCAACTATTAGCTCTAATTGTCATCACAAACATGTTTACTCATAATAATACTGAATCAAGAACAATGATCTAAACATATTTACAAAAGAAATTAAGAGGAGATCATACCAGCTTTTCTTCACCTCAATCACTTCATCGAATCATCGTCATTATTGCCTTTCAATTGCACGACCGAATGATATGGAAATAATAATAGTGCAAGTGCACCGTGGACTAAGCCAGAATCTGCAAACATTTTATTCAAAGGAGAAGACAAAGTAATGTGGGATGTTTGTTAGATCAACAATAATGCATATGAGAGCCACTCAACATGTTCATTGTGGTCTTCTCCTCACGACAACCCAAATAAAAGAAAAGAAATTCAGAGAAACACACTGAAATATTTTTGGAGTTTTTTTCTTGAAGAAAGCAAATTAAAAGAAGGAAAGAAAAATGAAAACAAGAAAAATTATTTACAAGGGAAAGCTCCCAACAAGTAAAAGAAAAACGAGAAATCTTTTTGGGTTTTATTTTTAATATTACGAATTACTAAACGAGAAAGAAAAACCGAGAAGAAATGAGAAATATTTTTGGATTTTTGAAAAAATTCAAACACACAAGAAGAAAATGAAAATAAAACTAACATGGATATATAATGACAAAAGATGAACACCAACAACTAGAATGAAATGTGTGGTACATGAATGTAAGTCGGTGAGAAATATGTACTACCCCAAGCTTAGGCTTTTGGCCTATGTTGCTCTACGACCACGGCTCAAAATATCCCTCAGGATAGTACCGAGGCTCATCAGGGTTCCATTGATAAACGGGATCCTGCGGATCCCATTGGAAGATAGGCTCTGCAGCCGCCTCAGGCACATGTGCTGGCTCTGGCTCAACCACTTGGGGCGGCTCCACGCCCCAATACGCCTAAATGTCCTTGGGCATAATAGTGTACGTACCTGAAGAAAGATCGAACAAAGAAGGTGCAGGCAGGGTAATAGTCTCGCGAGTGCCTTGACTAAATAATAAGTTATAACGGAATCTCGTCTTGCCTCTATCAATAAATACATGCCCAACCATGCTAGCATAATCTAGGTGTCTCACAGGTAAGAGCCTCTCCGCCGCCTCATCATGCCTAATAGGAATCTCAAAATGTCTCGCGAGGCGAGAGGCATAAATGCCACCATAAATAGCTCCCTTCGAGCGGTTAGTATGTAACTGTTGAGCAATCATAGCGCCCAGAATAAAAGTCCTATCATGGTAAAGAGCATGGCGAAAAATAGCAAGGTCCGGAGAGCTGAGTGTTCCACTCTCCCACCATCCAGTCAAACACCTCCCGACAAATAATGAATAATAGCGCGGAGCGGGGAAATGTACTCTAGCCTCAGAAACTCCTCTCGTCTCCCCAACAGTGACGTCAGATATAAAATCCGCAAGGTCACTGGGATGTGGCTCTATAGGGCCGCCCTCAGGTGGAATCAAACAAACCTCACAAAACTCATCTAGTGTCATCTCTCTAGGAACATCATATAAGTTGAATCTGATTGTTTGTAGTTCCGACCTAGAGTGAAAATGGAAATTTTGTAGAAAAGTATTTGCGAGGAGGAGGTACTGATCACACTTATCTTCGAGGAAGGGAAGAATGCCAGTGTTATTCGCCAAATGGTAGAAGTCATTGAGAATTCCCACATCCCTCAAGAAAGTGTTGCATGGCCATTCGCAATGCCGCACTTCGGCCACACGAGGGAGGTGATACTTGGGCTTAGGAACCTCCTTAGGGGTCCGGCTTGAGGATCCTCTTAACCTCCACTTGAGCATTTTCTTTTTCTAAAAATTTTAGTGACTCAAAATAAAAGTAAACCAAACTCAACAAAATTGATAGCAACTACTCCCATAAGCATCTAGAGGCTATATCATGCATCAAAACTACTTTGGACAATATAAATTTGACATGCGAGCTCAACGACAAGGTCACAACAACAACAAAAAAAATTTGCAATATATAAAGCACTGGAACAAAAACTAGTTGGATCATTGGAGGATTCACATACCGAATCGGTATCAAATACCCAGGCGCTACTACGAGCATTAGTAAGGTACACATCAATAATATGTATATCAAATATACCTTTGGTCACTTTGCCATCCTTCTTATCCGCGAAGTATTTGGGTTAGTTCTGCTTCCAGTGACCATTTCCTTTGCAGTAGAAGCACTAAGTTTCAGCCTTGGGTCCAGCTATGGGCTTCTTCACGGGAGCGGCAACTTGCTTGCCATTCTTCTTGAAGTTCCTTTTTTCCCTTGCCCTTTTTTCCTGAAACTAGTGGTCTTGTTAACCATCAACACTTGATGCTCCTTCTTGATTTCTACATCCGCGGCCTTAAGCATTGTGAAGAGCTCGGGAATTGTTTTCATCATCCCTTGCATATTATAGTTCATCATGAAGCCATTGTAGCTTGCTGGCAGTGACTGAAGAACTCTATCAATAACACTCTCAACTAGAAGATCAACTCCCAGCCGAGTCAAGTGGTCATGATACCCAGACATTTTGAGTATGTGTTCACTGACAGAACTATTCTCCTCCATCTTGCGGCTATAGAACTTGTTGGAGAATTCATATCTCTCAACCCGGGCATTAGCTTGAAATATCAACTTCAGCTCTTGGAACATCTCATATGCTCCGTGATGTTCAAAACGTCTTTGAAGTCCCGGTTCTAAGCCGTAAAGCATGGAACACTAAACTATTGAGTAGTCATCAGATCGAGTCTGCCAGACGTTCATAACATTTGCAGTAGCTCCTAGAACAGGTCTGTCACCAAGCGGTGCATCAAGGACATAATTCTTCTATGCAGCAATGAGGATAATCCTCAAGTTACAGACCCGGTCCGTGTATTTGCTACCATCATCTTTTTCAACTTAGCTTTCTCTAGCAACGCATTAAAATTCAGGGGAACGGTAGCATGGGCAATTATCTATAACATAGATATGCAAAACTATTAAGACTAAGTTCATGATAAATTAAGTTAAGTTAATCAAATTACTAATGAACTCCCACTTAAATAAACATCCCTCAAGTTATATAAGTGATACATGATCCAAATCAACTAACCCATGTCTGATCATCACGTGAGATGGTGTAGTCATCAATGGTGAACATCTCTATGTTTATCATATCTACTATATGACTCATGTTCGGTCTCCGGTGTTCCGGGACCATGTTTATACATGCTAGGCTCGTCAAGTTTAACCCAAGTATTCTGCATGTGCAAAACTTTCTTACACCCATTGTATGTGAACGTAGAGTCTATCACACCCGATCATCAGGAGATGCTTCGAAACGACAAACTTTGGCAAGGGTGCATACTCAGGGAGAACACTTTATGTTGAAATTTAGTGAAGGGATCATCTTATATACTACCACCGTCCTAAGCAAAATAAGATGCATAAAGGATAAACATCACATGCAATCAAAATATGTGACATGACATTATCTTGTGCTTTTGATCTCCATTTCCAAAGCATCGTCATGATCTCCATCATCACTGGCTTGACACCTTGATCTCCATCGTTGCGTCGGGGTCGTTGCGCCAGCTATTGCTTCTACAACTATTGCTAACGCATAGCGATAAAGTAAAGCAATTACATGGCGTTTGCACTTCATAATAATTAAGGGACAACCCTAAGGCTCCTACCGGTTGTCGATATAACAAAACATGATCATCTACAACAATGTATATCACATCATGTCTTGACCATATCACATCACAACATGCCCTGCAAAAACAAGTTAGACATCCTCTACTTTGTTGTTGCAAGTTTTATGTGGCTTCTACGGGCTTCTAGCAAGAACAATTCTTAACTACGCAAAAACCACAACGGTGATTATCAAGTTTGTTTTTTTAACCTTCTTCAAGGACCGGCCGTAGTCAAATTTGATTCAACTAAAGTAGAAGAAACAGACACCCGCCAGCCACCTTTATGCAAAACAAGTTGCATGCCAGTCGGTGGAAACGGTCTCATGTGTGTGGACATGTAATTAAGGTTGGTCCGGGCCGCTTCATCCCACAATACCACCAAATCAAAATAATACGTTGGTGGTAAGCATTATGACCATCACCGCCCACAACTCCTTTGTGTTCTCCTCATGCATATCATCTACGCGTAGACCTGGCTCGGATGCCACTGTTGGGTCACGTTGCATGGAAAACAAAAAATTTCTACGCACACACAAGATCTATCCATGGAGATGCATAGCTACGAGAGGGGGAGAGCATCTTCATACCCTTGAAGATCGCTAAGCGGAAGCGTTTATCAACGCGGTTGATGTAGTCGTACACCTTCATGATCCGTCTCGATCAAGTACCAAACGTACGACACCTACGCATTCAGCACATGTTCAGCTCGATTACGTCCTCGCCTTCTTGATCTAGCAAGAGAGGCGAAGTAGTAGATGAGTTCCAGCGGCACAATGGCGTGGTGACGGTGGTGGTGAAGTACAATCTCCGCAGGGCTTCGCCAAGCACAACGAAAACTATAACAGAGGATAAACTAGAGGGGGCGGGGTTGTCGGCACACGACTTGGTGAATCTTGATGTGTCTTGGGTGCTAGCCCTGCCCCTCTATTTATATGTTGAGCCCTGGGGTCGAAACTTGCAGTAAAATCCTCCTCAAAGTCGGTTTTGCCCGAAAGGCAAGAGTCCTTCTTGGACTCCAGGACCAGATGCCAGGGTTCCTGGCGTCTAGACCCAGACGCCAGGGTCCCTGGTGTCTGGCCCCTGGCCTTCGCAAAACTGCCTTTTGCACTTACCAAAAGCCCCGTGGCTTTACCCCCTGGCCCAAATAAAGTGTTCTCGTACACGAATATTTCGGGAAACATCCGAAACCCCTTCCGATGAATTCTGGAACCTTTCCGGAAGCCAAACACTATTATCCCATATATCAATCTTTACCTCCGGACTATTCCGGAGCTCCTCGTCATGTCCGTGATCTTATCCCGGGACTCCGAACAACATTCGGTCACCAACATACATAACTCATATAATACTATATCGTCAACAAACATTAAGTGTGCGGACCCTACGGGTTCGAGAATGATGTAGACATGACAAAGACGCTTGTCCGGTCAATATACAATAGCGGGACCTGGATGCCCATAGTGTTTCCTACATATTCTACGAAGATCTTTATCGGTCGAACCTTTATGACAACATACGTAATTCCCTTTGTCTGTTGGTATGTTACTTGCCCGATATTCGATCGTCGGTATCTTCATACCTAGTTCAATCTCGTTACCGGCAAGTCTCTTTACTCGTTCGTAATACATCATCCCGAAACTAACTCCTTAGTCACTTTGCTTGCAAGCTTCTTGTGATGCTGTATTACCGAGAGGGCTCAGAGATACCTCTCCGATACACGGAGTGGCAAATCCTAATCTCGATCCATGCCAACTCAACAGACACCTTCGGAGATACCTGTAGAGCATCTTTATGATCACCCGGTTACGTTATGACGTTTGATAGCACACAAGGTATTCCTCCGGTATCCGGGAGTTGCATGATCTCATAGTCGAAGGAATATGTTGACATTAAGAAAGCAATAGCAATAAACTGATGATCATATGCTAAGCTAACAGATGGGTCTTGTCCATCACATAATTCTCAATGATGTGATACCATTATCAAGTGACATGTTTATGGTTAGGAAACCTTAACCATCTTTGATCAATGAGCTAGTCTAGTAGTGGCTTACTAGGGACACGGTATTTTTATATGTATCCACACATGTATTTAAGTTTCTGATCAATACAATTCTAGCATGAATAATAAACCTTTATCATGAATAAGGAAATATAATAATAACAACTTTATTATTGCCTCTAGGGCATATTTCCATCAAACACAACACTATTACCTACAGTTTTTGTGTGTTCACATGATTAAGAAATTGTATTAATCATGTTTTATAGCTTTTGTTTCAATAAAGTACCAAGCAAAGCCTTTGGGATAGTGTGGATGCTTATTGATTTGGTTCTGTGAGAAAACAGAAATTTTTGCGCCCAGTAACAGAATTGATCTGATCTTCTGGAGCGACGAACAATTCTGATTTTTTTCCAATTAGTTGATATAAACATTTTCTACATGTTCCCATTTTTTGGAATTTTTGGAGTAACATAAGTATGGTTGTTGTTCAGATCATTACAGACTATTCTGTTTTTGACAGATTTTGTTTTCAGTGGATAGTTTGCTTGTTTTAGTGTTTCCATAGCTTATATTAAGTGATATAAATTGTGAAAATGATAAGGTATAGTAGGAATTGTGTGAGAACAATTATGAATCTTATCTTGATAGTACCAAACTGAATGATTTGTCTTTATCATACTAACCCATCTCACGAAGTTCCGTTAAGTTTTGTGTGATTGAAGTTTTCAAGTTTTGGGTGAGATATCGATATGAAGAAAATAAGGAGTGGCAATACCGTAAGCTTGGGGATGCCCAAGGCACCCCAAGGTAATATTCAAGGAATAACCAAGCAAATAAGATGGGGATGCCCCGGAAGGCATCCCCTCTTTCGTCTCCAACATTATCGGTAACCTCACTTGGAGTTACATTTTTATTCGTCACATGATTTGAGTTTTGCTTGGAGCGACATTTGATTTTAGTAGTATTTGCTTGCTGTTATTTAGAATAATGTTTTCCATCTTTAGTTCAATAAAAATGTCAAGTATAGCCTTTACCATGCTTATTTTGCAAGTCTATATGTTGCTGTTTTGAAAACAAAAAGATTTCTATCATTGTGTGAATTCTTCTGGAAATGATTAAGCCATGGCTTGTGTTTGTTGGTGGAGGGGGAGTAAACTTTACTTTTACCACTTGGGAACCGCCGCTAATTTGTTTAGCATGGAAGATATTGAAAACTCTCGGTCGTGACGTTGAAAGGAAAGGCATACCTCCCAAAATTATATTTATCTGTTTTAAGCTTCGGGGTCTGGCACCTCTGCAAATCCCTGCTTTCCTCTGCGAATGGCCTATCCATTTACTTTTATGTTATATTACTTATATTGTTGAGTCATTACCCTCTCATTTAAGCACCAGTTGGGGAGCACTATTGTCATTCTTATGCATTGAGTATAGTTAATGTTGAGTGTGACATGACTGGATCTTTTATACCATGAATTACAATGCTTAGTCGTTGCTTGAACTTCAGAGGTGCTCTGCATTTATGTTTTGCAGTCTCAGAAAGGGCTAGCGAGATACCATGTTATTGAAGGAAATATGCCCTAGAGGTAATAATAAAGTTGTTATTTATATTTCCTTATATCATGATAAATGTTTATTATTCATGCTAGAATTGTATTAATCAGAAACTTAGTACTTGTGTGAATACATAGACAAACAGAGTGTCCCTAGTATGCCTCTACCTGACTAGCTCGTTAATCAAAGATGGTTAAGTTTCCTCACCATAGGCATGTGTTGTCATTTGATGAACGGGATCACATCATTAGAGAATGATGTGATGGACAAGACCCATCCGTTAGCTTAGCATAATGATCGTTTAGTTTTATTGCTATTGCTTTCTTGATGACTTGTACATATTCCTCTGACTATGAGATTATGCAACTCCCGAATACTGGAGGAACACTTTGTGTGCTATCAAACGTCACAACGTAACTGGGTGATTATAAAGATGCTCTACAGGTGTCTCCGAAGGTGTTTGTTGAGTTGGCATAGATCGAGATTAGGATTTGTCACTCCGTGTATCAGAGAGGTATCTCTGGGCCCTCTCAGTAATGCACATAACTATAAGCCTTGCAAGCAATGTTACTAATGAGTTAGTTACGGGATGATGCATTCCAGAACGAGTAAAGAGACTTGCCAGTAACGAGATTGAACTAGGTATGATGATAACAGACGATCGAATCTCGGGCAAGTAACATACCGATGACAAAGGGAATGACGTATGTTGTTATGCGGTTTCACCGATAAAGATCTTCGTAGAATATGTAGAAGCCAATATGAGCATCTAGGTTCCGCTATTGGTTATTGACCAGAGATGTGTCTCCGTCATGTATACATAGTTCTCGAACCCGTAGGATCCGCACGCTTAATGTTCGATGACGATTTGTATTATGAGTTATGTGATTTGATGACCGAAGTTTGTTCGGAGTCCCGGATGAGATCACGGACATGACGAGGAGTCTCGAAATGGTCGAGAGGTAAAGATTGATATATTGGACAAAGGTATTCGGACACCGGGAAGGTTTCGGGACATTTCGGATATTTATCGGGGAACCGAGGGGTTACCGGAACCCCCCGGGGAAGTTATGGACCTTGATGGGCCATAAGGGAGTAGGACAGGGAAGGCCACAAGGTGGCGTGCGCCCCTCCCCATGGCAGTCCGAATTGGACTAGGGGGAGGGGGCGCGCCCCCTCTTTCCTTCCCCTCTCCCTCTCCTCCCCTCCTCCCCTCCTCCCCCTCTCCCTCTCCTTCTCTCCTTGCCCCTCTTGGAATAGGAAAAAGGGGCGCCGAATCCTACTAGGTTCGGAGTCCTAGTAGGCCTCCCCCCTTGGCGCGCCTCCCCCTTGGCCGGCCTCCTCCTCCCCCTCCTTTATATACGTGGGTAGGGAGCACCCCAAAGCACACCAAACAATCTCTTAGCTGTGTGCGGTTCCCCCCTCCATAGTTTAACACCTCGGTCATATCGTCGTAGTGCTTAGGCGAAGCCATGCGCTGGTAACTTCATAATCACCGTCGCCACGCCGTCATGCTGACGGAACTCTCCCTCATCCTCAACTGGACCAAGAGCTCGAGGGACGTCATAGTGCTGAACACGGAGGTGCCGTACGTTTGGTACTTGGATCAGTTGGATCGTGAAGACGTTAGACTACATCAACCGCATTACTAAACTCTTCTGCTTTCGGTCTGCGAGGGTATGCGGACACACTGTCCCGTCTCCTTGCTATGCATCTCCTAGATAGATCTTGCGTGATCGTAGGAATTTTTTTGAAATACTGCGTTCCCCAACAGTGGTATCAGAGCCAGGTCTATGCGTAGATGTTATATGCATGAGTAGAATACAATGAGTTATGGGCGATAATAGTCATACTGCTTACCACCAACGTCATACTTTGATTCAACGGTATTATTGGATGAAGCGGCCCGAACCGACATTACATGACCGCGTTCATGAGACTGGTTCCATCGACGTGCTTCGCACATAGGTGGCTAGCGGGTGTCTGTTTCTCCAACTTTAGTTGAATCGAGTTTGACTATGGCCGGTCCTTGTTGAAGGTTAAAACAGCACACTTGACAAACAATCGTTGTGGTTTTGATGCGTAGGTAAGAACGGTTCTTGCTAGAAGCCTATATCAGCCACGTAAAACTTGCAACAACAAATTAGAGGACGTCTAACTTGTTTTTGCAGGGCATGTTGTGATGTGATATGGTCAAGACGTGATGAGATATAAATTGTTGTATGAGATGATCATGTTTTGTAAAGGTTATCGGCAACTGGCAGGAGCCTTATGGTTGTCGCTTTATTGTATGAAATGCAATCGCCATGTAACTGCTTTACTTTATCACTAAGCGGTAGCGATAGTCGTGGAAGCAACAGTTGGCGAGACGACAACAATGCTATGATGGAGATCAAGGTGTCAAGCCAGTGACGATGGAGATCATGATGGTGCTTTTGGAGATGGAGATCAAAGGCACAAGATGATGATGGCCATATCATGTCACATATTTTGATTGCATCTGATGTTTATCCTTTACGCATCTTATTTTGCTTAGTACGGCGATAGCATTATAAGATGATCCCTCACTAAATTTCAAGGTATAAGTGTTCTCCCTGAGTATGCACCATTGCTACAGTTCATCGTGCCGAGATACCACGTGATGATCGGGTGTGATAAGCTCTATGTTCACATACAACGGGTGCAAGCCAGTTTTGCACATGCAGAATAGTCGGGTTAAACTTGACGAGCCCATCATATGCAGATATGGCCTTGGAACACTGAGACCGAAAGGTCGAATGTGAATCATATAGTAGATATGATCAACATAGAGATGTTCACCATTGAAAACTGCTCCATCTCACGTGATGATCGGACATGGTTTAGTTGATATGTATCACGTGATCATTTAGTCTTGGGGAACGCAGTAATTTCAAAAAAAATCCTACGCACATGCAAGATCATGGTGATGCATAGCAACGAGAGGGGAGAGTCTTGTCCACGTACCCTCGTAGACCGAAAGCGGAAGCGTTATGACAACGCGGTTGATGTAGTTGTACGTCTTCACGATCGACCGATCCTAGTACCGAAAGTACGGCACCTCCGCGATCTGCACACGTTCAGCTCGGTGACGTCCCACGAACTCTCGGTCCAGCTGAGTGTCGAGGGAGAGCTTCGTCAGCACGACGATGTGATGATGGTGATGATGAAGCTACCGGCGCAGGGTTTTGCCTAAGCACTACAATGATATGATCGAGGTGGATTATGGTGGAGGGGGGCAGCGCACACGGCTAAGAGATCAATGATCAACTTGTGTGTCCTAGGGTGCCCCCTGCCCCCGTATATAAAGGAGCAAGGGGGGAGGCCGGCCGGCCCTTGGGGCGCGCCAGGAGAGGAGGAGTCCTCCTCCTAGTAGGAGTAGGACTCCCCTTTCCTAGTCCTACTAGGAGGGGGAAAGGAAGGAGGAGAGGGAGAAGGAAAGGGGGGCGCCGCCCCCTTCCCTTGTCCAATTCGGATCAGAGGGGTGGGGGCGGCCTGCCCTGGACGGCCCTCTCTCTCTCCACTAAGGCCCATGTGGCCCATTAGTTCCCCCCCCGGGGGGGGGGGTCCGGTAACCCTCTGGCACTCTGGTTTTCTCCGAAATCACCGGAACACTTCCAGTATCTGAATATAGCCGTCCAATATATTAATCTTTATGTCTCTACCATTCTGAGGTTCCTCGTCATGTCCGTGATCACATCCGGGACTCCGAACTATCTTCGGTACATCAAAACACATAAACTCATAATACCGATCGTCACCGAATGTTAAGCGTGCGGACCCTACATGTTCGAGAACTATGTAGACATGACCGAGACACATCTCTGGTCAATAACCAATAGCGGAACCTGGATGTTCATATTGGCTCCCACATATTCTACGAAGATCTTTATCGATCAAACCGCATAACGATATACATTGTTCCCTTTGTCATCGGTATGTTACTTGCCCGAGATTCGATCATCGGTATCTCAATACCTAGTTCAATCTCGTTACTGGCAAGTCTCTTTACTCGCTCCGTAATGCATCATCCCGCAACTAACTCATTAGTCACATTGCTTGCAAGTCTTATAGTGATGTGCAATATCGAGAGGGCCTAGAGATACCTCTCCGATACACGGAGTGACAAATCCTAATCTTGATCTATGCCAACCCTACAAACACCTTCGGAGACACCTGTAGAGCATCTTTAATCACCCAGTTATGTTGTGATGTTTGATAGCACACAAGGTGTTCCTCGGTATTCGGGAGTTGCATAATCTCATAGTTAGAGGAACATGTATAAGTCATGAAGAAAGCAATAGCAATAAAACTTAACGATCATTATGCTAAGCTAACGGATGGGTCTTGTCCATCACATCATTCTCCTCATGATGTGATCCCATTCATCAAATGACAACACATGTCAATGGTCAGAAAACTTAACCATCTTTGATTAACGAGCTAGTCTAGTAGAGGAATACTAGGGACACTTTGTTTTGTCTATGTATTCACACATTTATCAAGTTTTCAGTTAATACAATTCTAGCATGAATAATAAACATTTATCATGATATAAGGAAATAAATAATAACTTTATTATTGCCTCTAGGGCATATTTCCTTCAGTCTCCCACTTGCACTAGAGTCAATAATCTAGTTCACATCGCCATGTGATTTAACACCAATAGTTCACATCACCATGTGATTAACACCCATAGTTCACATCACCATGTGACCAACACTCAAAGGGTTTACTAGAGTCAATAATCTAGTTCACATTGCTATGTGGATAATACCCAAGAGCACTAAGGTGTGATCATGTTTTGCTTGTGAGAGAAATTTTTTTGTCTACGGGTCTGCAACATTCAGATCCGTATGTATTTTGCAAATTTCTATGTCTACAATACTCTGCACGGAGCTAATCTAGCTATCTGCTCCCACTTTCAATATGTATCTAGATCGAGACTTAGAGTCATCCAGATTGGTGTCAAAGCTTGCATCGACGTAACTCTTTACGATGAACTCTTTGCCAACTCCATAACCGAGAAACATTTCCTTATTCCACTAAGGATAATTTCGACCGCTGTCCTGTGATCAACTCCTGGATCACTATTGTACCCTCTTGCCAAACTCATGGCAAGGTACACAATAGGTCTGGTACACAGCATAACATACTTTATAGAACCTATGTCTGAGGCATAGGGAATGCCTTTTCATTCTCTTTCTATTTTCTGCCGTGGTCGGGTTTTGAGTCTTACTCAACTTCACACCTTGCAACACAGGCAAGAACTCCTTCTTTGACTGTTCCATTTTGAACTACTTCAAAATCTTGTCAAGGTATGTACTCATTGAAAAATCTTATCAAGCGTCTTGATCTATCTCTACAGATCTTGATGCTCAATGTGTAAGCAGCTTCACTGAGGTCTGTCTTTGAAAACTCCTTCCAGACACTCCTTTATGCTCTCCAGAAAGTTCTACATCATTTCTGATCAACAATATGTCACTCACATATACTTATCAGAAAGGCTGTAGTGCTCCAACTCACTTTCTTGTAACTACAGACTTCACCGCAAGTCTGTATAAAACTATATGCTTTGATCACACTACCAAAATGTATATTCCAACTCTGAGATGCTTACACCAGTCCATAGGTGGATCGTTGGAGCTTTGCACACTTTGTTAGCACCTTTAGGATCGACAAAACCTTCTAGTTGCATCACATACAACTCTTCTTTAAGAAATCCATTAAGGAATGCAGGTTTGACATCCATTTGCGAAATTTCATAAAATGCGGCAATTGCTAACATGATTCAGACAGACTTTTGAGCATCAATACAAGTGAGAAAATCTCATTGTAGTCAACACCTTGAACCTGCCAAAAACATTTTTGCGACAATTCGAGCTTTGTAGATAGTAATACTACTATCAGCGTCCGTCTTCCTCTTGAAGATTCATTTATTCTCTATTGCTTGCCGATCATCGGGCAAGTCAACCAAAGTCCATACTATGTTCTCATACATGGATCCCATCTCAGATTTCATGGCCTCAAGCCATTTCGCGGAATCTGGGCTCATAGTTCGTAGGTTCGTCATGGTCAAGTAACATGACCTCCAGAACAGGATTACCGTACCACTCTTGTGCGGATCTTATTCTGGTTGACCTACGAGGTTCGGTAGTAACTTGATCTGAAGTTTCATGATCATCATTATTAGCTTCCTCACTAATTGGTGTAGGAATCACTGGAACTGATTTCTGTGTCGAACTACTTTCCAATTCGGGAGAAGGTACAATTACCTCATCAAGTTCTACTTTCCTCCCACTCACTTATTTCGAGAGAAACTCCTTCTCCAGAAAGGATCCACTCTTAGCAACTAAGATTTTGCCTTCGGATCTGTGATAGAAGGTGTACCCAACAGTTTCTTTTGGGTATCCTATGAAGATGCATTTCTCCGATTTGGGTTCGAGCTTATCAGGTTGAAGCTTTTTCACATAAGCATCGCAGCCCCAAACTTTAAGAAACGACAACTTAGGTTTATTGCGAAACCACAATTCATACGGTGCCGTCTCAACGGATTAGACGGTGCCCTATTTAACGTGAATGCAGCTATCTGTAATGCATAATCCCAAAACGATAGTGGTAAATCGGTAAGACACATCATAGATCGCACCATATCCAATAAAGTACGGTTATGACGTTCGGGCACACCATTACGCTGTGGTGTTCCAGGTGGCTTGAGTTGTGAAACTATTCCACATTGTTCTTAAATGAAGGCCAAACTCGTAACTCAAATATTTGCCTCCGCGATTAGATAGTAGAAACTTCATTTTGTTGTTACGATGATTCTCAACTTCACTATGAATTTCTTTGGACTTTTCAAATGTTTCAGACTTGTGTTTCATTAAGTAGATATACCCATATCTGCTTACATCATCTGTGAAGGTCAGAAAATAATGATACCCGCCGCGAGCCTCAACACTCATCAGACTGCATACATCAGTATGTATTATTTCCAATAAGTCAGTGGCTCACTCCATTGTTCCGGAGAACGGAGTCATAGTCATCTTGCCCATGAGGCATGGTTCGCAAACATCAAGTGATTCATAATCAAGTGATTCCAAAAGCCCATCAGCATGGAATTTCTTCATGCGCTTTACACCAATATGACCTAAACGGCAGTGCCACAAATAAGTTGCACTATCATTATTAACTTTGCATCTTTTGGCTTCAATATTATGAATATGTGTATCACTACGATCGAGATCAAACAAACCATTTTATTGGGTGTATGACCATAGAATGTTTTATTCATGTAAATGTAACAACAATTGTTCTCTAACTTAAACGAATAAGCGTATTGCAATAAACATGATCAAATCATATTCATGCTCAACGCAAACACCAAATAACATTTATTTAGGTTCAACACTAATCCCGAAAGTATAGGGAGTGTGTGATGATGATCATATCAATCTTGGAACTACTTCCAACACACATCATCACTTCACCCTTAACTAGTTTCTGTTCATTCTGCAACTCCCATTTCGATTACTACTCTTAGCAACTGAATCAATTTCAAATGCCGAGGGGTTGCTATAAACACTAGTAAAGTACACATAAATAACATGTATATCAAATATACCTTTGTTCACTTTGCCATCCTTCTTATCCGCCATGTATCTAGGGTAGTTCCACTTCCAGTGACCATTTCCATTGCAAGAGAAGCACTTTCGGTCCTGGGCTTAGGTCCAAACTTGGGCTTCTTCACTTGAGCAGCAACTTGCTTGCCGTTCTTCTTGAAGTTCCCCTTCTATCCCTTTGCCCTTTTCTTGAAACTAGTGGTCTTTTTAACCATCAACACTTGACGCTCTTTCTTGATTTCTACCTTCGTCGATTTCAACATCGCGAAGAGCTCGGGAATTACTTTCGTCATCCCTTGCATATTATAGTCCATCATGAAGTTCCAGTAACTTGGAGATAGTGACTAGAGAACTTTGTCAATTACTATCTTATCTGGAAGATTAACTACCACTTGATTCAAGCAATTGTAGTACCTAGACAATCTGAGTACATGCTCACTGGTTGAGCTATTCTCCTCCATCTTGTAGGCAAAGTACTGTCAGAGGTCTCATACCTCTCGACACGGGCATGAGTCTGAAATACTAATTTCAACTCTTGCAACATCTTATATGCTCCATGACGTTCAAAACATTTTTAAGTCCCGGTTTTAAGCAGTAAAGCATGGCGCACTAAACTATCAAGTAGTCATCATATCGAGCTTTTGTCAAAAGGTTCATAACGTCTGCATCTGCTCCTGCAATAGGTCTGTCACCTAGCGATGCATCAAGGACATAATTCTTCTGTGCAGCAATGAGGAAAATCCTCAGGTCACGGACCAAGTCCGCATCATTGCTACTATCATCTTTCAACTTATATTTCTCTAGGAACATATAGAAATAAATGGGGAGCTACATCGCGAGCTATTGATCAACAACATAGATATGCTAATACTACCAGGACTAAGTTCATGATAAATTAAAGTTCAATTAATCATATTACTTAAGAACTCCCACTTAGATAGACATCCCTCTAATCATCTTAGTGATCACGTGATCCAAATCAACTAAACCATGTCCAATCATCACGTGAGATGGAGTAGTTTTCAATGGTGAACACCACTATGTTGATCATATCTACAATATGATTCACGCTCGAACTTTCGGTCTCAGTGTTCTGAGGCCATATCTGCATATGCTAGGCTCGTCAAGTTTAACCTGAGTATTCTACATGTGCAAAACTATCTTGCACCTGTTGTATGTGAACGTAGAGCTTATCACACCCGATCATCACGTGGTGTCTCGGCACGACGAACTGTTGCAATGGTGCATACTCAGGGAGAACACTTACACCTTGAAATTTCGTGAGAGGTCATCTTATAATGCTACCGCCGAACTAAGCAGAATAAGATGCATAAAGAATAAACATCACATGCAATTAAAATATGTGACATGATATGGCCATGATCATCTTGCGCCTTTGATCTCCATCTCCAAAGTACCGCCATGATCTCTATCGTCACTGGCATGACACCATGAACTCCATCATCTTGATCTCTATCAACGTGTCGTCACATGGTCGTCGCGCCAACTATTGCTCTTGCAACTATTGCTATCGCATAGCGATAAAGCAAAGCAATTATTTGGCGCTTGCATATTATGCAATAAAGAGACAACCATAAGGCTTCTGTCAGTTGCCGATAACTTCAACAAAACATGATCATCTCATACAACAACTTATATCTCATCACGTCTTGACCATATCACATCACAACAAGCCCTGCAAAAACAAGTTAGACGTCTTCTACTTTGTTGTTGCAAGTTTTACGTGGCTGCTATGGGATGAGCAAGAACCGTTCTTACCTACGCATCAAAACCACAACGATTTTTCGTCAAGTGTGCTGTTTTAACCTTCAACAAGGACCGGGCATAGCCACACTCGATTCAACTAAAGTTGGAGAAACTGACACCCGCCAGCCACCTGTGTGCGAAGCACGTCGGTAGAACCAGTCTTGCGTAAGCGTACGCGTAATGTCGGTCCGGGCCGCTTAATCCAACAATACCGCCGAATCTAAGTATGACATGGTGGTAAGCAGTATGACTATTATCGCCCACAACTCACTTGTGTTCTACTCGTGCATATAACATCTATGCATAAACCTAGCTCAGATGCCACTGTTGGGGAACACAGTAATTTCAAAAAAATTCCTACGCACACGCAAGATCATGGTGATGCATAGAAACGAGAGGGAAGAGTGTTGTCCACGTACCCTCGTAGACCGAAAGCGGAAGCGTTATGACAATGCGGTTGATGCAGTCGTACGTCTTCACGATCGACCGATCCTAGTACCGAAAGTATGACACCTCCGCGATCTGCACACGTTCAGCTCGGTGACGTCCCATGAACTCTCGATCCAGCTGAGTGTCGAGGGAGAGCTTCGTCAGCATGACGGCATGATGACGGTGATGATGAAGCTACCAGCGCAGGGCTTCGCCTAAGCACTGCAACGATATGACCGAGGTGGATTATGGTTGAGGGGGGCACCACACACGGCTAAGAGATCAATGGTCAACTTGTGTGTCCTAGGGTGCCCCATGCCCCCGTATATAAAGGAGCAAGGGGGAGGCTGGCCGGCCCTTGGGGCGGGCCAGGAGAGGAGGATTCCTCCTCCTAGTAGGAGTAGGACTCCCTTTTCCTAGTCCTACTAGGAGGGGGAAGGAAGGAGGAGAGGGAGAAGGAAAGGGGGGCGTCGCCCCCCCTTCCCTACTCCAATTCGGACCAGAGGGGGAGGGGGCGCGCGGCCTGCCCTGGCCGGCCCTCTCTCTCTCCACTAAGGCCCATGTGGCACATTAGTCCCCGGGGAGGCGTTCGGTAACCCTCCAGGACTCCAGTTTTCTCCGAAATCACCGAAACACTTCCGGTGTCCGAATATAGCCGTCCAATATATCAATATTTATGTCTCGACCATTTCAAGACTCCTTGTCATGTCTGTGATCAAATCCGGGACTCCGAACTATCTTCGGTACATCAAAACACATAAACTCATAATACCGATCGTCACCGAACGTTAAGCGTGCGGACCCTACGGGTTCGAGAACTATGTAGACATGACCAAGACACGTCTTTAGTCAATAACCAATGGTGGAACCTGGATGTTCATATTGGCTCCCACATATTCTATGAAGATCTTTATCGGTCAAACCGGATAATGATATACGTTGTTCCCTTTGTCATCGTTATGTTACTTGCCCGAGATTCGATCGTCGGTATCTCAATACCTAGTTCAATCTCATTACCGGCAAGTCTCTTTACTCGTTCCGTAATGCATCATCCCGCAACTAACTCATTAGTCACATTGCCTGCAAGGCTTATAGTGATGTGCAATACCGAGAGGGCCCAGAGATACCTCCCTGATACACGGAGTGACAAATCCTAATCTTGATCTATGTCAACCCAACAAACACGTTCGGAGACACCTGTAGAGCATCTTTATTATCACCCAGTTACGTTGTGATGCACAGAAGGTGTTCCTCCGGTATTCGGGAGTTGCATAATCTCATAGTCAAAGGAACATGTATAAGTCATGAAGAAAGCAATAGCAATAAAACTTAACGATCATTATGCTAAGCTAACGGATGGGTCTTGTCCATCACATCATTCTCCTAATGATGTAATCCCGTTCATCAAATGACAACACATGTCAATGGTCAGAAAACTTAACCATCTTTGATTAACGAGCTAGTCTAGTAGAGGAATACTAGGGACACTTTGTTTTGTCTATGTATTCACACATGTATCAAGTTTCCGGTTAATACAATTCTAGGATGAATAATAAACATTTATCATGATATAAGGAAATAAACAATAACTTTATTATTGCCTCTAGGGCATATTTCCTTCATTTACATGACTAGAGGGATGTCTATCTAAGTGGGAGTTCTTAAGTAATATGATTAATTGAACTTTAATTTATCATGAATTTAGTACCTGATAGTTTTTGCATGTCTATGTTGTTGTAGATTAATTTCCCGTGCTACCGTTCCTTTGAATTTTAATGCGTTCCTAGAGAAAGCTAAGTTCAAAGATGATGGTAGCAACTACATGGACTGGATCCGTAACTTGAGGATTATCCTCATTGCTGCACAGAAGAATTACGTCCTGGAAGCACCGCTAGGTGCAAGACCCGCTGTTGGAGCAACTCCGAACGTTATGGACGTCTAGCAGAGCAAAGCTGATGACTACTCGATAGTTCAGTGTGCCATGCTTTACGGCTTAGAATCGGGACTTCAAAGACGTTTTGAACGTCACGGAGCATAAGAGATGTTCCAGGAGTTGAAGTTAATAATTCAAGCAAATGCCCGAGTTGAGAGATATGAAGTCTCCAACAAGTTCTATAGCTGCAAAATGGAGGAGAACAGTTCTGTCAGTGAACACATACTCAGAATGTCTGGGTACCACAACCACTTGACTCAGTTGGGAGTTAATCTTCACGATGATGGTGTCATTGATGAGTTCTTCAATCATCGCCACCAAGCTATAAAGGCTTCATGATGAACTATAATATGCAAGGGATGGAAAAGACTATTCCTGAGCTCTTCGCGATGCTAAAGGCTGCGGAGGTAGAAATCAAGAAGGAGCATCAAGTGTTGATGGTTAATAGGACCACTAGTTTCAAGAAAAAAGGGCAAAGGGAAGAAGGGGAACTTCAAGAAGAACAGCAAGCAAGTTGATGCTCAATGGAAGAAGCCCAAGTCTGGACCTAAGCCTGAGACTGAGTGCTTCTACTGAAAAGGTACTGGTCACTGGAAGCGAAACTGCCCCAAGTATTTGGCGGATAAGAAGGACGGCAAAGTGAAAGGTATATTTGATATACATGTTATTGATGTGTACCTTACTAATGCTCGTAGTAGCGCCTGGGTATTTGATACTAGTTTTGTTGCTCATATTTGCAACTTGAAACAGGGTCTACGGATTAAACAAAGATTGGCTAATGACGAGGTGACGATGCGCGTGGGAAATGGTTCCAAGGTTGATGTGATCGTCGTCGGCACTCTACCTCTACATCTACCATCGGGATTAGTTTTAGACCTGAATAATTGTTATTTGGTGCCAGCGTTAAGCATGAACATTATATCTGGATCTTGTTTGATGCGAGACGGTTATTCATTTAAATCAGAGAATAATGGTTATTCTATTTATATGAGTAGTATCTTTTATGGTCATGAACCCTTGATGAGTGGTCTATTTTTGTTGAATCTCGATTGTAGTGATACACATATTCATGATATTGAAGCCAAAAGATGCAAAGTTAATAATGATAGTGCAACTTATTTGTGGCACTGCCGTTTAGGTCATATTGGTGTAAAGCGCATGAAGAAACTCCATGCTGATGGGCTTTTGGAATCACTTGATTATGAATCACTTGATGCTTGCGAACCATGCCTCATGGGCAAGATGACTAAGACTTCGTTCTCTGGAACAATGGAGCGAGCAACTGACTTGTTGGAAATAATACATACTGATGTATGTGGTCCAATGAGTGTTGAGGCTTGCGGCGGTGTCGGTGTACAAAAGTAGGGGCTCTGCTTTTGACCCCTTCACTTGTGCACGGGCAGTCAGAGCCTCCCGCCACGGCCATGCATAGACATGGCAGGAAAGGGAAGCCGGGGGGAAGCCGAAGCCACAAGACAAACAAAGCAACAACAAGGACCAATGCCACAAAGATTAGATAGGCGTAGCAGGTTCCCCCGGCAAGGACCCTTGCCGGGGCAGCCTCAGCAGCCCCGGCAAGACCCTTGCCGGCGCAGCTCACCCATGCCAGCCGAAGTGAGCCGCCCTTGAGCCCACCAACACTCGACAAATGCGTTGGGACAGGGCTCGGGAGGCACCTCCGTGGTGGCATGCAGATATTTGTGAAGACATAGAATGCTCAAGATCAAATGAGGATAAGAGGGCAACCATCCTCACTGAAGAAACCCATAAGACCCCCGGAAAGATCCTTGCCAGGCAGGCCAGCGTGCCACGGCAAGACCCTTGCCGGGCCACCCGGCGAGACCCTCGCCAAGCGCACCGGCAGGGCCACTGCCAGGCCCGCGCCAGCTAAGTCTTCGCTGCCGTTCGCATGCAGCTGCCGACCCAACCAGTTGGGCAGGCACCTGCGTGGCAGCATGCAATCCTTCGTGGAGGCTCCACCACCGCGCCACCTCAGCTGCCTGCCTGCCTACATGGCACCGCATGCGTCGCTGGCCAGGGCGCGTGTCGAAGCGAGGAGGAGCGGTGGCGGACGGGACGGGCCTCGCACCCGTCCCCAATAAAGCGAAGGAACACCTAAGCCTCGCATTAAATGCATCTTGTCCTGTAATACTAGCGATAAACTCGCGACGCTGTAGCACTTTCCACCTCCTGTGTGTCACTGTGGCAGCCCCTTTCGCCTATAAAAGGAGGCCCATAGCACACAGAGAAAGGATTCGTCTCTTTCGAACCTCTTAGCACCTAGAGCTAGTTCGAGAGCTCAGGAACACTAAATACATCCACCAAAGCAGGATCATAGGGTTTTACGTGTCTTTGCGGCCCGAACTGGGTAAATCCCTTTGTGTTGTCTACTAGTCCCGCTCTTCTCACGATCCCCGCGCCCTGCAACCGTAGGAGGGATTCCAGTGATCCCATAGGTGTCGTTTCCCACCGACATCTTTGGTGCGCCAGGTAGGGGAGCACAATTATGAGAATCTGGCCTAACAGTTGACCTAGCTGTTCCCCATCGCCACGGCTCCTGCGGAGAAGGCGACCAAGAAGGCGACACTGCCCGTTGGCACGAAGGACGCCGAGGCGGCGACGAGAGAGCTAAGTCATGCTGAACTTTGGGTTTGTTTCCTTAAATATAAGGTTATTGTCCTCGACGGTTCGGCCTATGTATGGGAAGCCTGTACGCAGAGGGGCCCTCCTGCGATCGGCAATGCCCTTGTTCTGTTTCAAGTCCGCTCAACAGTTCAGGTGGCCGCGTCGAGAGCGGCAGGGTAACCTTTCGCCATCGGCAACGCTCTTGGTTCTGACTCGAGTCAAGCTCGACAGATCGAGCGGCCGCGCCAAGGGCGGTAAGGTGCTTCGCCCGGCAACAAGCACACCCGGCAGGCTAATGAGGATCCGTCCTCAAAGCGCCGCCCTGGGTTTACGTGCCGGCAAGCTTACCCAGTTGACGTGGGGTGGACATACAAAGGAAAATCGAATAGGAAAATAACATGCATAGTTTCAGGGGCCTTACAGAGTTATATTACACAAATTGCCGCCGCGGTTCTAACTAAAGATAGCATTGTCTTGGTCATGAACCTGCAGCGGCGACGGAGAACGGGATGCCTAGTCCCGGCGCTGGCCCTCCACCCTCTTGATTTTGTCGATGCGGCTGAGGATGGGCTGGATACGCTCATTGAGCGCCGCGATGTCGGCATCCTCCGGCAAGCTCTTCAGCACAGCTCCGAAGTCGAGGTCTGGGTGCCAGTGCGCAATCTTGGTGAGCACCCTGGTCATGGTCCCCCGGTAGAGTATCCGGGATTCCTCGGCCAGGGAGGCCGCCCGGTTGGAGTGAAGCCGCTTCAGGGCGCCGACGACCTTCTCAAAATATATAGTCAGGTTGGCGTTGGGGCTCAGGCTCGCTTCTGGGGCGTACCCCATCTCCGTCATCCCCATAATGGCCAGCTGATCGGCGACCGAGTTTGCAACGGCGGCAAGGCGCCCGAGCGAGCGTTTCTCGCCCGCCTTGTAGTCCTTGAGGTTGGCGGTCTTGTTCTTCAGCAGCTGCTTCTCCGTCTCCAGCTCCTTGGCCAGATCCTCCCGGTCATGGCCCCGACAGCTGCCTCCTCGAGATCTCCCACCAGCTTGAGATCTTTGATGGAGGCGTTGGCCTCAGAGAGCTCTCCAGACTTGCTGATGACCTCGCCCTGCGCCACCGTCAGAGCACCATTGAGCGTGTGCTTCTCCTGGGCCAACTTCAAAGCTTGCTCCTCCAGCTCCTTCACCTTGCCGGCATGGGCTTGAGCCAGGGCGTTGAGTGCCTCTTGATGCCTCCACTCCAGCTCTTGGGTCCGCTGTAGGACGAGCTTGTCCACCTCTTCGTCCTTAGCGCGGAGCGTGGCGGCAAGTTTCTCCTCGCGCTCGGCAAGGTCCTCCTCCTGGGTCTTCAGGGCGGCCTCGTGCTGGGACCTGACGGCTTCGGCTTCATCGGCCAGCCTCTTCACCGTCTCCTGGGCCTTCTCGATGTCGGCCAGCTTCAGGGCAAGCTCCACCTCACAGTTGGCCAGCTCACCCTGGGCGACCTTCAGCTCGTCCTGAGCCTGGCGGAACCAGTCCTGTGCCTTGGTGACGCGCCCCCAAAGTCCTCCTCCATCTTCTCCACCACCGCCGTCCTGGACTTGGCCTTGTCCAGGCGAGCGCGATGGAGCGCCTGGAGCTTCCAGAAGCTGGCGCCCATGGCCTGGAGCAGCTGCTCCTCCTGGGAGCCGGTGCCACCAATGCCCGGCTCATCAACAACCTCGAGCCCGGCGGTGGCAAGCGCCTCCTCGTCAAACGCCTCTCCCTCAAAGGGAGCCCTGGTGCTCGACGCGCCAAGGAGATGGACAAAGAGGTCGCCATGACCCTCGTGTACTGCCAGAGCCCGAGGCAGCGGAGGAGGAGGGCAGGTCTCCAAACGCCCCCTCCTCGGCAGTGGCCTTGCCGGCTCCCTCGGCAGGCCCCTTGCCGGGCTCTTTGGCGGGCCCCTTAGCGGCGTCCTCGGCGGCACCCCTGGCGCTCTCCTCGGCAGCGATCTTCTCCCCCTCCGCCGCGGCATCCGCGGTGACGTCCTTGATGGTGGCATCGAGTCCTCTGAGGAGGGGTCTGGACGCCAAGAAAGAGATAGGGCGGAGCCAAGATCGAAAGTCAATAAGGAAAAGAGGGAAGGAAGAATGCAAGTGGAGAGCGAGCGGCTTACCCGTGCCGGGCCGTAAGGCAGGAGTCCCTGCTCTGCCAAGGTCTGCCGTTGAGGCGAAGCCACCGGCACCTGTGTTCTCCCCCTCCTCCTCCGCGTGCATGGCCTCGGCGCTCGGTGCCCTTGCCGGGGACGCCCCTCGGGGCGGCGTGGCCGACGGGGGCGGCACGATGGGAGAAGCCCCCTGTGGCTCCCCTTGGTGTTGCTCCCCTCCTACATCCACGGTAGGGTCAGTACCAAAGCGTCGTGCATTGCGCATGTTGACAAGGGATGGGCGATGGACTTATGCTGGGGGCTGGGCTGGGGGCTGCTGTCCGGGCAGCTCGACACCACCAGTGGCGTACTAGAGGTGCCTGCCGAGGGCTGGCCACTCGCCGAAGTCCTGGCCCTCTTGATCCTTTGGGCCAGCGTCTCGACATCCCTGGAAGACGAAGACAGGCAAGCAACACCGTCGGGGGGGGGGGTGCAAGGAATGAGGGAGGAAAGCAGAGGCTTACTCTTCGTTCTCTTCCTCCTCCTCCACTGTTGCTTTCCTCTTCCGCTCCGGGCTGAGAGGCCCGAGCTCTCTCTCCGGGCTCAGAGGCCCGAAGTCAAACAAGTCACCCCCAATCCCTGCACTGATGTTTTCCGGCAAGGGGGGAGGTGATGGCGTCCGGGCGCGCTTGGACGATGAAGCATGTGTCCTCTTGTTCGACGCCATGGCTTTCGCCGTTTTCTTCATCGCCACCGCCCTCGTCTGGCGCACAGGCGCCTCCTGGGCTTGCGGCAGCTGCACAGCCCGGTCGAGGCGGACCGGCTCGCCGGTGGTGGCCCGCCCCAGGACCCGCCTCTTTCCGGTGGTTGGAGGATCGGCGGTTGCGGTCCTCCCCTCCTCGCCCTCCTCCTCCGACGACCCGTCGGCGGCATCCTCGACGAGGGGAGCCCCGGTGTCGACACCGCTGGCCTCCCCAGCGGTTGCTGCCCACCGAGCGAGCTCCACCTCCTCCGCCTCCGCCGCGGCCTTGTCCACCACGCTGCGGGCGCTGCCGGCCTCCTTGACGAGCTTCACCTCCTCCTCGGCAAGCCTCACATCCTCCACCCTGGCGGCGATATAATCCAGCTCCACCGGAGAGGTGTCCTGGATGAGCCGCGGCTCGTCGGTGATGTATATCTCGTGAAGGTGTCGAAGAACTCCTGCACCACGAGCTCGTCCGGCTCGACCCAGTTCGGGTCAAGGCCGTGCGCGTTCAAGAGCGGCGTCATGGCGATGATCTCGTTCCGACGAGAGTTGTTGCTCAGCGGGACCACTCCCGCCGGCAGCTTGAAAACAGGCTCCTTGTCAACCTTGCTGGCCTTTGCGGCAGCCCTGGCAAGCTTGCCGGACCACTCGACCTCGCCCACGTCGTCGACCTCGAGCTGGAAGATTCGCTGGCAAAGATGGGCGTGCCGCAGCACTGTCAGGTTGTTGTCGAGGCCGGACGGAGCCTCATGATGTCGGCGGCGTTCACGAAGAGCCAGGCCGGCCTCCCCTTGTCGTGCAGAGGGGCAATCCGGCGGCGGATGAAGTCCGCCCCGATCATCTCAAGGGTGAGCCCGGCCTAGGTGAGCCGGAGGATCCTGGTGGTGGCGATCGTGAGCTTCGCGTCGTCGGCGTCGATGTTGCCCCAATCGCCGCCACGGACCGGCGGCTTCTGGCGAACCTCGCAGAACGCTGGTGAGTCCTTCTCCCCAATCCAGCACCACCGGCCCCGCCATTCTTCCCACCTCTCCTTCGTGGCGCCGTCTGGGTACGCCCCCTTGTCCCTCGGGATCCAGGCGACGCAACCAGCAATGGCGCCCCCTTTCTGGATCCGAGGGGAGAAGTAATGGCGGAAGAGCGCCGTGCTGGGATGCACCCCGACGAAGCCCTCGCAGAGATGGGCGAAGAGGGCCATGCACGCCATGGCATTCGGAGTAAAATCCAGGAGGCGGAAGCCATAGGTGTGCATGATGTCCTTGAAGAAATCAGAGAAGGGGGGACAGAGCCCGCAAGAGAAATAGTCGACAAAGAAGGGGTACCGATGCGGGGAAGGCCCGGCGCTGGCAGGGACGACGGTCGTGGCCGGATGCCCCGTCTTCACGCCCCACAAACATTTGAACATCTCCCGAAGCTCGGGCACGCCAACCGTCGAGGGGAAATAGGTGGATTGCGCTCGCAGCGCCACCAGCTCGCTCTCCGGCTGTTCCGACAAGCCGGCATCCTTCTCCACTCCCTTGCTCTTGGTGGACTTGGGCGCCATGGCAACTACGGGAAGCGGAAAAGCAGAGGACGGCGAAAGCATGGCGGCGATGGGCGAAAGCAGAGAGGCTCGAGAAGAAGGGGCGGCGGTTCTGAGATTGGAGGAAGGCGCAGCAAAGGGGTAAAGTGAACAGCACGCCCGCGGTTATTCCTTTTTATGGGGAAGGCGCGGGCCGCCTCCTTTCCCATTAACTGCGATGCGACGCATGCGTGCAGGCGCTGCCCCACGCATGCCTCCCACGTCATGCGCGTGCGCACGACCCCCACATCGTGCGTTCAACGCGGGTCATGGGGAAGCGCAATGACGAAAATAAAGGTCCGCGGTAAAATCCGCCTTAACCGCCACAAGACTGCTTCTTGGACTGGCCCAACAACGTGTTGCGCTTATGTGTGGCCCAGGCCCGGGGGCTCCTGTCGGTGTACAAAAATAGGGGCTCTGCTTTTGACCCCTTTACTTGTGCACGGGCAGTCAGAGCCTCCCACCACAGCCACGCATAGACATGACATGAAAGGGAAGCCGGGGGGAAGCCAAAGCCACAAGACAAACAAAGCAACAACAAGGACCAAGGCCAGAAAGATCAGATAGGCGTAGCAGGTGTTGGAAATATGCCCTAGAGGCAATAATAAAAGGATTATTATTATATTTCCATGTTCGCGATAATTGTCTTTTATTCATGCTATAATTGTATTATCCGGAAATCGTAATACACGTGTGAATAGATAGACCACAACATTTCCCTAGTGAGCCTCTAGTTGACTAGCTCGTTGATCAATAGATAGTCATGGTTTCCTGACTATGGACATTGGATGTCATTGATAACGGGATCACATCATTAGGAGAATGATGTGATGGACAAGACCCAATCCTAAGCATAGCACAAGATCGTGTAGTTCGTTTTGCTAGAGCTTTTCCAATGTCAAGTATCTTTTCCTTAGACCATGAGATCGTGTGACTCCCGGATACCGTAGGAGTACTTTGGGTGTACCAAACATCACAACGAATCGGGTGACTATAAAGGTGCACTATGGTATCTCCGAAAGTGTACATTGGGTTGACACGGATCGAGACTGGGATTTGTTACTCCGTATTACGGAGAGGTATCACTGGGCCCACTCAGTAATGCATCATCATAATGAGCTCAAAATGACCAAGTGTTTGGTCACGGGATCATGCATTATGGTACGAGTAAAGTAACTTGCCGGTAACGAGATTGAACGAGGTATTGGGATACCGACGATCGAATCTCGGGCAAGTAACATACCGATTGACAAAGGGAATTGTATACGGGGTTGCTTGAATCCTCGCACATCGTGGTTCACCCGATGAGATCATCGAGGAGCATGTGGGAGCCAACATGGGTATCCAGATCCCGCTGTTGGTTATTGACCGGAGAGCCGTCTCGGTCATGTCTGCATGTCTCCCGAACCCGTAGGGTCTACACACTTAAGGTTCGGTGACGCTAGGGTTGTAGAGATATGAGTATGCAGCAAACCGAATGTTGTTCGGAGTCTCGGATAAGATCCTAGATGTCACGAGGAGTTCCGGAATGGTCCGGATGTAAAGAATTGTATATAGGAAGTGCAGTTTCAGCCATCGGGAAAGTTTTGGGGTCACCCGGTATTGTACCGGGACCACCGGAAGGGTCCCGGGGGTCCACCGGGTGGGGCCACCTATCCCGGAGGGCCCCGTGGGCTGAAGTGGGAGGAACCAGCCTGGTGGGCTGGTGCACCCTTGGTCCCCTCGCGCCTAGGGTTGGAAACCCTAGGGTGGGGCGCACCCCACTCTGCCTTGGGGCACTCCACCCCACAGCCGCCACCCCCTTGGGAGATTCAATCTCAAGGCCGGGCGCCCCACGGGGCCTATATAAAGGGGGGGGGGGGAGGAGGGCAGCCGCACTCGAGTCTTGGCACCTCCCTCCCCTGCTACACCTCTTCCTCCTCCCGCAGCTTGCTTGGCGAAGCCTCGCCGGAGTCCTCACTGCATCCACCACCACGCCGTCAGGCTGCTGGATCTTCATCAACCTCTCCTTCCCCTTGCTGGATCAAGATGAAGGAGACGCCACGCTGACCGTGACGCGTGTGTTGAATGCGGAGGTGCCGTCTGCTCGGCGCTAGGATCTCCGGTGATTTGGATCACGACGAGAACGACTCCCTCAACCCCGTTCTCTTGAACGCTTCCGCACGCGATCTACAAGGGTATGTAGATGCATCTCTCTCTCTCTCTCGTTGCTAGATGAACTCATAGATGGATCTTGGTGAACATAGAATTTTTTTTATTTTATGCAACGTTCCCCAACAGTGGCATCATGAGCTAGGTCTATGCGTAGTTCTCTATTGCACGAGTAGAACACAATTTGTTGTGGGCATAGATGTGTCAACTTTCTTGTCGTTACTAGTCTTATTTTGCTTCAGCGGTATTGTGGGATGAAGCGGCCCGGACCAACCTTACACATACGCTTACGTGAGACAGGTTCCACCGACTGACATGCACTAGTTGCATAAGGTGGCTAGCGGGTGTCTGTCTCCCACTTTAGTTGGAGCGGATTCGGATTTAAAAGGGTCCTTATGAAGGGTAAATAGAAGTTGACAAATCACGTTGTGGCTTTTTCGTAGGTAAGAAAACGTTCTTGCTAGAACCCTATCGCAGCCACGTAAAAGATGCAACAACAATTAGAGGACGTCTAACTTGTTTTTGCAGCAATTGCCTTGTGATGTGATATGGCCAAAAGTTGTGATGTATGATGAATGGTATATTGTGATGTATGAGATCATGTTCTTGTAATAGGAATCACGACTTGCATGTCGATGAGTATGACAACCGGCAGGAGCCATAGGAGTTGTCTTAATTATTGTATGACCTGCGTGTCATTGATTCAACGCCATGTAATTACTTTGCTTTATTGCTAAACCGTTAGCTATAGTAGTAGAAGTAATAGTTGGCGAGCAACTTCATGGAGACACGATGATGGAGATCATGGTGTCATGCCGGTGACAAGATGATCATGGAGCCCAAGATGGAGATCAAAGGAGCTATATGATATTGGCCATATCATGTCACTACTATATATAATTGCATGTGATGTTTATTATGTTTATGCATCTTGTTTACTTAGAATGACGGTAGTAAATAAGATGATCCCTTATAATAATTTCAAGAAAGTGTTCTCCCTAGCGTGCACCGGTGCTAAAGTTCGTCGTTTCGAAGCACCACGTGATGATCGGGTGTGATAGATTCCTACGTTCACATACAACGGGTGTAAGACAGCTTTACACATGCAAAACACTTAGGTTAACTTGACGAGCCTAGCATGTACAGACATGGCCTCGGAACACAAGAGATCGAAAGGTCGAACATGAGTCGTATGGAAGATACGACCAACATGGAGATGTTCACCGACGATGACTAGTCCATCTCACGTGATGATCGGACACGGCCTAGTCGACTCGGATCATGTAACACTTAGATGACTAGAGGGATGTCAAATCTGAGTGGGAGTTCATTAAATAATTTGATTAGATGAACTTAATTATCATGAACATTAGTCTAAAATCTTTGCAAAATGTCTTGTAGATCAAATGGACAACGCTCATGTCACCATGAACTTCAACGTTCCTAGAGAAAACCAAGCTGAAAGATGATGGCAGCAACTATTCGGATCGGGTCCTAACCCGAGGATCATCCTCATAGCACCCAAGCAACAATCTGTCCAAGCCGCACCTCTAGGTGAAGCACCCATCCCACAGAACCCAGACGTTATGAACTCTTGGCAGTCTCGTGGCGATGATTACTCCCTCGTTCGGTGCGGCATGCTTTACACTTAGAACCGGGCTCCAAAAGCGTTTTGAGCAACACGGAGCATATGAGATGTTCGAGGAGCTGCAAATGGTTTTCCAAGCTCATGCCCGGTTGAGAGATATGAAGTCTCCGACAAGTTCTATAGTTGTAAGATGGAGGAAAATAGTTACATCGGTGAGCACATACTCAAAATGTCCGGGTTGCACAACCGCCTTTGTCCTAGCTGGACATTAACCTCCGGACGAGGCGGTCATTGACAGAATCCTTGATCGCTCCCACCGAGCTACAAGAGCTTTGTGATGAACTACAATATGCAGGGGATGGTGAAAACTATTCCTGAAGTATTTTCAATGCTGAAGTCAGCAGAGGTAGAAATCAAGAAAGAACATCAAGTGTTGATGGTCAATAAAACCACTAAGTTCAAGAAGGACAAGGGTAAGAAGAACTTCAAGAAGGACGGCAAGGATGCTGCCACGCCCGGTAAGCCAGTTGCTGGGAAGAAGTCAAAGAATGGACCCAAGCCCGAGACTGAGTGCTTTTATTGCAAAGGGAAGGGTCACTAGAAGCGGAACTGCCCCAAATACTTAGCGCATAAGAAGGCGGCAACACTAAAGGTATATTTGATATACATGTGATTGATGTGTACCTTACGATCGTAGTAACTCACAGGTATTTGATACCGTGCCGTTGCTCATATTTGTAACTCACAGCAGAGCTGCGGAATAAGCGGAGACTGGCGAAGGGCGACGAGGTGACGATGCGCGTCGGGAATGGTTCCAAGGTCGATGTGATCACCGTCGCACGCTACCTCTACATTTACCTACGTGATTAGTTTTAAACCTCAATAATTGTTATTTAGTGCCAAGTTTGAGCATGAACATTGTATCGTGATCTCGTTTAATGCGAGATGGCTACTCATTTAAATCCGAGAATAATGGTTGTTCTATTTATATGAGAGATATGTTTTATGGTCATGCTCCGATCGTCAAAGGTTTATTCTTAATGAAGCTCAAGCGTAATATTACACATATTCATAGTGTGAATACCAAAAGATTTAAAGTTGATAACGATAGTCCCACATACTTGTGGCATCGCCGCCTTTGGTCACATTGGTGTCAAGCGCATGAAGAAGCTCCATGCTGATGGACTTTTAGAGTCTCTCGATTATGAATCATTTGACACATGCGAACCATGCCTTATGGGCAAAATGACCAAGACTCCGTTCTCCGTAACAATGGAGCGAGCAACCAACTTATTGGAAATCATACATACCGATGTGTGCGGTCCAATGAGCGTTGAGGCTCGCAGAGGATATCGTTATGTTCTCACTCTCACTGAGGACTTGAGTAGATATGAGTATGTCTACTTGATGAAACACAAGTCTGAGACCTTTGAAAAGTTCAAGGAATTTCAGAATGAGGTAGAGAATCAACGTGACCAAAAAATAAAGTTCTTACGATCAGATCATGGAGGAGAATATTTAAGTCACGAATTTGGTACACACTTAAGGAAATGTGGAATCGTTTCACAACTCACGCTACCGAACACCTCAACAGAATAAAGGTGTCCGAACGTCAGAATCGCACTCTATTGGATATGGTGTGATCTATGATGTCTCTTACAGATTTACCACTATAATTTTGGGGCTACGCTCTAGAGACAGCTACATTCACTTTAAATAGGGCATAGGGCACCGTCTAAATCCGTTGAGACGACACTGCATGAATTATGGTTTGGGAAGAAACCTAAGCTGTCGTTTCTAAAAGTTTGGGGATGCGATGCTTATGTCAAGAAACTTCAACCTGAAAAGCTCGAACCCAAGTCAGAAAAATGCGTCTTCATAGGATACCCTAACGAAACCATTGGGTATACCTTCTACCTTAGATCCGAAGGGAAGATCTTTGTTGCCAAGAACGTATCCTTTATTGAAAAAGAGTTTCTCTCGAAAGGAGTAAGTGGGAGGAAAGTAGAACTCGATGGAGTACTACCTCTTGAACCGGAAAGTAGTGCAGCTCAGGAAAATGTTCCTGTGGTGCCTACATCGACTGAAGAGGAAATTAATGATGATGATCAAGGTACTTCGGATTAAGTTGGTACTAAACTTCGTAGGTCCACAAGGACACGTTCCACACCAGAATGGTATGGCAACCCTGTCCTGGAAATCATGTTGTTAGACAACAGTGAACCTTCGAACTATGAAGAAGCGATGGCCGGCCCAGATTCCAACAAATGGCTTGAAGCCATGCAATCCGAGATAGGATCCATGTATGAAAACAAAGTATGGACTTTGACAGACTTGCCCGATGATCGGCGAGCGATAGAAAACAAATGTTACCATCTATAAAGCTCGACTTGTCGCTAAGGGTTATCGGCAAGTTCAAGGGGTTGACTACGATGAGACTTTCTCTCCCGTAGCAAAGCTGAAGTCCGTCCGAATCATGTTAGCAATTGCCGCATACTATGATTATGAGATATGGCAAATGGACGCCAAAATGGCATTCCTTTTCGGCTATCTTAAGGAATAACTGTATATGATGCAGCCGGAAGGTTTTGTCGACCCTAAGAATGCTAACAAGGTATGCAAGCTCCAGCGATCCATTTATGGGCTGGTGCAAGCATCTTGGAGTTGGAACATTCGCTTTGATGAGATGATCAAAGCGTTAGTTTACGCAGACTTATGGAGAAGCCTGCGTTTACAAGAAAGTGAGTGGGAGCTCAGTAGCATTTCTCATATTATATGTAGATGACATACTTTTGATGGGAAATGATATAGAACTCTTGGACAACATTAAGGCCTACTTGAATAAGAGTTTTTCAATGAAGGACCTTGGAGAAGCTGCTTATATATTAGGCATCAAGATCTATAGAGATAGATCGAGACGCCTCATAGGTCTTTCACAAAGCACATACCTTGATAAGATATTGAAGAAGTTCAAAATGGACCAGTCCAAGAAAGGGTTCTTGCTCAGACATAAGGTGTGAAATTGAGCTCGGCTCAATGTCCCACCACGGCAGAAGATATAGAAGAGATGAGTGTCATCCCTATGCATCAGCCATAGGGTCTATTATGTATGCCATGCCGTGTACAGACTGATGTAAACCTTGCCGTAAGTTTGGTAGGAAGGTACCAAAGTAATCCCGGCAAGGAACACCGGATAGCGGTCAAGAATATCCTGAAGTACCGAAAAGGACTAAGGATATGTTTCTCGTTTATGGAGGTGACGAAGAGCTCGTCAGAAGGGTTACGTCGACGCTAGCTTCGACATAGATCTGGATGACTCTAAGTCACAAACCGGATACGTGTGTATGTTGAATGGTGGAGCAGTAAGCTGGTGCAGCTGCAAGCAGAGCGTCGTGGTGGGATCTACATGTGAAGCGGAGTACATGGCAGCCTCGGAAGCAGTGCATGAAGCAATCTAGGCGAAGGAGTTCATCAGCGACCTAGGAGTCATACCCAATGCGTCGGGGCCGATCAAACTCTTCTGTGACAACACTGGAGCTATTGCACTTGCCAAGGAGCCTGGTTTCACAAGAAGACCAGCACATCAAGTGTCGCTTCAACTCCATTCGTGAAAATGTTCAAGATGGAGACATAGAAATTTGCAAAGTGCATACGGATCTGAATGTCGCAGATCCGTTGACTAAACCTCTTCCGCGAGCAAAACATGATCAACACGAGAACTCTATGGGTGTTCGATTCATCACAATGTAACTAGATTATTGACTCTAGTGCAAGTGGGAGACTGTTGGAAATATGCCCTAGAGGCAATAATAAAAGGATTATTATTATATTTCCTTGTTCGTGATAATTGTCTTTTATTCATGCTATAATTGTATTATCCAGAAATCGTAATACACGTGTGAATAGATAGACCACAACATGTCCCTAGTGAGCCTCTAGTTGACTAGCTCGTTGATCAATAGATAGTCATGGTTTCACGACTATGGACATTGGATGTCATCGATAACGGGATCACATCATTAGGAGAATGATGTGATGGACAAGACCCAATCCTAAGCATAGCACAAGATCGTGTAGTTCGTTTTGCTAGAGCTTTTCCAATGTCAAGTATCTTTTCCTTAGACCATGAGATCGTGTGACTCCGGATACCGTAGGAGTGCTTTGGGTGTACCAAACGTCACAACGAATCGGGTGACTATAAAGGTGCACTACAGGTATCTCCGAAAGTGTCTGTTGGGTTGACACGGATCGAGATCGGATTTGTCACTCCGTATTACGGAGAGGTATCATCGGGCCCACTCGGTAATGCATCATCATAATGAGCTCAAAGTGACCAAGTGTTTGGTCACGGGATCATGCATTACTGATGCGAGTAAAGTGACTTGCCCGGTAACGAGATTGAACGAGGTATTGGGATACCGACGATCGAATCTCGGCAAGTAACATCTTGATTGACAAAGGGAATTGTATACGGGGTTGCTTGAATCCTCGACATCGTGGTTCATCCGATGAGATCATCGAGGAGCATGTGGGAGCCAACATGGGTATCAAAATCCATTGTTGGTTATTGATCGGAGAGCCGTCTCGGTCATGTTCAGATGTCTCTGAACCCGTAGGGTCTACACACTTAAGGTTCGGTGACGCTAGGGTTGTATGAATATGAGTATGCAGCAAACAGAATGTTGTTCGGAGTCCCGGATAAGATCCCGGACGTCACGAGGAGTTCCGGAATGGTCCGGAGGTAAATAATTGTATATAGGAAGTGCAGTTTCGGCCATCGGGAAAGTTTCGGGGTCACCCGGTATTGTACCGGGACCACCGGAAGGGTCCCGGGGGTCCACCGGGTGGGGCCACCTATCCCGGAGGGCCCCGTGGGCTTAAGTGGGGAGGGAACCAGCCCCTGGTGGGCTGGTGCACCCCCCTTGCCCCCCTGCGCCTCGGGTTGGAAACCCTAGGGTGGGGGGCGCACCCCACTTGCCTTGGGGGGCACTCCACCCCCCTGGCCGCCCCCCCTTGGGAGATTCAATCTCCAGGGCCGGCGTCCCCCCTGGGGGCCTATATAAAGGAGGGGGGAGGGAGGGCAGCCGCACCCTGAGTCTTGGCGCCTCCCTCCCCTGCTACACCTCTTCCTCCTCCCGCAGTTGCTTGGCGAAGCTCGCCGAGTCTGCTGCATCCACCACCACGCCGTCGTCTTTGCCGGATCTTCATCAACCTCCCCTCCCCCCTTGCTGGATCAAGACGAAGGAGACGTCATGCTGACCGTACGTGTGTTGAACGCGGAGGTGCCGTCTGTTTGGCGCTAGGATCTCCGGTGATTTGGATCACGACGAGAACGACTCCCTTAACCCCGTTCTCTTGTACGCTTCCGCACGCGATCTACAAGGGTATGTAGATGCATCTCTCTCTCTCGTTGCTAGATGAACTCATAGATGGATCTTGGTGAACGTAGAATTTTTTTATTTTATGCAACGTTCCCCAACAGCAGGTTCCCCCGGCAAGGACCCTTGCCGGGGCAGCCTCAGCGGCCCCGACAAGGGTCTTGCCGGGGTAGCTCGCCCACGCCAGCTGAAGTGAGCCGCCCTTGAGCCCACCAACACTCGACAAATGCGTTGGGACAGGGCTCGGGAGGCACCTCCGTGGTGGCATGCATATCTTTGTGAAGACATAGAATGCTCAAGATCAAATGAGGATAAGAGGGCAACCATCCTCACGAAAGAAATCCATAAGACCCCCGACAATATCCTTGCCAGGGAGGCCAACGCGCCACGGCAAGACCCTTGCCGGGCCACCCGGCGAGACCCTCGCCAAGCGCACCGGCAGGGCCACTGCCAGGCCCGCGCCAGCTAAGTCTTCACCGCCGTTCGCATGCAGCTGCCGACCCAACCAGCTGGGCAGGCACCTGCGTGGCAGCATGCAATCCTTCATGGAGGCTCCACCACCGCGCCACCTCAGCTGCCTGCCTGCCTACATGGCACCGCATGCGTCGCTGGCCAGGGCGCGTGTCGAAGCGAGGAGGAGCGGCGACGGACAGGACGGGCCTCGCCCCCGTCCCCAATAAAGCGAAGGGACACCTAAGCCTCGCATTAAATGCGTCTTGTCCTATAATACTAGCGATAAACTCGCAACGCTGTAGCACTTTCCACCTCCTGTGTGCCACTCTGGAAGCCCCTTTCGCCTATAAAAGGAGGCCCATGGCACACAGAGAAAGGATTCGGCTCTTTCAAACCTCTTAGCACCTAGAGCTAGTTCGAGAGCTCAAGAACACTAAATACATCCACCAAAGCAGGATCGTAGGGTTTTACGCATCTTTGCGGCCCGAACCTGGGTAAATCCCTTTGTGTTATCTACTAGTCCTGCTCTTCTCGCGATCCCCACGCCCCGCAACCGTAGGAGGGATTACAGTGATCCCATAGGTGTCGTTTCCCACCGACAGGCGGGTATCGTTATTTTCTAACCTTCAAAGATGATTTGAGCAGATATGGGTATATCTACTTGATGAAACATAAGTCGGAAACATTTGAAAAGCTCAAAGAATTTCAGAGTGAAGTGGAAAATCATCGTAACAAGAAAATAAAGTTTCTATGATCTGATCATGGAGGTGAATATTTGAGTTATGAGTTTGGTCTTCATTTGAAACAATGAGGACTAGTTTCGTAACTCACGCCACCTGGAACACCACATCGTAATGGTGTGTCCGAACGTCGTAACCATACTTTATTAGATATGGTGCGATCTATGATGTCTCCTACTGATTTACCGCTGTCATTTTGGGGTTATGCTTTAGAGACGGCTGCATTCATGTTAAACAGGGCACCATCTAAATCTGTTGAGATGACACCATATGAACTGTGGTTTGGCAAGAAACCTAATCTGTCATTTCTTAAAGTTTTGGGCTGCGGTGCTTATGTGAAAAAGCTTCAACCTGATAAGCTCGAACCCAAATCGGAGAAATGTGTCTTCATAGGATACCCAAAGGAGACTGTTGGGTACACCTTCTATCATAGATCCGAAGGCAAGATATTCGTTGATAAGAATGGATCCTATCTAAAGAAGGAGTTTCTCTCGAAAGAAGTGAGTGGGAGGAAAGTAGAACTTGATGAGGTAATTGTACCTTCTCCCGAATTGGAAAGTAGTTCATCACAGAAATCAGTTCCAGTGACTCCTACACCAATTAGTGAGGAAGCTAATGATGATGATAATAAAACTTCAGATCAAGTTACTACTGAACCTCGTAGGTCAAGCAGAGTAAGATCCACACCAGAGTAGTAGGTAATCCTGTTCTGGAGGTCATGTTACTTGACCATGACAAACCTACGAACTATGAGGAAGAGATGATGAGCCCAGATTCCGCGAAATGGCTTGAGGCCATGAAATCTGAGATGGGATCCATGTATGAGAACAAAGTGTCGACTTTGGTTTACTTGCCCGATGATCGACAAGCAATAGAGAATTAATGGATCTTCAAGAAGAAGACTGACGCTGGCGGTAATGTTACTGTCTACAAAGCTCAACTTGTTGCGAAAGGTTTTTGGACAAGTTCAGGGAGTTGACTACGATGAGACCTTCTCACTCATAGCGATGCTTAAGTCTGTCCGAATCATGTTAGCAATTTCCGCATTTTATGATTATGAAATATGGCAAATGGATGTCAAAACTGCATTCCCTAATGGATATCTTAAAGAAGAGTTGTATATGATGCAACCAGAAGGTTTTGTCGATCCTAAAGGTGCTAACAAAGTGTGCAAACTCCAGCGATCCATTTATGGACTGGTGCAAGCCTCTCGGAGTTGGAATATACGCATTGATAGTGTGATCAAAGCATATGGTTTTATACAGACTTTTGGAGAAGCTTGTATTTACAAGAAAGTGAGTGGGAGCTATGCAACATTTCTAATATTATATGTGGATGGCATATTGTTGATTGGAAATAATACAGAATTTCTGGATAGCATAAAAGGATACTTGAATAAGAATTTTTCAATGGAAGACCTTAGTGAAGCTGCTTATATATTGGGCATCGAGATCTATAGAGATAGATCAAGACGCTTAATTGTACTTTCACAAAGCACATACCTTGATAAAGTTTTGAAGAAGTTCAAAATGGACCAGTCAAAGAAATGGTTCTTGTCGGTGTCACAAGGTGTGAAGTTGAGTCTGACCCAACGCTCGACTACTTCAGAAGATAGAGAGAAAATGAAAGTCATTCCCTATGCCTCGGCCATAGGTTATATCATGTATGCAATGCTGTGTACCAGACCTGATGTGTGCCTTGCTATAAGTTTAGTAGGGAGGTACCAAAGTAATCCAGGAGTGGATCACTGTACAACAGTCAAGAACATCCTGAAATACCTGAAAACGACTAAGGATACGTTTCTCGTTTATGGAGGTGACAAAGAGCTGTCGTAAATGGTTACGTCAATGCAAGCTTTGACACTGATCCGGATGACTCTAAGTCACAAACTAGATTTGTATTTATATTGAATGGTGGAGCTGTCAGTTGGTGCAGTTCCAAGCAGAGCGTTGTGGCGGGATCTACGTGTGAAGCGGAGTACATAGCTGCTTCGGAATCAGCAAATGAAGGAGTCTGGATGAAGGAGTTCATATCCGATCTAGGTGTAATACCTAGTGCATCGAGTCCAATGAAAATCATTTGTGACAATATTGGAGCAATAGCCTAGGCAAAGGAATCCCGATTTCACAAGAGAACCAAACACATCAAGAGACGCTTCAATTCCATCCGCGATCAAGTCAAGGAGAGAGACACAGAGATTTGCAAAATACATACGGATCTGAATGTTGTAGACCCGTTGACTAAGCCTCTTCCATGAGCAAAACATGATCAGCACCAAGACTCCTTGGGTGTTAGAATCATTACTATGTAATCTAGATTATTGACTCTAGTGCAAGTGGGAGCCTGAAGGAAATATGCCCTAGAGGTAATAATAAAGTTGTTATTTATATCTCCTTATATCATGATAAATGTTTATTATTCATGCTAGAATTGTATTAACCGGAAACTTGGTACTTGTGTGAATTGCTACCTCTTGAGCATGTGTTGGTTTTCCCTTGAAGAGGAAAGGGTGATGCAGCAAAGTAGCGTAAGTATTTCCCTCAGTTTTTGAGAACCAAGGTATCAATCCAAAGAGGAGACTACACACAAATCGCCTAGTACCTGCACAAACAATCAAGAACCTTGCAACCAACGCGATAAAGGGGTTGTCAATCCCTTCACGGCCACTTGCAAAAGTGAGATCTGATAAAGATAATAAGATAAATATTTTTGGTATTTTTGTTGTATAGATTGGAAAATAAACATTACAAAATAATAAACTAGAATTATAGATCAGAAACTTATATGATGTGAAGTAGACCCAGGGGCCATAAGTTTCACTAGTGGCTTCTCACAAGATAGCATATATTATGGTGGGTGAACAAATTACTGCCGAGAAATTGATAGAAAGGCGCATAGTTATGAGAATATCTAGGCATGATCATGAAGATAGGCATCACATCCGTGACAAGTAGATCAAAACGATTCTACATCTACTACTATTACTCCACACATCGACCGCTATGCAACATGCATCTAGAGTATTAAGTTCATAAGAACAGAGTAACAAATTAGGCAAGATGACATGATGTAGAGGGATAAACTCAAGCAATATGATATAAACCTCATCTTTTTATCCTTGATGGCAACAATACAATACGTGTTGGTTCCCTTTCTGTAACTGGGATCGAGCACCGCAAGATTGAACCCAAAGCTAAGCACTTCTCCCATTGCAAGAAAGATCAATCTAGTAGGCCAAACTAAACCGATAATTCGAAGAGACTTGCAAAGATATTAAATCATGCATATAAGAATTCAGAGAAGAATCAAATATTGTTCATAGGTAATCTTGATCATAAACCCACAATTCATCGGATCTCGGCAAACACACCGCAAAAAGAATTACATCGAATAGATCTCCAAGAAGATCGAGGAGAACTTTGTATTGAGATCCAAAGAGAGAGAAGAAGCCATCTAGCTAATAACTATGGACCCGAAGCTCTGTGGTAAACTACTCACACATCATCGGAGAGGCTATGGTGTTGATGTAGAATCCCTCCATGATCGAATCCTCCTCCGGCAGATCGCCGGAAAAGGCCCAATATGGGATCTCACGGGTAGAGAAGGTTGCGGCGGTGGAAAAGTGGTTTCGTGGCTCCCCTGGATGTTTTCAGGGTATAAGAGTATATATAAGCGAAAGAAGTAGGTCGGTGGAGCTACGAGGGGCCCACGAGGGTGGGGGGCGCGCCCTCCTGCCTCGTGGCCGCCTCGTTGCTTCCTTGACGTCCACTCCAAGTGTCCTGGATTGCGTTTGTTCCAAAAAAGATCCTCGCGAAGGTTTCATTCCGTTTGGATTCCATTTGATATTCCTTTTCTGCAAAACACTAAAATAGGCAAAAAACAACAATTTGCACTGGGCCTTCGGTTAATAGGTTAGTCGCAAAAATAATATAAAAAGGTATATTAAAGCCCATTAAACATCCAAAACAGATAATATAATAGCATGGAACAATAAAAAATTATAGATACGTTGGAGATGTATCAAGCATCCCCGAGCTTAATTCCTTCTCGTCCTCGAGTAGGTAAATGATAAAAACAGAATTTTTGATGTGGAATGCTACCTAACATAATTATCAATGTAGTTTTCTTTATTGTGGCATGAATGTTCAGATCTGAAAGATTCAAGAAAAAAGTTTAATATTGACATAAAAATAATAATACTTCAAGCATACTAACCAAGCAATTATGTCTTATCAAAATAACATAGCCAAAGAAAGCTCATCCCTACAAAATCATATAGTTTGGCTATGCTTCATTTTCGTCACACAAAATGCTCTCATCATGCACAACCCCGATGACAAGCCAAGCAATTGTTTCATACTATAGTATTCTCAAAACTTTTCAATTTTCACGCAATACATGAGCGTGAGCCATGGACATAGCACTATGGGTGGAATAGAATATGATGATGGGGGTTGTGTCGAGAAGACAAAAAAGGACAAAGTCTCACATTTACGCGGCTAATCAACAGGCTATGAAGATGCCCATCAATTGGTGTCAATGCGAGGAGTAGGGATTGCCATGCAACGGATGCACTAGAGCTATAAATGTATGAAAGCTCAACAAAAGAAACTAAGTGGGTGTGCATCCAACTTGCTTGCTCACGAAGACCTAGGGCATTTGAGGAAGCCCATTGTTGGAATATACAAGCCAAGTTCTATAATTAAAAATTTCCCACTAGTATATGAGTGACAATAGAAGAGACTCTCTATCATGAAGATCATGGTGCTACTTTGAAGCACAAGTGTGGAAAAAGGATAGTAGCATTGTCCCTTATATTTTTTTATTTTTTATTTGGCCTTTCTTTTTTTATATTTGGCCTTTTTTTTGGGACAATGCTCTAATAATGATGATCATCACACTTCTATTTATTTACAACTCAAAGATTACAACTCGATACTAGAACAAAGTATGACTCTATATGAATGCCTCCGGCGGTGTACCGGGATGGGTAATGAATCAAGAGTGACATGTATGAAAAATTATGCATGGTGGCCTAGCCACAAATACGATGTCAACTACATGATCATGCAAGGTAATATGCCAATGATGAAGCGTGTCATGATAAACGGAACGGTGAAAAGTTGCATGACAATATATCTCGGAATGGCTATGGAAATGCCATAATAGGTAGATATGGTGGCTGTTTTGAGGAAGATATAAGGAGGTTTATGTGTGTTAGAGAGTATCATATCACGGGGATTGGATGCACCGGTGAAGTTTGCACCAACTCTCAAGGTGAGAAAGGGCAATGCACGCATCAAGAGGTTAGCAATGATGGAAGGGTGAGAGTGCGTATAATCCATGGACTCAACATTAGTCATAAAGAACTCACATAGTTATTGCAAAAATCTACAAGTCATCAAAACCAAGCACTACGTGCATGCTCCTAGGGGGATATATTGGTAGGAAAAGACCATCGCTCGTCCCCGACCGCCACTCATAAGGAAAGCAATCAAAGAACACCTCATGCTTCAAATTTGTCACACAACGTTTACCATACGTGCATGCTACGGGACTTGCAAACCTCAACATAAGTATTTATCAATTCCATAATTACTCAACTAGCACAACTCTAATATTACCATCTTCATATCTCAAAACAATCATCAACTATCAAACTTCTCATAGTATTCAATGCACTATATATGGAAGTTTTTATTATACCCATCTTGGATGCCTATCATATTAGGATTAATTTTATAACCAAAGCAAATTACCATGCTGTTCTAAAAGACTCACAAAATAATATAAGTGAAGCATGAGAGATCAATTATTTCTATAAAATAAAACTACCACCGTGCTCTAAAAAGATATAAGTGAAGCACTAGAGCAAAATTATCTAGCTCAAAAGATATAAGTGAAGCACATAGAGTATTCTAATAAATTCCGATACATGTGTGTCTCTCCAAAAGGTGTGTAAAGCAAGGATGATTGTGGTAAACTAAAAATCAAAGACTCAAATCATACAAGATGCTCCAAGCAAAACACATATCATGTGGTGAATAAAAATATAGCCTCAAGTAAAGTTACCAATAGACGAAGACGAAAGAGGGAATGCCTTCCGGGGCATCCCCAAGCTTAGGCTTTTGGTTGTCCTTGAATTTTACCTTGGGGTGTGTTGGGCATCCCCAAGCTTAGGCTCTTGCCACTCCTTGTTCCATAATCCATCAAATCTTTACCCAAAAACTTGAAAACTTCACAACACAAAACTCAACAGAAAATCTCATGAGCTCCGTTAGTGTCAGAAAACAAACCACAACTTTAAGGTACTGTAATGAAATCATTATTTATTTATATTTGTGTTAAACCTGCTGTATTCCAACTTCTATATGGTTCATACCCCCCGATACTAGCCATAGATTCATTAAAATAAGCAAACAACACACGAAAAACAGAATCTGTCAAAAACAGAACAGTCTTTAGAAATCCGATTTGTTCGAATACTTCTGGAACTCCAAAAATTCTGAAAAACTAGGAAAACCTTGGATAATTTGTATATTTATCAACTTAAAAAAGAATTGGTATTTTATCACGTTCTGGTGAATTTTAGAAATTATTTTAGCGAGCGTAAAGTTTCTGTCTTTTTAGCAAGATCAAACAACTATCACCCAAGAAGATCCTATTGGTTGTACTTGGCACAAACACTAACTAAAACATAAAACCACATCTAAAAAGAATCTAGATGAATTATTTATTACTAAACAGAAACAAAAAGCAAGGAACAAAAATAAGATTGGGTTGCCTCCCAACAAGCGCTATCGTTTAACGCCCCTAGCTAGGCATAAAAACAAGAATATATCTAGGTATTGTCATCTTTGGTATGAAATCCATAAGTGGCTCTCATAATATATTCATAAGGGAATTTAATTTTCTTCCAAGGAAAGTGTTCCATGCCTTTCCTTAATGGAAATTGGAATCTAATGTTTCCTTCTTTCATATTATAATTGCACCAATCGTTCTAAGAAAAGGTCTACCAAGAATAATAGGACATGTAGGATTGCAATCTATATCAAGAACAATGAAATCTACGGGCACATAATTACTATTTGCAACAATAAGAACATCATTAATCCTTCCCATAGGTTTCTTAATGGTGGAATCTGCAAGATGCAAATTTAAAGAACAATCATCAAATTCACAGAAATCTAGCACATCACACAAAGTTTTTGGAATCGTGGAAACACTAGCACCCAAATCACATAAAGCATAGCATTCATGATCTTTAATTTTAATTTTAATAGTAGGTTCCCACTCATCATAAAGTTTTCTAGGGATAGAAACTTCTAATTCAAGTTTTTCTTCGTAAGGTTGTATTAAAGCATCAACGATGTGTTTGGTAAAAGCTTTATATTGATCATAAGCATGAGGATAATTTAGCACGGATTGCAACAAGGAAATACAATCTATCAAAGAGAAATTATCATAATTAAATTCCTTGAAATCCAAAATAGTAGGTTCATTGCTATGTAAAGTTTTGACCTCTTCAATCCCACTTTTACCAATTTTTGCATCAAGATCTAAAAACTCTGAATCATTGGGACGCCTTTTAACTAAAGTTGACTCATCTCCAGTCCCATCTTTATCAAGATTCATAATGGAAAACAAAGATTTAATAGGAGACACATCAATCACTTTTAGATCTTCATCAATGTTATTACCTAAATCTTCCGGTTTAGCGGCCATCTTATTAACTAAGGTGGCTTGCTTATCCAAAATTCGGGCTATTAAGTTTTCAAGATACGAAAACTGAGATTTCAAACCATAAAATTCCTTAGACATATCATTGAGCTCTTTACTAATGTACTCCATAAAACTTTTATGTTCTTTAAGCTCATTTCTGAAGAAATTATTATGCTCAAATTGCAAAGACATAAAGCTTCTAACATTGTTTTCAATTTCTTCCAACCTTCTAAGGTGAGGATCAAAGCTTTTCGAAGGAGCCATCAAAGCAAAACAGGCACACTAACACCCAAAAACACAAGAGGCAAGAAAAAAGAGACGGACGGAAGAGGGGCGAATAAAACGACAAGTTGAAGTGGGGGAGAGGAAAACGAGAGGCAAATGGCAAATAATGGAATGCGAGGGAGAAGAGTTTGTGATGGGTACTTGGTATGTCTTGACTTGTGCATAGATCTCCCTGGCAATGGCGCCAGAAATCCTTCTTGCTACCTCTTGAGCACGCGTTGATTTTCCCTTGAAGAGGAAAGGGTGATGCAGCAAAGTAGCGTAAGTATTTCCCTCACTTTTGAGAACCAAGGTATCAATCCAAAGAGGAGACTACACGCAAATCGCCTAGTACCTGCACAAACAATCAAGAACCTTGCAACCAACGCAATAAAGGGGTGTCAATCCCTTCACGGCCACTTGCAAAAGTGAGATCTGATAAAGATAATAAGATAACTATTTTTGGTATTTTTGTTGTATAGATTGGAAAATAAAGATTGGAAAATAAAGATTGCAAAATAATAAACTAGAATTATAGATCGGAAACTTATATGATGTAAACTAGACCCGGGGGCCATAGGTTTCACTAGTGGCTTCTCTCAAGATAGCATATATTACGGTGGGTGAACAAATTACTGTTGAACAATTGATAGAAAAGCGCATAGTTATGAGAATATCTAGGCATGATCATGAACATAGGCATCACGTCCGTGACAAGTAGATCAAAACGATTCTGCATCTACTACTATTACTCCACACATCGACCGCTATCCAGCATGCATCTAGAGTATTAAGTTCATAAGAACAGAGTAACAAATTAGGCAAGATGACATGATGTAGAGGGATAAACTCAAGCAATATGATATAAACCTCATCTTTTTATCCTTGATGGCAACAATACAATACGTGTCGGTTCCCTTTCTGTAACTGGGATCGAGCACCGCAAGATTGAACCCAAAGCTAAGCACTTCTCCCATTGCAAGAAAGATCAATCTAGTAGGCCAAACTAAACCGATAATTCGAAGAGACTTGCAAAGATATTAAATCATGCATATAAGAATTCAGAGAAGAATCAAATATTGTTCATAGATAATCTTGATCATAAACCCACAATTCATCGGATCTCGGCAAACACACCGCAAAAAGAATTACATCGAATAGATCTCCAAGAAGATCGAGGAGAACTTTGTATTGAGATCCAAAGAGAGAGAGAAGAAGCCATCTAGCTAATAACTATGGACCCGAAGGTCTGTGGTAAACTACTCACACATCATCGGAGAGGCTACGGTGTTGATGTAGAATCCCTCCATGATCGAATCCCCCTCCGGCAGATCGCCGGAAAAGGCCCAAGATGGGATCTCACGGGTAGAGAAGGTTGCTGCGGTGGAAAAGTGGTTTCGTGGCTCCCCTGGATGTTTTCAGGGTATAAGAGTATATATAAGCGAAAGAAGTAGGTCAGTGGAGCTACGAGGGGCCCACGAGGGTGGGGGCGCGCCCTCCTGCCTCGTGGCCGCCTCGTTGCTTCCTTGACGTCCACTCCAAGTCTCCTGGATTGCGTTTGTTCCAAAAAATATCCTCGCGAAGGTTTCATTCCGTTCGGATTCCGTTTGATATTCCTTTTCTGCGAAACACTGAAATAGGTTAAAAAACAACAATTTGCGCTGGGCCTTCGGTTAATAGGTTAGTCCCAAAAATAATATAAAAAGGTATATTAAAGCCCATTAAACATCCGAAACAGATAATATAATAGCATGGAACAATAAAAAATTATAGATACGTTGGAGACGTATCAAGCATCCCCAAGCTTAATTCATGCTCGTCCTCGAGTAGGGAAATGATAAAAGAAATAATTTATAAAGTGTGAATGCTAGCAGGTGCACAAGTTTGATCAATGATAAATTCAAAGGAACGGTAGCACGGGCCATTAATCTACAGCAACATAGACATGCAAAAACTATCAGGTACTAAGTTCATGATAAATTAAAGTTCAATTAATCATATTACTTAAGAACTTCGACTTAGATAGACATCCCTCTAGTCATGTAAATGAAGGAAATATGCCCTAGAGGCAATAATAAAGTTATTATTTATTTCCTTATATCATGATAAATGTTTATTATTCATTCTAGAATTGTATTAACCGGAAACTTGATACATGTGTGAATACATAGACAAAACAAAGTGTCCCTAGTATGCCTCGACTTGACTAGCTCGTTAATCAAAGATGGTAAAGTTTCCTGACCATAGACATATGTTGTCATTTGATGAACGGGATCACATCATTAGAGAATGATGTGATGGACAAGACCCATCAGTTAGCTTAGCATAATGATCATTTAGTTTTATTGCTCTTGCTTTCTTCAAGACTTATACATATTCCTTTGACTATGTGATTATGCAACTCCCGAATGCCGAGGAACACTTTGTGTGCTATCAAACATCACAACATAACTGGGTGATTATAAAGATGCTTTACAGGTGTCTCTGAAGGTGTCTGTTGAGTTTGCATAGATCGAGATTAGGATTTGTCACTCTGTGTATCGGAGAGGTATCTCTGGGCCCTCTCGGTAATGCAGTCACTATAAGCCTTGCAAGCAATGTGACTAATAAGTTAGTTACGGGATGATGTATTACAGAACGAGTAAAGAGACTTGCCAGTAACGAGATTGAACTAGGTATGATGATACCGACGATCGAATCTCGGGAAAGTAACATACCGATGACAAAGAGAATGGCGTATGTTGTTATGCGGTTTGACCAATAAAGACCTTCGTACAATATGTAGGAGTGAATATGAGCATCCAAGTTCCGCTATTGGTTATTGACCGGAGATGTGTCTTGGTCACGTCTACATAGTTCTCGAACCCGTAGGGTCCGCACGCTTAACGTTCGATGACGATTTGTATTATGAGTTATGTGATTTGATGACCGAAGTTTGTTTGAAGTCCCAGATGAGATCACGGACATGATGAGGAGTCTTGAAATGGTCGAGAGGTAAAGATTGATATATTGGATGAAGGTATTCAGACACCGGAAAGGTTTCGAGACGTTTCAGATATTTATCGGGGAACCGAGGGGTTACCGGAACCCCCCGGGGAAGTTATGGGCATTGATGGGCCATAAGGGAGTAGGAGAGGGAAGGCCACAAGCTGGAGTGCGCCCCTCCCCATGGCAGTCCGCATTGGACTAGGGGAGGGGGCGCGTGAAGGAAATATGCCATAGAGGCAATAATAAAGTTATTATTTATTTCCTTATATCATGATAAATGTTTATTATTCATGCTAGAATTGTATTAACCGGAAACATAATACATGTGTGAATACATAGACAAACAGAGTGTCACTAGTATGCCTCTACTTGACTAGCTCGTTAATCAAAGATGGTTATGTTTCCTAACCATGGACAAAGAGTTGTTATTTGATTAACGGGATCACATCATTAGGTGAATGATCTGATTGACATGACCCATTCCATTAGCTTAGCACCCGATCGTTTAGTATGTTGCTATTGCTTTCTTCATGACTTATACATGTTCCTATGACTATGAGATTATGCAACTCCCGTTTGCCGGAGGAACACTTTGTGTGCTACCAAACGTCACAACGAAACTGGGTGATTATAAAGGTGCTCTACAGGTGTCTCCAAAGGTACATGTTGGGTTGGCGTATTTCGAGATTAGGATTTGTCACTCCGATTGCTCTGGAGAGGAATCTCTGGGCCCTCTCGGTAATACACATCACATAAGCCTTGCAAGCATTGCAACTAATGAGTTAGTTGTGAGATGATGTATTACGAACGAGTAAAGAGACTTGCCGGTAACGAGATTGAACTAGGTATTGAGATACCAACGATCGAATCTCGGGCAAGTAACATACCGATGACAAAGGGAACAAGCATTATGTTGTTATGCGGTCTGACCGATAAGGATCTTCGTAGAATATGTAGGAGCCAATATGAGCATCCATGTTCCGCTATTGGTTATTGACCGGAGATGTGTCTCGGTCATGTCTACATTGTTCTCGAACCGTAGGGTCCGCACGCTTAACGTTTCGATGATAGTTATATTATGAGTTTATGAGTTTTGATGTACCGAAGGAGATCGGAGTTCCGGATGAGATAGGGGACAAGACGAGAAGTCTCGAAATGGTCGAGACGTAAAGATCGATATATAGGAAGACTATATACGGACAACTGAAAGGTTCCGAGTGATTCGGTATTTTCAGGAGTACCGAGAGTTACGGGAATTCGTATTGGGCCTTAATGGGCCATACGGGAAAGGAGAAAGGCCTCAAAGGTGGCGCACCTCCCCATTGGCTAGTCCGAATTGGACTAGGGAGGCGCCCTTCCTTCCTTCTCCTTTTCCCTTCCCTTTCCTTCCCTTCTACTCCTACTACTTGGAAGGGCTTCTAGTTCTAATAGGAAAGGGGGAATCCTACTCCCGGTGGGAGTAGGACTCCCCTAGGGCGCGCCATAGAGAGGGCCAGTCCTCCCCTCCTCCACTCCTTTATATACGGGGGCAGGGGGCACCCCATAGACACACAAGTTGATCTTCGTGATCGTTCCTTAGCCGTGTGCGGTGCCCCCCTCCACCATATTCCACCTCGGTCATATTGTAGCGGTGCTTAGGCGAAGCCATGCGATGGTAGAACATCAAGATCGTCACCACGCCGTCGTGCTGACGAAACTCCTTCCCAACGCTTTGCTGGATCGGAGCCCGGGGATCGTCATCGAGCTGAACGTGTGCCAAGAACTCGGAGGTACCGGAGTAACGGTGATTGGATCGGTTGGATCGGGAAGACGTACGACTACTTCCTCTACGTTGCGTCAACGCTTCCGCTTTGGTCTACGAGGGTACGTAGACAACACTCTCCCCTCTCGTTGCTATGCATCACCATGATCTTGCGTGTGCGTAAGAATTTTTTTGAAATTACTACGTTCCCCAACAGTGGCATCAGAGCCTAGGTTTTATGCGTTGATGTTATATGCACGAGTAGAACACAAGTGAGTTGTGGGCGATATAAGTCATACTGCTTACCAGTAAGTCATACTTTGGTTCGGTGGTATTGTTGTATGAAGCGGCCCGGACCGACATTACGCGTACGCTTACGCGAGACTGGTTTTACCGCCGTGCTTTGCACACAGGTGACTAGCTGGTGTCAGTTTCTCCAACTTTAGTTGAACCGAGTGTGGCTACGCCCGGTCCTTGCGAAGGTTAAAACAACACCAACTTGACAAACTATCGTTGTGATTTTGATGCGTAGGTAAGAACGGTTCTTGCTAAGTCCGTAGCAGCCACGTAAAACTTGCAACAACAAAGCAGAGGACGTCTAACTTGTTTTTGCAGGGCATGTTGTGATGTGATATGGTCAAGACGTGATGAGATATAAGTTGTTGTATGAGATGATCATGTTTTGTTGAAGTTATCAACAACTGGCTGAAGCCTTATGGTTGTCTCTTTATTGCATAAGATGCAAGCGCTAAATAATTGCTTTACTTTATCGCTATGCGATAGCAATAGTTGCAAGAGCAATAGTTGGCGAGACGACCATGTGACGACACATTGATACAGATCAAGATGATGGAGATCATGATGTCATGCCGGTGATGATGGAAATCATGACGATGCTTTGGAGATGGAGATCAAAGGCACAAGATGATGATGGCCATATCATGTCACATATTTTGATTGCATGTGATGTTTATCTTTTATGCATCTTATCTTGCTTTGATTGACGGTAGCATTTTAAGATGATCTCTCACTAATTATCAAGAAGTGTTCTCCCGAGTATGCACCGCTTCCAAAGTTCATCGTGCCCGGACACCACGTGATGATCGGGTGTGATAAGCTCTACGTCCATCTACAACGGGTGCAAGCCAGTTTTGCACACGAGGAATACTCAAGTTAAACTTGACGAGCCTAGCATATGCAGATATGGCCTCGGAACACGGAGACCGAAAGGTCGAGCATGAATCATATAGTAGATATGATCAACATAGTGATGTTCACCATTGAAAACTACTCCATCTCACATGATGATCGGTTATGGTTTAGTTGATTTGGATCACGTGATCACTTAGATGACTAGAGAGATGTCTATCTAAGTGGGAGTTCTTAAGTAATATGATTAATTGAACTTAAATTTATCATGAACTTAGTCCTGGTAGTATTAGCATATCTATGTTGTAGATCAATAGCTCGCGTTGTTGCTTCCCTATGTTTATTTTGATATGTTCCTAGAGAAAAACTATGTTGAAAGATGTTAGTAGCAATGATGCGGATTGGATCCGTGATCTGAGGTTTATCCTCATTGCTGCTCTGAAGAATTATGTCCTTAATGCACCGCTAGGTGACAGACCTATTGCGGGAAGCGGATGTATACGTTATGAACATTTGGCTAGCTCAATATGATGACTACTTGATAGTTTAGTGCACCATACTTAACGACTTAGAATCGGGACTTCAAAGGCGTTTTGAACGTCATGGACCATATGAGATGTTCCAGGAATTGAAGTTAATATTTCAAGCAAATACCCGAGTTGAGAGATATGAAGTCTCCAACAAGTTCTATAGCTAAAAGATGGAGGAGAATCGCTCAACTAGTGAGCATTTGCTCAGATAGTCTGGGTACTACAATCGCTTGAATCAAGTGGGAGTTAATCTTCCAGATAAAATAGTGATTGACAGAATTCTCTAGTCACCATCACCAAGTTAGTAGAACTTTGTGATGAACTATAATATGCAAGGGATGACGAAAGTAATTCCCAAGCTCTTCGTGATGCTGAAATCAACGAAGGTAGAAATCAAGAAAACATCAAGTGTTGATGGTTAACAAGACCACTAGTTTCAAGAATAGGGCAAAGGGAAAGAAAGGGAAACTTCAAGTAGAATGGCAAACAAGTTGTCACTCCCGTGAAGAAGACCTAAGCTGGACCAAAGCCTGAAACTAAGTGCTTACACTGCAAAGGAAATGGTCACTGGAAGCGGAAATGCCCTGAATATTTGGTGGATAAGAAGGATGGCAAAGTGAACAAGGGTATATTTGATATATGAGTTATCGATGTGTGCCTTACTAGTGTTTATAGTAGCCCTGAGTATTTGATGCTTGTTCGGTTGCTAAAATTAGTAACTCAAACAGGAGTTCTGAGAATAAACAGAGACTAGTTGAGGGTGAAGTGACGATGTGTGTTGGAACTGGTTCCAAGATTGATATGATCATCATCGCACACTCCCTATACTTTCGGGATTAGTGTTAAACCTAAATAAATGTTATTTGGCGTTTGCGTTGAGCATGAATATGATTTAATCATGTTTATTGCAAAAGGGTTATTCATTTAAAGTCATAGAATAATTGTTGTTCTGTTCACATGAATAAAACCTTCAATGGTCATACACCCAATGAAAATAGTTTATTGGATCTCGATCGTAGTGATACACATATTCATAATATTGATGCCAAAAGATGCAAAGTTAATAATGATAGTGCAACTTATTTGTGGCACTGCCGTTTGGGTCATATCGGTGTAAAGCGCATGAAGAAACTCCATAAAGATGGATTTTCGGAATCACTTGGTTATGAATCATTTGATGCTTGCGAACCGTGCTTTTTTGGTAAGATGACTAAAACTCCGTTCTTCGGAACAATGGAACGAGCAACAAACTTGTTGGAAATAATACATACTGATGTATGCAGACCAATAAGTATTAAGGCTCATGGCGGGTATCGTTATTTTTTGACCTTCACAGATGATTTGAGCAGATATGGGTATATCTACTTGATGAAACATAAGTCTGAAATAGTTGAAAGGTTCAAAGAATTTCAGAGTGAAGTGGAAAAATCATCGTAACAAGAAAATAAAATTTCTGCGACCTGATCGTGGAGACGAATATTTGAGTTACGAGTTTGGTCTTCAATTAAAACAATGTGGAATAGTTTCACAGCTCACGCCACGTGGAACACCACAACGTTATCGTGTGTCCGAACGTCGTAACCGCACTTTATTGGATATGGTGCGATCTATGATGTCTCTTACTGATTTACCGTTTTCTTTTTGGGGTTATGCATTAGAGACAGCTGCATTCACGTTAAAAGGGCACCATATAAAATCCGTTGAGACGACACCGTATGAATTATGGTTTAGCAAGAAACCAAAGTTGTCGTTTCTTAAAGTTTGGGTTGCGATGCTTATGTGAAAAAGTTTCAACATGATAAGCTTGAACCCAAATCGGAAAATTGCGTCTTCATAGGATACCCAAAATGTTGGGTACACCTTCTATCACAGATCCGAAAGGCAAGACATTCGTTGCCAAGAATGGATCCTTTCTAGAGAAGGAGTTTCTCTCGAAAGAAGTAAGTGGGAGGAAAGTAGAGCTTGATAAGGTAATTTGTACCTTCTCCCAAATTGGAAAGTAGTTCATCACAGAAATCAGTTCCAGTGATTCCTACACCAATTAGTGAGGAAGCTAATGATGATGATCATGAAACTTCAGATCAAGTTACTACAGAACCTCGTAGGTCTTCTAGAGTACGGTCCGCACCAGTGTGGTACGGCAATCCTATTCTGGAGGTCATGTTACTTGACCATGATGAACCTACGAACTATGAGGAAGCGATGATGGGCCCAGATTCCGCGAAATGGTTTGAGGCCATGAAATCTGAGATGTGATCCATGTATGAGAACAAAGTATGGACTTTGATTGACTTGCCCAAATGATCAGCGAGCCATTGAGATTAAATGGATCTTTAAGAGGAAGACGGACGCTGATAGTAGTGTTACTATCTACAAAGCTAGAATTGTCGCAAAAGGTTTTCGACAAGTTCAAGGTATTGACTACGATGAGAGTTTCTCACTCGTATCTATGCTTAAGTCTGTAGAATCATGTTAGCAATTGCCGCATTTTATGAAATCTGACAAATGGATAAACAAAACTGCATTCCTTAATGGATTTATTAAAGAAAGAGTTGTATGTGATGCAACCAGAAGGTTTTGTCAATCCTAAAGATGATAACAAAATATGCAAGCTCCAACGATCCATCTATGGACTGGTGCAAGCATCTCGGAGTTGGAATATACGCTTTGATAAGTTGATCAAATCATATAGTTTTATACAGACTTGCGGTGAAGCCTGTATTTACAAGAAAGTGAGTGGGAGCACTACAGCATTTCTGATAAGTATATGTATGACATATTGTTGATCGGAAATAATGTAGAATTATTCTGCAAAGCACAAAGGAGTGTTTGAAAGGAGTTTTTTCAAAGAAAGACCTCGGAGAAGCTGCTTACATATTGAGCATCAAGATCTATAGAGATAGATCAAGACGCTTGATAAGTTTTTTTTTCAATAAGTACATACCTTGATAAGATTTTGAAGTAAGTTCAAAATGGAGCAGTCAAAGAAAGAGTTCTTGCCTGTGTTACAAGGTGTGAAATTGAGTAAGACTCAAAGCCTGACCACGGCAGAAGATAGAAAAAGAATGGAAGTCATTCCCTATGCCTCAGCCATAGGTTCTATAAAGTATGCAATGCTGTGTACCAGATCTATTGTATACCCTATATAGAGTTTGACAAGGGAATACAATAGTGATCTAGGAGTAAGATCACTGGACAGCGGTCAATATTATCCTTAGTGGAATAAGGATATATTTCTCGATTATGGAGGTGAAAAACGGTTCGTCGTAAAGAGTTACGTCGATGCAAGTTTTGACACCGATCTGGATGACTAGTCTCGATCCAGATACATATTGAAAAGTCGGAGCAATTAGCTAGAGTAGCTCCTTGCAGAGCATTGTTGACATAGAAATTCGCAAAATACTTACGGATCTGAATGTGACAGACCCGTTGACTAAAATTATCTCACAAGCAAAACATGATCACACCTTAGTACTCTTTGGGTGTTAATCACATAGCAATGTGAACTAGATTACTGACTCTAGTAAACCCTTTGGGTGTTGATCACATATCGATGTGAACTATGGGTGTTAATCACATGGTGATGTGAACTATTGCTGTTAAATCACATGGCGATGTGAACTAGATTATTGAATCCAGTGCAAGTGGGAGTCTGAAGGAAATATGCCCTAGAGGCAATAATAAAGTTATTATTTATTTCCTTATATCATGATAAATGTTTATTATTCATGCTAGAATTGTATTAACCGGAAACATAATACATTTGTGAATACATAGACAAGCAGTGTCACTAGTATGCCTCTACTTGACTAACTCGTTAATCAAAGATGGTTATGTTTCCTAACCATGGACAAAGAGTTGTTATTTGATTAACGGGATCACATCATTAGGTGAATGATCTGATTGACATGACCCATTCCATTAGCTTAGCACCCGATCGTTTAGTATGTTGCTATTGCTTTCTTCATGACTTATACATGTTCCTATGACTATGAGATTATGCAACTCCCGTTTCCCGGAGGAACACTTTGTGTGCTACCAAACGTCACAACATAACTGGGTGATTATAAAGGTGCTCTACAGGTGTCTCCAAAGGTACATGCTGGGTTGGCGTATTTCGAGATTAGGATTTGTCACTCCGATTGTCGGAGAGGTATCTCTGGGCCCTCTCGGTAATACACATCACATAAGCCTTGCAAGCATTGCAACTAATGAGTTAGTTGTGAGATGATGTATTACGGAACGAGTAAAGAGACTTGCCGCTAACGAGATTGAACTAGGTATTGAGATACCGACGATCGAATCTCGGGCAAGTAACATACCGATGACAAAGGGAACAACGTATGTTGTTATGCGGTCTGACCGATAAAGATCTTCGTAGAATATGTAGGAGCCAATATGAGCATCCAGGTTCCGCTATTGGTTATTGACCGGAGATGTGTCTCGGTCATGTCTACATTGTTCTCGAACCGTAGGGTCAGCACGCTTAACGTTTCGATGATAGTTATATTATGAGTTTATGGGTTTTGATGTACCGAAGGAGTTCGGAGTCCCGGATGAGATCGGGGACATGACGAGGAGTCTCGAAATGGTCGAGACGTAAAGATCGATATATTGGACGACTATATTCGGACATCGGAAAGGTTCCGAGTGATTCGGGTATTTTCGGGAGTACCGGAGAGTTACGGGAATTCGTATTGGGCCTTAATGGGCCATACGGGAAAGGAGAGAAAGGCCTCAAAAGGTGGCCGCACCCCTCCCCATTGCCTAGTCCGAATTGGACTAGGGAGGGGGGCGCCCCCTTCCTTCCTTCTCCTTTTCCCTTCCCTTTCCTTCCCTTCTACTCCTACTACTTGGAAGGGCTTCTAGTTCTAATAGGAAAGGGGAATCCTACTCCGGTGGAGTAGGACTCCCCTAGGGCGCCATAGAGAGGGCCGGCCCTCCCCTCCTCCACTCCTTTATATACGGGGGCAGGGGGCACCCCAGAGACAGACAAGTTGATCTTCGTGATCGTTCCTTAGCCGTGTGCGGTGCCCCCCTCCACCATATTCCACATCGGTCATATTGTAGCGGTGCTTAGGCGAAGCCCTGCGATGGTAGAACATCAAGATCGTCACCACGCCGTCGTTCTGACGAAACTCCTTCCCGACGCTTTGCTGGATCGGAGCCCGGAGATCGTCATCGAGCTGAACGTGTGCCAAGAACTCGGAGGTACCGGAGTAACGGTGCTTGGATCGGTTGGATCGGGAAGACGTACGACTACTTCCTCTATGTTGCGTCAACGCTTCCGCTTCGGTCTACGAGGGTACGTAGACAACACTCTCCCCTCTCGTTGCTATGCATCACCATGATCTTGCGTGTGCGTAGGAATTTTTTTGAAATTACTACTATCCCCAACAGCGTGGCCCCTTTTTTCCTTCCCCTCTCCCCCTCCTTCCCTCCTTCCCCCTCTTGGAATAGGAAAAAGGGGGGGGGGGGGCGAATCCTACTAGGTTTGGAGTCCTAGTAGGACTCCCTCCCTTGGTGCGCCCCCCGCCCCTTGGCCGGCCTGCTCCTCCCCCTCCTTTATATACGTGGGTAGGGGTGTCGGTGTCAAAACCGGCGGATCTTGGGTTGGGGGTCCCGAACTGTGCGTCTAAGGAAGATGGTAACAAGAGGCGGGGGACACGATGTTTATCTAGGTTCGGGCCCTCTCGATGGAGGTAATACCCTACTTCCTGCTTGATTGATCTTGATGAATATGAGTATTACAAGAGTTGATCTACCACGAGATCGTAGAGGCTAAACCATAGAAGCTAGCCTATGGTATGATTGTTGTTGTCCTACGGACTAAACCCTCCGGTTTATATAGACACCGGAGGGGGCTAGGGTTACATAGAGTCGGTTACAAGGGAGGAGATCTACATATCCGTATTGCCAAGCTTGCCTTCCACGCCAAGGAGAGTCCCATCCGGACACGGGACGAAGTCGTCAATTTTGTATCTTCATAGTCCAACAGTCCGGCCAAAGGATATAGTACGGCTGTCCGGAGACCCCCTAATCCAGGACTCCTCGTAGCCCCACGAACCAGGCTTCAATGACGATGAGTCCAGCGCGCAGATTTGTCTTCAGCATTGCAAGGCGGGTTCCTCCTCCGAATACTCCATGGAAGATTTTGAACACAAGGACAGTGTCCGGCTCTGCAAAACAAATTCCACACACCATCGTAGAGAATAATATTTCCACAAATCCAATCTACCGAGCGCTCTTCATAATGTGATGTATTGCCATGGTCTGGCCATGACGAACCGTCTTTCTCAATCAGCCTGCCACTACACGTTTTGCGAGGCGATTTTATTGGCACGTCTTGTCGAAGCAGAGATCGTGTCCCCCCTTATTGCGAGATTCTCATTAATACGGATGTGGGTAACCCGATCGTGCCCGTTGGTATGACTCCTCGATTTTAGGCAAGTCCCAAACGGCCACGCGGAGGACGCTTGATATTCATCCCCTTTATAAGGAGGCCAAGGCCTGTCCTTTTTCTTCTCGCACTTAATCGAATCCTCCCCCCACCTTGAGTTCCAACACCCAAGGCTCAGGTCAGGCACTTCGGACCTTCAACCATGTCCAGATCCAACCTTCAAGGTCGGTGGATGCCCTCCTCTGTCACAGAGGAAGACATCAAGAAGCTAAGAGAGGCCGTATTTGACCGGCAAAATCTCGACAGGTTGCCTGCTCGAGGGCAGGTCATTCCCACTCCCGAACCCGGCGAGAGTGTTGTATTCATCTCTCACTTCCTCCGAGGGCTAGGCCTTGCTCTAGATCCCTTTGTTAGGGGGCACATGTTCTATTATGGGCTGGATTTCCATGACCTGGCCCTGGATTCCATCCTTCACATCTCGTCGTTCATTGTCGTGTGTGAAGCCTTCCTCCGCATTACCCCACACTTCGGCTTATGGCTCAAGACCTTCAATGTGAAGCCGAAGATGATTGAGGGGCGACACAAAGAGTGCAGAGGTGCCACCATAAGCAAAGGCGCCGATGTTCCATGGCCAGAGGGTTCGTTCCCGGAGGTGTCCAGTTTATGGTAATGGGAGTGGTTTTATATCATAGCTCCCCGAGGTACCAAGTGGGTGGCCGCCCCTGCCTTTAGCTCGGGCCCCCCCTCCACAACTGACGTCATGGATCAACAAGGGGCTGGACTGGGGGCCAGTAAACGACGTGCCGATATTGCAGAGTCGCATCCGAGATCTCCTCGAGAGAGATGTCGGCCTGGTAACGGTAATGCAAGTAATGCTAGTTCATCGAGTCCTGGCTTGCAAACATCGACCCCTACGAATGTGGGAGTTCAACCCGGAAGGACCGTGAGCTATTCAGCACTTCCTCGGCATGACGCTCGAAGAGATGTACAAATTGTTCTTCGGACCACAAATAAGGTGTCCGGACCTCACCGAGGATGCGGGTCTAAGCTGCAATCGCCCAGATACCCAAGTAAGTAATCCCGTGGCCGAATATGTTGTCTTTTTAGTTATCACAACATCATTCTAAAAAGTCGCTCTTTGACCGGGACTGGGTAACAAAGGCGAATATGATCAGGTGTTTGGCTCCCCTTCTCGACGGCTCAGCAGATCCGATCTTGGCGAATGCTCGAGGCGCCTTATCAGCGCCTCAGGGGAAGATAAAGGGGGGAATAAAGAGGCTGAAAGCGGGCCTCACTCATTATTCATCCAAACCGGGGGAATTAGCGCCCCCGCGAAGGAGGATAACCGGGGAGAAGAATATGAAATTCCCTCTCCCCAAGGAAGGAAGACGACCATCTCTGAAGACCCGGAAACAAAGGTTTCCAAACGGGGGAAGAAATCTTCGCCAGAGGGTCCTGCCTCAGGGGGTACCCTTGCCGCACAGTGTCTGCAAGGAGATCAGCCCTCCGTCGAGCTGTAAGTAAACAAAAAGTACTTACTAGTAAAAATATCCAGCTTTACCTCTAAGGACAATAACCGAAGCATATATATCGCAGTTTGGATCGTAGCCCTTCTCGACAGAGTTCGTCTTCGGGGGATCTTCTTCCGGAGATGATGGAGAGTGAAACACCTCCACATTCCACCCCGCCTCATGAGGCAGGCGACGCTGAAGTGTTGTCGCGAAGGGTTTCTCCTGATCCGCCAAGGTCAGAGGGTAATCCCTCGACCACCCGAAGTCCTCAACATGCGGCTCATAAGGAGAGCAACAAGAAGAGTCCGGAACCGTCCGGTGTGCGGTCGGACGCACTGAAGGATCTTCTGGAGCAAGCGGCTATCTCAGAAGTGCATCGTACACTAATGGGTACGGTGATTCAGAGGATTTCATCCGCTGAAAGCGGGTTGCATGAAGCTTTTATGAGTCTGCTGAAAGGCTTTGAGGTACGTGAAATAGGGTACATTTTTGATAGTACCGCACACGTTAGGTGTGCCCTATGCAGATAGTAGCCCTTGAGACTCTGGTTGCCATCGAGAACGGCGACAAACAGAGGATCATAGTCCCAGGTGATAATCAGTCCACCTTCATGTGCAGGTGGCGGAGGGTCCGGTGGCTAGCCGGACTGGTGAGTTTGCCAAGCAAAGCGGCAACTTGATGCGGCAGATGCCGACATCGTACTTGTCAACAAGCGGCTCGACGAGGCACAGGGTATGTGATTTCTCCGGCGATCAACACATAGTAAGAGAAGCATGATGCTAGTATCTTTAATATGTTATGACTGCAGATGGAGCTGCCGCCGTGGAGACCCTTCAGGCGGATCATGCCCGAGCCAAAGAACAAGTCAGGAATAGTGATGCGGCCGCTCTAAAGGCGGTCGAAGAGCTGAGAGCCGAACAGGCTGCGCATTGCCAAAGCAAAGAAAAAATAGCCAAGATGGCCGTTGAGTTGAAAGACGCCACCGACCAGTAGCAGCTTCTTGAAAAAGAAAGCTGCCGGCGCGGCGCACAGAAAAGGCCATGGTAGCAGCCAAGGAATCCCGCTCTAAAATCAGAGCGGTGAAGGAGGAGCTGCGTCAAGCTGGAGATATCGCGGCTGGGAAGCCCTTTTTGTTGTGGACGAAGTTCGGAGATCCGAAGTATGCCCCTCTTGATCAACTATGGAGTTCTGCAGACGCATGCGCAGATTTGGCAGCCAGTGCTGCTGATGCGGCCAAGTACTTCAAGGATCAAAAAGATCGCAAAGTGGAAAAGCTGTTCTGGTCACAGTTCGATGTTCCAGTGCGTTCGCTGCTGCTGAATGAGCGAATGACCGAGTGGGCCGAGCTCCATAGATTGTCCGGGCTTGCTATGAGGTCTGTTGTGGATCATCTGTGGCCGGAAGGGCCAAGGCCGAATAGTTATTTTAGTTTAGTGCAACAGTTCCTTGGTGTTGTGCCGCACATCGACGCTATAAAGAGGTCGGCGTGCATAGAGGATGCGCGGATGGCACTTGCCTGTGTCGAGACATACTGGGTAGAGATGGAGGCCACCGCTATTGCAACCCCGAGTTAGGCCGTGGGCCGAGTATCTGCTGAGCACTACTTTGAAGAAGTCCTTGAACGCGCTCGTTCAATAGAAGCTCAGTGCTCGAAGAATATTATGTTCTAGTGACATGTATTCCCATTTTAAAACAATGTTTTATTAAATTATAAAGGCTATTTTTATACTTTTGCCTGAAAGTATTATGATGCCTCCTGTGCGGCCGTTAATGTATATGTGTATATAACCTGAAAGTTTGCAAATCGGCTTCAAATTTCACGCATATAATGCGGGGGTGTTCACAAAAAACGCGTATTCACACTTGATCCAACGTCTTGGTCCATTAAGGAGGTGATAGCGCAGCGAACAAGGCAATTGGACTATATTGCTTTAACACTTTCACTTAGCCATAGGAGTTTGACGGTGGGACTACTATATAGCCCCTGGTACCTCCGCGCTCGTCCGAATACGGGGCGCGTACGTACATGACTGGGAAACGGCCCTTTGTTAATGTGAAGGAATCCCGAAGATTTTGCTAAGTCATCGAGTGGTTGACGAGTCTCGCGCTTTATCATGACAGTCACTTTTCGGCTTTCTCTACTGAGGTGCTCATCCGGATGAACCAGGGCACAATCGCAGCAGTTCTCCCGGTGCCACCTTAGCCGATAGAACGGAACGTAAGGTAGAAAAACACGGGAGCCGGGCAAACCCAACATTTGACCAAAGACATGATTCGGAGCTGATGCATATAAGGCCAAACTCGCGACGCCGAACACTCCCTAAGGTATTCGTTCTTTATAACATATGCCGGGCTGAGCAATGCCCTTGATAATGAACCCCGAGTGTCCAGGTACGTGCAATGCTCTGACATGGAGAAATGCCAATAACGTCAGGGTCCTTCTCGGTTATACTAAGTATCTAGAGGATGTGAACAACAAAAGACAATAAAAAAAGTTTACGCAGGGACTTAATCCAAAAAGAATCCTTTGAGCGGGTCCCTGCTGCATGTCTCGCTACCGTGTCTCCGCAGCCGTATCCTCGGACGGGTGTGGCGCGATTGTCATCTCAGAAAAGAGAAGAACTTAGGTGAAAGTTGTCGTGCCAAAAAATTGGTTATTTTCAATAAACCACTAAAATTCAACATAAGTCAAGTTGAGCCGAACTAGCCCTGATTACACGCGGGAAGCCCCTTGTTGCCATCTATGGGGGTATAACCACCAAACCAATCTCGAGTTTATCTAGGCTGTTATAGCTAGTAATGCGCCGGACTCGTCTAGCCGTGTCCGCGGTCTTGACGACCGATCCTTTATTCTGGTTGGAGGGGCCATTTAGTGTTCGGCTGTTAAAGCCGTCCCACATTCTTCCGCTCGTAAGGAACGTTCAATGTTTCCACTAATGGTGATGATGCCACGTGGACCGGGCATCTTAAGCTTGAGAGAAGCGTAATGCGGTACTGCATTAAAATGAGCGAAAGTCGCTCTTCCAAGTAGTGCTTGATAGCCACTTCGGAATGGAGCGATGTCGAAGGTTAACCTTACGCTTCGAAAGTTGTCGGGAGAACCAAATACAACCTCTAGTAATAGAGAGCCCATGCAGCGGGCCTCTGGGCCTAGTATTACTCCGTTGAAGGTAGTATTACTGTGGCTGATTTTTGTCGGGTCTATCCCCATTTTGCGGACTATGTCCTGATATATCAGATTTAGACTACTGCCGCCGTCTATGAGGACTCGTGTGAGATGGTATCCATTTATTATTGGGTCTAACACCAAAGCATCCAGTCCTTCGTGCCGGATGCTTGTCAGGTGATCCTTGCAATAAAAAATGATCGGGCATGCCAACCAGGGGTTGAATTTAGGGGTGACGGGCTCTACGGCGCTTGTGTCTCGGAGTGTATGTTTACCTCCCCCCTTCATCACGTGGATCATGTTGACTGTTTTAACCTCTGGTGGGAATTTTTTCCGTCCCCCAGTGCTTTGCTGGCGAGGTTCGTCCTCGTCTTTTCTTGGTGTCTCCCTCCCCTTGTGTTCGGCGTTTAGCTTACCGGCCTGCTTGAAGACCCAGCATTCTCTGTGGGTGTGATTTGCAGGTTTATCGGGGGTGCCATGAATCTGACATAGTTTGTCTAGAATTTTGTTTAGGCTGGACGGTCCATCTCTGCTGCCTTTGAGAGGCTTTTTCCGCTGACCCGGTCGAGAGCCCCTGAATCCGGCGTTTACCGCCGTATTCTTTGGGTTGTCTTCTGTATTTCGACGCTTGCTTTTACTGCGTCGTGGTTTTCCATTGCCGTCCCTAACTTCGGATGTGCTTGGGTTGCTGGTGCTACTGCAGGCTAACCAGCTATCTTCGCCCACGCAAAAGCGGGTCATTAGGCTTGTCAGGGCTGCCATTGTTCTTGGTTTTTCTTGGCTGAGGTGTCTGGCGAGCCATTCGTCTCGGACGCTGTGCTTGAAAGCTGCTAAGGCTTCGGCGTCCGGGCAGTCGACGATTTGGTTCTTCTTAGTGAGGAACCTGTTCCAAAGCTTTCGGGCTGACTCTCCGGGCTGTTAAATTATATGACCTAATTCGTCTGCATCTAGAGGTCGGACATAAGTCCCTTGAAAATTAGTCCAGAAAGCATCCTCGAGCTCCTCCCAACTTCCAATTAAGTTTTCGGGGAGGCTTTTCAGCCAGTGCCGAGCTGGTCCTTTAAGCTTGAGGGGTAAGTACTTGATGGCATGGAGATCGTCTCCGTGAGCCATATGGATATGGAGGATAAAGTCCTCAATCCAGAACCTAGGGTCTGTGGTCCCGTCGTACGATTCTATGTTCACTAGTTTGAATCCTTCTGGGAATTCATGGTCCAGCACCTCATCGGTGAAACATAGGGGGTGTGTGGCGCCTCTGTATTTTAATGTATCATGGCGTTCGGACGGTTGTGGTATTCGGTTTTCCTTTTGAGCCGGAGCGCGCTTCCTAGATCCATAGATGGATCTGGTCATACTGGGTTTTTGGCGCAAGTCCTCACGTGGATCATGTGTTGACGTATGTGCGGCCTTGTTAGCCGCTCTATCACGGCCATAAGGAGGTTGATTCGACCGGTTGGCCGTTTTGTTTTTCGGCTGTGTGGGCTCGAGAGCCTCATCGTCGAATTCAGGCAATAGCTTGCGTTTTGGATAGCTCTTTGTGTGGTAAATTCCACCATACTTTTCTTCGTTGTCGAGCACTTTGTTCCATCTGCTGTTGAGCATAGTTTGTGCGACCTTAAGCCTTTGCTTCTGCTTCTTTAGACTCCTCGCTGTGGCAATAAGCCTTCTGCGAAGATTCTCTTGTTCCGGGTGCTCTTCCGGGATGATGTTTGCATCTTCGTCCGGACTGTTTTCCTCTCCGGAGGGGGATTGATGAGCTTTATCCTCGGCGTCGCCGTGCTCGGACAGCGGATCCATACTATGTTCTCTGTTTGCTCGTTCATCCTGCTCTGCCGCTGGTTCGATGTGGTCGTCGTTTCCCCTGGAGTCGACTGGGGTGTTGTTTTCTCTTTCGCTGTTATCGCTGTTTTTGCCGAGGCAGGATTTGGAGCGGCGCCTGCGCCGGCGCTTTGTTGGCTTCTCGATGGAGCTGTTCATTGCTGCATCCTTCCGTTCCTCGTCATTGTCTTCTTTGGGTGTATCCACCATGTATATGTCATGTGATGAAGTGGCGGTCCAACGCCCTGTGGGCGGTGGTTCCTGTTTGTCTCCTGCATCTCGTCCATACCGTCGATGTCTTCGGAGTCGAAGTTGAGCATGTCGGTTAAATCGTCGACAGTGGCTACTAAGTGGGTGGTGGGTGGGCAGCGAATTTCTTTGTCGAACGCATCCCATTCTACCCGGACATAGTTCGGCCAAGGTTCTCCTGACAAGGAGAGGGACCTTAATGAATCTAGCACGTCGCCGAAAGGCGAGTGCTGAAAAATATCCACGGAGGTAAACTCCATGATCGACGCCCAATCGGATTCGATAGGCACGGGCGCAGGCGGCGCGGAGTCCGTGGCCGGGGACGAATCCAGTAGTTCGGCAACACGGCTCTCGTAAGGGGTGAAGTCTGTATCCGGCTCTATCGCCATTGAGAGTGCGGCCTCCATGGCGGGGTCTACCCACCCGTCTTCGGATGGCGTGATTTGCTCCGGATTGAGGGCCGGAGTAGTTGCAGGTGTGATCTCCCGAACACTGCCCGACGGCAGAGCTAAATCATGCTCGTCGTGATCATGCGGTGCACCTGGCATGGGCTCGAATCCGTCGAAGATCAAGTCTCCGCGGATGTCGGCCGTGTAGATCAAGTTTCCAAACCTGACCTGGTGGCCAGGGGCGTAGCTCTCGATCTGCTCCAGATGGGCAAGCGAGTTGGCCCGCAGTGCGAAGCCGCCGAATACGAAGATCTGTCCAGGGAGGAAAACCTCACCCTGGACCGCATCGTTATCGATGATCGAAGGAGCCATCAAGCCTCACGTTGACGGCACAGAGGAACTCTCAATGAAAGCACCAATGTCGGTGTCAAAACCGGCGGATCTCGGGTAGGGGGTCCCGAACTATGCGTCTAAGGCGGATGGTAACAGGAGGCGGGGGACACGATGTTTATCCAGGTTCGGGCCCTCTCGATGTAGGTAATACCCTACTTCCTGCTTGATTGATCTTGATGAATATGAGTATTACAAGAGTTGATCTACCACGAGATCATAGAGGCTAAATCCTAGAAGCTAGCCTATGGTATGATTGTTGTTGTCCTACGGACTAAACCCTCTGGTTTATATAGACACCGGAGGGGGCTAGGGTTACACAGAGTCGGTTACAAGGGAGGAGATCTAAATATCCATATTGCCAAGCTTGCCGTCCACGCCAAGGAGAGTCCCATCCGGACACGGGACGAAGTCTTCAATCTTGTATCTTCATAGTCCAACAGTCCGGCCAAAGGATATAGTCCGGCTGTCCAGAGACCCCGTAATCCAGGACTCCCTCAAGGGGGGCACCCCAAAGCACAACAGACAATCTCTTAGCCGTGTGCGGTGCCCTCCTCCATAGTTTAACACCTCGGTCCTATCGTCGTAGTGCTTAGGCGAAGCCCTGCGGCGGTAACTTCATCATCACCATCGCCACACCGTCGTGCTAACGGATCTCTCCCTCGTCCTCAACTGGATCAAGAGCTCGAGGGACGTCATCAAGCTGAACGTGTGCTGAATGCGGAGGTGCCGTACGTTCGGTACTTGTGTCGGTTGGATCGTGAAGACGTTCGACTAGATCAACCGCGTTATTAAATGCTTCCGCTTTCGGTCTGCGAGGGTACGTGGACAAACTCTCCCGTGTCATGGCTATGCATCTCCTAGATAGATCTTTCGTGATCGTAAGAATTTTTTTGAAATACTGCGTTCCCTGACAATTATCCTATTATATCATGATTGTTTTGACAAATTGTTGGCATCCGAGATATCTTATTATTGCTCGCTAGTTGGTTATGTCATTGCCATGAGTAAATGTGAGACCTAAATGTTACCAGGAATATGATTAGTTCATAATCCTTGCTGAAAACTTGAACATTAGTTAAACATGTTTACAACAACAAGAACAAAAAGAGTTTGTAAAAGTTTTCTTTATCACTTTCAGTTTGTCAACTGAATTGCATGAGGAAAAGCAATGAGTTAAGCTTGGGGGAGCTGATACATCCCAAACGTATCTACTTTTCCAAACACTTTTGCTCTTGTTTTGGACTCTAATTTGCATGATTTGAATGTAACTAACCCTGACTGACGCTGTTTTCAGCAGAATTGCCATGGTGTTATTTTTGTGCAGAAATAAAAGTTCTCGGATTGAGCTAAAAATTTAGAGAGAATTATTTCAGAATATAGAAAAAATACTGGTGAAAGAAGTTACAAGAGAAAGACCACCAGGGTGCAACAAGCCCAGGGGCGCCCCCCTGGGGCATGCCCCTCGGGCTTGTGGGCCCCTGGGAGCCTCTACAACCCTAACTCCAACTCCATAACTACCTATTCGCCAAAAAAATAGAGAGAAGGAGTAATCGCGTTTTATGATACGGAGCCGCTACCGCAAGGGATCCGGAGAGGGGGATTAGATGTCGTCGTCATCATCAACCTTCCTCCATCACCAATTTCATGATGCTCACCACCACGAGTGAGTAATTCCTTCATAGTCTTGCTAGACGATGATGGGTTGGATGAGATTTATCATGTAATCGGGTTAGTGATGCGGCTTGAAGCTACGTCGGGATTTTCCCAAAGAGGAAGGGATGATGCAACACATCAGCGGTAGGTATTTCCCTCAGATGTGAAACCAAGGTTATCGAACCAGTAGGAGAACCAAGCAACACAACATAAACAACACATGCACACAGATAACAAATCCTCGCAACCCGACGTGTTAAAGGGGTTGTCAATCCCTTCCGGGTACGACGCCTCATGATAGGCAAACGAACGTGAGATAAATCATAGTAGATTGACAGATCGAATGCCAAATAAAATAAATAAGAATAAAGCAAGGTATTTTTGTATTTTTAGTTTAATAGATCTGAAAATAAAAGCAAAGGAAAATAGATCGCGAAGGCAAATAATGTGAGAAAGAGACCCGGGGGCCGTAGGTTTCACTAGTGGCTTCTCTCGAGAAAAATAGCAAACGTTGGGTGAACAAATTACTGTTGGGCAATTGATAGAACTTCAAATAATTATGATGATATCCAGGCAATGATCATTACATAGGCATCATGTCCAAGATTAGTAGACCGACTCCTGCCTGCATCTACTACTATTACTCCACACATCGACCACTATCCAGCGTGTATCTAGTGTATTAATTTCATGGAGAAATGGAGTAATGCAATAAGAACGATGACATGATGTAGACAAGATCTATCTATGTAGAGATAGAACCCATCGTTTTATCCTTAGTAGCAACGATACATACGTGTCGGTTCCCTTTCTGTCACTGGGATCAAGCACCGTAAGATCGAACCCACTACAAAGCACCTCTTCCCATTGCAAGATAAATAGATCAAGTTGGCCAAAAAAACCCAAATATTGGAGAAGAAATACGAGGCTATACGTAATCATGCATAAAAGAGATCAAAGAAACTCAAATACTTTCATGGATATAAAAGATAGATCGATCATAAACTCAAAGTTCATCGATCCCAACAAACACACCGCAAAAGAGTTACATCATATGGATCTCCAAGAGACCATTATATTGAGAATTCAGAGAGAGAGAGAGAGAGGAAGCCATCTAGATAACTACGGACCCGAAGGTCTACATAGAACTACTCACGCATCATCGGAGAGGCACCAATGGAGGTGGTGAACCCCATCCAAGATTATGTCTAGATTGGATCCGGTGGCTCTGGACTTTGCGGTGGCTGGATCAATATTTCTTCGACTCCCCTAGGGTTTTGGGAATATTGGGGTATTTATAGAGCAAAGAGGCAATGGGGGGACCCAAGGTGGGCACAACCCATCAGTATGCTGGGTTTTCCTCTGGCGCGCTTCGGTGGGTTGTGCTCTCCTCGGAGCACCCCCCCAGGCGCAGCCAGGGCCCATTATGTGTCTTCTAGTCCAAAAAAAATCTTCGTAAAGTTTCGTTCGTTTGGACTCTGTTTGGTATTGATTTCCTGCGATGTAAAAAACATGTAGAAAACAACAACTGACACTTGGCACTATGTCAATAGGTTAGTACCAAAAAATGATATAAAATGATTATAAAACATCCAAGGTTGATAATATAACAACATGGAACAATAAAAATTATAGATACGTTGGAGACGTATCAGTTAGTTTTGTTAGGGCTTGATCCCTAGTATCCACTATGTTCTGAGATTGATGTTGCTATGACTTTGCTATGCTTAATGCACATCATAATAAGCCTTGCAAGCAATGTGACTAATGAGTTAGTTGCGGGATGATGTATTACGGAATGGGTAAAGAGACTTGCCGGTAACAAGATTGAACTAGGTATGAAGATACCAACGATCGAATCTCGGGCAAGTAACATACCGATGACAAAGGGAATAACGTATGTTGTCATTACGGTATGACCAATAAAGATCTTCGTAGAATATGTGGGAACCAATATGAGCATCCAGGTTCCGCTGTTGGTTATTGATCGGAGAGGTTTCTTGATCATGTCTACATAGTTCTCGAACCCGTAGGGTCCGCTCGCTTAACATTCGATGACGATTTTGTATTATATGAGTTATGTGATTTGGTGATCGAATGTTGTTCGGTGTCCCGCATGAGATCACGAACATGATGAGGAGTCTCGAAATGGTCGAGAGGTAAATATTCATATATAGGACGATGATATTTGGACACCGGAAGTGTTACCGGGTACATATCAGGACACCGGAAGGGGTTCCGGGCATCCCCCCGGAAACTACATGGGCCTAACGGGCCAATAAGGGGACAGACCAGCCCCTAGGGGGTTGGTGCGTCCCATGTATACAAAAATAAGGGGGAAGGAAAGAGGAGAAGATATAAAGTAAGGGGAGGGATTCGGCCTCCCCCTTCCTTCTCTCCTCCCTCCTCCTTCCTTCCCCCTCCAGATGAATATGGAAGGGGGAGGCCGAATTGGGAGGCGCCCAAGTAGGATTCCTCCTACTTGGGGCGCCCCCTTGGCTTCCTATACATATGAGGGGGCACCGCTAGAACATACAACAACATCTGTTAGCCGTGTGCGGCGCCCCCCTCCATAGTTTACACCTCCGGTCTTATTCACGTAGGGCTTAGGCGAAGCCCTGCGCGGATTACTTCACCATCATCGTCACCATGCCATCGTGCTGACGGAACTCTCCCTCGACACTTTACTGGATAAAGAGTTCGAGGGACGTCATCGAGCTGAACGTGTGCATAACTCGGAGGTGACGTACGTTCGGTGCTTGATCGGTCGGAACGAGAATAAGTTCGACCACATCAACCACGTTGTCAAACGCTTCCGCTTTCAGTCTACGAGGGTATGTGGACACACTCTCCCCCTCTCGTTTCTATGCATCTCCTAGATAGATCTTGCGTGAGCATAGGATTTTTTTTGAAATTTCATGCTACGTTCCCCAACAGTGGTATCGGAGCCAGGTTTATGCGTAGATGATATGCATGAGTAGAACACAAAGAGTTGTGGGCGGTGATCATCATACTGCTTACCACCAATGTCTTATTTTGATTCGGCGGTATTGTTGGATGAAGTGGCTCGGACCAACCTTAGATGACCACGTTCATGAGGCTGGTTCCAGCAGCAGACATGCAACTAGTTTTGCATAAAGGTGGCAGGCGGGTGTCTGTTTCTCCAACTTTAGTCGAATCGAATTTGACTGTGGCCAGTCCTTGTTGAAGGTTAAAATAGCAAACTTGATAAATCACCGTTGTGGTTTTGATGCGTAGGTAAGAACGGTTCTTGCTAGAAGCCCGTAGCAGCCACGTAAAACTTGCAACAACAAAGTAGAGGACGTCTAACTTGTTTTTGTAGGGCATGTTGGGATGTGATATGGTCAAGACATGATGTGATATATGTTATTGTATGAGATGATCATGTTTTGTAAAAGTTATCGGCAACTGGCAGGAGCCTTATGGTTGTCGCTTTATTGTATGAAATGCAAACGCCATGTAATTGCTTTACTTTATCACTATGCGTTAGCGATAGTTGTAGAAGCAATAGTTGGCAAGACGTTCACGACGCTACGATGGAAATCAAGGTGTCACGCAAGTGACGATGGAGATCATGATGGTGCTTTGGAGATGGAGATCAAAGGCACAAGATGATGATGGCCATATCATGTCACATATTTTGTCATGTGATCTTTATCTTTTATGCATCTTATTTTGCTTAGTACTGCGGTAGCATTATAAGATGATCCCTTACTAAAATTTCAAGGTATAAGTGTTCTCCGTGAGTATGCACCGTTGCGACAGTTCGTCGTGCTGAGACACCAAGTGATGATCGGGTGTGATAAGCTCTACGTTCACATACAACGGGTGCAAGACAGTTTTGCACATGCGGTATACTCGGGTTAAACTTGACGAGCCTAGCATGTACAGACATGGCCTCGGAACACTGGAGACCAAAAAGTCGAACGTGAATCATATAGTAGATATGATCAAAATAGAGATGTTCACCATTGAAGACTACTCCATCTCACGTGATGATCGGACATGGTTTAGTTGATATGGATCACGTGATCATTTAGATGACTCAAGGGATGTCTATCTAAGTGGGAGTTCTTAAGTAATTTGATTAATTGAACTTAATTTATCATGAACTTAGTCATGATAGTATTAGCATATCTATGTTGTAGATCAATAGCCCGCGTATAGCTCCCCTATTTTATTTTTGATATGTTCCTGGAGAAAACTAAATTGAAAGATGATAGTAGCAATGATGCGGACTGGGTCCGTCATCTGAGGATTATCCTCATTGCTGCACAGAAGAATTATGTCCTTGATGCACCGCTAGGTGACAGACCTATTGCAGTAGTAGATGCATACATTATGAATGTTTGACAAACTCGGTATGATGACTACTTGATAGTTTAGTGCACCATGCTTTACAGATTAGAACTGGGACTTCAAAAATGTTTTGAACGCCATGGAGAATATGAGATGTTCCAAGAGATGAAAATGATATTTCAGACTCATGCTCGTGTTAAGAGGTATGAGACCTCTGACAAGTACGTTGCCTACAAGATGGAGGAGAATAGCTCAACCAATGAGCATGTGCTCAGAATGTCTGGGTACTACAATCACTTGAACCAACAGATAAGATAGTGATTGACAGAGTTCTCTAGTCACTATCACCAAGTCACTAGAACTTCGTGATGAACTATAATATGCAAGGGATGACAAAAACGATTCCCAAGCTCTTCACGATGCTGAAATCGGCAAAGGTAGAAATCAAGAAATAACATCAAATGTCGATGGTTAACAAGACCACTAGTTTCAGGAAAAAGGGCAAGGGAAAGAAAGGGAACTTCAAGAAGAATGGAAAGCAAGTTGCCACTCCCGTGAAGAAACCCAAAGCTAGACCTAAGCCTAAAACTGAGTGCTTCTACTACAAAGGGAATGGTCACTCAAAGCGAACAACCCGAAAAACTTGGCGGATAAGAAGGATGGCGAAGTGAACAAAGGTATATTTGATATACATGTTATTCATGTGACTTTACTAGTGTTCATAGTAGCCCCTAGGTATTTGATACCGGTTCAGTTGTTAAGATTTGTAACTCGAGACAGGAGTTGCAAAATGAATAGATACTAGTTAAGGGCAAGGTGACGATGTGTGTTGGAAGTGATTCCAAGGTTGATAAGATCACCATCGCACACTCCCTTTACCTTCGAGGTTAGTGTTGAACCTAAAATAAATGTTATTTGGTGTTTGCGTTGAGCATGAATATGATTGGATCATGTTTATTGCAATACGGTTATTCATTTAAGTCAAAGAATAATTGTTGTTCTGTTTACATGAATAAAACCTTCTATGGTCATACACTTAATATAAATGGTTTATTGAATCTCGATTGTAGTGATACACATATTCATAATATTGATGCCAAAAGATGCAAAGTTGATAATGATAGTGCAACATACTTGTGGCAATCGCCGCTTAGGTCATATTGGTGTAAATCGCATGAAGGAACTCCATGCAGATGGACTTTTGGAATCACTTGATTATGAATCATTTGATACTTGCGAACCATGCCTCATGGGCAAGATGACTAAAACTCCGTTCTTCGGAACAATGGAGCGAGCCAATGACTTACTGGAAATAATACATACTGATGTATGTGATCCAATGAGTTTTGAGGCACGCGGCGGGTATCGTTATTTTCTAACCTACACAAATGATTAGAGCAGATATGGGTATTTCTAATTAATGAAACACAAGTCTGAAACATTTGAAAATGTTCAAAGAATTTCAGAGTGAAGTGGAGAATCATCATAACAAGAAAATAAAGTTTCTACAATCTGATCGCGGAGGCGAATATTTGTGTTACGAGTTTGGCCTTCAATTAAAATAATGAGGAATAGTTTCACAACTCACGCCACGTGGAACACCACAGCGTAATGGTGTGTCTGAATGTCATAACCGTACTTTATTAGATATGGTGCGATCTATGATGTCTCTTACCAATTTACCACTATCATTTTTGGGTTATGCATTAGAGACAACCGCATTAACATTAAATAGGGCACCATCTAAATCCGTTGAGATGACACCGTATGAACTTTGGTTTGGCAAGAAACATAAGCTATCATTTCTTAAAGTTTGGGGTTGCGATGGTTATGTGAAAAAGTTTTAGCATGATAAACTCGAACCCAAATCGGAGAAGTGCGTCTTCATAGGATACCCAAAAGAAACTGTTGGGAACACCTTCTATCACAGATCCAAAGGAAAGATCTTTGTTGCTAAGAATGGATCCTTTCTAGAGAAGGAGTTTCTCTCGAAAGAAGTGAGTGGGATGAAAGTAGAACCTGATGAGGTAATTGTACCTTCTCTCGAATTGGAACGTAGCTCATCATAGAAAACCGTTCCCGTGATGCCTACACGAACTAGAGAGGAAGCTAATGATAAAGATCATGAAACTTCAGATCAAGTTACTACCAAACCTCGTAGGTCAACCAGAGATTGTTCCGCACCAAAGTGGTACAGTAATCCTATTTTAGAAGTCATGTTACTAGACCATGACGAACCTATGAACTATGAGGAAGCGATGATGAGCCCAAATTCCGCAAAATGGCTTGAGGCCATGAAATCTGAGATAGGATCCATGTATGAGAACAAAGTATGGACTTTGGTTGAATTTCCTGATGATCGGCAAGCAATTGAGAAGAAATGGATCTTCAAGAGGAAGACGGACACTGATGGTAGTGTTACTATCTACAAAGCTCGACTTGTCGCAAAAGGTTTTCGTTAAGTTCAAGGTCTTGACTACGATGAAACTTCCTCACCCGTAGCGATGCTTAAATCTGTTCGAATCATGTTAGCAATTGTCGCATTTTATGAAATCTGGCAAATGGATATCAAAACTGCATTCCTTAATGGATTTCTTAAAGAAGAGTTGTATATGATGCAACCAAAAGGTTTTGTCAATCCTAAAGGTGCTAACAAAGTGTGCAAACTCCAGCGATCCATCCATGGACTGGTGCAAGCATCTCGGAGTTCGAATATAAGCTTTGATAAGGTGATCGAAGAATATGGTTTTATGCAGACTTATGGTGAAGCCTGTATTTACAAGAAAGTGAGTGGGAGCTCTGTAGCATTTCTGATATTATATGTGGATGACATATTATTGATTGGAAATGATATAGAATTTATGGATAGCATAAAAGGATACTTGAATAAGATTTTTTCAATAAAAGACCTCGGTAAAGCTGCTTATATATTAGGCATGAAGATCTATAAAGATAGATCAATACGCTTTATAAGATTTTTCAATGAGTACATACCTTGACAAGATTTTGAAGGAGTTCAAAATGGATATGTCAAAGAAAGATTTCTTGCCTGTATTGTAAGGTGTGAACTTGAGTAAGACTCAAAGCCCGACCACGGCATAAGATAGAGAGAGAATGAAAGTCATTCCTTATGCCTCGGCCATAGGTTCTATAAAGTATGCCATGTTGTGTACCAGACCTATTGTGTACTTTGCCATGAGTTTAGCAAGGGGGTACAATAGTGATCTAGGAGTAGATCATTGGACAATGGTCAAAAGTATCCTTAGAGGACAAAGAAATATTTCTCGGTTATGGAGGTGATAAAGATCTCGCCATAAAGAGCTACGTCGATGCAAGCTTTGACACCGATCTGGATGACTCTGAGTCTCGATCTGGATACATATTGAAAGTGGGAGCAATTAGCTAGAGTAGCCCCGTGCAGAGCATTGTAGACATAGAAATTTGCAAAATACATACGGATTTGAATGTGGTAGACCCATTGACTAAAGTTCTCTCACAAGCAAAACATGATCACACCTTATTACTCTTTGGGCGTTAATCACATGGTGATGTGAACTAGATTATTGACTCTAGTAAACCCTTTGGGTGTTGGTCTCATGGCGATGTGAACTATAGGTGTTAATCACATGGTGATCTGAACTATAGGTGTCATTCACATGGCGATGTGAACTAGATTATTGACTCTAGTGCAAGTGGGAGACTCAAGGAAATATGCCCTAGAAGCAATAATAAAGTTGTTATTTTATATTTCCTTATATCATGATAAATGTTTATTAGTCATGCTAGAATTGTATTAACCGAAAACTTGATACATGTGTGGATACATAGACAAAACACCGTGTCCCTAGTAAGCCTCTAGTAGACTAGCTCGTTAATCAAAGATGGTTAAGTTTCCTAACCATAGACATGTGTTGTCATTTGATGAACGGGATAACATCATTAGGAGAATGATGTGATGGACAAGACGCATCCGTTAGCTTAGCATATTGATCGTTCAGTTTTATTGCTATTGCTTTATTCATGTCATATACATATTCTTTTGACTATGATATTATGCAACTCCATAATACCGAAGGAATACCTTGTGTGCTATCAAACGTCACAATGTAACTGGGTGATTATAAAGATGCTCTACAGGTATCTTTGAAGGTGTTTGTTGGGTTGTCATAGATCGAGATTAGGATTTGTCACTCCGAGTATCGAAGAGGTATCTCTGGGCCCTCTCGGTAATGCACATCATAATAAGCCTTGCAAGTAATGTGACTAATGAGTTAGTTGTGGGATGATGTATTACGGAACGAGTAAAGAGACATGCTGGTAACGAGATTGAACTAGGTATCAAGATACCGACGATCAAATCTCGGGAAAGTAACATACCGAGGACAAAGGGAATAACGTATGTTGTCATTACGGTACGACCGACAAAGATCTTCGTAGAATATGTGGGACCAATATGAACATCCAGGTTCTGCTGTTGGTTATTGACTAGAGAGGTGTCTTGGTCATGTCTACATAGTTCTCGAACCCGTAGGGTCCGCATGCTTAACGTTCGATGACGATTTTGTATTATATGAGTTATGTGATTTGGTGACTGAACGTTGTTTGGAGTCCCGGATGAGATCACAGACATGACGAGGAGTCTCGAAATGGTCGAGAGGTAAATATTCATATATAGGACGATGGTATTCGGACACCGGAAGTATTCTGGGGGTACCGGGTACATATCGGGTCACCGGAAGGGGTTCCGGGCATCCCCCCGGCAACTACATGGGCCTAATGGGCCAAGAAGGGGACAGACCAGCCCCTAGGGGGCTGGTGCGCCCCATGTAGGCTGAAATAAGGGGGAAGGAAAGAGGGGAAGAGAGAAAGGAAGGGGAGGGATTCGGCCTCCCCCTTCCTTCTCTCCTCCCTCCTCCTTCCTTCCCCCTCCGGATGAATATGGAAGGGGGGAGGCCGAATTGGGAGGCGCCCAAGTAGGATTCCTCCTACTTGGGGCGCCCCCTTGGCTGCCTCTCCTCCCCTCCAACCTATAGATATGAGGGGGCACCGCTAGAACATACAACAACATCTATTAGCCGTGTGCGGCGCCCCCCTCCACAGTTTACACCTCCGGTCATATTCACGTAGTGCTTAGGCAAAGCCTACGCGGATCACTTCACCATCACCATCACCACGCCGTCGTGCTGACGGAACTCTCCCTCGACACTTTGCTGGATCAAGAGTTCGAGGGACGTTATCAAGCTGAACGTGTGCAGAACTCGGAGGTGCCGTAGTTTGGTGCTTGATCAGTAGGAATGAGAAGACGTTCGACTACATCAACAGCGTTGTCAAATGCTTCCGCTTTTGGTCTATGAGGGTACGTGGACACACTCCCCCCTCTCGTTGCTATGCATCTCCTAGATAGATCTTGCGTTAGCGTAGGAATTTTTTTGAAATTGCATGCTACGTTCCCCAACATTCATGAATATATCTGTGTTCTTGATCCAATCTTGCAAGTTGTACGCACCTGCTACGTGTTATGATCGCATACTCCAAGGTGACAATAATTGGGATTCTTTCCGGTGATTACCGTAGTTTGAGGAATTCATGTATTCACTCTGTGCTAATGCTTTGTTCAGGTTCTCTATTAAAAGGAGGCCTTAATTTTCCCTAGTTTCCTTCTGGAGCCCGCTGCCACGGGAGGGTAGGGCAAAAGATGTCATGCGAGTTCTTTTCCATAAGCATGTGTGACTATTTACGAAACACATGCCTACATTACATTGATGAATTGGAGCTAGTTCTATGTCGCCCTGGGTTTTAACCGTTACATGATGAATGTTATCTAACGAAATCACCGATACAATGCCTACGAGCTTTAGACATATTGATCTTTGCTAAGTTACTATTACTACTGCTGCTGTTGCTATTGTCACAATTGCTACAAAACTATTGTTACCACCATTATTATTACTATCATTGCTACTACTATCAAACTACCATACTAATGTGCTACTGATCACTCTGCTGCAGATATTTAGTCTCCAGGTGTGGTTGAATTGACAACTCAACCGCTAATACTTGCAAATATTCTTTGGCTCCCCTTGTGTTGAATCAATAAATTTGGGTTAGATACTCTACCCGAAAACTGTTGCGATCCCCTATACTTGTGGGTTATCACTTTCCAATAGGCCCAAAGATGGTGAAGTGTCATGTAGTTTATGTTCACATAACACCACTAAGGGAAACAACAACATACATATCATCATTATCGAACGAATACCAAATTCACATAATTACTTATGACAAGACTTCTCCCATGTCCTCAAGAACAAGCGTAACTACTCACAAATCATATTCATGCTCAAGATCAGAGGGGTATTGAATAGCATCAAGGATCTGAACATATGATCTACCGCCAAATAAACCAACAAGTATCAACTATGAGATATAATAAACACTACTAGCAACCCACGGGTACCAATGTGAGGTTTTGAGACAAATATTGGATACAAGAGATGAACTAGGGTTTGAGATGAGATGGTGTTGGTGAATATGTTGATGAAGATTGGCCCTCCCACGATGAGAGGATTGTTGGTGATGGTGATGGCTGATACGTCTCCATCGTATCTACTTTTCCTAATGCTTTTACTCTTGTTTTGGACTCTAATTTGCATGATTTGAATGGAGCTAACCTGGACTGACGTTGTTTTTAGCAGAAGTACCATGGCATTGTTTTTGTGCAGAAATAGAAGTTCTCGGAATGGAATGAAACTTTTTGGAGAATTTTTGTACAATAGAAGAAAAATACCGAAGCCAAGAACCACCGGAGGGGGTCCTTGGGGAGCACAACCCACCAGCACGCGTCCTACCTCCTGGTGCGCCAAGATGGGTCGCAGGCCCTATCTCATGCAATTGAGTTAGTTTTGTTAGGGCTTGATCCCTAGTATCCATTATGTTCTGAGATTTGTGTTGCTATGACTTTGCCATGCTTAATGCTTGTCACTTTGGGCCTGGGTGCCATGATTTCAGATCTGAACCGTTTATCTTATCACCATTACTATGTTCTAGATCCGATCTTGCAAGTTATAGTCACCTATTATGTGTTATGATCCATAAACCCCGGGGTGACAGTATTCGGGATACTTTCCGGTGATGACCGTTGTTTGATGAGTTCATGTATTCACTATGTGCTAATGCTTTTTCCAGTTCTCATTAAAAGGAGGCCTTAATATCCCTTAGTTTCCAATTGGGCCCCGCTGCCACGGGAGGGTAGGAAAAAAGATTTCATGCAAGTTGAGGGAGTTCCGGACTAGGGGGTGTCCGGATAGCCGAACTATCATCATCGGCCGGACTCCAAGACTATGAAGATAGAAGATTGAAGACTTCGTCCCGTGTCCGGATGGGACTTTCCTTGGCGTGGAAGGCAAGCTTGGCGATACGGATATGTAGATCTCCTACCTTTGTAACCGACTTTGTGTAACCCTAGCCCTCTTCGGTGTCTATATAAACCGGATGGCTTTAGTCCATAGGACGAACAACAATCATACCATAGGCTAGCTTCTAGGGTTTAGCCTCTTTGATCTCGTGGTAGATCCACTCTTGTAACACACATCAGCAATATTAATCAAGCAGACGTAGGGTTTTACCTCCATCGAGAGGGCCCGAACCAGGGTAAAACATCGTGTCCCTTGTCTCCTGTTACCATCCGCCTAGACGCACGATTCGGGACCCCCTACCGAGATCCGCCGGTTTGACACCGACATTGGTGCTTTCATTGAGAGTTCCTTCCGTGCCGTCACCATCGGGAAGGATGCCTTTCCGCCTTTTAAAGACGGCGCCGTCGTCAAGGGAGCTTTGGCCTCGGCGAGACTATCCGGCTAGGCGGTTTTCTCATGACCGCTGTTCGCCACCGCCTCGACAATGACCTCTCAAGTCATTAAAAGCGATCTTCACGTCAGCTCGAATTCGCCGAGCAGCTAGATCCGATTGAGCTCTCCTCCGAACGAGCTCTTGGATCGCATCGCCGCCTCGGGAGTCTCTACCGACTACGATCAGATTGGGCTTAAACCGATCCGAGAGAAATTAACTCTCCTCAGTTACCCACCACGTTGTCGTGGTAGAGGAACAATGCGGCGACTCTTCTTCTATGTTAAAATCCAACTATGTCCGGATTCCAGATCCCTCCATGCCGGATTCCCGCGGAGGGACGGACGCTAATCAAATCGAACCTAAAGTCGCATCGGACCAGATCTGTTGGAAAGCGCCAGCAAACCAAGCTTCCGAATCCGGAAGCTTCTTGGCCTGAGCCTCAGACCAGGCGGGGTTCGAACTTAATTCCACCGCCCACCCAAACATAAGCGATCTATCTCAAATACGGCAAGAGCCCGGCGAAACAAGACATCATTCTTTGGGCCGATTCCTCCGGTTATGAACAAGATAAAGGACTGCCGTGAAGAAAGCGCGATTTCAATCTTTCCGCAACAATTGCACGGTAAGGGAATCATAACGCCATCACCGTCGTGAAGTTTCACGCCTCGCCGACCTAGCGACCATCGTACAAAAATACTGCGCGATGGAGAGTGCTCGGAAACCGAAACTAGGTTTTGGGACACCCGCCTCAATACAAACCCAGTTCGAAATAAAAGGGTGCTTCATACTCAAGCACCTGGGTTAAAAACCAAAAAGCAAAAACCCCCTAAGGGGTACGGAACCGTACTGGAGGGATGGCTCAACGGACCCTGCAAAATCCACAGTACGGAGGGCGCCACTCCAACACACAGCCTTCGAGCGTGTTGGATACTACGACAGGTGGCCAAAAGTGGCGTAGGCTTTTTAGCCCCGGGCAACCAACACAGCAGTACCAATACGGTATTAACAGTCTTCGAGACTTTCGCATCAAATAACACGCGAAAACGAACAATCCGCAGCCTCGCTGAAGTCTACCAAGTAGCAACAACAAATCCATGGAGCGACACGGCTATCACCTTCAATGCCAGCGATTTAACCTAAATTCGAACAGCTAGAGCACCAGCCCCATTGGTCCTCGGTCCGATAGTGGACGGTTTCCGTCTTACAAAGGTACTCATGGATGGCGGCAATGATTAAACCTCATCTATGAGGAAACCCTTCAAAAATGGAAATTGATCGAGCCGCATTGATAAGCAGCACAACCTTCAGAGGGATAATCCCTAGTCGAGAAGTACGCTGCACAGGAAAAATCACACTAGATGTAGTGTTCGGCTCATCGGACAATTACAGGTCCGAGGAGGTCACGTTCCAAGTAGCCCCATTCTGCAGCGGATATCACGCTTTGTTAGGGTGAGAGGCATTCACAATCTTCCAAGCTATACCCCACTACGGGTACATGAAGCTCAAAATGCCCGGACCCAATGGGATAATCACTCTCGCCCGATGATCCGAGATACAAGACTCCGGCGCTGAAAATAAGATAGCCGCACTGGCCCTAGAGGCATTGTCCGAAGCCCTAGCGGCAGAGGAACTAACTACGCTGCGCTCCATGGTGGATAGGGACGATGTGATACTCGATAAGAGGTCCAAGTCCACCTCTTTTAAACCCGCAGACGAAATAGTCAAATTTCAGGTCCATCCAACGGACCCCACAAAGACGGCCTCCATTGGGGCACAATTAAGTCCCGATGTCGAAGCCGACTACGAGAATTCCTTCGAAAATTGGGTCATTTTTGCTCGGCACCCTTGAGACATGCCAGAATCCCACGTGAGGGTCGGCAGAGCACAGCCTAAATATCCTAAAAGGATTCAAGCCACCAAACAAGCTCTTCGGCGATTTTACGAACCCAAAAGACAGGCAATGGGAGAGGAGCTAGCTAAACTCTTAGAAGCCGGATTCATCAGAGATATAAAACATCCGGACTGGCTAGCCAATCTAGTAATGGTACCAAAAAAGGACAAATCCTGGCGCCTCAAGGCCGATTTTAAAGACCTTAACAAGGCCTGTCCAAAGGACCCTTTCCCTCCCTTGCATCGACCAAATCATCGATGCTACCGCAGGCATGATTCATTGTGCTTCCTCGACGTATACTCCGGATACCATCAAATCAAGATGGCGGAGAAAGATCAGGCCGCAACGGCATTCATTACTCCATATGGGCCATTCGGCTTCAACACAATGCCCTTCGGACTCAAAAACGCCGGCGCAACATATCAGCACATGATTCAAACATGTCTGGCTACCCAGATAGGCAAAACAGTAGAGGCATACGAGACGATGTGGTCGCCAAGACCAAACACGCCGAACTCTAGTAGAAGACTTGAGGGTGACATTCGACAACCTCCGAGCATATGACATTAAGCTCAATCCGGAAAAAGGCGTCTTCGGCGTACCCGGAAAAGCTCTTGGGCTTCATCAGATCCGTAGAGGAATTGAAGCAAACCCGCCAAAATCCGAGCTCTGTCACAATTGGATATTCCAAAAGACCTCAAGCAGATACAAAAACTAACCGGATGCTTAGCGGCCTTAAGTCGCTTCATCTCCCGTTTGGGAGAAAAGGCTCTGCCCCTCTACCGTCTCCTCCGGCGCAACGAACATTTCGAATGGACAGATGCTGCCACAGCCGGACTGTCGGGGAGGCTGATCGTACCCACGAACACCTATGGGGCCGGCGGACCAGGCCCCTTTGTGGTTCGGAGGGGGGCGGAGATCGCACGAAGAGCAGATCGAGGCGAGGCACACAGCGCTTACCCAGCTTCAGAGCTCTCCTGAGAGATAAAACTCATACTCACGCTTGTTTGATCTATTGTGCTCTTGCTAGGGAGCGATGAGAGCTACAAAACCTAGCGTGAGTGTATCTGGTCTCGAGTGAGTCGAATGAACCGAACCAGCCGAACCCTTTCTACGTTGCGCATGGGCCTCCTTTTATATGCTCAAGGGTCTCCGGCTGTGGCAACATAGGCGGGGGTACAAATGTAAAAACTGGAGTTGGTACACCTACTTGAACAGTGTACAGTACAAAATACCTAACTCTGACGGCAAGGGACAAAAGCAATAAATGCCCGTCAGTGTCGCCCGAACAATGCAAGAGAGGCCGTCAGGTGCACCTCCGCTCGCCACGATGGCAAGCTTGCCAGCGCTGCTTATCGCTGCTCTCCGCTGGCTGCACAGCCGCTCGACACGCGCGCATGGAATGGTCTCATGGCGACACGTCGCTGGATGAGCTGGAGCGGAGATGGAGAGAAGTTGCATGTCATGCAAGCGCCTTTGCCGCTGCCGAATCCTTGTCGCTACCGGGAGGCTTGTCGCGCTCGAGCCTTCCCGGCAAGCTCCTCTTGCCGGGCCTTGTCTTCTGCATGCTCGAGGTGGCCTTCCCGACAAGCTCCTCTTGTCGGGGCCTTGTCTTCTTAATCAAGTACTTTGTTCTTGAATGGCTCCAAAGGAGCCACGGAGGGTCTTGGCGGTGACGAGGCAAACCCCGCCGCTGGTGCTACAATCGTCTGCGGCACGCAGTACGGGATACTAGGGTACCCTACTCTAGTACACCGACAGGAGCCCCCGGGCCTGGGCCATACACGGTGCCGAGCGCTTGTTGGGCCAGGCCCAGAACTGTGCACGGACACACGCGGCCTCGACCACGCCGCAACCCGCCCCGGACCCACCATGATCCCCACTAACGGCACGCACCGGACGTGGCGCCGTCAGGCGAGAGATCGTGGGCGCGGTCGGGGGGTTCTTTATTAGTATAAGAGGAACGTCCGCCCCTCCTCCCTTTATAAGCGGAGGAAACAGAGGCAGGCCGACCACCCCGCCATTGCTGTCTTGTCAAGAAACCACCGCCGCTCCCTCTTCTTCTCCGGTGCGAAGAGAGCGCCCGCCCTTTCGCCACAAGCACGCCATCACCGTCGGCCTCCTCCGCCTCGCCATGGCTCAAAGCCGACAAGGAGAAGGGCGTCAAGTCGGCCGAGGCGCAGCGGCTCATGGGCGTTGCGCAAGGAGCGAGCCATCTTCCCCGCAGCTCGGCGCAAGGGAGCTGCAGGACGTCTTCTACCTCTTACGTCGACGGAGACTCGTGGCGCATCCGCGCACGAGGGTGCTCCCGCCTCCGCCGCTGATTTGGCCCCAACAGGTACCCATTCTTCGCCTTTTTCTTCTATTATGGGCTCTGCCCGCCTTTTTCCGGAAGTTCTTTTTCCGACATAATGAACACCTTTAGCCTCCGCCTCCTTGATTTCACCCCAACGCCATCTTGACCATGGCAGTTTTCAAGATTTGTGCGAAAAACTTTGTCGGAGTCCACCCGAGCGTGGCACTCTTCCGCCATTTCTTTGTTCCTCAGCGTCGAGAGAGGAGAGCCACTTGCCGGGGGGATAGCCTGGGTCTCTAGGATCGGCAAGAAAGATGCCTACCTAGAGGGAGAGTTCCGCAACAAGTGGGAGGAGTGGAGAGCCAACTGGTGCTGGGTCGTAGAGGAGAACCCGCAGCCCTTCACCGCCGTGCGCCAAACCCCAATAGTGCACGGTAGGGATTGGAGTAACTTGGCACCGGAGGATGCGAAGCTGAAGATAGCCATGACCCGAATCCTGCGCCTCAGGCTTGCCGGGTTGACCGTAGGCGCAGTTGGCGCGGACTTCCTTCGCCACAGACGCTTCCCTTGCAGGAAAGGGAGGAGGCCTGCTTGGGAGTTCCAAAATGCGGCGGACATCATGAGGCTGCGCCCGGCCTGAATTGGAACTTTACTGCCTTGGAGCTGGACTCGAGCATCGCTCGAGCAGTTCAAGAACGACCCCGACCATCCAGAGTGGTTTAGGTTGCCGCGGGGGGTCGTCCCTTTGTGCAACAACTCGGCGCTCGACCGCATCCGCGCCATGATGCCACTGTGCGACTCCCACAGGATCATCCCAACCTGGTAGGAGCCCCCCGACGAGGTCATGTAGCAATTCTTCGACAATTTGCAAGAAGTGCCGATCCGCTCCGACGAGCAGAAGAGGCTCACCCGCGACACCACCGACCAGGAGATGGCGAGGATCGCCACTGAGGTGGAGGAGGCGGCGGCCGCTGCCGCCGGAGCCTTTGGGTTCACCGTGGAGGAGGCGGACGCGGCAAGGCGGCAAGCCTTGCCGAGCGAGGGAGGTCGCCGGGCGAGGACGAAGCTTGTCGAGCCCTCGGCGGGGTCTAGTGGACCCGCCTAGGGCGCTTCTTCCCCACCGCCAAGCGACTTGCCGCTGGGCCGAGCCCGGCTCCGCCGAGGAGGCGTCTCCGCAAAGCTGGAGACGAGCCGGGGCGACAGACCGGCCCACAGCAGCAGCGCCGCGCGACGCGCTCTACCCCGGCAAGCGAGGTTGCCGCGGGAGCGCCCCACACTTCAGCGACAACTGGGGCGGGATCTTCTCAGGCCACCGCCGACGCCTCCGCCAAGCGGCCAAGAGAGCCCACGCCTCCGCCTCGTCGCACTGGAGGCGAGCCGGAGTTTGACTTCTCCGCGCTCAGCTCCGAGGAGGAAGGCGAAGAGTAAGCTTCTCGAGATTGTTCTTGTATTTCTTCAATCTTATTGCTTCATCTTGAATCTGATTTGCTTTGTTCTGGACTCTTTCCCAGGACGCTGGCCCAGATTGCGGCGAAGAGGGCCAAGATCCCAACGGTCGTCGTTGAGGACGATTCTCCCGTGGCGAACGGGAACGCGTCCGAGACCGCCTTGCCGGACCCGGCAACCCTTCCCCAGAGCAGCCCCCGGCACAGCCCCTAGAGTAAGTGTGCAGTTTTCTTCTTACTATTAGGTGTGCAGGGGTGCTCCTTCTTTGTTGATATCTGACTGTGTGCTTGTGTAGGAGCACAGCAGCCTCATCGAGGGCTCGGAAGCCGCCTCGAGATCCTGCCCGCTGCCACCACGCCGCCAAGGGAGAACTCCCGGCAAGGGAGCTCCCTCCCGACAAGGGAGGCCACCCGGCAAGGGAGGCCACTCCAGCAAGGGAGGCTACCCCGGCAAGGACGGGCGCCAGTGACCCTCCAGTGGTCGAGGCCATGGCTGCGGATCCCGTTGCAGGTAATTCCCTTACACGAAAATTTCCCTTGGGCTTGCTTTCTTTTGTTTATCTTTTTGAATATTTGCTTGACTGCCCTTTTCTTCGTCTGACGCAGAGCCGATGGAGGTCGAGGCCGCCGGCGAGGAAGAAGCGCGCGGCAACACCGACGAGGCCGCCGTCGAGGAAGAGGTGGTCGTCGTCGCGGAAGAAGAGGCCGTCGCCGACGAGTCTGTTGGCGAGGAGGCCACCGAGGCTGCCGACGTGGAGGCCGGCGAGGGGTCGGGCGATCGTACTGACGGCCCTGAGGCTGCAGGAGCGGCAAGCGCTACACCGACAGCCGACTCCCCTGCCGCTGCCGCGACGTCAGGCTCCGAGGAGCCCCAGCCTGGTGCCTACTTGAAGGCCGGCGAAGGCGTCTTCATCATGCTCCCCTGGGAGCCGAGCTCCAGGGCACCGGTCGAGGGAGAAACCTTCGACGACGAGCTACTCGCCTCCGCTGGGCTGACGCTGGTGGACGCGCCAAGCAGCAGCAATGGCGAAGTTCGAGGAGGAGCAAATGCTGAAGAAGTCATTGCCGCTCTACCGCACCGCAGGCCAAGTTAGAGACCCGGGAAGCCCTTGTCGCGAGGGCGGAAGCGGACATGGAGAAGCGCGCCGAGGAGCTCCGGAGCGCCAACAAAGAAGCCCTCCGCGACGTGGCGGAAGCGCGGGGGCAACTCGCAGAACAGCGCACGGCCTTCATCCTCGAGAAGGCCGCAGCTGAGGAGGAGCAGCGGCTGGCTGCCGAGAAGCTCGCCGCGTAGGAAAGCGAGCTGGCGCAGCGGAAGGTCAACCTGGACATCCACGAAGAAGACCTTGCCGTGTGCGAGGAGTTGCTTGGCGGGGCGCTTCAGGAAGCGAAGGACGCTGCCGCAGCCGCCGAGGCCGCCAAGGAAGAGCTGAAGGCGAAAGTGGCACAGCTGGAGGCCACCCTCAAGAAGAGCGGCGAAGAGCTTGCCGTGCTCAAGCGTGAGCGCGAGAAGGACGCCTACACCCTTGGCGAGCTGCAGAGCCGTCTCGCTGATAGGGCCAAGGAGCTCGACGCCGCCAAGGATTCCAAGGAGGATCTTGAGCTGAAGCTGACCACTCTGACGCAGACGTTGGATGGCGCCAGAGAGCGGGAGGTGGGCTTGTTGGAGGCGATCAAGGCCAAGGAGGAGCTGTTAGCGAATGCTGCCTCCGTCCAGAACACCTTGAGGGAGAGCGTGGAGCACTGGATCAAGGCCTTGTGGACACCGCCGCCGCCATCCACAACGAGTTGATGGAGCTGGGATGGCGGACTCATGCATTCCTCCGACGAGCATCTCCAACCCAGCGCCAAGCTCAGCTTATTCTTCAAAGGCGTGGCGACGGGCCTCCAGCTGACTCCGGGAAGAGGTCCCAAAGCAGCTGGCCGAGGAATCACGCCAGTCTGTGTAGGAGCCCTCGAGAAGGTGTTGATCAAGGTGGCCTTCCGCAATCCGGGCCTCAACCTTAACGGCGCCCTCGTGATCCCCGCCGCCCGATGCCAACATGGAGGAGCTCAAAGCCCTTGTCACACCCATTGTGGACAAGGTGAACAAGATCAAGCGGATTGAGGGCGCACCGCAGAGACTAGGCCGCCAACTTTATCTTTCCTTGTCGCCGCTGATCATGTTTAGAACACTTTGTTAGATCAGCGACAAGTTATTTTGTAATATACTCTATCTTAGGCGATCAATGCAATGTTATTTCCTCTACTTGATTCCTTCCTTTGTAATGCGTTTCGCCTTTACGCATTTAGGGGACTTGTCGGTGCGGGCACTTTTGCCGCGAGCGCTGAGCTGAACGCCGGCAACTTCGGGCGGTTGCCTCCGACAAGCAACCTTGTCGCGACTAGCCGCAGCTCACTTAAGTTGTTGAGCGGACTCGAAACAAAGTAAGGGCGCGACTAGCCAGTGAGTCGGTTCCTCTATGCACAGGTTTTCCATACAAAGTACTATCGTTCGAGGAAGATAACTTAAAAATTTAAAAATTGATTGCTCAAACTTTGGCAACTTAGCTTTTCTGTCTCTTGCTTCCCGATGAGGTGAAACTTCCTCGAGCGGTGCCTGGTCCATAGTATTATCTCCTCCTCCCCGGGTTAACTTGTGCGCGAGGGAGCCTTCCTTTCTTTGAGAAAAGAAAAGGAGAGGAAATAACGTTATGGAGCCCAGGCTCGATTCTGCTTATCGGGTGTGGTTGTTGCACAAAGTGTTAGCCAAAACATGCAATAAAATGATGAAAGCATGAATTTGACAAGTTGTGCGCAACACATGAGCTTTATCGATGCATCGGGTCTGTGCCCAGCTTTGTACAAAGGATTACATGCAACTGTGGCAAGACTTGTACAAAAGGTGGTTGCCGGAACGGGTTCCGACAACCGCGCCCTATGGGTAAAACTTACGAAGGTGTTCAATGTTCCAGGAGTTGCTCACCGGAATGCCATCTTCGGTCTCAAGGCGGACAGCGCCAGCCTAGTGACTCGTTTCACCCGATAAGGGCCTTCCCACTTCAAGGCCAACTTGTTTGAATTCTTGGCGGACTGAACGCTACCAAGAACAAGGTCGCCTTCCTCGAGACTTCGCACTAACCTTGCGGCTATGGTAGCGACGAAAGCTTGTCAGAAGCGAGCGGCTCGTGACAAGCCTGAAGACGATCCTCCTCAAGGAGCAGCACGTCATCTTGTCGCAGCTGCTCTTGCTCAAGCTCATCATAAGCGAGCACTCGAGGCGATCCGTATACGAGTTCCATGGGGAGAACTACCTCTGCTCCATAGACTAGAGCAAAGGGTGTCTGGCCGGTGGCTCGATTTGGCGTCGCCCCGATCGAATTAAAGAACCACCGCAGCTCCTCGATCCAGCTTTCTTCAGCACTTGTGCAGCCTGTCTAAAGTTCTGGTCTTGAGCCCGCGCAGCACTTCAGCATTTGCCATCTATGCTTGACCGTTGATTCTCGGGTGAGCAACATAAGCAAAGCAGACATTGGCGCCAAGGTATTGGACGCATCGCATGAGGTGCGACTTCGTGAATTGTGTGCCATTGTCGGTGATGATCCTGTTAGGGATTCCAAACGGCAAACAATCGACCAAGAACTTGATCGCCGACCGTGCTGCCACCTTCCTCGCTGCTTCCACTTCCGCCACTTTGTGAACTTGTCGATGGCAACGCATAAGTACTCAAAGCCCCGACAGCTTCGGGGAAGGGGCCGAGGATGTCGAGCCCCGCACCGAAAATGGCCGGGATAAAGGGATCGCCCGGAGAGCTTGAGCTGGCTGGTGTATCTGCTTTGGAATGGAACTGCACGCTTCACACTTGGTTACTTGTGCAGTTGCATCACGGAGGGCTGTCGGCCGAAGAAACCTTTGCCGGAAAGCTTTGCTTAAGCAAGTGCTTCTTGCGCCAATGTGGTGACCACATATGCCTCCGTGTATCTTCGCCAACAGCTTCATCCCATCTTCCCCGGAATACACTTCAATTTCACACCGTTGAGTCTTCTTACATGCAGGTATGTTGTCGACTAAACTGGTACATACTTGATCGCCGGGCTACTCTTTCCGCTTCTTCTTGCTCTTCCGGAAGTTCTCTGTCTCAAGGAAATGGACAATCTACTGCGCCCATGGAGCTTGCGGCTCGACAACAAGGACTAAAGGCACATCTGCTGCTGCGGGAACATCAGCTTCCACGGCAAGAACCTGCGGCCCTGCCGGAGCTTGATGCTCCCCGACAAGCTTGCCGGAGCAAGACTTGTCGGGAGCGTTTGCTTCAAGGAAACAAACCACAGGACTCGCCGGAGCAGATCGCTTCCTCAAAGACTGTTGGTGTTGATCTTGGGGACCTTTGCAACGACGGCTTCGGGAAGCTCTGTCGGAAAGTAGTCACCAGAGGCCAACTTCCTCTTCTTGCCTTGTCCAGTTGATGGTGTTACGGTTGGTTGAGTCAGCTTGAGCACAAAAATCCCTGGTTCCACAGGCAACTTAAGTGCGGCACACTTTGACAGGCCGTCAGCAATATCATTCTGAGCTCTTGGAACATGTTCCATTTGCAGGCCGTCAAAGTGCTCTTCTAGCTTCCTCACTTCATCAACGTAGGCTTCCATCAACGGGCTATAGTAATCTTTGTTGACTTGGCGGACGACGAGTTGCTAGTCACCCCTGACAATAAGCTTCTTGATCCCAATGTCCACGGCGATCTCGAGACCGCAAGCAAACCTTCATACTCTGCAGTATTGTTTGTCGCTTGCTCCTTGGGAAAGTGCATCTGGACGACGTACTTGAGGTGCTCTCCGGTGGGTGCGATAAACAGCACGCCGGGACCGGCGCCTTGCAACGAGAAGGCACCATCAAAGTACATCAGCCACTCTTTGCTTGCTTCTTTGACGGGAATGCTCGTCTCCGGAATCTCTTCATCTGGTGTTGGCGTCCATTCTGCTATGAATTATGCCAACGCTCTGCTTTTGGATAGTTGATGTCAAAAGCTTGACAACTCCAAAGTGCCCACTCGACAATCCCGCCTGCCGCTTCGGATTCTGCAGATCCTCTTCAGGGAAAGCGAGTGACAATCGTGGATCTCATGTGCTTGGAAGTAATGGCGCAGCTTTCGAGGCCATGAGGAGGCCGAAAGCAATTTTTGCACACCGTAGTACCTTGACCTAGCCCCTTGCAGGAGGGAACTGAAAAAGTAGACTGGGCGCTGCACCATCCTTTTCTATATCTGTTCATGTGTCTGCGCGGATTCATCCTTGTCGGGACCAGAGCTTGTCGGCGAAGCCCCTGCTTGTCGCTGGATGTGCTTGCCGTGGTTGCTGGCTCGTCATCCACCTCCCTCTCCGCTACTAACGCAGCACTAACCACTTGATTGGTTGCCGCTATATATAGCAACAACTTCTCTTGTGGCTTAGGTGCGACAAGTGTTGGAGTGGAGGACAGGTATCTCTTCAAGTCCTGCAGCGCAGCCTCCGCTTCCGGAGTCCATTTCATTGGACCTGCCTTTTTCAAAATCTTGAAAAGCGGCGGTATGCGCCAGCAGACCTAGAAATAAACTCCGCCGAGAGCAGCCACGCAACCGCAAGCCTTCGTAGACATCCTTGACGCGCTTTGGTGCTTCAATCTGCTCAATGGCCTTGATCTTGTCGGGATTAGCTTCGATCCCTCGCCGAGACACGAAGAACCCGAGAAGCTTGCGGAAGGAACTCCAAACACGCACTTCTCGGGGTTGAGCTTAAGGTTGATCTTGCGCAGATTTGCAAAGGTCTCGGCCCAAATCTTGAACCAGAGTTGCTTTGTCCTTGCTTTTGACCATTATGTCATCCATGTAGGCTTCTACATTTCTGTGCATTTGCGGCTCAAAAGCGTCATGGACTACCCTTGCAAATGTTGAACCGGCATTCTTCAAACCGAAAGGCATCCGTATGAAACAGTATGTGCCACATGGTGTAATGAATGCGGTCTTCTCTTCATCTTATTCAGCCATGAAGATCTGATGGTATCCTGAGTATGCATCAAGAAACGAAGCAAATCACATCCAGCCGTGGAGTCAACAATCTGGTCAATGCGCGGCAAGGGAAATGGATCTTTGGGACAAGCTTTATTAACATCCGTGAAGTCAATACAAAGTCTCCATTTCCCATTTGCCTTGCGCCGCGACTACAGGATTGGCCAACCACGAGGGATGGAGCACTCCTCGACAAGGCCTGCCGCTTCCAGCTTTCTTGATCTCTTCGCTATGAATTCTTGGCGCCCACCGCTTGCTTCCCGACTATTTGCTTGACGGGCCGCGCAGATGAGGACAAATGGCCAAAGCGGTGCTCAATCACTTCCACAGGAACACCGGGAGGTCCGACGGTTTCCATGCAAACACGCCGACATTCGCCCGCAGAGAAAGCAACGGCGCGCCTTCCTATTTAGGGTCGAGAGAGGCAGCGATGGTGAAGGTACCACCAGTGCCGTCCTCCTTGGCGGGCACCTTCTTGGTCTTCGGCGGAGCCACCATCTTCTTGCACTTGCCGGTGGAGCTCGATGGTGCGTCCTCGACAGCACTCCGAAGAGGTGCGCTTGTCGGAGTGAGCATCAGAGTCCTTGCCGGACTTGGACTTGGTCTTCTTCCCCCCGGGAGCTTCAGAGGCAAGTGTCTGGCAATCTGTCGCGGCTGATGCGTCCCGGTAGATCTTGTCGGCGCAGATAAGGGCATCCTTCTCGTCGCCATGGACAGAGATGACGCTTATCGGGCCTGGATTCTTGAGTAGGTTGTAGGCGTAGTGAGAGGCTGCCATGAACTTGGCGTAGTGCCGATTTACCAAGTATCCCATTGTAAGGCAATGGGAAATCGGCAACGTCGAATGTAACCCTCTCAATCTCGAAGTTCAGCTCACGCCAAATGTGACCGCAACGTAATCTTCCCTTCGCTTGCTCCTTCCCGGATTGATTCCTTGAAGGTACCGGTCTCTTCGAGCTCGCTGTCGAGGATTTGAAGCTTCGAGCACCGCGGGAGGAGATCAGATTCAAGCCGCCCCGCCATTAACTAACATTTTGGTGACCTTGAGGTTGCGGATGGTTGGTGAGACCAACATCGGCAAGCACCCGACCGCAGTTACGCGATCAGGGTGGTCCTCAATATCAAAAATGATAGGCGTGCTGGACCACTTCAGAGGCCTGCGTGACTCTACGGATGGTTCCGCTGCATTGACCTCCCGCATCCATTGCTTGAGTTGGCGGTGGGAGGTATGCAGGGAAGCACCTCCGTCAACGCAGAGGACCTCTGTGGCTTCGAAACTCCTGCTCATCGGGCGCCGCTGCCTTCCATATCTTCGTCGTCGTCATCATCTTCATCCTTGTCGCGCCGCTGGAGGTCTGTCTCCTTGCCGCTGCTTAGCCTTGCCGCAGCGTCCTCCCGGCCGGCGCTTCTTGCTTGCTCCCCAGCACCTTCCTGGGCCTTCTCCTTGTCGCGCACCGTTCATTTCAGCTCTCTCTGTTCGACAAGCTGCTCGACCTTCTTGCAGCTCCGGAGGTCGTGGCCCTTGGTGCGGTGGATCTTGCAGTATTGCTTGCCGGAGCTGTCCTGCTTGTCGACGGCCGCCACCGGCTGGTGGTTGGCGTCAGTGGGAACCTCCTTGCTGGAGCCACCAGCCTTGGCGTTCTTGTTGCTACCTCCATTGCCGTACTGCTCGACTGCTAGCACTTCTCTGGCTTTCTTCTTCCCGTTTCCTCGCCGCCGGCCCTTCTTTGCCGGGGCGGTGTCCTCACCGCCGATCTTGCTTCGCATTCTCTCCCGAGTCTCCTCCCTTCCTCGGTAGCGTGCACACTTGTCGGCCAAGGCGCATAGCTCACCGACGTCCTTGACTTTGCACATCGCCATCTCCTCCTCATCCTACGGTTCCGCACATTCGATGAAATGCGCCGATCACCGCGGGGTGGACGTGCAGGATGTTGTAGTGCACACGGCTGAACCTCTGAATGAACTTGCGCAGGGACTCTCCTTCCTTCCGGGCGAAAGCGATGAAGGTCACTCTCTTGGCCATGAGGTTTGTGGCCACTGTGAAGGCGCCAACAAACCGATGGCACAGATCTGCCTAAGAGGATATGGAGCTGTCCGGCAAGTGCATGAGCCAAGATCTCGACGTTGGGCTTGAGCACGGCGGGAAGTAGTTGGCGAGGATCTTGTCGCCCCGTCCCCCTGCAGCTCGCACCGCGATGGTGTAGATGCTAAGGAACTCCGACGGATGCGCCCTGCCATCATACTTCTCCGGCACGTCTGGTTTGAAGTTTTTCCGACTGCCACCGGACTTGCCGCAGCTCACGAGTGAACGCGGGGCAACCTATCACAGACGGCAAAGTCGCCTGGCTTTCCTCTAGCGCGCGATGCCAACGAAGGCCCAGCGGCGCTTTGTCGGATCGACGTTGCGCTTCTCTTCGCGCCGATGCGAGTTCGAGCGTCCTCTTGTTGTCGCTCATGAAGAACTTGGCGCTGATCGCGGCGAAGCTCAGGATCCGACGACGCAGTGGAGTCATTGCCGAGGTGGATCCGGTGAGTCGGCGATCTTGGCCTTCTTGGCGGAGAGTGCACGGTGGTTGCACCTCCGACAGTCTGCCGCCCGGCTCGTGCCTTGTCGTCTCGCCGCGGCAATGATGGCGTTGGTTGCCGCGGAGCGTCGCCGCTGCTGGCAAAGCCGATGAGGCTCGGATAGTGGCCTCCACTCGCCGACCTTCTCGGCCGTTGGAGGGTAGTCGAGGAGCACCGAGCTCTCGCCAGAGCTTCCGCCGGAGTAGTGGGTGGCATTGGAGAACGGTGCGAGGAGCGGGACACGCCGGACTTCTAACTACGTTAGAAGTAGCAGCACCGTCCGGCGATCAGATCTCACTCGTGCCAGCATGTTGGCGCGCATGCTGGTCTTGAGGGTCTCGATCCAACGAACGTATGGCGTTGTGAACGCCATCACGTTGTTGGTCCCGCGTCTCCTGAGATGGGCGCGGGGGATGCGCAGACGCCGAGGTTTGCGGGGCCTTGTCCTTGGACATGGCAACGTCGCGAGCACCTTCATCGGCGCCCGTTCCTCCGCCAGCGTCTGCCCCACCACCCGTTTGCTGCGGTGAGGGTGGAATGCACGACGCGACGGCTCTGCCGCCGCCGAAGCCTTCTTCTTCGGTGGCATGTTGAGGAAGATGTTGATGTCGCTGCTCGTGTGAACGCCGGATCAGATTCACACGGCCTCGACGCCCCCTACCTGGCGCACCAAAGATGTCGGGGAGGCTGATCGTACCCACGAACACCTATGGGGCCGGCGGACCAGGCCCCTTTGTGGTTCGGAGGGGGGCGGAGATCGCACGAAGAGCGGATCGAGGCGAGGCACACGAGCAGTTTACCCAGCTTCGGAGCTCTCCGGAGAGATAAAACTCCTACTGCTGCTTGTTTGATCTATTGTGCTCTTGCTAGGGAGCGATGAGAGCTACAAAACCTAGCGTGAGTGTATCTGGTCTCGAGTGAGTCGAATGAACCGAACCAGCCGAACCCTTTCTACGTTGCGCATGGGCCTCCTTTTATATGCTCAAGGGTCTCCGGCGGTGGCAACATAGGCGGGGTACAAATGTAAAAACAGGAGTTGGTACACCTACTTGAACAAAGGTACAAGACAAAATACCTAACTCTGACGGCAAGGGACAAAAGCAATAAATGCCCGTCAGTGTCGCCCGAACAGTGCAACATAGGCCGTCAGGTGCGCCTCTGCTCGCCATGATGGCAAGCTTGCCAGCGCTGCTTATCGCTGCTCTCCGCTGGCTGCATGTACCGCCGACACGCAGCGCATGGAACGGTCTCATGGCGACACGCCGCTGGATGAGCTGGAGCGGAGATGGAGAGAAGTTGCATGCCGCGTAAAAGCGCCTTGCCGCGTCGAATCCTTGTCGCTACCGGAGGCTTGTCGCGCCTGAGCCTTCCCGCAAGCTCCTCTTGCCGGGGCCTTGTCTTCTGCATGCTCGAGGTGGCCTTCCGACAAGCTCCTCTTGTCGGGGCCTTGTCTTCTTAATCAAGTACTTTGTTCTTGAATGGCTCCAAAGGAGCCACGGAGGGTCTTGGCGGTGACGAGGCAAACCCTGCCGCGGGGTGCTACAACTGACCGTGCACGAGTACGGGATACTAGGGTACCCCTACTCTAGTACACCGACACGGACTCGAAGAAATAAAGGCCCTACTGGCAACAAATCCGGTTCTGGCCGCGCCCAACCTGGGCGAACCTATGTTATTATATATCATAGCAACACATCAAGTTGTCAGCGCGGTACTCGTCGTTGAACGAGAAGCGAAGGGCACAGATTCCCTCTTCAAAAACCAGTGTACTACGTATCCAATCGCTCTAACTCCATGCAAATCCGGTACCCACATTATCAAAAGATAAGCGTGTCACGGTGTTCATGGCATCCCGGAAGCTGCGACACTACTTTCAAGAGTGTTCAATAATGGTGGCCTCCAAGTACCTCTCAACGATATTATAAACAATCGCGACGCAACGGGCAGGATTGCAACCGGGCTATCGAGCTCTTACCATTTGACATAACCTACAAACCACGGCGAGCTATAAAGTCGCAGGTTCGCTGACTTCGCCCGAATGGACCAAGCCGAACTCCCTAAAGAGTACGGGTAGCATCTAACCGGATCATGCATTTCGACGGATCCAAAATGTTGGCTGGCTTTGGGGTCAAGGCCGCCCCGACGCCCCCAACTCGGAGACACAATCCAATACGCATTTCAGATAATGTACATGGACTCCAACAACGCAGCTTAACACGAGGCCCTTCTACATGGCCTCCGGATGGCAATCTCCATGGGCATTCAACGCCTAGAGGTGCGCGATTCAAACCTCGCAATATCCCAAGTAAATGGAGACTTTGACGCCAAAGATCAAAAATGGCAGCTTACATCGCAACGCCGTCCTAAAAATGTCAGCTCGTACGAAGGACTCGAATTCCACCATGTAGCCGGGATAATAACCAGCAGCAGCAGACGTGTTAGCATGCATCAGCGTGAAACGAGACGCCGTCCCTCCAAACATCTTCCCGAACGGCTCTTTAAGCCATCCGTATTATGGGAAGAGGAGTCCGGAAATAACAATCCGGAGCCGGCTGCATCACCTAACCTGCACCATTCTCGACACAATCGGGCGGCTCACCAATGAAATAACACCTTCAGCTCACGAAATAATGGCAGTAATTGCCCTGGGCGTAATCCATTCCTAGCCTACTTAATGCGGCAGGAACTTCCGAAGACCAAAATGAGGCCCGCTGCATAGTTCGGCGATCTAAAGCCTACAAGGTCCATGAGGGAGAACTTTATAAGAAAAGCACAACCGAGTCCTTCAACGGTGTATCTCTGAAGAGGAAGGGCGAAATCTCTGGCTGAAATTCACGCCGGACTCGTGGCACCACGCCGCAGCCCGGCCCTTGTAGGCAAGGCCTTCCAGACAGGATTTTATTGGCCGACAGCCCGTGCAGATGCTCAGGACTTAGTCCAACGATGCCTCGGTTGCCAGCTCTTTGCTAATCGAGCCACATGCCACCCACCGCCTCAAAACTATACCCATTACCCGGCCGTTCGCCTGGGGCTTGACATGGTTGGACCCCTTAAAGGGGAACCCACAAGCACAAATACTTATTGGTCATGGTGGACAAATTCACCAAATGGATTGAGGCCAAGCCGGTTAAAACGGCAGAATCCGGACCGGTGATAGACTTCATATCCGGGTAGTACACCGCTTTGCGCCCCCACAGCATCATCACCGATAACGGCACGAACTTCACGGCCGACGAGGTTAAACTCGTGCAAAAACATGGGCATCAAGCTCGATTACGCTTCAGTCTATCACCCCCACTAACGGTCAAGTCGAGCGAGCAAATGGTCTAATCATGAGCGGCATCAAACCCAGACTAGTGCGGTCCCTCAAGGAATCTAACACGCACTGGGTAGAGGAGCTCGACTTACTCACTGGGGCTGCGGACCACGCCAAACCGAACTACGGATTCACACCGTTTTTCATGGTATACGGCGCAGAGGCAGTTCTCGCCTGCGATATAATTCATGACTCACCTCGTGCGCATGTACGAAGAAAGAGAAGCCGAGTTGGATCGGCAGGACAGTTTGGACGCCTTAGAGGAGGAGCAGGACGTGGCAAAGGCTCGTTCCGCATTTTATCAGCAGCAGGCTCGAAGATATCAAAGCAGAGAAGTACGGGCCAAAACTTACAATGTTGGCGAACTTGTTCTATGCCTGCCGGAAAAGAAAAAGGACAAACTTAAGCCCAAGTGGGAAGGTCCCTTCATCATCGACCAAGTCCTGACCAGCGGAGCATACCGCTCACGTAACGATCTCGACAACCGACTCGAGCCGAACCCATGGAACGCAGCCCGTCTCCGAAGATTCTACGCCTAACGCTGGACTCTGAGTTCGTCTCACTCCCCCGTCCACCTTTTTATATTTTTTACTGTCTCTTGTCCCCCTCCTTCTTCCCACTTTTTTTTCTTTTTTCAATACCTTTTATAGGCTGATTTGCGCTTTGTTCGCACACACTTGATGTGCTCCTGGCACTCATTATACCTGGGGGCTTCTTTAATAGAAGCTTATTCATACGGGCTTCATGCCCAATACATGTGTCATACTTCCGCATGTACCTTTTATTCACCATTGTATGCATCGATATGACTTAAGTTTTGGCCAAGCTGGGTTGTTTGGCTCGTGCTTACCCCTTACGCTCCCGATTGTTCGGCTAGGAGGTAAAGGGAGTACCTCTGCGATTACATCGCCGGGTCACCGGATGTGTACCTCAGACCGGGTGAAGTCAAAGCTAAGCGTTCTTAAGAGAATATTCGGTCGGTGACTTGAAAGATGATTTATTACTTACTTATTTATCTGCCCCGGATGCTTTTTCTGCTATTTTCGCAGTCCGGCATTGCACTTTAGGGCATGCCTCCTGTGGAAAGGAACCCTTAATGTAACTATTCTCCACGGAAGATGTTTCTTACTAACCATGTAATATAACATAACTAGTTGGGCACTTGTCTGATAAAGCAATTATGACCCCGACGCCTTGTCTCCATGCATGCCCCGGTTATTTTATAACCGTAAGGGTATTCGGACACACTCCGGATTTTTGGGTCCCGAGGTTGAAGCGAAACGGTCCGCAAAGAAAAACGATCTACAATCCGGCTAGAAGGCATTTTACATGTCATTTCAAATTACATCGTCAAACTTACTGATTGTACTCCTCCTCAATCCCATCTAACAGGCTGTCTAATTTACAGTCCTATTGGGAATATTTCGCGGCCAGTTCTACTTGGCCGTACATCAAGCTCACAGGGATCTACTTCCCATCAGGCCCCGCAGGTCCGACCTCGGCAATGTGGTTTGGGTCAGCCTTCGGTTAACGCGTCTTCACCATGGCCCAGGCCTCCTCGGGCGCTCGACGGCAGCCGATATCTTCCACAAACAGAGGCGTTGCCGTGCTCTCAAGCTTCTCAAAGAAGCTCACCAAGGCCCTCGGGTAGGGAGACGGATGGCCATAAAGCATGAACGACGCCACTCATCGCACGCCGAACACGCTCGAGCAATTGCACCAGCTCGGGAAGTTGGTCACCCGTTGACCTGCATTTCCTCCATGAGGCGACACTGTGAGCACACCTAAAGACATATTTCCGTCAATCGACTTCCTCGCCAATTCTTCTTTTCAAAGGAATTTGTTCAAGCACTTACTATAAATGCCGCGACGAAGCCGCTGATTCTCCTTCACGGAGCTGCATACCGGGCCCGAACACCTTTCAGCTCTTCTCCTCGCTGGGTGTGGGCATCTTGGAGCTTGTTTCTCTCCGCTGCACCTTCATAAGCACCTCTCGCCGGCCTTTAGTCGACGCAGTAGCTGTTGCTTGTCCGGATCTAGTCCGCGCCCTCCGCAATATTATTGTCGATTCACGCCGCACTTTGTTAAATAATTATCTTTTCAAAGTACGCCTTACCAGTTGGGGGTCTCTGTGGCTCCCCCATGGCGGCTTGAGGCCTCAAGTTGGGCCTTGCACTCTTGGAGCTCTGGGACAGATGGGTATTCTTCTCCGTAAGATCCTCAGATAATAATTGATCCTTAAATCAGTTATTTCAACTATTTTAAGTCTCGGGGCTACTGGCATATATAACTATTAAAATTACTTACCGTATGTCTTTCACATACTGCTTCGTGGCTCTGGTTCACCCATCTTGAGCGGCACGGAGGTGCGCGTTTCCCGCAGCCAAGGCATTTCACGCCTCCGGGGAGAAACACGCGTCACGCAGAACTTTCCGGCGACGCCCGTGATTCATGGCGCTCTCCACCTCGCATCGGGTGGCGGACAGCTGTCGGCATCCTCCGTCGGAGGAGCCGTCGGGCTCATGCCTTGTATTCGCCTCCTCCCGGACCATGCATTGGAGCATCTGGCGGGAGGCTTGATTGGCAACCTCAGGACACTTTGTCCGGCGAAAGCGCTCTTCTGGAAAAGTTATGAGCATTAATATACCTCCTGGGATCCTTCCCTTAAAAATAGCGGTGCTCGCATTCTGGCGGGCGACGTTCGGTTCGTCAGACTTCCTCTTCCGCTCACTGGGCCGGATCGACCCTTGTTGGTCGGCCGCCGCTGGTTCGGGCTTCCCGCCTTAAAGGCACCTCCTGTGATGCACCATCGGTATGGGATGGTCGAATTGAGCGCGGATCAAATGATGGTGTCAAGACCTCGGTCGTAGTCACCGGGAGGCCGGAAACAAACCGGGTAGTCACCGTAATGGCGACTAGGGCATTGTCCATGCTAAGTTGGTGGAACACCCGTCCAATCAGCTCCACCTTTATGTCCGGATCCTCTTCGGAGGTCGGATCAAGGGATCGTTCGGATCCTCGGGCTGTGGAGTTAGGCTTCAGATGCCCTCCACGCCCCGGGCGGAGCTCCCGCGTCGAAATCACGAGTAAGATACTTGACTTTAGAAGTATGGATCGGGTAGATGAACATCCGCTACCCAGCTCCGAGGGTTATTCATAGAGAATCCATTCAACGGATTAAATGCGAGGAAGTCCTCCTCCTCTCCCTTGTACAAGCCGGACATGATCTTTGCGGATCGTTGAGCCCGGCCCTTTGCGGCCATGACGGGTGGAGTCATCTTCCCGTTGAAATCCCACATAGGGTGGCCCCTATATTGGAGCGGCTGCACCCTCAGATAATGCACGTGGCCATGACTCCAATCATGGTCAATCCGGAGTGGGCCAAGAACCTAATCCGCCCATCGATAATGGACGCTCCTATCATCTTCCCGCTGAGGGCTCAAGGGCGCCAACTCAGCGCTTCTTCAAGGGAGCATTGCTGAACTCCGAGAGGCCGATCCGAATCGATCCGGCAGAGGGCGCCCTCCATGTAGAACCATTCAAGCCCGGTCTTGGACGCCTTCTTCGGGGTGCCGGATAGATATCCGTCCCGCGATGCGCCATATTTCGGCTCCGCCCACTTGATATATCGACCCCTCATGAGAACGGGGTACGAGACAAAACAATATCTTCCACAGCGCAAAATGGGGCTCGATGCCCAAGAACAGCTCGCAAAGAGCTACGAAGCCTGCGATGTGCAAAATGGAGGTGGGCGAGAGGTGGTGAAGCTGGAGTCCGTAGAACTCTAGGAGCCCCCGGAGAAACGGATGTATGGGAAATCCGAGTCCCCTTATTAGATAGGGGACAAAGCATACCCTCTCCCCTTTGGAAGGGTTGGGGACGCTCTCCGCCTGCTTTCCACCCTTGTAGGTAGCTAGTCCGGCTCGAACCGGAACCATGAAAGTTGGGGGAAGATATCCCTCGGTTTGGAGTGCCACTAGCTCGCTGTGTGGAACTGAGCATCTCCCCCAATCTCTTGGCTTAGGGCTGGGAGCGCGAGAGGAGGAGCCGCGTTGGCTATCCATGATGGAATGGATTTTGTCGAGGCGCTTGATGAGAACTTTATGGATGGAGGATGGTGTGAGCCGGATCTAGATCCTCGCCTCTCTTATAGGCGGCTCGTTCGCGCGGCTAGGGGGTAAAATGTAAAAATACCCCAGCCTTTCTCATTCGTACGACACGTGGAAGAAGACCATTATTGGGCGTAGAAGCCAAGGAGCGCAACATTTATAAGGAAGCCGGACACTATTCGACGGGAACATAAAGGTTGAAGGAGAACCCGCCTTGCAACGCCGAAGACAATATACGCGCCGGACTCGTCGTCGCTGAAGCCCGGTTCGGGGGCTACTGAGGGAGTTCCGGACTAGGGGGTGTCCGGATAGCCGAACTATCATCATCGGCCGGACTCCAAGACTATGAAGATAGAAGATTGAAGACTTCGTCCCGTGTCCGGATGGGACTTTCCTTGGCGTGGAAGGCAAGCTTGGCGATCACGGATATGTAGATCTCCTACCTTTGTAACCGACTTTGTGTAACCCTAGCCCTCTCCGGTGTCTATATAAACCGGATGGCTTTAGTCCATAGGACGAACAACAATCATACCATAGGCTAGCTTCTAGGGTTTAGCCTCTTTGATCTCGTGGTAGATCCACTCTTGTAACACACATCATCAATATTAATCAAGCAGGACGTAGGGTTTTACCTCCATCGAGAGGGCCCGAACCTGGGTAAAACATCGTGTCCCTTGTCTCCTGTTACCATCCGCCTAGACGCACAGTTCGGGACCCCCGACCCGAGATCCGCCGGTTTTGACACCGACACAAGTTCTTTCCATAAGCACGTATGACTATTTACGGAATACATGCCTACATTATATTTATGAACTGGAGCTAGTGTTGTATCGCCCTAGGTTATGACTGTTATATGATGAATATCGTCTAATGAATTCACCGGTCCAATGCCTACAAATTTTCCACATATTGTTTCTGTTGGGGAACGCAGTATTTCAAAAAAATTCCTATGATCACACAAGATCTATCTAGGAGTAGCAACGAGAGGGGAGAGTGTGTCCACGTACTGTCGTAGACCGAAAGCGGAAGCGTTTAGTAACACAGTTGATGTAGTCGAACGTCTTCACGATCCAACCGATCCAAGTACCGAACGTACGGCACCTCCGTGTTCAAGACATCGCTCAAAGACGATGACGTCCCTCGAGCTCTTGATCCAGTTGAGGAAGAGGAAGATTTTTGTCAGCACAACGGCGTGGCAACGGTGATGATGAAGTTACCGGCGCAGGGCTTCGCCTAAGCACTACGATGATATGACCGATGTGTTAAACTGTGAAGGGGGGCACCGCACACGGCTAAGAGATTGTCTGTTGTGTTATTGGGGTGCCCCCTGGCCACATATATAAAGGAGGGAGGGAGAGAGAGGCCGTCGGCCAGGAGGGGCGCGCCAAGGGGGGAGTCCTACTTGGACTCCTAGTCCAAGTAGGATTCGCCCCCCCCCCTTTTCCTTTCTTCCACCGAAGGGAAAGGAAGGAGGGGAGAAGGAGAAGAAAGGAGGGGGCCGCGCCCCCACCCCTTGTCCAATTCGGTTTGGGCAGGAGGAAGGCCAGTGCCACCTCGTGGCCCTTCTTCCCTCTCTCCACTAAATCCCACTAAGGCCCATTAACTTCCTCGGGGGTTCCGGTAACCCCTTGGTACTCTGGAAAAATACCCGGATCACTCGGAACCATTCCGGAGTCCGAATATAACCTTCCAATATATGAATCTTTCCCTCTCGACCATTTCGAGACTCCTCATCATGTACGTGATCTCATCCGGGACTCCGAACAAACTTCGATCATCAAATCACATAACTCATAATACAAATCGTCATCGAACGTTAAGTGTGCGGACCCTACGGGTTTGAGAACTATGTAGACATGACCGAGACACATCTCTGGTCAATAACCAATAGCGGAACCTGGATGCTCATATTGACTGCTACATATTCTACGAAGATCTTTATCGGTCAAAGCGCATAACAACATACATTATTCCCTTTGTCATCGGTATGTTCTTGCCCGAGATTCGATCGTCGGTATCATCATACCTAGTTCAATCTCGTTACCGGCAAGTCTCTTTACTCGTTCCGTAATGCATCACCCCGTAACTAACTCATTAGTCACATTGCTTGCAAGGCTTATAGTGATGTGCATTACCGAAAGGGCCCAGAGATACCTCTCCGATACACAGAGTGACAAATCCTAATCTTGATCTTTTTCGACAAAGGGTGAACTTTATTGGCTCAAAATAGAGCATCAAGAGGATACAAACATAAAGAGCACACACCCGGCCTCTGCATAGCTAGGATGCACACAACCAAACCAACACACGCACACAAAAACACGCCGGCAAATAGCAAAGTCATATAAGACCAAAGCTAATCGTAGGCAAGGAAAAAACCGAAAGTGATAAGATCCATGTCAAACTATAGCAATGACCATATTCGCACCAATCATCTCATGACACCACACAGACGATGAAGGTTCTTTAACAACAATGCCTTCAGGAAGGGAGCTGCGCTCAAGCGCCGCCGTCACCGGATTCAACCACGCAAGGCCAAAATCTAGGTTTTCACCCCAAGAACCAGTCCGAGTATATCCGAACAATTCCTTCACCAAGGTAACGACACAACAACATCGCCATTGCCAGGTATAACCAACACGGGTCAGACCTAGGATTTCACCCCGGAACTCGAGACTGTGTGCTCAAGTAGCGCCACCATCGTTGTCACTTATGTGTTGTCTCACCACTTTTCCACGATCCTAGCAGCTGCATGCGATGTGGCCTGCTCCTGCTGCACAACCATTCCTCTGCGTCAAGCCGTCTTCCATAGTTTGCATCTCAGCGTCGAAGTCAACCACCAGGTCACGGAGACCTTTCAGTGGCCACTGCAGTCCGCAACAAGTTTGCCACCGTAACTCAGAGTGGTCACTGTAAAGACCAACACCGACGGTGGAGCAAACCACCCAAATCTTGATCTATGCCAACTCAACCAACACCTTCGGAGACACCTGTAGAGCATCTTTATAATCACCCAGTTACGTTGTGACGTTTGATAGCACACAAAATGTTCCTCCGGTATTCGGGAGTTGCATAATCTCATAGTCAGAGGAATATGTATAAGTCATGAAGAAAGCAATAGCAATAAAACTAAACGATCATAATGGTAAGCTAACGGATGGGTCTTGTCCATCACATCATTCTCGAAATGATGTGATCCCGTTCATCAAATGACAACGCATGTCTATGGTTAGGAAACTTAACCATCTTTGATTAACGAGCTAGTCAAGTAGAGGCATACTAGGGACATTCTGTTTTGTCTATGTATTCACACATGTACTAAGTTTCCAGTTAATACAATTCTAGCATGAATAATAAACATTTATCATGATATTAGGAAATATAAATAACAACTTCATTATTGCCTCTAGGGCATATTTCCTTCAGTCTCCCACTTGCACTAGAGTCAATAATATAGTTCACATCTTTATGTGATTACACATCTCCATGTGACTAATACCCAAAGGATTTACTAGAGTCAATAATCTAGTTCAGATTGCTATGTTATTAACACCCAAAGAGTGATCATGTTTTGCTTTGTGAGAGAAGTTTAGTCAACGGGCCTGCCACCTTCAAATCCGTATGTATTTTGCAAATTTTCTATGTCTACAATGCTCTGCACGGAGCTACTCTAGCTAATCGCTCCCACTTTCAATATGTATCCAGATTGAGACTCAGATTCATCTGGACCAGTGTCAAAGCTTGCATCGACGTAACTCTTTATGCCGAACTCTTAATCACCTCCATAATCGAGAAATATTTCCTAATTCCACTAAGGATAATTTTGACTGTTGTCCAGTGATCCACTCCTGGATCACTATTGTACCCTCTTGCCAAACTCATGGTGAGGTACACAATAGGTGCAGTACACGATAGCATACTTTATAGAACCTATGACTGAGGCATAGGGAATGACTTTCATTCTCTTTCTATTTTTCTGCCGTGGTCGGGTTTTGAGTCTTACTCAACTTCACACCTTGCAACATAGGCAAGAACTCCTTCTTTGACTAATCCATTTTGAACTCCTTCAAAATCTTATCAAGGTATGTACTCATCGAAAGTTTTATCAAGCGTCTTGATCTATCTTTATAGATCTTGATGCCCAATATGTAAGCCGCTTCAGCGAGGTCTTTCTTTGAAAAACTCCTTTCAAACATTCCTTTATGCTTTCTAGAAAATTCTACATCATTTCCAATCAACAATATGTCATTCACATATACTTATCAGAAAGGCTGTAGTGCTCCCACTCACTTTCTTGTAAATACAAAGCTTCACCGCAAGTCCTCATAAAACTATATGCTTTGATCAACTCATCGTAGCGTATATTCCAACTCCGAGATGCTTGCACCAGTCCATAGATGGATCGCTGGAGCTTGCACACTTTGTTAGCACCTTTAGGATTGAAAAAACCTTCTTGTTGCATCATATACAACTCTTCTTTAAGAAATCCATTAAGGAATGCAGTTTTGACATCCATTTGCCAGATTTCATAAAATGTGGCAATTGGTAACTTGATTCGGACAGACTTAAGCATCGCCACGAGTGAGAAAATCTCATCGTAGTCAACACCTTGAACTTGGTGAAAACCTTTTGCGACAATTTGAGCTTTGTAGATAGTAACACTACTATCAGCGTCCATCTTCCTCTTGAAGATCCATTTAATTTCAATGGCTCGCCGATCATCGGGCAAGTCAATTAAAGTCCATACTTTGTTCTCATACGTGGATCCCATCTAAGGTTTCATGGCCTCAAGCCATTTCGCGGAATCTGGGCTCATCATTGCTTCCTCATAGTTCGTAGGTTCGTCATGGTCTAGTAACATGACTTCCATAAAGGATTACCGTACCACTCTGGTGCGGACCATACTCTGGTTGACCTACAAGGTTCGGTAGTAACTTGATCTGAAGTTTCATTATCATCATCATTAGCTTTCTCACTAATTGGTGTAGGAATCACTGGAATTGATTTCTGTGATGAACTTCTTTCTAATTCGGGAGAAGGTACAACTACCTCATCAAGTTCTACTTTCCTCCCACTCACTTCTTTTGAGAGAAACTCCTTCTCTAGAAAGGATCCATTCTTAGCAACAAAGATCTTGCCTTCGGATCTGTGATAGAAGGTGTACCCAACAATTTCTTTTGGATATCATATGAAGACGCATTTATCCGATTTGGGTTCGAGCTCATCAGGATGAATCTTTTTCACATAAGCATCGCAACCTCAAACTTTAAGAAACGACAGCTTAGGTTTCTTGCCAACCCATAGTTCATATGGTGTATTCTCAACGGATTTAGATGGTGCCCTATTAACGTGAATGTAGTTGTCTCTAATTTATAACCCCAAAACGATAGTGGTAAATCGGTGAGACACATCATAGATCGCACCATATCTAATAAAGTATGGTTATGATGTTCGGACACACCATTACGCTGTGGTGTTCCAGGTGGCCTGAGTTCTGAAACTATTCCACATTGTTTTTAAATGAAGGCCAAACTCGTAACTAAAATATTTGCCTCCGCGATTAGACCGTGGAAACTTCATTTTCTTGTTACGATGATTCTCAACTTCACTCTGAATTTCTTTGAACTTTTCAAATGTTTCAGACTTGTGTTTCATTAGGTAGATATACCCATATCTGCTTAAATCATCTGTGAAGGTCAGAAAATAACGATACCCACCGCGAGCCAGAACACTCATCAGAATGCATACATCAGTATGTATTATTTCCAATAAGTCGCTGGTTTCGCTTCCATTGTTCCATAGACCGTAGTCTTAGTCATCTTGCCCATGAGGCATGGTTCGCAAGCATCAAGTGATTCCAAAAGCCCATCAGCATGGAGTTTCTTCATGCGCTTTACACCAATATGACCTAAACGGCAGTGCCACAAATAAGTTGCACTATCATTATTAACTTTGCATGTTTTGGCATCAATATTATGTATATCAATGTGATCGAGATTCAGTAAGCCATTTACATTGGATGTAAGACCATAGAAGGTTATATTCATGTAAACAGAACAACAATTATTCTCTGACTTAAATGAATAACCATATCGCAATAAACATGATACAATCATATTTATGCTCAACGCAAACACCAAATAACATTTATTTAGTTCCAATACTAATCCTGAAGGTAGAGGGAGTATGCTATGATGATGTTATCAACCTTGGAATCATTTCCAACACACATCGTCACCTTGCCCTCAACTAGTCTTTGTTCATTTTGTAACTCCTGTTTCGAGTTACTAATCATAGCAAATGAACCGGTATCAAATACCCAGGGGCTACTATGAACACTAGTAAAGTACACATCAATAACATGTATATCATATATACTTTTGTTCACTTTGCCATACTTCTTATCCGCCAAGTATTTGGGGCAGTTCCGCTTCCAGTGACCATTTCCTTTTGTAGTAGAAGCACTCAGTTTTAGGCTTGGGTCTAGCTTTGGGCTTCTTCATGGGAGTGAAAACTTGCTTGTCATTCTTCTTGAAGTTCCCTTTCTTTCCATTGCCCTTTTACTTGAAACTAGTGGTCTTGTCAACCATCAACACTTGATGCTTGTCTTGATTTCTACCTTCGCCGATTTCAGCATCGCGAAGAGCTCGGGAATCGTTTTTCATCATCCCTTGCATATTATAGTTCATCACAAAGTTCCAGTTACTTGTTGATAGTGACTAGAGAACTCTGTCAATCACTATCTTATCTGGAAGATTAACTCCCACTTGATTCAAGCGATTGTAGTACTCGGACATTCTGAGCACATGCTCACTGGTTGAGCTATTCTCCTCCATGTTGTAGGCAAAAAACTTGGCAGAGGTCTCATACCTCTCGACTCGGGCATGAGTCTGAAATACAAATTTCAGCTCTTGTAACATCTTATATGCTCCGTTGCGTTCAAAACGTTTTTATAGTCCCGGTTCTAAGCCGTAAAGCATGGTGCACTAAACTATCAAGTAGTCATCATACCAAGCTTGCCAAATGTTCATAACGTCTGCATATGCTCCTACAATAGGTCCGTGACCTAGCGGTGCATCAAGGACATAATTCTTCTGTGCAGCAATGAGGATAGTCCTCGGATCACGGACCCAGTCCGCATCATTGCTACTATCATCTTTCAACTTATATTTCTCTAGGAACATATCAACAAATAAACGGGGAGCTACATCGCAAGCTATTGATCTACCACATAGATATGCAAATACTATCATGTAACATCCCAAATTTTCAATTTGGAATGTTATACATTAGGTCATCATGCATATCATATTTTTCTCGCATTTTCCGATCCTAGAAAATTTCACGCAACTCAAGGACCCTCGGAGAGAGTTGGAAGTTTCATTATTTTCATATTTGGGATTTCTCAAATTTTGAAAATAGGATCATTGGATTTATTTAATTATCTTCATAAAGTTTTTCCTATAAAAACTTAAGAGAGGGAATAATATGACTTTCCCAACATTTAGGAAAAATGAAGATATTATAAATAAATCAAAATTTGGTTTTGGAAGATTTATTTTGCTTAGGCAAAAATGAGCATTTTAAAAAAAAATATGCATGTTTGCCGTTTTTAAAGTTTATTTTGTTCGACTAATTTTTAGGAGTCGGGTAAATTAATTTTTTTAAAATGGGTGTTGGTTTGGTATTTTTTTAATCGTTTTTGTTTTGTTTTAAATATAAAAAAAACTGCGCTTCTGCCAAGGCCCAGCCCGGCCAGCCCAGTCCCGGCCCACCCACCCGGCCCACCTCCCTCTCTCCCTCCCTTGGTCTCCCGCCGCCCGCCCGCCCCGCCCGAGTCCGCCTCGCCCGGCCCCGTTGCCCCTTCCCCAAGCATGAACCCCCCAACCTATTTATACCGCCGCCTCCCCTCTCTCCTCAACCCGACCGTTGCCGCCCCCAAGCCCGAGCCGCGCCGCCGTTCCCGCCGTCGCCGGACCCCCGAACCCCTCGCCGCCCTCCCGACCCTTGAACCCCCCACCCCGGGCCGCTGAGCCCGCCGGCGAAGAGCCGCCGGAGGTAGCCCCTCGCCGCCGCCCCGATCCGATCCGGTTTTCCCTAGAAAACCCGGTCCGGTTTTTTTTAAGATGTTCGGTTTTTTTTAAACCCTAGAAGGTTTTTTTTATTTTTTTCGGTTTTCTTATTTAGTAAACGTTCACCGACCCGTTCGTTTCAATGAACGTGTTCGTTGGATGAGGTGTGTTAACGTACGTCCGTTATTTAGTCCGTTCGCTGCTTTTCTTTTAATCGGATTTAATCCGTTATTTTCAGATTCGATTTCGATCCGATTTTCAAATCTGTTTTATTTCTTGCTCGTTTATCGGAATCAGGTGATTCAAGCGCTGGAGTTTCATATTTAAACCGCCGTTCCGACTAACCTACTTACACAGAGTTTTGCTACTGTAAAATTTTGACTTAGTTTCAGATTTACTAAACCGAGTCGTTCTCTCGAGTTTCGACTTTCGATGCTTTATTTGATTCGATTCTTTTGCAACCAGGGTTCTTAAGTTGAACTATCTGGTTAGATCTTTTATTCGAGATTTCCCGTGCATTAGATGAGTACTTATTGTATGCTTGTTGTTTGTCTGCGTTAGATCACCCGGAGTGCGCCGCTTGTTACTTCGAATCTCTAGGACTCGCGGATCATCAGCAAGGCAAGTAACACTTTGATCATATTTTTTTTCTACTACCCAGATTTTATCCATGACAGATGTGAGATTGTTAATTTAATGGTTTATCTAAGGTGGCAACCTAAACACACATCTGGGTGGATTGAGGCACCTGGTTTCTATCAGACTTGCTCAGATTTCTTCGGACCGCCACCTGTGCTCTAAGGGATCATAAGATTATTCAAACTAGAAACTTCCGTGTGCAGCCACAAGCCAATTATGGGCTCGCATAGTTGACTAAGTTGTGCGAACTCTTACGGGTGGACTAGCAGATGTAGGGGAAAGTAGGTGTACCGGTCTACCCACAAGTAAGGTGCTAGCGCACGAAAGACTGTGTCTTGGTCATCCGCTTCTCAAACACCATGTAGTGCGAGAACCAAGCGGAGGCGATCGAGTCTTGTGGGGAAAAGTGCGCAAACCTCTGCAGAGTGTATAAACTAATCATGATTAGCCGTGTCCCGGGTTATGGACATCTTGAGTATCTAGTACTTGAATATCATGTGAATCTCAACATGTTACTTCTAATAATAAAGTTATTGGGTTTTAATGAGTACTTTTTAATTGGGATTGAGGATGTCATTAACGATTCTCAATGTTTAACAACCACCATGATAGTTAAATAAATTATTCCTTTGATGTAGGGAAAAACCAGCTTTATGCAAAATGTAAATCATAGAGCCTTACCACCAGCCATATATGCATGTAGTATAGGCTTGTTGCTTCATTGCTCTCTATGTGTTACATTGCCAGCATATTCCATGTGCTGACCCGTTTTCGGGCTGCAACTTTCATGTTGCAGACTTTTCAGACGACGAGTAAGGTGTTAGGTCGTGGTTCTATACTCAGTGATGCCGATGGAGTTGATGGACTCACTTATCTTCCAAGCCTTCCGCTGTTATTATTAGATGGCCTTAAGCCATATTATTGTATTAAGTTCCCTTGTGGACAACGAGGTAAGAAGTGGGTGATTGCTACTCTGCTATAAATCCTTCAAGTCTTGTGTGGTGTCAAGATTATCGATCCAGGATGACACTGAGCACAGAGCACTAGATCCATTCGGGTCTGGTCGCTATAGAGAATGGTATCAGAGCACACGCTGACTGTAGGACACGACCACTAAGATAAAGCCATAGATCACTACTCTCTTCCCATTTTCTAACTCCTCATCTTTTCTACTCTCTTTAGGATGAAGGACGCAAAGATCAAGTACACCCAACCGGATGAAGGCACACCTTTTGGATTCCACTTGAAGGAAGTTACCAAGTACTGAACATTGGACTACCCAGCTTCACCGGGACTTTCAACGCCCACTCTGCTCAAGAGGAGCGCTGGAAGATTCACGCCACGTTCCAGGAAGGACATTCGCCCCAATCACCAAGCCTATAGATAGTGTTTTCGCACCAACTTGGAGTCTGGGAAAGAGCATGGCAGCTCACACACCATGGGACGCATTGGAGAAGTTTATCAAGAAGACCTCAAGGACACTATCTACCAGATTTATGGACGCCGAGATGACAAATGGGACGTCACAAGACCAAGAAGGATATATCCATTGCAGCATTCATTCAGAGTTAAACCGGCACATTCGACGCCAGGAGAACCAGATGTGCAATGATATGTTGGAGTTGCGAGAATGCAAAGGGAAGGATCATCGAACTTGAAGAAGAACTAAAGACAACTCGCAAGGACTATATGGACGAGATCGTAGCTCTAGCAAGACACAATAACGATCTTAAGTACGAAATTGAAGAACTCAAGAAGAAGTTGGCGCCAGAATGAAGACCAAGATGTCGATTGCCCAAGCGACTACATCAACATCGATTGATCGATTCGGATCCAAGTGAACCCGACTTTGAAGACGGTCGAGCAGACATTATGGAGTCTTCCACCGGTTCAAATTAGTAGAAGTCCCCCACATATTAGTAGTATTTTTCCCCATGTAAACATTATAGTACACGCACATTTGCGATAGTTAGATCGTTGTAAGCCCTTGTTTGATTGAATGAAGTGATTTTGTGTGTATTTGCTCATGTGCATTTGGGTAGTGATTCCCCTTAGACCTCATTCTATTCTAAATTTCTCTTCTTTTCTAAACCCATCGATGCCTCCGAGACGCGACTCGGATTCATTTTCCCGCCAGAGATCACCCAACCGATCCAAAGGCAAAATACCCTCGATTCAAACATTGGTGCGTAACTGTGGCAACCACAACAACAACAACCCACCGCCACCACCACCATGGATCATCCGACTCGCTTCCTTAGACTAAATCACGGGGTGTATTCCAAAGAGCACCGAGCCGATTGTAGCAGTATGACTGGCTCGCAAAATAGGAAGGAGCTGACCATCGCAGGATGCACAGATGGAGAAAGAGTGAAGTTTGCAGCACATCAGCTTGAAGGACCCGCAAAGAAGATGGTGGGAGAATTTCACAGCCACTTACCTCAGAGACACTGCCACATGGGATCAATTTCAGCAAGCTTTTCAGACCGCCCATGTTTCAGCAGGAGCTATGGCCATGAAGAAGCGTGAGTTTCGCAACTTACGCCAAGGAGGAAGGACTGTTGGCACAAGATGTGGATGACTTTAGTAAATTAGCACGTTATGCCCCGGATGACGTTACTACCGATGCAGCTAAACAGAGAAGTTTCTAGAAGGACTGAATGATGAGTTCAAGATGCCGTTGATGGTAGCCGCTTCAATAACTACCAGGAGTTAGTAGACCGAGCCCTCATGATTGAAGGAAAGCAAAGAAGAAATTGAGAACCGTAAGCGGAAGTATGGGCAAGGGAAGTATAACTCGAGCTCAGCAGAAACCTCGTTATACCCCTAAGTCAGAATTCAGTTTCAAAGCATACCCATGGAGGAGGTAATTCGCATAACCATAACAGCACCAAGAATGGAAACGGAATGGAGGAAGCAACGGATGTAATCGCACCAACCTGTCAACACCATCCAAAGTAGACTGAGTCATATTACTTGCTTTAAGTGCCGCAAGATCGGCATTATGCCAATGACTGCCTGAAGGCGAATGGAAATGGCAATGGAAGCTCGGAAAGAAGCCCAACCCTTTCAATAGGGGACAGGTGAACCACATTGATGTGGAGGAGGTTGAAGATCAGCCCGATGCAAGAATCGGTAAGTTTTGGTTAAGTCATTTATCGCAGTTGTTCTTTTCGACATCTGGTGCATCGCATTCATACATATCAAGGGGATTTGTAGAGAAGTATAGCCTACCTACCGGATTCTTAAAACCCTTTGCTAGTAAGCTCGCCAGAGCGGAGTATATGGCCGCACAAGGATGTTTTCAAGTGCCATTAAGTATAGGAAGGCATGTATTCCCGACGGATTTGATCATTACGGAGTCGCAAGGATTTGATGTAATTCTCGGTATGGATTGGCTGTCGATGTATGGAGGAAACATCGATTGCGCAAGTAAGACGATTTTGCTCACCACCCTGGAGGAAGAAGGATTAAGTATGTATCACGGCACGAGCCGAGAAGAGCGCAAGTTAATTGCCTATCAGGAGTGGTGCAGGAAGAAGTACCAGTGGTGAAGGATTTTTCCTGATGTATTTCCGGAAGAGTTGCCAGGAATGCCACCGGATAGAGACATTGAGTTTTTGATAGAACTTTTGCCAGGAACAGGCCCAATATCGAAGCGACCATGTAGGATGCCAAAGACAGGATTTGGTGGAAATCAAGAAGCAGATTAAAGAACTATTGGATAAAGGTTTTATACGCCCAAGTTCTTCACCTTGGGGATCACCCGTTTTGCTAGTGGAGAAGAAGGATGGATCGTTAAGAATGGTTGTTGATTATCGTGGATTGAATGAAGTAACAATCAAGAACGAGTACCCACTACCTATGATAAATTGTTTGATCGCTTGCAAGGAGCCAAGGTGTTTTCCTAGATCGACTTGCATCGTGGTACCATCGATTGAAGATTCAGCGCAGGACATACCCAAGACAGCATTTACCACGAGATATGGACTATACGAGTATACCGTTATGTCATTTGGATCGACTAACGCACCAGCCTATTTCATGAACCCGATGAACAAAGTGTTTATGGAGTTTTGGATAAGTTCGTCGTGGTGTTCATTGATGACATTTTGATTTTTTCAAGAATGAAGAGGAACACAAGGAACATTTGCGATTGGTTCTGGAGAAACCGAGGGAACACCTTGTATGCCAAGTTCAGCAAATGTGAGTTTTGGCTAAAGGAAGTTGGATTTCTCGGACATATTATATCCGGAGAAGGGATAGCATTGACCCCACAAAAGTTGAGACCAGAATCAAATGGGAAGCACCAACGACAGCTTGGAGAGATTTGGAGTTTCCTTGGACTCGCAGGATACTACCAAGATTCATTGAGAATTTCTCAAGGATTGCTAAGCCTATGACTGAATTGTTGAAGAAGGAAAACAAATTCATATGGATCGAGGACTGTGGAGGCAAGTTTTCAGGGAGTTGAAGAAAAGATTGGTTACCTCACCGGTCTTGATATTGCCAGATCGGACTAAGGATTATGAGGTGTATTACACGCTTCACGCCGAGGACTTGGAGCAGTGCTTATGCAGGAAGGACGAAGTTGTTTCGTATGCTTCACGACAACTTAAGCCCCATGAGTTGAATTATGCCACCCATGATTTGGAGCTAGCAGCCGTTGTGCATGCCTTGAAGACGTGGAGACATTTTCTCATTGGAAATCATTGTGAAGTATACTCGGATCACAAGAGTTTGAAGTACATCTTCACCACGTATGAATTGAATCTCAGACAAAGGAGATGGTTAGAGCTTATCAAGGATTATGACATGAGATTGCATTATCACCTGGAAAGGCTAATGTCAGAGTCGACGCATTGAGCCGTAAGAGCCACGTTAATACTCCAAGGATGGGAGGAATACCCAATGAGTTAGCCGAGGACCTTCGAGAGCTATGTTTGGAAATAGTTCCGAGAGGCTATGTAGCAAGACTGGAGATTCATCGACAGCGATGGACAAAATCGGAGAAGCCCAAAAGGCGGATAAGGAAGTTGCCTCTATAAAGGAGAAAATGAGCAAAGGAAAAGCTAAAGGATTTCGTGGAGGATGAGCACGATACCCTATGGTTTGAAGACCGTGTTTATGTGCCCAATGACCCGTAGATCGTGAAGTTGATTTTACAAGAAGCTCATGATTCACCCTATTCGATTCACCTGTGAAATACCAAGATGTACTTGGATTTGAAGAATACTTTCCGGTGGACCGGAATGAAGGAGGATATTATGGAGTATGTAGCAGTTTATGGCGTATGTCGAAAGTAAAGGCGTAACATCGAAGCCAGGATTGTTACAACCATTGCCGATACCGAATGGAAGTGGGATAAACTAGGCATGGATTTTATCACGGATTGCCAAAGACCCGCTCAGGATATGACTCGATTTGGGTTATAGTCGACCGTTTGACAAAGGTAGCTCATTTCATTCCAGTCAAGACTACCTATAGCAGTGCTAAGTTGGCAAAGATATACATGACCAGAATTGTGTGCTTACACGGAGTTCCGAGGAGCATCGTATCAAATAGAGGAACCCAGTTTACCTTGAAATTTTGGAACCAGTTGCACGAAACATTGGGAACCCGATTGGAATTCAGTACATCTTTCCACCCACAGACCGATGGACAGACCGAGAGAGTCAATCAGATTTTGGAGGACATGCTGAGAGCTTGTGCCCTAGATTATGGATCTAGCTGGGATGATAATTTGTCAGATGCGGAATTTTCCTACAACAACAGCTACCAAACCAGCTTGAAGATGGCACCTTTCGAGGCTTTGTATGGAAGAAGGTGCAGGACACCGTTGTTATGGGACTAAACCGAAATCGTCATTGTTTGGACCAGATTTGATTAAGGAGTCTCGAAGAAAGTTAAGTTGATTCGAGATGTGCTCAAGGTAGCCCAGTCCTAGACAAAAAGAGCTATGCCGATTCAGTAAAGCGATTGAGTATGAAGTTGGAGACAGAGTATATCTCGTAGTATCCCCACTTCGAGGAGTTAAGCGTTTTGGAGTTAAAGGAAAGTTAGCACCTGCTTCGTTGGATCAGATAAGATTTTGCAACGCATGGGAGAAGTTGCTTATAAGTTGGAATTGCGGAAGGACTGTCAGGAGTTCATGATGTATTCCATGTTTCTCAGTTGAACAAATGTCACCCCGAGATAGCAGAGGTACCGTTAAGAGACACAGTGCCACTGGAAGCAATTCAGTTGAAGGATGACTTGACATATGAGAAAAAACCGGTTAAGATTCTAGATTATGCCAACAGAGTTACCCGCAGCAAGGTTATCAAGTTTTGCAAAGTTCAGTGGAGCCACCACACTGAGGATGAAGCCACCTGGGAAAGAGAGGAAGTTTTGCTCAAGGACCACCTCACCTATTTTCTAGTTAACCCGACTCTCGAGGGCGAGATTCATCTTCAGGGGGTAGGTTTGTAACATCCCAAATTTTCAATTTGGAATGTTATACATTAGGTCATCATGCATATCATATTTTTCTCGCATTTTCCGATCCTAGAAAATTTCACGCAACTCAAGGACCCTCGGAGAGAGTTGGAAGTTTCATTATTTTCATATTTGGGATTTCTCAAATTTTGAAAATAGGATCATTGGATTTATTTAATTATCTTCATAAAGTTTTTCCTATAAAAACTTAAGAGAGGGAATAATATGACTTTCCCAACATTTAGGAAAAATGAAGATATTATAAATAAATCAAAATTTGGTTTTGGAAGATTTATTTTGCTTAGGCAAAAATGAGCATTTTAAAAAAAATATGCATGTTTGCCATTTTTAAAGTTCATTTTGTTCGACTCATTTTTAGGAGTCGAGGAAAATTAATTTTATTAAAATCGGAGTTCGTTTGGTATTTTTTTTAATCCGTTTTGTTTTGTTTTAAATAAAAATCACAGGCCAAGGCTGCCCAGCCCAGCCAGCCCGGCCCACCCACCTGCCCACCTCCTCTCTCCTCAAGCCGGTCTCCGCCGCCCAAGACGCCCGCCGCCCGGGAGTCCGCCTCCGCCCCGGCCCCGTTGCCCCCTTCCCCAAGCCGAACCCCCAACCTATTTATACCGCCGCCTCCCCCTCTCTCCTCAACCCGCCCGTCTGCCGCTAAGCCGAGCCGAGCCGCCGCCGAGGACGCCATTGCCGTTCCCGTCGTCGCCGGACCCCGGAGCCTCGCCGCCTCCCGACCTGGCCAACCCCACCTCGGAGCCTCACGAGCCCGCCAAGAGCCGGAGGTAGCCCCTCGCCGCCGCCCCGATCCGATCCGGTTTTCCCTAGAAAACCCGGTCCGGTTTTTTTTAAGATGTTCGGTTTTTTTTTAAAACCTATAAGTTTTTTTATTTTTTTCGGTTTTCTTATTTAGTAAACGTTCACCGACCTGTTCGTTTCAATGAACGTGTTCGTTGGATTAGTTCTGTTAACGAACGTCCGTTATTTAGTCCGTTCGTCGTTTTCTTTTAATCGGATTTAATCCGTTATTTTCAGATTCGATTTCCGATCCGATTTTCAAATCTGTTTTATTTCTTGCTCGCTTATCGGAATCAGGTGATTCAAGCGCTCGAGTTTCATATTCTAAAACCGCCGCCCGACTAACCTACTTACACAGAGTTTTGCTACTGTAAAATTTTGACTTAGTTTCAGATTTACTAAACCGAGTCGTTCTCTCTCGAGTTTTGACTTTCGATGCTTTATTTGATTCGATTCTTTTGCAACCAGGGTTCTTAAGTTGAACTATCTGGTTAGATCTTTTATTCGAGATTTCCCCGTGCATTAGATGAGTACTTATTGTATGCTTGTTGTTTGTCTGCGTTAGATCACCTGGAGTGCGCCGCTTGTTACTTCGAATCTCTAGGACTCGCGGATCATCAGCAAGGCAAGTAACACTTTGATCATATTTTTTTTCTACTACCCAGATTTTATGCATTAGATCAACCCTCAAACACTTGCATGTTTAGGATCTAATTAAATTGTGGGATGGGAAGTAGATGGAGGTAGTACCTATTACCTGTTTTATTATCAAACCCTTGGGAGTTACTTCTACGTTTGCTTATTATGCTATGCTATGCTAGTTGACGTGGATTGGGTGAGTGATATCCATGATGATGTGAGATTGTTAATTTAATGGTTTATCTAAGGTGGCAACCTAAACACACATCCTGGGTGGATTGAGGCACCTGGTTTCTATCAGACTTGCCTGTATTTCTTCGGACCTCCACCTGTGCTCTAAGGGATCATAAGATTATTCAAACTAGAAACTTCCGTGTGTAGCCACAAGCCAATTATGGGCTCGCATAGTTGACTAAGTTGTGCGAACTCTTACGGGTGGACTAGCAGATGTAGGGGAAAGTAGGTGTACCGGTCTACCCACAAGTAAGGTGCTAGCGCTTACGAAGACTGTGTCTCGGTCATCCGCTTTCTCAAACACCATGTAGTGCGAGAACCAAGCGGAGGCGATCGAGTCTTGTGGGGAAAAGTGCTAAACCTCTGCAGAGTGTATAAACTAATCATGATTAGCCGTGTCCCCGATTATGGACATCTTGAGTATCTAGTACTTGAATATCATGTGAATCTCAACATGTTACTTCTAATAATAAAGTTATTGGGTTTTAATGAGTACTTTTAATTGGGATTGAGGATGTCATCAACCATTCTCAATGTTTAACAACCACCATGATAGTTAAATAAATTATTCCTTTGATGTAGGGAAAAACCAGCTTTATGCAAAATGTAAATCAGAGAGCCTTACCACCAGCCATATATGCATGTAGTATAGGCTTGTTGCTTCATTGTTCTCTATGTGTTACATTGCCAAAGCATATTCCATGTCTTGACCCGTTTCGGGCTGCAACTTTCATGTTGCAGACTTTTCGCATTTACAGTAAGGTGTTAGGTCGTGGTTCTATACTCGATGATGTCGATGGAGTTGATGGACTCACTTGTCTTCCAAGCCTTCCGCTGTTATTATTAGATGGCCTTAAGCCATATTATTGTATTAAGTTCCCTTGTGGACAACGATGTAAGAAGTGTGTGATTGCTACTCGCTATAAATCCTTGAAGCATCTTGTGTGGTGTCAAGATTATCGATCCAGGGATGACACTGAGCACAGAGCACTAGATCCATTCGGGTCTGGTCGCTACATATCAGGACTAAGTTCATGATAAATTAAAGCTCAATTAATCATATTACTTAAGAACTCCCACTTTGATAGACATCCCTCTAGTCATCTAAATGATCACATGATCCATATCAACTATACCATGTCCGATCATCACGTGAGATGGAGTAGTTTTCAATGGTGAACATCACTATGTTGATCATATCTACTGTATGATTCACGTTCGACCTTTCGGTCTCAGTGTTCCGAGACCATATCTGCATATGCTAGGCTAGTCAAGTTTAACCCGAGTATTCTGCATGTGCAAAACTGGCTTGCACCAGTTGTATGTGAATGTAGAGCTTATCACACCCGATCATCACGTGGTGTCTCAGCACGATGAACTGTAACAACGGTGCATACTAAGGGAGAACACTTATACCTTCAAATTTAGTGAGGGTTCATCTTATAATGCTACCGTCGTACTAAGAAAAATAAGATGCATAAAAGATAAACATCACATGCAATCGAAATATGTGACATGATATTTCCATCATCATTTTTTGCCTTTGATCTCCATATCCAAAGCACCGTCGTGATCTCCATCGTCACCGGCTTGACACCTTGATCTCCATCATAGCATCGTTGTCGTCTTGCCAACTATTGCTTCTACGACTATCGCTACCGCTTAGTGATAAAGTAAAGAAATTACATGGCGATTGCATTTCATACAATAAAGCAACAACCATAAGGCTCCTGCCAGTTGCCGATAACTTTTACAAAACATGATCATCTCATACAACAATTTATATCTCATCACGTCTTGACCATATCAAATCACAACATTCCCTACAAAAACAAGTTAGACGTCCTCTACTTTGTTGTTGCAAGTTTTACGTGGCTGCTACGGGCTTCTAGCAAGAACCGTTCTTACCTACGCATCAAAACCACAACAATTTTTTGTCAAGTGTGCTATTTTAACCTTCAATAAGGACCGGCCGTAGTCAAACTCGATTCAACTAAAGTTGGAGAAACAGACACCCGACAGCCACCTGTGTGCGAAGCACGTCGGTAGAACCAGTCTCATGAACGCGGTCATGTAATGTCGTACCGGGCCGCTTCATCCAACAATACCGCCGAATCAAAGTAAGACGTTGGTGTTAAGAAGTATGACTATTATCGCCCACAACTCTTTGTGTCCTACTCGTGCATATAACATCTACACATAGACCTGGCTCGGATGCCACTGTTGGGGAACAGAGTATTTCAAAAAAATTCCTACGATCACGTAAGATCTATCTAGGAGATGCGTAGCAATGAGAGGGGAGAGTGTGTCCACGTACACTCGTAGACCGAAAGTGGAAGCATTTAGTAAAGCGGCTGATGTAGTCGAACGTCACGATCCAACCGATCCAAGTACCGAACGTACGACACCTCCGTGTTCAGCACACGTTTAGCATGTTGACGTCCCTCGAGCTCTTGATCCAGTTGAGGATGAGGGAGAGTTTTGTCAGCACGATGGCGTAGCGACGGTGATGATGAAGTTACCGGCGCAGGGCTTCGCCTAAGCACTACGACGATATGACCGAGGTGATAAACTATGGAGGGGGGGGCACCGCACACGGCTAAGAGATTGTCTGTTGTGTTATTGGGGTGCCCCCTGGCCACGTATACAAAGGAGGGAGGGAGAGAGGCTGGCGGCCAGGAGGGGCGCGCCAAGGGGGAGTCCTACTTGGACTCCTAGTCCAAGTAGGATTCGCCCCTCTCCCCCCTCCTTTTCCTTTCTTCCATCGGAGGGAAATGAAGGAGGGGAGAAGGAGAAGGAAGGAGGGGGTCGCGCCCCCACCCCTTGCCCAATTTGGTTCGGGCAGGGGGAAGGCGCGCGCCACCTTGTGGCCCTTCTTCCCTCACTCCACTAAAGCCCACTAAGGCCCATTAACTTCCCCGGGGGTTTCGATAACCCCTTGGTACTCTGGAAAAATACCCGGATCACTCGGAACCATTCCGATGTCCGAATATAACCTTCCAATATATGAATCTTTACCTCTAGACCATTTCGAGAGTCCTCGTCAAGTCCGTGATCTCATCCGGGACTCCGAACAAACTTCGATCATCAAATCACATAACTCATAATACAAATCGTCATCGAACGTTAAGCGTGCGGACCCTATGGGTTCGAGAACTATGTAGACATGGCCGAGACACATCTCTGGTCAATAACCAATAGCGGAACCTGGATGCTCATGTTGGCTCCTACATATTATACGAAGATCTTTATCGGTCAAACCGCATAACAACATACGTTATTCCCTTTGTCATCGGTATGTTACTTGCCCCAGATTTGATCGTCGGTATCATCATACCTAGTTCAATCTCGTTACCGGCAAGTCTCTTTACTCATTCCGTAATGCATCATCCCGTAACTAACTCATTAGTCACATTGCTTGCAAGGCTTATTGTGATGTGCATTATTGAGAGGGCCCAGAGATACCTCTCCAATACATGGAGTGACAAATCCTAATCTTGATCTATGCCAACTCAACAAACACCTTCGGAGACACCAGTAGAGCATCTTTATAATCACCCAGTTACATTGTGACGTTTGATAGCACACAAAGTGTTCCTGGGTATTCAGGAGTTGCATAATCTCTTAGTCAGAGGAATATGTATAAGTCATGAAGAAAGCAATAGCAATAAAACTAAATGATCATAATGCTAAGCTAACGGATGGGTCTTGTCCATCACATCATTCTCCCAATGATGTGATCCCATTCATCAAATGACAACACATGTCTATGGTTAGGAAACTTAACCATCTTTGCTTAACGAGCTAGTCAAGTAGAGGCATATCAGGGACATTCTGTTTTGTCTATGTATTCACACATGTACTAAGTTTCCGGTTAATACAATTCTAGCATGAATAATAAAAATTTATCATGATATAAGGCAATATAAATAACGACTTCATTATTGCCTCTAGGGCATATTTCCTTCAGTTTCTGCTAAGTTACTATTGTTATTGCTACTATCACAACTGCTACAAAATCATTGCTATCATTGTTACCGTTACTGTTACTATCATCACTGCTATCAAAACTATCATATTAATGTGCTACTGATCATATTGCTGCAGATAATTAATCTCCAGGTGTGGTTGAATTAACAACTCAGCTTGTAATACTTGCAAATATTCTTTGGCTCCCTCGTGTCGAATCTATAAATTTGGGTTGAATACTCTACCCTCGAAAACTGTGGCGATCCCCTATACTTGTGGGTTATCAAGACCTTTTTCAGGCATTGTTGCTGGGGAGCATAGCTATATTTGTTGAGTCACTTGGGATTATTATCTATTTATCACTATGAAGAATCTGAATGATAGAAAAACCAAGACCATTCCCTCTAGGATGAGGGGAGGTAAGGAACTGCCATCACACTCTGCACTTGATTCATCTTCTATTTTGAGTAGACTTGCAACACCACCACATACTATTAATCCTGATATGTCGCAAGTTATTGATGATACTACTTCTTTGAATACTACTCATGATGATGCTAGTACTCTACTTGATGATGGTGTGCCACTAGGTGATTTTCTTGATGAACAAATTGCTAGAGCTAAAGAGAATGAAATCGTTGAAACTGATGAAGTGCTTGAAACTGAAAAATCTTGAAACACCTATTAGACCTAGCTCTCCTAGATATGAATTGCCTAAGAAACCTGAAGGTTGTGTTATGGATGAGGAGACGGCTAGAGATTTTCTTGCTTGCAATGATAGAGATGATCTTAAGAAATTATTATGCAAACTGAAAGAGAAATCTTTGAATGCTAGAATGAAATGTGATCCTAAGTTTTGCTACTTCACCTATCTTTGTTGATAATAAGGATTTCGAATTCTCTATTGACCTAGAGTTAATTCCTTTGGTTGAATCTGATCCTTTCCGTGGTTATGAAACTGAAACTGCTGTGGCACACCTTACTAAATTAAATGATATAGCCACCCTATTTGCTCATGATGAGAAGATTCGCTACTACTATATCATCAAATTATTTTCGTTCTCATTAAAGGGATATGCTAAGATATGGTACAATACTCTTGCTCCTGGTTGTGTGCATAGTCCCCAGGATATGATTTATTACTTCTCTGAAAAATATGTTCCTGCTCATAAGAAACAAGCTGCCTTACAGGAAATATTAACTTTGTGCAATTTGAAGAAGAGAGTCTCCCACAAGCTTGGGGTAGGCTTCTCCAATTGCTTAATGCTTTGCATGGTCATCCTCTTGAGAAAAATGAAATACTTGATATCTTCTATAATGGACTAACTGATGCTTCTAGGGACTTCCTAGATAGTTGTGTTGGTTGTGTTTTCAGGGAACGAACTGTTGGAGAAGTTGAGGAATTATTGAATAATATATTGAAAAATTATGATGATTGGACTCTTCCTGAACCACCGCATAAGCCCACTCCAAAGAAGAGGGGTATCTTATATCTCAGTCCTGAAGATATGCAAGAGGCAAAGAAATGTATGAAGGAAAAAGGTATTAAAGATGAAGATGTCAAAAAGTTACCTCATATTGAAGAAATGCTAGACTTGATACACCACCACCCAAGGTGGTATAGGTAAACTCTTTGATGAAATTTGATGAAAAGGACAACCCTTATAATATGCATCCTAGTTAGTGCCTTTATGAGTTTGGTAACTACAATAGAAAGCAAGATCACTTCAATGCAAATGTTATGAAACAATTGAAGTACAATTCTGATATGATTGCTCGCTTGAGTTACTTGTTATTTAGAATCTCCAATTATGTTAGAGGCATAGGAAAACATACTTCTATGGTTCACACTCAGTTAGAACAAGTTGCTAAATCTCAAAGAGAGTTGCTTCATGAAATGAACAATAATATCAATGACCATGCTGTTAGAGTAATGACTAGAGGAGGTAGAATGACTCAGGAACCACTTTATCCTGAAGGTCATCCTAAATGAATTGAACAAGACTCTCAAAGAATCAACACTGATGCACCTAGTCTGTCTAAGAAGAAAAAGAAAAGGAAAATTATAGGACTTTGCATGCTTCTAGTGAACCTGAGATGGAAAAACCTCCTAATAATAATGATGTTTCTATTTCTGATGCTGGGACTCAATCTGGTAATGAACATTCACCTAGTGATAATGAAAATGATAATGATCATGTTCATAAAGACACTCAAATAGACAATGATAAGGAACCAGATAATGATGTTGAATTAGAACCAGCTATTGATCTTGATAATCCACAATGTAAAAATAAAAGATATGATAAAAGAGACTTTGTTGCTAGAAAACATGGAAGAGAAAGAGAATCATGGGTTCAAAACTGATGCCCTTTTCACCTAAATCAACTAAGAAAAAAGATGATGAAGAATTGGAACGCTTTGCTGAAATGCTTAGGCCAGTCTTTTTGCGCACTCGCTTAACTAATATTTTAAAGATGGCCCCTTATGCAAAATATATGAAAGACACCATCACTAATATGAGGAAAATACATGAAGCCGAAATCTCCACCATGCTTGCTAATTATTCTTTTAAGGATGGAGTACCTAAAAAACTTGGAGATCTGGGAATACCAACTATACCTTGCTCCATCAAAAAAAATATGTTAAAACCACTTTATGTGATTTAGGATCTGGTGTTAGTGTTATCCCTTTCTTCTTATACAAAAGACTTGATTTGAATAAACTCACACCTACTGAAATATCTTTGCAAATGGCTGACAAATCAACTGCCGTACCTATCGGTATTTGTGAGGATGTGCCCGTTGTTGTTGCAAATGTTACTATTTTAACTGACTTTGTTATACTTGAGATGCCCGAGGACGACAACATGTCGATTATCCTTGGTAGACCCTTCTTGAATACTGCAGGGGCTGTTATTAATTGCAATAAAAGAAATGTCACTTTTCATATCAATGGTAATGATCATACGGTGCACTTTCCGAAGAAACAATTTCAAGTGAATGATATTAATGTTATTTAAAAATCTCCGGCACTCACTATTGGAAGTTTCCAACTAACTTTACCTACTACCAAAAAGAGATATGATATACTTATTGTTGGGGACATGCATATCCCCATTGAGGTAACTTAATGTTTTATGAAAGTTCTTCGGTTTCATGCTAGTCGAAGGTGGTTATTAATAAGACTTGATCATCCACTGATCATTTTTTAGAGGTATGAAGTTGATGAATTTAGTACGCACTACCTTCTGTCCTTATTTATTGTTCTTTGTTTTTCTTAGTTAAATAAAATAAAATGCCATGTTTAGTCAGTTTTCTGAATTTCCCGTGCAATAAAAAAAGACCCGAAAATAAAAGTTCTCAGGATGCCCTGAAAATTTGATACGATTTTTCTGAATATTTCTGAATTTATAGTGCAAATAACATCAGAGGGGGTGCACAAGGTGGGCACAACCCACCTGGGTGCGCCAGCAGCACCAGGCGCGCCCTGGTGGGTTGTGGTCCCCGCATGGGCCCCCTCACTTGTCTTTTTAGCCCTTGTCATCACCTACATCCAGAAAAAATCATCATTGCTCTCTCTCTCTCTCTCTCTCTCGTGTTCTTGCAATCAAACCCGCGGATTTTGATCCCTTTGCTCGAAGCTCCGTTTCCGAAACTATTTTTGGGGATTTCTACATGGTATGTGACTCCTCCATTGGTCCAATTAGTTTTCACTTTAGTGGTTTATATTTTGAATAATTAGCTACTCTTGGTGCTGCTGTAGATGAGCTTGCACGTTGAATTCTTAGAGTACTATGTAGTTTGAATGCTTGATATGGCCTCTGTGCATCTCTATGAGTAGTTGCTATCAATTTTGTGAAGTTTTGTTGACAAAAAAGTTGTGAACTAAAAATTTCAGAATTTTATTTATAGGAATAAGATGAGCTTCTTTAGGAAGTTTGCCTCCAAGAAGGACTCTAAGGGAGTCATTGGGGAATCTTCGGACAATGACCTCCATACCCGGAGAAGGGCGGAGGTGCGGCCATGTGAATGGCCGCACAACCCCATCATGGATGGAGCCAGGATCCGTCAAGAGTTCGCACAATTTGCTGCTAATGCTAGCCTCACCGACTTCATCGCAGCTGAGCGTGAACAATACCATCTCCTTACAAATTCCTTTGTGAAAATTTTTCATTCTCTGAGTAGGAATAACCCTCATGAGGTGCAGTTTAATTTATATGCTGAAACCTGTTACATACCACCTACTGAATTTTGTGATATACGCTTGATCCCTTCTGACAGGGAAATAAGAGAGCCTAGACTTGCAGAGTTGAGGGCCTTTATCATACTCTGACAGTGGGAGATGAGAGAGGCATGTCGAGTGTCACCGCTACTAGTTTGCAGTTCCCTGTTGTGCATTATTTTGCTCTATTTATTGCTAAGTGCTTAATTGCGAGAGAGAAGGTCGGTGCACTATGTGCTACGGACTTCGCCATCTTACACCACACACTGTACGGTGATAACACTTACAGCCTAGGGGGCATTATTGCATGTCGTCTGCACCATAACAGATCCAAGGGCAAAATTCATGGCGGTATTTATGCGACTCGTTTGGTGAGTCACTTTAACATTCTGATTCGCCAGCATGATTATCGTTTACCTAAGGTTTATTTAGATCACCAGGCAATGAAGGCTCACCAGTTTACTGATATTGATGATTCTATTAACCATATTCCGTACAACCTGATCTTCAGTGAGGATACCCGTGATATTATTTTGTTGCCTGCACCTGCTTTTTTTGATTCTATTGCCAGGGGTGGATACGGGATCATGCCAGATGACATCATTGCCTACCGGAACACCCATGCGGTAGCGGAGGAGGAGCCCAGGAGTAGGATGCTCAGGTGCCGCCGCCGCAGCACTTTGACATGGAACCCGATGGCTACTACGGGTGGTGATTTACCAAGCTAGGCCAAAAGCCTAAGCTTGGGGGAGTATGTATTTCCACCGACAATACATTCATGTTCACACATTTCATTCCAATTTTCGGTGTCCACACTTTTTCATTGTATTATCCATGCTAGATTTATTTTTCTCGCTTTCTTCTTGTGTGTTTGAAAAAACCTTTAGAAAACCCAAAAAAATGTTTTCTTGTTAGTTGTCGTATTAAAAAGAAAATCCAAAAAGATTTCCTTGTTCTTCTTTTGCTTGTTGGGAGTTCTCCAGTGTAAATAGTTTTTCTTGTTTTTGTTTTCCCTTTTTATTTAACTTGCTTTCTTCTAGAAAAACTAAAAACTACAAAAATATTTCAGTGTGTTTCTCTAAAATTCTTTTCTTTTTATCGAGTCATATCAAGGAGAAGACCACGATGAAAATGTTGAGTGGCTCTCATATGCATTATTGTTGATATAACAAAGAGCCCAAATTGCCTTGTCTTCTCCTTTTGACTAAAATGTTTGCATATTCCAGCTTAGTCCATGACACTCTTGCACTATTATTATTTTCATATCATTCGGTCGTGCAAGTGAAAGGCAATAATGACGATCTTTGATGAACTGGCTGTGGAAGAGAGAAACGGTATGAACTCAACGTGTTAAGATTTTGTAAATATGTTTAACCTAGTATCCACAATTCGGCATATTATGATCAAACATGTTTGAAATGACAATTAGAGATTATAGTTTCTCATGCCATGCTTAAGTAGCTAGGAGTGGATAATTATATATCTTGGATGTCAAGATGCATTTAAATGATTGTGATGTGGTATGATGATATGGTATCCTCCTCTAAATGTTTCGAGTGGCTTGACTTGGCACATGTTCACGCATGTAGTTGAATCAAAACCAGTATAGCATCTATGATATTTATGTTCATGGTGTTCATATCCTACTCATGCTAGTATTCAAAGTTTATTACGCATAATACATGTTCATGACCGTTTTCGCTCTCTAGCTGGCCGCTTCTCAACCTATTTGCTGGCCTTTGCCTGTACTAAGCGGAAATGCTGCTTGTGCATGAAAATCCTAAAACCAAGTTATTCTAGATGAGTCCACCATACCTACCTATATGCAGTATTACCCTGCCGTTCCAAGTAAATTTGCATGTGCAACCTCAAAAACTTCAAATGAACATCTGTTTTTTTGTGCCTGGATTGTTTATAGAGCGACAGGGGGTAGTCAGTATCTTCCATGCTAAGCGGGTTATTCCCATGATGAGTGTTTATTCACTCGTCCTTGCACGAGAGGGGCGGTAAGAGTGATTCCTAGTCCCGAAATAAAAAAATTGCAAATAATTAAACAAAAACTCCCCTAGGACTGATGTTGGTATGGACGGTACCCGTGGATTCGGCTAGCCGTGGAGTGTGTTTGTTGGTGCAGCGGGAGTAAACCTTTATTTTTATCGCTTGGGAACCGCCACTAATGTGTTTAGCATGGAAGATATTGATAACTTTTGGTCGTGAAGTAAATAGGAAGGGTGCATTTCCCAAAATTTCATTTATCTATGTTTTAAAGCTTCGAGCTCTGGCACCGCTGCAAATCCCTGCTTCCGTCTGCGAAGGGACTATCTATTTACTTTTATGTTGAGTCATCACCTTCTCAAATAAGCGCCAGATCTGAGAGCACTATTGTCATCCTCATGCATTGTGTATAGTTAATGTTCAATGCATCATGACTGAATCTTCTCTTCCATGAATTACAATGTTTAGTCGTTGCATGAACTTTGGAGGTGCTCTGCATTTATGTTTTGCGTTCTCGAAAAGGGATAGTGATATACCACTGTTGACATATTATATCATGGTTGTTTTCACAAAGTGTTGTCATTTGAGATATCTACTTATTGCTAGCTAGTTGATTATGCCGTTGACATGAGTTAATATAATTTTTAAGAGTTATTGTCGACATGGTTAGTCATAATCTTTGCTGAAAACATGTGTGCTACTTAAGCTTATTTATGTAAACAAGAGCAAAAGAGTTCACAAAAGTTTTTCTTTTTCACTTTTTCTGTTTATCAAATGAATTGCTTGAGGACAAGCAAAGGTTTAAGCTTGGGGGATTTGATACGTCTCCATCGTATCTACTTTTCCTAACGCATTTAATCTTGTTTTGAACTCTAATTTGCATGATTTGAATGAAACTAACCCGGACTGACGTTGTTTTCAGCAGAACTACCATGGTGTTGTTTTTGTGCAGAAATAGAAGTTCTCAGGATGGAAAGAAACTTTTTGGAGAATTTTTATACAATAAAAGAAAATTACTGAAGCCAAGAAACACCGGACGGGGGGGGGGGGGGGAGGGGTCCCTGGGGGAGCACAACCCACCAGGGCGCCCCCCTCCTAGCGCGCCTAGGTGGGTTGTGACCACGTGGCGGCCCTGCAGACCCTATCTCGATGCTATAAAATAAAATTTTCGGATAAAAAAATCAGGGAGAAAGGATTATCGCGTTTGGCGAGACAGAGCCGCCACCTCCTGTTCCTCATCGGGAGACCAGATCTGGAGTCCGTTTGGGGCTCCGGAGGGGGATCTTCGATCTTCATCATCACCAACCCTCCTCCATTGCCAATTCCATGTTGCTCCCCACCGGGAGTGAGTAATTCCTTCGTAGGCTCGCTGGTCGATGAGGAGTTGGATGAGATTCATCATGTAATTGAGATAGTTTTGTTAGGGCTTGATCCCTAGTATTCATTTTGTTCTAAGATTGATGTTGCTATGACTTTGCCATGTTTAATGCTTGTTACTTTGGGCTCGGGTGCCATGATTTCAGATCTGAACCGTTTATGTTATCACCATTATATCTATGTTCTAGATCTGATCTTGCAAGTTATAGTCAGCTATTACGTGTTATGATCCGTAAACCCGGAGTGACAGTATTCGGGATACCTTCCGGTGATGACCGTAGTTTGAGGAGTTCATGTATTCACTATGTGCTAATGCTTTGTTCCGGTTCTCTATTAAAAGGAGGCCTTAATATCCCTTAGTTTCCTTATGGACCCCGCTGCCACGGGACGGTAGGACAAAAGATGTCATGCAAGTTCTTTCCATAAGCATGTATGACTATTTACAGCATACATGCCCACATTATATTTATGGAATGGAGCTAGTTTTGTATCGCCCTAGGTTATGACTGCTATATGATGAATATCATCCAACGAATTCACCGATCCAATGCCTAAGAGTTTTTGACATATTGTTTCTGCTAAGTTACTATTGTTATTGCTGCTGTCACAACTCCTACAAAATCATTTCTATCACTGTTACTGTTACTGTTACTATCATCACTGCTATCCAAACTATCATAATACTCTGCTACTGATCATATTGATGCAGATAATTAATCTCCAGGTGTGGTTGATTTGACAACTCAGCTGCTAATACTTGCAAATATTCTTTAGCTCCCCTTGTGTCGAACCTATAAATTTGGGTTGAATACTCTACCCTCGATTTGCGATCCCCTATACTTGTGGGTTATCAATGGCTTCGATTTCCCCTTCCCGGAGGGGAGTTTCCCCGGTGGAATCTCTCTACCGGAGAGCAAAAGTGCTCCTGCCCAGGTTCCGCTTCAAGACGGCGGCGCTTCGTCCCAAAACCTTCCTTCTGATGATTTCTAGGTCAAATGACAACATATAGGAGAAAATGTGCCCCGAAGACCTGCCAGGGGCGCCACAAGCTCGATGGCGCGCCCCCCAGGCTTGTGGCTGCCTGGTGGGCCCCTCTTTGGTATTTCTTTCACCAACGATTTTAATATATTCCAAAATAATTCTCCGTCAATTTTCAGCCCATTTGGAGTTGTTCAGAAAAAGTTCCTCCGATGTAGCCTTTTCCGGTCCAGAATTCCAGATGCCGGCAGTCTCGCTCTTTATGTGAAACTTGCAAAATAAGAGAGAAAAGGCATAAGAATTATATCGTAAAGTGGAATAACAGTCCATAATGCAATAAATATCAACATAAAAACATGATGCAAAATGGACGTATCATTAGGTGACACCCATCTACAATGGGGTCGAGGACCAGAGCTGTCGGACCTCCATGATGGATATTGGTCGGATGGTCTCATTTATCAAAGGTGATCAGGCAAGCCGACCATGGATTATACTTCCGGAGTACAAGTTTTAAGACGTAAACGACCCGAAGCGCATGTTTCCTCTCCTTTTTAGGAATGTGAGTGACATAGATCATATTGACATCCTTCACTTCAGGAGGAAACTGCTTTTGGCCCCCATTATTGGGCCTTCGAGGTTCATCCTTGTCCTCGCTGCGAGACTGCCTCTTGCCTTGTCCTTCGACTGCGATCTTTCCAGACTGCTTGATAAACCAACAATTCTAGTTAGTGTGATTAGCAGGCTTGTCTGAAGTGTCGTGAATCTGGCAAGGCTTGTTGAGGATTTTATCAAGTGCAGTAGGACAGTCCTGGCATCTTTAAAGGGCTTCTTCTTCTGACCAATCCTTGGATTACTAAATTCGGCATTGACAATCGTGTCATCGGTATCACTACCACTATTTTTGTGCTGACGCTTGTTATTCTTGTTGCGCCTAGGCCTCCTGTTTTCGTTGCGCACCTGTGAGGTGCCGGCCTTGTTGCTATGAGTGCTACGACCCAGCCAGCTATAATCGCCCGCGTAGAATCGAATCATCAAAGAGGTATGGGCCACCATGGTTCTCCGCTTATCCTGTCCGAGCTGTCGCGCCAGCCACTCATCCCGGATACTATTGCCAGAAAGTAGCAATTGCTTCTGGGTCAGGACAATCGACTATGTGGTTCTTTTTAGTTAAGAACAGATTCCAGAACTTCATGGCAGACCCACCAGGCTGTTGAATGATATGGCTAAGGTCGTCGACATCCGTGGGCCGAACATATGTACCCTGGAAGTTTGCCCTGAAGGCATCCTCGAGCTTCTACCAGCTTTCATAGAGTTCTTGGGCAAGCTGTTGAGCCAATGCCTTGCCGGTCCTTTAAGTTTCAGCGATAGGTATTTGATGGCGTGGAGGTCATCTCCTCGAGCCATATGAATGCGGAGAAGGAAATCTTTAATCCACACAGCTTGGTCAGTCATTCCACCATATTGTTCAATATTTACGGGCTTAAACCCTTCTTGGAACTGATGTTCCATGACCTCGTTTGTAAAACATATTGGGTGCGCAAGCCCTCAAAACCAAGCTATGTCATGCCGAATATCGGTAGTCATCTGAGCATGTGTATGTTACCTAGCCCTGGCATGCCTACCGAGCTAGGCTTCATAGCCGGCCCGTCCAGTGGGAACGTGCCCTCGTGATCCGTAGGTGGATCTCGTTGGGGCAGGATTTGCAGTTAATTTTCTTTGCAAATCATAAGGCTCCACCAGTTGGACTGGTTCCTTACCTTCACGGTGATAATTTGTAGGGGGGGTTTATTTCCTTCGGTCGGCTTGTCCCTCCCCCTAGGACGATGGTCAGGCTGATCAGCTTGGTCGTGCTTTAATAGCACGTTTCCGGCACTTCGTCATCGAATCCAGGAAGTAAACGCCGGAGTGGGTAGGATTTAACCGAAGGAAATATGCCCTAGAGGCAATAATAAAGTTATTATTTATTTCCTTATTTCATGATAATTTTTTATTATTCATGCTAGAATTGTATTAACCGGAAACTTAGTACATGTGCGGATACATAGACAAAGAGAGTGTCACTAGTATGCCTCTACTTGACTAGCTCGTTGAATCAAAGATGGTTAAGTTTCCTAGCCATAGACATGAGTTATCATTTGATTAACGGGATCACATCATTCGAGAATGATGTGATTGACTTGACCCATTCCGTTAGCTTAGCACTTGATCGTTTAGTATATTGCTATTACTTTCTTCATGACTTATACATGTTCCTATGACTATGAGATTATGCAACTCCCGGATACCGGAGGAACACTTTGTGTGCTACCAAACATCACAACGTAACTGGGTGATTATAAAGGTGCTCTACAGGTGTCTCCGATGGTACTTTTTGAGTTGGGATAGATCGAGATTAGGATTTCTCACTCCGATTGTCGGAGAGATATCTCTGGGCCCTCTCGGTAATACACATCGCTATAAGCCTTGCAAGCAATGTGGCTAATGAGTTAGTTGTGGGATGATGCATTGTGGAACGAGTAAAGAGACTTGCCGGTAATGAGATTGAACTAGGTATTGAGATAGCGACGATCGAATCTCGGGCAAGTAACATACCAATGACAAAGGGAACAATGTATGTTGTTATGCGGTTTGACCGATAAAGATCTTCGTAGAATATGTAGGAAGTTAGGAACCAATATGAGCATCCAGGTTCCGCTATTGGTTATTGACCTGAGATGAGTCTCGGTCATGTCTACATAGTTCTCAAACCTGTAGGGTCCGCACGCTTAACGTTATATGACGATTTGTATTATGAGTTATGTGATTTGATGACCGAAGTTTGTTGGGAGTCCCAGATGAGACTGGGGACATGACGAGGAGTCTCGAAATGGTCGAGACGTAAAGATCAATATATTGGAAGGCTATATTCGGACATTAGAAAGGTTCCGAGTGATTCGGGTATTTTTCGGAGTACCGGAGAGTTATGGCAATTCGTATTGGGCCTTAATGGGCCATACGGGAAAGGAGAGAAAGGCATCAAGGGTGGCCACGCCCCTTCCCCATGGACTGGCCCGAATTTTACTAGGAAAAGGGGGCGCCCCCTTCCTTCCTTCTCCTTCTTCCTTCACTTTTTCCTATTCCATGTGGGAGGTGGAATCCTACTAGGACTAGGGAGTCCTAGTAGGACTCCACACTTTGGGCGCGCCCTATGAAGGCCGGTGAGGGAGTCCTGGACTAAGGGGTCCTCGGGCGTCCGGCCTGTTAGCCATGGGCCGGACTGACGGGCTGTGAAGATACGAAGACCGAAGACTACACCCGTGTCCGGATGGGATTCTTCTTGGCGTCGAAGGCAAGCTTGGCGGCCAAATATGTAGATTCCCTTCTTTGTAACCGACCTTATGTAACCCTAGATCCTCCCGGTGTCTATATAAACCGGAGGACTTAGTCCAGAGAGAGGATATACATTACCATAGTCATACAGGCTAGACTTCTAGGTTTTAGCCATTACGATCTCGTGGTAGATCAACTCTTGTAATACTCATATTGATCAAGATCAATGTGACGCCCGGATAGTTAAGCTACAGTGAACCTTCGCTAGTGATGCCACATCCCCTCGGTTACTGTTGATAAACTCGCGTCAGTATGAGACCCAGTTCAAAATTTAAAATAAAAACAAACAACTAAAGTTTTCAAACAATAAAACAAAAATGTTCGGGTTGTGGCAAATATTCCATACTAAGTATTGCTGAAGGAACCACACTTCTGTAAAGTATTTAAGTGCACTATATTAATTAGAACAGTAGCAAAAACGATTATTTAAATACCTTTTATAGTTAATAAAATTTCAAACTAAGATATTTGGGGACTAGACTTTTGTGACTATGGACTTAAGTTGAGATACTAATTTAGATGCTAAGTGTATATTTTACTAAAACTAAAATAAAATGTAACTAAAATAAAACAGGAACGAATAAATGAAAAACAGAAATGAAATGAAACAAAAAAAAGGCGAGGAGAGAAAAGGAGACCCCAGCTCCCCATGGGCCTCGGCCCATCCCACCTCAGCCGGCCAGCCCACCCGACTGGCCCAGCCACGCCTGCTTAACCTTCCCCCCCACCCCCCGTGGAACCCTAGGGCCCAACCACACCTAACCCCCCCCCCACTCCTCCCGATCCCCTCGCTCCACTCCACCCACGATCCCGATCTGGATCGGGACCCTGCCTCCCCGACGCTGCCATATCGCCGACCCCCTCTCCCCCCGCCTCTCGTCTGCTCGATCCTGTGTGGATCGGGAGGAGGCAACTCCACCACCAGCCTTGGCGCCCCAACACCACCGTCGCCAGCCTTTGCTCGACACAGCGATGCCGTCACCCCCGCCCGTCATGGAACGCTTCTTGGCCCCTCCCGAGCATACCTTTGCACATCTCTGAGGCGGTGAGCCCCTCCCGTCCGTCTCACCTCGATCCCTCCTATGCTCGCCGCCGTGCTCGCGTGACCATGTCCGGGCGCACCGCCCTGGCCTGCCGCGACAGCGCCGTAGCCGCCCCGCCCCCATCTCCATTCGGCCGATGCTGCTGCTTCCCTTGCCGATACCGCTTCTTCCTGCCACCGCGCTTTGGCCCGACCGGCCTACTTGGCGCCCATTGTCGCCGTGCCACCGCCGCCTACCTCGCCCGCCTGTCGGCCTGCCATAACCGCCCGCTAGTCAGCGGCCGAGGCCAAGACTTTTCGGGTTCATACAGCGGCGTTAAGTGGTCACGCCATGAAACCCACCCGCCCGTTAGGCCCCCATGGCCCAATGACGTGTGGGGCCCCAACCCAGAATGTTTTTTTGGTTTAAAAAAATAATAGTACAAATATTAATTAATTATCTGAATTAATTAACTTAATTAATTGTGTTTAATTTACCTAATCAATTAACTAACTAATTAAACATGTTTAGTTAGCCTTGGTCTATGACAGGTGGGTCCCATTGGACCCATAGGCCAGGTTTGACTCTGGTCAGCTGGGTTTGACCTGCTGACGTCATGGTGATGTCGTGCTGACATCACCTTTCACTGTTCTGGATAATGTTCGGTTTAAATAATTAAATAAATTTCAAAAATGCCTAAAAACTTTGAAAAATCATATAAATTAATCCGTTTCTCGGATGAAAAAGTTTTATACATGAAAGTTGCTCAGAACAACGAGATGATTCTGGATACGCAGTCCGTTTATCAGCCACACGTCCCTAGCATAGCGAACACGCAACTTTCCCCCTCCGGTTCATCTGTCCGGAAACGCGAAACACCGGGGATATTTTCCCGGATGTTTCCCCCTTCACCGGTATCACCTCATACCGCGTTAGAACACGTCTAGCTCTGCCTGTTATCGTGTTATGCACTTGCTTGCTATGTATTTACTGTTCCCCCCCCCCCTCTTCTCTTCGGTAGACCCCGTGGCGATCTTGATGCCGATGCCTCGTGATCGACTACGCCACCGACGACCCTCCTTCTTGTTCGAGCAACCAGGCAAGCCCCCTTTGATCACGGATATCGCCTACTCTCCTCTATACTGCTTGCATTAGAGTAGTGTAGCATGTTATCGCTTTCCGTTATTCCTATCCGGATGCATAGCTTTGTCTTTGCTACTTACATTGATACCTTTACTCGCAGTCCTCCTTGCCTAGGATAGGATGCTAGTATTTCCATCTGTGGCCCTACATTCTTGTCCGTCTACTGTGCTATACTATCGGGCCGTGATCACTCGGGAGGTGATCACGGGTATATACTATATACTTTATACATGATTCATGTGGTGACTAAAGTCGGGTCGGCTTGTGGAGCACCCTCGAGTGGACCTTTGTGGCGGAGCGACAGGGCAGGTTGAGACCGCCTAGGAGAGAGGTGGCCCTGGCCCTGTTCGGCGTTCGCGGATACTTAACACGCTTAACAAGATCTTGGTATTTGATCTGAGTTGGGTCGTTGACCTTATACGCACTAACCGCCACGTGGGACAAGATATGGGCAACCGGCGTCGTGGTAACAGTCGAAGCATTTCGTGACGTCAGCGACTGAGCGGCGCGCGCCAGATTGGACTGGAACGCCACTAGTCTAGGTCTGCTTTTGGCCGCCCTTGCAACGTGCAGGTGTGCTAAGGGCGATGGGCCCAGACCCCTGTGCACTTAGGTTTAGATCGGCGTGCTGACCTCTCTGTTATGCCTAGGTGGGGCTGCGACGTGTTGATCTTCCGCGGCCGGGCATGACCCAGGAAAGTGTGTCCGGCCAAATGGGATCGAGCGTGTCGGGTAATGTGGTGCACCCCTGCAGGGAAGTTAATCTATTCGAATAGCCGTGATCTTCGGTAACCGGACGACTTGGAGTTGTACCTTGACCTTATGACAACTAGAACCAGATACTTAATAAAACACACCTTCCAAGTGCCAGATACAACCCGGTGGTCGTTATCTCTCAGGGTTACAAGGAGGGGATCGCTGGGTAGGATTATGCTATGCGATGCTACTTGGAGGACTTCAGTCTACTCTCTTCTACATGTTACAAGACGGAGGCTTCCAGAAGCATAGTCTTTGACATGATTAGCTATCCCCTCTTATTACGGTATTCTCAGATTCACCCAATCGATATGGCCCTTTACACATATATCCATGCATATGTAGTTTAGCTCCTTGCTTGCGAGTACTTTGGATGAGTACTCACGGTTGCCTTGTTCCCCCTTTTCCCCTTTTCTTTACCCGGTTGCTGCGACGAGACGATGGAGCCCAGGAGCCAGACGCCACCGTCGATGACGGCTACTACACCGGAGCTGCCTACTACTATGCGCTGCCCGCTGACGACGACCAGGAGTAGTTAGGAGGATCCCAGGCAGGAGGCCTGCGCCTCTTTCGATCTGTATCCCAGTTTGTGCTAGCCTTCTTAAGGCAAACTTGTTTAACTTATATATCTTGAGATATTGTTGCTTCCGTTGACTCGTCTATGATCGAGCACTTGTATTCGAGCCCTCGAGGCCCTGGCTTGTATTATGATGCTTGTATGACTTACTTATGTTTTAGAGTTGTGTTGTGATATCTTCCCGTGAGTCCCTGATCTTGATCATACACATTTGCGTGCATGATTAGTGTATGATTGAATCGGGGGCGTCACAAGTTGGTATCGAGCCATTTGCTGTAGGAATCCCCTTCCACACTCCTTGGTCAAGTCGAGTCTAGACTTTACAAAACTTTTACTAACTTGGCTGTGTGGCCCATGGGCCCACGCCGCCATTGGGTGGTATTAGGATCTTTTACTCCTCGATCTTTACTCCGGGACTCGAGCTCTCTTCTATTCAGGTTAAATGATTTTGCTAAAACAAAACTAACTTTAGGTTCTTGCAAGTACTTTCTTGGAGAGCCACTTGTTACCGATGACCGCTTTCACGCACGGAAGATTCGAAGATACTCCGTGATGTGCTCGAGACTATGTGCCATCGCTTTTGCAATTCACTTCCATCGATAAATCCTCCGGATAACAACTTACACCTATCGTTCATATTGTCATCCCCAGTTGCTCTTGTTATTACAAGATGTCCTGAAATACTCTTCGATATTCCGAGAATTCTTTACGCCATCGCCTGCAGTTCCTTGCTGCATGAATACCCCTATGGATAATTACTCGCGCTTACCGAGTATCCGTTCGTCCAAAGTTGTTCATGTGTTTCACAAAAATACATTCAAATACTACCCGATCTTCCAAAAATCCTGAGCAGCCTATTGCTCTTGAAATTCTTGCTTGCTTGCATTATGGTTAATCCCATAAGTCTCGTAATCTTAATGGCATACCTTGTCATTGTCATTTTGAGTCTGTTGATTCAATATGTTGCGACTGCTCGCAATCCTCAATCAGATCCTAGAATTCATCCTTCCGGCTCAGACGTCATTTCAAACGTGAGCTGGTTCTCAACCAATTAAATTGTCGTCGGCTGTACCCCTAAGTCTATTCAACTATTCCATCCTTAACCAGAGCATTTGCTTCTGATCCCTTGAATTTTAAATCATAAATCCTTGGCGATTGAGCTTTGAATTAGTCAATTGTTCAATCATATGATATCATTGCATTCTTTCTTCTTCTGGTTGAGTACCGATGCTCACATCAGATCCCTTATGGACCACCAGATCCTTTGTTGGATTTATCTGACAACGCCCTTCATATTCAATAACCTTGTGAGCCTTTCCTCGGATACATAATGCCTTTGGTAAATTGTATCCTCTGCTTTCTCAACCATGCTCTGCCTTCGAGTTTGAGTTAATTACTCCTAAAGATTGTGGTATATGTTTCTAAGATGCCCGATGGGTTGAACATATACCTTCCTTAATTTTTGTGAACCCAAAAGTCTTCATGGGTCATAACCTTCTGGTATTCCGCCAGTTAAACTTTCAAACTCTAAACATTCTTAACTGAGAGCAGAAAATGAAAAGTTGTGTATACGAGAAGTGGGAGTCGACCTTGAGCCTTGCGTTCATGCCCATGGACACGATGCTGATCTTATCATGGATGCTTCTCTTAAACCCTATTTGGTAAAAGTTCATCTTATATATGGTAATTGGTCTTTTGCAACCGTGGTTCCGACCATATTTTCTTCTTGATTCCATTTCTCGGACAAGTTAGAGTACTTGTCTTCTGCAGAGCATTACCCTAGTCCAACCTCTACTTTGATCTGTCGTCGAGTATTACCCCCCTGGTATCTCGAGATTATCATGGAACTGCAAAACTTCTTATGAATTCTTCATCAAGTGCTACCTTCCCACTGATTCCAATTTTTCACGGGCTCTGAGTTATTAAACACTCATAGACACCGATAATCGAACCGAGTCCGCGACCGCGTTCAACAACTCTTCAAGAAGCTTCTATAAGTACGAAGTTTGTACCCGATCACGCCATTCCTAGCCTGTTTGGCTATATCATTGTCGTGATGATTCTAACTGTGCTACCTGGTCCTTATTCTCGAGCACCAATTTGCGACGGTAGCTAAGCTTACGTCGATTTTCCTCGTCATACCCTTTCACCTTAAACAACAAGCTTGAGTTCGAGTTTGTGTCAGAATCGTGGGTTCCAATAACCTCTTGCTTCATCATTCCCTTGACTTGATGTCATCGCTGATTGATTACATCTTCATGAAATCTCTCGACAAATGTGTCGTGATCATCATCAACCTTATGAGCTCTTCCAGGATATCAACCGGATTCATGATGAGAAATACCATCCTTGCCCTCGATGATTTGTGTTGTCATCGACCACTTTATTGCCTTCCGTTCAACACAAACTTGTTCGTGTTTTGTGTTATACCTTGAGATGCTTGCTATCCAGCATTTGTCCGTCTTTACCTTGGAGTATTACCATCTTTTATGTCAAGAATGTCGTGAGAATTTCACCACCTCTTAAGAATTCTTGGTATGGTGAAACTTCTCACCATCACCATTCTTTCTTGGTCCTCATGTTGATTCCAGCCGGGGTACCAACAAGTGAATGGTGTTGTTTGAGTTCTGGACTTCTAGCAACCCTATTGCTTTGAAGTTAACGATCGACAGTTCGTTCTTAGACTGTTGGTTATTGAATCGTCACTCTAACATTGATCTTGCTACCTAAGGTCATATTTCGGGCACACCTTTCAACTAGTGATTGATGGTGTATGTTTTCCTCGAGCATACAACATTATATCATTTGAATTGACAAGTGTCATCTTCTTGTTCACATTATCATGGAAATCCATCCGTTGGAATTCTCGATGAACCTGTCATTTGAGCCCATCAGCCACCTTCTCATCCCCTCCTTGGTTTAATGATGAACTATTGCTTCAGGAACCCGCTCCCATAGTTCATTTCCCGAGAATCTTGCAATGTCATTTCGTCGATTTGTGTTGCACCTTTTCCTCTCGGACCCCCTGAGTCTGAGGTATCATGACACCAATTGGATATGAATCTCGGTCAGATATGATGGTTGGGACAACTTTCCAAGAGTTATGATGTTGATCCTTTGATGACCCGGTAACATGATGTCATGCCTAGCACACCCCCCCCCCCGGCTGGAGGACCTATCTTTATAATTTCTTTTGCAAGATAACCATCCTTCCTGGAGGAAATTGTAAGACTTATCCTACAAGTTGTTCCTAATGGATCCTTCCTATATCCAAAGTCTGACCTTTGCTTGAAGACCATGTCAATGCTATCTCGAAGCATGTCTGTGATACTCTGATTTTCAACAAGAACATTTGAAGCCCAATGCTAAATGTTTCTTGCTCAATTATCCAAACACCGTTGTATGGGCAATGTCATGAAATTTCTCTCCGCTACCTGAGGAGTTTTCTTCATAATATCCTGTCATGGATATCATGCTCTCCTTGTCCTTGGGAAGGATATACCCCTGAGTTATGTGTTTAAATTTCCTTTCCATTGTTCTGTTTAACCTGATGATCACATTTTCCTTTCCATTGGTTTGTTTGACCTTTCTTGTGATCTATATAATCTAAGCAGTAATAATTCACTGCTTATGTAAACACCTCGGTGTACAACTCTGCCAGTGAGACCCTGTTTCTATTGTTGATGACATTTCGGTAACCGCCGATGGATGAGAAATTTGCCTCTTGGCCCGCCTCGCTTCAACGAAAGGTGAAAATGGTTCTCTTCGTCCCTCGCCCTTGGTACTGACATTGTTGCCGACATAACTGACATGCTACTCTCTGACATGCCTTGCTATCGTGACCGTACAAGATGTCAGCCCCTTTCTACTTTTAACCCACATGGTGGGCCCATAACCCACAGTTCCCACAGTGATCGAAACTGACTCTCCTCTACAACCTGTTGTCAAAGTTATTCATCGTGCTTGACTTTGTATGTAATTCACGGGCCACTTGCCTGTTGATCTATTCTGGTATCGGACACAATACTTATTCCCGTTGCTCTGAACCTCTTTCGCACTCTGCTTCAGGCAATGAACGATTGCCTATCTGCTTGAAACTTCTTATTGTACCTTCTTACCTTACTCTCAATCTGTTCAACTCGAGAGATACTCATCTATTCATTCACGAGAAAACCCCAGACGATTACCCCTTAAGCCTTCCTCGTCAGAGCGAGCTACCCTTACCTATTCGTAAGCATAAAGGAACCCCCGAAGAAAGGACGACAAACTTCTTCATGATGACCTGAAACAGAGGAATGAAGACATCAACGAAAGGGATCAACTTCTTCGAAAGGGCAGCCAAGACCGAGAAGACTCGTTAAGTTTTTCGCTACCAGCACCTTTCCCCCCTTACTCCACCGCTTAAATCTCGGGACGAGATTTCTTGTAGTGGAGGAGAATTGTGACGCCTTGGATAGTTAAGCTACAAAGTGAACCTTCACTAGTGATGCCACGTCCCCTACATTCTTGTTGATAAACTCGCACAAGATGAGACCCAGTTCAAAATTTAAAATAAAAACAAACAACAAAAGTTTTCAAACAATAAAACAAAAATGTTCGGGTTGTGGCAAATATTCCATACTAAGTATTGCTGAAGGAACCACACTTCTGTAAAGTATTTAAGTGCACTATATTAATTAAAACAAGAGTAAAAAGCGATTATTTAAATACCTTTTATAGTTAATAAAATTTCAAACTAAGCTATTTGGGGACTAGACTTTTGTGACTATGGACTTAAGTTGAGATACTAATCTAGATGCTAAGTGTATATTTTACTAAAACTAAAATAAAATGTAACTAAAATAAAACAGGAACGAATAAATAAAAAACAGAAATGAAATGAAACAAAAAAAAGGTGAGGAGAGAAAAGGAGACCCCAGCTCCCCATGGGCCTCGGCCCATCCCACCTCAGCCGGCCAGCCCACCCGACTTGCCCCGCCACCGCTAACCTCCTCCCCCGTGGAACCCTAGGGCCCAACCGCACCTAACCCCCTCCCCCCCACTCCTCCCCAACCCCTCGCTCCACTCCTCCCACGATCCCGATCTGGAACGGGACCCTGCCTCCCCGACGCTGCCCCCACGCCGACCCCACACCCCCGCCTCGGGTCTGCTCGATCCTGTGTGGATCGGGAGGGAACTCCGCCCACCAGCCTTGGCGCCACAACACCACCGTCCGGCTGGCCGCTCGACCTGGCGACGCGTCACCCGCCGCCCGTCGCCGGAAACACTTCTTCGCCCCTCCCGAGCATACCTTTGCACATCTCTGTGGCCGGTGAGCCCCTCCCGTCTGCCTCCCTCGAACCCTCCTATGCTCACCGTCGTGCTTTCAGATGACCATGTCCGGCAAGGCGCCTGCCCGCCATGATCAAGGCCAGAAGCTGCCCGCCCACATCTCCGTTCGGCCGATGCTGCTGCTGGCCTTGCCGATACCGCTTCTTCCTGCCACCGCCGCGCCTGGCCCCGACCGGCCTCGCCGGCGCCGCTGTCGCCGTGCCACCGCCGCCTACCTCGCTGCCCTGTCCGGCCTGCCATAGCTGCTTGCGCCGAGGCCAAGACTGGTTCGCCAAGTGGGCGTTCGTGGTCGCGCCCGCGAGCCTGCCCGCCCGTTAGGCCCCCATGGCCCAATGACGTGTGGGGCCCCAGCCCAGAATATTTTTTTTTTGGTTCAAAAAAATAATAGTACAAATATTAATTAATTATCTGAATTAATTAACTTAATTAATTGTGTTTAATTTACCTAATCAATTAACTAACTAATTAAACATGTTTAGTTAGCCTTGGTCTACGACACGTGGGTCCCATTGGACCCATAGGCCAGGTTTGACTCTGGTCAGCTGGGTTTGACCTGCTGACATCATGGTGATGTCGTGCTGACCTCACCTTTCGCTGTTCTCGATAATGTTCGATTTAAATAATTAAATAAATTTCAAAAATGCCTAAAAACTTTGAAAAATCATATAAATTAATCCGTTTCTCGGATGAAAATGTTTTATACATGAAAGTTGCTCAGAACGACGAGACGAATCCGGATACACAGTCCGTTTATCAGGCACACGTCCCTAGCATAGCGAACACGCAAATTTCCCCCTCCGGTTCATCTGTCCGGAAACGCGAAACACCGGGGATATTTTCCCGGATGTTTCCCCCTTCACCGGTATCACCTCATACCGCGTTAGAACACGTCTAGCTCTGCCTGTTATCCTGTTATGCACTTGCTTGCTATGTATTTACTGTTTCTCCCCCTCTTCTCTTCGGTAGACCCCGTGACGATGCTGATGCCCCTGTGGTCGACTACGTCACCGACGACCCCTCCTTCTTGTCTGAGCAACCAGGCAAGCCCCCCCTTGATCACCAGATATCGCCTACTCTCCTCTATACTGCTTGCATTAGAGTAGTGTAGCATGTTACTGCTTTCCGTTATTCCTATCCTGATGCATATCCTGTGTTTGCTACTTCTGTTGATACCTTTACCTGCAATCCTACTTGCCTAGTATAGGATGCTAGTATTTCCATCTGTGGCCCTACATTCTTGTCCGTCTACTGTGCTATACTATCGGGCCGTGATCACTCGGGAGGTGATCACGGGTATATACTATATACTTTATACATGATTCATGTGGTGACTAAAGTCGGGTCGGCTTGTGGAGCACCATGAGTGGACCTTTGTGGTGGAGCGACAGGCAGGTTGAGACCGCTTAGGAGAGAGGTGGGCCTGGCCTGTTCATGCGTCATGGATAATTAACATGCTTAACAAGATCTTGGTATTTGATCTGAGTTGGGTCGTTGACCTTATACACACTAACCGCCACGTGGGACAAGATATGGGCAACCGGCGTCGTGGTATCAGCCGAAGCATTTCGCGACGTCAGCGACTGAGCGGCGCGTGCCGGATTGGACTGGAACGCCACTAGGCTAGGTCTGCTTTCGGCCGCCCTCGCAACATGCAGGTGTGCTAAGGGCGATCGGCCCAGACCCCTGTGCACTTAGGTTTAGACCGGCGTGCTGACCTCTCTGTTATGCCTAGGTGGGGCTGCGACATGTTGATCTTCCGCGGCCGGCATGACCAAGAAAAGTGTGTCTGGCCAAATGGGATCGGCGTGTCGGGTAATGTGGTGCACCCTCCAGGAAGTTAATCTATTCGAATAGCCGTGATCTTCGATAACGGGGCGACATGGAGTTGTACCTTGACCTTATGACAACCGTAACCGGATACTTAATAAAACACACCCTTCCAAGTGCGGATACATAACCCGGTGGTCGCTCTCTCGTGGTTACGAGGAGCGGATCGCGGGTAGGATTATGCTATGCGATGCTATTTGGAGGACTTCAGTCTACTCTCTTCTACATGTTGCAAGACGGAGGCTGCCAGCGTAGTCTTCGACGGTGATTAGCTATCCCCTCTTATTATCGCATTCTGCAGTTCAGTCCACTGATATGGCCCTTTACACATATATCCATGCATATGTAGTGTAGCTCCTTGCTTGCGAGTACTTTGGATGAGTACTCAGGGTTGCCTTGTTCCCCCTTTTCCCCCTTTCTTTACCCGGTTGCTGCGACCAGGCGATGGAGCCCACGAGCCAGACGCCACCGTCGATGACGACTACTACACTGGAGGTGCCTACCACTACGTGCAGCCCGCTGACGACGACCAGGAGTAGTTAGGAGGATCCCAGGCAGGAGGCCTGCGCCTCTTTCGATCTGTATCCCAATTTGTGCTAGCCTTCTTAAGGCAAACTTGTTTAACTTATGTCTGTACTCAGATATTGTTGCTTCCGCTGACTCGTCTATGATCAAGCACTTGTATTCGAGCCCTCGAGGCCCTGGCTTGTATTATGATGCTTGTATGACTTATTTATGTTTTAGAGTTGTGTTGTGATATCTTCCGTGAGTCCTCGATCTTGATCGTATACACATTTGCGTGCATGATTAGTGTACGATTGAATCAGGCGCCACAATCAATCAAGCAGAAGTAGGGTATTACCTCCATGGAGAGGGCACGAACACAGGTAAACATTGTGTCCCCTGTCTCCTGTTACCATCGACCTCAGACGCACAGTTCGGGACCCCCTAGCCGAGATCCGTCGGTTTTGACACCGACATTGGTGCTTTCATTGAGAGTTCCACTATGTCGTCCCCAAAAGGTTCGATGGCCCCTTCAATCATCAACAATGACACTGTCCAAGGAGAAACCTTCCTTCCCGGACAGATCTTCGTGTTCGGCAGCTTCGCGCTGTGGGCCAACTTGTTTGGCCACCCGGAGTAGATCGATAGCTACGCCCCTAGCCATCAGGTCAGATATGGGAGCTTGAATTACGTCGGGGACATCCGCGGAGACTTGATCTTCGCCGGATTCGAGACCGCGGCAACCACTCCTGACCACCTCAATGAACATGACCTGAATCTGTCATCGGACCGCGTTCAGGAGATAGCTCTAGTAACTACTCTGGCCTTAGATCCGGAGCATACCACGCCATCCAAGGATTGGAGGCTCGACCCCACCACGGAGGCCACAAATTCCTCAGCGTTGGAGCCGCACATGGACTTAACCTCACACTATATTTGTGTCACCGGAACTCCGGACTCGTCTCTGGTTTAAGTTCCGAACCATGTGAGTCCGCGGATGCCGAACTTGTTCGTCTATCGATCTTCGAGTTCAGCGCCGCAGACATCTTCCAGCACTCGCCCCTGGGCGATGTGCTAAGCTCATTAAAGAACTTGTCCTTGGCGGGGGACTTACAGCCGAACTATGTTCAGCTTGAACTAGGGGTTGACGATGGAGAATTTTTCTTCCCACCGGCCACCCACTTCATTGCCACGGTCGAGGATTTAACCGACACGCTTGATTACGGCTTCGAGGACATCGACGGTATGGACGATGATGCTGATGAAGAGCAAGACCAAAATCCGCCATTTACTGGATGCTGGACGGCCACTTCTTCGTACGATGTGTACATGGTGGATACACCCAAAACAACCAACGATGATGACAAAGAAAATCATTCGAGAATAAACCTCCTGAGACATAGCAAAAATGCCGGCGTCCTCGACGCTGCTCTAAGTCACGTCGTTCAAAAGACAGCAATGCTGGAGAAAATAATACTCCAGACGATGCCGAAAACAATGAAGACCTTGCTGAGGTAACATCCGAACAAGAGCAGCAAGAAACGGGCAAGCTAGCCCTGATGAACAGGCTACACATGACGATTCGGAGGACGATAATTATCTTCCGCTCTCCGAAGATGAGGTAAGCTTCGGCGACGAGGATTTCACCGTGCCCGAGGAACCTCTCGAGCAGGAGCGCTTCAAGTGCGGGTTAATAGCCACTGCAAGGAGCCTAAAAAAGAAACAGCAGCAGCTTCAAGCTGACCAAGATCTGCTCAATGACAGATGGACTAATGTCCTGGCAGCCGAAGAATACGGCCTCAAGCTCCCAGCCAGGAGTTACCCGAAGCGCAAACCGCTACCCCAGTTTGATGAGGAGGCGCCAAAGCTCATACCTCACTCGCGCAACGCGGCCGACCGACCACAGCGCGGTCGGGACAACACGGCAGGCCGACCACAACTTGGTCAGCATAAAGCGGTAATTCAAGCCGAACAGCAACCAGCCCCACCGCCACCCAAAAATAGAAACAGCACAGCGCGGAGTGATACATACGACCTTCGGCAGGACGTGGACAGTAAAGCGGGATATACCAGATCAATCTATGGATCGCGAGGACGTACCTCGACACGCGATGATGGCTATCTATTCAGAAGCGACACACCTAGTCACGCCCGGGCTGAAAACCGCAGACGTACTCCATCGGAGCTACGTCGCGATGCGGCCCGATATAGAGGCGCCGCACACCCCCTTTGCTTCACTGATGGAGTAATGGATCACGAGTTCCCATAAGGGTTTAAACCCGTAAATATTGAATCATACGACGGAACAACAGATCCCACGGTGTGGATTGAGGATTTCCTTCTCCATATCCATATGGCCCGCGGAGACGAGCTTCATGTCATCAAATACCTCTTGTTAAAACTCAAAGGACCAGCTCGGTACTGGTTAAATAGTGTGCGTGAAAAGTCAATTGGAAGCTGGGAGGAGTTGGAAGATGCCTTCCGCGATAACTTTCAAGGTACATATGTCCGGCCACCAGATGCCGATGACCTAAGTCACATTGTCCAGCAGCCCGGAGAGTCCGCCAGAAAGCTCTAGACTAGGTTCTTAGTTAAAAAGAACCAAATTGTTGACTGTCCGGACGCAGAAGCCCTCGCGGCCTTCAAACACAGCGTCCGGGACGAGTGGCTTGCCCGCCACCTCGGTCAGGAAAAACCAAAGTCTATGTCAGCCCTTACCGCTCTGATGACCCGCTTTTGCGCGGGAGAAGACAGCTGGCTCGCCCGTAGAAGCAATAGCGCCAACGATCCGGGCACCTCCGAAGTGAGGGACGGTAATGGAAAGCCATGACGCAATAAAAACAAACTTCCAATAATAATGAGGGCACGCATGACACAATGGTCAACACTGGATTCAGTGGCCCCAAACCCGGCCAACGGAAAAAACCATTTACGGCAAACAAAGACGGACCATCCAATTTAGACAAAATATTGGATAGACCCTGCCGATTCATGGTCACCCCAATAAACCAGCTAATCATACCAATAGAAGTTGTTGGGTCTTCAAACACGCCGGCAAGTTAAATGCCGAACACAAGGGGAAGAGGCCGCCCGTCGATAGCGATGACGAAGAGGCTCACCAACCGAACAACGGGGGTCAGAAGCAGTTTCCCCCCGAAGCAAAAACAGTAAACATGGTATACGTGACACACAACCCTAGGGGTGAGTGCATGCAACACTCCCTCTGTACAGGAGATCATACTACGGCTACCTCAGCCGAACTACATAGCGGCCTTATGACGCTGCATACCACGTCGGCCATCATGCCGCCGGTCTCCATTCAACATGACCTATCAATGTCCATATTGGACTAGCTATTCGGCGTCCGCCGTTCTCCTAATATGCCCTCGACGTGGGTACTACACATACATAATTATGCACTTGAAATACCCTGGGCATCGGCGGAAGCACAATATGGGTGGGCCTGCAACCCCCGTACTTTTCTAACTGCCTTTTTTCCTTTTTATTAAACCCTCCACAGGTAGCTCAAGGGTCGGTCACCCCGCGGACTCTACCAGAGTTCGGGTTCGTACAATCATCCAAGGGTTATTCCTGCCAAGGAGTCCCTTAACCGAGGACAGGCGGCGCAGACGTGCGACAGGAGGTCCAAAACAACTTTTTGTAGACCACGCTCTCTATTTCGAGCCTGTAACATGCCTTTTTCCTCAGCCTTCGGTCCCTGGCATGTCAAATAGCCAGGGTTGCGGCTTTGTTATCTATATAATAATTGGCATATCACTCAGCTCACAGTAAAAGTAACAGTGTTCAGCATTGACTTTTTCCTAATCGACCCGAATTTTTGCTCCTGTGGTTGTTTTACACACACACCTCGGCATAACTTGCCAGGGGCTCGGTATGGGAACAAATGAGTTGCCAGCAAGTCCGAACAACTCTATAGCGTACTTCGGCGTCGCAAGTTTGGTCTTATATGCATCATCTTCGAATCATGTCTTTGGTCAATAGTTGGGTTGCCCGGCTCCTGTGCTTGCTACCCTACGTTCCGCTCTATCGGCTAGGGTAGTAAAGGGAGAACTACTACGATTGTGCTTCCAGTTCATCTGGTCAAACACCTCAGTAGAGAAAGCCAAAAACTGACTGTCATGATGCGGCAAGAGCTGGTCAACCACTCGACGACTTATCGGAATCTTTAGCGATTCTCTTCGTGTCATAGGAAGGATCTTTTTCACATCAATTTTGCAACACGGCGTATTAAAATAAGCCACGTACATACCAGGGGCTATATCATAGACCCACCATAAAGCTCCTATGGCTAAGTGAAAGTGTTAATGCCCTATAGTCTGATTCCCTGGTTCGCCGCATTGTTACCTCCTTCATGGACCAAGACGTTGGGTCAAGAGTGATCAAATGCTTTTCCGAACACCCCCGTACTTCCTACGAGGGGGCTGAAGCCGACGACTGGAAAACTTTCAGATTATATAAAAACGGCCGCACAGGAGGAAAAAAAGCTTTCAAGCAAAACATAAAAATATATTAAATATAAAATTGTCTTTTACAATTTCCATACACCTCACTCGAATATTATGTCTTCGAGCATTGACCCTCTATCAAGCAGGCAGCCTCTAAGACATCCTCAAAATAATGCTCCGGTGCGTGATGGTCCTTGCCCTTGGGTGGACTCTTCGCCACAACATCGATGGCCTTCATCTTCCCCAGTATGTCTTGACACGGGCAAAGGCCATCCGTGCACCCTCAATGCATGTCGACCGCTTAACAGCGTTGATACGTGGCGCCGCATTAACAAGCCGCTGCACCAAGCCGAAGTAGCTATTCGGAATAGGCTCAGTCGGCCACAGCTGGATTATGACGTTCTTCGTGGCAGCACCGGATATCCTATGAAGCTCGGCCCATTGGGACATCTGTTCATTCAGCAACAGAGGGCGCTTCGATGCCCCAAATTGTGACCAGAAAAGCTTCTCCATTGCATACCCTCTCGCGCTTGGTAAAACTGCGCCGCATCAGAAGAACTCTTCGGCAAGTCTAAAAACTCGTCTGGAGAACTCCACACTTGGTTAAGCTGAGCATAGTTCGTATCGCCGAACTTAGCCTGTAGCAAAAAGGGCTTACCAGCCGCAATCTCCCCAGCTTGCCGGATCTCCCCACGGGCTGCTCTAGATTCAGACCATGCTTCTTTGGCCTCTTGTAAGGCCTTGTCAAGTTCAGCTATTTTGGCTTGATTATCCTTCTCAAGGAATTCATAGCGGCCAGCAGCATCCTTCAGTTCAAGCGCCATCAGGGATATTTTCTCATCGTCTTGGTGCCAAGCAGCCTGTTCGGCCTTTAACTCGGTCGATGCCTTTTCGGCAGCCGCATTACTAAATCGGGCCTGCTCCTTGGCCCGGGCTAGCTCAGCACGGAGAACCTCAACTGCGGCAGCACCATCTGCAGTCACGCAAATCCAGTATACAAATTCTAGCGTCACGCTTATATTATAAGCACGCATGATAGCTCCAAACACATACCTTGCGACTCGTCAAGACGCATGTTGATCAACGCAATGTCATCCCCTGCCACATTGAGCTTCCGCTGCAGCTCGGCTACTTCTGTAGTCTGAAAAATCGCCAGGGCGGAAACGGCCCGTGTTCCCATTACATCAAATTGTTACCTGAGCATATATTCTTGATCCTCCGATTGCCTCCCTTGGGAAGGCAATCCGAGTCTCAGGGGCTACTATCTATACACAGGTGTATTTTGCGAATAAAGTACAATTGGAAAAATTATATCACAAACCTCGAAGCGTCTTTGCAAACTCGTGAAGGCTTCATTCAATCTGCTCTTCACGGACAGAACCCTCTCAACCACCGTACCCATCAGGGCACGGTGCTCCTCTATGATAGACGCTTGTTGCAGCATGTTCGTTAACATGTCTGGTGCTTCTGGATCTTCGGAAGCCGCCACAGGAGTACGGCCTTCCTTTGAAGGAACCCGTTCACTCGTCTCCAGAATCATCTCCGGCTGTAAACCGGATAGTCTGGGACCTTCATTATTGGCCCCCGAAACCAGGGCAACAGACGGACCACCTTCGGGTAAGGTCTCCTTCGCCCCCCGCACTGCTTGTCGGTCGGGAGAAACCCTCCATGACGACACCTCGAAGTCGTCCACCCTGTTGGGCGAGGAGGTCGGGGGAGGCGTATCGCTCTCCATCATCTCCGGGAGAAGATCCCCCAAGGAAGTGGATTGCTGAGGAAAATTGAGCGCCGAACTGGGAAGACTTATATATTAGATGCTACTCCGGTAACAAGAAAGGAGTGGGATATGTTTAAAGCATCCTGCTTCACTTACGATTTGGCTGGAGGCTTGTCCTCATGATGAAACTGTGTGATGATGTCGCTTGCCAAGCCTAAGCCGCCCGACGATGGCATTTTGCCTCTCTTGGGAGACTTCTCCTCCCAAGCTTTGGAGACGGCCCTTTTCTTGCCATGGGGAGAAGGGATGTTCGCTTCTCCTGCACCTTTATCTTTGGGCAAAGAAACTTTGATTTCCCCGGACACGGTGTCTGATTTAGCTCCGGAACAAGGGTCGCCTCCGATCTTCTTGTTCTTGCCCTCCTTCATAGGCACCTGGTACGGTGTCAGGGCCAGCATCCTTGTTAGCACGGCATCCGCTGAGTCTTCGAGAAGGGGGGCCGGACACCTAATTCGTTCCACTTTCTTTATCCAGCCCTGGAGAAAATGGTTTGCTCAATATCTCATTATGGGATGCTTGACTAAAAGGTGTTCGGAAGTAGAGTGCTTATCGAGGTGTCCGGATGGTTGCCCTCAAGGCCGATATCTTCGGTGGTGTTCGGCCATTGTTTTCGTTTCTCGAAAAATAATTTCCACATTCCTTCGTGCGTAGTTACGAAGAAGTGCTGAAGAGTTTGTGGCCCTTCTTGATTAAACTCCCACATGCGGAGAGGCTGTCGCTGGCACAGCAGGGTCCGGCGGACTAGCATTACCTGAATAACGTTGACGAGATCGATATCCTTCTCAATGAGGCTTCGGATATGAATCTGCAGAGTCCGCACTTCATCAACTGATCCCCAGTCCAACCCCTTATTAATCCATGATGCAAGGTAAATTGGGGGGCTGGATCAGAACGCAGGCGCAGCTGCCCACTTGGAACCACGGGGCTCGGTGATATAGAACCACTCCTACTGCCATGAGTCGGAAGATTCTATGAAGGATCCTTTTAGCCAAATAGCGCTGGTAAGCTTGCTCACTAAGGCACCACCGCACTCCGCCTGCTCTCCCTCTATCACTTGCGGCTTCACATTGAAGGTCTTGAGCCACAAGCCGAAGTGTGGGGGAGTTTGGAGGAAGGCTTCGCACGTGACGATAAAAGCCGAGATGAGAAGAACAGAGTTCGGGGCGAGATCGTGAAAATCAAGTCCATAATAGAACATGAGCCCCCGGACGAAGGGATTAAGGGCGAACCCTAATCCTCGGGGGAAGTGGAAAACGAACATGACCCTCTCGCTGGATCTGGGGGGTAGGGATAACCTGCCCTTCCGTGGGAAGCCGATGGAGGATTTCTGCGGTCAGATATCTTGTCGCCCGAAGTTTCGCAATATCCTCCTCTGTGACACAAGAAGCCACCAACCGGCCCTGACGGCTAGATCCGGACATGACTAAAGGCTTGTGGTGATTGAAACCGGGGTGTTGGAACTCGAGGTGGTAAGGGTTGAGGAAGAAGCAAGCGTGGAGAAAAAAGACTGGTTTGTACACCTTTATAAAAGCCGTGAATATCGAACGACTCTTCCTGGGCCTTAAAACTTGCTTTTTCCCAAGGAGTTGTACCCTAAAGAAGGTTGGGTTACCCATGTCTGTGTCGATAAAGAATCCCTTAATAAAGGGACACGATCTCTGCTTGGATAAGACGTGCCAATGACAACCTCATCTCATAACGTGGGGCAGCAGGCGAAAAAACTATTCGAAATAATGACCGGACTGACGTGATGTCATGTTGTAAAAAGTTGCCAGAGGATTGGACTTATAAATTATTATGCTCTATGTGGAAGTATATGCTACTCGTGCTGCAGAGCCGAACTCGATTGTTCGAAGACCATTATGAAGTATCCGGAAAGGGGGAACCCGCCTTACAATGCTGAAGACAAATCTGCGCGCCGGACTCCTCGTCATTGAAGCCAGTTTCAGGGGCTACTGAGGGAGTCCTGGACTAAGGGGTCCTCGGGCGTCCGGCCTGTTAGCCATGGGCCGGACTGATGGGCTGTGAAGATACGAAGATCAAGATCGCACCTGTCCGGATGGGACTCTCCTTGGCGTGGAAGGCAAGCTTGGCGGCCAAATATGTAGATTCCCTTCTTTGTAACCGACCCTGTGTAACCCTAGATCCTCCCGGTGTCTATATAAACCGGAGGACTTAGTCCGGAGAGAGGATATACATTACCATAGTCATACAGGCTAGACTTCTAGGATTTAGCCATTACGATCTCGTGGTAGATCAACTCTTGTAATACTCATATTCATCAAGATCAATCAAGCAGGAAGCAGGGTATTACCTCCATAGAGAGGGATGTAAGTGCATCTAGTGCCCCTTAGTGATTTTGGTGTATTGAAGACTTATAGGTTAAGGGACTAATGTGTTTATGAGTGTACACAGGTCTATAAGTCTATGAGGAGTTTGATATTTACAGAGAAAGTCGACCCCTAAAAATGAAGTTCTACGATTTGAAGACTTTGGTATTACGAAGACTTTCTGAAGACTTTGAAAGTGAAGAAATTGGTGTGACCTTGAAGACTTGGTATTCATTTGAGGAACATGAAGCGTGAAGACTTTTGTTTTCGTTGTTTCGGTTTTCTCTTTCTTGAGTCATAGGAAACACAGTACTGTTAAAGGGGGTCGAGGAAATACTAAGGAGAAATTTCCATGTGATGCTCAACTCAAAATCCTACACCTACCAATCCCATCGAGTGAAGCCTTTGGAAATCTCATGCAGTTCAGTCAATTTCTTCAGTGATAGAGACGAAGTTCTTACGGTCGCTGAGGAATTTGTTCTCGATCGAGGAGTTAGGAATTAGCTAGTCGAATTGCCTACACAAAGGAGGAACATGATAGCCTCGAGGAATTTGAGAGTCAAATTTTCGACCGTTCTTTGTCTTCTTGGCCACTTTGTTCCAAAATATCTTATCCACATAACGGCCATATCATTGAAGGGCATTTATGTCTTATCATGTCGAGCTGCTCCCTAGGCTATAAATAGCCGCCCCTACAGCCACTAGCTGGTTGGCTGCTCCGAGAAACCGACACTTGTCATTTGAGAGCAACCCATCCTCCGAGGACTTTGAGCGAAAATCATCGAGTGAGGAAAACCCAAAACCAAACCCCTACAAACCCAAAGTGATTGAGCATCATCAAGAGATTGATCTTGCATGGATCCGACGCTTGTTACCTTTGAAGACTGTGCTTCTTCCAGACGGTTAGGCGTCATGGTCTAGAGCATCCAAGAGGAATTGTGGATCGCCGAGTGACCAAGTCTGTGAAGGTTTGGAAATCGCCTGAAGACTTACCACGAGTGATTGGACGAGGTCTGTGTGACCTTAGTTCAAGGAGAATACGGTGAGGACTTGGTGTCCTGAGCTGCGTGCTCAGTGACTGGGTGTCCGGGACTGTGTGTCCTCGAGTTTAAATACTCGGCCGCTCCAACCAGACGTACAACTGAGACAGCAGTTGGAACTGGTCTACCAAATCATTGTCTTCACCAACCTTCTTTGGTTCTATTTCCTCAACTCTTTCATTTCCTCATTCTTGTGTTGAGTGATTGTTCATATCTGTGTTTGAAGACTTTGGTGAAGACTTTCTCAATTTCCTCAGTTCAATTTCTTCAGTCTATTTGTCTTCATCTTGTGTTATCCTCTGATTACGCTTTCTGTACTCTGTGATTGTCTTCATTTCATCATGATGACCATGCCTGTATTCTGATATACTTACTTCTGAGTACTTATTCCGCTGCAAGTAGTTCTTCGCTAAGGAATTTCCTCACCGGCAAATTCCTTAGTGAAGAGTTCATAAAAATCGCCTATTCACCCCCCTCTAGTCGATATAACGCACTTTCAAGGTCCCGAACCTGGGTAAACATTGTGTCCCCTGTCTCCTGTTACCATCCACCTCAGACACATAGTTCGGGACCCCCTACCCGAGATATGCCGGTTTTGACACTGACAGCCGGCCTCCTCCTCCCTCCATCCTTTATATACGTGGCCAGGGGGCACCCCACAGACACACAAGTTGACCATTGATCTCTTAGCCGTGTGCGGTGCCCCCTCCACCATAATCCACCTCGGTCATATTGTCATAGTGCTTAGGCAAAGCCTGTTGGGGAACGTTGCAGAAAATAAAAAAATTCTACGGTTTCACCAAGATCAATCTATGAGTTCATCTAGCAACGAGAGAGAGGAGTGCATCTACATACGCTTGTAGATCGCGAGCGGAAGTGTTCAAGAGAACGGGGTTGAGAGAGTCATACTCGTCGTGATCCAAATCATTGATGATCCTAGTGCCGAACGGACAGCACCTCCGCGTTCAACACACGTACGGTTGGGAAGACGTCTCCTCCTTCATGATCCAGCAAGGGGGAAGGAGAGGTTGATGAAGATCCAGCAGCACGACGACGTGGTGGTGGATGCAGCAGCGATCTCGGCAGGGCTTCGCCAAGCGTCTGCGAGAGGGAGAGGTGTAGCAAGGGGAGAGGGAGGCGCCGAGAGCATGGGTGCGGCTGCCCTCCCTCCTCCCTCTTTATATAGGCCCCCTAGGGGGCGCCGTCTGAGATGGGATCTCCAAGGGGGCGGTGGCAGGGTGGCTCCCAAGCCGGTGGGCGCCCCGCCCTAGGGTTTCCCAACCCTAGGCGCGGGGGCAAGGCGCACCAGCCCACCAGGGGCTGGTTCCTCCCACTTCAGCCCATGGGGCCCTCCGGGATAGGTGGCCCCACCGGTGGACCGGGACCCTTCCGGTGGTCGGTACAATACCGTGACCCCGAAACTTTCCCTATGGCCGAAACCTGACTTCCTATATATAATTCTTTACCTCCGGACCATTCCGGAACTCCTCGTGACGTCCGAGATCTCATCTGGGACTCCGAACAACTTTCGGGTTACTGCATACTCATATCTCTACAACCCTAGCGTCATCGAACCTTAAGTGTGTAGACCCTACGGGTTCGGGAGACATGCAGACATGACCGAGACGCCTCTCCGGTCAATAACCAACAGCGGGATCTGGATACCCATGTTGGCTCCCACATTCTCCTCGATGATCTCATCGGATGAACCACGATGTCGAGGATTCAAGCAACCCCGTATACAATTCCCTTTGTCAATCGGTACGTTACTTGCCCGAGACTCGATCGTCGGTATCCCAATACCTCGTTTAATCTCGTTACCGGCAAGTCACTTTACTCGTACCGTAATGCATGATCATGTGACCATACACTTGGTCACATTGAGCTCATTATGATGATGCATTACCGAGTGGGCCCAGAGATACCTCTCTGTCATACGGAGTGACAAATCCCAGTCTCGATTCGTGCCTACCCAACAGACACTTTCGGAGATACCCGTAGAGTTCCTTTATAATCACCCATATACGTTGTGACGTTTGGCACACCCAAAGCACTCCTACGGTATCCGGGAGTTGCACAATCTCATGGTCTAAGGAAATTATACTTGACATTTGGAAAAGCTCTAGCTAAACGAACTACACGATCTTTGAGCTATGCTTAGGATTGGGTCTTGTCCATCACATCATTCTCCCAATGATGTGATCCCGATTATCAATGACATCCAATGTCCATAGTCAGAAACCATGACTATCTGTTGATCAACAAGCTAGTCAACTAGAGGCTCAAGGGACACGTTGTGGTCTATGTATTCACACGTGTATTACAATTTCCGGATAACACAATAATAGCATGAATAATAGACAATTATCATGAAAAAAGAAAAAAAAAAATAACCAATTAATTATAGACTCTAGGGCATATATCCAAATAGCCTCCCACTTGCACTAGAGTCAATCATCTAGTTACATTGTGATGAATCGAACACCCATAGAGTTACGGTGTTGATCATGTTTTGCCCTAGGGAGAGGTTTGGTCAGCGGATCTGCTACATTCAGGTCCGTATGTACTTTACAAATATCTATGTCTCCATCTTGAACATTTTCACGAATGGAGTTGAAGCGACGCTTGATGTGCCTGGTCTTCTTGTGAAACCTGGGCTCCTTGGCAAGTGCAATAGCTCCAGTGTTGTCACAGAAGAGTGCGATCGGCCCCGACGCATTGGATATGACTCCTAGGTCGGTGATGAACTCCTTCACCCAGATTTCTTCATGTGCTGCCTCCGAGGCTGCCATGTACTCCGCTTCACATGTAGATACCGCCACGACGCTTTGCTTGCAAATCGCACTACCATCGCCCCACCATTCAAAATAAACACGTATCCGGTTTGTGACTTAGAGTCATCCAGATCTGTGTCGAAGCTAAGCGTCGGCGTAACCCTTTACGCATTTAGCTCTTCATCACCTCCATAGACGAGAAACATGTCCTTTGTCCTTTTCATGTACTTCAGGATATTCTTGACCGTTGTCCAGTGTTCCTTGCCGGGATTACTTTGGTACCTTCCTACCAAACTTACGGCAAGGTTTACATCAGGTCTGGTACACAGCATGGCATACATAATAGATCCTATGGCTGGGGCATAGGGGATGACACTCATCTCTTCTTTATCTTCTATCGTGGTCGGGCATTGAGCCGAGCTCAATCTCACTCCTTGCAATACAGGCAAGAACCCTTTCTTGGACTGATCCATATTGAAATTCTTCAATATCTTATCAAGGTATGTGCTTTGTGAAAGAAATATGAGGCGTCTTGATCTATCCCTATAGATCTTGATGCCTAATATGTAAGCAGCTTCTCCAAGGTCCTTCATTGAAAAACATTTATTCAAGTAGGCCTTAATGCTGTCCAAAAGTTCTATGTCATTTCCCATCAAAAGTATGTCATCTACATATAATATGAGAAATGCTACAGAGCTCCCACTCACTTTCTTGTAAACGCAAGCTTCTCCATAAGTCTGCATAAACCCAAACGCTTTGATCATCTCATCAAAGCGAATGTTCCAACTCCGAGATGCTTGCACCATCCCATAAATGGATCATTGGAGCTTGCATACCTTGTTAGCATTCTCGTGGTCGACAAAACCTTCCGGCTGCATCATATACAGTTCTTCCTTAAGATGGCTGTTAAGGAATGCCGTTTTGACGTCCATTTGCCATATCTCATAATCATAGTATGCGGCAATTGCTACATGATTCGGACGGGCTTTAGCTTCGCTACGGGAGAGAATGTCTCATCATAGTCAACCCCTTGAACTTGTGATAACCCTTAGCGACAAGTCGAGCTTTATAGATGGTAACATTACCATCTGCGTCCGTCTTCTTATTAAAGACCCATTTGTTTTCTATCGCTCGCTGATCATCGGGCAAGTCTGTCAAAGTCCATACTTCATTTTCATACATGGATCCTATCTCGGATTGCATGGCTTCAAGCCATTTGTTGGAATCTGGGCCCGCCGTCGCTTCTTCATAGTTCAAAGGTTCACCGTTGTCTAACAACATGATTTCTAGGATAGGGTTGCCATACCACTCTGGTGTGGAACGTGTCCTCGTGGACCTACGAAGTTCAGTAGTAACTTGATCCGAAGTACCTTGATCATCATCATTAACTTCCTCTTCGGTTGGTGCTTGGCACCACAGAACATCTTCCTGAGCTGCGCTACTCACCGGTTCAAGAGGTAGTACTTCATCAAGTTCCACTTTCCTCCCACTTACTTCTCTCGAGAGAAACTCTTTCTCTAGAAAGGACCCGTTCTTGGCAACAAAGATCTTGCCTTCGGATCTAAGGTAGAAGGTATACCCAATGGTTTCCTTAGGGTATCCTATGAAGACGCATTTTTCCGACTTGGGTTCGAGCTTTTCAGGTTGAAGTTTCTTGACATAAGCATCGCATCCCCAAACTTTTAGAAACGACAGCTTAGGTTTCTTCCCAAACCATAATTCATACGGTGTCGTCTCAACGGATTTAGACGGTGCCCTATTTAAAGTGAACGTAGCTGTCTCTAGAGCGTATCCCCAAAATGATAGCGGTAAATCGGTAAGAGACATCATAGATCGCACCATATCCAATAAAGTGTGATTACGACGTTCAGACACACCGTTACGCTGAGGTGTTCCAGGCGGCGTGAGTTGTGAAACTATTCCAGATTTCCTTAAGTGCGTACCAAATTCGTGACTTAAATATTCTCCTCCACGATCTGATCGTAGGAACTTTATCTTTCGGTCACGTTGATTCTCTACCTCATTCTGAAATTCCTTGAACTTTTCAAAGGTCTCAGATTTGTGTTTTATCAAGTAGACATACCCATATCTACTCAAGTAAATCGGTTGAGAGTGAGAACATAATGATATCCTCCATGAGCCTCAACGCTCATTGGACCACACACATCAGTATGTATGATTTCCAATAAGTTGGTTGCTCGCTCCATTGTTCCGGAGAACGGAGTCTTGGTCATTTTGCCCATGAGGCATGGTTCGCATGTGTCAAAAGATTCATAATCGAGAGACTCTAAAAGTCCATCAGCATGGACCTTCTTCATGCGCTTGACACCAATGTGACCAAGGAGGCAGTGCCACAAGTATGTGGGACTATCATTATCAACTTTACATCTTTTGGTATTCACACTATGAATATGTGTAACATCATGTTCGAGATTCATTAAGAATAAACCATTGACCATCGGGGCATGACCATAAAACATATCTCTCATATAAATAGAACAACCATTATTCTCGGATTTAAATGAGTAGCCATCTCGTATTAAACGAGATCCAGATACAATGTTCATGCTCAAAGATGGCACTAAATAACAATTATTGAGGTTTAAAACTAATCCCATAGGTAAATGTAGAGGTAGCGTGCCGACGGGCGATCACATCGACCTTGGAACCATTCCCGGCAGCGCATCGTCACCTCGTCCTTCGCCGATCTCCGCTTATTCCGCAACTCCTGCTTTGATTTACAAATATGAGCAACGGCACGGTATCAAATACCGAGGAGCTACTACGAGTAATCGTAAGTTACACATCAATTACATGTATATCACATATACCTTTAGTGTTGCCAGCCTTCTTGTCCGCTAAGTATTTGGGGCAGTTCTGCTTCTAGTGTCCGCTTCCCTTGCAATAAAAGCACTCAGCTTCAGGCTTGGGTCCATTCTTTGACTTCTTCCCGACAACTGGCTTACCGGGTGCGGCAACTCCCTTGCCGTCCTTCTTGAAGTTCTTGTTACCCTTGCCTTTCTTGAACTTAGTGGTTTTATTCACCATCAACACTTGATGTTCCTTCTTGATTTCTACCTCCGCTGATTTCAGCATTGAATATACCTTAGGAATGGTCTTTTCCATCCCCTGCATATTGAAGTTCATCCCAAAGCTCTTGTAGCTCGGTGGAAGCGACTGAAGGATTCTGTCGATAATCAGCGTCATCCGGGAGATTAACCCCGGTGAGTCAAGCGGTTGTGCAACCCAGGACATCTTGAGTATGTGCTCACTTGTGAACTATTTTCCTCCATCTTACAGCTAAAGAACTTGTCGGAGACTTCATAACTCTCGACCCGGGCATGAGCTTGGAAAACCATTTTCAGCTCTTCGAACATCTCATATGCTCCATGTTGCTCAAAACGCTTTTGGAGCCCCGGTTCTAAACTGTAAAGCATGCCGCACTGAACAAGGGAGTAATCATCAGCACGAGACTACCAAGCGTTCATAACGTCTTGGTTCTCTGGGATGGGAGCTTCACCTAGCGGTGCTTCTAGAACATAATATTTCTTTGCAGCTATGAGGATGATCCTCGTGTTAGGACCCGATCCATATAGTTGCTGCCATCATCTTTCAGCTTGGTTTTCTCTAGGAGCAGCGTTGAAGTTGAGGTGGACATGAGCGTTGGACATTTGATCTACAAGACATATTTGCAAAGGTTTTAGACTAAGTTCATGATAATTAAGTTCATCTAATCAAATTATTTAATGAACTCCCACTCATATTAGACATCCCTCTAGTCATCTAAGTGATACATGATCCGAGTCGACTAGGCCGTGTCCGATCATTACGTGAGACGGACTAGTCATCATCGGTGAACATCTCCATGTTGATCGTATCTTCCATACGACTCATGTTCGACCTTTCGGTCTCTTGTGTTCCGAGGCCATGTTTGTACATGCTAGGCTCGTCAAGTTAACCTAAGTGTTTATGCGTCTGTAAATCTGTCTTACACCCGTTGTATGTGAATGTTAGAATCTATCACACCCAATCATCACGTGGTGCTTCAAAACAACGAACTTTCGCAACTGCGCACAGTTAGGGGGAACACTTTCTTAAAATTATTATGAGGGATCATCTTATTTACTACCGTCGTTTTAAGTAAACAAGATGCAAAAACATGATAAACATCACATGCAATCAAATAGTAGTGACATGATATGGCCAATATCATATAGCTCCTTTGATCTCCATCTTCGGGGCTCCATGATCATCTTCGTCACCGGCATGACACCATGATCTCCATCATCATGATCTCCATCATCGTGTCTCCATGAAGTTGCTCGCCAACTATTACTTCTACTACTATAGCTAACGGTTTAGCAATAAAGTAAAGTAATTACATGGCGTTGAATCAATGACACGCTGGTCATACAATAATTAAGACAACTCCTATGGCTCCTGCCGATTGTCATACTCATCGACATCCAAGTCATGATTCCTATTACAAGAACATGATCTCATACATCACATATATATCATTCATCATTCATCACAACTTTTGGCCATATCACATCACAATCACATGCTGCAAAAACAAGTTAGACGTCCTCTAATTGTTGTTGCATGTTTTACGGGCTGCAATAGGGTTCTAGCAAGAACGTTTTCTTACCTACGTAAAAGCCACAACGTGATTTGTCAACTTCTATTTACCCTTCACAAGGACCCTTTTCATCGAATCCGCTCCAACTAAAGTGGGAGAGACAAACACCCGCTAGCCACCTTATGCAACTAGTGCATGTCAGTTGGTGGAACCTGTCTCACGTAAGCGTACGTGTAAGGTCGGTCCGGGCTGCTTCATCCCACAATACCGCTGAAGCAAAATAAGACTAGTAGTGGCAAGAAAGTTGACAACATCTACGCCCACAACAAGTTTGTGTTCTACTCGTGCAAAGAGAACTACGCATAGACCAAGCTCATGATGCCACTGTTGGGGAACGTTGCAGAAAATAAAAAAATTCTAGGGTTTCACCAAGATCAATCTATGAGTTCATCTAGCAACGAAAGAGAGGAGTGCATCTACATACCCTTGTAGATCGCGAGCGGAAGCGTTCAAGAGAACGGGGTTGAGGGAGTTGTACTCGTAGTGATCCATATCACCGATGATCCTAGTGCTGAACGGACATCACCTCCGCGTTCAACACACGTACGGTTGGCAAGACGTCTCCTCCTTCTTGATCCAGCAAGGGGGAAGGAGAGGTTGATGAAGATCCAGCAGCACGACGGCGTGGTGGTGGATGCAGCAGCGATCTCAGCAGGGCTTCGCCAAGCGTCTGCGAGAGGGAGAGGTGTAGCAAGGGGAGAGGGAGGCGCCAAGAGCATGGGTGCGGCTGCCCTCCCTCCCCCCCTCTTTATATAGGCCCCCTAGGGGGGCGCCGGTCCTGGAGATGGGATCTCCACGGGGCGGCGGCCAGGTGGCTTCCCCAAGCCGGTGGAGGCGCCCCACCCCTAGGGTTTCCCAACCCTAGGCGAGGGGCCCAAGGGGGCGCACCAGCCACCAGGGCTAGTTCCTCCCACTTCAGCCCATGGGGCCCTCCGGGATAGGTGGCCCGACCCGGTGGACCCTCGGGACCCTTCCGATGGTCCCGGTACAATACCGGTGACCCCCCAAACTTTCCCGATGGCCGAAACCTGACTTCCTATATATAATTCTTTACCTCCGGACCATTCCGGAACTCCTCGTGACATCCGGGATCTCATCCGGGACTCCAAACAACTTTCGGGTTACTGCATACTCATATCTCTACAACCCTAGCGTCACCGAACCTTAAGTGTGTAGACCCTACGGGTTCGGGAGACATGCAGACATGACCGAGATGCCTCTCCGGTCAATAACCAACAGAGGGATCTGGATACCCATGTTGGCTACCACATGCTCCTCGATGATCTCATCGGATGAACCACGATGTTGAGGATTCAAGCAACCCCGTATACAATTCCCTTTGTCAATCGGTACGTTACTTGCCCGAGACTCGATCGTCGGTATCCCAATACCTCGTTTAATCTCGTTACTGGCAAGTCACTTTACTCGTACCGTAATGCATGATCCCGTGACCATACACTTGGTCACATTGAGCTCATTATGATGATGCATTACCGAGTGGGCCCAGAGATACCTCTCCGTCATACGGAGTGACAAATCCCAGTCTCGATTTCTGCCAACCCAACAGACACTTTCGGAGATACCCGTATTGTTCCTTTATAGTCACCCAGTTACGTTGTGACGTTTGGCACACCCAAAGCACTCCTATGGTATCCGGGAGTTGCACAATCTCATGGTCTAAGGAAATGATACTTGACATTTGGAAAAGCTCTAGCTAAACGAACTACACGATCTTTGAGCTATGCTTAGGATTGGGTCTTGTCCATCACATCATTCTCCCAATGATGTGATCCCGTTATCAATGACATCCAATGTCCATAGTCAGGAAACCATGACTATCTGTTTATCAACGAGCTAGTCAACTAGAGGCTCACTAGGGACACGTTGTGGTCTATGTATTCACACGTGTATTATGATTTCCGGATAACACAATTATAGCGTGAATAATAGACTATTATCATGAACAAAGAAATATAATAATAACCATTTTATTATTGCCTCTAGGGCATATTTCCAACAAAGCCCTGCGCCGGTAGCTTCATCATCACCATCATCACGCCGTCGTGCTGACGAAGCTCTCCCTCGACACTCTGCTGGACCGTGAGTTCGTGCGACATCACCGAGCCGAACGTGTGCAGATCGCGGAGGTGCCGTACTTTCAGTGCTAGGATCGGTCGATCGTGAAGACGTACGACTACATCAACCGCGTTGTCATAACGCTTCCGCTTACGGTCTACGAGGGTACATAGACAACACTCTCCCTCTCGTTGCTATGCATCACCATGATCTTGCGTGTGCATAGGAATTTTTTTGAAATTACTATGTTCCCCAACATTAATTGGGTCTGTGTGTCGTAACTCAAAGTCTTGTTCAACTACAAGGACCTCAACCGACTTATAATTGAGCGTGTTTTGATCAGCTTGAAGCTGCTTCCATTGCTTTTTTATGCTTTGATCTGTTGCAACGAGCCGTCGTCCAAACTTTTGGTCCTCAAGGATGATGAAATCCTCGGGTCCGAGACTGACATCCTCCTCGGATTTAGGGTGATAGTTACTATCCTCCCCATCCTTGAGGTCTTCAGGGTCCTCATTACTGGAGATCCATGTAGGGCCGTTAACCTGACCAGGCATGGCGTTGTTGCTGTTACTCTGGTCCTCGGTGTTGTTCAGAGTGGCGTCGTTATCTATGGCATCTGTATTATCATTATGGCTCTCCTTGATCTTACCAGTACCCCTGGATCGCCTCCGAACACACCGATGCTTGGGGGATCTTTTTTCTCCTCCCATCCTCCTTAGGGGTGTCTACCATGTAAACATCGTAGGTAGAGGTTGTGACCCAATTGCCAATGTGAGGTATGGCCATGGGCGGAGCCACTCCAGATGTGTCGTCGACATCTTCATCCATGTCGGTTGCTTCATAGGAGGCATAGTTTATTACATCGGTTAAGTCTTCGGCCATAGCAACTAGGTGGGTGGAGGGAGGGATGTAAATTTTTTCTATCGTCGGCTTTACATCCGATTTGATCATAAACCGAGGTTGAGATCATGAGATTCTAGATTCAGTCCAGCATCTCATTCAGGTGTGAGAGGTCGGTCGGGTCCTTTACTTGACTGTAAGTCGGGCTGATGATAACCCACAAGTATAGGGGATCGCAACAGTTTTCGAGGGTAGAGTATTCAACCCAAATTTATTGATTCGACACAAGGAATATTCTCAAGTATTAGCAGTTGAGTTGTCAATTCAACCACACCTGGATAACTTAATATCTGCAGCAAAGTATTTAGTAGCAAAGTAATATGGAAGTAACGGTAACGATAGCAAAAGTAATATTTTTGGGTGTTGTAGTGATTGTATAGAGTAGCGGAAACGTAAATAAGCGAAGAACAATATGTGAAAAGCTCGTAGGCATTGGATCGGTGATGGATAATTATGCCGGATGTGGTTCATCGTGTAACATTCATAACATAGGGTGACACAGAACTAGCTCCAATTCATCAATGTAATGTAGGCATGTATTCCGAATATAGTAAATGCGTGCTTATGGAAAAGAACTTGCATGACATCTTTTGTCCTACCCTCCGTGGCGGTGGGGTCCTAGCGGAAACCAAGGGATATTAAGGCCTCCTTTTAATAGAGTACGGACCAAAGCATTAACACATAGTGAATACATGAACTCCTCAAACTATGGTCATCACCGGGAGTGGTCCCGATTATTGTCACTTCTGGGTTGCCGGATCATAACACATAGTAGGTGACCACAGACTTGCAAAATAGGATCAAGAACTCACATATATTCATGAAAACATAATAGGTTTAGAACAGAAATCATGGCACTCAGGCCCTAGTAACAAGCATTAAGCATAGCAAAGTCATACCAACATCAATCTCAGAACATAGTGGATACTAGGGATCAAACCCTAACAAAACTAACTCGATTACATGATAAATCTCATCCAACCCATCACCGTCCAGCAAGCCTACGATGGAATTACTCACGCACGGCGGTGAGCATCATGAAATTTGTGATGGAGGATGGTTGATGATGACGATGGCGACATATTCCCCTCTCCGGAGCCCCGAACGGACTCCAAATCAGCCCTCCCGAGAGTGTTTAGAGCTTGGCGGCGGCTCCGTAACGTAAAACACGATGAATCTTTCTCTCTGATTTTTTTCTATCCGAACACGAATATATGGAGTTGGAGTTGAGGTTGGTGGAGCTCCAGGGGGGCCACAAGGTAGGGGGGCGCACCCCCACCCTCATGGACAGGTGGTGGGCCCCCTGGCCTTGATTCTTTCGCCAATATTTTTAATATTTTCCAAAAATAAGCTCTGTGGAGTTTCAGGTCATTCCGAGAACTTTTGTTTCTGCTCATAAATAACACCATGGCAATTCTGCTGAAAACAGCGTCAGTCCGGGTTAGTTCCATTCAAATCATGCAAGTTAGAGTCCAAAACAAGGGCAAAAGTGTTTGTAAAAGTAGATACGATGGAGATGAGATGTATCAACTCCCCCAAGCTTAAACCATTGCTTGTCCTCAAGCAATTCAGTTGATAAACTGAAAGTGATAAAGAAAAACTTTTACAAACTCTGTTTGCTCTTGTTGTTGTAAATATGTAAAGCCAGCATTCAAGTTTTCAGCAGAGATTATGAATTAACCATATTCACAATAACTCTTAGGTCTCATGTTTACTCATGTCAATGGCATAATCAACTAGCGAGCAATAATAATAAATCTCGGATGACAACACTTTCTCAAAACAATCATGATATGATATAACAAGATGGTATCTCGCTAGCCATTTCTGAGACCGCAAAACATAAACGCAGAGCACCTTTAAAGATCAAGGACTGTCTAGACATTGTAATTCATGGTAAAAGAGATCCAATCATAGTCATACCCAATATAAATTAACAATAATGAATGCAAATGACAGCAGTGCTCTCCAAATTTGGTGCTTTTAATAAGAGGGTGATGACTCAACATAAAAGTAAATAGATAGGCCCTTAGCAGAGGGAAGCGAGAGATTTGTAGAGGTGCGAGCTCGGTTTTGAAATAGAGATAAATAATATTTTGAGCGGCATACTTTCATTGTCAACATAACAACCGAGAGATGGCGATATCTTCCATGCTACACACATTATAGGCGGTTCTCAAATAGAATGGTAAAGTTTATACTCCCCTCCACCAACAAGCATCAATCCATGGCTTGCTCGAAACAACGAGTGCCTCCAACTAACAACAGTCCCGGGGGAGTTTTGTTTGCAATTATTTTGATTCGATTTGCATAAAGCATGGGACTGGGCATCCCGATGACCAGCCATTTTCTCGTGAGTGAGGAGCGGAGTCCATTCCTCTTGAGAATAACCGGCCTAGCATGGAAGATACGGACAACCCTAGTTGATACATGAGCTATTTGAGCATACAAAACAGAATTTCGTTTGAAGGTTTAGAGTTTGGCACATACAAATTTACTTGGAACGGAAGGTAGATACCGCATAAAGGAAGGTATGGTGGACTCATATGGAATAAGTTTTGGGTTTAAGGGATTGGATGCACAAGCAGTATTCCCGCTTAGTACAAGTGAAGGCTAGCAAAAGACTAGGAAGCGATCAACTAGAGAGCGACAACAGTCATGAACATGCATTAAAATTAATAAACATTGAGTGCAAGCATGAGTAGGATATAATCCACCATGAACATAAATATCGTGAAGGCTATGTTGATTTGTTTCAACTACATGCATGAACATGTGCCAAGTCAGTCACTCGAATCATTCAAAGGAGGATACCACCCCATCATACCACATCACCACCATTTTAATAGCATGTTGGCATGCAAGGTAAACCATTATAAACTCCTAGCTAATTAAGCATGGCCTAAGCAACTATAATCTCTAATTGTCATTGCAAACATATTTATTCATAATAGGCTGAATCAGGAACGATGAACTAATCATGTTTACAAAAACAAGAGAGGTCGAGTTCATACCAGCTTCTCTCATCTCAATCAGTCCATCATATATCGTCATAATTGCCTTTCACTTGCACGACCGAACAATGTGAATAATAATAATAGTGCTCGTGCATTGGACTAAGCTAGAATCTGCGAGCATTCAATAAACAGGAGAAGACAAGGCAATAAGGGCTCTTTGTTAAATCAACAATAATGCATAATAGAGCCACTTCAACAATTTCATTATGGTCTTCTCCTATCGACCCCCAAAGAAAAGAAAAGAAATAAAAACTATTTACACGGGAAAGGTCCCAACAAGCAAAAGAAGAACAAGAAATCTTTTTGGGTTTGCTTTCTAATTATTACTACTACAGCAAGAAAAATAAAATAGCTAAAAGCTACTACTATTTTTTTTGTTTTTCTTAAGGTTTATTAAACACATAAGAAGAAAGCATAAAAATGAAAATAAACTAGCATAGATATTACAGTGAAAGAGTATGAGCACCGACAACTAATAACGAGTGTGTGAACATGAATATAATGTCGGTGAGAAATACGTACTCCCTTAAGCTTAGGCTTTTGGCCTAAGTTGGTCTATTGCCACGGCTGGCCTAGCGGATATCCAAAGTTATAGTTGGGGTCGTACTAAGATGCAGCAGTCATTGCATCGTGGGCTGCAGCTTGGAGGCGAGCTATTTCATCCCTCCTCTTATACTCATCTGCCTCCTCTCTGGTTATAAAATATCTCCCTTTTGCCTGAAAATCAAAGAAAGTAGAAGCAGGGAGAGCGGCGTGATAGATGCATCGTCTGTCAAAAATTCGTCAATACTGGAGGAACTGATCGTTCCTCTCAACAAAACGATGACGAACCATAGCCTCATAATCTAAATAAGTAGGAGGTAACTCAATATCATCCTCACGTATGGTTACACCAAGAAAATTAGCTATACGGGTTGCATAAATTCCGCCAAAGGAATCTCCATTAAATCTATTATGATGCAACTTACGTGCAACAGTGGCTCCCAAATTATAATGTTTATCTCCTAACACAGCAATCCTGAGAATACTGAGGTCAGGGACACACATGTGACATGCTTCATCCTTACCATTTATGCACCTACCTATGAAGAGAGCAAAATAATGTATAGCAGGAAAATGAATGCTCCCTATGGTAGCTTGTGCTCTGTCTCTAGATTCCCCCACAGTTATACTAGCAAGAAAATCTCTAAATTCAGATTTGCGAGGTTCACTAGTACTACCCCATTGTGGAAGTTTGCAAGCAGTGGTAAAATCCTCTAAGTCCATAGTGTAAGAATTTTCACAAAGATCAAACAGGATAGTTTGAGAATTGCGTGAAGATGAAAATTTAAACCTCCTCACAAAGGAACTAGTGAGATAGTGGTACTGATGGCACTTATCTGCCTTGAAGCTCACAAGATCAGCGTTACGCAAATATGCGTTAAATTCTTCCTTAATTCCTGCTTGATCCATGAAGTCCTCTGAAGGCCATTCACAAGGCCGCATTGGAGTGTCCCTTGGTGGTTCCTCGTCAGCATCACGCATTGAAAGCCTGGGTCCTTGCTTCCTTGATGGACCACCTTGGTACATTTTCCTAAACATATTTCTTCCTCTGAAAATTTCTGAAATTTTTAGTAACTTCAAATAAAAGTGAACCAAGATCAACAAAATTGATAGCAACTACTCCCACAAGTGCCTAGAGACTATATCATGCATTAGAACTACTTGGAACCATATAAATTTGACATGCAAGCTCAAGAACATGGTCACCTAGGTAGCACAAATTTGTAATGAATAAAGCACTAGAACAAAAACTAATTGGACCAATGGAGGAGTCACATACCAAGGAACAATCCCACAAAGCAGTTTTGTGAGAGGTGCTTTGAGAAAGGAGATCGAAAATCGCAGCAATATGAGCTAGAACTCGTGCTTGAGCTGGATGGTGATTTTTTTGGGAGGAAGAAGAAGTGTGGGTGCAGGGATAAGTGGAGGGGAGCCACCATGGTCCCACGAGGCAGGGGGCGCGCCCTGGACCCTCGTGGCCAGGTGCCAGCTCCTCCTGATGTGTTCTCAGTGCCAAATATTCTCAAATATTCCAGAAAAATCATATAAAATTGGAGGGCATTTGGAGAACTTTTATTTTCGAGGTTTTTTATATTGCATGGATAATTCAAAAAACAGACAGAAAAAAAATACTATTTTTGCTTTATTTCAACTAAATAACAGAAAGTAAAAGGAGGGTACAGAAAGTTGTGCTTTCTAACTTCATCCATCTCATGCTCATCAAAAGGAATCCACTAACAAGGTTGATCAAGTCTTGTTAACAAACTCATTCCGAATAACATGGAACCGGAGAAATTTGAATAACACTATGTTACCTCAACGGGATATGCACATCCCCAATAATAAGAATATCATATCTCTTTTTGACAGTAGGAAGAGGAAATTCAAAATCTCCAAAAATAATCGATGGAATTTTTCCAATAGAGTTGATACTGTGGACTTGAGGTTGTTTCCTCGGAAAGTGTACCATATGCTCATTACCATTAACATGAAAAGTGACATTGCCTTTGTTGCAATCAATAACAGCCCTCGCAGTATTCAAAAAGGGTCTTCCAAGAATAATAGACATACTATCGCCCTCGGGAATATCAAGAATGACAAAGTCCGTTAAAATAGTAACGCTTTGCAACAACAACAGGCACATTCTCACAAATACCGGTTGTATAGCAGTTGATTTATCAGCCATTTGCAAAGATATTTCAGTAGGTGTCAACTTATTCAAATCAAGTCTACGATATAAAGAGAAAGGCATAACACTAACACCGGCTCCAAGATCGCATAATGCAGTTCCAACATAATTTCTTTTAATGGAGCATGGTATAGTGGGTACTCCTGGATCTCCAAGTTTCTTTGGTATTCCACCCTTAAAAGTATAATTAGCAAGCATGGTGGAAATTTCATCTTCCGGTATCTTTCTTTTATTTTTAACAATTTCTTTCATATACTTAGCATAAGGATTCATTTTGAGCATATCAGTTAATCGCATACGCAAAAAGATAGGTCTAATCATTTCAGCAAAGCGCTCAAAATCCTCGTCATCCTTTTTCTTGGATGGTTTGGGAGGAAAAGGCATGGGTTTCTGAACCATGGTTCTCTTTCTTTACCGTGCTTCCTAGCAACAAAGTCTCTCTTATCATAATGTTGATTCTTTGATTGTGGGTTATCAAGATCAAATGCAGGTTCAATTTCTACATCATTATCATTGCTAGGTTGAGCATCAACATGAACATATTCATTAACATTATCACTAGGTTCATGTTCATTACCAGATTGTGTTTCAGCATCAGAAATAGAAATATCATTGGGATTCTCAGGTGTGTCTACAACAGGTTCACTAGAAGCATGCAAAGTCCTATCATTTTTATTTTTCTTCTTTTTAGAAGGACTAGGTGCATCTATATTATTTCTCTGAGAATCCTGCTCAATTCTCTTAGGATGGCCTTCAGGATACAAAGGTTCCCGAGTCATCTTACCAGTTCTAGTAGCCACTCTAATAACATAGTCATTATTCTTACTATTTAATTCATTGAGCAAATCATTCTGAGCTTTAAGTGCTTGTTCAACTTGAGTGGTAACCATAGAAGCATGTTTACTAATGAGTTTAAGTTCACCTTTAACTCTAGACATATAATCACTCAAGTGTTCAAGCATATAAGAATTGTGTTTCAATTGTCTACCAAAATAAGCATTAAAATTTTCTTGTTTGACAATAAAATTGTCAAACTCATCTAAGCATTGGCTAGCAGACTTATAACGAGGAATATCACCTTCATCAAATCTATAGACAGAATTTACCTTTACTACCTGTGTCGGGTTATCAAGACCATGAGTTTCTTCAATATCATATATTTCTTCAACAGGCGGTAAATTAAGACCATGTATTTCTTCAATAGGTGGTAAATTCTTAACATCTTCAGCTTTTATACCTTTTTCTTTCATAGATTTCTTTGCCTCTTGCATATCTTGGGGATAGAAATAGAACACCCCTTTTCTTCGGAGTTGGCTTAGGAATAGGCTCAGGAGTTGGCTCAGGAAGTGTCCAATTATTTTCATTGGTCAACATATTATTCAATAGAATTTCAGCTTTTGGTGTTCTTTCCCTGAAAACAGAACCAGCACAACTATCCAGGTGGTCTCTAGAAGCATCAGTTAGTCCATTATAAAAGATATCAAGTATTTCATTTTTCTTAAGAGGATGATCAGGCAAAGCATTAAGTAATTGGAGAAGCCTCCCCCAAGCTTGTGGGAGACTCTCTTCTTCAATTTCCACAAAATTATATATATCCCATAAAGCAGCTTGTTTCTTATGAGCAGGGAAATATTTAGCAGAGAAGTAATAAATCATATCCTACGGACTACACACACAACCAGGATCAAGAGAATTAAACCATATCTTAGCATCACCCTTTAATGAGAACGGAAATATTTTAAGGATATAAAAGTAGCGAGTTCTCTCATCATTAGTGAACAGGGTGGCTATATCATTTAATTTAGTAAGATGTGCCACAACAGTTTCAGATTCATAGCCATAAAAAGGATCAGATTCAACCAGAGTAATTATATTAGGATCAATAGAGAATTCATAATCCTTATCAGTAACAAAGATAGGTGAAGTAGCATAAGCAAGATCATATTTCATTCTAGCATTCAAAGTTTTTTTGTTTCAGCTTAGCTAATAATTTCTTAAGATCACTTCTATCATTGCAAGCAAGAAAGTCTCTTTTAGTTTCTTCATCCATAACATAGCCCTCAGGCACAACAGGCAATTCATATTTATTGGGAGAGCCTTCATCATCACTTTCATCAATATTATCAGTTTCAATAATTTCATTCTCTCTAGCCCTAGCAAGTTGTTCATCAAGAAATTCACCAAGTGGCACAGTAGTATCAAGCATAGAAGTAGTTTCATCATAAGTATCATGCATAGTAGAAGTGGCATCATCAATAACATACGACATATCAGAATTAATAGCAGAAGCAGGTTTAGGTGTCACAAGCTTACTCAAAACAGAAGGTGAATCAAGTGTAGAGCTAGATGGCAGTTCCTTACCTCCCCTCGTAGTTGAGGGATAAATTTTTGTTTTCTCGTCTTTCAAGTTCCTCATAGTGACCAGCAGATATAAATCCCAAGTGAATCAAAGAATAGAGCTATGCTCCCAAGAACGGCGCCTTGAAAATAGTCTTGATAACCCACAAGTATAGGGGATCATAGCAGTTTTCGAGGGTAGAGTATTCAACCCAAATTTATTGATTCGACACAAGGGGAGCAAAAGAATATTCACAAGTAATAGCAGTAGAGTTGTCAATTAAACCACACAAGGATAACTAAATATATGCAGCAAAGTATTTAGAAGCAAAGTATTATGGAAGTAACTTGATAATTGATAGCAAAAGTAATATTTTTGGGGTTTGTAGTGATTGTAACAGTAGCAACGAAAAAGTAAATAAGCGAAGAACAATATGTGAAAAGCTCGTAGGCATTGGATCGGTGATGGAGAATTATGCCGGATGCGGTTCATCATGTAACACTCATAACATAGGGTGACACAGAACTAGCTCCAATTCATCAATGTAATGTAGGCATGTGTTCCGAATATAGTCATACGTGCTTATGGAAAAGAACTTGCATGACATCTTTTGTCCTACCCTCCCGTGGAAGCGGAGTCCTAGCGGAAACTAAGGGATATTAAGGCCTCCTTTTAATAGAGTACCGGACCAAAGCATTAACACATAGTGAATACATGAACTCCTCAAACTATGGTCATCACCGGAGTGGTCCCGATTATTGTCACTTGGGGTTGCGGATCATAACACATAGTAAGTGACTATAGACTTGCAAAATAGGATCAAGAACTCACATATATTCATGAAAACATAATAGTTTCAGATCTGAAATCATGGCACTCGGGGCCTAGTAACAAGCATTAAGCATAGCAAAGTCATAGCAACATCAGTCTCAGAACATAGTGGATACTAGGGATCAAACCTTAACAAAACTAACTCGATTACATGATAAATCTCATCCAACCCATCACCGTCCAGCAAGCCTACGATGGAATTACTCACGCACGTCGGTGAGCATCATGAAATTGGTGATGGAGGATGGTTGATGATGATGATGGCGACGGATTCCCCTCTCCGGAGCCCCGAACGGACTCTAGATCAGCCCTCCTGAGAGAGTTTAGCGCTTGGCGGCGGCTCCGTATCGTGAAACGCGGTGAATCTTTCTCTCTGATTTTTTTCTCCATGAACACGAATATATGGAGTTGGAGTTGAGGTTGGTGGAGCTCTAGGGGGCCCACGAGGCAGGGGCGCACCCCCACCCTCGTGGACAGGTGGTGGGCCCCCTGGCCTTGATTCTTTCGCAAATATTTTTAATATTTTACAAAAATAAGCTCCGTGGAGTTTCAGGTCATTTCGAGAACTTTTGTTTATGCACATAAATAACACCATGGCAATTCTGCTGAAAACAGTGTCAGTCCGGGTTAGTTCCATTTAAATCATGGAAGTTAGAGTTCAAAACAAGGGCAAAAGTGTTTGGAAAAGTAGATACGACGGAGACGTATCAGCTGACTCGGAGTACGTTCAACGGGAAGGCATCCTAGTGTTAGACCATAGATCAGCCGGGGCAAGGGCCTGACAAAGCGAGGGAGTAATCGGGTCTGAGCACGAGGCTGGTTCCGAGGTAATACTTGACTCGAGGTCAAGATCCGATGAAATTGTGGTTGGACCCGCACTTGACGTAGGGTCCGATGTGGGATCTGACCCGAGGTCGGGATCTAATATTGGTACCAGGGTTGAAGCCCTAGTGTCCGAGGAGTTCTCGAGCCGATCTAGCCTCCAGCTAGAGAGAGCGAGATCACCACGGGAGTTAGCAGTATACCCCCAAACTCCTGAACGTGATTGAAAGGATCGATATGGTCGACTAGAGGGGGGTGAATAGGACACTACAAATTTTAACATTTCTTGTCGTTTTTAAGGCTTAGCGGATAAAAGAGTTCACTAGATATGCAACTAGGTGAATGCAACCTATAAGACAAGCAAGATCCAAGATAAATATGCTAGGCAACAAACTAAGTAGCAAGCCAACAAGCATACAACAACAAAGTAAAGTGCAGGAAAGGATTAACCACAAGTGAGACGAGGACGCAGATTTTATGCCGAAGTTCACTCTTCCTTGGGGAAGAGCTACTCTACGTTTGGAGCGGTGCTGGAGCCAAAGCTTGTGGAATGCCACCGGAGGCTCACCGTAATCTCCTTCGAGTCACCCCAATGGATGAGCCTCGAATCACTCGGGTTTGGTCTTGAAGGCGACCACCACACCTTTACAAACTTCTCCGGAGCACACCACAAGCAAGGAAGCTTCCGGAGGAACCTCTAGCCACCTAGGAGCCCAAGCTCCAAGAGTAACAAGTCAATGGGGAAGAAATGTTGTGGGGAACGCGATTTGGTTTGGTCAAGTTGCAGATCGAGTCTTGCTCTCCCAATCCCCAAAGTTTCAACAAGTTTGGGTGGAGGGATTGAGAGTATTGAGCAAAATGGGGTGTAACAATGGTGGAGCTCAACAAGACATTAGGGTTAGAGGTTGGAGGTGGAAGAAGAGGCTTTATATAGTGTTCTTGGACGGGTGGGAAAATCTGCCCGTTGGACCCTGTGCGACCGGGCTAAGTCAGCCCCGTGCGCACGGGGTACTCAGAGAGTTTCACCAGACCACTGGCGCGGGGGTCAAAGACCCGTGCATGGGGGTACTCGAGAGTTTACGGTACCCGATGCGCACGGGGTCAAAGACCCCGTCTTGCACGGGTACTCAGAGAGTTTACACAGTACCCCGTGCGCATAGGGGTCCAAAGACCCGTGCACACGGGGTACCCAGTAACTTTCTGTCACAACCTTTCTGAGTACCACAAGCACACACACTAGGATTTTAGGTGGTAGGAGTGGGTAGGCTAAGTGTATAAGGTTAGGCAATGGCATTCCCACACAAATTTCAACCACACAAACCCCTCTTAATAGTGTGGTCTTTCCTACGTCTCGAAGCAAACCACAAACTAAAAACCTTCTAAGCGCCGGAATACCACGCCTTTGACCTTTTTGAAATGGGGGGTCGCACATCTCCATCAAGGAGCACTTGGAACCAATATCCTGAGATAAACTTTAGTAACCGATATTAGTTCAACTAACCACATTGTCATCACACCAAAATATAGTATAAGTGCCACTTGCACTTTAAATCTCCCCCTTTTTGGTGCATTGATGACAACGTGGTTAGATCATGGCATAGAGGATAAAAAGATTAGAAAGCCATGGGACAAATTATGATCATGGTAGCTCCCCCTATATGTGTGCCCGGATAAAAGGAATGCTTGAGAATGCATCAAGTACACACATAGGAGGCTCCACCGTGATCATAATTGTCAAGACATGAGATCAAACATAATAAACCTATAACGGTGCCTAGATCTCATGACATATTTTGGTGAGCAATTATTGTGAGATACATAATAAGCAAGATGAAATAATTGCAATAGGTTCAATAATAAATCTAGAGTCTCACAATCATAACTGAGAAGCTCACACAACCACACGAACGGAAAGCAAATCAGAGTATCTCAAGCCAACTAAAACCAACCAACAGCGAGAAACACGAGGCTTGAGATCTCAACACACACACACAACACACCCACGAACACAACACTTCTCCCCCTTTGTCATCAAGACAACAAAAAGGAGACAAATGGCGACACTCAGACTCGCTAGACAAGAGGAGGAGCACTTGAGGCATCATCATCATCATCAAAGCGCCACCCGGCCATCGGGAAAGATCAAGCAGTGGCCTCACTGTCGTTGTCCTCTGATCCTGGACCGACCTCCTCACCAGCTGCAGCCCTCGCTGCCTCCTGCTCACCCCGAACAAGCTTCTCCTTGTTGATTTTCTTAATCTGAGGCACTGAATTGACTGGCACATCTTGAACATGTTGCTCAAGGTCTTGAACAGAGACTTCTTCTCTCCCCTGGCAAAGACAGCCTCAGAACCAACATACTTGGCCTTACCACGAGGGATCCATGCAGTAGAGGACATGCCTGCAGATAGGCACATAAGGAGAAGGAGCAGTTGGGTCCAGTTGGAGTTGCACTTGGGAACAGAGGTCTTGAATGAGGCAATATACTTAGTTGGACAGACGGTCTCAATCAAAGCCTGAATGAATGGAGCATAGATCAAGGACTTGTTCTCTTGCACACATTGACGGAGCTCATAGTACATGAAATCTAGAACATCCACTTTCTTCTTCTAATGAAGATACACAAAGACATCTAGCATGGAGCTCCGAATGTTATGGGAATCGCTGGCTGGAGTGAGGGTATACCTCAGGATATGGCGCATGGTGTCATAGAGGGGCAAGAGATCTTTGATTGACCAAGTGACAAACGACTTCTCTCGCTTGTATGCAAAGGAAATCTCATCCTTAGTGCGCTGCCCACTCTCCCTAACTATGCCAAACTCATCAGATACAGCCTCTACGTCCATGAAAGGGTAGGGAATGATCTCAGAGAACTTAGCCATAGGAGCAGAGCATCGATGTGTTCCAGACATCCACGTGAGGGTGCGAGCAGAGTCATTGGAAAAATACAAAGTGGCAAAGAACTGCATCACCAAATCTTCATTATAGGGATGGTTGAATGTGACAAACGGAATGAGATCCAATCATCCAAGAGCAGAGTACACACCAGGATACAGATGATCATTGTCACGCAAACTCTCAGTGTTGACTTGCTTGTGAGGAGCAAACTTCTTCGACTTGGTCATGAGAAGATCATGATAGACCCATTGCTGAAACTCGTTCTTAAAGCGGGGATCCACTCCCATACCAGTGGCAGCTACATAAGGATGGATCTGTCTCTCAGCCCAGAGCTCTGACTTGGTCCACTTGGCAAGAGGCATATTCCGGAGGTCATGCCCGCCCGGAATGGCTTGCTCGGGACTAGACTCTTCTTCCTCCTCTTCATCCTCATCAACACGATCATCCTATTCTTCTATCTCTTCATCAACATTGGGGCTGTCATAGTAAGCATCATCTTGCGAGTCATATTCTTCCTCAGAGTTAATGGAGGCCTCAACAACCGGCCTCTTTGAGGCAGCATGGCGAACACGGCCCTGACCTGACACAGACCCCTGACCCATGCCTTCAGATGGTTGACAACGAGCAATTTTGAATTCCTTGGAACCTCCTTTTGGGCGCTTGCAACGAAGCTCAGCCCTCTTGTCAGCAGAATCTGAAACACATGCAAACACCCAACAACACAAAGCACGAAACACAAATGATTACAACTCCATGATGTATTGCAAGGAGATAGACAGAAGTCAAGTAAAAAGTTCCTGGATGGCCCGTGCGCACGGGTGTTTAGACCCCGTGGGCACGGGGGTCCCGTGCGCACGGTACAAGACCATGGACACGGGGGTCAAACACTTTGTGGACACGGGGGTCTCCCAGCGGCAGCCACTTCCAGATCGAGATCCGGGAGTGGGTGCAGCAGGGGGACTAGAGGATCTATGCACTTGAATTCTACCTAGATACTAGATGAGGCCAAATGAGTCTAGTGAGCAAAGAAACCCTAAAGCTAGAATACTTGATAGGAACTCAAGGAGAGAGAGCACGGGGACAGGACCAACCGGAGGAGGATCCCATTTTGATGCAGATCCGCAGAACAGGAAGCCCGACGTAGCCCGGAGGAGTGGAGGGGGCGAATGGGTGGGAATGAACCCGAGCCCCCCTACGCCCCACCTCTTTAGGGCCAGAAACCGCAGACCCCGTGCACACAGGCTAAGTGAGCCCCGGGCGCACGGGGTTCCCGTGTGCACGGTACAGAGCCCATGGGCACGGGGGCCCCGTGCGCACGGTACAAGCCCGTGGGCATGGGGTATTTAGGAATTTTGACCAAAGTGCCTTTTTGAATATAGGGCTGAGTGTAGACTCTTACCCCTTCTTCACACGACACTTGGTCTATATTTCTGAATACGTCGCAAGATATGACCTATCACTACGAGAAGGGTATATGTGGAGCACTTGTACCAGAAGAGAAGCGAGAAACACCCACCAAGAAATAGAGAGAAAAGACAAGAAAAACAACACACAACACACACGAAGCAAACACATACACAACCCTCAAGAGAGGGCAATGGCCGAAGACACCATGTTTGAGTTTATTTGGTATGGCATCACGAAGATATGAACCTTGGGCCCAAGACCAATACTCATCTTTGAAGCACAAGTACCACCAAAAGTGGTTAATGTGAAAGAATGTGTTTGATTTATGCACTTCTAGAATAAGATAGCACATGAGTTGAGCTAGCTCCCCCTAGACATGTGCCTACATCTAAGCAAAATAATATATGATTATGTGTGTATGAGAAAGAATTTCATCCCAAGTTACTTATATCCACGATATTTAGCTCATGCCTTAACTCGCGGAATCTTGCTTCTTCAAGCTGCTTGGTGAAGATGTCGGCTAGTTGATTCTCGGTGTTGACATGGAGTAACTCAATGTTTCCCTTGTCCACATGATCTCTAATGAAATGATGGCGAATCTCAATATGCTTTGTCTTGCTATGTTGAACCGGATTCTCGACGATCTTGATTGCACTTTCATTGTCACACCAAAGAGGCACTTTGTCACATTTGACACCATAATCCATCAAAGTTTACCTCATCCGTAATAACTGAGCACAACAACTTCCGGTGGCAATGTACTCGGCTTCGGCCTAGAGAGAGATATACAATTTTGCTTCTTTGAAGACCAACTTACCAACGATCTCCCTAGGAATTGACATGAACTGGAAGTGGACTTGCGGTCAACCTTGTCTCTGGCCCAATCCGAATCTGAGTATCCCATTAACTCAAATGATGATCCTTTGGGATACCAAAGGCCCAAGTTTGGGGTATGAACCAAATATTGAAGGATTCTTTTCACTGCCGAATAGTGGCTCTCCTTAGGAGCGGATTGAAATCTTGCACACATACACACACTCAACATAATATCTGGCCTAGATGCACAAAGGTAAAGAAGGAACCGATCATAGAGCGATATACCTTCTGATCCACTTCTTTACCATTGGGATCAAGATGAAGTTGACCATTTGTGGGCATGGGTTTCTTAATTGGCTTGACATCTTGCATTTTGATCCTCTTGAGCATGTCTTGAATATAACGTGATTGGTTCATGAAGGTTCCTCCTCTCAATTGCTTCACTTGAAAACCGAGGAAGAACTTCAACTCTCCCATCATGCTCATAGCAAATTCCTTAGTCATAAGATTCTCAAACTCAACGTTAATAGCATCGTTAGTGGACCCAAAGATAATATCATCAACATATATTTGGCAGACAAACAACTCTCCTTTTACCCTCTTCGTGAAGAGAGTGGAATCTATTACCCCAATCTAGAACCCCTTCTCGCTTAGGAATGCTGTAAGGTGATCATATCAAGCACGAGGTGCTTGTTTGAGTCCGTAGAGTGCCTTATGGAGTTCATAAACGTGAGAGGGGTGATCGGGGTCTTCGAAACCGGGAGGTTGTTTGACATACACCAACTCCTTAAGAGGACCATTAAGAAATGCACTCTTCACATCCATTTAATATAATTTAAAATCATGATGAGAGGCATAAGCAAGCAAGATGCGAATGGATTCGAGACGGGCAACGGGGGAAAAAGTTTCACCAAAGTCCAAACCTTCAACTTGGGTGAAACCTTGTGCCACTAACCTTGCCTTGTTCCTTATTACTTGACCATGTTCATCTTGTTTGTTCTTGAAAATCCACTTTGTCCCAATGACATTATCATATTCCTTGGGTCTTTTGTCACGCCCAATATGCGACCCTATCCAAAAGGAACTTGACGGTCCCACCAGGGATAGACCCGCATATTGAGACGCTTTTGCAAGGTGGATATCATTACATCAACATTACATAATAGTGGGGATACATACATAAGGCACAAATGCCACAAGCATACATCAACATCATATACAGGCTCAACATCCGACTACGGATGAAACATAAACAGAAACTCAAACGACATCCACCACCGCTAGCCAGACTACCGACACGGAACCTATCCCGATCGAAGAAGAAGCAGAAGAAGAACTCCAACACAAGCAAACATCGCTCTCACGTCATGATCATCGCAACTGTACACCTGGCTGGTGGTGTAGTAATGTGAGCCACGAGGACTCGGCAATCCCATTACCATGGGTATCAAGACTAGCAAAGCTTAAGGGAAAGGAAGGGATAAAGTGGTGAGGCTGCAGCAGCGACTAAGCATATATGGTGGCTAACATACATAAATGAGAGCGAGAAGAGAAACAAAGGAACGGTCGTCAACTAGTAATGATCAAGAAGTGATCACGAACTCCTACTTACGTCGACATAACCCGAAACCGTGTTCTCCTCTCGATCAACCCGAAAAGAGACACTCACAGTTACGCTACGGTTGGTGTATTTTAGAAGAGTTTGCTTCAAGTTTACTACAACCAGATATTAACAAATTCCCATCGCCACATAACTTGGGCACGGCTCTCGAAAGTTTATACCCTGCAGGGGTGTCCCAACTTAGCCCATGATAAGCTCTCGCGATCAACGAAGGATATTCCTTCTCCCCGGGAAGACTCGATCAGTCTCGGAATCCTGGCTACAAGACATTTCGACAGCACTAAAACAAGACCAGCAAAGCCGCCCGAATGTGCCGACAAATCCCGATAGGAGTCGCACGTACCTCGTTCTCAGGGCACATCCGGATGAGCAGTCCGTACAACTAAAACCAGACCTCAAGTTGCCTTGAGGGGCGCCGCAGGGCTCTAGTTCGGGCCAGCACTCGAAGGAGCACCGTCCGGGGGCTAAAATAAAGATGACCCTCGACTCCGGAAACCCAAGGGAAAAAGGGCATAGGTGAGGCAAATGGTAAAACCAATGTTGGGCCTTCTTTGGAGGAGTCTTATTCAAAGCGAACTGTCAAGGGGTCCCATAAATCACCCGACCGCGTTAGGGACGCAAAATCCGGGAACATAATACCGATATGACGGAAACTAGGGCGGCAAGAGGAACAAAACACCGGGCATAAGGCCGAGCCTTCCACCCTTTACCAAGTATATAGATGCATTAATAATATAAGATATATTGTGATATCCCAACAAGTAAACATGTTCCAACAAGGAACAACATCTCCATGTTCCAACAAGGAACAAACTTCATCTTCACCGCAACTAACAACGCTATAAGAGGGGCTGAGCAAAGCGGTAACATAGCCAAACAACGGTTTGCATAGGAAGGGTGCAAAAGGTTAGAGGCTGACATGGCAATTTGGGAGGCTTGATAAACAGGTGATAGGTAGCGCAGCATAGCGGTAGAACGAATCAACTAGCATGTCAATGATAGTAGTGAGATCCAGGGTAGCGGTCATCTTGCCTGAAATCCCGCAAGGAAGAAGAACGAGTCCATGAAGAAGACGAACGGATGAAGCCGAACCAAGCGTAGACGAACGAATCCTCACGATCATCGCATAGCAATGGAACTAACAAGAAGAAGCACACAACATAGGTAAACACACCACACATGAACATGACAAGATGCACAACAAACATGATGCATGGCAAATCTAGATGAAGCTACTCATGGCAAGAGATGATGCAAACAAGAGCAACACATCAAAGCAAGTTTAAATGAGGCCGGAAACAACATATAACAAATCCGGTAAGTCCTCATATGCAAATTTCGAAATTGGTCCAGATCTGATTAAACCTTAAGTTCAAGTTGTTAAACAGCAAGTTAATATGCACCACGATGATCTACACGAAATTCTAGTCAAGTTACATATAAAGTTCATTAGATTCGAGACTACGGCATAGAAGATATGAGCAAAACAAGATAAGCATGGCATTGATGCAAAATGCATACAAACATCAAGCAAACACCTCAAATCAAGGATGCAACATGATAATATGAAACTACATGCAAAATCAAGCAAGTTTCATATAGAGCACACTCAAAACGGAGCAACGGTTCAACACATACACACAATACAAGTTTAAAGGACAAGCTGTCCAAAACAGCAACTAGGCATATTGCAAGCATCAAAACAACATGCTACAGGACCTGAACAAGAAAACAAAAGGCATGGGCATGATGTACAGGCAAAGCATTACAAAACATGAACACTGAGCTATCTCCAGAAACAACTAGAACATGCTCAAAATTACATGGCAAAATTGCAAATAATAACAGTTTCAGGCATTGGCAGAAATAACATCAGGTTGCAATGTTTAGAGCTATGAACCAACATGTTACAGGAACTTAACATGGAAAACAAAGGCATGGAACGAATCTACTAATTGCATAGAACAAAAGTCCTTTAGTGACCATGAGCCAAAAAGGATCAGAAAATATGATGGTACCCATGTAAACATGGAAAGTCATATTACAGATTCATACATGGCAGGAACAACAATGAGTAGGCATGTTGGTGAGCTTGAACCACTCACCACAGAGCAGTACATGGCGTGTCAAGGCAACTAACAGTAAGAAGACATGGCATAGAAGCTATACATGGCAAGAACAACATCATAGCATGCAAGGATCAACTACAACAACCTTGGCAAAATTGAATAACATGTAAACAATCTGCCAGGAACATTTTATAGCAAAAGTAGAGCTCGATCGACTCAAGCTATGGCACTCCATAATTTCAAACAAGGGCATGGATGGATAGAGCAAGACACGTAGAAAAAATCATCCTTAATGAAGTATCTCAAAATATGCATGGATCTCTCTGTAGCATCAAGTTAACATGGCAACAAAATATAACAGAATCTGCCAGGAAAACAGCAACAGCAAGTACCCTACTTAACAAGCTTGATGCACTCACTACACAACTCACAAAAATACATGGCAAGCACCCCTGGAAAGATGGCATGGCATATTACAAAACACATGTAGGACTCAAGTTCATAGGGTGCACACATCAATCATGGCAAAAATGACAAAAGTGCATGTTCTGATAAGAATCAGAAACTAACATCACATAGCACTCTTCCAACAGCATTTAGGGCATCAAGATGATCTCAAATGAAAATGATGCAATGAGAGTGAACGGTCTACTCTTCGAGGCGAACAATTCGACATATTACACGCACGAAACGGAGCTACGTATGCAAAGATATGACATGATGAAAATGGCACAAAATATCACATATTCGGGGACTTGGCAGTTTTTTTGAAAAAAAAAAGGACGCGCGCAAGATGGCTAAAAATCGCACGGGCGGGATCTTGCGGGTTCTCACCAGTGGGCCAAAAGGGCCGGTCGGTGAAGGAGCCAGCCTGGCAGGCCGGGGACGCGGGCCGAGGAGCTGGGCCGCCAGAGGCCGGGGCCCACGCAATGTAGGGAGCTCGGTTCGTCCTCTCCTCGATCCCGACTGGATCGAGGGAGCAGGAGCATGGCGGGCGGCAAGATAAGAACTCCGGCGAGGGCTGCGAAGGCCGGGGACGCGCGGGAGGCGCCGGAAACGGGTAGATCGGCGACGGGGCATCCGGATCCGGAGCGGAGGCGACGTGCTCCGGCGATGGCGAGGCGGCGCACCTGCGAGAGAGGCGGTAGCCGGTGAGGGAAGAGAGAGAGAAGAGGGAGAAGGAAGGAGGGCAGGGCGGCGAGGCGCAAGGTGGCGGCGGAGGAGGAGGGCGGCTGCGGCGTGAGGAGGACTCGGCGAGGCGCACGGGACGCGGGCGGGCCGGCGGAGGCGGAGGCGGCGGTGTATGCTGGCGCTCGGGCCGGGTCTGGGCTGGCGGGCTGCCTCGGCCCGGCGGAGGGTGGCGGTGGCGCGCCACGTGGCGAGGCACGATTGGCTGCGGGCGCGGGCGGACGTGTCCGGCCGCCGGGCGGACATGTCCGGCGGCGCGGAGGGAGATTTGCTAGGGTTTCGGGAGGAAGAAGACCCGAGATTTTCGGGGGAGGGGGCTATAAATAGATTTCTGGGAGCTAGGAGAGTCCAAATGAGGAGCGGTTTTCGGCCACGCGATCGTGATCGAACGACCGAGAGCATGAAGGGGAGTTTGCTGGGTTTTGGGCCAGTTTGGAAGGGGTGTTGGGCTGCACACAAAAGAGGGCTCTGCGGTTACCCGGTTAACCGTTGGAGTATCAAACGACCTCCAAATGATCCGAAACTTGACAGGCGGTCTACCGGTGCTATACCAAGGCCGCTTGGCAAACCTCGGGCCATTCCGAGAAAGTTTAACACCCGCACACGAAAAGAGGCAAAAGGGGGCGGAGACATAGGAGTGCGGATTGGAAAAGCGGACAACGGGAAAATGCTCGGATGCATGAGACGAACACGTATGCAAAATGAAATGCACTTGATGACATGATATGAAATGCAGATGATGACATGGCAAAGTGCAACACGCAAGCAAATGACATGGCAACGACGGCGAATAATAACTGGCGAGACACTGGCGCGATCGAATCCGGGCGTTACAACACTCCTCCACTAACAAGAGATCTCGCCCGAGATCTTAGGACCGAGACGGAAGGGAAAAGGGTGAGGTGAAACAAAACTCAAGAGAAGCATCAAAGAATCGAGAGCACTCGAGAAGAAGAGAGGAACGACGAGAATGGCGAAAATCGAAAGCTCAAGGAATCAGAAAGACTATGAAACAACTCGTTCTAACCGGAGTGGTTAGAATGAGAAAAGAAACGAATAAGACCGAAAGGATTTAGGTAGCACTCCGCTGAACATCGAAAAAATAGAACATGAACTTCACAAGATGGGATGACACTTGACGAGATAAACAACACAATGCCTCGGAAGAATTGAAAGAATTTGAATGAAAGAATTTAGAAGGATTGAATGGATTTGTTGAGAAAATCAACAACGAAAGAATAAGCTTGATGTGGACTTATGGAAAACATCTCAAAATTATGGGCTGATCACCGACCACAAACGGAAAAGATTAAATAGCTGAGAAGAACGAAGAAATGCAAAACTCCACTTCAAAAGAATACGGAGAATTAATTGCACTTCGAGATGCGAGAAGAAAAGATACTTGAACTCCACCAATAAAATCTTGATGAACTCTTGAAGAATGAATTAAATCATGAAGAACCACCATGAAGAACTCCGGTAACAAAAAGGATGATGAGGTAGAAATGAAGGATGAAAGAATAAGACTAAAGCCTTGCGATGATTTAGATGGAGGATCCAATGAAATGGCCGAGAAAAATTTGAACTCCGGAAAAGAAAAGATGAAAACACTTGGAACTAGAATTTATTCATTAAGAACAAACTCTGAAGAAAGGATTACTCACTAGGATGAAATAAGAATAAGATTTATTGTATGCTTATCCTTCATCAAATTAAATTGATGACAAGCAATGGATTTGTCATGCAACTTATTCTTCTTGAAAAAGATTAAGGGGAAATATGGCGCAAAACTCGAGAAGGTCTTCATGAACCACCGGTAGGATTGGAAAGAACGAGTGAATTAATATGATAAATCAAAGAAAAGAATCTTTAACGAACCACCGTAAGAATTCGAAAATGACTGACGAAAGAGAATGAATCACCGGGAAGAATTAGAGAAGCACGGAGATACTTGAGGGAATTTAGAGAAAAGAGATCGAAGAGATCGCGAAATGATTAATGAATGCTTGAACGCAGCACCGGAAGAATATTGAGATGAACGAAGGGGCACAGATATAGAATAATTAGAGAACGAATCTGAAAACTTGGAACGAAGAAATCTTCCGAAAAGATGGCCTCCGGATGCATGAGACGGAAAGCGACTCCTGAAATACTCCGGATGGTAGAAAAGAATTTACATGACTGGCAACAATTAGATAGGATAACATCGAGCTAGCACCATGAATCTCCGGGAGAACGGACAAGATTTAAGAGAAACTCTACTTCTGTCTTCAAAGTTGAGAATGACGACGAGAAACACCATCAAAATTGTTGAGGTACGCCGGAAGAATGAAAAGCGAAGAGGTTGAGCCAACAATGAAAAGAATTTGAACGAGATCTTGGAGAAGGCCTGTGACTGATGAAATCCATTCTTACGTCACACTTGAAAAGAATTGAGAATAACTCCGGAAAATCAGAAGAGTCAGGTAAGATCCTGGGAGAAGACCTGTGGGTTAGGGCCCACTAAAAGAGAAACACCGTTGGAAAGAATTGATGAACAGATAGATGATGCACCGGAACAATTGCAATATTTGATCAAGTGACAACCTCGAATTAATTAGGACACGTACGAATCTCCCGAGATGTCTTGAGCACTCGAAAGGATAAACCGGCAAGAGGAGAACGAGCAGGAAAAACACTTGAGCCGAGGGAAAAGAATAAGATCAACCCGGAAAAAAAACTTGAATTGAGTCCACCGAAAAAGAAAAGGGATGAAGAATGACGAACAAGATGAGAATTCACCGTTGAAATAATTGAGGAAGACTCAAGAGGCTCCGCATTTAATGAATTTGATGGTCGAAACAGACTCAAACTCCGGGAAGAAGAGGGTGGGAGGGCGGGAAAAACAAAGGCAACTTGGAAGGGGAAAACGACGAATAACTTGAAGAGAAAAACACCGATTGAAATCATTGAGGAGAGAGAGCAAAAACTTCACACGAGTAGGATGGATACTCGATTACAGACTCCGGTTTCGAGAAGAAGAAGGGAGGGCGGGTGGGAAAGAAAACAACTGAGGATTGAACTTGCAAAACAAAGAGGGTCGAATCACCATGACGAGAAATGCACCGGATGAAAAGAGCTGAGGAACAACTACCGTAAAACCAACTGCGCGATCCTAAAGAAAATTTGAAGGGGAAGAGGAGTAATTCAAAACACCTACGTCAAGATTCCTCACCAGAGCGACGAAGGGGCCGAGGAGTAAAAAGAATTCCTACTCTCCTATATAACTAGACTCAGAAATCAGTTTTCTTCTAGACTCAACAACGGCCAAACTACACGATCAATCAAGGGGGCTCCTAGGGTCGGTCGAGTCTATGATACCAACTTGTCACGCCCAATATGCGACCCTATCCAAAAGGAACTCGACGGTCCCACCAGGGATAGACCTGCATATTGAGACGCTTTTGCAAGGTGGATATCATTACATCAACATTACATAATAGTGGGGATACATACATAAGGCACAAATGCCACAAGCATACATCAACATCATATACAGGCTCAACATCCGACTACGGATGAAACATAAACAGAAACTCAAACAACATCCACCACCTGCTAGCCCAGTGCTGCCGACACGGAACCTATCCCCGATCGAAGAAGAAGCGTAAGAAGAACTCCAACACAAGCAAACATCGCTCTCACGTCATGATCATCGCAACTGCACTGCAACTGGTGGTGTAGTAATCTGTGAGCCACGAGGACTCAAAGCAATCCCATTACCATGGGTATCAAGACTAGCAAAGCTTAAGGGAAAGGAAGGGATAAAGTGGTGAGGCTGCAGCAGCTGACTAAGCATATATGGTGGCTAACATACGCAAATGAGAGCGAGAAGAGAAACAAAGGAACGGTCGTCAACTAGTAATGATCAAGAAGTGATCCTGAACTCCTACTTACGCCGAGACATAACCTCAAACCGTGTTCTCCTCTCGATCAACCCGAAAAGAGACACTCACGGTTACGCACACGGTTGGTGTATTTTAGAAGAGTTTACTTCAAGTTTACTACAACCGGATATTAACAAATTCCATCTGCCACATAACCGCGGGCACGGCTCTCGAAAGTTTATACCCTGCAGGGGTGTCCCAACTTAGCCCATGATAAGCTCTCGCGATCAACGAAGGATATTCCTTCTCCCCGGGAAGACCCGATCAGTCTCGGAATCCCGGCTACAAGACATTTCGACAGCAATAAAACAAGACTAGCAAAGCCGCCCGAATGTGCCGACAAATCCCGGTAGGAGTCGCACATACCTCGTTCTCAGGGCACATCCGGATGAGCAGTCCGTACAACTAAAACCAGACCTCAAGTTGCCTTGAGGGGCGCTGCATGGTTTAGTTCGGGCCAAGACTCGAAGGAGCACCGTCCGGGGGCTAAAATAAAGATGACCCTCGGGCTCGGAAACCCAAGGGAAAAAGGGCATAGGTGAGGCAAATGGTAAAACCAATGTTGGGCCTTCTTTGGAGGAGTCTTATTCAAAGCGAACTGTCAAGGGGGTCCTATAAATCACCCGACCGCGTTAGGGACGCAAAATCCGGGAACATAATACCGATATGACGGAAACTAGGGCGGCAAGAGTGGAACAAAACACTGCATAAGGCCGAGCCTTCCACCCTTTACCAAGTATATAGATGCATTAATAATATAAGATATATTGTGATATCCCAACAAGTAAACATGTTCCAACAAGGAACAACATCTCCATGTTCCAACAAGGAACAAACTTCATCTTCACCTGCAACTAACAACGCTATAAGAGGGGCTGAGCAAAGCGGTAACATAGCCAAACAACGGTTTGCATCGGAAGGATGCAAAAGGTTAGAGGCTGACATGGCAATTTGGGAGGCTTGATAAACAGGTGATAGGTAGCGCAGCATAGCGATAGAACGAATCAACTAGCATGGCAATGATAGTAGTGAGATCCAGGGTAGCGGTCATCTTGCCTGAAATCCCGCAAGGAAGAAGAACGAGTCCATGAAGAAGACGAACGGATGAAGCGAACCAAGCGTGAGACGAACGAATCCTCACGATCGCAACGCAACAGAACTAACAAGAAGAAGCACACAACATAGATAAACACACCACACATGAACATGACAAGATGCACAACAAACATGATGCATGGCAAATCTAGATGAAGCTACTCATGGCAAGAGATGATGCAAACAAGAGCAACACATCAAAGCAAGTTTAAATGAGGCCGGAAACAACATATAACAAATCCGGTAAGTCCTCATATGCAAATTTCGAAATTGGTCCAGATCTGATTAAACCTTAAGTTCAAGTTGTTAAACAGCAAGTTAATATGCACCACGATGATCTACACGAAATTCTAGTCAAGTTACATATAAAGTTCATTAGATTCGGAGCTACGCCTAGAAGATATGAGCAAAACAAGATAAGCATGGCATTGATGCAAAATGCATACAAACATCAAGCAAACACCTCAAATCAAGGATGCAACATGATAATATGAAACTACATGCAAAATCAAGCAAGTTTCATATAGAGCACACTCAAAACGGAGCAACGGTTCAACACATACACACAATACAAGTTTAAAGGACAAGCTGTCCAAAACAGCAACTAGGCATATTGCAAGCATCAAAAGAACATGCTACAAGACCTGAACAAGAAAACAAAAGGCATGGGCATGATTTACAGGCAAAGCATTACAAAACATGAACACTGAGCTATCTCCAGAAACAACTGGAACATGCTCAAAATGACATGGCAAGATTGCAAATAATAACAGTTTCAGGCATTGGCAGAAATAACATCAGGTTGCAATGTTTAGAGCTATGAACCAACATGTTACAGGAACTTAACATGGAAAACAAAGGCATGGCACGAATCTACTAATTGCATAGAACAAAAGTCCTTTAGTGACCATGAGCCAAAAAGGATCAGAAAATATGATGGCACCCATGTAAACATGGAAAGTCATATTACAGATTCATACATGGCAGGAACAACAATGAGTAGGCATGTTGGTGAGCTTGAACCACTCACCACAGAGCAGTACATGGCGTGTCAAGGCAACTAACAGTAAGAAGACATGGCATAGAAGCTATACATGGCAAGAACAACATCATAGCATGCAAGGATCAACTACAACAACCTTGGCAAAATTGAATAACATGTAAACAATCTGCCAGGAACATTTTATAGCAAAAGTAGAGCTCGATCGACTCAAGCTATGGCACTCCATAATTTCAAACAAGGGCACGGATGGATAGAGAAAGAAATGTAGAACAAAACATCCTTAATGAAGTATCTCAAAATATGCATGGATCTCTCTGTAGCATCAAGTTAACATGGCAACAAAATATAACAGAATCTGCCAGGAAAACAGCAACAGCAAGTACCCTACTTAACAAGCTTGATGCACTCACTAAACAACTCACAAAAATACATGGCAAGCACCCCTGGAAAGATGGCATGGCATATTACAAAACACATGTAGGACTCAAGTTCATAGGGTGCACACATCAATCATGGCAAAAATGACAAAAGTGCATGTTCTGATAAGAATCAGAAACTAACATCACATAGCACTCTTCCAACAGCATTTAGGGCATCAAGATAATCTCAAATGAAAATGATGCAATGAGATGAAACGATCTACTCTTCGGGGCCAACAATATGACATATTACACGCACGAAACGGAGCTACGTATGCAAAGATATGACATGATGAAATTGGCACAAAATATCACATATTCGGGGACTTGGCAGTATTTTTGAATAAAAAGGACGCGCGCAAGATAGCTAAAAATCGCACGGGCGGGATCTTGCGGGTTCTCACCAGTGGGCCAAAAGGGCCGGTCGGTGAAGGAGCCAGCCTGGCAGGCCGGGGACGCGGGCCGAGGAGCTGGGCCGCCAGGAGGCCGCGGGGCCCACGCAGCGAGGGAGCCCGGTCGTCCCTCTCCTCGATCCTGACTGGATCGAGGGAGCAGGAGCATGGCGGCGGCGCATAAGAACTCCGGCGAGGGCTGCGAAGGCCGGGGACGCGCGGGAGGCACCGGGAACGGGTAGATCGGCGGCGGGGCATCCGGATCCGGCGCGGAGGCGACGTGCTCCGGCGATGGCGAGGCGGCGACCATGAGAGAGGCAGAGCGCGAGGAAGAGAGAGAGAAGAGGGAGAAGGAAGGAGGGCAGGGCGGCGAGGCGCAAGGTGGCGGCGAGGAGGAGGAGGGCGGCTGGCGGCGAGGAGGACTCGCGAGGCGCACGGACGCGGGCTGTGGGCGCGGGAGGCGGCGCGGGCGTGTGGCGCTGCTGGGCTGGCCGGTCTCGGCCGCGGCTGGCATGGGCGGGCCGCCTCGGACCCGGCGGCGGAGGGTGGCGGTGGCGCGCCACGTGGCGAGGCACGATTGGCTGCGGGCGCGGGCGGACGTGTCCGGCCGCCGGGCAGACATGTCCGACGGCGCGGAGGGAGATTTGCTAGGGTTTCGGGAGGAAGAAGACCCGAGATTTTCGGGGGAGGGGGCTATAAATAGATTTCTGGGAGCTAGGAGAGTCCAAATGAGGAGCGGTTTTCAGCCACGCGATCGTGATCGAACGACCGAGAGCATGAAGGGGAGTTTGCTGGGTTTTGGGCCAGTTTGGAAGGGTGTTGGGCTGCACACAAAAGAGGGCTCATGGTTATCTTGCTAACTGCTGGAGTATCAAACGACCTCCAAATGATCCGAAACTTGACAAAGCGGTTCTACGGTGCTATACCAAGGCCGCTGGCAAACCTCGGCCATTCCGAGAAAGTTTAACACCCGCTTTAAAAAGAGGTAAAAGGGGCGCCGGAGACATAGGAGTGCCGGATTGGAAAGCGGACAACGGGAAAATGCTCGGATGCATGAGACGAACACGTATGCAAAATGAAATGCACATGATGACATGATATGAAATGCAGATGATGACATGGCAAAGTGCAACACGCAAGCAAATGACATGGCAACGACGGCGAATAACTGGCAGACACCTGGCGCATCGAATCCGGGGCGTTACAACACTCCTCCACTAACAAGAGATCTCGTCCCGAGATCTTAGGACTGAGACAGAAGGGAAAAGGGTGAGGTGAAACAAAACTCAAGAGAAGCATCAAAGAATCGAGAGCACTCGAGAAGAAGAGAGGAACGACGAGAATGGCGAAAATCGAAAGCTCAAGGAATCAGAAAGACTATGAAACAACTCGTTCTAACCGGAGTGGTTAGAATGAGAAAAGAAACGAATAAGACTGAAAGGATTTAGGTAGCACTCCGGCTGAACATCGAAAAAAATAGAACATGAACTTCACAAGATGGGATGACACTTGACGAGATAAACAACACAATGCCTCCGGAAGAATTGAAAGAATTTGAATGAAAGAATTTAGAAGGATTGAATGGATTTGTTGAGAAAATCAACAACGAAAGAATAAGCTTGATGTGGACTTATGGAAAACATCTCAAAATTATGGGCTGATCACCGACCACAAACGGAAAAGATTAAATAGCTGAGAAGAACGAAGAAATGCAAAACTCCACTTCAAAAGAATACGGAGAATTAATTGCACTTCGAGATGCGAGAAGAAAAGATACTTGAACTCCACCAATAAAATCTTGATGAACTCTTGAAGAATGAATTAAATCATGAAGAACCACCATGAAGAACTCCGGTAACAAAAAGGATGATGAGGTAGAAATGAAGGATGAAAGAATAAGACTAAAGCCTTGCGATGATTTAGATGGAGGATCCAATGAAATGGCTGAGAAAAATTTGAACTCCGGAAAAGAAAAGATGAAAACACTTGGAACTATAATTTATTCATCAAGAACAAACTCTGAAGAAAGGATTACTCACTAGGATGAAATAAGAATAAGATTTATTGTATGCTTATCCTTCATCAAATTAAATTGATGACAAGCAATGGATTTGTCACGCAACTTATTCTTCTTGAAAAAGATTAAGGGGAAATATGGCGCAAAACTCGAGAAGGTCTTCATGAACCACCGGTAGGATTGGAAAGAACGAGTGAATTAATATGATAAATCAAAGAAAAGAATCTTGAACGAACCACCGTAAGAATTCGAAAATGACTGACGAAAGAGAATGAATCACCGGGAAGAATTAGAGAAGCACGGAGATACTTGAGGGAATTTAGAGAAAAGAGATCGAAGAGATCGCGAACTGATTAATGAATGCTTGAACGCAGCACCGGAAGAATATTGAGATGAACGAAGGGGCACGGATATAGAATAATTAGAGAACGAATCTGAAAACTTGGAACGAAGAAATCTTTCGAAAAGATGGCCTCCGGATGCATGAGACGGAAAGCGACTCCTGAAATACTCCGGATGGATGAAAAGAATTTACATGGTAGCAACAATTAGATAGGATAACATCGAGCTAGCACCATGAATCTCCGGAGAACGGACAAGATTTAAGAGAAACTCTACTTGTCTTCAAAGTTGAGAATGACGACGAGAAACACCATCAAAATTGTTGAGGTACGCCGAAGAATGAAAAGCGAAGAGGTTGAGCCAACAATGAAAAGAATTTGAACGAGATCTTGGAGAAGGCCTGTGGATCGATGAAATCCATTCTTACGTCACACTTGAAAAGAATTGAGAATAACTCCGAAAATCGGAAGAGTCGTAAGATCACAGGAAAAGACCTGTGGGTTAGGGCCCACTAAAAGAGAAATACTGTTGGAAAGAATTGATGAACAGATAGATGATGCACCGGAACAATTGAAATATTTGACTGAAGTGACAACCTCAAATTAATTAGGACACAGACGAATCTCCTGAGATGTCTTGAGCACTCCGAAAGGATAAACTGGCAAGACGAGAACGAGCAGGAAAAACACTTGAGCCGAGGGAAAAGAATAAGATCAACCCGAAAAAAAAACTTGAATTGAGTCCACCGGAAAAAGAAAAGGGATGAAGAATGACGAACAAGATGAGAATTCACCGGTTGAAATAATTGAGGGAAGATCAAGAGGCTCCGCATTTAATGAAATTGATGGTCGAAATGCAGACTCAAACTCCGGGAAGAAGAGGGTGGGAGGCGGAAAAACAAAGGCAACTTGGAAGGGGAAAACGACGAATAACTTGAAGAGAAAAACACCGATTGAAATCATTGAGGAGAGAGAGCAAAAACTTCACACGAGTAGGATGGATACTCGATTACAGACTCCGGTTTCGAGAAGAAGAAGGGAGGGCGGGTGGGAAAAGAAAACAACTGAGGATTGAACTTGCAAAACAAAGAGGGTCGAATCACCATGACGAGAAATGCACCGGATGAAAAGAGCTGAGGAACAACTACCGTAAAACCAACTGCGCGATCCTAAAGAAAATTTGAAGGAAGAGGAGTAATTCAAAACACCTACGCCAAGATTCCTCACTAGAGCGACGAAGGGCCGAGGAGTAAAAAGAATTCCTACTCTCCGATATAACTAGACTCGTAAATCAGTTTTCTTCTAGACTCAACAACGGCCAAACTACACGATCAATCAAGGGGCTCCTAGGGTCGGTCGAGGCTCGATACCAACTTGTCACGCCCAATATGCACCCTATCCAAAAGGAACTCGACGGTCCCACCAGGATAGACTCGCATATTGAGACGCTTTGCAAGGTGGATATCATTACATCAACATTACATAATAGTGGGGATACATACATAAGGCACAAATGCCACAAGCATACATCAACATCATATACAGGCTCAACATCCGACTACGGATGAAACATAAACAGAAACTCAAACAACATCCACCCTGCTAGCCCAGGCTGCCGACCTGGAACCTATCCCCTGATCGAAGAAGAAGCAGAAGAAGAACTCCAACACAAGCAAACATCGCTCTCACGTCATGATCATCGCAACCTGTACCTGCAACTGGTGGTGTAGTAATCTGTGAGCCACGAGGACTCAGCAATCCCATTACCATGGGTATCAAGACTAGCAAAGCTTAAGGGAAAGGAAGGGATAAAGTGGTGAGGCTGCAGCAGCGACTAAGCATATATGGTGGCTAACATACGCAAATGAGAGCGAGAAGAGAAACAAAGGAACGGTCGTCAACTAGTAATGATCAAGAAGTGATCCTGAACTCCTACTTACGTCAGACATAACCCAGAAACCGTGTTCTCCTCTCGATCAACCCCAAAAAGAGACACTCACGGTTACGCACACGGTTGGTGTATTTTAGAAGAGTTTGCTTCAAGTTTACTACAACCGGATATTAACAAATTCCCATCCGCCACATAACCGCTGGCACGGCTCTCGAAAGTTTATACTCGCAGGGTGTCCCAACTTAGCCCATGATAAGCTCTCGCGATCAACGAAGGATATTCCTTCTCCCGGAAGACCCGATCAGTCTCGGAATCCCGGCTACAAGACATTTCGACAGCAATAAAACAAGACCAGCAAAGCCGCCCGAATGTGCCGACAAATCCCGATAGGAGTCGCACATACCTCGTTCTCAGGGCACATCCGGATGAGCAGTCCGCATAACTAAAACCAGACCTCAAGTTGCCTTTGAGGGGCGCCAGACAGGGCTCTAGTTCGGGCCAAGACTGAAGGAGCACCGGTCCGGGGGCTAAAATAAAGATGACCCCGGCTCCGAAACCCAAGGGAAAAAGGGCATAGGTGAGGCAAATGGTAAAACCAATGTTGGGCCTTCTTTGGAGGAGTCTTATTCAAAGCGAACTGTCAAGGGGTCCCATAAATCACCCGACCGCGTTAGGGGAGCAAAATCCGGGAACATAATACCGATATGACGGAAACTAGGGCGGCAAGAGTGGAACAAAACACTGTGCATAAGGCCGAGCCTTCCACCCTTTACCAAGTATATAGATGCATTAATAATATAAGATATATTGTGATATCCCAACAAGTAAACATGTTCCAACAAGGAACAACATCTCCATGTTCCAACAAGGAACAAACTTCATCTTCACCTGCAACTAACAACATTTATAAGAGGGGCTGAGCAAAGCGGTAACATAGCCAAACAACGGTTTGCATAGGAAGGGTGCAAAAGGTTAGAGGTCGACATGGCAATTTGGGAGGCTTGATAAACAGTGATAGGTAGCGCAGCATAGCGATAGAACGAATCAACTAGCATGGCAATGATAGTAGTGAGATCCAGGGTAGCGGTCATCTTGCCTGAAATCCCGCAAGGAAGAAGAACGAGTCCATGAAGAAGACGAACGGATGAAGCCGAACCAAGCGTAGACGAACGAATCCTCACGATCGCAACGCAACAGGAACTAACAAGAAGAAGCACACAACATAGATAAACACACCACACATGAACATGACAAGATGCACAATAAACATGATGCATGGCAAATCTAGATGAAGCTACTCATGGCAAGAGATGATGCAAACAAGAGCAACACATCAAAGCAAGTTTAAATGAGGCCGGGAACAACATATAACAAATCCAGAAGTCCTCATATGCAAATTTCGAAATTGGTCCAGATCTGATTAAACCTTAAGTTCAAGTTGTTAAACAGCAAGTTAATATGCACCACGATGATCTACACGAAATTCTAGTCAAGTTACATATAAAGTTCATTAGATTCGAGACTACGGCCTAGAAGATATGAGCAAAACAAGATAAGCATGGCATTGATGCAAAATGCATACAAACATTAAGCAAACACCTCAAATCAAGGATGCAACATGATAATATGAAACTACATGCAAAATCAAGCAAGTTTCATATAGAGCACACTCAAAACGGAGCAACGGTTCAACACATACACACAATACAAGTTTAAAGGACAAGCTGTCCAAAACAGCAACTAGGCATATTGCAAGCATCAAAACAACATGCTACAGGACCTGAACAAGAAAACAAAAGGCATGGGCATGATGTACAGGCAAAGCATTACAAAACATGAACACTGAGCTATCTCCAGAAACAACTAGAACATGCTCAAAATGACATGGAAAGATTGCAAATAATAACAGTTTCAGGCATTGGCAGAAATAACATCAGGTTGCAATGTTTAGAGCTATGAACCAACATGTTACAGGAACTTAACATGGAAAACAAAGGCATGGCACGAATCTACTAATTGCATAGAACGAAAGTCCTTTAGTGACCATGAGCCAAAAAGGATCAGAAAATATGATGGCACCCATGTAAACATGGAAAGTCATATTACAGATTCATACATGGCAGGAACAACAATGAGTAGGCATGTTGGTGAGCTTGAACCACTCACCACAGAGCAGTACATGGCATGGCAAGGCAACTAACACTAAGAACACATGGCATAGAAGCTATACATGGCAAGAACAACATCATAGCATGCAAGGATCAACTACAACAACCTTGGCAAAATTGAATAACATGTAAACAATCTGCCAGGAACATTTTATAGCAAAAGTAGAGCTCGATTGACTCAAGCTATGGCACTCCATAATTGCAAACAAGGGCACGGATGGATAGAGAAAGAAATGTAGAACAAAACATCCTTAATGAAGTATCTCAAAATATGCATGGATCTCTCTGTAGCATCAAGTTAACATGGCAACAAAATATAACAGAATCTGCCAGGAAAACAGCAACAGCAAGTACCCTACTTAACAAGCTTGATGCACTCACTAAACAACTCACAAAAATACATGGCAAGCACCACTGGAAAGATGGCATGGCATATTACAAAACACATGTAGGACTCAAGTTCATAGGGTGCACACATCAATCATGGACAAAATGACAAAAGTGCATGTTCTGATAAGAATCAGAAACTAACATCACATAGCACTCTTCCAACAGCATTTAGGGCATCAACATAATCTCAAATGAAAATGATGCAATGAGATGAAACGATCTACTCTTCGGTTCGAACAATATGACATATTGCACGCACGAAACGGAGCTACGTATGCAAAGATATGACATGATGAAATTGGCACAAAATATCACATATTCGGGGACTTGGCAGTATTTTTGAAAAAAAAAAGACGCGCGCAAGATAGCTAAAAATCGCACGGCGGGATTCTTGCGGTTCTCACCAGTGGGCCAAAAGGGCCGGTCGGTGAAGGAGCCAGCCTGGCAGGCCGGGACGCGGGCCGAGGAGCTGGGCCGCCAGGAGGCCGCGGGGCCCACGCAGCGAGGGAGCCCGGTCGTCCCTCTCCTCGATCCTGACTGGATCGAGGGAGCAGGAGCATGGCGGCGGCGCATAAGAACTCCGGCGAGGGCTGCGAAGGCCGGGGACGCGCGGGAGGCACCGGGAACGGGTAGATCGGCGGCGGGGCATCCGGATCCTGGCCATGAGGCGACGTGCCCTGATGATGGCGGGCAAGACTCATGAGAGAAGTGAGCCGCGAAAGAGAGAGAGAAGAGGGAGAAGGAAGGAGGGCAGGGCGAGGCGCAAGGTGGCGGCGGAGGAGGGCGGCTGCGGCGGCGAGGGAGGACTCCGGCGAGGCGCACGGACGCGGGCCGCCCGGCAGAGGCGGGCGGGCGGCGGCGCGGCGGGCGCTGGCCGTCGGGCCGGCCCGGCTGGCGGACGGGCTGCCTCGCCCGCGGCGGAGGGTGGTGGTGGCGCCACGTGGCGCAGGCACGATTGGCAGGCGCGGGCGACGTGTCCGCCGCTGGCGGACATGTCCGGAGGCGCGGAGGGAGATTTGCTAGGGTTTCGGGAGGAAGAAGACCCGAGATTTTCGGGGGAGGGGGCTATAAATAGATTTCTGGGAGCTAGGAGAGTCCAAATGAGGAGCGGTTTTCGGCCACGCGATCGTGATCGAACGACCGAGAGTATGAAGGGGAGTTTGCTGGGTTTTGGGCCAGTTTGAAGGGGTGTTGGGCTGCACACAAAGAGGGCTCATGTTACCTTGCTAACTGCTGGAGTATCAAACGACCTCCAAATGATCCGAAACTTGACAAAGCGGTTCATCGGTGCTATACCAAGGCCGCTTGGCAAACCTCGGGCCATTCCGAGAAAGTTTAACACCCGCACACGAAAAGAGGTAAAAGGGGGCGCCGGGAGACATAGGAGTGCCGGATTGGAAAACGGACAACGGGGAAAATGCTCGGATGCATGAGACGAACACGTATGCAAAATGAAATGCACATGATGACATGATATGAAATGCAGATGATGACATGGCAAAGTGCAACACGCAAGCAAATGACATGGCAACGACGGCGAATAACTCGCAGACACCTGGCGCATCGAATCCGGGGCGTTACAACACTCCTCCACTAACAAGAGATCTCGTCCCGAGATCTTAGGACCGAGACGGAAGGGAAAAGGGTGAGGTGAAACAAAACTCAAGAGATGCATCAAAGAATCAAGAGCACTCGAGAAGAAGAGAGGAACGACGAGAATGGCGAAAATCGAAAAGCTCAAGGAATCGTAAAGACTATGAAACAACTCGTTCTAACCGGAGTGGTTAGAATGAGAAAAGAAACGAATAAGACCGAAAGGATTTAGGTAGCACCGGCTGAACATCGAAAAAAATAGAACATGACCTTCACAAGATGGGATGACACTTGACAAGATAAACAACACAATGCCTCCTAAGAATTGAAAGAATTTGAATGAAAGAATTTAGAAGGATTGAATGGATTTGTTGAGAAAATCAACAACGAAAGAATAAGCTTGATGTGGACTTATGGAAAACATCTCAAAATTATGGGCTGATCACCCACCACAAACGGAAAAGATTAAATAGCTGAGAAGGACGAAGAAATGCAAAACTCCACTTCAAAAGAATACGGAGAATTAATTGCACTTCGAGATGCGAGAAGAAAAGATACTTGAACTCCACCAATAAAATCTTGATGAACTCTTGAAGAATGAATTAAATCATGAAGAACCACCATGAAGAACTCCGGTAACAAAAAGGATGATGAGGTAGAAATGAAGGATGAAAGAATAAGACTAAAGCCTTGCGATGATTTAGATGGAGGATCCAATGAAATGGCCGAGAAAAATTTGAACTCCGGAAAAGAAAAGATGAAAACACTTGGAACTAGAATTTATTCATCAAGAACAAACTCTGAAGAAAGGATTACTCACTAGGATGAAATAAGAATAAGATTTATTGTATGCTTATCCTTCATCAAATTAAATTGATGACAAGCAATGGATTTGTCATGCAACTTATTCTTCTTGAAAAAGATTAAGGGGAAATATGGCGCAAAACTCGAGAAGGTCTTCATGAACCACCGTAGGATTGGAAAGAACGAGTGAATTAATATGATAAATCAAAGAAAAGAATCTTGAACGAACCACCGTAAGAATTCGAAAATGATCGACGAAGAGAATGAATCACCGGAAGAATTAGAGAAGCACGGAGATACTTGAGGGAATTTAGAGAAAAGAGATCGAAGAGATCGCGAACTGATTAATGAATGCTTGAACGCAGCACCGGAAGAATATTGAGATGAACGAAGGGGCACAGATATAGAATAATTAGAGAACGAATCTGAAAACTTGGAACGAAGAAATCTTCCGAAAAGATGGCCTCCGGATGCATGAGACGGAAAGCGACTCCTGAAATACTCCGGATGGATGAAAAGAATTTACATGACTGGCAACAATTAGATAGGATAACATCGAGCTAGCACCATGAATCTCCGGGAGAACGGACAAGATTTAAGAGAAACTCTACTTGTCTTCAAAGTTGAGAATGACGACGAAACACCATCAAAATTGTTGAGGTACGCCGAAGAATGAAAAGCGAAGAGGTTGAGCCAACAATGAAAAGAATTTGAACGAGATCTTGGAGAAGGCCTGTGGATCGATGAAATCCATTCTTACGTCACACTTGAAAAGAATTGAGAATAACTCCGGAAAATCAGAAGAGTCAGGTAAGATCCTGGGAAAAGACCTGTGGGTTAGGGCCCACTAAAAGAGAAACACCGTTGGAAAGAATTGATGAACAGATAGATGATGCACCGGAACAATTGAAATATTTGACTGAAGTGACAACCTCGAATTAATTAGGACACAGACGAATCTCCTGAGATGTCTTGAGCACTCCGAAAGGATAAACTGGCAAGAGGAGAACGAGCAGGAAAAACACTTGAGCCGAGGGAAAAGAATAAGATCAACCCGGAAAAAAAAACTTGAATTGAGTCCACCGGAAAAAGAAAAGGGATGAAGAATGACGAACAAGATGAGAATTCACCGGTTGAAATAATTGAGGGAAGACTGAAGAGGCTCCGTACGAATGAAATTGATGGTCGAAACAGACTCAAACTCCGGGAAGAAGAGGGTGGGAGGGTGGGAAAAACAAAGGCAACTTGGAAGGGGAAAACGACGAATAACTTGAAGAGAAAAACACCGATTGAAATCATTGAGGAGAGAGAGCAAAACTTCACACCAGTAGAATGGATACTCGACATGACTCGGTTTCGAGAAGAAGAAGGGAGGGCGGTGGGAAAAGAAAACAACCGAGGATTGAACTTGCAAAACAAAGAGGGTCGAATCACCATGACGAGAAATGCACCGGATGAAAAGAGTCGAGGAACAACTACATCAGAAACCAATCAAGCGATCCTAAAGAAAATTTGAAGGGAAGAGGAGTAATTCAAAACACCTACGCCAAGATTCCTCACCAGAAGCGACGAAGGGCCGAGGAGTAAAAAAGAATTCCTACTCTCCTATATAACTAGACTCCTAAATCAGTTTTATTCTAGACTCAACAACTGCCAAACTACACGATCAATCAAGGGGCTCCTAGGGTCGGTCGAGGCTCGGTACCAACTTGTCACGCCTAATATGCGACCCTATCCAAAAGGAACTCGACGGTCCCACCAGGATAGACCAAGATATTGAGACGCTTTTTGCAAGGTGGATATCATTACATCAACATTACATAATAGTGGGGATACATACATAAGGCACAAATGCCACAAGCATACATCAACATCATATACAGCTCAACATCCGACTACGGATGAAACATAAATGTAAACTCAAACAACATCCACCTCGCTAGCCCAGTGCTGCCGACCGAACCTATCCCCGATCAAGAAGAAGCGTAAGAAGAACTCCAACACAAGCAAACATCGCCTCACGCCATGATCATCGCAACCTGTACACTCGCAATCGGTGGTGTAGTAATCTGTGAGCCACGAGGACTCAAAGAATCCCATTACCATGGGTATCAAGACTAGCAAAGCTTAAGGGAAAGGAAGGGATAAAGTGGTGAGGCTGCAGCAGCGACTAAGCATATATGGTGGCTAACATACGCAAATGAGAGCGAGAAGAGAAACAAAGGAACGGTCGTCAACTAGTAATGATCAAGAAGTGATCCTGAACTCCTACTTACGCCGACATAACTCAAACTGTGTTCTCCTCTCAATCAACCCCGAAAAGAGACACTCACGGTTACGCACACGGTTGGTGTATTTTAGAAGAGTTTGCTTCAAGTTTACTACAACCGGATATTAACAAATTCCCATCCGCCACATAACCGCGGGCGCGGCTTTCGAAAGTTTATACCCTGCAGGGGTGTCCCAACTTAGCCCATGATAAGCTCTCGCGATCAAGGAAGGATATTCCTTCTCCCGGAAGACCCGATCAGTCTCGGAATCCCGGCTACAAGACATTTCGACAAAGAATAAAACAAGACCAGCAAAAGCCGCCCGAATGTGCCGACAAATCCCGTAGGAGTCGCACATACCTCGCTCGTGGCACATCCGGATGAGCAGTCCGCATAACTAAAACCAGACCTCAAGTTGCCTTGAGGGGCGCCGACAGTGGCTCTAGTTCGGCCAAGACTCAAGGAGCACCGTCCGGGGGCTAAAATAAAGATGACCCTCGGGCTCCGAAACCCAAGGGAAAAAGGGCATAGGTGAGGCAAATGGTAAAACCAATGTTGGGCCTTCCGGAGGAGTCTTATTCAAAGCGAACTGTCAAGGGGGTCCCATAAATCACCCAACCGTGTTAGGGACGCAAAATCCGGAACATAATACCGATATGACGGAAACTAGGGCGGCAAGAGTGGAACAAAACACTGTGCATAAGGCCGAGCCTTCCACCCTTTACCAAGTATATAGATGCATTAATAATATAAGATATATTGTGATATCCCAACAAGTAAACATGTTCCAACAAGGAACAACATCTCCATGTTCCAACAAGGAACAAACTTCATCTTCACCGCAACTAACAACGCTATAAGAGGGGCTGAGCAAAGCGGTAACATAGCCAAACAACGGTTTGCATAGGAAGGGTGCAAAAGGTTAGAGGTCGACATGGCAATTTGGGAGGCTTGATAAACAGTGATAGGTAGCGCAAGATAGCGATAGAACGAATCAACTAGCATGGCAATGATAGTAGTGAGATCCAGGGTAGCGGTCATCTTGCCTGAAATCCCGCAAGGAAGAAGAACGAGTCCATGAAGAAGACGAACGGATGAAGTTTAACCAAGCGAGACGAACGAATCCTCACGATCGCAACGCAACAGGAACTAACAAGAAGAAGCACACAACATAGATAAACACACCACACATGAACATGACAAGATGCACAACAAACATGATGCATGGCAAATCTAGATGAAGCTACTCATGGCAAGAGATGATGCAAACAAGAGCAACACATCAAAGCAAGTTTAAATGAGGCCGAAAACAACATATAACAAATCCGTAAGTCCTCATGTGCAAATTTCGAAATTGGTCCAGATCTGATTAAACCTTAAGTTCAAGTTGTTAAACAGCAAGTTAATATGCACCACGATGATCTACACGAAATTCTAGTCAAGTTACATATAAAGTTCATTAGATTCGGAGCTACGGCCTAGAAGATATGAGCAAAACAAGATAAGCATGGCATTGATGCAAAATGCATACAAACATCAAGAAAACACCTCAAATCAAGGATGCAACATGATAATATGAAACTACATGCAAAATCAAGCAAGTTTCATATAGAGCACACTCAAAACGGAGCAACGGTTCAACACATACACACAATACAAGTTTAAAGGACAAGCTGTCCAAAACAGCAACTAGGCATATTGCAAGCATCAAAACAACATGCTACAGGACCTGAACAAGAAAACAAGAGGCATGGGCATGATGTACAGGCAAAGCATTACAAAACATGAACACTGATCTATCTCCAGAAACAAATAGAACATGCTCAAAATTACATGGCAAGATTGCAAATAATAACAGTTTCAGGCATTGGCAGAAATAACATCAGGTTGCAATGTTTAGAGCTATGAAACAATATGTTACAGGAACTTAACATGGAAAACAAAGGCATGGCACAAATCTACTAATTGCATAGAACAAAAGTCCTTTAGTGACCATGAGCCAAAAAGGATCAGAAAACATGATGGCACCCATGTAAACATGGAAAGTTATATTACAGATTCATACATGGCAGGAACAACAATGAGTAGGCATGTTGGTGAGCTTGAACCACTCACCACAGAGCATTACATGTCATGGCAAGGCAACTAACAGTAAGAAGACATGGCATAGAAGCTATACATGGCAAGAACAACATCATACCATGCAAGGATCAACTACAACAACCTTGGCAAAATTGAATAACATGTAAACAATCTGACAGGAACATTTTATAGCAAAAGTAGAGCTCGATTGACTCAAGCTATGACACTCCATAATTGCAAACAAGGGCATGGATGGATAGAGCAAGACATGTAGAACAAAACATCCTTAATGAAGTATCTCAAAATATGCATGGATCTCTCTGTAGCATCAAGTTAACATGGCAACAAAATATAACAGAATCTGCCAGAAAACAGCAACAGCAAGTACCCTACTTAACAAGCTTGATGCACTCACTAAACAACTCACAAAAATACATGGCAAGCACCCCTGGAAATATGGCATGGCATATTACAAAACACATGTAGGACTCAAGTTCATAGGGTGCACACATCAATCATGGCAAAAATGACAAGTGCATGTTCTGATAAGAATCAGAAACTAACATCACATAGCACTCTTCCAACAGCATTTAGTGCATCAAGATGATCTCAAATGAATATGATGGAATGAGATGAAATGACCTACTCTTCGAGGCGAACAATTTGACATATTACACGCACGAAACGGAGCTACGTGTGCAAAGATATGACATGATGAAATTGGCACAAAATAACACATATTCGGGGACTTGGCAGTTTTTTTGAAGAAAAAAAAGGACGCGCGCAAGATAGCTAAAAATCGCACGGGCGGTGTCGTGGAATTGTCACGGCAGATGTCCTCATGAAAGGACTTAGTCGTAGGGCCATCGTACGGGTTAACCTAGAGGGGTTAAAGCGGACACAAGACACGGAATTATATCGGTTCTACCCTTCGATGAAGGTAAAAGCCTACGCCCGGGCCAGTGATGTGATTGATATGATTTCGGCGACTAGGGAGCAATAGCTTTGCCTTAGCCTCGAATCCTCTCTCTCTAATCCGCCGTGTCGCCCCTTATATACACGGGTTGACGCCTGCCGTCTGACAGAGTCCCGATCCGCTCATACAAGTGTCCGCTCGGTCTCTTCTCTCTTGTCTTACAACACAAGTTACAACACTAAGGCGGTTTACATAAATGGACCTTAAGTCGCCTTCTGGGCTCCGCCTCCTCCGTGGGCCTGGATCATGGACGAGGGTAAACCGGCCCCTCTAGGGCGGTTCACACTCGAGTTGTGTCCCCAACATTAGGCCCCAGATTGACTGAACCGGTTCAAGTCAATCTTCAACACCTTCGTGAACCTCTTTGATCTCCTTTCATATTTTGTAAACCGCCATCCGCTTGAACCGCCGTGGACGTCATCTTTAATAAAGAAATCCAAACAAGAAGATTCCCTTCATTTAATGCTATCCCGGAAATCGAGGCGTCGCTGCACGACCGTCTCCGGCCGCTAATTCTTTTGATTCTCGCGCTGATTGCTCCGGTCCCTTATAAATAGACCGTCGCCTTTCTCTTCTTCTTCTTCCACTCTTCTCCTTCCTCGCGACGCTCTAGCCTCGAAGCTCCGCCGTCGCTACCGACCTTCAACGACGCTTCATCGCCGGGCCGCTGCATCAACTCTGACCGTATCGTAGTTTTCGGCGCTCCTCCGCGGTTTCCGCCGCCGTAAGGTTCCTCTCAAGCCCTAGATCCCATCTCAGATCCTGCTCATCACGCAGTTCATATCAGTTTCTTCTCACTTGCTCCGCCATGGCCGCACGCCTTAGCCATACCGTGCATCTTGTATAAGTGATCGCTCCGCCGTCCATTGAACTCTTTATGCACCCTTCCTTTTGTTCAGATCCTCGAGTTTAGAATATCTGAACCCTCCTGCTCTTTATGAAGGTTTGCATAGGTCGTAAAGTTTTTCTTACTAGAGCTTCGGTAGATCTCAATTACCTTCATTCGTATGTGAAAACTATTTCTGTCCATACTTAGTAGACTTTTCAACTCTGCCATTTTCGGCGGTTTAACTTTCGACAGCTAATCCGTCACTCCATTAGTCCTCGCTTAAACCGAACGGGAAGCCGGATGCTGAATTACCGGTTTAACAATGTATGATATGCCCGAACCGCTTAATGGTAAACCGTCTCTTCCTTTCTTTCGCAGCTTAGTCTTCCGGAATGGCCCTCAATTCTCAGCTTGCAATTGGGTCCGTCCAAAATCACCAAACACAACTGAACGGCTATGTCACCACCGGGCGGTTTACGCCAAAAATGTCCTCCACCGGGCGTGTTCCGGATGGCGAAGTTTCCTCCCGAGCCACAAGCGGGTGAAGTAATCGTGTTTATGCAGCACTTAGACCGGGATTCTGCCCGCCCGGTTCAAAAATTTTCCGGACGCCCTCGCAAGTTTGAAACTCCATCCGCAGGATATCGGCCCGAACTTCGTGTCAAACATATGCAACTTCCAAGTCTTCGTGAAGTCTACCTTCAGGAAGAACCATCTGTGGAGTTGTTCCGGGATTTTTTTCACTTGAACCGTCGTACCGAATTTTCTGATGGTCCGAACACAGAGCTGGGCGGCGTTTCAATCCAAAAGAGGAAGGAGGTGGATTTTCATCACGCCAAACACCACAGTCATCCAAAGGATTGGAATCAAACCTGGTTCTATCGCCGAACACCGCCTCGCCAACGAGAACCCCTTGCCGGGTTATCGTCCTCACCGCTCAAAGAATCAAAGATCCGCTGTTCGCAGACGCTTAACCGCCATGAACGGAAGAACTTCGCCTCAAATAATCAAGCTCCGGCTCTAATGGCCAATGGCTTAACCGGCGTGGACCTTGTGCGGTGTTGGGTTTCTTGGGCGTTTTGCCGCTGAGCCGCCGCCCGGATTGATGCATGAGTACACCGGCAGCCTCAAAGACCCTCAAAGACGCCACGAGCTGCCCATAATCGAACTCGAAGTTACGGAGATTGTAAAGAAGATGCTTGATGAACCAATCTCCGCTTTGCAGCCTAACCGGGCTGGATCCATTCTGTTGCCAACAAACCGCCGGGCGGTAAAGCTCTATTCACCGTTCTTGGGTCTTTAAAACTTTGTTGATATGTATTAATCCTTGTTATTTCTCAGCCGACAGCTCCTTCCGAAACGCATTAAACCGGTTCGGGCGCGCGTGTAAAGTCCAAGGCCACCAAGAAGGCAGGCAAGAAGAAATCGCCGAGTCCTCCGATCCGCCAGAGGACGTAAGAATCGAAGGAGCTGAGGTAACACTTGACATTCTTACGAGGGAGCCGCCAAAACCGGCTTCCCGCTTTGTGTTCATTCTGCTTATGATTTGTTCCTTGTACTCCTTTTATCGACAACTTTACTTCCTGTGATGATGTCAAGCCAGCCATGCCGACCCGCTGAGGTAATCTTTCTTTCTTCCGAATCCGACCTTGTGCCGTTAAAAGAATTCGCGCACCGTCCGGAAAGTGAAAAGATATCATTCTGTGCTTACTTAAATCCAAACCTTTCTTTGAAGACACAAGAAGTCAAGAGCGCCAGACGACCCAAGCATAGTGGCCAACGTATTACCTCATCCGGTTTACCAGACACACCAACCCGGAAGCGCCGCCCGTGAGGTGACTTGCTCTCCGAAAAGTGTTATCCCTTAAAGGGTTTCTTCCGATGTCCTCTCAATCCATCTCGACCCAAATTATCAGGCCTCTTCCGTTCGTCCGGGCGGTTCATCAACCACGCAATCGCCTCCGCTTAAAGTTGCCGCAGGTATGCAACCGCTGTCCCGTCTGCTCGCTTTACAATTGCTTTGTCCAATTTTTTCTTTATTCCATTCTGAATATTGCAGCACCAAGGCTCGCTTGAGCAAGAAAGCAAAACCCTTGACCCTATCAAGGATGCTGATCCGGAAAGACCCCAGAACAAACCCACGACAATCCTGAAGCCGCCAAAGATAGCTCGCGAAGTTGTAAAAAGATGATACTGCCGACCCACCGTAACTTGAACCGGAGGTCCAAGTGGAAACCTCGCAGCCTGCTCCATCAAACCCGTCCACAGAGCGGGTCGTGATTGTTGAACCGCCGAGCCAGAGCAAGACGACATCAAGCCCAAAGAAGACCGCTGAAAATGACGATGTTATTGTGACCGGTACTGGCTACACTGCTCCTAGCCGACCGGTCGCTTTAGCAAAGCACAACATCAAGGAAGGTTCCACTACTATGAGCAAGGACAAGGGAAGACTAACTGCTGGCTTACGACAATTTCTTCCGCCAAGAACTTCATTCCGCTTTTCGAACCGGCTCTACACCAGCCGTGACTTTGAAGCTGGTCTGTAAACCGGATGAAGGACCGCTATGAGGTAATGAATTATGTCTTTCCTGTACTTTAGTTGTATAGTAGCCCCCAAGGGTCGGTTCAACTCAAAGATAGTTAAACCGGACTTGATTGCATACTCAAATGGCAAACTAAGATCAATTAGCCATTAGCCCCCAAGTGCCAAGGTGAATATGTATATTGAGCTTGGGACTTGATAATGAGACACCTAACATGCTTCTTTTGTTACCGTAATGAAATAGAGCAGCAAGGCGTGCAACTCAAAGACCTCATGAGCCAACTGGAGACTCAAAGAAGCAGAAACCACTAAGGCCAAGGACGAATTGAGAACAGCCTTGGCCACTATGGAACAGCTGAAGGAGTGGTATAAATCCGAACAAGCCAACTGGGACACCGAGAAGGCCGGTTTGAAAAAACGGGCGGAAGAAGCCGAAGCAGCCCTTAAACCGGTGACCGAAGAACTTGCCGGACTCAAGCGCCAAGTGCATGCCATGACCTCTGCCGTCTTTGGTAAGAAACTATGCACAGCTCTTAATTTTGATATTTCCGCCGGTTTATCCTGAGTTGCCTTAAACCGGTGTAGGCCAACGTATTGCACATATGGGTTCTGATGTTCGGAAGAAGCTCAAGGCCGCTTATACGTTGATTGAGCAGCTGTATACCGGCGCCCAGTGAGTCATATGCGCTACATCATACGACAACACGGGCGCCGCCCTCGATCAGAGAAACCCTGGACCGGTTGTCCATGGTTCCGGGCAGCTTGAAGAGTTGAAGCGATCCGCTGCTCGTGGCCGGCACTCATCGGGTTTCGACGCCGCCAAGGCGTGGATAGCGATCTTGATCCGGCCGACATAGCCAAAGGTTTCCCCAAAGTGCTCAAGAGAATGGTGAAGCCTTTGATAACGACGCTCAAACGGATCACAAAGGAAATGCGTTCACCGGCGAGTCAATCGGCAGACGGGTTAACCTCGACGGTTCACCGCTCTTTTATGACGCCAACAACAAGCGGGTGGATTTTGTCATCCCTGAAGTGCGTAGCCTTGTTCCCCAATCCGTAAGCACACTTACGCTCGACGTTGATCCGGCTGAGCTGATAAGTGAAGAAGCTGTCTTTCGTGCCTTAACCCGGATTGACCGGTCTACCAATGACTTCCGGGCTTTGGGTGAGGAAGAAGAAGAAGTTGAACCGACGTCAGCGCCTCTACCTCACGCCAACCCGGTAAGCAACGTAATTGGTTGCCGGGTGACGCCTCCGAAGCTTCAAGGCATAACCCCACATGAAACGCCGGGCCGCAAAAGGCTTTGTAATAGGATAGTCAGTACTTTGTTTTGAACAATGCCGTTGCCCACTCAGTCTGTAAACTTTTGCATGGTGGTGCTGGATACTTTGGTTTGGAAGTAGTGAAACATATTTTGCCTGCAATCACAAATTCTTAAACCGCCATGGCGGCTTGCGCCTCTAGCCGGATTGTGATACCAATATATTTATATAAGAAAATATCGAGGTATACGATCAAAATTTTGTGATACAAACATACGTGCCAGTGGCGGGCACACAGCTGGTTTTAGCCAATCCTAAAGCGAAGGCTTTATAAACCATCACCGCCAAAGGAGAATAATCCTCGTGTATAATACCGATTTACCGTGGTAAATCGTGGTCGGTATGATAAGCCCCTGTTACTCCATAATGGGATGTTAACAAAGAAAATCAAACCGAACAAATCAATCGCCGGAAAAAGGGGACCAAATTCTGAAAACTTGAATCCGGTTGAAAGAAGGTTTGTCGGTTTAAGACAACAAACAAAAGCCAAATTATATGTATAAAAAACACATGGAAGCAAAAACAATAACAAAGACTGTTTGCTAGAAGAGGCTTTATTGAGTCTGATCAGATGGCGTTACCATGGTCGGACAGACCAAGCTCCCTATAAGGTGTAGCGATGGTTCAAGTCAGCCAGTCCCCAATCGACATCGTGGCATTACGCCGATCAAGTGGCATTGCATTGGTTCGGGTTCACCAAGCCCCAAGTGATTCTATGGCCTTAGGCCGACCAAGAGGCGGACTGGTTCAGACGTGACCATGTCCCCAAGTGATCTCGTGGCTTTCTCCTGTCAAGAGGTGTTGCATTGGTTCGGACACGACCAAGCCCCCAAATGATCTGGTGGCTTTTCGCCGCCAAGAGGTGTTGCATTGGTTCGGACACCACCAAGCCCCAAGTGACAAAAATTTCACAAAAGCAAGGCCAAGGGTTAAACCGGAGGCCGCTTCATGACAAAGATCTCCATGTACCCAAACCGGACTTTGATACGTAATGTATACCCCGCTTTAGCCGAGGATCCGGTTTATCGCTTTTATTCATAATATATACATTGTATTAATATGTACATAAGTGGAGCCAATGGCTCGTATAATAAGGTCAAGATGAGCTATGTTCCACGGCTCGTTGGTCTCCTCCTCTCGACGTGCGTGAGTCCTTTTCGCCTCGAACATCAATCGATAGTAGGACCCGCTGTATAGATTCTTGCCGACCACAAAAGGCCCCTCCCAAGGTGGGGATAGCTTGTGCATATCTTTCTCGGTCTTGAATGAGCCGCAGCACTAAGTCTCCTTCCCGAAAGGTTCTGGTTTTAACTCGGCCGTTGTGATACCGACGAAGATCCCGCCGGTAAACCGCCGAACGAGCAGCTGCCATATCGCGCTCTTCATCCGCCGATCCAAATCGTCTTGCCGTGCTGCCTCGCTATATCCGCCTCAACATAAGTTGCCACTCGAGGCGTAGTAGTGACGGATATCGCTGGGAAGGACCGCCTCCGCCCATAGACCATAAAGAACGGCGTATCAAGTGGATCGGTTGGGGTAGTATTTATACTCCATATCACCGATGGAAGCTCTTCCACCCAACAACCCGGCGCCTCTCTAAAGGGACCATAAGTCGGGTTTGGTACCTTTCAAGATCTCCGATTAGCTCGTTCCGCTTGACCATTGGATTGCGGGTGGCTACGGAAGAAACATCAAGCCGGATGTGCTCTCGCTCACAAAATTCCTTCATAGCTCCTTTGGACAAATTGGTGCCATTGTCCGTGATGATACCGTGGAAACCCAAACCGGAAAATCACCTTTTGATGAATCAACCGCCGCGGGCCGCATCACACTTGCTAATGTGCTCGCCTCAACCCACTTGGTAAACTTATCAACCGCCACCAACAGGTGGGTCTTTTTGTCCTTGGACCTTTGAAAGGTCCAACCATATCCAGCCCCAAGTCGCAAACGGCCAAGTAATTGGAATCATCCTCAATTCTTGGCCGCACACGAGCACGCTCGAGAACTTTTGGCAACCATCACATCGTCGACCAGATCCTCCGTGATCAAGATGGGCAACAACCAATAGAAACCATGGCGGAACGCTGGCCACCAAGGACTTTGAACCGGCGTGGTGACCACAATCCCTTCATGGATCTCTCGCAATATCTCACGGCCCTCTTCGGGGACACACAACGCTGAAACGCCTCGACACACCGCAATGGTGCAACTCGCCACTAACAATGGTCATAGACTTAGACCGCCGAACTATCTGCCGGGCCAACGCCTCATCTTCCGTAACTCGCCCGTTCACGATGCCAAATAAGGGAGCCGCCCAATCCGGAATGACATGCAGGGCCGCCACCAATTGAGCCTCCGGATCGTGGATAGCCAAACCAATTTCATCAGAAGCTTAACCGACGGATTGTGCAAAGACATCAAGGAAAACGTTGGGTGGGACCGGTTTACGTTGAGAGCCCAGCCGGCTTAAAGCATCAGCCACTTCGTTCTTCCGACGATCCACATGGTCCACCGATATCCTTTAAAATGTCCCGCAACAACATCCACCTCCCGATGATATGCAGCCATGAGTGGATCTTTGGAATCCCAAGTACCGATACTTGCTGAACCACTCAAGTCCGAGTCACCAAAGCATTTAACCCGCTGAGATTCATTTCTTTAGCCATCCGGAGACCATGGAGCAAAGCTTCATACTCAATCGCATTGTTAGTACAAGGGAACATTAGACGGAGAACGTAATGTAACTTGTCACCTCGCTGGGAAGTTAAACGACTCCAGCCCCGAGCCCTCCAACCGCTCGACCCATCAAAGTGGATGGTCCAATAAGTATGATCCGGCTTCTTCAGCGCTTGCAACTCCGTCCAATCATTAATGAAATCCACAAGTGCTCGAGATTTTACGGCCGTCCCGAGGCACATACCTTAAACCGTGCGCCCAAGTTCTATAGCCCACTTAGCAATCCGCCGCCGCTACCCGGTTTCAGATGATGTCGCCCAAGGAGCCGAATCGACCATCGTGGATGGGGTGCCCTTGGAAATATTGCTTTAGCTTCCGCTTGCCATAAAAACCTCAGATACCAGCTTCGCCAATGCGGATATCTTCGCTTAGACTCAATGAGGACCTCGCTGATGTAATAAACCGCCGTTGAACCGGATACTCCTTCCCGCCTCCTTCCGCTTCCACCACGATAGCCACGCTTAATCGCCCGGCATTAGCAAAGAACATATAGCAGCAGCCGCTCTTTGTCAATGGGGTGGCTAGAACCGCGGGTTGGCCAACCGCCGCTTCAAATCCTCCAATGCTTCATCGCCGCTGAACTCTGCATAAACCGATCCGCTTTCTTCAACATCCGGTATAAAGAAATGGCCTTCTCGCCAGACGGCCGATAAACCGGCTTAGCGCAGCAATCCGCCCGCCAAACGCCGGACGCTATTGATGCACTTTGGCTTAGCCAAGGAGGTGATAGCCGTAATTTTTCCGGATTAGCTTCGATCCCCTCGCTGGACACGAGAAAACCCAATAACTTGCTCGCCGGAACACCAAAAACGCACTTGGCCGGGTTGAGCATCATCTTGTACACCCGCAAGTTGTCCAAGGTTTCCTTTAGATCCTCAATCAAGGTTTCCTTCTTCCTTGACTTAACCACGATATCATCCACATACGCATGCACGTTACGGCCGATCTGTTCGTGCAAGCAACTCTGAACGCAACGCTGATAAGTCGCTACGCCTTGAGCCCAAAAAGGCATAGATACATAGCGTAAGGCTCCAAAGGGGTGATAAACGCCGTCTTCTCCTGGTCCTTAACTGCCATCTTAACTGATGATAACCGGAGTACGCGTCCAAAAAGCTCAAACGCCACAACCCGCCGTAGCATCAATAATCTGGTCAATGCGGGGAGGGCGAAAGGATCTACCGGATGTGCCTTGTTGAGATCTGTAATCCACACACATGCGCCAAGTGCCATTCTTCTTAAGAACCAACACCGGATTGGCAAGCCATTACGGGTGAAAGACTTCGACGATAAACCCTGCCGCTAAGAGCCTAGCAACTTCTTCTCCGATGGCCTTGAGCCTTTCCTCATTAAACCGTGAAGAAACCGCCATCGGGTTTGTATTTTGGGTCAACATTAAGAGTGTGCTCAGCGAGATCCCTTGGTACAACTGGCATGTCAGAAGGCTTCCATGCGAAAATGTCCCGATTCTCATGGATGAACTCGATGAGCGCGCTTTCCTATTTAGGATCCAAGTTGGCACTGATAGTGAACTGCTTGGACGAATCGCCGGGCACAAAATCAACAAGCTTCGCCTCACCGCCGATTTGAACTTCAAGTCCGGATCATGCTCCGTAGTTGGCTTCTTCAAAGGGGTCATACCGCCGGATCAACATTGTCTTTATAATATTTTAGCTCCTCGCTGGCACAAACCGACTCACAGAAGCCGCATCACCTTCCTCGCACTCCAAAGCGATCCGCGGCTCCCATGAACCGTTATCGCCTTTGTGACCCGCATTTTCAGCTGTAAGTAAACATAACAGGCCGCGCCATAAATTTAGCATAAGCCGGCCGCCCAAAGAGGGCGTGGTAAGGGCTTTGAATTTTCACCACCTCAAATGTCAATGTTTCGATCCGAGTCATGTTCGTCCCCAAAGGTCACCTCCAGAGCTATCTTACCGACCGGCACGCCGACTTGCTGTGCACCACTGCGGAAACACCGTGCCGGATGGCCTAAGATGCCTATCCACAACCCCATACGCCGGAAGGTCTCGTAGTACGTGATGTTGATGCCGCTTCCTCCATCCATAAGAACCTTGGTAAACTTGTACCTCCTACCGGGTGCCACCACCAGGGTATAGCTGACCCGGATTGTAAACCCGGGAGGATGGTCCTCTCCGCCCACACGATCGGGTTGCTCGGACCAACAGAGGTAATGCGGCGCAGCCGGTTCAACAACGCCGACCGCCCGCTTCAAGTTTTCGGTCTCGCCTGTCCAAGCCGGTGGTAAAGACATGGTATCGTCCACTGCTCAACTGCTTTGGGTTACTTTGATAACCCGATCGCCGCTGTTGTTGATTGTAGCCCCTTGGTTCTCGATTGTTCGACTGCTCGATTACTTTGATTATTCTCGATTGCCTTGCCCGCCCGGATTACCACCGAATCTCGGGCCGGAATTTCCTCCATCAGAACCCGGGCGGACTCGAACCGTCACCGGGCCCTTGATCATACCGGAAAGAGTTGGAGTTTTTGAACTCCCCGTGATAATGTAACAATCCTTCCAAAGGTGGTTCGCGGTGCCTCCTTCGTCCCATGCTTTGGACAAGGCTGATTCAACATAAAATTCAAACGATCCGGATTGTGACCGCTTCCGGTTTGATTGCCTACCCTCGCGCCGCTGACCCTTGTCCTGGCGCTTGGTGTTGGCCACAAAGCCCATGTTGTCGCTCGCTTTACGCTTGTTCCTCCATTGCTCGCCGAATGATGCTGCTGGCCCCTAGGGTTGCCGCTCGCTTTCCCTTCCCCACTTCATCATTCTCAGATTCGGGATCCTTGGTACTATCGTAATCAGCGCATTTTACCAAAACGCCCATTAGAGTGCCCATGTCATGGCAAAACGCTTCATGCGGCCCAGCTTCAATTTCAATGGCTCGAACCGCAATTGGCTTCCAAGGTCAAGATCGCGGAATCAGGGTTGATCCGTCCAAGAATGTAAAACTTCCAAACGCCGCGCACTCCAATGGGTTGTGGATTCTCCTCCGTCTCGACACAAGCTGCTAAATCCACCACGCATATGGGCTGCTTACAGTGTCTTTGAAATTTTGAATGAATCGGGTTCGCAATCGGGTCCACGAACCGATAGAGCTGGGCGGTAAAATTTTCAACCAAGTCCGGCCGCTCCTTCCAACATCATTGTGAAGTATTTCGCACATGCGGCTTCATCCACATCTAGCATCTCCATGGCCATCTCATAGCTTTCATCCATGCTTCGGAGCCAAATCGGCAGTATAATTGGGCACCTTGCGCGGCCCCTTGAAGTCCTTGGGCAAGCGACGCGTTACGTAAAGCGGGACGAGGCAAGGCACCCCAAAGAACCAGACGTGACCTCGGCTCGAAGATGGTCTGACGAACCGGGCGCGAGCGGATGATCCTTCCGCTTGTGCTGCTAACTCGCCTCCCCACGCGTTCTCGGGCGCGTCCACTACCACTTGAGCATCCTCAAAGCCGCCCGTCGGATTGTTGCCGCGAGGCGGACCACGCCGCGCATTGCTTGACACGGCCGGTTCGCCGACGCTGCCGGCTATAACTCCGCTTGGGCGGGGGTGGAGTGGATCCGATCCCGACCGTATTTAATACGCTTCTTGCCGAGCCGTGGCCATCCCGAGGAGCTCCTTGACCCGGCGGGTTTCACCGCCGTGGTGAATCACCCTCGATCGAATCGCCCAACCGTGGCCGCAACCGCGACAAGGTTATCCATCGGGTTGGAGTAGTGACCGAGGTGTCTGCACAGCCCGGGTGCGCCGGTATGATGACGAGGTAGATCTACCACACGGGTTGAACCGCGCCGCCGTCCAGTGCTTCCGGCGGTTTACCACCGTGGCGGATTATCGTCCCCGCCTCGGGTGTTGAAAAGCTCTCTTCCTCGAAAACCGAAGGTAAACGGGACCTGTACTTCCTTTTCATGACTTCATGCGATGCGCTCGATCCAAAGCATGAGCCTATAAGCTCAGGCGTCCAAAGCGGCCCGCCCGCTGCCATCCTCACGCCCGCGGCTGCCAGTCCGCTTTAGCTTTAGTGATCTGTTCTCTCACCTTTGCAATCTCCGCTATGCAGTGTGTCCTGATCCAGCGGATTAGCCTCTCGCCATGAGCACAGCCAACGCCGAAAAAGCTCGACAAAACTTGAGCCGGCGGGCGACAGGCCTCCTTCCCGGCCGCCATCACCGCTGTTGAACCGGGCGACCAGGGCGCCGCGGTCGAAGAGTGAAGCGCCGCTGCATCGCCATGAAGATCCCAACCCGGTTGGGTAGATCAAGGGTCCGGAATACTCTCACCGCTGGAGCAGCCTCGATCTGGCCATCTTGCAGCTGGTATAGAGATTCGGTTTCTCCGGCCGACGATTCGTCACCGTAGTAGACAACAGTTTCGTTATCAGATGTCGATCCGTCCTCGCAGCCTCCGTGGACGACTCCCACGAAAACATGCCCGACCGCCGGTTTAGCTGTGGCAGGACTCTTCTTCGCTCACGAGCCGCCTCGACGAGGTCGGGCAGACGTCCGCCCAGCCCCGCTCGCCGATCTTGCCGATGAACACGTGTATGCCGCCAAGGGGACCCGTACCAGACTAACCGAGCCGCCTCGGGGCCCCAGTCCGCATCGTCGATGTAGAGCTTGCCGCGACGTAATCTTAGTCATCCGCCCATCGCATAACCTTCGAGTCCTTCGAACTTGCCCTCTAAGATCATCAAACCGTCGTGCGATAGCCCCACGGTGGGCGCCAACCGTCGTGGAATTGTCACGGCAGATGTCCTCATGAAAGGACTTAGTCGAGGGCCATCGACGGTTTAACCTAGAGGGGTTAAAGCGGACACAAGACACGGGAATTATATCGGTTCGCCCTTCGATGAAGGTAAAAGCCTACGCCCAGTTGTGATGTGATTGATATGATTTCGGCGACTAGGGAGCAATAGCTTTGCCTTAGCCTCGAATCCTCTCTCTCTAATCCGCCGGTCGCCCCTTATATACACGGGTTGACGCCTCGCCGGGTTCACAGAGTCCCGATCCGCTCATACAAGTGTCCGGCTCGGTCTCTTCTCTCTTGTCTTACAACACAAGTTACAACACTAAGGCGGTTTACATAAATGGACCTTAAGTCGCCTCTGGGCTCCGGGCCTCCTCCGTGGGCCTGGATCATGGACGAGGGTAAACCGGCCCCTCTAGGGCGGTTCACACTCAGTAGTTGTGTCCCCAACAGGCGGGATCTTGCGGGTTCTCACCAGTGGGCCAAAAGGGCCGGTCGGTGAAGGAGCCAGCCTGGCAGGCCGGGGACGCGGGCCGAGGAGCTGGGCCGCCAGGAGGCCGCGGGGCCCACGCAGCGAGGGAGCCCGGTCGTCCCTCTCCTCGATCCTGACTGGATCGAGGAAGCAGGAGCATGGCGGCGGCGCATAAGAACTCCGGCGAGGGCTGCGAAGGCCGGGGACGCGCGGGAGGCACCGGGAACGGGTAGATCGGCGGCGGGGCATCCGGATCCGGCGCGGAGGCGACGTGCTCCGGCGATGGCGAGGCGGCGCACCTGCGAGAGAGGCGGTAGCCGGTGAGGGAAGAGAGAGAGAAGAGGGAGAAGGAAGGAGGGCAGGGCGGCGAGGCGCAAGGTGGCGGCGGAGGAGGCGGCTGCGCGGCGAGGGAGGACTCGGTGAGGCGCACGGACGCGGGCGGGCCCAAGACGGAGGCGGCGGCGGCGGCGCTGGGCGCGCTGCCGGGCCGGGGCCCGTCCGCTGCACGGGCGGGCTCGCCTCGCCCGGCGGAGGGTGGCGGTGCGCGCCACGTGGCGCAGGCACGATTGCCGCGGGCGTGGCGGACGTGTCCGCCACCGGCGGACATGTCCGCGCGGAGGGAGATTTGCTAGGGTTTCGGAGGAAGAAGACCCAGATTTTCGGGAGGGGCTATAAATAGATTGGGAGCTAGGAGAGTCCAAATGAGGAGCGGTTTTCGCCACGCGATCGTGATCGAACGACCGAGAGCATGAAGGGAGTTTGCTGGGTTTTGGGCCAGTTTGGAAGGGGTGTTGGGCTGCACACAAAGAGGGCTCATGCGGTTACCCGGTTAACTGCTGGAGTATCAAACGACCTCCAAATGATCCGAAACTTGACAAAGCGGTTCACCGGTGCTATACCAAGGCCGCTGGCAAACCTCGGCCATTCCGAGAAAGTTTAACACCCGCATACGAAAAGAGGTAAAAGGGGGCGCCGGAGACATAGGAGTGCCGGATTGGAAAACGGACAACGGGAAAATGCTCGGATGCATGAGACTTAACACGTATGCAAAATGAAATGCACATGATGACATGATATGAAATGCAGATGATGACATGGCAAAGTGCAACACGCAAGCAAATGACATGGCAACGACGGCGAATAACTCGCAGACACCTGGCGCATCGAATCCGGGGCGTTACAACACTCCTCCACTAACAAGAGATCTCGTCCCGAGATCTTAGGACCGAGACGGAAGGGAAAAGGGTGAGGTGAAACAAAACTCAAGAGAAGCATCAAAGAATCGAGAGCACTCGAGAAGAAGAGAGGAACGACGAGAATGGCGAAAATCGAAAGCTCAAGGAATCAGAAAGACTATGAAACAACTCGCTCTAACCGGAGTGGTTAGAATGAGAAAAGAAACGAATAAGACCGAAAGGATTTAGGTAGCACCGCTGAACATCGAAAAAATAGAACATGAACTTCACAAGATGGGATGACACTTGACGAGATAAACAACACAATGCCTCCTAAGAATTGAAAGAATTTGAATGAAAGAATTTAGAAGGATTGAATGGATTTGTTGAGAAAATCAACAACGAAAGAATAAGCTTGATGTGGACTTATGGAAAACATCTCAAAATTATGGGCTGATCACCGACCACAAACGGAAAAGATTAAATAGCTGAGAAGAACGAAGAAATGCAAAACTCCACTTCAAAAGAATACGGAGAATTAATTGCACTTCGAGATGCGAGAAGAAAAGATACTTCAACTCCACCAATAAAATCTTGATGAACTCTTGAAGAATGAATTAAATCATGAAGAACCACCATGAAGAACTCCGGTAACAAAAAGGATGATGAGGTAGAAATGAAGGATGAAAGAATAAGACTAAAGCCTTGCGATGATTTAGATGGAGGATCCAATGAAATGGCTGAGAAAAATTTGAACTCCGGAAAAGAAAAGATGAAAACACTTGGAACTATAATTTATTCATCAAGAACAAACTCTGAAGAAAGGATTACTCACTAGGATGAAATAAGAATAAGATTTATTGTATGCTTATCCTTCATCAAATTAAATTGATGACAAGCAATGGATTTGTCACGCAACTTATTCTTCTTGAAAAAGATTAAGGGGAAATATGGCGCAAAACTCGAGAAGGTCTTCATGAACCACCGGTAGGATTGGAAAGAACGAGTGAATTAATATGATAAATCAAAGAAAAGAATCTTGAACGAACCACCGTAAGAATTCGAAAATGACTGACGAAAGAGAATGAATCACCGGGAAGAATTAGAGAAGCACGGAGATACTTGAGGGAATTTAGAGAAAAGAGATCGAAGAGATCGCGAACTGATTAATGAATGCTTGAACGCAGCACCGGAAGAATATTGAGATGAACGAAGGGGCACGGATATAGAATAATTAGAGAACGAATCTGAAAACTTGGAACGAAGAAATCTTTCGAAAAGATGGCCTCCGGATGCATGAGACGGAAAGCGACTCCTGAAATACTCCGGATGGATGAAAAGAATTTACATGACTGGCACCAATTAGATAGGATAACATCGAGCTAGCACCATGAATCTCCGGGAGAACGGACAAGATTTAAGAGAAACTCTACTTCTGTCTTCAAAGTTGAGAATGACGACGAGAAACACCATCAAAATTGTTGAGGTACGCCGGAAGAATGAAAAGCGAAGAGGTTGAGCCAACAATGAAAAGAATTTGAACGAGATCTTGGAGAAGGCCTGTGACTGATGAAATCCATTCTTACGTCACACTTGAAAAGAATTGAGAATAACTCCGGAAAATCAGAAGAGTCAGGTAAGATCCTGGGAAAAGACCTGTGGGTTAGGGCCCACTAAAAGAGAAATACTGTTGGAAAGAATTGATGAACAGATAGATGATGCAATCGAACAATTGAAATATTTGATCAAGTGACAACCTCAAATTAATTAGGACACGCATTTAATCTCCCGAGATGTCTTGAGCACTCCGAAAGGATAAACCGGCAAGACGAGAACGAAAGCAGGAAAAACACTTGAGCCGAGGGAAAAGAATAAGATCAACCCGAAAAAAACTTGAATTGAGTCCACCGAAAAGAAAAGGGATGAAGAATGACGAACAAGATGAGAATTCACCGTTGAAATAATTGAGGGAAGATCAAGAGGCTCCGCATTTAATGAAATTGATGGTCAAACAGACTCAGACTCCGGGAAGAAGATGGTGGGAGGGCGGGAAAACAAAGGCAACTAGGAAGGGGAAACCGACGAATATCTTGAAGAGAAAAACACCGGTTGAAATCATTGAGGAGAGAGAGCAAAAACTTCACACGAGTAGGATGGATACTCGATTACAGACTCCGGTTTCGAGAAGAAGAAGGGAGGGCGGGTGGGAAAAGAAAACAACTGAGGATTGAACTTGCAAAACAAAGAGGGTCGAATCACCATGACGAGAAATGCACCGGATGAAAAGAGCTGAGGAACAACTACCGGAAAACCAACTGCGCGATCCTAAAGAAAATTTGAAGGGGAAGAGGAGTAATTCAAAACACCTACGTCAAGATTCCTCACTAGAGCGACGAAGGGGCCGAGGAGTAAAAAGAATTCCTACTCTCCGATATAACTAGACTCAGAAATCAGTTTTCTTCTAGACTCAACAACGGCCAAACTACACGATCAATCAAGGGGGCTCCTAGGGTCGGTCGAGGCTCTGATACCAACTTGTCACGCCCAATATGCGACCCTATCCAAAAGGAACTCGACGGTCCCACCAGGGATAGACCCGCATATTGAGACGCTTTTGCAAGGTGGATATCATTACATCAACATTACATAATAGTGGGGATACATACATAAGGCACAAATGCCACAAGCATACATCAACATCATATACAGGCTCAACATCCGACTACGGATGAAACATAAATGTAAACTCAAACAACATCCACTCGCTAGCCCAGTGCCGACATTCGAACCTATCCCCGATCGAAGAAGAAGGTAAGAAGAACTCCAACACAAGCAAACATCGCTCTCACGCCATGATCATCGCAACCTGCACTGCAATCGGTGGTGTAGTAATCTGTGAGCCACGAGGACTCAAAGAATCCCATTACCATGGGTATCAAGACTAACAAAGCTTAAGGGAAAGGAAGGGATAAAGTGGTGAGGCTGCAGCAATGACTAAGCATATATGGTGGCTAACATACGCAAATGAGAGCGAGAAGAGAAACAAAGGAACGGTCGTCAACTAGTAATGATCAAGAAGTGATCCTGAACTCCTACTTACGCCGACATAACCCTCAAACCGTGTTCTCCTCTCGATCAACCCCGAAAAGAGACACTCACGATTACGCACACGGTTGGTGTATTTTAGAAGAGTTTGCTTCAAGTTTACTACAACCGGATATTAACAAATTCCCATCTCGCCACATAACCGCGGCACGGCTCTCGAAAAGTTTATACCTGCAGGGGTGTCCCAACTTAGCCCATGATAAGCTCTCGCGATCAACGAAGGATATTCCTTCTCCCGGGAAGACCCGATCAGTCTCGGAATCCCGGCTACAAGACATTTCGACAAAGAATAAAACAAGACCAGCAAAGCCGCGAATGTGCCGACAAATCCCGATAGGAGTCGCACATACCTCGTTCTCGTGGCACATCCGGATGAGCAGTCCGCATAACTAAAACCAGACCTCAAGTTGCCTTGAGGGGCGCCAGACAGAGCTCTAGTTCGGCCAAGCACTCGAAGGAGCACCGCCCGGGGGCTAAATAAAGATGACCCCGGGCTCCGGAAACCCAAGGGAAAAAGGGCATAGGTGAGGCAAATGGTAAAACCAATGTTGGGCCTTCTTTGGAGGAGTCTTATTCAAAGCGAATCAAGGGGGTCCCATAAATCACCCGACCGCGTTAGGGAGCAAAACTGGGAACATAATACCGATATGACGGAAACTAGGGCGGCAAGAGTGGAACAAAACACCAGGCATAAGGCCGAGCCTTCCACCCTTTACCAAGTATATAGATGCATTAATAATATAAGATATATTGTGATATCCCAACAAGTAAACATGTTCCAACAAGGAACAACATCTCCATGTTCCAACAAGGAACAAACTTCATCTTCACCGCAACTAACAACGCTATAAGAGGGGCTGAGCAAAGCGGTAACATAGCCAAACAACGGTTTGCATAGGAAGGGTGCAAAAGGTTAGAGGCTGACATGGCAATTTGGGAGGCTTGATAAACAGGTGATAGGTAGCGCAGCATAGCGATAGAACGAATCAACTAGCATGGCAATGATAGTAGTGAGATCCAGGGTAGCGGTCATCTTGCCTGAAATCCCGCAAGGAAGAAGAACGAGTCCATGAAGAAGACGAACGGATGAAGTTTAACCAAGCGAGACTTAACGAATCCTCACGATCGCAACGCAACAGAACTAACAAGAAGAAGCACACAACATAGATAAACACACCACACATGAACATGACAAGATGCACAACAAACATGATGCATGGCAAATCTAGATGAAGCTACTCATGGCAAGAGATGATGCAAACAAGAGCAACACATCAAAGCAAGTTTAAATGAGGCCGGAAACAACATATAACAAATCCGGTAAGTCCTCATATCAAATTTCGAAATTGGTCCAGATCTGATTAAACCTTAAGTTCAAGTTGTTAAACAGCAAGTTAATATGCACCACGATGATCTACACGAAATTCTAGTCAAGTTACATATAAAGTTCATTAGATTCGGAGCTACGGCCTAGAAGATATGAGCAAAACAAGATAAGCATGGCATTGATGCAAAATGCATACAAACATCAAGCAAACACCTCAAATCAAGGATGCAACATGATAATATGAAACTACATGCAAAATCAAGCAAGTTTCATATAGAGCACACTCAAAACGGAGCAACGGTTCAACACATACACACAATACAAGTTTAAAGGACAAGCTGTCCAAAACAGCAACTAGGCATATTGCAAGCATCAAAACAACATGCTACAGGACCTGAACAAGAAAACAAAAGGCATGGGCATGATGTACAGGCAAAGCATTATAAAACATGAACACTGAGCTATCTCCAGAAACAAATAGAACATGCTCAAAATGACATGGAAAGATTGCAAATAATAACAGTTTCAGGCATTGGCAGAAATAACATCAGGTTGCAATGTTCAGAGCTATGAAACAACATGTTACAGGAACTTAACATGGAAAAAAAAGGCATGGCATGAATCTACTAATTGCATAGAACAAAAGTCCTTTAGTGACCATGAGCCAAAAAGGATCAGAAAATATGATGGCACCCATGTAAACATGGAAAGTCATATTACAGATTCATACATGGCAGGAACAACAATGAGTAGGCATGTTGGTGAGCTTGAACCACTCACCACAGAGCAGTACATGGCATGGCAAGGCAACTAACAGTAAGAAGACATGTCATAGAAGCTATACATGGCAAGAACAACATCATAGCATGCAAGGATCAACTACAACAACCTTGGCAAAATTGAATAACATGTAAACAATCTGCCAGGAACATTTTATAGCAAAAGTAGAGCTCGATTGAATCAAGCTATGGCACTCCATAATTGCAAAAAAGGGAATGGATGGATAGAGCAAGACATGTAGAACAAAACATCCTTAATGAAGTATCTCAAAATATGCATGGATCTCTCTGTAGCATCAAGTTAACATGGCAACAAAATATAACAGAATCTGCCAGGAAAACAGCAACAGCAAGTACCCTACTTAACAAGCTTGATGCACTCACTAAACAACTCACAAAAATACATGGCAAGCACCCCTGGAAAGATGGCATGGCATATTACAAAACACATGTAGGACTCAAGTTCATAGGGTGCACACATCAATCATGGCAAAAATGACAAAAGTGCATGTTCTGATAAGAATCAGAAACTAACATCACATAGCACTCTTCCAAAAGCATTTAGGGCATCAACATGATCTCAAATGAAAATGATGCAATGAGAAGAAATGATCTACTCTTCGAGGCGAACAATTTGACATATTACACGCACAAAACGGAGCTACTTATGCAAAGATATGACATGATGAAAATGGCACAAAATATCACATATTCGGGGACTTGGCAGTTTTTTTGAAAAAAAAAAGGACGCGCGCAAGATAGCTAAAACTCGCACGGGCGGGATCTTGCGGGTTCTCACCAGTGGGCCAAAAGGGCCGGTCGGTGAAGGAGCCAGCCTGGCAGGCCGGGGACGCGGGCCGAGGAGCTGGGCCGCCAGGAGGCCGCGGGCCCACGCAATGAGGGAGTCCTTGTTCTCTCCTCGATCCCCGACCGGATCGAGGGAGCAGGAGCATGGCGGCGGCAAGATAAGAACCCCGGCGAGGGCTGCGAAGGCCGGGGACGCGCGGGAGGCACCGGGAACGGGTAGATCGGCGGCGGGGCATCCGGATCCGGCGCGGAGGCGACGTGCTCCGGTGATGGCGAGGCGGCCAGACTCATGAGAGAAGTGAGCAGGAAGAGAGAGAGAGAAGAGGAGAAGGAAGGAGGGCAGGGCGAGGTGCAAGGTGGCGGCGGAGGAGGAGGGCGGCTGCGGCGGCGAGGGAGGACTCCGGCGAGGCGACGGACGCGGCTGGCGGGGCGGGAGGCGGCGACGGCGGCATGGGCGCTGGGCCGGCTCGGTCCCGGTCATGGGCGGACGGGCCGCCTCGCCCGGCGGAGGGAGGGCGGTGGCGCGCCACGTGGCGAGGCACGATTGCGGGCGCTGGCGGATGACGTGTCCGCCGGCTGGCATATGTCCGGCGGCGCGGAGGGAGATTTGCTAGGGTTTCGGGAGGAAGAAGACCCGAGATTTTCGGGGGAGGGGGCTATAAATAGATTTCTGGGAGCTAGGAGAGTCCAAATGAGGAGCGGTTTTCGGCCACGCGATCGTGATCGAACGACCGAGAGCATGAAGGGGAGTTTGCTGGGTTTTGGGCCAGTTTGGAAGGGGTGTTGGGCTGCACACAAAGAGGGCTCATGCGGTTACCCTTGCTAACTGTTGGAGTATCAAACGACCTCCAAATGATCCAAACTTGACAGGCGGTTCACCGGTGCTATACCAAGGCCGCTTGGCAAACCTCGGGCCATTCCGAGAAAGTTTAACACCCGCATACCTAAAAGAGGTAAAAGGGGCGCCAGGAGACATAGGAGTGCCGGATTGGAAAACGGACAACGGGAAAATGCTCGGATGCATGAGACGAACACGTATGCAAAATGAAATGCACATGATGACATGATATGAAATGCAGATGATGACATGGCAAAGTGCAACACACAAGCAAATGACATGGCAACGACGGCGAATAACTGGCACACACCTGGCGCATCGAATCCGGGGCGTTACATCTTTCCACAAGGGTCCACACTTTGTTGCGGGTGAAGTTGTTGAGTTCTTCATGCATGGCATCTATCCAATCCGGATCGCCAAGTGCATGTTCCACCTTAAGGGGCTCAACACAAGAGACAAATGAGTGATGTTCACAAAAGTTTGCCAAACGTCTACGAGTAGTTACCCCATTTTTGATGCTTCCATAGATGTTCTCGGTGAGATGTTGAAGATGTTTTAGCTTGGCGGCCACTTTTTGCTCTTTGAGGTCAAGCTCTTCTTCACTTGGTTCTGGACTTGATGAAGAAGCTTGCCCTTGAGATTGTTTTAGCCTTGGAGACACCCTTGTCTTTGCAACCACAAGTTCTTGCTCATTAGGAAGTGATGAAGATGGAGACACTTGTGGTTGGGGTAGATCTTGATCTTGATCATGACTATGAGCTTGATCTTGAGCCTCAGTGATTGGTTCTTCATCATTTGGAAGAGCTTGCTCTTGACCTTGATCAGGAATATGACCCGAAGCATCGTGAACAAGTGGTGTCGGTGATGACTTCCCTTGTGGAGACTCCACAATAGGGGCTCTTACTCCTTCTTCTACTTGGACATGGGGTGTTTCTTGTGGAAGAATGTGGCCTATCCCCATTGTCCTTATAGCTTGTGAAGGAGCCTCATCACCTACAACACTAGGAACAATTTTCTCCACACGGGAGCCATTATCTTCATCAAACTCCACATTTACCGTTTCCTCAATGCACCCCGTGGATTTATTGAGAACTCGGTAAGCATGAGAGTTTGATGCATATCCAACAAATATGCCCTCATAAGTTCTAGACTCAAATTTAGCTAATCGGGGTTTCTTGTTTAAAATGAAACACTTACAGCCGAATACCCTAAAGTATTTGACGTCAAGCTTTCTCCCGATTAGGAGCTCATACGGGGTCTTGTTCTTGAGCTTGCAAAGATAAAGCCGGTTTGAAGCATGGCATGCAGTGTTGATGGCTTCGGCCCAAAGCTTGTATGGAGATTTGTACTCATCAAGCATGGTCCTAGCCATCTCAATAAGAGTTCGATTCTTCCTCTCCGCAACACCATTTTTTTGGGGAGTATATGGTGCGGCATATTGGTGCTTTATCCCCTCTTCACTCAAGAATTCATCCATGTATAGTTCTTGAACTCGGTGCCATTGTCACTTCGAATTGCCTTGATGTCACAGTTATGTTGACGTTGAGCTTCTTTGGCAAAGTTGATGAAGGTTTCTTGAGGTTCATCCTTAGTCTTGAGAAAGTACACCCAAGTATATCTTGTGTAGTTATCAACAATGACAAGGCAATACCTCCTCCCTCCCAAACTATCATATGTTGGAGGCCCAAATAGATCCAAATGGATAAGCTCAAGGGGCCTCAAGGTGGTGATGACAGTCTTCACTCTATGAGCTTTTTCATGAAGCTTTCCGGCAATGCAAGGACTACAAGGACGATCTTTGGCAAAAGACACATTGGTTATTCCAAGGATGTGCTCCCGCTTTAAGAGAGCTTGTAAATTTCTCATGCCCACGTGAGCTAGCCTACGGTGCCATAGCCACCCCATGTTGGCCTTAGCCATTAGGCATGTTGCAAGATGAGTTTTCTCTTTTGAGAAATCAACACGTAAAGGTTGTCTTCAACATGCCCAACAAAGACCACTCTGAGATTGCTTCTCTTAAAGATGGTCACATGGAATTCACCAAAATGTGAATCATATCCGGCGCGAGCCAATTGAATAGTTGAAAGTAAATTGTAGTGAAGGGATTGGACAAGCATGGCATTTGAAAGAGACGAATCATTAGAGATTACCACCTTGCCCAAACCCAATACCTTGCCCTTGCTATTGTCACCAAAAGAGATGTTCGAAGAGGCCTTGAGTGAATCAACGAACTCCATAAGCATCTCCCTTTCTCCGGTCATATGATTGGTGCATCCACTATCGATCACCCATTGAGTCCCACCGGAGACATAGTCCTACAAGAATCAAGCTTTGGTTATAGGTACCCATTTTGCAATGGGTCCTGGTGAGTTAGCAACAAGGGTCTTGGGAACCCAAATAGTCCAAGCATAATCATCATAGTTAGTCCCAACAAATTTTGCAAAAGTATAGCCATCATCTCCTCTCATGAGAACATAAGATGGATTTTTCTTGCCGGCAAAATTCTTGGGAATGGCCTTGTCCCTAATGACCTTGCCACTCCCAACACCCTCCTTTTCCTTCTCCTTCTCCTTGTGCCCTTCTTGCACAAAAACTACCTTTTGGGGAGGGGAAGGAGTTGGACCGATCTTCTTCTTGTTGTTCTTCTTATTTTTCTTAACAATCTTAGATGCGGGATCAAACCCAACTCCCTCCTTGGCAACACACTCCTTTTGGTTGCTCAAGCGGTCATTTAGGTTTTTCTCCCCTTGGATGCATGATACAAGCCCTTTCTCAATTTGGGCCTTCAACTTCTTATTCTCCTCTTGAAGGGAGGTGCAATCATGAACAAAGTTAGCCGTACAAGCATCATCATTTAAATCTATATGAGGTACGGAAGTGAGAGCCTTAACGGTTGTAGCTTTTAGTTGAGCATAAGACTCGGTGAGGGAAATGAGGTCACTTTGACAACCTTGGAACTAGTCACAAGGAACTCATGCTCCTCAACAAGTCTTGTGTGATCAACTAGAAGCTTTTTAACTCTAACGTTAAGAGCATCTTTGTTCTCAAGAGCAAGTTGCAAAGCATCATTGGTTTTAACAAAGTCAATTTGATGAGCCGATAAGGCTTCCTCAAGTGATGCTCTCATGACACTCTCTTCATTAAGTTCGTGCTCGAGGAGATCAACTCTCTCTTTTTCCTCTATAAGGAGGTTTTCAACGTTCTCAATAAAGTCATCGCTGCTCGCAAGTGACTTAAGGAGATCGCCAAAACGAGCACGAGCTTCACCATGAAGAGTTTTCATGAAAGCCATTAAGGATTCCTCATCATTATCCACGCCCTCATCACACACATCCTCCACTATCTCACATGAGACATTGGGAGTGTAGTTGTCGGGTTTCTTGGATTTGGACTTTGTTTTTACCTCTTTGGCCATGAGGCACCGATGAGTGAAAGTCTTGTCCTCGTTTGGAGAGTCGAATAGGCCGGTGGTGGTGGAGGAGGTAGCAGCATGCATGGCAAAGGCGGTTGTGCCCACTTGATCATCATCACCGTCATCTTCATCTCCAGACATGTATTCTTCATGAACAAGAGCCTTGTCATCCTTCCTCTTTGCAAACTTGGTGAACTTCTTCTTCTTGAGCACAAGCTTATCAGACTTGTCTTCACGTCTCTCATATGGACAATCATGTACAAAGTGTCTTGGGCTATCACAATTGTAGCATTTCCTTCGTCCAAAGGATCTTCCTTGAAGATTTTTTTCCTTTGTTTGCCATGGTCTCGGAGTACTTCTTGACTAAGAGTGCCAAGTCTTCTAGAAAATCAGTTGCCGGGCACGAGGTGTCAGTGTCCTCCTTACATATCTGTTCACTCACTTCTTCCTCCCTTGAGGATTGGCTTATCACTTTCTTGGCCTTCAAAGCAAGATTGGAGTTCTTGGTTGCTTGAGCTATTCCAAAGGTTTTCTTGGACTTGGTTTCCAAAAGAACATGAGTAGAGAAGGTGGAAACAACTTGAGCCGCGGTCAACTTGTGATAATCCGGACGTTGATGAACCATCATGACCATGGTATGTTCCGTGAGAACCATAGCATCTATGAACTTGTCCTTGATGAAATCATCATTTGCCCAAGTGCACCCAAAGGTTCTCAAGTTGAGCACAAGGGACTTCAACCTTTGGTAAACCTCTTTTGCGGACTCACCCTCATTCCTCACAAAGAGATTGACTTCTTGCTTGAGCAAAGCCAACCGAGATATTTGAATGGCTTCATCTCCTTCGAGAGCCTCCTCAAGGCAATCTTCAATTTCCTTTGCGGTTTTGAGAAGAGCAATGGAGTCACTGTAGTCTTCAGTCACATCGGTGCGTAACATGTTGTGTGCGGTTGCATTGAGTTGGTCATCAACCGCTTCCCTTGGAGTGAGATTTATTGGGTCCTTGGGGTTGAACCCATTGACCACAATCCACCACAGTTGAGTTGAAGCACTGCACATGTGAGACTCCATATATGGCTTCCACTTAGCAAACGCATTAGCTTTCAAAGGGGGTGGAGGCCCAACAGGATTAATGCGAGGATGTTGCACAGGTTGAGGGGAGTAAAAGGGTTCCACGGCATTGTACTTGGGAACTTGAGTACGAGCCGGAGAAGCAAGAGGTTCCCTCGAGTCATCCGCATCATGAACGTCATTTGGATCAAACGAGTTTGATGCGGATGTTGATGGCTTCAAGCGAGCATCAATTTCCTCCTTGACCGAGGACCGAACCTCTTTCAACATAGAGGCTTTGAGGTCCGCAAACATTGAAAGGATATTGGCCGCGGTCAAGGGGGCACCCGGGTTAGGAGGAGCGGCGATATCAACTACCGTGGCACCAAGTGCCTCGTTCGCGGCGGGGGGGTACGTTTTGACCATCCCCCGTAGCGGGTGCGCCACCTCCCTCATTCCCTAGATCGACCATATCCTCTAAGGTTGTAAAACCTTATATTAGAGCACGAGGCTCTAATACCAACTGAAAGGATCGATACGGTCGACTAGAGGGGGGCGAATAAGAGACTACAAATTTTAATCTTTCTTGTCATTTTTAAGGCTTAGCGGATAAAAGAGTTCACTAGATATGCAACTAGGTGAATGCAACCTATAAGACAAGCAAGCTCCAAGATAAATATGCTAGGCAACAAACTAAGTAGCAAGCCAACAAGCATACAACAACAAAGTAAGGTGCAGGAAAGGACTAATCACAAGTGAGACAAGGACGTGGATTTTATCCCGAAGTTCACTCTTCCTTGGGGAAGAGCTACTCTCCATTTGGAGCAGTGCCGGAGCAAAAGCTTGCGGAACGTCACCGAAGGCTCACCGTAATCTCCTTCGAGTCACCCCCAACGGATGAGCCTCGAATCACTTGGGGTTGGTCTTGAAGGCGACCACCACACCTTTACAAACTTCTCTGGAGCATACCACAAGCAAGGAAGCTTCTGGAGGAACCTCTAGCCGCCTAGGAGCCCAAGATCCAAGAGTAACAAGTCAATTGGGAAGAAATGTTGCAAGGAACGCGATTTGGTTTGGTCAAGTTGTAGATCGGGTCTTTCTCTTCCAATCCCCAAAGTTTCAAAAAGTTTGGGTGGAGGGATTGAGAGTATTGAGAAAAATGGGGTGTAGCAATGGTGGAGCTCAACAAGACATTAGGGTTAGAGGTTGGAGGTGGAAGAAGAGGCTTTATATAGTATTCTTGGCCGGGTGGGAGAATCTGATCGTTGGACCCCGCGCGCACGGGCTAAGTCAGCCCCGTGCGCATGGGGTACTTAAGAGAGTTTCACCAGACCCCGTGCGCACAGGGTACTCAGAGAGTTTACACAGTACCCCATGCACACGGGGGTCAAAAGACCCCGTCTGCACAGGGTACCCAGAGAGTTACGCAGTAGACCCCCGTGCGCACGGGGTACCCAGTAACTTTCTATCACAACCTTTCTGAGTACCACAAGCACACACACTAGGATTTTAGGTGGTAGGAGTGGGTAGGCTAAGTGTATAAGGTTAGGCAATGGCATTCCCACAGAACTTTCAACCACACAAACCCCTCTTAATAGTGCGGTCTTTCCTACGACTCAAAGCAAACCACAAACTAAAAACCTTCGAAGCGTCGGAAGACCACGCCTTTGACCTTTTTGAAATGGGGGGTCGCACATCTCCATCAAGGAGCACTTGGAACCAATATCCTGAGATAAACTTTAGTAAACGATATTAGTTCAACTAACCACATTGTCATCACATCAAAATATAGTATAAGTGCCACTTGCACTTTCAGTGATGATATGGTTCAGGAGAACCTCTCGACACGGTCGAGATGGCCGGTCAAGTCGGCATGAAGAACGATGCTGCCAAAAGCGAAGAGCTGGCTGCGGACAAAGATGTCGTTGCAGCTGATGTTGCTATTGATCTGCAGACGATTCATCGATCCTTTTTTACCACACCGCGGGACTTGTATGGGCCACTAATGTCGATACTCAAACCGGTTGGTCTCGGGTAGGGGGTGCCGGGTCGTGGATCTAGGAACGATGGGTAATAGGAGACAAGGGAGACGATGTTTACCCAGGTACGGGCCCTCTTGAAGAGGTAAAACCCTACGTCCTGCTTTGGTTATATTGATGTGATGGAGTATCAAATACAAGATGATCTACCTCGAGATCGTTTGTTGTGTTCTAAACCCTAAGGCTGGTAACTGTGCCTCCATGGACTAAACCCCTCGACTTATATAGGCACCAGAAGTATCTAGGGTTACATATGGTCGGTGGCCAACTAGGAATAAACACAACGACTATCAAAGTTATGCTTGAAGTATACACCAAGTCTTCGGTGGTTTCTTCTTGCTTACAATGTGATCCACGGCTTCGGCTATCCTCCAAGCACTGGCTGGCATGCCTTCAGTTTGGCCCATAGTCAACTAGGCGTATAGGTTAGTACCCCTAGTTCGTGACACCCTCACCTTGGCTTGGGACAACATAATACGAGATAGCGACAGTCATGGGGTTCCGGGACGGCATCACCTCATAGATTTCTGATGGTGACGGCCAGAGAAGACTTGGCTGGTGGCGGCGTGCTATGGAAAGTGGCACAAATAAAGGAGAAGAATCAAAAGATAATGTTGGAGATTTATTGGTGGAGGGAGATGGAAGGAACCGTCTAATGAAGAGGCAATAAGTGGAAGGGGCAGCAAACCAGTGTGACAGGGTTAAAAAAGGTGATTTGTTTATTTGAGGAGGAAAAATAAATATAATTGTTGAGGTGGCAGATTTGCTTAGGTGAAAGGCTACATGTTGATCTCTGATGTGGATGGGCTGCCTGTCAAGAGAAATCAGATAGTAGGGGGCTTCTATTTAGATATAATAGATACATGTGCGTACATCATAATGATGTAGAGGCCTGAGGTAATCCTACTTTTCTAAGAAAACATTAGAACATACTCCCTAGTAATGTTATGTTCACTAACATATTACCCTTGGTTTATCGCGCCACAATATATTGATTTTCCAAACTTACATATTAGTGTTGTAGCATAGGATGAAGATCGAAGGCTCAAAGTTCTGCCGGCGGAGGCGCTCGTGCCGCTGGACAAGGCCATGCTCGAGTGGTCGATCACGGTGCACCTGGTTAGCACTGAGAACACGGCTCAAAGTTCCGGCCCTTCTTCCGGCGACGATGGCAATGACGATGAGGAGTTCGATCACCCGGCCGCAAATCCTGATGGCCCGGGTGGCGCGCGTCACACGCGGCGGCATTTCACGTACACCAGGGGCGTGCGGGATGGAGATGGAGGCCGGCGGCAGCCACCGGCTCGTCGTGGAGATGCCAATGGGCATAGGAGGGTGGTTGTCGATCTGCCAACGATGGTGGTTCCATGGTCACCGCGGCCTGGTGTTGCGCAAGGTTCGGCGTCGGTTGGCATGGCAAATGGGCAGGCTCCGGTTCAGATCGAGCTGCCTGACAGTGGTACGGCGCAAGCACACACGCCTGGCGAGCAGGTATCGATGGAAGCTCCGAAGCTAGACCGGCATGCGGTTGGCACGACGGCACCGCTGGTGCCGGAGGTGACGACGGAGCGCTTGGAGACGACGCCGGTGACTGATGGCGGCGTGGTGGAGCTGGCCACCGTCGCCGAGCCCGCCCAACGCTCGGCTGACGTCGTGGGGCATGTGGTCACGGCCCCGGTCCACATTCCGCTTTGACCTGGCGGATAAGGCTGGGCCCCCGGCGGCTGACAACCTAGGCGGTTGCTCGACACCTCTTTTGACCAGGCCGGGGGGGAGCAGGCGCGCAGACGAGGGGAACTCGACACGTGACCCTGGCGGGGCCAGAGAGGATTCGGGTTGCGCGCCCAGTCCGCAAGTGGGCAGTTCAAACTGATGGCTTCTTTCGCCTGGCGCGGGGAGTGAGGATCAAGTTTTGAATCTGTCTGCTTCCATGCCCAGTTGGAGCAGTGCTCGATCAGGCTGGGGTTCCCCTTGCGTGGGGAACATGTAGGTGGGGACGTTGGAGACTTTCGCCGTCAGCCTCTCTGGCTTGACTGGCGGTGACGCGCAGGATTCTATCTCAGGCTCGATTTCTCGGTTCAGGGCACGGTACAAGACAAAGGTCACTCCAATTTTGGCCAGGCCCAAGGCAATGAGGTGGAAGCGCAAGAGCAGGACCCCTCCAAGCACGGTGCGGCGCAGCCTGCGCATCAATGGGCGGCTGGCTAGTGGGGCTTCGGTGAAAATGCAGCAGCGTACGCTCATGGTGCAGCTTGGGATTGCACATGAGGGCGAGGTGATTGGCGACGCGGCCATGCAGGCGTATATGGAGCTCTTCTCTAGGCCGCTACAGCAGGCGCATATCGCGGCCATCATTGGCCTTTTTGGTTGGCAAGCCGATGTTTTGCCTCTCAGGAGGGACGTGGGGGAGGTAGCACTTTAGGTGCTGCCCCCTTGGTTGCTCGTAGGCCTTCTCTATGGCTGATCCGAGCCAGGTTGTGGTGGTGTGGAATGTACGCGGGATGAACAACCCAGCAAAACGCAATGCTATAAATAATCTCATTTCGGGCTCGGGAGCGAGTGTTGTTTGCCTTCAGGAAACAAAAATCCAGGACATGACCCCCGCGCTAGTGCGGCATCGGGCCGGCATTTGATTAGTTCTTCTACGTGCCTGCGGTGGGGACGCGCGGTGGCATTCTGTTGGCAGCCAAGTCGAGTGGTGTGCAACTTTCAAACCCCCATGTCACGGACAATTCGGTCACGGCATGGGTGCAATGTCTGGAGTCGATTGGTTGGTGGTTCACCGGGGTGTACGGGCCCCAGGAGGACGCGGAGAAGATCGTTTTCATGCAGGAGCTTAGGGAGATCCGGGATTTACATGCAGGTCCCTGGATGCTCTCCGGTGATTTCAACCTGATTGCGGACCCGTCCAACAAGAGCAACGACACAATAAATAGGCAGATGATGGGGCGGTTTAGGAGATGCATCTGGGATTTGGACATGCATGAGGTCTACCTTAACAGCAGGAGGTACAGCTGGCCGAACGAGCGCTCAGCGCCCACGTTGGAGAAGTTGGACAGAGTGCTTGTGTCTGTGGAGTGGGAGGCCCTATACCCAGCATCGTTCCTCTCTGCGCTCAGCGCGGGTGTTTCCGACCATTGTCCGTTGCACCTGGTGCTTGAGGCCAACTTGCGGAGAGGTTGGCGATTTCACTTCGAGTCCTTTTGGACGAAGATAGATGGTTTCCAGGACGTGGTTCAGTCGGCGTGGAGCAGTCAGCCGTGGGTGCGGAATCCTTTCAAGACTTGCGGCCAAGCTAAAGGCTACGGCCAAGTGCTTGGCCAGTTGGAGCAACAAGTATGTCGGAAGTGTCAAGAAGCAAATCCGCATCGCCAATTAGGTCATCTTGTGACTCGATGTCGCCATGAAGAGTTGTGTCCTTACGATGGAGGAAATGGAGCTCAGGAGGCTGCTCAAGCATAAGCTGTTGGGTTTGGTTTCGCTCGAGCGCACGATCGCTAGGCAGTGGTCTAGGGTTCTGCGGCTGCGGGAGGGGGATGCGTGCATGGAATATTTTCATGCCCACGCTAGTCACCGTCGTCGAAAAAACTACATCCCCAAGCTTCGGGTGGACGGAGTTCTGACTGCTGATCACGAGGTTATGGCCGAGGCCGTGGACTCCTTCTTCTCCCATTTGCTTGGGGAGTCTGCTGAGAGGGATTTCACGCTCAACATGGAGGAAATTGGTATGCCACGTAAGGTCCTAGATCATTTGGACCGTGATTTCACTGAGGAGGAAGTTTTAGCCGCGGTGCGCGTGCAAGGCTTGGACAAGGCGCCGGGGCCCGACGGGTTCCCGGCCAGGTTTTATGTGGCTTGTTGGTCGGTCATTAAGGACGATGTGATGGAGGTGTTCGGTTCCCTACAGAGACTGGATTCCTGTGGTCTCACGTCCATTAATCAGGCCTTCATCACTTTGCTACCCAAGACGGCATCCGCGATGGAGTTCCGGGGATTCCGACCCATTAGCTTGATACATAGTTTCCCGAAGCTTGTGGTGAAGGTGTTGGCTATTCGATTGGCCGAGGAGATGCCGGACTTGGTCGGGGCGCACCAGAGCGCGTTCATCAAGGGGAGATGGCTCCATGAAAATTATATGATGGTGCAAGGGCTGGCTAGGAAGCTACATGCCACTAAGAAGGATGCGATGATGCTCAAGCTAGATATTACGAAGGCCTTCGACACGGTGAACTGGGCCTTCTTGATGGATGTGCTACGGCACATGGGATTTGGAGTCAAGTGGACGTCGTGGATTGCCGGTTTACTTGGATCTTCTTCCACTAGGGTGTTGCTCAATGGAATTCCCGGCGAGATCATCTACAACAGACAGGGCCTATTGTAGGGGGACCCAGCCTCGCCACTTTTGTTCGTCTTGGTGATGGAAGCTCTTCACCACCTCCTGCGCTCGGCCTCGGTGGCTGGCGTGCTGCAGCCTCTCGTGCCCAATGGCCTTCGGAGTACCACGTCCATATATGCTGATGACGGGGTTACTTTCATCAAGCCGAATCTGCAGAGTCTCAGGGTATGCACGGTGTTGCTTCGCGACTTTGGCGCGGTGTTGTGCCTACACACGAATCTAATCAAGAGTTCCGCCATCAGATGTACGGAGGAGCAGGTGCTTCAAATCGCCACCGAGATGGAGTGTCAGGTGCTGGGTTGGCCCTGTCAGTACCTTGGGTTGCCCTTGGGTTTACGGAAGATATCGGTCGCGCAGTTACGGTACCTGATCGACAAGATGGCTGACCGATTGCCTGCCTGGCAGGCCAGGCTTCTCTTCCGCGCGGGCAGGCTGGAGCTCTTTCGTACTACGCTTGCCTCCATGCCTATTCATGCCATGATGGCGATCGATCTGCCTGTCAAGACTATTACAACAGCCAACAAGATATGTCGTGGATTTTTGTGGAAGGGGCGTCGAGACGTGCAGGGAGGCCACTGTCTGGTGGCTTGGGATCAGGTTTGCACACCCAAGGAGCTCGGCGGCCTGGGGATTCCCAATTTGAGACTGTTGAACGCGGCGCTGCGGGCAAGATGGCCATGGCTTGAGAGAACTGGCCCCCACAGACCTTGGAACGAGTTCAATCTGCAAGTATCGTGCGAGTCCTTGGGGATCTACAGAGCGACAACACGTTGCGTGCTTGGAAACGGCGAATCAGCGCGCTTCTGGACTGATTGGTGGCTCTGGGATGGCCGGATTGAGGAGCTAATGCCTAACATGTATGCTTTTGTGAGAAAGCCAGCGCGGCTGAAGATGGTCAGGCAGGCCATGGTGGAAGGATGGTGGCAAGATATTTCCCCGGACATGACTACGCGTGCTCTGCTCGAGTTCATTGCTCTGGTGGACAGGATGCAAGATGTGGATCTCACGCCAGGGACGAAGGATAGGATCCATTAGGCTTGGGATAGCACTGGGCATTTCTCGGCTAAATCCGCTTACATGGCGTGTTTTGCGGGTAGGATTGAGGCGAACGACGCAACTCAGATTTGGAGATCCAGGGCGCCGGCCACTTGCAAGGTATTTGCATGGCTTGCGGCACGGAACAGATGTTGGACATTAGATAGACTCCAAAGACGTCACTTGCCTCACCCCTCCGCATGTCCTTTTTGTGACCAGGTCCAGGAGACCATTGACCACTTGCTGTTGGGGTGTGTGTTTGCTAGGCAAGTTTGGTCCTGTATTACCAATGCGTGGGGTAAGCCCTCTTGGATGCCTAGGGCAGATGCTACCTTGGTGCAATGGTGGACCGCCCTCACTCCGCAGAAGCAGCTAAGGAAACAGATTTGGACGATGGTCACCCTTGTGGCATGGACGATCTGGAGACACCGGAATGACATAGTGTTCAATGGTGCTTCCCCCTCGGTAGATGTAGTGCTTAGGAGGATTAACGAGGAGGAGCAGAACTAGGGGGCCGTGGGTTTGCTCCGTGAGCACGGCTCTTTGCCACGTAGAGTAGTGAGGTTGGATAGGGGCGAGTGATCCGCATGTGGATCATCTTTTTGGCTTTGTAAGCCGTGGAGTTGTAAAGACTTGTTTGCCATTCTTGGAACTTCCTATCTATGCTTCTGATGCGTCAAGCTCTTGACGCATCCTTGAAAAAAAAAGATCGAAGGCTCTGCTGCCACACGGAAAATTGGCAGTGAGCTCCTCCTGGGGGATGCCATGGAGTGCATGCACAGCAGATCATCACCCAATTTTAACCAAAAGTTGTATAGAATGTTAATAACATAGCTCATATCTCTAATACAGTATAACCACCCAAACAACACACGTCAGTTCAGTTAACTCTGCACCGTTCACCTTGGCATGGAAGAACTTGGAGTTGACATCACAAAGCCTAATACGAGTGCGGCGGGAACGCTGTCGTAGCTTGATTTTTTGGAAGGAAAGAAGGCCGAGATAGGAAAGCTTCATCCTTCGCCGCAACTCCTACTCCGCAGGGGAGAGAGGCCTACCCTCCTCAGCCAAGTCCAGTCTCCAGATGACCTCCTTTGCAATCGCTATCTGGGTTTTTAAAACCCCCACACTCTCACGCTGCCATTTCTGTAGAGCCTTGGCTGTCCGGGATAACTTGATGTGGATCCTCCGGATGGGGTTGGTCGCATGGACCGGCCGATCCCAGGCCGCGACGACAGTATCTTTGAAGCCCGGGAGGCAAAGCCAGAACTCCTCGAACTTGAAAGATGGCTTGTGGCGCACCTCGTTGTCCCCCTGGAGAAAAAGCGGGGCATGATCCGAGCAAGCAGAGGAGATGGCCTAGAGATGCGCATTGGGAAAAAGCAAGTCCCAATCATCGGTATGGAAGAAATGGTCGATCTTTGTTAGCACCGGGGTGTCTTGAGCATTTGACCAAGTGAACTTGCGTCCAAACAACCGGATCTCTTTTAGTTGTAGGTGGTCGAGAGCGCCACGGACCAAAAGAACTACATTCAGATGCTCCAGACGGATAATGGAGTTGCGGTCACGACTGAAGACAAGGAAGATGCGCTTTTCTCGCACTTCCAGAGCCACCTTGGAACGCAGACGCCCAGGACCAAGGGGCTCATTTGGGACAACCTGGGTCTGCACGTGCATGACCTATCAGACCTGGAAGCCCCTTTTGACGAGAGCGAGATCAAAGACGCGATATTTTCACTTCCTTCCGTCAAGGCACCAGGCCCTGATGGTTTCATTGGTGCTTTTTTCAAGACTTGTTGGGAAATAATCAAGCTGGATGTCGTCGAGGCAATTTTTCAACTTGCAAACCTTCGGGGAAACTGCGCTTCTCTCGTCAACTCGGCTAACATCATTCTGTTGCCCAAGAAAGCTGACACTAGGGCTGTTGGGGACTACAGGCCAATCAGCCTCATCCACAGTCTTTCCAAGATTTGCTCCAAGCTCCTGGCCAACAGGCTAGCCCCGGTTCTGCCTACCCTTGTATCTAAGTGCCGGAGTGCTTTCGTCCAAAAGCGTTCCATCCACGACAACTTCATGCATGTTCAGAACCTAATCAAGGACCTACACCGAAACATCCTGTGACTTCTCCTCAAGCTTGATATATCGAAGGCTTTGACTCCGCCAATTGTGCTTTCCTTCTTGAGGTTCTTCACGCTGGGTTTGGCCAACGTTAAGGTGGACTGGATTTGCATGACCCTGGCATACTCATCATCTAGGATCCTTCTGAATGGAAACCCGGGCAAGCCGTTCAGGCACGCGCAGGGCCTACGTCAGGGAGACCCGGTGTCGCCGATGCTTTTCATTCTGGCAATAGACCCGTTACAGCAGATTCTCCGTCCTCGCCTCGAAAGGTGGCATCCTCAAGCCCATCCGCGCTCGTTCCGCCAGATGTAGAATCTCTCTCTTTGCGGATGATGCAGGCATCTTTGCCAACCCTGATAAGGAGGAGCTGCGGGCGATCTCGGCCATACTAAAAGCCTTTGGGGAGGCTAGTGGCCTAATCACGAACCCGCTAAAGACCAAGGTTTTTCCGATACGATGCGGGATTTTGACCTACAGACATACTCACCGCCTTCCCCGCCAAGATTGCCGACTTCCCAGCGCCACCTCGGACTTCCATTGCACTATCGCCGGCTCCGGAGGGTTGACCTCCAACCTTTCATCGACAAGATTGCGGGTAGACCGCCGGGTTGGAAAGGAAAGCTACTAAATAAGCCCGGCAGGTCGCTCGCTCAATCAGTTCTAACAGCTATGGCGACTTTCCACATCACCGCTCTCACCTGCCGAAATGGATCCTCGCGAAAAGTTGAGAAGATCATTCGCGGGTTTCTATGGCGTAAAGAGGATCAAACGCAAACTTCGGAGGGCACTCCTCGTTAATCGGAAGACCGTCTGTCGTCCAAGGAGGTTGGGCGGCCCGGGAATCGCCGACCTTGACCGTTTTGGCCGCGCCCTCCGCCTTGGCCAGCCCGGATACAATGGACGGACCCAGAGAGCCCATGGGTGGGCAATCGCACGCCATGCGACCAGCCGATATGAACCTTTTTCGCAAGCACAACCATAACTTTGGGAGATGGCCGCAAGGCACTTTTTCCGCATGACAACCGGAGTGGAAGGGGCCCTCTAACGCTACTTGCGCCGGAGCTTTACAAAATAGCTTCAAGAAAAATAGGACCGTGCATCAAGAGTTGACAAATGAAAATCGGATCGAGGCGATCGCTAGCCTTCGATCCTCGCAACAACCGGGGAATTTGTCACTCTTTGGGGATGGATCACCAGACAGCTTCATTGCGGATCAAGATGATACAATCTCGGAACTCGACCACAAATGGAGCCTACTCTTCCGCATCGGCCTATGCGGCGCAGCTTCTTTGGCTCACACCCAAGATTTGACTCTTCAAAGGTCCTGGTTCGCTCACGCCGAGCCCAAGTGCAAATTCTTTGTGTGGCTAGTCCTGCATGGTAGAATCCTCACCGCAGATATGTTGGCTATTCGCGGCTGGCCACATGACCCAAGGTGTCATTTATGTCTTCAAAGAGCGTAAACGGCAAACCATCTTTGCAAGGGCTGTCTCTTCGCGGTCATGTTTGGAACTGTGTAAACACTGGACAAACGAGGGTCTCGCCATCTCGTGTTTCTTGCCCGAGCTGCATAATCGCTTCCGACTGGTGGGGCAAAGATGCTTGTAGATGAGCCTTCCCAAGGCGCGGATACGGAGGAGCGGGAGGATCATCTACACAATTTGGGTTATTTGGAAGAGAGAAAGCAGACGCGTTTTCACAGGACAACGGATGACTCATCGCGAGGTTGCTCTACTAGCTTTCGAAAACATAAAGCAACGGGATATGGCTTTCGTTGGGGCCTTGCCATCTGTCGGCATAGGCTGAGTATGTGCTGGGTTTTACATGGTTCATGCTTATGGGCCATTTTTTTTTTTGCAACGTTCCCTAAAAACGTGCGCCCCTGTAAATTGCGCTTCTGTTTTCCTTCTATAAGAAAAGGCAGTGCTCCTGCTGGTTCCTTAAAAAAAAAGTTCAGTTAACTCTCGGCACATTCCACCTCAAAAAGAACACACCTCTCAATCTCATAATCTCTCATCGACTGTACACAAAGAAGAAGAAGAAAAGCCTCAATCCTGAACCCTCAGTAGTGTGTTGGCGTTGCTGTGCAGCGTGCCTCTGAAAATTCCACACATGTGTTTCTTGGTGTTCAAGACGACGACGAAGCCTTCATGCCGTTCTGCTGCATCTCCCAGCAGTAGCTCGCCGACTTGCCGTCCTCCTCCTCGTTCTCCTCGCCGCCATCGCAGCTGTCTCCGACGGTCACCGACATCCCCCGGCTAGACACGGTGAGCTGCAGCGGCCCCTGAGGCGAGCCGGACTGCGACGAGCTGTGCTGCGACGTGGTGTACTGCTCCGGCCGTGGCCACTGTCCGGCCGACGCCGACTGCTGCTGGTCGCCGTCGGATGCTCGCCGTGTGTGCAGCCTGTATTTCTGCACGAAGAGAATTATATTTCTGGTAAATGTTCTGATGCACATGTGGTCGGAAACATGGATAATTGTAGATTAGATTGATGAACAGACAGAAGTTAATAGGAACAAACCTGCAGGTGACTCTTGACCTCATCATTCGTGAGTCCATCCACCTTCATCATCTCCCTGATTTGCTTAGGAGTGGCCACTGCATCGACAGCAAAGCAAGATTTCAGCACACCAAACCACGAAGAACATATCTGAATTGTCCAAAGCATTCCAACAACAATGTGATTTACGGACTGCCCAACCCCCACCTTGTGGGCCACCGAGGCGCTGGAGCGCGGCGACGAACCGGCGGTGCAGCTCCGGCGACCAGCACCGCCTGGCCTTCCGCTGCGCCGACTGCTGCTGGCTTTGAGCTCCGGCGTCCGTGACGGCGCTGCCGTCGGCACTCGGGGCGGCCGGGCAGGGCGCGTCGATCGCTGGGGATGAGAGGGACAGCTCCGGGACTGCCATGGCCGCCGGCTCTGGTCTCTCCGATGATTTTGCAAAGGTTGGCAAGCCATTCAGTGGTATGAATGCATTGGACACCTGATGCAATTGAGATTGACAACTGAAGTTAGAAACAAGAAACAGGTAAACAGATATGGTATCTGAAATTGACTTCTTCAGAATATGAGCTAATGAGATTGGGATTGTTCTTGTGATGGGAATGGGATGCAAAATCTGTAGGATAAATTGACATCCTTTTTAAGAAAAAATTGATACCTCAAAACCGCCACCAAAAAAGTAATGTATGATCTGAAGATGGCAAGACAAGCCATCTTGGAATATTTGTGGTGCAAAAATCTCCAAAATGAAAACTGCAAATGAGCTGAAAGAGCTACTTATCCTTCTTTTTTCTAGCTTGCTAGCACAAAATTTTCCACTTTTCACTGACGAGACGAGTTGTAAAGTTTCCCAGTTTTTCAGTGGCACATAGTTTAACAATTCGCCATCATTCTTGAACATTATACAACTTTTAGTATTTTTAGTTCTTGATGACATTGTACTATACTTTTCTCCCTTTCCAAAACAATCTTTAATTAAATTATCTAGTTAGCATGATTAATTAAGCACAGGGTATAAACTCCCCAAAAAATCCGCCTAGTTTTTATATTTGATAAAACTGACCCATCTCCGTTCAGTGTTCCAATTGTTTTCATTTCATGCCTCTACCTTTCGGGCCTGTTTCTTGACGCTGTCGCCATTGCTGTTGCTGGTGCTGCTGTGGCTCCCGCAGGTCCACAGCTGCGCGGAGCTCATCCAGCTCCGCTTGTCGCTCGCGTCTGCTTCCGTCTTGAAGACCTCCGCCTTCCTCTTTGCCGGCGGAACAGGCGCCGGCACCGGTGCGAGCAGCTGATCCGGCGCAGGTCTCCGGTGCTGCGCCACCTCATCTTTCAGCCACTCGATCACTGCACCCAACACGACAGGAAAAAATTAAAACTCAGCCAAATAATCCAATAAACCTGGAACCGGTTGCGAGTTGCGAGAACGGGGCGGACGGACGGAGGGGGAGGGACGCACCGTCGGCGATGAGGTGGACGCTGATGGGGAGCTCGCGGCGGAAGACCTCCATCTTGGCCTTCTCGGCCTCGAGGCTCCGGGCGCACTCCTCGAGCCTGGCCGCCTTCTCCGCCGAGCTGGACCTAGCCACGGCCGCCCTGAGCGAGTCCGTCACGGTCCTGGCCGCCAGCGCCCGCAGCCGGTGGTCCCCCCCCGCCCCGCCGCCGCCGCCGTTGAGGACGACGGCCTCCTTCTGCACCGCAGACGACCCCATCGGCGCCGCCAGTCGAAAGCTCCCTCTCCCCGCACGCGATGCAGCACGCACGATCGACCCTGGCCTCGCCCGCACAGATCCACAACGACGGAGAGGTGGTAGGAGGAGTGGGAATGGAGATGGTGGTGCCGTTCGCGTGCTGGTGCCGCGTTTATACTGGAGGAGGAGACGGTTCAGGTGGCCGGGGCGGAGGGCAGAATGGTCATTTCGGAAAGGAACAGCGTGGAATCGTCCACGGAAGATACTGCTGTCTTCTTTCTTGCTCCCTACTGCTCTCCTACTTATCCTTGTAGTAATAAATAAATATAAATAAGGAAAAATATTTGTTCACAATTCACTGGCTTTGTTACGGGAAATAATTCACTGGGTTTATTACCAAGCTGCCCAGTGCTTTTCTAGCTAATTGCAGAAGTTGGTTTATTTGGGAATTGTAGTGTACGACGCGGTAGTGAAGATTTTACAAGAATCTAGAAAACATTATGTTGAGTAGGACACACTAGTAGTTGTATTTGTTTTCTTATATACGAGAGGGTAACAATATATACATTTTTTGGCCTTCTTTGGTTCATAGGGTAGGAAAATCGTAGGAATAGAAAAATTATAGGAAATGTGATGACATGTATCTCAAATCCTATGAGTAGGAATATGAAAGGAGATGCCCTTTAATTCAAATCATAAGATTTTTTTCATTCTAGGCTAATGTTTATTTTCCAATGAAATGTGAAGGATAGAAAGAATTCCTCTATATAAATAGGATTTCATTCCTACAAACCTAAGGGCTTTAAAGGATTTTTTTCTGTAAAAATTCTATCCTATGAAATTCCTACAAGATTACTCTAAACTAAAGGAGGCCAAATTTAGGTGGAGAAATACGTACTTGTTTTCACATGGATGGTTTGCATTTATGGGGTGGCAGGGGCAGGATGGTAAAGTAGAGGGAGAGGTGGGAGTCGGAGAAAAGAAGATGCTGCCCGCATGCGGTGTGGATGGATGTAGTTGGCAGGCAGGGGCAGAGGCAGAGGCGTTTCGTCGCGTAACACAGAAGAGGCGTCCAGATACCGCCTCCTCCCACGCGCCCGCGGTGCCCCGTCCCCCGGAATCTTTTCCCGCCCTTTTACGAGGCACCCCCTCTAGATCCCCGCAATACCACACAAGGCCCTCCTTCACCCCGGAGTCTTTTCCTCCTCTTCTTCTTCTTCTTCTCTTCTATGGAGTAGAAAAGAAGGCTTTCTTGAATCCTCGGGCCGTGCAATATTGGAAAAGATGGAGGGGCCTGATGATGGTTGATGGCTGGAAGATTCCCTCTGGCTGTCATGCGTATTCCGTGGTCCATTCGGCCAAGGAATCGCGGTGTCTCGGTTCGGCTGCTGTGTTAAAGATCCGTCTGGTGGAGTAGGTGAGACGTTGGTGTCCAGTCGGAATAACCAACGGGATAAACGCAGGGCCACGTGGCTACCGCCATTGTAGCTCCTATCCGAGCTAACTGGACTTGTTGGTGCTGGCCTGCTGGATGAACCTCCAAAAGTTCTCATCGTCTCTTTTCCTTTCAAAATTGTACCATATTTTTCCTTTGCATATGTAACTTTAGATGGACTTTTATATACTATACTAGTGTGAACATCTCTAGGTTTTGCTCAATTTCGTTGATTTTTGCATAACGAAGGTGGTTGTGCTAGTAAGCATGTACTATACCTTTCGCTTCGCCGCTACTTCAAAATGATCGTATGTATAATATCCTTGTCAAAAATAAAATTGAGCGCATCAAATATAATTGCGAGTTTTGTTCATTAAAGCTCCAGTAACGAATCATAGATTTTTTCTGGATTTATTCATACTTTCGGTGGCGATATTTGTTCAGTGCAAGGAGATGTTTTCGATGACTACAAAGACGTTTATGATGACTTCATCAATCTCACAATAACTGTGTGTGCATGCATTTATAAGGTGGGTATATGTGTGTATATATATGAGCATCTACGTATGTACTATGTTAAAAAAAATGTAGATGGTGCCAAAGATATGTTGGTTGTGATTTACGAACCGCCTAAGATACTGCATCACCCATAATCCACTTGTCGCCACCTGAAATGATTGGGCACGAAACCCCCCTTCCTCGATGTGGCGGCATCAGCAACTACGACACAGTTAGGGAGAACGATGTAGGAGGACTGGCTACCGCAACTCTGCTGATGCAATGTGCCACCACCTGCCGCCACGATCGTGCGCTGGGTACTTATGTGCAAAAAAAACACTTGGGACGAATCTCTTTGTTGCTGCTGCAGCCAGCGTCCGACAAACGACAAGATGAGGGAGTAGAGGTTTGCCATGGGCCGCCGCCCACATCACACAGTCTGAGTAGCCACATGCAACCGCTAATTTTTTGTTTGCAATGTGTCTTAACAAATTTTACCGTCCGAGTAGAGAAACAATTTATTATTAGATGGTTATGAGGACAGTGGTACGCAACTCACAAGAGATCAAACTCCCGGTTTGACGCTTTGGTGTCTCATAAATATAGAATATATTTTTAAAGAGAGACGACGTTTTTGTCGATAGCGAGGCGTCTGTGATGACTTCGTCAGCCTTAAGACCCGTCGTATGTACATGTTTTTGAGCGTCTATGTTGTACTATTTTTCTAAAAAAAACTTACCATCCGAGTAAAACATTTTACATTTGATTAGTCAGTGTCCGTGTTGTTAAATTGCTAAGTCTAACCGCCACAATTTTTTTGTGTGAAATCTAAAAATTTCATCAAATTTCTATGAGAATATGACCGATGAGATGGCTAGCAGCACCTCACCGACACGTGGGTTCGGAGCCTGAGGCTCGCCCGTGGCTCTGGTTCCTTCTTAGCCGACTCCGGATGCTAGTATCAATTATTTTGCAAAAAAAAGTTGTGTTTATTAGACTTGTTGCCTAATTATGTCGATGAATAAGATGTGCATTTTCAATGGATCAGAATGCACCTCCAAGCATGGAATTGCGAAACGCCATAATCGAGCACAAGGGTGGATAGGGTGGTCTTGGCTGTTCAAAGACGCGGAGAAACTATTGGCAAAAGGATAAGGATTCCATGTACGAGTGGGCCGGCAGAGAGAGAGAGAGAGAGAGAGAGAGAGATCAATGGGCATATTGTTTCTGCCATTCATGAGAGGACACGGCAGAGAGAGAGAGAGAGAGATTCTCTCTCTCTAAAAACAAGGAGACAATCTAACGTCACGTTTCTCGAGCTACAAAGATTCCTCTCCTTGTTGGCTGAAAGAAGAGGGTGAACCACCACAAAGATTCCACTTCCTACCACATATGTGCAGGTACTCCGTTCAGTGCCAACAGTAGTTCTCTTTTCAGATTGATTTAGATAACGTTAAACAGGTCCAAAAGTATTGCGTATCAACTAGAATTTGCCGTTGGATGACCTTCTGGTTGAAGCAAAGTGAAGTCACGGACGGTGCACTGATCGGGTCCGTGCTAGGTTTGCTTGCGGGGAGAAGTTCTTCCGGTTTTGTGTCGTAGGTCTCAGTTTGCTAGAGATTCATGCACCGCTTTTGCCCAAGCAGGCATGGTTTTGAGTCAAACTGTTGCACCCCAATTACTTTTATTTTTTTCTCCTCTATGATGAAACGTGGTTCTATTGACTCGTAAGACATATGCATGTGTATGTGAGCGCCCACACCATGTTTTTCAAAAAAAAAACAGAAAAACATGATACGGCAATAGATTAAAAAACAATTTTGAGTCTATCTGAACTTGAAGCCAAACAGGGAGATAAGCAAACTCATGCATCCTCACCTAATTCCGGACTCCGCCAAAGAGATGACCTAAATCCTATTATCATATGCAGAGGACATAATCTCTGCGTTGGACTTTTGGCGGCACGAAAGGGCAGATTAAGCAGAGTGAGTAAGAGACACGCACGCATGCACCGGCTTACTACTCGTTAACTCCCAAGGGTGGGTGGGCATGAGCATGATTAGGTTTGGATCCTTGGAGATTCTGGTGGTGCCCCCACGTCCCTTTGGACGCAAGCATGGGACTTCCGATCAGATGCCCTGGATCTGGATTCCTTGCTTCGGTAGTACTAGTACTAGTACAGCAGCTTATCTCGTCGATCGACAGCTTGTCGCGCCAACGAATCTTGAGAGGTTCCGTCGGTGCACCTGCACTACTGCATGCTCCACGGGGCACTCATGTGGTACTATCGAGCATCATATCTAATGCAAGATTTGTGCATATGAATCAATAGTGACAGATTTGTGCATATGAATCAACAGTGATGACAGGTTTAAATCATCGACAGTATCAATTGTTTATTTATTTTGCCTATGACAGTGTACATTGTTGGGGCGGCTGTTTTCAATTGTTTTAGCTCAAGAAAGTACATAGGCGGCACGCCACTGTTACCGAGTTCAGGCCATTGTATAAGAGCTTCTACCGTCAGATTTGACAAATCCAGCCCCCTATATCTCCATGGACACACCGGCCAAAGCAGCCGGACGGTCCCTCATTTGTTATGTCCGGCATTCACATTTCTCAAATCCGGACTCAAATGCTCCCTCTGCTTCCCTTATAAGACTTTTTTGTTTTTTCTTGCTTCGTATGTATCTAGACACTTTTAGTATGTATGTTCATTCATTTTACTATGTATATAGTCAATATTTTGAAATAGCTAAAATGTCTTATATTAGAGAACGGAGGGAGTACATGCAAATCCATGCACATCCATCATACACGCCAATGTCACACATAAATAATAAATGTTTATACCAAGTTCAGGCCATTGTGTAAGAGCATCTACAGCCGGACTTGGCAAATCCGCCCTTATATGTGCGCGGACTCGCACCAGCACGCCCGGCAGACAACGCAGCCGGACAGCCCCTCATATGCCATGTCCGCATCCACATACCTTAAATCCGGACTCGCAAATACATAGAAATCCATGCACATCTATTATACACGCCAATGCCGCACGTAAATAACAAATATTTGTACCAAAAATACATAGTTCTTACATAAATTTTATTATAAGTGCACAACTCAAACATTAGCTCATTAGTTTTTGTTGTGGGTCCATGTATGGTCCACAAGATCCCTGAGTAGCTGTACGTGCACCTCATGACCTCGAAGATTCTGATGCATCTGCAGAAAGTTCATAAGCTGATTTGCATCTTGATCTTTTGGGATTTGAACTTGTCCTTAAGCGCATCAAAACCATTGGTTTGGGCTACACCATCACCCTTATCCTCGACAATCATATTGTGCAAAATAACACAAAATATCATCAACTGCCACGAAGTTTCTGATTCCCACATCATTGCAGCTCCACGAACAATTCCCCAACAAGTATGATGCACTCCGAATGCCCTCTCTACATCCTTCTTAGCTACTTCCTGTATTTTTGCAAATTGGCTTTATTTGTTGCCTAGTGGTTCGGATATGGTCTTCACAAACGCCGCCCCACTGAGGAAAGATGCCATCGGCAAGATAGTATCCCATGTTGTAGTCAAGACCATTGACAATTTAGTTGCACGGTGGCAATTCTCCATTACAAAACCTCCTGAACACAGAATATCGTTGAAGCACATTGATATCGTTGTGAGAACCCGACATTCAAGAAAGCATCCAAATCCATATGTCATGTGATGCCACTGTTTTCAGTATGATAGTCGCCTATTTGGTGTGACCTTGATACATTCCCCGCAATATTTGAGGTAGTTCTTTCAATGCATGCAATCAATTGATCCAAGTACTCCTTAAAACCCTCTGCCCCCCCCCCCCCCCCACAACCAACAACTTTTCTGTGTACTGCACATTTGGTTATCTGAGATGCTCTGCTCCAAACACCTGCACCATGGTACGGGCGAACCTGACAGTAGTCTGCAGGCATGTGCTCTCCGCTATTCGGACCATCTCACAAATGACATCTGCGGCAGTATCAAGTGCAAGCATTCTCACAGCAGTCGTGCATTTTTGCTCAGGAGAGAAAAAGTTGGACGCATCAATTGTGAGCTTGAAGTAGTCATCGTGTGCCTCCACCCCCTCCGCAATGCACAAAAAACGATGGTTTGTGCATCCGAAAATGGAGACGAAACCACGGATCATTCGAGAAAGTTGGGGCCAGAGCAAAGTAGTCCTTGTGCAGTAGCCGTACTCCGAAGACCCGATCCCGATTGATAACTCTTCTTCCTTTGATTGAGCCCTTGAAGCTGAGAATGTGCTCCATTTCCTCTTGCACACTTATGAGCATGATCATGTCCACTTCTTCGTCTGAATCCGATGAATCAAAGAATTCAACTTCAATCATTTTATCATGCTTCGTCGGTCCATACTCCTCGTCCGACGAAACATTGTAATTCATCGCTTTCCCTACAATAAATGGCAAAAAACCGGGTCGCACATTCTGTCAAACACATAGAGCGCAAGGGGCAGCCCGATAGTTGCCGGGCATACTGCGGTGGCGTCCGGCTCAGCGACGATGTCCGCGACGGCGAGCACGGGGTGAGAGAGGACTGTTGTGCCGGAGTTGGCGACGCCGAGGCTCGGAACGGTTGCAGAGCAAGAGTGAGGGCAGAGCTACGAGACCTCCGACGCGAAAGAGGAAGGAGAGAGGAGAGAGCAAATAGATCCGATAGTTCGAGGGGTTAGATTTGATGCAATTTATGATGAGGTAGGCATGTCGGGTCCGACGAGGCGGACGCACCTGAGCGCCCCCGGGCATTCCATATTTGTCCTATATTTGGGTTGGATATGAGAGGTGCCAATCAACCAGGACGTTTCAGACCGGTTTGAGGCGCCCGTCTGGGTCGGTTTTTTTCTTTACCAGTCAATGACCGCGCCGTCCACCCGGCGTAGGGGGAGGGGCGAGGGTTTAAGGCGCCCGGTTGTAGATGCTCTAAGCAATCATTGTAAGTGTTGGTCCAATCGAGTTAGGCCTTCTTGATTGCGTTAAAAATACATCTCCTCCAGTTGACCAAGTTCGAAAAGGTTCGGCACCATGAGCCGCCCCGTCCGATTTGTCAATGTCAAAAGATCAGCACGTAGATCTCTTGTTAGTCAAATAATAATGACCTCGCATCCAATTCCAAACACGCTAAACGATACAGCAGCACAACTAATTACTTATTATATTGGTACACAGTCACACTACATCGAATTGTTGAGTGTTAATGATAGCCCCAAATCCTCTTGTAGGAGTAGCTAGCAAGCTAAAATGTCTCTCTCTCCCCCGTGGACGGGTCGTGCATGGATAAGTAGTGGTGGAGTCCATTTGTTGATGGGCCTGTACGTCAAGATAATGCATGATGCTGCCACCCTTTGCAGGAACCGTGGCTTTTGGCGGAAAGGGCTCCAAGGGAGGGGTACGCACGCGTGGATTGCGCGCTGCAAACAACGATCGATCGATTGATCCGTCACATTCTGAGATTCCATTCCATTACCTTCTCTTCCATTCTATTTCATGGATGAAAGGGGACCAAAGCAAGAAGCTAATTGTAGAGAGGAAGATATGGACGCGGAGGAATTGATCCGGGCACCAGTGATCCCGGATGAACAGTAAAATCCGAAAAAATAGTAAACAAATTCAAAAAAATCTGAACTTTTTTGTCAAGAAACTTTGATGTTTTTTCTACGTGCGTGCCAATTTTCGTTATGGAATGACATTTGTGGAGGTATCAGCAAAAAAACAAAATCATGCTCCAAAAAACTGTTTTTTGAAGCATTTTAAAGCATCGATTTTGTTTTTTTTTTGCTGAGACCTGCATGAATGTCATTTTGTCATGAAAATTCTTACGCACGTGAAAAATATATCAATGTTTGTTACCAAAATAATTCAGATTTTTTTAAACTTTTTAAATATTTTTTTCGTTTGTACTGTAGCAAAGGGTGCCTATGAGCTCGAGCTCACAATAGCACTTTCGGGAAGATATCACATTCTCACTTGCTTCGCCACAACGTTAGTATAAGAAATAAATAGAAAATGTGTTTCAACTTGAGCCGATATTAGTTGTGTTGTGCTTAGAGCATCTACAACGAAACACGAAGACCCCTCTCCCCCTCCCCCTCCCGCGACGCTCCCGCGAGCGTCCGGGAGGCGAACCCTAGCGCCGCCGCCCATCCTCCCCTCCTCTTCCCCCCTCCCTCACCGCCGCCAGGGGGCGCGAGCGGGTGAAGCCCGGCTGTCGCCGCCGGTGGCGAGGCCTCTAGTCTCCTCGCGGGGGGCTCGACGCGGCCGGACAGTGCTGCTCGTACGGCAGCGGCCTCCGACGTGGGCCAGCGACGGTGGCGTGACGGAGGCAAGGCGGTGGTGCAGGCCGGCTAGTGATGTCGACAACGGTTGCTTCCTGGCACTGCTTCGGCGCCGCCTCTGGCGCCACGGGTCGAGGTCGACCGGGTCACGGGCGGCCCCTCTCTCTATGTCTCCCTGGTGGGGGAGGGGGCGGCGCGGCAGCTGTGGAGGTGGGCGTCCCCGTCCAGTCAGGCCCTTTGCACCGGGACGGCGGCGCTCGGCACGGGAAGACCCCCCTGCTGGCTTCCCCTGGGTGTGGCGGCGGACGATCTGGTTCCCCTTCCCCTATTCGTCATCCATCGGCGGCCGGTGCGCTCCGGCTAGTCCGGATCTGTGGCTTCGGGGGCGAAATTGGTTTCGGGGGGGTGGGAGGCTGGCTGGTGGATGGGAGCGTTGTCGTATGCCCCGTCGCCTATCTTGGCCTTGGGTTGCTCCGTCACCCCCTTCCTCCGGCCGACGTTTGGTCGCGGTCCTTCTCGTGGCAAGGTGTCCGCCGGCGGCTCCGGGGTCGACTGGGGGTGTGGATCTGGTCAAAGCCGTGTTCTTTGGTGTTTTTTGTGGTGGTCTGGTGGTAGGGCGGCGGTGGGAGGTGTGTCTGTTGTGGGCGGACGACGCGTCTCGGTTGCGGGCACGCAGCCATGGCTGCTTGGGCGGCATGGCTGTAAGTGGTTGGCGGATCGGGGATGCGACGGAGGGGTTGAAGCACCGGGGTACATCACCTGTCCAGTTCGTGCACTGGCCGATGGTGGTGGCATCCGTGGATGTCGTGTTGTTGGGGAACACAGTATTTCAAAAATTTACCTACGATCACGCAAGATCTATCTAGGAGATCCATAGCAACGAGCGGGAGAGTGTGTCCATGTACCCTCATAGACCGAAAGCGGAAGCGTTTAGTAACGCGGTTGATGTAGTCGAGCGTCTTCGCGATCCAACCGATCCAAATACCGAACGTACGACACCTCCGCGTTCAGCACACGTTCAGCTTGATGATGTCCCTCGAGCTCTTGATCCAGTTGAGGTCGAGGGAGAGTTCCTTTAGCACGACAACGTGGCGACGGTGATGATGATGTTGCCAGCGCAGGGCTTTGTTGGAAATATGCCCTAGAGGCAATAATAAATTAGTTATTATTATATTTCCCTGTTCATGATAATCGTCTATTATCCATGCTATAATTGTATTGAAAGGAAACTCAGATACATGTGTGGGTACATAGACAACACCATGTCCCTAGTAAGCCTCTAGTTGACTAGCTCGTTGATCAATAGATGGTTACAGCTTCACGACCATGGACATTGGATGTCGTTGATAACGGGATCACATCATTGGGAGAATGATGTGATGGACAAGACCCAATCCTAAGCCTAGCACAAAGATCGTAGTTCGTATGCTAAAGCTTTTCTAATGTCAAGTATCATTTCCTTAGACCATGAGATTGTGCAACTCCCGGATACCGTAGGAATGCTTTGGGTGTACCAAACGCCACAACGAATCGGGTGGCTATAAAGGTGCACTAAAGGTATCTCCGAAAGTGTCTCATTGGGTTGTACGAATCGAGATCTGGGATTTGTCACTGTAAACGGAGAGGTATCTCTGGCCCACTCGGTAGGACATCATCATAATGTGCACAATGTGACCAAGGGGTTGATCACGGGATGATGTGTTACGTAACGAGTAAAGAGACTTGCCGGAAACGAGATTGAACAAGGTATCGGGATACCGACGATCGAATCTCGGGCAAGTACAATACCGCTAGACAAAGGGAATTGAATACGGGATCGATTGAGTCCTTGACATCGTGGTTCATCCGATGAGATCATCGTGGAACATGTGGGAGCCAACATGGGTATCCAGATCCCGCTGTTGGTTATTGACCGGAGAACGTCTCGGTCATGTCTGCATGTCTCCCGAACCCGTAGGGTCTACACACTTAAGGTTCGATGACGCTAGGGTTATAAAGGAAGTTTTTATGTGGTTACCGAATGTTGTTCGGAGTTCCGGATGAGATCCCGGACGTCACGAGGAGTTCCGGGATGGTCCGGAGGTAAAGATTTATATATGGAAAGTTGTTGTTCGGGTTCCGGAAAAAGTTCGGGTTATTTCGGTATTGTACCGGGAAGCTTCGGAAGGTTCGGAGGATCCTGAGGGGTCCGGAGGTCCGGAAATTGTTCCACCACGTCAAATACAGTAGCATGGGCTGTAGGGGCGCTTAGCCTTAATGGGCCAGGCACCAGCCCCCAAGGCCCATGCGCATGGGAAGGAAAACCCTAAGGGGAGGGCCTCCACTTGACTTGGGAGGCACTCCTCCCTTGGCCGCCGCCTCCTCAGATTGGATCCGAGGGGCCGCCTTCTCCCTTGCCCCTATATATATGTGGGGTGGGAGGGCAGCCGCACCACATGTTCTCGGGCGCAGCCCTCCCTCTCCCAAGTCCCTTCTCCTCTCCCGGTGCTTGGCGAAGCTTCTGCAGATTGCCACCCTCCTCCACCACCACCACGCCCGTTGTGCTGCTGCTGGATGGAGTCTTCCTCAACCTCTCCCTCTCTTCTTGCTGGATCAAGGCGTGGGAGACGCCACCGGAGCTGTACGTGTGTTGAACGCGGAGGTGTCGTCTGCTCGCACTAGGATCTCCGGTGATTTGGATCACCACGAGTGCACGACTCCTTCAACCCCGTTCTCTTGAACGCTTCCGCTTAGCGATCTACAAGGGTATGTAGATGCACTCTCCTTCCCCTCGTTGCTGGAATCTCCATAGATTGATCTTGGTGATGCGTAGAAAATTTTGAATTTCTGCTACTTTCCCCAACAGTGGCATCATGAGCTAGGTCTATTGCGTAGATTCTTTGCACGAGTAGAACACAAAGTAGTTGTGGGCGTTGATGATGTTCAATATGCTTACCGTTACTAGTCCAATCTTGTTTCGACGGTATTGTGGGATGAAGCGGCCTGGACCGACCTTACACGTACACTTACGTGAGATGTGTTCCACCGACCGACATGCACTTGGTGCATAAGGTGGCTAGCGGGTGCCGCCTCCCACTTTAGTCGGAACGGATTCGATGAAAAGGGTCCTTATGAAGGGTAAATAGCAATTGGCATATCACGTTGTGGTTTTGCATAGGTAAGAAACGCGTTCTTGCTAGAAACCCATAGTAGCCATCAGAAACATGCAACAACAATTAGAGGACGTCTAACTTGTTTTTGCAGGTATGCTATGTGATGTGATATGGCCAAGAAGAATGTGATGAATGATATGTGATGTATGAGATTGTTCATGTTCTTGTAATAGGATTCACGACTTGCATGTCGATGAGTATGACAACCGGCAGGAGCCATAGGATTTGTCTTTAATTATTGTATGACCTGCGTGTCATTAAACAACTCCATGTAATTACTTTACTTTATTGCTAAACGGTAGCCATAGTAGTAGAAGTAATAGTTGGCGAGACAACTTCATGAAGACATGATGATGGAGATAATGATGATGGAGATCATGGTGTCATGCCGGTGACGATGATGATCATGGAGCCTCAAGATGGAGATCAATGGAGCTATATGATATTGGCCATATCATGTCACTACTATATATAATTGCATGTGATGTTTATTATGTTTATGCATCTTGTTTACTTAGAACGACGGTAGTAAATAAGATGATCCCTTACAACAATTTCAAGAAGTGTTCTCCCTAACTGTGCACCGTTGCTAAAGTTCGTCGCTTCTAAGCACCACGTGATGATCGGGTGTGATGGATTCTTACGTTCACATACAACGGGTGTAAGACAGATTTACACACGCGAAACACTTAGGGTTAACTTGACGAGCCTAGCATGTACAGACATGGCCTCGGAACACGAGACCGAAAGGTCGAGCATGAGTCGATAGTAGATACGATCAACATGAAGATGTTCACCGATGATGACTAGTCCGTCTCACGTGATGACCGGACACGGCCTAGTTGACTCGGATCATGTAATCACTTAGATGACCAGAGGGATGTCTATCTGAGTGGGAGTTCATAAGATGAACTTAATTATCTTGAACATAGTCAAAAGACCTTTTGCAAATTATGCCGTAAGCTCGCGCTTTAGTTCCACTGTTTAGATATGTTCCTAGAGAAAATATTGTTGAAAGTTGAAAGTAGCGATTATGCGGATAGTAGAAAGCTTATGTCCTTAATGCACCGCTCAGTGTGCTGAACCCCAATCGTCGTCTGTGGATGTTGCGAACATCGGACATACACGTTTTGATAACTACGTGATAGTTCAGTTAAACGGCTTATAATTGAGGCACCAAAGACGTTTTTGAAACATCGCGGAACATATGAGATGTTCTGAGAGCTGAAATTGGGATTTCAGGCTCGTGCCCACGTCAAGAGGTATGAGACCTCCGACGATTTTCTTAGCCTACAAACTAAGGGAGAAGAGCTCAATCGTTGAGCTTGTGCTCAGATTGTCTGAGTGCAACAATCACTTGAATCAAGTGGGAGTTGATCTTCCGGATGAGATAGTGATGTTTCTCCAAAGTCATTGCCACCAAGCTGCTAGAGCTTCGTGATGAACTATAACATATATTGGATAGATATGATGATCATTGAGGTATTCACGATGTTTGACACCGCGAAAGTAGAAATCAAGAAGGAGCATCAATTGTTGATGGTTGGTGAAACCACTAGTTTCAAGAAGGGCAAGGGCAAGAAGGGACACTTCATGAAACGGCAAATCGCTTGTCGCTCCGGTGAAGAAACCCAAGGTTGAACCCAAACCCGAGACTAAGTGCTTACGTAATAAGGGGAACAACCACTTTGGAGCAGAATTACCCTAGATACTTGGTAGATAAGAAGGCTGGCAAGGTCGATAGAAGTATATTGGATATACATTATGTTAATGGGTACTTTACTAGTACTCCTAGTAGCACCAGTGGTATTAGATACCGGTCCGGTTGCTAAGTGTTAGTAACTCAAAACAAAAGCTACGGAATAAACGGAGACTAGCTAAAGGTGAGTGACGATACGTGTTGGAAGTGTTTCCAAGTTTGATGTGATCAAACATCAGACGCTCCCTCTACCATCAAGATTAGAATTAAACCTGAATAATTGTCATTTGGTGTTTATGCGTTGAGCATAGACATGATTGGATTATGTCTATCGCAATACGGTTATTCATTTAAAGAGAATAATGGTTACTCTATTTATTTGAATAATACCTTCAATGGTCTTGCACCTAAATGAATGGTTTATTGAATCTCGATCGTAGTGATACACATTTTCATGCCAAAAGATATAAGATAGTAATGATAATACCACTTACTTGTGGCACTGCCATGTAAGTCATACTGGTATAAAACGCATGGAGAAGCTCCATGTCGATGGATCTTTGGACTCACTCGTTTTTGAAAAGTTTGAGACATGCGAACCATGTCTATTGGTGTATACGCATGAAGAAACTCCATGTAGATGGACCGTTTGGACTCACTTGATTTTGAATTACTTGAGACATGCAAATCATACCACATGGGCAAGATGACCGAAAGCCTCGTTTTCAAAGAAATGGAACAAGAAAGCAACTTGTAGGAAGTAACACATTTTGATGTGTGCAGTCCAATGAGTGCCGAGGCATGCAAAGATGAATATCGTTATGTTCTTACTTCACAGATGATTCGAGTAGATGTTGAGTATATTTACTTGATGAAACACAAGTCTGAATTATTGAATGGTTCAAGTAATTTCAGAATGAAGTTTAAGATCTTCGTGACAAGAGGATAGAATGTCTATGATATGATCATAGAGATGAATATCTGAGTTATTTAGTTTTGGCACACAATTAAGACATTGTGCAAATTGTTTCACAATTAATACCGCCTGGAACACCATAGTGTGATGGTGTGTCCGAACATCATATTTGCACTCTATTGGATATGGTGCGTACCATGATATCTCTTATCGAATTACCACTATCGTTCATGGGTTAGGCATTAGAGACAACCGCAGTCACTTTAATGGGGCACCACGTAATTCCGTTGAGACGACACCATTTGGAGAAACCTAAGTTGTCGTTTCTTAAAAGTTTGGGGCTGCGACGCTTATGTGGAAAAGTTTCAGGTTGATAAGCTCGAACCCAAAGCGGACAAAATGCATCTTCATAGGACACCCAAAACAGTTGGGTATACCTCCTAATTCAGATCCGGAAGCAATAGGGATTGTTTCTTGAATAGGGTCCTTTCTCGAGGAAAAGTTCGTCTCGAAAAGTTGAGTGGGAGGATGGTGGAGACTTGATGAGGTTATTGAACCATCACTTCAACTAGTGTGTAGCAGGGCACGTGAAGTTGTTCCGTGGCACCTACACCAATTGAAGTAGAAGCTTATGATAGTGATCATGAAGTTTCGGATCAAATGGCCGACGTACCTCGTAGGGTGCCAAGGATGCGTACTACTTGAGTGGTACGCAATCTCTTTTGAAGGTCATGTTGCTAGACAACAATGAACCTACGAGCTATGGAGAAGCAATGGTGGGCCCAAATTCCGACAAATGGTTAGAAGCCATGAAATCCGAGATAGGATCCATGTATCGTAACAAAGCATGGACTTTGGTGGACTTTTCTCGATGATCGGCGAGCCATTGAGATAAATGGATCTTTAAGAAAAGACGGACGTGGACGGTAATGTCACCGTCTATGAAGCTCGACTTGTGGCGAAGAGTTTTTCACAAGTTCAAGGAGTTGACTACGATGAGATTTTCTCATCCGTAGCGATGCTTAAAGTCCGTCGGAATCATGTTAGCACAAGCTGCATTTATGAAATCTGGCGGATGGATGTCAAAACGAGTTTCCTTACCAGTTTAGAAGGAAAGGTTGTACGTGATACAATCGTAAAAGTTTTGTCAATCCTAAGGATGCTAAAAGGTATGCTAGCTCCAAAGAATCCTTCTAAGGACTGGAGTAAGCATCTCGGAGTTGGAATATGCACTTTGATAGGATGATCAAAGATTTTGGGTTTATACAAAGTTTATGAGAAACTTGTATTTCCAAAGAAGTGAGTGGGAGCACTATAGAATTTACGATGAGTATATGTTGTTGACATATTGATGATCGTAAATGATGTGGAATTTCCGGAAAGCATATAGGGTTATTTGAAAGATGATTTTCAATAGAAAACCTGGAATAGGCTACTTGAACAATAAGCATCAAGATCTATAAGATAGATCAAAATGCTTAATAATACTTTCAAATGAGCACATACCTTGACATGATCTTGAAGGTGTTCAAGATGGATCAGTCAAAGAAGGAGTTCTTGCCTGAGATGTAAGGTATGAAGTTAATAGTTAAAGCTCGACCACGGCAGAAGAGAGAGAAAGGACGAAGGTCGTCCCCTATGCTTCAGACGTAGGCTCTATAGTATGCTATGTCGTGTACCGTGATCGAAGTGTGCCTTGCCATGAGTCACTAAGGGGTACAAGAATGATCCAGAATGGGGATCATTGGACAGCGGTCAAAATTGTCCTTGGAGTAAATAAGGACATGTTTCTCGATTATGGAGGTGATAAAGAGTTCGGCGTAAAGGGTTACATCGATGCAAGCTTTAACACCTATCCAAGTGACTCTGAGTAGCAAACCGGATACGTATAGTGGAGCAACCATTTGGAATAGATCCAAGTGGAGCGTGGAAGCAACATTTACAATATGACATAGAAATTTGCAAAGCACACACGGATCTGAAAGGTTCAGACCCGTTGACTAAAACCTCTCTCACAAGCAAAACATGATCAAACCTCGAACTCATTGAGTCTTAATCACATGATGATGTGAACTAGTTCTGGACACTAGTAACCTCTTTGGATGTTGGTCACATGGCGATGTGACCTATCAGCGTTAATGACATGACGAAGTGAACTAGATTATTGACTCTAGTGCAAGTGGGAGACTGTTGGAAATATGCCCTAGAGGCAATAATAAATTAGTTATTATTATATTTCCCTGTTCATGATAATCGTTTATTATCCATGCTATAATTGTATTGAAAGGAAACTCAGATACATGTGTAGGTACATAGACAACACCATGTCCCTAGTAAGCCTCCAGTTGACTAGCTCATTGATCAATAGATGGTTACAGTTTCCTGACCATGGACATTGGATGTCGTTGATAATGGGATCACATCATTGGGAGAATGATGTGATGGACAAGACCCAATCCTAAGCCTAGCACAAAGATCGTAGTTCGTATGCTAAAGCTTTTCTAGTGTCAAGTATCATTTCCTTAGACCATGAGATTGTGCAACTCCGGATACCGTAGGGAATGCTTTGGGTGTACCAAACGTCACAACGAATCGGGTGGCTATAAAGGTGCACTACGGTATCTCCGAAAGTGTGCATTGGGTTGGCACGAATCGAGATCGGATTTGTCACTGCGGTAAACGGAGAGTTATCTCTGGGCCCACTCGGTAGGACATCATCATAATGTGCACAATGTGACCAAGGGGTTGATCACGGGATGATGTGTTACGAACGAGTAAAGAGACTTGACCGAAACGAGATTGAACAAGGTATCGGGATACCGACGATCGAATCTCGGGCAAGTACAATACCGCTAGACAAAGGGAATTGAATACGGGATCGATTGAGTCCTTGACATCGTGGTTCATCCGATGAGATCATCGTGGAACATGTGGGAGCCAACATGGGTATCCAGATCCCGCTGTTGGTTATTGACCGGAGAACGCCTCGGTCATGTACGCATGTCTCCGAACCCGTAGGCTCTACACACTTAAGGTTCGATGGACGCTAGGGTTATAAAGGAAGTTTGTGTGTGGTTACCGAATGTTGTTCGAGTCCGGATGAGATCCGGACATCACGAGGAGTTCCGGAATGGTCCGGAGGTAAAGATTTATATATGGAAAGTTGTTGTTCGGGTTAGGAAAAAGTTCGGGTTTTTTCGGTATTGTACCGGAAGCTCTGAAGGTTCCGGAGGATTCCGGAGGGGTCCGGAGGTCCAGAAATTGTTCCACCACGTCCAATACAGTAGCATGGGCTGTAGGGGGGCGCCCTAGCGTTAATGGGCCAGGGGCACCAGCCCCCCCAAGGCCCATGCGCATGGGAAGGGGAAAACCCTAAGGGAGAGGGCCTCCACTTGACTTGGGAGGCACTCCTCCCCCCCTTGGCCGCCGCCCCCTCCTCAGATTGGATCTGAGGGGGCCAGCCCCTTCTCCCTTGCCCCTATATATATGGGGGGTGGGAGGGCAGCCGCACCACATGTTCTCGGCGCAGCCTCCCCTCTCCCAAGTCCCTTCTCCTCTCCCGCGGTGCTTGGCGAAGCTCTGCAGGATTGCCACCCTACTCCACCACCACCCCGCCGTTGTGCTGTTGCTGGATGGAGTCTTCCTAAACCTCTCCCTCTCTACTTGCTAGATCAAGGCGTGGGAGACGCCACCGGCTGTACGTGTGTTGAACGCGGAGGTGCCGTCTGCTCGGCACTTGGTTCTCCGGTGATTTGGATCTCGACGAGGACGACTCCTTCAACCCCGTTCTCTTGAACGCTTCCGCTTAGCGATCTACAAGGGTATGTAGATGCACTCTCCTTCCCCTCGTTGCTGGAATCTCCATAGATTGATCTTGGTGATGCGTAGAAAATTTTGAATTTCTGCTACGTTCCCCAACAGGCTTCACCTAAGCACTACGACGATATGATCGAGGTGTGGAACTGTGGAGGGGGGCACCGCACACGGTTAAGAGAAACTTGTGTGTTCTAGGGTGCCCCCTGCCCCCGTATATAAAGGAGGGGGGAGGAGGCCGGCCGGCCCTCCTAGGGCGCGACAGGAGAGGGGAATCCTACTAGGACTCCAAGTCCTAGTAGGTTTCGACCTAAGGAAGAGGGGGAAGAAGGAAGGAAGAGGGGGAAGGGAAGGAAAGGGCGGCGCCGCCCCCTTCCCGTAGTCCAATTCGGACCCAGGGGGCGGACAGCCCCTCTTGGCCCTTCCTCTCTTCCCACTAAGGCCCATCGAGGCCCATTAGTTCCCCCGGGGGGTTCCGATAACCCTCCGGCACTCCGATAATTATCCGGTACCTCCCGGAACTCATCCGGTATCCGAATAACATCGTCCAATATATAAATCTTTATGTCTCGACCATTTCGAGACTCCTCGTCATGTCTGTGATCTCATCCGGGACTCCAAACAACCTTCGGTCATCAAATCACGTAAACTCATAATACAAATCGTCATCGAATGTTAAGCGTGCGGACCCTACGGGTTTGAGAACTATCTAGACATGACCGAGACACATCTCCGGTCAATAACCAATAGCAGAACCTGGATGCTCATATTGGCTCCTACATATTCTACAAAGATCTTTATTGGTCAAACCGCAAACAACATACGTTATTCCCTTTGTCATCGGTATGTTACTTGCCCAAGATTCGATCGTCGGTATCACCATACCTAGTTCAATCTCGTTACCGGCAAGTTTCTTTACTCGTTCTGTAATGCATCATCCCACAACTAAGTCATTAGTCACATTGCTTGCAAGGCTTATAGTGATGTGCATTACCGAGAGGGCCCAGAGATACCTCTCCGATACACGGAGTGACAAATCCTAATCTCGATCTATGCCAACTCAACAAACACCTTCGGAGACACTCAGTAGAGCATCTTTATAATCACCCAGTTACGTTGTGACGTTTGATAGCACACAAAGTGTTCCTCCAGTATTCGGGAGTTGCATAATCTCATAGTCAGAGGAATATGTATAAGTCATGAAGAAAGCAATAGCAATAAACTTAAGGATCATTATACTAAGCTAACGGATGGGAATTGTCCATCACATCATTCTCCTAATGATGTGATCCCGTTCATCAAATGACAACACATGTCTTTGGTTAGGAAACTTAACCATCTTCGATTAACGGGCTAGTCTAGTAGAGGCATACTAGGGACACAATATTTTGTCTATGTATTCACACATGTATCAAGTTTCCGGTTAATACAATTCTAGCATGAATAATAAACATTCATCATGATATAAGGAAATATAAATAACAACTTTATTATTGCCTCTAGGGCATATTTCCTTCAGTCTCCCACTTGCACTAGAGTTAATAATCTGGTTCACATCGCCATGTGATTTAACACCGATAGTTCATATTAACATGTGATTAACACCCATAGTTCACATCGCCATGTGACCAACACCCAAAGGGTTTACTAGAGTCAATAATCTAGTTCACATCGCCATGTGATTAACACCCAAAGAGTACTAAGGTGTGATCATGTTTTGCTTGTGAGAGAAGTTTAGTCAAAGGGTCTGTCACATTCAGAGCCGTATGTATTTTGCAATTTTTCTATGTCTACAATGATCTGCATGGAGCTACTCAACGCAAACACCAAATAAACATGATCCAATCATATTCATGCTCAACGCAAACACCAAATAACATTTATTTTAGGTTCAACACTAATCCCGAAGGTAAAAGGAGTGTGCGATGGTGATCTTATCAACCTTGGAATAAATTCCAACACACATCATCACCTCGCCCTTAACTAGTCTTTGTTTATTTTGCAACTTCCATTTCGAGTTACTAATCTTAGCAACTGAACTGGTATCAAATACCAAGGGTTTGCTATATATGAACACTAGTAAAGTACACATCAATAATCTGTATATCAAATATACCTTTGTTCACTTTGCCATCCTTCTTATTCGCCAAGTATTTGGGATAGTTCCACTTCCAGTGACCATTCCGTTTGCAGCAGAAGCACTCAGTTTCAGGCTTAGGTCTAGCTTTGGGCTTCTTCATGGGAGTGACAGCTTGCTTGCCATTCTTCTTGAAGTTCCCTCTCTTTCCCTTGCCCTTTTTTCTTGAAACTAGTGGTCTTGTTAACCATCAACAATTGATGCTCTTTCTTGATTTCTACCTTCGTTGATTTCAGCATCACGAAGAGCTTGGGAATCGTTTTCGTCATCCCTTGCATATTATAGTTCATCACTAAGTTCCAGTAACTTGGTGATAGTGACTAGAGAACTCTTTCAATCACTATCTTATCTAGAGGATTAACTCCCACTTGATTTAAGCGATTTGTAGTACCCAGACAATCTGAGCACATGCTCACTGGTTGAGCTATTCTCCTCCATCTTGTAGGCAAAGTACTGTCAGAGGTCTCATACCTCTCGACACGGGCATGAGTCTGAAATAATAATTTCAACTCTGGGAACATCTTATATGCTCCATGACGTTCAAAACTTTTTTGAAGTCCCGGTTTTAAGCCGTAAAGCATGGTGCACTAAACTATCAAGTAGTCGTCATATCCAGCTTGCCGAATGTTCATAACGTTTGCATATACTCCTGCAATAGGTCTGTCACCTAGCGGTGCATCAAGGACATAATTCTTCTGTGCAGCATTGAGGATAATCCTCAGATCACGGACCCAGTCCGCTTCATTGCTACTAACATCTTTCAACTTATTTTTCTCTAAGAACATTTAAAAAATAAACGGGGAGCTACATCGCGAGCTATTGATCTACAACATAATTTGCAAATACTATCAGGACTAAGTTCATGATAAATTAAAGTTCAATTAATCATATTACTTAAGAACTCCCACTTAGATAGACATCCCTCGAGTCATATAAATGATCACGTGATCCATATCAACTAAACCATGTGCCGATCATCACGTGAGATGGAGTAGTTTTCAATGGTGAACATCACTATGTTGATCATATCTACTATATGATTCACGCTCTATCTTTCGATCTCAGTGTTCCGAGGCCATATCTGCATATGCTAGGCTCGTCAAGTTTAACCCGAGTATTCTGCACGTGCAAAACTGGCTTGCACCCGTTGTATTTGAACGTAGAGCTTATCACACCTGATCATCACGTCGTGTCTCGGCACGACAAACTGTCGCAACGGTGCATACTCAGGGAGAACACTTATACCTTGGAATTTAGTGAGGGATCATCTTATAATGCTACCGCCGTACTAAGAAAAATAAGATGCATAAAAGATAAACATCACATGCATTCAAAATATGTGACATGATATGGCCATCATCATCTTGTGCCTTTGATCTCCATCTCCAAAGTACCGTCATGATCTCCATCGTCACCGGCATGACACCATGATCTCCATCATCTTGATCTCTATCAACGTGTCGTTACATGGTTGTCTTGCCAACTATTGCTTTTGCAACTATTGCTATCGCATAGCGATAAAGTAAAGCAATTATATGGCGCTTGCATCTTATGCAATAAAGAGACAACCATAAGGCTCTCGCCATTGCCGATAACTTTAACAAAACATGATCATCTCATACAACAAATTATATCACATCATGTCTTAACCATATCACATCACAACATGCCCTGGAAAAACAAGATAGACGTCCTCTACTTTGTTGTTGTTGCAAGTTTTACGTGGCTACTACGGGCTTCTAGCAAGAACCGTTCTTACCTACGCATCAAAACCACAACGATTTTTCGTCAAGTGTGTTGTTTTGACCTTCAACAAGGACCGGCCGTAGTTAAACTCGATTCAACTAAAGTTGGAGAAACCGACACCCGCTAGCCACCTGTGTGTGAAGCACGTCGGTAGAACCAGTCTCATGAACGTGGTCATGTAATGTCGGTTGATACGTCTCCAACGTATCTATAATTTTTGATTGCTCCATGCTATATTATCTACTGTTTTGGACTAACCTATTAACCGGAGGCCCGGCCCATAATTGCTGTTTTTTTGCCTATTTTAGTGTTTCGAAGAAAAGGAATATCAAACGGAGTCCAATTGACCTGAAACTCCACAGAACTTATTTTTGGACCAGAAGAAGCCCATGGAGTACCGGAAGCTCACCAGGGGAGTCCCGGGCTGCCCATTTAGGGTGGGGGCGCGCCACCCCTAGGGCATGCCCCCTGCCTCGTGGATAGCCCGGAGGTCCACCGACGTACTTCTTTCACCCATATATACCCACATACCCTAAAACTTCCGAAGACGAGAATAGAACGGGAGTTACGCCGACGCAAAACCTCCAGAGCCACCAAAAACCAATCTAGACCCATTCCGGCACCTTGCCGGAGGGGGGAACCCTCACCTGTGGCCATCTTCATCATCCTAGCGCTCTCCATGACGAGGAGGGAGTAGTTCACCCTCGGGGCTGAGGGTATGTACCAGTAGCTATGTGTTTGATCTCTCTCTCGTGTTCTTGATTTGGCACGATCTTGATGTATCGCGAGCTTTGCTATTATAATTGGATCTTATGTTTCTTCTCCCCCTCTACTCTCTTGTAATGGATTGAGTTTTCCCTTTGAGGTTATCTTATCGGAGTGAGTCTTTAAATATTTGAGAACACTTGATGTATGTCTTGCCATGCGTATCTGTGGTGACAATGGGATATCATGTGATCCACTTGATGTATGTTTTCGTGATCAACTTGCGGGTTCCGCCCATGAACCTATGCATAGGGTTTGGAACACGTTTTTGTCGTGATTCTCCGGTAGAAACTTTGGGGCACTCTTTGAGGTTCTATGTGTTGGTTGAATAGATGAATATGAGATTGTGTGATGCATATCGTATAATCATACCCACGGATACTTGAGGTGACATTGGAGTATCTAGGTGACATTAGGGTTTTGGTTGATTTGTATCTTAAGGTGTTATCCTAGTATGAACTCTAGGGCTGTTTGTGACACTTATAGGAATAGCCCAACAGATTGATTGGAAAGAATAACTTTGAGGTGGTTTCGTACCCTACCATAATCTCTTCGTTTGTTCTCCACTATTAGTGACTTTAGAGTGACTCTTTGTTGCATGTTGAGGGATAGTTATATGATCCAATTATGTTATTATTGTTGAGAGAACTTGCACTAGTGAAAGTATGAACCCTAGGCCTTGTTTCCTAGCATTGCAATACAATTTACGCTCACTTTTACCACTTGCTACCTTGCTGTTTTTATATTTTCAGATTACAAAAACCTATATCTACCATCCATATTGCACTTGTATCACCATCTCTTCATGAACTAGTGCACCTATAAAATTTACCATTGTATTGGGCGTGTTGGGGACACAAGAGACTCTTTGTTATTTGGTTGCAGGGTTGCTTGAGAGAGACCATCTTCATCCTACACATCCTACGGATTGATAAACCTTAGGTCATCCACTTGAGGGAAACTTGCTACTGTCCTACAAACCTCTGCACTTGGAGGCCCAACAACTTCTACAAGGAGAAGGTTGCATAGTAGACATCAAGCTCTTTTCTGGCGCCGCTGCTGTGGAGGTGAGTGCTTGAAGGTATATCTTTAGATCTTGCAATCGGATCTTTTTGTTTCTTGATTTAGCACTAGTTTAGTTTATAAAAGAAAACTACAAAAAAAATGGAATTGAGTTTGTCTCACACGCTTCATCTTTTTAATATCTTTCATGAGTATGATGGAAAGGAAAATTGTGCCAAAGTGTTAGAAGAAGAATGCATTAAAATGTTTGGCACTACATCTTTGAATGATGAGCATGATTGCAATGTTGTTAGTTGATACGTCCATTTTGCATCATGCTTTTATATCAATAATTATTGCATTATGGGCTTCTATTACACATTATATCTCAATACTTATGGCTATTCTCTCTTATTTTATAAGGTTTACCATGAAGAGGGGGAATGCCGACAGCTGGAATTCTGGCTGGAAAAGGAGCAAATGTTGGAAACCCATTCCGCACAACTCCAAAAGTCATGAAACTCCACGAAACAACTTTTTGGATTTTATAAGAATTTATGAGCGAAAGAAATAGGCCAGGGGGCCCACACTGCCCAGAGGCAGGGCGCGCCTCAGAGGGCGCTGCCTCCTATCTCCTGGGCCCCTGGTGGCCTCCGGCCACCATCTTCTGCTATATCATCACTTTTACCCCGGAAAAATCGTGGGCAAGCTTACGGATTTAAACTCCGCCGCCACGAGGCGGAACCTTGGCGGAATCAATCTAGGGCTCTGGCGGAGCTGTTCTGCCGGGGACACTTCCCTCCGGGAGGGGGAAAATCATCACCAACTTCATCACCAACGATCCTCTCATCGATAGGGGGTCAATCTCCATCAACATCTTCACTAGCACCATCTCCTCTCAAAACCCTAGTTCATCTCTTGTATCCAATCTTGTATCAAAACCACAAATTGGTACCTGTGGGTTGCTAGTAGTGTTGATTACTCCTTGTAGTTGATGCTAATTGGTTTACTTGGTGGAAGATCATATGTTCAGATCCTTTATGCATATTATTACTCCTATGATTACGAACATGAATATGCTTTGTGAGTAGTTACGTTTGTTCCTGAGGACATGGGTGAAGTCTTGCTATTAGTAGTCATGTGAATTTGGATTTCGTTCGATATTTTGATGAGATGTATGTTGTCTTTCCTCTAGTGGTGTTATGTGAACGTCGACTACATGACACTTCACCATTATTTGGGCCTAGAGGAAGGCATAGGGAAGTAATAAGTAGATGATGGGTTGCTAGAGTGACAGAAGCTTAAACCTTAGTTTATGCGTTGCTTCGTTAGGGGTTGATATGGACCCATATGTTTAATGTTGTGGTTAGGTTTACCTTAATACTCATTTTTGTAGTTGCGGATGCTTGCAATAGGGGTTAATCATAAGTGGGATGCTTGTCCATGTTAGGGCAGTACCCAAGTGCCGGTCCACCCACATATCAAATTATCAAAGTACTAACGTGAATCTTACTTAACGTGATGAAAACTAGCTTGACGATAATTCCCAATGTGTCCTCGGGAGCTCCTTCTTCATTATTAGAATTTGTCCAGGCTTATCCTTTGCTACATAAAGGATTGGGCCACCTTGCTGCACTTTATGTACTTTATTTAGTTTTTTCTCTTTACTATTTATCTTATCACAAAACTATCTATCACCTACTATTTCAGTGCTTGCAGAGAAAACCTTACTGAAAACCGCTTATCATTTCCTTCTGTTCCTCGTTGGGTTCGACACTCTTACTTATCGAAAGGACTACGATAGATCCCCTATATTTGTGGGTCATCATGACTTTTCTGGCGCTGTTGCCGGGGAGTGTAGCGCTTTTGGTGAGTGGAACTTGGTAAGGAAACATTTATATAGTGTGCTGAATTTTTCTGTTACTTGTCACTATGGAAACTAATCCTTTGAGGGGCTTGTTTGGGGTATCTTCACCCCAACCGTAAGAGCAAAGAGATGCTCCTCAACCTACTGAACTTTATGAAAATATTCACTTTGAGATTCCTTCGGGTATGATAGAAAAACTGTTAGCTAATCCTTTTGCAGGAGACGGAACATTGCATCCCGATTTACACCTTATCTTTGTGGATGAAGTTTGTGGATTATTTAAGCTTGCAGGTATTCCCGATGATGTTTTCAAAAGGAAGGTCTTCCCTTTATCTTTGAAGGGGGATGCAATGGCATGGTATAGGCTATGTGATGATACGAGATCTTGGAATTATAAGTTTTGTGTTGTGAAGTTTTCAAGTTTTGGGTAAAGATTCGATGGACTATGGAATACGGAGTGGCAAGAGACTAAGCTTGGGGATGCCCAGGGCAACCCGAGGTAATATTCTAGGACAACCAAGAGCCTAAGCTTGGGGATGCCCCGGGTGGCATCCCCTATTTCGTCTTTGTTCATCGGTAACTTTACTTGGAGCTATATTTTTATTCACCACATGATATGTGTTTTGCTTGGAGCGTCATTTTATTTTCTTTAGCTTTGCTTTCTGTTTGAATAAAATACTAAGATCTGAAATTATTAATTGGTATAGTCTTCACATAGTTGCATAATTATCCGACTACTCATTGATCTTCACTTATATCTTTTAGAGCACGGTGGTGGATTTGTTTTATAGAAACTATTGATCTCTCATGCTTCACTTAGATTATTGTGAGAGTCTTAAATAGCATGGTAATTTGCTTAAATAATCCTAATATGCTAAGCATAAAAGATTTGTAAGAATTCTTATGAGTGTGTTGAATACTAAGAAAAGTTTGATGCTTGATAATTGTTTTGAGATATAAAGATGGTGATACTAGAGTCATGGTAGTTGAGTAGTTGTGAATTTGAGAAATACTTGTGTTAAAGTTTGTGATTCCTATAACATGCATGTATGGTGAACCGTTATGTGATGAAGTCGGAGCATAATTTATTTATTGATTGTCTTCCTTATGAGTGGCGGTCGGGGACGAGCGATGATCTTTTCCTACCAATCTATCCCCCTAGGAGCATGCGCGTAATACTTTGCTTTGATAACTTCTATATTTTTGCAATAAGTATATGAGTTCCTTATGAATAATGTTGAGTCCATGGATTATACGCACTCTTCTTCCTTCCACCATTGCTAGCCTCTCTAATACTGCGCACTTTTCGCCGGTATCATACACCCACCATATACCTTCCTCAAAACAGCCACCATACCTACCTATCATGGCATTTCCATAGCCATTCCGAGATATATTGCCATGCAACTTTCCACCATTCCGTTTGTTATGACACACTCCATTTTCATATTGCTTTGCATGATCATGTAGTTTACATTGTATTTGTGGCAAAGCCACCATTCATAATTCTTTCATACATGTCACTCTTGATTCATTGCATATCCCGGTACACCGCCGAAGGCATTCATATAGAGTAATATTTTGTTCTAAGTATCGAGCTATAATTGCTGAGTTGTAAGAAAAAAAAAGTGTGATGATCATCATTTTTAGAGCATTGTCCCAGTGAGGAAAGGATGATGGAGACTATGATTCCCCCACAAGTCGGTATGAGACTCCGGACGAAAAAAAAGAGGCCATAAAAAAAGAGAAAAGGCCCAAAAAAATTAGAGAAAAAGAGAGAAGGGGCAATGCTACTATCCTTTTACCACACTTTTGCTTCAAAGTAGCACCATGATCTTCATGATAGAGAGTCTCCTATGTTGTCACTTTCATATACTAGTGGGAATCTTTCATTATAGAACTTGGCTTGTATATTCCAATGATGGGCTTCCTCAAAATGCCCTAGGTCTTCATGAGCAAGCGAGTTGGATGCACACCCACTTAGTTTCTTTTGTTGAGCTTTCATATACTTATAGCTCTAGTGCATCCGTTGCATGGAAATCCCTACTCACTCACATTGATATCTATTGATGGGCATCTCCATAGCCCGTTGATACGCCTAGTTAATGTGAGACTATCTTCTTCCTTTTTGTCTTATCCACAACCACCATTCTATTCCACCTATAGTGCTATGTCCATGGCTCACGCTCATGTATTGCATGAAGATTTAAAAAGTTTGAGAATGCCAAAAGTATGAAACAATTGCTTGGCTTGTCATCGGTGTTGTGCATGATTTAAATACTTTGTGTGGTGAAGATAGAGCATAGCCAGACTATATGATTTTGTAGGGATAACTTTCTTTGGCCATGTTATTTTGAGAAGACATAATTGCTTAGTTAGTATGCCAGAAGTATTATTATTTTTATGTCAATATTAAACTTTTATCTTGAATCTTTCGGATCTGAATATTTATACCACAATTAAGAAGAATTACATTGAAATTATGCCAACTAGCATTCCGCATCAAAAATTCTATTTTTATCATTTACCTACTCAAGGACGAGAAGGAACTATCGGTCTGGGCCGCTTCATCCAACAATACTGTCGAATCAAAGTAAGACGTTGGTGGTAAGAAGTATGACTATTATCGCCCACAACTCTTTGTGTTCTACTCATGCATATAACATCTACGCATAGACCTGGCTCGGATGCCACTGTTGGGGAACACAGTATTTCAAAAAATTTACCTACGATTACGCAAGATCTATCTAGGAGATGCATAGCAACGAGCGGGAGAGTGTGTCCACGTACCCTCGTAGACCGAAAGCGGAAGCGTTTAGTAACGCAGTTGATGTAGTCGAACGTCTTCGCGGTCCAACCGATCCAAGTACCGAATGTACGAAACCTCCGCATTTAGCACACGTTCAGCTCGATGACGTCCCTCGAGCTCTTGATCCAGTTGAGGTCGAGGGATAGTTCCGTCAGCACGACAGTGTGGCGACGGTGATGATGATGTTGCCGGCGCAGGGCTTCGCCTATGCACTATGACGATATGATCGAGGTGTGGAACTATGGAGGGGGGCACCGCACACGGTTAAGAGAAACTTGTGTGCTCTAGGGTGCCCCCTACCCCCGTATATAAAGGAGGGGAGAGGAGGCCGGCCGGCCCTCCTAGAGCGCGCCAGGAGACGGGAATCCTACTAGGACGCCAAGTCCTAGTAGGTTTCCACCTAAGGAAGAGGGGGAACGGAAGGAAAGGGGGGCGCCACCCCCTTCCCCTAGTCCAATCCGGACCCAAGGGGGGGGGGCGGCCAGCCCCTCTTGGCCCTTCCTCTCTTCCCACTAAGACCCATCAAGGCGCATTAGTTCCCCCGGGCGGTTCCGATAACCCTCCGGCACTCCGATAATTATCCGGTACCTCCCGGAACTCATCCGGTGTCCGAATAACATCGTCCAATATATCAATCTTTATGTCTCGACCATTTCGAGACTCCTCGTCATGTCCATGATCTCATCCGGGACTCCGAACAACCTTCAGTCATCAAATCACATAAACTCATAATACAAATCGTCATCGAACGTTAAGTGTGGGGACCCTACGGGTTCGAGAACTATCTAGACATGACCGAGACACATCTCCGTCCAATAAGCAATAGCGGAACCTGGATGCTCATATTGGCTCCTACATATTCTACGAATATCTTTATCGGTCAAACGCATAACAACATACGTTGTTCCCTTTGTCATCGGTATGTTACTTGCCCGAGATTCGATCATCGGTATCACCATACCTAGTTCAATATCGTTACCGGCAAGTCTCTTTACTCATTCCGTAATGCATCATCCCGCAACTAACTCATTAGTCACATTGCTTGCAAGGCTTATAGTGATGTGCATTACCGAGAGGGCCCAGATATACCTCTCCGATACACGGAGTGACAAATCCTAATCTCGATCTATGCCAACTCAACAAACACCTTCGGAGACACCTGCAGAGCATCTTTCTAATCACCCAGTTACGTTGTGACATTTGATAGCACACAAAGTGTTCCTTCGGTATTCAGGAATTGCATAATCTCATAGTCATAGGAATATGTATAAGTCATGAGGAAAGCATTAGCAATAAACTTAATGATCATTATGCTAAGCTAACAGATGGGTCTTGTCCATCACATCATTCTCCTAATGATGTGATCCCGTTCGTCAAATGACAATAAATGTCTATTGTTAGGAAACTTAACCATCTTTGATTAACGAGCTAGTCTAGTAGAGGCATACTAGGGACACATTGTTTTGTCTATGTATTCACACATGTATCAAGTTTCCGGTTAATACAATTCTAGCATGAATAATAACCATTTATCATGATATAAGGAAATATAAATAACAACTTTATTATTGCCTCTAGGGCATATTTCTTCATGTGTTCCTCCCTGTAGGCTCCGTCGTGGTGCTCCCTCTCCTCCATCTCGCTCCGGTTGAAAATTGATCTTCGGATCGGACGGTGGCGACATTCCGTGGTGGTCGTACCCTTCTTGGAGGCATCGTCTTGGGGCCCTCGGTCCGGCATGGTTCGTCACACACCCTCCCGGATGATTGCTCTTGGGGGTCTTCGTCGGTGCTAAGAGGTTCCTTTTTGCACATCTTATAGGTGCTTGGTTGTCGTTCAGGGTGTGTTTCATTGCCCGGCTTCCTTGTATCTCGCCTTGGGTGTGTGTGGTGTGAGTTTGTATCGATGCTTTGGATGTAGTGGTGATTGCTTTATAATATAAAGCGAGGGGAAACCCTTTTTTGTAGAGCATTGATGTCTACTACACAACCTTCTTCTTGTAGACGTTGTTGGGCCTCCAAGTGCAGAGGTTTGTAGGACAGTAGCAAATTTCCCTCAAGTGGATGACCTAAGGTTTATCAATCCGTGGGAGGCGAGGGATGAAGATGGTCTCTCTCAAGCAACCCTGCAACCAAATAACAAAGAGTCTCTTGTGTCCCCAACACACCCAATACAATGGTAAATTGTATAGGTGCACTAGTTTGGTGAAGAGATGGTGATACAAGTGCAATATGGATGATAGATATAGGTTTTTGTAATCTGAAAATATAAAAACAGCAAGGTCAATAATGATAAAAGTGAGCACAAACGGTATTGCAATGCTTCGAAACAAGGCCTAGGGTTCATACTTTCACTAGTGCAAGTTCTCTCAACAAGGATAACATAATTAGATCACATAACAATCCCTCAACATGCAACAAAGACTCACTCCAAAGTCACTAATAGCGGAGAATAAACAAAGAGATTATTGTAGGGTACGAAACCACATCAAAGTTATTCTTTCCGATCAATCCATTGGGCTATTCCTATAGTATCACAAACAACCCTAGAGTTCATAGTAAAATAACACCTTAAGACACACATCAACCAAAACCCTAATGTCACCTAGATACTCCAATGTCACCTCAAGTATCCACGGGTATGATTATACGATATGCATCACACAATCTCAGATTCATCTATTCAACCAACACAAATAACTTCAAAGAGTTCCCCAAAGTTTCTACCGGAGAGTCAAGACGAAAACGTGTACCAACCCCTATGCATAGATTCCCAAGGTCACGGAACCCGCAAGTTGATCACCAAGACATACATCAAGTGTTCTCAAATCCTTAAAGACGCAATCCGATAAGATAACTTCGAAGGGAAAACTCAATCCATTACAAGAGAGTAGAGAGGGAGAAACATCATAAGATCCAACTATAATAGCAAAGCTCGCACTACATCAAGATCATGCCAAATCAAGAACACGAGAGAGAGAGAGAGAGAGAGAGATCAAACACATAGCTACTGGTACATACCCTCAGCCCCGAGGGTGAACTACTCCCTCCTCGTCATGGAGAGCGCCAGGATGATGAGGATGGCCACCGGTGATGATTCCCCCCTCCGGCAGGGTGCTAGAACAGGGTCCCGATTGGTTTTTCGTGGCTACAGAGGCTTGCGGTGGCGGAACTCCCGATCTAGGTTTCTTTCTGGGGGTTTCTGTATTTATAGGAATTTTTGGCGTCGGTCTCACGTCAGGAGGGGTCTCCGAGTCATCCACGAGATAGGGGGGTGCGCCCAGGGGGTAGGGCATGCCCTCCACCCTCGTAGATGGCTCGGGACTCTTCTGGCCCAACTCTTTTACTCCGAGGCTTCTTTTGGTCCATAAAAAATCATCAAAAATTGGCACGTCAATTGGACTCCGTTTGGTATTCCTTTTATGTAAAACTCAAAAACAAGGAAAAACAGAAACTGGCACTAGGCTCTAGGTTAATAGGTTAGTCCCAAAAATCATGTAAAACAGCATATAAATGCATATAAAACATCCAAGATGGATAATATAATAACATGGAACAATAAAAAATTATAGATACGTTGGAGACGTATCAAGCATCCCCAAGCTTAATTCCTGCTCGTCCTCGAGTAGGTAAATGATAAAAATAGAATATTTGATGTGGAATGCTACCTAACATATTTATCAATGTAATCTTCTTTATGGTGGCAAGAATATTCAGATCCATAAGATTCAAACAAAAGTTTAATATTGACATGAAAACAATAATACTTCAAGCATACTAATAAAGCAATCATGTCTTCTCAAAATAACATGGCCAAAAAAGCTATCCTTACAAAATCATATAGTCTGGCTATGCTCTATCTTCATCACACAAAATATTTAAATCATGCACAACCCCGATGACAAGCCAAGAAATTTTTCATACTTTTGATGTTCTCAAAGTTTTCAATCTTCACGCAATACATGAGCGTGAGCCATGGACATAACACTATAGGCGGAATAGAATGGTGGTTGTGGAGAAGACAAAAATGGAGAAGATAGTCTCACATCAACTAGGCGTATCAACGGGCTATGAAGTTTCCCATCAATAGATATCAATGTGAGTGAGTGGGGATTGCCATGCAACGGATGCACTAGAGCTATAAGTGTACGAAAGCTCAAAAAGAAACTAAATGGGTGTGCATCCAACTCGCTTGCTCATGAAGACCTAGGGCATTTTGAGGAAGCCCATCATTGGCATATACCAGCCAAGTTCTATAATGAAAAATTCCCACTAGTATATGAAAGTGAAAATATAGGAGACTCTCTATCATGAAGATCATGCTGATACTTTGAAGCACAAGTGTGGTAAAAGGATAGTAGCATTGCCCCTTCTCTCTTTTTCTCTCATTTTTTATTTGGGCCTTTCTCATTTTTTATGGCCTCTTTTTTTCTGTTCTTTTTTAATTTTTCGTCCGGAGTCTCATCCCGACTTGTGGGGGAATCATAGTCTCCATCATCCTTTCCTCACTGGGACAATGCACTAATAATGAAGAGCATCACACTTTTATTTACTTACAACTCAAGAATTACAACTCAATACTTAGAACAAAAATATGACTCTATGTGAATGCCTCTGGCGGTATACCGGGATGTGCAATGCTCCAAAAGTGACATGTATGAAAAATTATGAACGGTGGCTCTGCCACGAATACGATGTCAACTACATGATCATACAAAGCAATATGACAATGATGGAGCATGTCATAATAAATGGAACGGTGGAAAGTTGCCTGGCAATATATCTCGGAATGACTAGAAATGCCATAATAGGTAGGTATGGTGTCTGTTTTGAGGAAGATATATGGTGGGTGTATGGTACCGGTGAAAGTTGCGCGGTACTAGAGAGGCTAGCAATGGTTGAAGGGTGAGAGTGAGTATAATCCATGGAATCAACATTAGTCATGAAGAACTCATATACTTATTGGAAAAATCTATTAGTTATCGAAACGAATTACTACACGCATGCTCCTAGGGGGATAGATTGGCAGGAAAAGACCATCGCTCGTCCCCGACCTCCACTCATAAGGAAGACAATCAAAAAATAAATCATGGTCCGACTTCCACTACAAAAAAAGACACATCCGTGACATTTTGGGCCGAACGATATTTTTTTCTATCATACATATGACACTTCTATGACGATAATTGTGACAAAACCCGGTATCATCATAGATGTGGTGGGCTCCTACTTCTATGACAAAAATCATGATGAAAATGAGCTTTTCGTCCCGGCGGGCCGGAGACGCAGCTGCATGACATTCTTTGGGCCGTCCCATGACGGAAAAACCCGTGGTAGAAGCGAGGGAAGGAAAATTTCAGGAGTTCCGGTTACGGTGGGAGGTCGGGGCGAAGCGATGCGCTGCTTTCTCGTGACACGTGCGTGCGTGTGTGCGGCGTTGGGCTCTAATCGAACCCGGCGACAGACCGCAGGCTACGCGTTATCGAACCCAAGCGATCGATCGATGGCTGTTAATCGAACCCGATGGAGCGATTCTTCGCCATCGCCGCTAATCAAGCCGATCGATTGGATGAACAAAGGAGCGTTGTGGGGGGTGGATGAACAAGGAGCGGTGGCGTTGCCTCTGGATGAACAGGACCCGTGGTGTGGAGGGCTGGATGAATAGTAGACGGTGGAGGGTGGCCGTGGAGGCGTGGTTGAACAGGACCCGTGGTGTGGAGGGCTGGATGAACAGGTAGATGGTGCAGGGGTGCCCGTGGAGGGTGGTTGAACAAGAGTCACTGGAGTAGCGCGGTGGAGGCTGGATGAACAGGAGCCCGTGGAGGCTGGAGGAGGTCGACGGTAGCCCGTGGAGGCCGGAGGAGGTCGACGGTGGAGATGAACAGTATCCCTTGAGTCCTGCTTATGCACGCCACACCCTCCCGATGAATAGGACCCTGCTTTGACCGTAGCGCTCCAACACAAGTCTGTTTCGTCCGTTTTGCGGTACGCCACACCCCTCCCGATCAATAGGACCCCCGTTTCGACCATAGGAGGTCCGTTTCGTCTGTTTTGCGGTACGCCACACCCTCCAGATCAACAGGACCACTGTTTCGACCGTAGGAGGTCCGTTTCCTCCATTTTGCGGTACGCCACACCCCTCCCGATCAACAGGACCCCGTTCCGAACGTAGGAGGTCTGTTTCCTCCGTTGTCCGGTACCCAGGCCTTGTTTCCATCGCTTGTTCCGTCGAAGCCGGTTGGCTCCACGCGTTCCGTTGCCTCCCGATGAATACGACGCATTCCGTTGCCTCCCCATGAACACGACGCACTCCGTTGCCTCCCCATGAACATGACGATGACGCTGTTTCTCCGTTCTGACCCAGCCATGTACACGAGCCCTGGCCGTACGTATGCGCCGAGTAGGCATTCGAGACCCCACCAGTATGTACACATACGTGGGTCAGATTTTTCTTTCTTGCACTCGGCGCAGACGACGCGTGTACATGCTATGTGCGCGCCTCTACTATGACAGTTCGTGCGTTTACAATGACCAGTATGTACGTACACGTTCGCGACCAGAATGACAACGCTACGTACGCTTCGACCAGGTGGGTCCCGACTGTCAGGCACTTCCTTGCGTGCGAAGATGTAGCTGATTGGTCCCAACAGTCAGGGGGGCGAATCGTTTTTTTTGCCCGGACGCACTTCCTTGCGTGTGAAGATGTAGTTGGTGGGTCCCAGCAGTCAGGGGGGCGAATCGTTTTGATTTTTTTTGCCCGGACGCACTTCCTTGCGTGCGAAGGTGTAGCTGGTGGGTCCCAGCAGTCAGGGGGGAAACATTTTTTCGCGAAATACGGTGGCCCGTCCGGTGGGTCCCATTGTTAGGTGGAGGAATAATTATTTTGCGGCGTAATAAGGAGGCACTTTCTTCTGCGCGTGGACCCGGTATCCGCCTCCACGCACAGTACTCTTCCGATGGAAGTCGGTCGTTGACCACATTGACCACGCCGCGCCGAGAGCACCACGGCGGCGGACGACGGCGAGGCCTAGGAAAGGGGACGACACGGAGGCAGGGAAGACTCGGCAGTTGTTTCCCACGCGGAGGGGAGTACGACTGTACGAGGGTTTACTGGTTCGTCTGCCGTCGTCGGAGAATAATAGCAGGTTTGGGTGAGTAGAGGGATGGCTAGGCCAGCGAAGGGAGTACGGTGGGGCGGTGAGGCCTGCACGGCAGAACAGCCGGCCGCGGGGAAGAGGGAGCAGGCAGTCCCGGCGACGCTTGTTTGAGCGGCTGGAGCTGGAAGAGCAGAGATTGAAGAAGCACGCCGGCCGTTGGATGGACATCCAACGATCCACCGCTTGCGTCAACCTTTTTTTTAGGAAAGCCTCAAATCTGTGGAAAACAGCATACAACCCATCTGCCATTATTTCTAATAATTTACAACCCATTTGCTAATTCTTATGGTTATTTTGGAGCCCGTATTCTTTTTGTTAGCATTACAGCCCATATTGTGGCCACGTTTAAAAAATTATACGAAATTTTGCATATTTCGGTGCGGTCCGAATTGTTTTTAATCCCGAAATTTCGACTCACATTCAAACTGATTTTAAAAATAAATGTATATCAATATAAAATCCAACAAATTCTCCACGCATAAAAATTAATGTAATTTAAAATCTTGAAATGAAAAAAGATATTTGAAACTAATTGCCGGTTTGATGTGTTTTAAAAATGTACAACCAATTTCTCATCACTGATGGGCCATTTTCTCGGCCAGCCGAATGAAAGCTCTCCTCGTCATCAAATATTTGCAGCCCAACAGGCCTGACAAAGCGACTTACTTGGCAAATCACAAAAAAACTGGGTTGTGGACGTGGACCCAGCTGTCAGCCTCTCCACGTACAGTACTCTTCCGATGGAAGTCGTTCCTTGACCATGTTGACCACGCCGCGCGGAGAGCACCACGGTGGTGGACGACGGTGAGGCCTATGAAGGGGACGACGCGGAGCCGGGGAAGACGTGGCAGTGGAAGTCCGCACGGAGAGGAGTACGAGGGTTCACTGGTTCGGCTGCGATGTGAGGCTGCCGTCACTACAGGGCCTGGCCAGCAGTGGGAATAGTAGGGGGCGGTGAGGCCTCTGCGGCATCAGAGCCGGCCACGGGAGGCAGGAGCATGCGGCATGACCGGCGCTGCTTTGGGCGGCTGGAGCAAGAAGACCAGAGGTTGAAGAAGCCCTACGGCCGTTGGATGGACATCGTACGATCACTGGAGCTAGAACGTTCGTATTAACTAAGTTGACAAAGCTCTTCGTCCCCGTCAACTTAGTAGGCCCACAAGTCATCCTCCCACCAAGGTGGGTCCCAGCTAGCCGGGGGAGTATTCATTTTTTTTGTGCATAATAAGGAGGCACTTCCGGTGGGTCCGAGCTGACAGCGGGGGGAACGTTTTTTTCGCGAAATATGGTGGCCCATCCGGTGGGTCCCAGCAGTCAGGGGGAAATGATTTTTTTCGTAAAAATACTGGTGGCCCGTCCGGTGGGTCTCCGCTGTCAGGTGGAGGAATAATTATTTTCCGCGTAATAAGGAGGCACTTCCTTGCGGCTGCCGTGGACCGGTATCGGCCCTCTCCACGTCTGATACTCTTCTGATGGAAGTCGGTCGTTGACCACATTGACCACGCCGCGTCAAGAGCACCACGGTGGTGGACGACGGTGAGGCCTAGGAAGGGGACGACACAGAGCCGGGGAAGACGCGGCAGTGGATGCCCACGCGAAGAGGAGTTCGAGGGTGCACTGGTTCGCTACGGTGTGAGGATGCCGTCGCCGCAGAATAATAGGGGGTGTGGGTGAGTGGAGGGATGGCCTGGCCAGTGGTGGGAGTAGTATGGGTGCGGTGAGGCCTCCGCGGTAGCACAGCCGGCCACGGGAGGAAGGAGTAGGCGGCACGACCAACGCTACTTTCGGCGGCTGGAGCAAGAAGACCAGAGGTTGAAGAAGCACTATAGCCGTTGGATGGACATCATATGGTCACTGGAGTATTGACTAAGTTGACAAAGCCCTCCGGCCCCGCCAACTTAGTAGGCCCACAAGTCAGCGCAACAATATGGTGAGTCCCAGCTAGCAGGGGGGTATTCATTTTTTTGGGCGTAATAAGGAGGAACTTCCTTGCGTGCGAAGATATAGCTGGTGGGTCCGACACATCGTGGGGAACGTTTTTTTCGCGAAATACAGAGGCCCTTCCTGTGGGTCCTAGCTGTCAGGTGGATGAATCATTATTTTGCGCCTAATAAGGAGGCATTTCCTTGCGTGCGGCCGTGGACCCAGCTGTCAACCTCTCCACGTACAGTCCACTTCCGATGGATGTGGTCGTTGACCACGTTGACTAGGCCGCGCCGAGAGCACCAGGGCGGTGGACGACGGCGAGGCCTAGGAAGGGAACGACACGGAGCCGTGGAATACTCGGCAGCTTGTTTCCACGGAGGAGTACGAGGGTTTACTGGTTCGTCTGTCATCGCCGGAGAATAACAGCAGGTGTGGGTGAGTAGAGGGATGGCTAGGCCAGCGATGGGAGTACGGAGGGGCTGTGAGGCCTGCGCGGCATCATAGCCGGCCACGGGAGGAGGGAGCAGGCAGTCCCGCCGGCGCTTGTTTGAGCGGCTGGAGCATGAAGAGCAGAGATTGAAGAAGCCTGTACCGTTGGATGGACATCCAATAGTCACTGCTCTCGTGTGTTCACTAAGTTGACAGGGCATTGCGTGTGCGTCAACCTTTTTTTTATGAAAGCATACACGTCAACCTGTAGTAGGTGCACAAGTCAGCCTCAAATCTGTGAAAAACAACATACAGCCCATCTGCCATTATTTCTAATAATGTACAGCCCATTTGCTAATTCTTAAGAATTTTTTTTAAGCCCATCTTCTTTTGTTAGCATTACACCCCATATTGTGGCCACGGTTAAAAAGTATACGAAATTTTGCATATTTTGGTGCGGTCAACTGTTTTTAATCCAGAAATATTGATTCACATTCAAACTATTTTGAAAAATAATTTATATAAATATAAAATCCAAATAATTGTCCACGCATAAAATCAATGGAATTTAAGATCTTGTAATGAAAAAAATTGAAACTAATTCCCGGTTTGATGTGTTTTAAAATGTACAACCCATTTCGGGCAAACCGAATGAAACTCTCCTCGTCTTGAAAGATTTGCAGCCAAATAGGCCGATAAAGCAAGTAGGCCTCTTTTGGGTATTTCTTAAAAAAATAGAACTGGGCTAGCCATTTTCAGCAAGAAAAAAACACAACTGGGCTCATGATGTGGTAAACATAAATAAAACCCTGGCTAGACGGGCCACAGCTCCCGCACAGCCCCGTTGTTACCCAGATCCGTCGCTAAAACTAGTATAAATAACAACTGCTTGTTCCTCAAAAAATAAAACTGCGCGACTTGCTGGGTCTCTGGTGTCAGCCACTCATAGTGTAATTCTCTCGTGTATTGACTACGTTGACAATGGCGTGAGCCCCAGATGTCCAACCATTAGGAGGAACCATATTTTTGGGCTTGTACTATAGAGGCACTTGCTTATGCATCGCCATGACGCTGGTGGGTCCCTACTGTCATCCTCTCCATGTACAGTCATCTCCTTGTTCCTCTCGGTTGTTGACGACGTTGACAACGCAAGAGGGCGGTGCACCGCGCATCGAACCAAGGCCGCAAGGCGGAGGACGACGGCGAGGCCTCAGAAGGAACGAACATGAGCCGTTGAACATGCGCCGGCCTAGTCGCAGGCGGAGGGGAGTACGAGGGTTGACTGGTTCGGGCGCGGGTGCGTGTTGGGGCTGACGTCGCCGGAGAATAACAGGACGTGTGGGGGAATAGAGGGAGGGACTGGCCAACATTGGAGGGTACGTACGGTAGGGCGGCGGAGGCGCAACCAGCCATGGGAGGCGGGAGCAGGCAGAGCCGACGGGGTGGTTTGGTTTGGGCGGCTAGAGGAAGAACAAGAAAAGAGATAGAAGATACACGACAGATGTTGGATGTGAATCCAACGGCTGGTAGGCAGAATCGTTTGTTGACTGGCCACCTTGGATAGGCTATTTCCTCGCGGGTCCCAACTATCAGAATCCAAATCTGTCACGGTCATGCAGCCTTTCCTATGAAAATTTACAGCCCATTTGATGTGCTAGTTCGAAATAAGTTTGTGGGTGCTGGTGGGGGCTAATCACTTGGCTTCTGTAATGCACGGTGAGCTCAAGCAGCCGCCGAGAGTGATGTTATTTCCCTTGGTTGGGATTTGTTACAACATTTCACCATAAATTAAACGAATGGCAAGCCATTTGCCATGTTTCAAAGAAAATATGACAACCACAAATGAGTTGAAAAGGGCAGGAACATCTAACTCCAGCTTACAAACTGTACAAAAGCACGAGGGTTAATTGTTCATCAGGTTTACAAAAAACCCAGATTGAAAAGGGCAACAACATCTAACTCCAGCACTGTTTTCGGCAGTCACAGTCAAATGGATCGGCCAGGTCCATAGAATGAACATCCTGGGTCGTAAAATTTACTGGATTATGACCACAATATGTTGTAAATAGAAGCCCGGCACATTCAGAAGCTCTTTTGCCCACCTGAAACTCCTTTTTTCGCTCTTCGACATACCCATCCGTCAAAACCATGCTTTGATAAACTTAAGCCTGATGGACAATAGTAACCTCGCATTCAGCAGGAAGAATGTTACAAATCTTGTGTTTGCACGGTTGGCTACATATCGTTCTAGCGTTATTGTCTTCAATCGAATCTCATGAGAAGTGAGAAAATCCCGATGCTTAAAAATCCACCGATTGGTTATAACTTTCTTACCCCGTCCTGTTGCCTAAATATACATGAAGATTGAAAACAGTTAAGGTCTAAAAGAAGAGTTTCAAAAGAGCAACAGCTGAACAGTTAATTCTAGTACACTATATGCGGGCTTCCAATGTGTGTGAAATTATCACCTTTATATACAACTTCTCCAGAAATGGAAAGCATTGCAGTAAGCCAATAATCTTGTTCAGATCAAAACTATTCATTTGAATATATAAGATCTTGACAGAATCCAGCACCATTGATAGGCCATCCATGGAGAAGCTCTTCATTGAGCATAGAACATAATATTAGTACAAAACATGTACTCCAAGATGATATATAAATTATGCACAGAAATTTAAAATGCAGCTTATGGTTACAAGTGTAGATGATAATATAAAGTACCTGAAAAACTGTGGAGCCAAACACCATATTGAAATGAGCACAGAGATCATGTATTACACCCAAGGTCTCCAGTTTAGGCGCAGAGAGGACGGCTGTTTGCAACGGTGAATAACTAGAATCAAGGATCAACCTTTGAAGTGAAGGGGCATCTTGGATGATGAGCTGCCTTCCGTCAAAAGAAATTCCAATCCTTACAAGGTTAGGCGACTTTATTTGGAGACAACCGATTCTAACTGTGAAAACAAGCACCGAAACTCTAGCGCAGGGCAACTGGAGTGGATGATGATGTGCAATGAGGCCTCCGATATACGAACCCGCACAAGTGAAAGTTTCTTGAGTAATGGGAGTCGAAGCTTTAGTACCAGATTATGCAGTAGGTAGCATGCGCAAAGGTGGCGGTGTGGAGAGAGGAGGAAAACCGTGAGATGGACATCGGTGCTGAGGGCACAAGTTCATGGCGTTCGGTATGTGGTATGTGATTTCTAGGGGAATAGTAGAACTCAAGCAGCTATAGTTCTGTGAATTCAGGGGATTTCAGCCATGCGTCCACCGTGCAGGGCATGGTATGCTTGCTCAGGTAGCATGACGGGATGCAGAGGCTTTGAACGGAGCCCTGGTGGGAGGAGATGATGGCTCTGGGGATTTCAAAATCATTGAAGAGAGATAGCTAACGACAGTCGAGATTAAGGGGCACGACACGCCGTAGAGGGTGCACCGAATTGAGAGGACTTGGGTGCGGCAGCAATCATTGGTGGGGAGAAGTGAGATGATCTCCCCAAGGACGGCGTCCGGGAGACTGCTGATGCGGTCCACCCGAGATTCTATGGGTTCCTCGGATCCGGTGGGGGCGGGGTCGCCGCTTCTCCCCGCCCTGCCGGGTGCGGGATCTACAATAGGCGTCGCCGCTGGCGAGAGCCTCATCTTCTTGGCGCTGGGGTCAGCCGACTCCATTTTCCTCGAGGGCGTCGCGTCACGCTCACGGATTTGAGCAGAGTAACGAATGACGAGCCTAGTTGTAGAAAGCGACGAAGAAGGGGAGCTGCGGGTTTTCTGTAGGAGTGAGGAAGAAGGGGAGCTGGGGTTTTCTGGAGGAGTGAGGTGAGGAATTTGGGGGTACGAGTGGAGCGAGCTGACGTGAGGTGGGTGGGAGCGAGGAGGAAGAAGAGCACCCAGGTTGTGTTTGGGGGGGGGGGGGGGTGTGCTGGGTGTGGGTGTGGGTAGCGCCTCTCATTCAGTAAATATATGGGCTTTTGAATTGATTTTACTATTTACTAGTGTGGATGGGCTATTTTGTCTTGGGCCCAAAGAAACAATTACTACTAGCACAGTGGAGACACTCTACAGCTACCCAGAAAAACAATTACTACTAGTACAGTGGAGACACTCCACCGCTTCTTGCTCCTCCTTGGTCATTGAAACGTCTCCCTCTACTGATTGCCGTTATACTTTTGTTCACCGACATGCGGGCCATGCAGCGCGCGGGCCCAAATGCCATCCACCAAATTAGAAGGCGATAAAAAGTGAGAGTCACCCCGGTCAGAAGGCGGGCGAACGATCCGTCGTATCACGAAACCCCACCTCCCCGCAGTCTAAGTTTGACGGACGAAGCAACCATCATTTCACTCTTCACTAAATCCCCTTCTCCCTCACCGTCTTCAAGAAAGGCAACACTCGCATTCCGCCTTCTTCTCTCGAACAAAGGGAAGGTAAGCGGATCCGTGATGTTGGTATATTTTCGCTCGAGAAAAAAAAGAACTTTTGCATAGCAAAGAATCGATCCTCACTCTTTTTTGTTTCATTGTCATTGCGATTGTGTTTTCCTTTCAGTGGTCTCCTAGTATTCGTCAGTTTCATGATGGACCAAGGAGAACCAAGCAAAGATCTGCCGATATTGGAGCAGACGCGGCAGGCTGATCCCCACGAGAAAGAGAGCTTCAAGAAGATGGAGGCAACCACCGAGCTGACCCCAGATACGCCACGGCCACCTCTTGAGATGGTCAACGCCCGCTTTGAGGTTACAACCACCGTGGCACTGCAGGAGCAGTTTTCCCCTTCGAGGATGTGTCCCCTCTGAGCTACCCAAGGTGATTTCCTTCTTTGCCGATCTCGATTGTGGTTTTTCATCTAAGTATGTGGTGATTTTTTTAGAAAAGGAAGTATGTGGTGATTAATAATGCAAAATTTTATTATCTTCGATGCCTTGCTATACATAGTGGTTTAAATAACTTGTGTTTCTTATACTGAAAAGTAATTCAGAATCTGTTTCTGTTTCAATTAGAGCCCTGACGCAGGAAGATGACGTGGCATGCCTCCACAAACAAGTTTATCAGTGGCAAGGCCACAAGGTTGTCTTCATGAAGATTCACAGGATTGAGCTGGGGGACGTCCTCGATGATGTTCATGGCAAGGTCCGTCTTGTGTCCAGCCCAAATTAGATCGAGGCATGAAATAGTTGCCCCAGCTAGTGTTTAATAGTAGTTTGGATTGTGTCTAATTATCCGAACCTTGCCTGTTATCGACCCCTCTGGGCTAGTACCATGTTTGAATCCGTCTATGGGAACTGCTGCTACTTTTGTGTGCCCGTGAATCATGTGAGAACCATCGTAATTGTTGCCGAAACAGATGCGTCCTCACTAGTTTTTTCATGAATATGGGAACTGCTGCTACTTTTGTGTGCCCGTGAATCATGTGAGAACCATCGTAATTGTTGCCGAAACAGATGCGTCCTCACTATTTTTTTCATGAATATGGCATGGTAAGACATAAGTTGTCACGGTTTATCATACAAGCAGTGTGTGTTTTGATGAAATAGAGCACTCGTTCGAGAACCGTGCGCTGACGTATATATAAGTACTTGTAAACACCGTTGGAGCTACCCCACTTGTAAGCAGTTGTGCAAAACACGGCACATTGGCTCAACTCGCTTCAACACTAGGCTATCGACCAGCTAACAATCAACAATCTGTTGTCTGACATATAAGCAACTATGTATCTTGTTATAGTGGTTCATGCAGTTAATTGAGGCCACAATGTAATAAATTCCAAATGTTCACACGCTAGTCCAGCGCTTATGTGGAACACTCAGATTAAACTCTTCTTCATAAAAAACTTGAAAAGCATAAGTTAAGCAATTTTATACATCTAAATGATTCATAGAACATAACAAACATATACTAGTTCATAGCAAAAGACAAAGTTGTGAGATGTTTTACAAATCAGGAAAAAAAAAGAAAAAGGCTTCTCTGAGCAAAGGGCCTCGGCAGGCTTAAATATCCCGGAGTTCACTCTGGTTTTTCTTGTTGCCACCATTCAGGTTAGGTTCTCTCATTCCGAATAACCAGTTATAATTGTGGTCTCACCGGAATGCTGAACTGAACCATGCAGTGTATTGACCAGGTGAAATTCTTGTGCATTCCACTAAATTTAAGCACCGCTATTTGCAGAAATAAGCAGACCACAATGCCTCTTGTCCGGGCACCTGTCCAAAAAACTGCCGTGCAGCCGTGCCAGCTAGTCCTTTGTCCATGGATGAACTGGTTGAAAGTGCATTCCGGACTAGGATGCAGTTGTTTTCACTCGTCCCTGCACTGTAATCAGGAAGTAAAACGTACAAATCAGCTTCTTTTAGCTTGCGTAGGTCATTCTACCTTAGTTACTACCAATGTAGGGATACCTTGAAGACGGGAGGTTACACGACGGCAACGAGGGATAGCCTTCTCATTTTGCACAGTTGTACTAAAACTGAGGTGTGTGCTTTTGATTGCGCGGATAGAAACGATACGGAGACAGACATCCCAAAACGATATGGAGACAGACATCCCTGTTTGCGCAAATACGAAATACGGTTATTTAAACAGTGACAGATATTACAACTTTCCCCGCTTCCTCTTAGAACCAAGTCCTAGATTCATGCTACTGACTTTCCCACTTTCTTCCCTGTTTGAACCAACGCTTTGAGTCATTGTATGAACTAGCTTTACTTATAGTAATAGTAGAAGTCTAGGTGGCTTTGGAACAATGGACGGAAGTAGAAAAGGATCCACACGAAGGAGCTGGGGCGATGAGAGCAAAGCAGGTTTCAAGAAATATATACTGAGGTCATCGGCATGTGGCAAAGACGGCGTAGGGAGGCCGCATCTTGGCCACAATACCGCATGGAGGAAGAAGGGGTCGGAGGCCCTCCCGAGCCGGCGCTCTCTCGGAGAGAACGACACGGCCGCCGATCGGGACACGCGGGCAGCTGTTGGTCTCCTCCCTCGCCGCCGACGATAGCATGAACGATGCACCTACACCCCTACCCCCGTCGAGGTTGTCCGGCCGGATTTGTGAACAGCCATGAGCTGAGAGAGAGTGTGTGGCCACCTATGTCTTGCTTAGATCTGGAGAGCATGAGAGAGTGAACGAGAGGAACCCTAGCAAAGCAAGCGCTAAGGCTCCTGCTTTTATATATAGTCGAGTGATTTTGTTGTACCAGCTTCAAAAAATGCGCTCCTACGTGTACCCGCGAGTGGGTGTGAGATAACTAGTGCGTGCGTGCACCGCTTCTCTTCATGAGAGTACAATATACTATGCCCAAAGAACGTTCACTGCAAGAGTAATAGTACAAGTGTGTGACGTGTGAGCTAAAATAAAATGTGCGCGCCGTCTTTTGTTTTTTAGAAGTTCTGAGGGTAGGGTGTGAAGAGCACATACGTGCGTGACGTCTACATGCAGATAGACGGTGGGTGCGACGTGCGAGTCTGCGAGAGGACTCGGGACTCGGGAGAGTCGTGACTCGTGAGGGTGCATGTGCGTGAGAGAGAGGGGGGCACGTATCAATGCAATGCATGTGTCCGTAAATCATTATCCGACAAACGTTCGCCACAAGCCTTTTCCCGATTTAACGTCAGAAGAACCGTTAGATCGGCATCCAAGCGATGTCGGTTTGCCATGTCATTTAACAGAACAGCCACTCCTCCTACACACAAATCTTCCACGTGAGTGTTAGCAATTGCCGTATGCTCCCTCCGTTCCGAAATGCAAAGTGCATATAGGATATAGCTTTATTGAAAATTGAACCTCGCAAACTTTTACCGAAGTTTTCATGTACCAAATTGCACATGTAGACTACCTGTATATATCATTTCATTCATCTTGAGAGGCAACTATAAAAGATGGGTGAGGAGTCTACAAAGAAAGACCATCGTATCACCCGCAGCAATTTCAAGCATCCTTTAGTGTCGAGGAATATCATAGGAACTCTATATGATATGATTTTTATAGGATTTTTTCATTTAGAGCCAATTGGTTCATAGGAATAGATTCATATACTCCACATTTCAAAGGAAATAAACATGATATCATTTCTATAGCTTTAGAGCCACTTGGTTCATATGAATGGATTCCTATACTCCCTTAATTTCAAATCCCTCCTCATAGGAATTGAGATACATGTCATCTCTAGATTCAATAGAAAAGTTCCTATGATGTGAACCAAACGACATCTCTTTTCCAATCCCTACTCATAGGAATTGAGATGCTCCATGTCATCCCTTTCTCTACAACTTCCATGTATACATCTTCTATTCCTAAATAGATAGTACAACCCACTAGTAGTTTTTTTTCCAAAACATGCAACTATGGCACAAGAACTATATAGTGTGCCAATAACTTTGAAAGATGGTCGCTGGATGAAGCTAACCCGTCGGTCAGGAGATAGGCAAATCCGAGCACTACCGGCCGTTGGATATCATCAACATTCCACCAGATCGCCACATGTACAATTTATAAGACTACATGTTTGAACTTAATCATAATGCACCAACCTCATCACACAAGCACTTCTCCTTTGTTCTAGAATATACGTTATCATAATTGATTATTTTTTTCTAAATGAATTGCCATTATTTGTTTTTTACTTTATGATTTACAATGCACAACCCCATGAATCTGAACATTTTTATAAAACTAATTGATTTTGAATGAGATGAACTATAAGAACTAAAAGAACATCTCCATCATGCATATATGACTCAAAGTTTTACATGCTATAGTGTGTATTTATTCATAATTTGGTTTCGAAATCTCATGCGTTCAATACATGTGTACCCTAGTTTTGAGTAGAGTAGCAAATTTCACGCGGCCCCGAGTATATCAAAATGCGGGGCCCGTGCATCATTGCCTTTCGGTCGAACCTACGTCCACAATTTTTTGTACGTACTATATCTCCACTGGTCCCCGAACCCAAAATGCTGCCTCGTTCCCGTAAAACCAAGCGGCCCACACATATTTAAGGCGTCAACTCGAACCCATTTACTACGACGTGGCCCCGCACGCCATAGTACTCCTACAAACCCAACCGCCACACTCATCATCGGTTTTCTTCTAGAGGACGAGGGAGAAGCCGAATTTTAGTGGAGGCGCTTAAAAAAAAGGATCTGTAGTGGAGACCCCTACCCTAGGGTGCCCTAGGTAGCTGCCACATGCATTATTGTTTGCTCTTTTCTTTATGCTCTTGCGACCTGAGTGAAATGATGGTTGCTTCGTCAAAGACTCCAAATTTTAATGCGGGAAAGGTGGGGCTTTGTGATTTGACCCATCATCGCTCCTTTTCTACTACTGCGGCGCTACGACCGGGGTGCCTCCAATCCCAACAGCTGCTCTGAACTGTAATTTGGTGCATCGCGCGTGGAACAAGACGGTGGATGAGCCACATGTCGGCCAAAGGGGTCCTGTTAAGTGTGTCGCCATTTCGTGTGCGGACTAACCCTGCTTGAGTTGCTACGCCAACACGACAGGAGCAGCCTACCACTTGGTTTTGCTCCTTGGTGAATCCCGACTATATTGATCTAAAAAGATACCTGCTGAACTACCCTCTCTGTCTCAGTTTTTTATTTTTAGGCGTCTCATTTTATAGGGCCTGCACGTAGTTCTATGTCACAAAAAGTATATCATTGGATTCTTACGCGGATGTAGTTGTATTTAAAAGTCGAGGGCGGGGCTTTTCTGCCTTGTAGGCGGCGGGGCAGTTCCGCCTAGTCGGTTCGACAGAGACGCGAGAAGACGAGGGAGTAGGCTGCTGCAAACGTAGGGCTGTGTGATGTGACAGCGAGTTACTGCTGGACAGGTGAGGCCCCGTGATTTGACTTGCCATTATAATTTTAACTGCGGCACTACGACCGGCGTGAGTCTCCCGATTCCTGACCACCACCATGTGCCTCTCCCAGTGCTCCACCATGTAGTAGAGGCTGGCTCTTGCATGACAGCCCACTTCTCCACTTTTTCCTTGCCTCTCTTTCCTCCACATATGCAAAAATGCCATGTAGTAAAGCGCACTATTGTACTTACCGATGCATGTACAAGTTCATGGAAACTTAGTGGTCATTCATGCATTCGTTCTAATTAATGCCTCGGTAAACATAATTTCTTGAGAAAAACGAGCATACTAATTACTTGTGCAAACTACGAAATTAATTTGACCACTCACCGTCTACCTTGGTTGGAGAGATTTTGAAATTGAGCCATAAACTGGAAAGGAGGGAGTAGTAACTTTTGTCTCTATTACTATTTGTGGCCTTGTATAGATGCAAAATGTATTTTTTTATAGTGGCCTTGTATAAGTAAATGGAGGGAGTACTAACCAAAATATACGTAGTAGGGACGAGGAGTAAACAGAGGGAGTAGTAAAAAATTCTCCTCGTCTTGCGAGCCACCGCGCGCGTGGGGCGTACAGTAGTAGGACGATCCTCCCTCCACCAAGTGGACAACCAGTACACGTGCCAAATTACCACGTGGGCTGCCTTTTTCGTATAGAAATGAGCTCCACCGTGTACCCGCGCGGGTGTGGTTGGGAAAGAGACGGGAGTACGTGCGCCATGCGTGCACCTCTTCTCTTCATGCACGTCCCCCACCTACGTGGGTGTGTGTGAGAGAGATACATACAAACCTAGACATAATGCGCCATCCATCCCCATGCCTCCGCCCAGTCTGACCACCAGTCACCACCACGCCCCACTCCTCCTCACCTTATCTCTCATCTTTCTCCCTCCATTTTTATATACAAGGGGCCACTATAAAAATTACAATTTGCAGATATACAAGGCCACTAACACTAATCTATGCAATATTAATGGTGTTTGCCTCGTGGTACTAGCAAAGGAGGACATTAATTATCCCTTGCATGCATGCAGGAGTTTGTAAAAAAATGCATCTTGATGTTCCGTGCAATGCACGGGCATCTTGCTAGTCCATGAAAACAACACATGGAAAAATTCCACGGTGAACGAGGGATTTGAATCTGTTGGGAGGGGTTGTTTGGATCTTGCCCGGGGTAGCCAAAATATTGGCGACCCTTTTGTCCACCGGTGCCTTTGCCACCGATGAACGAGGAATGGCTCGGGTGCTCATGTTGTCATGCATCCTCCAGCGCGCACGTTGGAGACGAGCTCGCACGAGCTGTGTTTTTTTGTCACACAACGCTGCCCGAGCCACCTGCAGACCGACCGGCGACCCGCAAATTACGCCATCCAACCGTGGCCGCACACATTATGACAGCAACTCAACCAACCGGACGAAATTCACGCAAACACGTAGACAAACTGATATTTCATATAAACAACGACGGAAATCATATAAAATACCGGATTTTCATACAAACGTGACAGATTTCATTACATTCAAATGAACTACGCGGTGCTAGTTCTGGACAGCACATGTATATAATACCTGGCCTAAATGGTCGCCCGCTAATCGGTTTGTGTTCCTCATATCCGGCAGCATGATCACCGGACTGCCGGGAGCCCCGGAGGTATATGCTTCAGCGCAAAGGATGGCTCGCTTCCCCACTGCCCAAGTGATATCATTGGCTGGTGACGTAAGATGATGGTGGCCGGCACCGGTTCGAGTTCATCACCGGCCACTACTTTGCCATGGCCGGCACCGGCTGGAGTTCATCCTAACATTGACCTCTTCCGTGGAGCCCATGCAGGGTCGATGAAGGTCCTTGCAACAAAAGCATCCGGCAAGACACCTGCTGTGTACGCCGGCGTCGCCTTCGCAGTGGCCTTCATGGGACCCAAGCGGCGGCGGCCTCCCGTGTTCTACTTCTCCTCGATGATGGCGGCGGACGCGAGGCGCTAGCCATCGACCGTCGCTCTCCGCGCACCCGCTTTTGTTGCTGCTTGCATGGCGCGCCGCCGCCGGGAGTCTCGCCACAAAACGGGAGACGCGATGCGAGGCGTGGGCGGCGTGACGGCGACGCCGCGTCGCCGCTCCTCGTCGAGCTGGAAGCGGCGAGTTCTTTGAACCGTGGCTACCGGCTTGGGCGGCAAGCGCCCAGCTCCGTCGGGCGAGGGGAGGGAGGTGGATCATTGAGCTGCATAGCTCGTATCCGGTGGGCTACCCAGCCGGCTTGGATGCGGAATAACTACTCTTCGTAAGCCATTGTAAGAGTGGACAAAATGGTGGAGGAGATAGGGGAGCGGCGGAGGTGTGCGATTCTTGGCCGGCGTTTGGCCTCATTTAAATAGGAGATTAAATAGACGGTGGATGGGAGGAGCTCGGCCGGCGTTGCGTTTAACGCCGGCCCGGTCATGAACGGACGTGTGTCCAGAGTGGGTTTCTAGGCTTCCATACGGGCGGTTTTCATGGAGGCGTTTGAATGCGGCACGGAGGCGTGTTCAGCTGGGCGTGCCGCGAGTGGCGCCCTCGACTCTGACCTAGGACACCGCGTCGTTCTTCCACTGACGTGTGGGCTCTTTGGGTGCATGGCCTGCATGTCAGTGTCCCAACGCAGCGCACAGCGAAGGAACCTTTGGTGGGCAGGCGGTCAGAAGCGGGCATTTCATAAACCGATGATTCTTCATTGAGTGTGACGTCATCTTTTTCATGTAGATAAGCCTACTATGTTGATAGCCTGTTCGATACGTTGTGATTCATCAAGACCGCTGCAAACATCATTGTTCTGCTTATCACAGATAAGATTGATCAATACCCGTAACAATCCATGTCCTTAACAAAGGGTGCATGCATGTATAGGTTGAGCGTGTGTCTTACGTCGTGTGCTGTGTGCATGTAGGCGTGCGAGTGTTGTGTGCGTGCAAAGGTACGTTTTAGTGTTGCATGCATGGGTGCGTACGTGCGTGTGTTCGTGAGTGCATGTGTACGTGTCAGTGTTGCACGCCAGCATGCGTGCGTGTGTACATTATGTGTACGTGTCAGTGTTGCATGCCTACATGCATGCGTGTCTTGCGTGCGTGCATGTGTACGTGCGGGGTGAGGCTACACGTCAGTCGACTGACTTTTTCATCTCTGGTCATTAGATTTTCCAGCCGTTGGATATGAAATCAAGGGCCTCCAGTTTATCATCAAACTCCACCCCCCCTGAGCCGCCAGCCACCACCGGACCGCCCGGCCCCGCGCCGGCTGGCCCGCCCTCTGAAACCACTCCCCACCGCCGGTCCCGCCGCACCGGCTATCCTCTAGCCCCCCGCGCCAAGCTTTTTCTCCGGGATCCCCACCCGCCGCCCAATGAACGCCCCAACCGCGGTGATCGCCAACCCGAGGTCTCACGACTTCGAATACCCCCCGACCACTAATTTCTTACCCTTTCTGTCCATCATATACGCGCTAACGGGTTGGCCCTATGGTAATGTGCGCTGCTGAATGAGGACCGTTTCGAGGTCAATTGATCGTGTTATCAACAAATTACGGAGCTATATGGTGAGCGGTGACCGTATGATCACTCTAAAATGTACTCTTATTTTATTAACACAATGCAGACTCAAACTACCATTTCTTTCTTTCATATACGGGCTGTGTGGGCCCCTGATTCTACGCGCCCGATGGTGCAACACTAGTTGCGCCGCGTGGAAACGCTTGACTGGTCAACTGATTGTGTCATCAACATAATACGGAGTTATGCGGGTGAGCCAAAGTGACCGTATAATCATGACATGTATTTGTTTAACACAGATGCAGACGCAAGGGCTCATATATACGCGCAAGCACTCACCGCTATAAGCGCACACCCACGAACCCTACCCCTATGAGCACCTTCGAGAGAGTGGGCCAGCATATATGATCTTGAGATTTTACAAAGTCACCATAGGTGCCTCGTAGTCGAGTGGAACGTCTCCTCCCACTGAACGTACATCGCCGGAAAATACTGAAATTAACACAAGATAAATGCGAGCACCGGGACTTTAACCTTGGTGGGCTCGAGAAACCACTGTCCTCTAACCATCCGACCACATGTTGGTTAGCACGACAAAATGTATGTGGTGACCGTGATGAGCTTATTCTGAAGTCCAGTGACCATATCGCGCTTTCTCTTCAAATACAATGACCGTAAGTGTCGTCAACAAAATACGAAGCACGCATCAAATGCAAAGTCCGTCAGTGTCATCAACAAAATATGGACACGTATCGTGAGCTATATACCATTGCACTATTGTATACACTTATTTTCTTAGTGGCCCATTGCGTGTGTGGTGTGGTGGGCACATAATTTCTAGTTCTGATGGGTTAACATCAAGACTCATGGGTCGGTTCCATCATGCGCCACATATAGTTTGGACCAAGACGTGTTATACGAAGACCCATGTGGAGGACTCGGCGTACAACACGAAGCTACCAGAGTCGCGGAGGACTCTATCCCCACTGGTGATAAGCCGACTATATATGATTTGTAACCCTAGGCCCTTAGTATGTTATACAAGATTGGGGGCTAGTTTGTCTATTGTATACACACACGCACAATGCCTGGTATTCGCGTGTACTTTGTACACACCCCTATCACTAATATACAGTACCAGGAGTAGGATCTTTCTTCAACTGCAAGGGTCCGATCCGAACTAGGGTAAAACTTTGCCTCGTATTACCATCCAGCCTAACAACCAGGGATATCCTACTGAATGACGATATGATGAAATCATATCTGCCAACTACTAAGAGAGAGGTGTGTCGGGGGAGGGGGGCAATGTGTGCGAGAGAGGCCTAAAGATAATGTGCGTGCGGGAGACGCGTACACATATATGTGCGTATAGAGGGCTAGTAGAGAACGTGCATGTGTATATGTGCATGTGAGAGAAATAGTGTTTTCCAACTGAGATTAGTGAAAAGAGTGGTACAAGTAGTCAGAAAGAGAGAGAGAGAGAGAAACAGAGAGAGCATGTGCGTGAGACACCCCGACACCCTGAGAGAGATTGTGAGCATGTGTGAAATAGAAATGCCGATGCATATAAAGTGTGTGCACTTATGCGTTAGATAGAGAGATATATAACGCGTCTGTGAGAACGGGGCGAGGCATAGTGCATCTACGTGTAAAAGGCAGTTCTACGCATTAAATTAAAATATAAATGGCATTATTATTTTTGGATGAGATCATGAATTTTGCAAATGGCGTATGGACGAAAATCAGTCTAACAGACACCCATACTCTATTGAATTCTAGCATGTGCATGTGTTTATTTCATATTATCGATCCATAGAGTGAGAGCGGTTTGAAATACAGGCAATGGATGCTTTTGCAATTCATATATAAACATTAATTAGTGCACTCCATGTTGTTAGTGTGAAGCACTTTATACATTTGTCACTTGCATGGATACATTCCAAATTGCTAGCTACGAAATAGAATACATGTCGAATTCAACATAAAGGGGGTTTCGAAGATTCAAATTCATAGGAAGTGCATTCATCTATTAGAACCCGAGATAATGGCATTTGTAAATCAGATGTAAAACGGAGCATCAATCTTTGTTGTGAGTCTGAACATGCTATATATATTCATACGCATATCTAACTTTTCTTTTTTTGCAACCAAGGAGATTATATCTGGAACCATGCATGAACTGAGGTAAGTTGCATATTTTTTTTAATATATACTCGTGTACAATGTATATTCAAATGTACCCCCTCCATTCCAAAATAATCGTAGCTTTAGGATTTTCAAGAGTAAAGATTTGTGAAGTTTGACAAATCCTGAAAGTTCAATTCAAGAGAACCGAAAACGTTAATGCTTGTGCTCCCAAATATTGAACGAAGTGCCAAATCGGCCTCTGGTCACCCGAAACTGCGCGAGACTAATGTTTTGGTGGTAGGAAATTACTGTCCTGACTCTGGCCCGTGTAGCCTATCGGCCCGATGTCCAAAGGTCTAAAACGGGGTAGGTTTGTAACTTCACCAAGACGCCAGTATCAACCGCCTCCGAGAAGCATTCATACGCTGTGGGCGCCTAAACACCCATGCGCTCGGCCGAAATCTATCCCGCCCACATTTGGGACACCTGACATGACTGTCCTACCCCCACCCCGCAATATGTCCGAAATTTTAGATGGGGGCAAAGTTTGTAACTTTCCCCAAATTTCAAACAAGCGCATCTCAAACCGAACATTGTTCCCCCTTAGTTCCCCGCCTCCCTCCGTTTCCCCATTCATACTCCATGGGCGCAAAAACGCCCTCTCCACCAGCCGCGAAACGCCAGCCTCCTCGTTGGTCCATGCTCCAACCCATTGCGGCCAATCCACCGCCGCCCTCCTCCATCACGCCGGAGCCGGTACCCCGACATCGTCGTCCAACGCAACCGCAATCGCAACGCCCTCAAGGACTTAGCAGCTGAAGCCGAGGCAGAGCTGCCTCCATGACACCGACGCTGACGCGGCGTGCATCGTAACCACTCGACCACGCCGTCCCTCGCCTCACTGCTGCGGCTCATTGTCGCAACCGTCCACCGCACCGGAGCTGTTCCCTTCCGCCGTCGTTCGCCACCTCGGACTCTGCTTCCCGCTGCCGACAGCGGCCACCGCACCACACTCAACAACTTGGCGATGGGTTCGTCCAAGGCTGCAAATCCTCCATAACTTCGGTTTCCGGCGAACAACAAGAAGATCGTCGGAAAACAGAAGGAGGACACAACACCGCCAGCAGAAGAGGTACTCCTCTTCCCTTATTCGATGCAAATCTTACGTCTCCGCTCACACCGTATTCATCCCACGAAAGAAACTAGTTGAGCGCTTCTTACGCATCTTCTTCGTGATACTAAATGCACAAGGTTTCCTCCCTTTTACCATTTCACCTTTGCTAGAGGTCGGAGCCCACCGGATTTCAATTCAGGGTCGGTCGAACTGCAATTAGAAGAAGCGACACCGCTTAGGCGCTTGGCACCTAGTCACTTTGTTCCCGGGAAGCGGCGCATCGGTGTCTATCATAGGGTGTGGGGCGCAGGAGCTGCTTGCGCCCGATCCGGAGGTCGGCAGGGCTTGAATGGATGGCCGGGGTGGTGAGAGGTCGAGGAGGCGCAGCGAGGAGGAATCTTTGGGCGGGTGGTGTTTGGCGTTTGAGGAAGATTGTCAACACCGACTGGGTGGAGGTAGATGAAGGCGATCTGCCCGTTCTTTGTACATCGGACGGTGCAGAAAAAATGGACCGACCTATTTGCTTTTCGATCATTGTTATTTTCATAGAATCCTGTAGTAATTTAGTGTGCCATGCATGTTGTAGAGCTATCATATGTCTCCGTCATTTATTTCTCACCGACACGCTATCTCGCTACCTTTACATTGTACTAATTGTGCACACACTTCACCCATACTCACACTATTGTTTTTTATGCATGGGTATTTCAGGACTACGGCGCATTGTTGATGAATGCAGAAAAGAAAAGACAGAAGTCACTCGGTGTAATTCGAAGACAAGCACTAAGCGTTTGGTAGCTCTAATGGGTGCGATGTCGTGATTGGAGGCGATGAACGTAGCTCTGCAGTTGATGATCTCAATTGCCACACACAACCATCCCATGTAACATCCCAAAATTCTAAATTTTGGAATGTTATAAACAAATAGATAGTTTTGAATGATTGTTTGATTGATTGACTGAAAGTGAGTGAATTTGAAATCTTTTTGAAAGTTAAATGAGAGGGAATCAAAGGACTTGCCCAAACTTTCATTTTGCTTTTATGATCTTGAGAATTCAAATTCTTTTCATCACAAAACCATGGAGAGAAGATAACATGACTTCTTCCATTTATTTAAATGACAAGGGTGTTGAAAATATTTGAATTTCATTTGGAAAATATTTCCAATTCTGAAACTTTATGCAACTCAATGATTTTCAAGAGCGAAGATAAAATGACTTCTTCAAAACATATGAAATATGAGTTGGGAGTTTCAAAGAATTTAAAATTCAAAGTTCTTTTGAATTTATTTTCAATTGGAGTTATTTGAGTTTTATTCAAATTATTTTTCTCCAAAAATAAAATATATGGAAAATAGGGTAACATGATTCCCTACCTCAGAAAAATGGAGAGAAATAAATTTGAATTCATTTTGATATTTTTAAAATAATTTTTATTGGATTTTATTGGACCAAGAGCACTCCTTGCTTTATTTGAATTTGTGTGAATTTTATTTAATGCTATAGAAATGTCCATGTTGTAGGAAATCTTTTTCTGAAAATTTTGATATAATATATGCCTATATAAAATTTTTATTTCTTTGGTTTTATTATTATTTTTGTCTTTGTTTTAAAAAAAATGTTAAAACAAAAACTTCTCTCTGACAGGCGGCCCAGCTTTCAGGCCAGCCATGACCCAGTGCCCGTCGTCCCGAACCGCCAGCGGAGACCGCTGCCCGCCTGACGGCCGCCGCCGCCTCGGCGTCCGTGCCGCCTCACGGACTCCCTGCCCCTCGCGCCACGCTTGCCACCGCGCCCTCCGCCTTTATAAGCGGGCGCCCAGGTCCTCTCTCCTCCTCTCCTGCCGCGACTTCATGGGAGCCGCCGCCACATCTCACCGGAGCCACCTCCGCCGCTCAAATCCCTTCGCCGTGGACCGCCTTGTAAGCCGCCATCCTCCCCTCGCCGCGCCGCCCCTTCCCTACTCGCTCGCCGCCACGACGCCTTGAGCCGTCGCCCGTTCTCGCTGGCGCGAGCGCCTCGGGAAGCCGCCGGAGTTCGCGCCCGGTTTGACGGAAAACCGCTAACCGGTAAAACCCTAGTTCGGTTTTAATTCGGTTCTTTTTCGGTTAAGTTAGGTCTAGATTGTTTTTTTTGTTAGATTTATTTTATGGACGTTCATTAGTTAGGATTCTGTAGTGAACGAGTTCGTCGGATTAGGCTCTGTAACGAACGTTCGTTCTGTACAGTTTTTCCTTTTTCTTTTTAATTTTCGGCCAGGGACCTATCTGTGAATACTTTTTGCAGATTAGCCCCTGATCTTCAAACCCTCATAACTTTTTACTCGTTTATCCAAATCCAACGAAACCAACGCCCACGTCTTCGTTATGATCCCTCTATCCGATAATCCAACTCAAACATGTTTTGAAAATTTAAAATTTGAATTCAAACAGATTTGTATTCAAACTTCGTTTGATCGTAGCTTGAGTTTCGTAACTACGATTTAGTTGATTCTTTTGCAAATCGAAGCTCTTGACCTAAACTTTACGATAAGGGCAAATCCATATAATTTTGGTACTGTTAGAAATTGTTTTATGTTGCAAGAGTTATTTGATTGGTTTTGATGTTTTCCGAATTGTTCCTTCGTTCTTTCCGATCTTTTGAGTGATTGCTTATGTGTGGTTATTATTGATTGCTTACGATAGATTGACCGGACTGTGACGAGTAGACCTATCAAGAGTTTTGAGTGCGA